>OX336396.1:71147886-72568567 GCA_946902985.2 Meconema thalassinum
TAGGCGAGATCCTGTGTTATCTCAGAATGAATTTATCAAGCAACTCCATAGCCTAGTTGTATTTGTGTTCAGCTGTGATTTGCATAAAGCAACAGTTCCTTAAATTACGGTCCAAGCCGGGTTTAGTTCGACCGGCGGTGATTGCTCTGTCTAGGTCGGTCGCTGTATACTACAGTGTTTGCCCGAGAGAGGGCTGTGATAATATTTACGAGAATCCTCGTGCTCCATATTTACGATGTTGTTTAATTCAGAAGTTTATGACCTTACTAATGTTTGATTATATTAATGACTAGCTCCGATGATAACGATGATGATGATGATGATAATTGTTGTTTAAAGAGGTCTAACATCTAGGTTATTGCTAGAGCCCTGCGCGGATAAACAAAACGTTATCCGCATCCGCCCCGCATCCGCACGACTGTTATCCGAATCCACCCCGCATCCGCAGGTCTGTTATCCGCATCCGCCCCGCATCCGCCCCGCATCCGCATGACTGTTATCCGCATCCGCCCCGCATCCGCCCCGCATCCGCCCCGCATCCGCATGGCTTTAATCCGGATCCGCTGATATTTCAATATTATTTTTAATTAATTAGATAAAGTATAAGATGTTAAACCAACACATTTAGACATTTGAGGAGAAAGTCATTCCCCTATGCTATGTTTAAAATGAATGTTATACAGCCAGAATTGCAACCCTTTTCAGTTCGGAGTGTCAATTATGCTTAATGACTTAATTTGAATGAGATTAGCTTAAACCATCATCATACATTTGTTATGGAAGAAATATAAAGGAAAATTATGATATGTCAATTATCCGCGTCTTAGTAATGATATTCAACAATTTCTAATGCTAGAACTACTTTTTGTTTACACATAACATAAAAATATACATATCGCACTAAAACTTTTTGTTTTGTAGGCTATATACGATTTGGTGCAGTATCTTCTAGTTTATTATTTTCAAGTAAGTAAGTTTGATGTGCCTGATTTGTGTCCTGAGTATGAATACACGTTTTTACAGGTAAAACATCCTACTATATCGTTCACCTTTTCGTTTCCATTGAAAATGTAACCAAATGTCTGCCATATCGTTGACTTGAGCTTTGATTCATGCTCTAAAGAATATTCGCCTTAATTCATTTGAGTAAATATTTTATCCATGTTGGTGAAATGATGTTCAATCTCCCGGTCGCGGTAACATTCACTAACTGTCTTCTCTTTACGCTTGGAGAAAGGGATTGACATTTGGCCGGAAATTCCAAGTCAGTTATCATCCTTCTGCCTCTTGATCCATCCATGTTCGCACAGTTGATGTCATAATTCTCTCCGTTGCAATATCACAGCCCACGTGTTTCAGTGCCAAGTTGGAAATAAATCTACAGATCTTCCAGGATAGCTTAGACTGCGAAGTATAGCTGACTTGAGGAATGATGATGACGTAACCACGATGAACTAACAAGCTCATGGACAGCATGATGTCTCGTGCGTGTAATAATAATGGCAGTGAGAATTGATGAGATGTCAAGACCATCTACTACAAACATACGGTACTTAAAAAAATGTACTTGGAAGCATGTGGGTAAAATAATCCTCTCGTGTATAAGTGCAAAACGTGCCTTAATATTTCGTCCGCATTATAGGAGTATTCCTCTTTTAAACATGAAGCTGTAGATTGGCATATCAAATATGTGATAATATCGTAAGTTCCACATTGTAGGGCCTATTATAAAAACTATCCGCAAATTTACTCCAAATATTATCCGCAGCGTATCCGCTATCCGCACAGCCATACAAATTACATCCGCTTGGCGAAATATTTTGCGGATATCCACGGGTTTTTCCGCGGATATCCGCATCCACGCAGGGCTTTAGTTATTGACCCCTAAAGGTTTGGGTGATAGTGAAAATGAAAATGTAATGTAAACTAAAGGGCGCCAGGGAATGTTCTCCGCAGTGCCTACAGTACGTGCTGCTGCGAGAGGTAGCATCAGCAGTTTAGTTGGCAGCACAGGGTAGCGATGCAGTGAAGGCCACATGTGTGGGCTAGTTTGTCAAAATCGTCAGTGTGTATTGCAATAAGCGAGTGTTCAGATAGATTATTGTAAGAGTGCAACAGTATACAGGTGGTAATGTTTACTACTGAAGAGAGCGCTTTTTTTTTTTGGTGGAATACGTTTTTTGCGAAAGCAATCGGTTTACAGAAAATGTAAAACTAATATTCCAGGCGCGGTTTTCTAATTCAAAGTGTACTGTTCATATTGAAGTCTGTCTTCGAACACAAGGACAACAGTTCCAGCATCTGTTATGAATGGCTGTGGTAAGTACAAATTTTACTGTTTGTTTTGATCCAAGCGGCAGCCATGCTGCCAACGTAACTGCTGATGCTACCTCTCGCAGCAGCACGTAGGCACTGCGGAGAACATTTCCTGGCGCCCTGTATAAATATAAACAAGATGTTCAGCAAAGAACATATAGCCTACTTTCTCCTAAATGTATGGGTATATTTATGACTCTTTGTCCTCATCCCTAACACAATCACCTCTACCACAATGTATTGTTTGTTTTCTTTTATATTGATAATTAGCCAGTAAGTGTCAAAATCAATATTGTATACTTTATGATGATTGAATAACAAATCACAGTAGGTTGGTGCTGCGACCTATCAGTGAATTAATCTTTATGTTGTACGCCTATGCACTGCCATCGTAATGTACTACGATGGCAGTGGCCTAAGAGTGTTGAATGAGTAGACAGTTTAAAGTAGCCAAGAGGGAGGCGATACAGCTGGCAGTGTTTAAAGGTAATCGGAGCGCGATCGTGGCTAATAGTTGAACTACCAGTATTACAAAATTGCCATACTTCAGGAGGCCAGGTATTTACACAGCGGTAAGTTTGGAACAATATTTCCCACATAACCCACAAGAGGACAGCACCGTACAGAGGCATTAAGAAGGCTGTGGTTAATGACAACTTGTATCTAGTTCTTCTATTCTCCTTTTCCTAATGTCTTCTGTTTATTTGCGATGCTGGGGCTGTGATTTTACTAATAAACGAGTGTATACATTAGCCTCTCCTTTGAGCTAAATGACATCTTATTCAGTATCTGTGGGAAAAGCTCGTGCACATCATTTGTAAAAGAATTCAAGAAAAAAAACCTAACTGTAGCAGTATTCGATCCCCAGTCAACTGCGTGTCAGACTAACATGCTAGCCCAGAGTTAACCGTATCCATGACGTCAGGTGTTCTTAACTGACATATTAGATACAAACTGTTGGCAAATAATGACTTTAAATAAACTATTTCTTCACAGCAGTACACCTTCATTAAAGATAGTTTCATACTAAGTTTATATTATTGTATCAGTAGGGTATATCACATACAACATACTAAAACTATTGAAATATAAGACAGGCACATGAGGACAGCTGCCATCTTGTCGTGTGACACAGACAGCTCAGCTCTTTTAAGCCACTCATACAGTATAATATTATAATATTAAATTATAATAAATAACGGATCACGACCTTCAGGATAGCTTAAACCACCCTAGGCTCGATAATCGGAATTGGTGGGTCTTAAGCCATTGATTAAAATGGTTGAATAATTCACACGGCCGCCATCCTGAAATGGTACGGCCGATGACCTTGAATGTTGGATGAAAGACGCGTTCTATATAAAGGTATGTTGTCACCAAATTTGGTAGAGATCGGATGATTAGTTTAGCCGTAATTTGATTTTACGTTTTGAACGTTTGAGTGGCCGCCATTCTGGTTTGGTAAAGATGGCGGCGATATAAAGTATGACACTGAGGTGCCCTTTGCTAATGCTACATCTGTACCAAATTTCGTTCAAATCGGTTTCACCGTGTTCGAATTGATAGGGGGGACAGACATTCAGAGTACACACACTCACACACACACACACACACAGACACACTTTTTTCGCCCTGTAGTGATCTCATAAGTCTACTTTCAATTTTTTGCAAAAATCGAAAGTAGGCTAATAACTACACACTTACAACTAAAACTAACTACGGACTTATATTATAGAAATACAAATGGAAAACAAAAGGAGAATAGGGTAAATAAACGACTGGAGAAAAAGAAATGCTCTCAACCATCGAGGACTGAGGAACATGGAACGAAGGAGAGCCATGAAAGGCAGATAGGAAAGGGAAAGAGGAGAGAGTCCGCCTCGGAGGCAATGGAAAAAGGGTAAAAGCACGGGCCCAGTTCAGGAACCCCCCAGGGTCGTTAACTCCGGAACTCCCCAGTCGTGAGCCCTTGAGGGTGCGGCACTATCCAGGGTGCATCAAAAGTGGTGGGGCTACAAACACCTTGCCTCTTTAAGGGCCTAGAGCAGAAGACAGGAGATATCAAGAAGAGAAAAGAGTAGTTATGACCCCTGGAAGAATGAAGGATTAGGAAAGATGAGATGAGACAATGGTCAATTAATAAAGCTGAAGAGTTTGTTTGTTTGTTTGTTTGTGTGTTTAAACGCCCTAATCTATGGAACTACCAGTCGGATTCGAAAACTTATTTTTGTATATGATAGCCAGGCTATGTAGCATTACGCTACACCTCTCAGGTAACCTTAAAGATTGATTTTTGTTCAGTAAGTCGGAATAACAAGCGTTGCCGAACAATAATACCTAAGTCTATTGTTGCCTGGCAATGCGGACTGCATCACATCGCCCCTACCACTGTTCTGGTGCAGAATTGCGAGCTGCTTATAATTTGCAGTCACGGGGAGTAATTAGTGCAAAAAGATTTATTAAGCTCCTTAAAACATCATCATGACAATAGTATGCCACTGTTTAAGGGCGATGGTGTTGGTGCATTTTACTGAGGTTAACAGCTGCAATAAGCATTGGTGCTTTCCGATCCTTATCCTTGAGCGCTTCAGTTCTGCAGTAGTACTCATTATCAACCATAAAAGAAATAAATCCACCGGGTGAAACCGGGCACTACTGCTAGTTGTTAATAATGGAACAAGTAGTTCCGTGAGGAACTATACAGCCTATTTTCATATATCCTACACATGTTAATTGCCTCTATCAACATACTAAATTTCAGTTTGATTGCTGTAATAGATTCGTAGATATTGAGAACCATCTAAATATTTCGGGTGGTCGCCATGTTGGACTTTTATATATGTAGGGCTTAGAGTTATGTACTGTTACATGAAGATTATTGTGTACGTGTAGTATTCAAATTTCAATCGCATGATTAGTACACAAGAACTAACAAGATGTTCAGGAAAGAACATATAGCCTACTTTCTCCGAAATGTATGGGTATAGTTATAACTCTCTGTCCTTATCATCTCCTAATTTCTTCCTATTTGAAGTGCAAATTGGCACACAGGATTTGAACAGTGGCGTTCAAACCATAGTTTATAATTTACCCCAGCATTTTGCAATTTCATCAGCAAACACTCCAAACACCGACTACTTACAATAATTGAAACTTCGTTGCTCTAATAAGGCCCATCTACAATGCGCAGTCGGCAGTCCGTAGTTGGTAGTCCTCGGTCGGCAGTCGCGATCGACTCCGTGTATACTATAGGCACCATACACAACATGAAGTTGCAGTTGGTAGCTGGCAGTTGGCAGTCGAGAATTTTATCCTTGACTGCCAACTACCCGACTGCAGCAATGTAATAGCCAATCAGAGCAGATCAGAAACTGACGTCACGTTGTTGTTCTGTGTCGTGTACGAATGATATAGAACTAAGTGAAGTAACTTCGCAACCCGTAAATTTATAGGCTAATCTTAAATACACGGTATAACAAAATAATCCATCTCCAAATCATCCATATTGCAAGTTTTGAGATTATCAACAACGCCTCTGTGCACAAGGAATAAACGAATGTTACTGTCTTATTACTCCTAGCAGTCGTTAAGACTGGGTTCACTAACTGGCCGGTATAGAGCGCTGCTCGAATCTATAGTTTCTGCATAGTACAACTGAAGGATGGAAGATGTCACTCCAGTGGAGAATGTCGTTTTTTTTAATATATAATTTCCATTGCAAAAAGCACCATATAAAGCTTTATTTTATAACGTCTCAGTACTCAAGAAACAATAAATATAAAAACTAGTCGTGATATCTAGTTGTGAAATATCGAACAATATAATCCTAACAGAGCGAGTGCATTCTAGCGGCCAGAAGAAGAAACTTTTCAATAAAATCTGTTACCTTTTTGTCAGCTAGATGTCTCGATTAAATCTGCTGGCGAATTATGTTTTAATTAAGTATATGTTTTGCACCGTAATATGCACAATATAACGCTTAATTTTAAAACGTCTGAGTCATTACAAAGCAACAAATATGTAAAATGTCAAGCAAAAAACATATCTCTGATGGGGTTTGAACCATAGGCATATGAATGACAGACTAACGCTTTACCACTGAGCCATTTGTGCCAACGAACATTGATCCATATAAAATGACTTACATAGAACTTGTTAGCAAATAATGATTTATACTAAACGATTTCATCACTGAAGTATATTATTTATATATAAAGCATTTCATACAAAGTTTATTTATTTTGTTTCAGTACGCTATATTGGATGCAATACTCAAATTAGTGAAATATAAGTCAGGCACAAGATATCCGCTGCCATCTTGTCTTATTAATGAATCAGCTGAGCTTTTTAAAATCACGTCTGCACTATAGTATTACAAAATAAACTTTTAATTTCGTACGTGCCTCTTCCTTTAGAACAGTTAAAACGATTCTCGGCTTGATAATCGGAACTGGTGGGTCCCATGATATGGATTATAAAGTTTGCATAATTCGCACGGCCGCCATCCTGAAATGGTATGGCGGACGACCTTGTAGTTTGGTCACAAGACGCATCCTATACGAAGGTATGTTGTTACCAAATTTGGTAGAGATTGGATGATTTGGTTAGTCGTTATTTGATTTTACGTTTTGAACGTTTGAGTGGCCGCCATTCAGTTTTAGTAAAGATGGCGGCGATATAAAACATGACACTGAGGTGTCCTTTGCTAGTGCTACCTTTGTACCAAATTTCGTTCAATTCGCATTCACCGTGTTCGAATTGATAGGGGGGGACAGACATTCAGAGTACACACACTCACACACACACACACAGACTCACACACACACATACACACACACAGACTCACACACACACATACACACACACAGACAGACACACTTTTTTCGCCCTGTGTTGATCTCATAAGTCTACTTTCATTTTTTGCAAAAATCGAAAGTAGGCTAAAAATGAGATTTTAAAATTTCGCACAAATGCCATCTTGTGGTTATGGAAACAATTGAAAAACATTAGATGCCAGTGGATTAACATTTGTATTAGGATTTACTGTACCAAGTGTCACTGCACTCGGAAGGTTAAATTGCGAGAAACGACCATGTGAATATTTATACTTCGCTCCGCCGCCATTTTGGATTTGTGATCACCAGGTTATTTATTTATTTATTCGTGTCAGAAGCAAACAAAATACTGGATTACACTAAAATTACATACATATTTACAAACAAACAAAAAAGAGAACCATACAACACACAATGTCTTTTCAAACCACGGTCAACCAAAAATGTGCAACCTGTATAGCATTGGAAGTTGCTAGTAAAAGATCTTCTGCTGTACAAGTGGCAGGGCACAGCGGACAATTCAGTAGATGCTCCATGGTATGGGGCATACCGCAGTCGCAGTTGGTGGAGTCGACGGGGAAGTGCCATTTCTGCAAGTTATCCTTAGATCTTCCAACAGCAGAACGGAGACGATTAAGTGCCCTCCACACGATCCATTTCTGATCATGTCCAGGTGGGAGGCTTTCCGAAGGGTACCAGGTTATTGAAAGTCCTATAGGTGAACTTATGTCCATATCCCCTATGAACATTAAAAAATTCAGTTTGATTGCTGTAATAGATTCGTAGATATTGAGAACCGTCTAAATATTTCGGATGGTCGCCATGTTAGATTGTTATATGTACAGGCCTTAGAGTCATGTATCGTTAAAGGAAAATTATTGCGTAGGTTCATTATTCAAACTTTCATTTCGATCGTATGATTACGACACAAGAAACAAAAATTTTATTTAAAAATTCGCACAGCCGCCATCTTGCGGTTATATAAATAATTGAACTAAATTACATACCAGTGCATTACAATGTATATAAACATTTTTTGTACCAAGTTTCATTGCGTTTGGATAATTAAATCGCGAGAAAAGTCTATTTAAAACTTTCAACTTCGCTTGGCCGCCATGTTCGGTTTGTAGTTAACCGGTTTTTGAAAGTCTCATAGATAAACTTCCAGTAGCGCCCTTTATCTCCGTACAAAATTTCAGGGTGATACCGGTAATAGTTTCAGAGATATAGAATGCCGGTGACTATTTCGCACAGCCGTCATCTTGAAGTTATGTAAACAATTGAACGAAGTTAGATGTCGGTGCATTACAATGTGTATAAACATATACTGTACCATGTTTCATTGCGTTTGGTTGGTTAACTCGCGAGAAACGTCTATTTAAAAGTCGCAAATTCACTTGGCCGCCATGTTGGTTTTGTAGTTACCAGATTTTCAAAGGTCACATAAATGAACTTCTAGTAGTTCCCTCTGTCACCATACAAAATTCCAGGTTGATATCAGTAATTGATTCGGAGATATTGCATGCTGGTGAAATGTTTCGCACAGCCGCCATGTTGAATTGATGAGACGTAACAAAATTTGAAGGGCACGGTCGGTGTCGCCCGGAATAGTGCTATGAACTTACCGAGTTTCATTGAAATCGCTCCAGTCGTTTAGATTTTATTAGGGACACACACACACACACACACACTCCTCTCTCACACACACACACACACACACACACGCACACGCACGGACAAAAGGTGATCTTATAAGCCTATTTTTTCAAAATTGAAAATAGGCTAAAAAATCACACTAACTGGATGCTCCGTGAAGAATAAAGTATAAAGGGGGATCAAAAGGTTTTCGTTTGACGGCCGTACAGTCCAGAATCGATATGCCAATCAGAGAAAATCGCCGTGAGCATTGAGACAATATTAAAATAATAATAATAATAACCACCCGCAACATATATAACAAAAAGTGCTTTTCTACGAACACAAAAAATTCGTCACTACAACACTGTCATCAAACCAGTACCGCTATATGCATCTGAATGCCTTATCCTATCCGAGAAATGTTTGCTTGCGAAGTTAGAGAGAAAAGAAAGAAAGAAAGAAAGAAAGAAAGAAAGAAAGATCCTACACATCATACTTGGCCCAGACTACAAAAATGGCATCTACATCAGAAAATCCAGGCAAGAAATTTACTCGAGGATAGAGAAGATCACAGACACAATGCGAAAACGCAGAGTTTGCTTCTACGGTCATATACGACGGATGATCGATTCCCGATGGACGAATCGTATCTTCAGTATATTCGACTCAAAACCAAAAACGACAATGCCATGGTATGTTAACGTCCAGAAAGATCTGAAAGAAATGGGGATACGAGCAGAAGATGCACAAGACCGAAATCTTTATAGAGCAGCCATCAAGACGTTTGGGACTTTCCGGGACGAAAAACGGACAACTGGTGCAAAATGGACAGAGGAACGTCGTGCTAAGCTCAGTGAGCTCATGAAGGCAATGTGGATCAAGCGAAAAATGAACAAATGCCAGAATGTAAAATGAGGCTTATCGTGGTCCCTAGTTGGCCGATTCGCGAAATTGAATGAATAATAATAATAATAATAATAATAATAATGATAATAATAATATCGTATGGCCTCGGTTGCCGGGTGCAAGCTTTGTTATTTGACGCCCAGAGGGCAGCTTGCATGTCGAATTTAGTCGTTTCTAGGTACGCTATGAAAGTCAAGGAGCTTAGATATCTAAGTTCCTTGACACTATAGCACTTTCTGGTAGAGAAAGGAGGAACTTTTTTTGTGTGTTGGCGGAAAATTCCGAGATTAATTTTGCCATCATTAACACGGCCTACTGAATTCAAATGGGTTCTTTAACATGCCAATAACGTATGACATGCATGCCGTGAATTTTGCCACCTTTCAAAAAACAATTACCACGGCCAGGAGCGACCCTACAAGATTGGGCTTGGTAGTCCGACACGATAACAACTCACCCACTGTGGCAAGCATTGCTGCACTGATCCCACCGACTCACCAGGTAGAAGATCCCCGTGTGGAAAGACACAGTGTCCTGCTGAGTGAAGAAGTCCGTAACCACCTTCTGCACATCCTCGTCCGACAGGAATCGTCAACACTTCCAAGGCCTATTTTAAGGGACTGAAGGCGTTATTATCGCATGGGGAGAGGTCAGGACAATAGGGTGGTTGTTCAAGTGTCTCCCACTTGAGTTGGCATGCCTTCTGCATTACGACCTTTGTGTATGGGGACGAGCGTTATCATGAATCAGCATCACCCCTTGTTGAAGTTCTCCCGGACGTTTCGCCTTAATTCCACGCCGTAATTTCCCCAGTGATAGAGACACCAGGTTCCTTGAAATAATTAAACAACGGGCCCCAGTGATCAAATAACAGGTTGAGCATCACCTTTCCGCTCTTCACGGTGGGTGAGTGATTGTGTCGGACTACCAACCTTAAGCTTGCAGGTTCGCTCCTGGCCATGGTAAGTGACTTTTAAAAGGCAACGAATATCACGACACGCATGCCATACGATGTTGGCATGTTAAAGAACCCATTTGAATTCAGTAGGCCGTGTTCATAATGGCAAAATTAATCTCAGGATTTTCCGCCAACACAAAAAGTTCGTCCTTTCTCTACTAGAAAGCGCTATAGTGTCAAGGAGCTTAGATATATCAAACCTACGGACTTTCATAGCACTCCAAGGAACAACAAAATTCGTAATTCAAGCTGCCCTCCGGGCGCCAAATAACAAAGCTTGCATGCGGCACCCGAGGCCATACGATAAAGAAGATAAGAAAAGATAAAAAAAAATATAAAAAGAGGTCACTTTTCCAGCGTATGGCTGGCTCTGGAACCTATTGGGACGAGGGGACGATGGATGACACCAATGCGTAATCGACGCTTTCCATTCCGGTTCCCAGTGGTGGCACCAGATATCGTCGCCTGCAACAAAGCGCTCCAGGAACGGGTTGCCTTCAACAATGAAATGCATCAGGTGCTGCAGGGAAACAGTCATCAGGTGTACTATTTGTTTGGAATTTAACCTAGGGGTTAACACCTTCGAACGGAAACTTATTGACCACAATATATGAATTTTTTACAAGAATTCAGTGTTAGCTCATCCCTTATTGAGAGATACCAATGGAGTATGTATGCTATGTAGTCAGCTCGGAGCAGGCGTGGATCTAGAGTTTGGTTTGGGGGGGGGGGGGGGGTCAGAGAATCGATCTAGAGTTTGGCTTGGGGGGGGGGTCAGAGAATCGAAATTGTTAAGAAAAATGGTATCACTAAAAACGCAATCACAAAATAACCAAACGTACAAAACCAGACCATTTTTTTTTTGCAAGCTTCATGGATAGAAATTTGATGCGTTTAGCGCACCAAAAATATTCGTACAAATTGCAACGGCGTGTATTGCGACTTTTACATCGAGCTTCGAGAAAAGGATCAAGGTACGTAACAGTTTCGGCAAGTCGAGTTGGTACCGACAAAGGGAGAAAGTCACAGCTTAAATTGCCAACCAAGCTTGCAGTTTGGACGTCGGCAAAAATTTTTGGTGCGAAAAAAGCCCCAGTTTCCTATTCGTGCATTACTGCACATTCATCGTGACATCACTATAAACATCGATTCGGTAATCACAAGGTTTGCTAAACAAAATAGACGAGTTGATTTTGTTGTATAACTAGTAGTTTTTATACAAGAGGTTAGAAGTTATAAATATGTACAGTTGTAACAGAACATAATAATTCCAATAAAGATATTCAGTATTGAATAAAATGAAAAAAAACCAACTGTTTTTCAGTTAAAATTCGTTAAGTTTTATTTGTCTAGTAATTGTGTTTTCGTTTTTTGAGTTTGCAAAAAAATTGGTCTCCGTTTGGGGGGGGGGGGTCATGACCCCCGTGACCCCCCCCTTGAATCCGCACCTGGCTCGGAGGCTGGTCGGATCCTCAAAAAGTGCCACCGTAGGTTATGTGAGTAGCATCCCACAAAGACCCAAGATACCACTATAATGAGGGGTACTAAGCAAGGCAAGGAGTGACGTCGTTTGCCACTGCTTTCCTCACTGAGTCAGTACATTATTTTGTACTGAACCTTAAAGTGAGTTGTCAATTGCGCGGAAAGCAAATCAGGTATCAATTGCATCTGCCTAAGGGTCACCGGCTGTCCTCTGTACGACTGCGCAACCGGGGCTGACCGGCCGAAAACTGTAGCGTAACATGAAGTCTTTGTATTTGTAATTGAGACCAGCATTTGGAAGGAAGGAGATGGCCGTGGTTTTAGAGTAGAAACCGTCCCGGCATTTGCTTGGTGTAGAAATACTAAACCACGGAACACTAGCCACTACGCCACAAGGGGGTATTGGCAATTTAAAAGCAGAAAACAAGTACATATAATACTTCCCATGCCTTGCCTCAATGACACACACCTACTACTACTACTACAGACATGGCAATATCACAGGTTATGCGACAAATTCTACACGCACTCAAGTACACGGTTGAAATTACAATGATAAGGCCCCTAGGAGGCTACACGACAAAAAAAAAAAAAAAAAAAAAAAAAAAAAAACTTGCTGAAGAAACGACAGATAAAGCATATAACACTGCTTTACAATATTGGTAAGTCACTTACGTGTTGAGAGTTGCGCGTAAGTGACCATTAACCCTTTAAGTGGCTAGGTCACTGTAATTAATATGACCAGTTGAGAACAAGAGAAATCTGTCCATTCACTTCATTGAAGCGATGAACACTATAATCACCATATTTCCCAGAACAATGACGTGCTAGGGATCGTGTATAATCACAATGATTGAGTTTGATGCGGACGTCAGCATTACGTCACTGGAATGCGGCATTGAACATGAATCTGTTGAAGGTGATTTACCCGAGGCCATACGATATTATTATTATTATTATTATTATTAGTGGTCAATAGATTGATGGTCAGGAATTTACGTCGACTACTACGTCATCGAAGCTCCGTGTCGGAATAGCCCGAATAAATTAATAAATTAATGTATGAATAAATTATATAAAGCGTGCCATGGTGAGTGAGTGGTTAACGTGTCGGTCTACTAACCCCAAGCTTGCAGGTTCCCTCCTGGCCGTGGTAAGTGATTTTTGAAAGGCGGCAAAAATTACGACACACATGTCATACGATGTTGGAATGACAAAGAACCCATTTTAATTCAGTAGGCCGTGTTCATAATGGCAAAATTAATCTCGGGAGTTTCCGCCAACACAAAGTTCCTCATTTCTCTACTAGAAAGCGCTATAGACTTTCATAGTGCTTCAATGAACAACGAAATTCAACATGCAAGCTACCCTTTGCGTGGCAAATAACAAAGCTTGCACGCGGCACCCGAGGCCATTCGATATTATTATTATTATTATTATATAAATAAATAAAAGTAAGCCTCCGTGGCTTAGGCGGCAAAACGCAGGCCTCTCACCGCTGGGTCCGTGGTTCAAATACCGGCCACTCCATGTGAGATCTGTGCTGGACAAAACGGAGGCAGACAGGTTTTTCTCCGGGTACTCCGGATTTCCCTGTCAAAATTTCATTCCAGCAACACTCTCCACTATCATTTCATTTCATCTGTCATTCATTTAATCATTGCCCTAGAGGAGTGAGTCAGGCCTCGGCAGCCGGCACGGTTCATATCCTCGCTGCTAGATGGGGGCTTCATTCATTCCATTCCTTACCCGTTCGGAGACTGGAAGCAGGCTGTGAATTTTCATTTTCATTTCAAATAAATAATAGTATGAACAAATAAATAAAAGTATAATCCACCAAAATGACCAGAAGTGGCAGCCAACAGCTAAAGCATGTGCACCGTGGTCCATGGGAGGCCCAAACGACAAAAGAAGAAATAAATGTATGAATAAATAAATAAGTTAGATAAATAAATAAATAAATCTGTACTTAGTATAAAACAAAGTCTCCGATTTTTGGATGTCGCGGGTAATCTCGAGAACCACTGGTTGGTTTTTCATGCGGCTTTCACAATTCTGTAAAGGATATTTCGAGGAAGGTTTCTGTAGAAAATTACTTGTATGATCAAAGGAAGCCAAGCAGTAACGATTTCAGTGAAAAAGTCGAAAAAAAAAAAGAACCTGGTGTCTGTGTGCTTTTTAAGCTTACGCTGGGCAAACCGTTAAAAAAATATCAATATACTATGAGTGTAAGAAGTGTTCAGCATGAAACGTTCCACAAAATGTCTGCGAGAGCATATCTCTATCTTCAATACATCGCCCACTATAAGCGTTTTTAGCCTACTTTCGATTTTTGCAAAAAATGAAAGTAGACTTATGAGATCAACACAGGGCGAAAAAAGTGTGTCTGTCTGTGTGTGTATGTGTGTGTGTGTGAGTCCCTGTGTGTGTGTATGTGTGTGTGTGAGTCTGTGTGTGTGTGTGTGTCTGTGTGTGTGAGTATGTGTGTACTCTGAATGTGTGTCCCCCCCTATCAATTCGAACACGGTGAATGCGAATTGAACGAAATTTGGTACAAAGGTAGCACTAGCAAAGGACACCTCAGTATCATGTTTTATATCGCCACCATCTTGACTGAAACGTAATGGCGGCCACACAAATGTTCAAAGCTTAAATCAAATTACGACTAACCTAATCATCCGATCTCTACCAAATTTTGCAACAACATACCTTTATGGGGGGAGCATCCTTTGACCAAACCAATAGGTCATCAGCGTAATAGTTTGCGGATGGCGGCCATCTTTGTGTGAAAATCGACTCCCCCTATTAATTCGAACACGGTGCAACCGAATGGAACGAAATTTGGTACAGAGGTAGTACTAACAAAAGGCACCTCACTGTCATGTATTATCGCCGCCATCTTGACGGAAACGTAATGGCGGCCACACAAATTTTCAAAGCTTAAATCAAATTACGACTAACCTAATCATCCGATCTCTACCAAATTTTGCAACAACATACCTTTATGGGGGGAGCATCCTTTGACCAAACTAATAGGTCATCAGCGTAATAGTTTGCGGATGGCGGCCATCTTTGTGTGAAAGTCGATTCCCCCTATTAATTCGAACACGGTGCAACCGAATGGAACGAAATTTGGTACAGAGGTAGTACTAACAAATGGCACCTCAGTGTCATGTTTTATATCGCCGCCATCTTGACGGAAACGTAATGGCGGCCACACAAATGTTCAAAGCTTAAATCAAATTACGGTTAACCTAATCATCCGATCTCTACCAAATTTTGCAACAACATACCCTTATAGAGGAAGCATCCTTTGACCAAACTAATAGGTCATTAGCTTAATAGTTTGCGGATGGCGGCTATCTTTCTGTGAAAATCAATTCCCCCTATTAATTCAAACACGGTGAAACCGAATGGAACGAAATTTGGTAGAGCGGTAGCAATAGCAAAGGGCATCTCAGTGTCATGTTTTATATCGCCGCCATATTGACAGAAACGTAATGGCGGCCACACAAATGTTCAAAGCTTAAGTTAAATTACGACTAACATAACCATCCGATCTCTACCAAATTTTGCAACAACATACCTTTATGGAGGGAGCATCCTTTGACCAATCTAATAGGTTATTAGCCTAATAGTTTGCGAATGGCGGCCATCTTTATGTCAAAATTGATTCCCCCTATTAATTTTAACACGGTGGAACCAAATGGAACGAAATTTGGTACAGAGGTAGCACTAGCAAAGGGCACCTCAGTGTCATGCTTTATATCGCCGCCATCTTGACTGAAACGTAATGCCGGCCACACGAATGTTCAAAGCTTAAATCAAATTACGATTAACCTAATCATACGATCTCTACCAAATTTTGCAACAACATACCCTTATAGAGGAAACATCCTTTGACCAAATGAATAGGTCATTTGCCTAATAGTTTGCGGATGGCAGCCATCTTTGTGTGAAAATCAATTCCCCCTATTAATTCAAACACGGTGAAACCGAATGAAACGAAATTTGGTACAGAGGTAGCACTAGCAAAGGGCATCTCAGTGTCATGTTTTATATCGCCGCCATATTGACAGAAACGTAATGGCGGCCACACAAATGTTCAAAGCTTAAGTTAAATTACGACTAACATAACCATCCGATCTCTACCAAACTTTGCAACAACATACCTTTATGGAGGGAGCATCCTTTGACCAAGCTAATAGGTTATTAGCCTAATAGTTTGCGGATGGAGGCCATCTTTATGTCAAAATTGATTCCCCCTATTAATTCGAACACGGTGGAACCGAATGAACGAAATTTGGTACAGAGGTAGCACTAGCAAAGGGCACCTCATATTCATGTTTAATATCCCTATAGCACGTTGTATTTCAACAAGCTACTACAACCAACATTCAATCATACTCCTTGAAAAGGACAAAGAGTTATAACAATACCCATGCATTTAGGAGAAAGTAGGCTATATGTTCTTTACTGAACATCTTGTTACGTTTTCATTTCTTCCAACAATCTCCATTCCATTACTGAGGTGACAGTTTACGAGCTAGCTAGGGGCGAACCTATCACCCCAGTTACAGCCTAGCTAGCGGGGGAGCCTATTACCCCAGATGCAGCCAGCAACAAACTGTCGAGTCGTGTTGAGTTAAGACTTCAGAGAAGAATGGTTGTGTTTGGAGTTTCCCTAGAAGTGCAACTCGGGTTTTCTTCATTTCGCCTGTGAACTTTTCGTTCCGCAAAATACACAGTCAAGTTAAGATTGGACGGAAGGGGGATTTGTGTTTCATGCACCTCGCCATTCTTAAATTACGTCTGACAAGAATTCGTTGCATATGCATCTCCATGATAATATAATTAATAGTCCAGACTGTGATTTTAACCCATCATGCCTAGATGTAAAACACATATAGGTCGTAGTTCATTGACATCGAAAAAAAGTGCTTATGATGTAATGCATTCATAGGCCTAAGTGTTTCCGGGCAAAGCCGGGGCAGGTTGCTAGTACATAAATAAATAAATATATAAATAAATAAATTGCACGTATACCTCTTATTATTCCCGTTTTCAACGGAGTCGGGGATGAGATGCGATGAAATTTTATGTGTCGGATGGTTCTTGTGGTCGGATGCCCTTCCTGACACCAACCTCATGAGATGAGTTAATGAAAGATGAAATGAATGAAGTTGAATCAAACTGGGTAAGGATGTGGAAGGATGCGGGCGTGGCCTATCTGAAGGTACCGTCTCAGCATTTTCCTGGAGTTGAAAATGGGAAACTACGCAAAACTATTTCAAGGACGGCCGACGGTGGGGCTCGTACCCATGACTACCGAGTCCACGTTGAGCTTGTCCCGATGACCTAGCGCTGCGCATTAGCGAGCATAGCTACCGTTGTTGGTAAATAAATAAATCAATCAATCAATCAATCAGTCACAGGAAAACATAGGCTTCAGACCGTGGTGGTTGGAAAAATGATCGGTAGGAAGACCTAGTAAGAGATGGCTTGACTAAGTGAAAGAGGATATAGGAACAAGAGGAGTCAACTGGAAGACAGTCCTAACAGGGGAAGTATAAAGTAAGACAGGTCGAAACCTATCTTGAAATTTTGTGGACACAAGCGTTGTACCATAAGAGGACAACGTGCGGAAAATCAGCTGCCAGATTGAACTGCAAGGCTCCGAAATCATGTGGCGAATCACTCATATAAATCAATGGGAAGTAGTGAGTACCGTACATGTTGGAATGGACAGCCCTGACGGCCAAAGCACTCAAGGCCGATGGGAAGCGGCTGCACGCTCCAATCAGCATTTACGCCCCTCTTCGCTACTACTCCGAGTGCCTTACCAGATACTTCCTTTGTCAGAAAAGAGTGGTACTTGGACAGATAGAAGTGGAGAGCGCTTGTGTATCACACCCAGGCAACTGGAATGGATAACCGATGATTATTTATCGTATGGCTTTTAGTGCCGGTAGTGGCCGAGGACATGTTCGGTTCGCCAGAGGCTGTAGCTGCTTCAATGCGGGCACCCGTAGTGTGAGCTACAAGTTCTGTTCAATTTCAAGTAGTTCAAACATTCGCTACCAGATGTCACTGACAACTAGTGGTGAACGTTGGAACTTTGATAGAGCGTTTCAACGGAATCTAACCTGCAAATTTAGCTCCACACAGGTTTAATTAGAGGAAGGTTCTTTTACATGCCATAAATCTATGACATAGGACCGCTGGCTTTACTTCCCCTACGAAGGCATACTGAAGGATTTGAACCCGCGATCTTGGGCATAGAAACTCAGCACCGATGATGATGAATCAGTGAGTCAGTGAGTCAGTCAAATGAAATGAATACTCGTGTATGGAACTTAGAGGCAGCTACGACTATTATTACCGCAGCTAAAGCTTTAGCTTGTACTGTATTTACACTGTCTGTTAAGCGGCTTCGGTGGCGTAGTTGGTAGCATGCTGAGTTTCTATGCCCAAGATCGCGGCTTCAAATCCGGCCGAAGTCGTCGCATTTTTAAAGAGCGTTAAAAATCCCTCAGTATGCCTTCCTTCGGAGAGGAAGTAAAGCCGGCGGTCCCATGTCATAGATTTATGGCATGTTAAAGAACCTTCCACTAAATACACCTGTGTGAAGCTAAATTGTATAGGTTAAGAATGTAAACAACGCTCTTAGGTTCCTACGTTCGTTGCCAAGAGCCGACTGCGATGGCGTCTGGTAACTAAGTTCTGAACTAGTTGGTCGTTGACGGTGGCGATTGGAGGCAAAAGTAAGAACTACTTGGAAAAATTGAATGTCTGCAGTCCTTGCTTGAATTAAAACAGATTCACACACTAATGCAGTCATCACAATTAACACCAGTTATCAGACAGATTCTACACACACCCAAAGTACACGGGGCTACATGACCGCGTTGTCGCAGCCCCTAAACTAAGGAATCAACCAACCAACCAACGCTGTCCGTTAGGTCATCTGCGCGAAGGCTGGTTGGATACTCAAAAAGTACCGCCGTTTGATTGTGTGGGTAGATACCCACAAAATCCCAAGGCAGCGCTATATTGAGGCGTACTAGGCAAGAAGAGGAGTGTGGTAGTTTGTCATTGCTTTCCTCACTGAGTCAGGATAGCAGTACTAACCCTATGAGTAGAACCTTTCACAGCATCCACAGGCACTGACTGTGCCTTGAATGTGGTTACTCAGCACCACCAATACCTCAGAAGCTTCCATATAATCACAGTCATGAGTGAGACTGAGACATCGGTGAAAAGCCACATTTTTCTCTAGCCTGTATCAACAGACAAATGAGTCGTCCAGTTTCAAAACTCGTTTCCACTTGCGAATAAGGATCATGTCGTGAAAAGAAAATCCACAGCCTGCTTCCAGTCTCCGACCGGGTCAGAAATGGAATGAATGAAGCCCCCATCTAGCGGCGAGGATATGAACTGTGCCGGCTGCAGAGGCCTGACGCACTCCTCTGGGGCAATGATTAAATGAATGACAGATAAAATGAAATGAAATGATAATGAAGAGTGTTGCTTGAAAGAAATTTTGACAGGGAAAACCGGAGTACCCGGAGAAAAACCTGTCTGCCTCCGTTTTGTCCAGCACAGACCTCACATGGTGTGACCGGGATTTGAACCACGGACCCAGGGGTGAGAGGCTGGCGTGCTGCTGCCTAAGCCACGGAGGCTTAAGGATCATGTCGTAAAATTACTTATTTAATTAGTTTATGTTATTTTGTTTTACTTTATTTTATGTTATTTTGTTTTATTTTGTTTTGTTTAATTTTATTTTATTTTGTTTGGTTTTATTTTGATTTTGTTTTTTATTATTTTATTTCGTTTTATTTTGTTTTAAGGTCGCCTCCGTAGCGTAGCGGTCAGCATGATTAGCTGCCGCCCCGGAGGTCCTGGGTTCGATTCCCGGTTCTGCCACGAAATTTGAAAAGTGGTCTGAGGACTGGAACGGGGTCTACTCAGTCTCGGGTGGTCCAAATGAGTAGAGGGGGTTCGATTCCCACCTCACCCATCCTCGAAGTGGTTTTCCTCGGTTTCCCACTTCGTCTTCGGGCAAATGCCGGAATGGCACATATTGTGAGGCCACGGCCGCTTCCTTCCCCCTTCCTTGCCGATCCATCCTAATCTCCCCTTTCTCCCTTCCCTCATGAGACCCCTGTTCGCTTTACAGGTGAGGCCACCTGGGCGAGGTGCTGATCACACCTCACCAGTTGTATCCCCTCCGACTAGATCTTCCCAGCTCTAGGACACTGCCTGGAATGGCGGTAGAGGTGAGTTCTCTCGCTGAGTCCGTGTGAGCCACCAACCTGGAGGATAACATTGACTAAATAAAATAAATATTATTTCCTTTTAAATTGTTTTTTGTCTTGTTTTATTTTTTTGTTTTTATTTTGTTTTGTTTATTTTGTTTTATTTTATTTTGTTATGTTTTATTTTGATTTTCCAGAAAACAAACATAAAATCAAAAACCAAAAACACGAAGCAAAAAGCAGAATTCAAAAACAAAAGCAGAAACATAAAACAAGAAACACAAAGCAAAAAGCAAAATTCAAAAAAAAGCAAAAGCAGAAAACAAACACAAAACCGAAACCAAGAAAGAAAAGCAAAAAGTAAAATTCAAAAGCAAAAGCACAAAGCAAACACAAAACCAAAATCACAAAGAAAAAGAAAATAGTAGAAAACAACAAACACAAAATATTCGCGAGGCAAAGCCCAGAGAAACTTTTCTCATGAAAATGATTCTTATTCACAAGTGGATTAAACGAGTTTAGTAACTGGACGACTCAAATGCAAATGTACTTAGCCCGGTCAAGCCAGCCCATAAAATAGGGGTAAGGTTACAAAAATTCCCATTGAGCTGAAAATTTGTACTAATGGTCTAAACACCATTATAAATGAAACGTGAAAAGTCCCCATCGGTCCGACAACGGCGAAAAAAATCAGGGTCAACGTTCGCAAATATGATTTTGTTTTGCGTTTTTCAGTCAAACGGTAAGTTTTATCATAAAAATAGATCAGACTAAACTTGTAGATCATGCAATTATCTACACAAATTGTCTCAATACTTTTTCTCCTAAGAGTCACCGTTTTTGAGATATAACGATTCAAAGAGTTGGAAAAGATAATGGCATGATTTACAATTTTAGTTTGATCTATTTTTATGATAAAACTTACCGTTTGGCTGAAAAACGCAAACAAACCATATTTGCGAACTTTGACCTCGAATATGTTTTTTTTTGCCGCTGTCGGATCGATGGGGATTTTTTACATTTCATTTACAATGGTGTTTCGACCATTAGTACAAATTTTCAGCTCTATGCGAATTTTTGTAACCTTGCATGTCTAACTTGACTGGGCTATACTGCATTCATCAAGAGATGGCAAACAGGCCTTGCACTTTCACAAAGGTCACTAACGCTACTGTTGTTCAGTATTACACTTCCCATTAGACTGAACATAACCAGATTGCGTGTTTATTTATGTAATTCAATTTATCATTATATACAGGCCGGTACTATATTTCACATTAAGTGAGGTTGCTGGCGCCACTGAATCAGTTTATGACGTTGGCAGCACTGCGAGGCGTCTGGACACGTCTCATTAAGCGATAAAGGAAACAGTGTTTCATATAATGAAATTCATTACCACCAGAGATAGCTTGCCACGGTGGGTGAGTGGATAGCGTGTCGGTCTACTAACCCCAAGATTACAGGTTCGCCCCTGACCGTGGTAAGTGATTTTTGAAAGGCGGCAAAAATACGATACGCATGTCATACGATGTTGGCATGTCAAAGAACCCATTTGAATTCAGTAGGCCGAGTTCATAATGGCAAAATTAATCTCGGGAGTTTCCGCCAGCACGAAGTTCATAATTTCTCTGCTAGAAAGCGCTATTGTGTTCAAGGAGATTAGATATCTAACATCTAACCTCCTTGACTTTCATAGTCAATGAACTACGAAATTCGACATGCAAGCTACCCTCTGGGGTCAAATAGCAAAGCTTGCACTAGGCACCCGAGGCCATACGATATTATTATTATTATTACCACCAGAGATAGGTTATACTATTGCAAATCAAATTTATGGGCAACCATTTTATTTCTCCCTTCTTCTTTTACTATCCAGTAGCGTAGCCGAGCGCGTTAAGTGAGGCTTTAGAGGCCCACCTGAAAGATAGAAGTATCGAATTTCAGCGCTAATACTTGCTATCTCAAGTCTGGTTCTCTCCGACTCTCTTTCGCTTTGTTAAATTCTTCAAAATAGTCGCCTCCGTTGTGCAGTGGTCAGCGTGCTTAGCTGCCACCCCGGAGGTCCGCGATTTGATTCCCGGCTCTGCCACGAAATTTGAAAAGTGGTATGAGAACTGGAACGGGGTCTACTCAGCCTCGGGTGGTCGAAATAAGTAGAGGGGGTTCGATTCCCACCTCAGACTTCCTCGAAGTGGTTTTCCGTGGTTTCCTAAATGCCGGGATGGTACCTACCGTAAGGCCACGGCCGCCTCCTTCCCACTTCCTTGACTAACCCTCCCACTTTTCCTATCCCTTCATCAGGCCCCTATTCGCTTTGCAGGTGAGGCCGCCTGGGCGTAGTGCTGGTCACACACCCCAGTTGTATGCCCGACTGAGAGTCACAAGCTCCAGGACACTGCCCTCAGTGGCGGTAAAAGTACGATCCTCGCTTAGTCCGTGGGAAAAACCAACCCTGTAGGGTAAAACGATAACAAAAATACAAAAAAAAAATGGTTCTTGTTTTTTGCTGCTCTCCAACGTTTCCTTCATATCTCCCATGTTTGTAGGAATTTTTGGACTTTTCTATTTTAAAATGGGTGTCAACCTTTTATCTACAAAATTAATCTCACACATTGCTCCAATATTAATTAATTAAGTGTTATAATTTCATCTTCATTTTTTATAGAAAGACTAATTAAAACCACAAATATTTTAGTCAGTAAGTGTTTTACTGTTATCTTAAGGGGAGAAACATTGAGGTCATCTGCCCCTCGAGGTGGACATATGGTGTTTTCCAGACCAGAAGGGTGAACTCTACAAATGCAAGTTTCGAGAAAAATTCCATCAAACTTTTCTACCAAGGGCGAACTTGACATATTATTCCTGCTTTGTGATTTCATCCAAAAGATTGTTATAAAACAAAACTTACATCACATTATTCATTTATTATATTCAACACCTGACATAAATAGATTATTATTATTGGTATATTGGCTTTCACGGCCAGTGAAAGCCAATATACCGATACCATATTTTTGGAAGCCTTCATAGGGAGGAAATGGCTGCTTGAGCGTTTAGTTCTCGCAGGAAAGAGGCGCAGGTGCGCTTCATAAAAAGGGACGTAGCGCGCAGCTCGCTACTTCTGTGGGGGTCCGGGCGGGGACACCATGATCCCGCTGATGAGCCAGCTTGGTGTCCTAGGCGAACCCCACACAAGACACGGCACAAACATGGACGAATTGCTGAGATTATTATTATTATTATTATTATTATTACAAAGGGGAAGCGTGATGGCTCAGTGGCTTAGCTGCTCGTCTTTCATCAGGACGGCCGGAGTTCGAATCCCGGTGACAGCGTAGTGGGGTGAAATTTTCACCTAAAAATTACGGTGCGTCAGGAAGGGCATCCGACCTTAAATCCCAGGCCAAAACCCAAAATGAGCCTGGTTGGCTCCGGCGACCCCAAATAATTGGGATAAGCCGAAGAAAGAAAGAAAGAAAGAAAGAAAGAAAGAAAAGAAACTATTGCAAAGGAATGCGTACAATCGAAATCATTTTTCATACTCTCCAGAAGTATCGTATTTATCAGATTCGACGTCATTTTAGATGGTTGAATAGTTTGATTGAGCTTGGAGTATTTGGTGAGAATATTGGTTGCATGGTATAGGTACATAAGGTATCGAATCTCTAATGTCGTTCAGCTTAGCCAGAGGTACAGAGATTTGAGCATCGTATATGTTTTAAGTCTTCAGATTTTAGACTGACCTTGTCCTGATAATAGCATTGTCTTTCTCGAGTTCGCCTTTCTGGTCCGCGCAGCTATCGGTCGAACCGAACAACTCTGATTTGTCTCTGTCCCTTTTTCGTAGTACAGAGAGTTTAGTTTGTATGTAACGGAGACCCTCGCTTGCCCGCTCGCTCGCGTTGCGCGACTGTCTCCTGCCAGGCACTTTGCCCTTATGCGGCGCGACACTGAGTCATTGAGTATAGGAATTTGTAGTTAAATTTGTACTTCAATGTGATCCTTGACCAATTTTTAGACGAACTGACTTACGGAGAGCGATTGTCAAATTACTTTCAACAAGATTCTGCCACTGCTCACACTGCCGAAGCGTCCATGACAGAATTGCGTCGCATTTTCGGTACTAGGATTATAAGTCGGAACGTGTGGCCCCCGCGAACCCCAGACTTATCACCATGTGACTTTTATTTGTGGGGGACGCTTAAAAATAGAGTGTATGCGAGAAACCCTCACACTACAAATGAGCTTAAAGACTATATTACAGCTGAAATACAGTCAATCGGTGCTGAGGAACTTCAGAGAGTCAAATGTGCCAGCGATATGTAGCAGTGAATGGCGAACACTTTCAGCACCAGCTGTGAACTAGGTAAGTACAAATTCCTATACTCAATGACTCAGTGCCGCGCGGACGCCGCATAAAGACAAAGTGCTTGGCGGGAGACAAGCTCGCGCCACGGGCGAGCGGGCAAGCGAGGGTCTCCGTTACATACAAACTAAACTCTCTGTATATCAGGGTGAGCTAAACTACATTGATCTACAACGTTACTCATCGAGACGAACGCTTAAATAGAAAAGAAGCCTCACCTGTCGAGTTCTCCCTTCTGGTCGGAAACGCCTCTTAAGATGATGGCCCCTAGGGGCTCACTACTAGTGGGAAGTCAGTTGGCGACCACGGGGCACTAGCTGAGTTCGGCATTACTTCCACTTTCTTATGCCGGGCTCCTCTCTGCCATCTTTCCTATCGACCTCCCTTGGTCAACTCTTGTTCTTTTCCGACCCCGATGGTATTAGGGTATCCCAGGCCTAGGGCGTCTTTCACTTTCCCGCCTTAATAGGCCCTTGTGTCATCTTTCCTGATCCCTCATTCTTCGAAAGGTCAGCCCTCTTCTGTTCTCTTCATATCTCCTGCCTTCTGCTCAAGGCCTTTAAGGAGGCAGGGTGTTTGTAGCCCCACCATTTATGGTGCACCCTCGATAGTAATACAGCCTCAAGGGCTCACGGCTGGTGAGTTCTGGAGTTTTCGACCCCGAGGGATTCCTGAGCTGGTTCCGGTTTTCACCCTTTTTCCATTGACTCTGGGGCGGTCCCCCTCCTCTTTCACTTTCCTATCTGCCTTTCATGGCTCTCCTTGCTTCCAAGTCCCTCAATCCTCATTCTTCGAGGGTTGAGAGAATTTCTTTTCCTCCTGACCTTTATTTGCCTTATTGTCCTTTTGTTTTCCACTTCTTCTAGTCGGTAAGTGTGTAGTTATTTCTAGTTATAGTTTACAATACATTCTCATCTTTCACCCAAACCATTAGGAGCTGATAACCTAGATGTTAGGCCCCTTAAACCAGCAATTATCATCATCATAATATGAGTCGTCCAGTTGCAAAACTCATTGAATTATTTTATTTTATTTTATTTTATTTTATTGAAGTTCATTTTATTTTATTTTGTTTTTCTTTGTTTAATTTAATTTTATTATGTTTTGTTTTATTTTAAATTGTTTTGTTTTTTGTATTGTTTTTTATTTTGTTTTGTCTTAAGTTATTTTGTTTTTGTTTTCATTTTGTTTCGTTTATTTTGTTTTATTTTATTTTGCTTTTGTTTTGTTTATTTTTATTTTATTTTGTTTTATTTTGATTTTCCAGGAAACAAAAACAAAACAATAAAAAAACACGAAGCAAAAAGCAAAATTCAAAAAAAGCAAAAGCAGAAAACAAACACAAAACCAAAACTTAGAAAGAAAAGCAAAAAGTAAAATTCAAAAGCCAAAGCACAAAGCAAACACAAAAACAAAAACACAAGGCAAAAAGTAGAAAACAACAAACACAAAAGATATGTGAGGCAAAGCCCAGAGAAACGTTTCTCATGAAAATGATTCTTATTCACAAGTGGATTAAAAGAGTTTTATGTTCGACCCTGACTATTATGTGTTAGAAAGCTGTATCATAATGATGGTCATTATAACATTATTTTTCATTATGAAACAGTTTCTCCCACCAATCACAGCTCAAGAAACAGTTGTTTGACCAATTAGATAAGGCTATCATCGCACCTGCGTGGAGTTCCAAGGCCTTCTGAACTGCGTTGCCTAGTGTCATAGTGGGGTAATCGAGAAGGCCATGGTCAAATACAAGGCTTTCTCTGCGTCTCATGCGCTCTGTTCAGTACATAAAACTGGCGAAATCTCGACAGATATTTATGAATATTCATCTTCGAACATAAAATAGTTATAATAATTATCGTCGAACATAAACAGTCGTATGCAACTCGCCTATAATGGTAATTAAGACACTCGTATGGAAATTATAAAACTCGCATACGCTCGTTTTATAAATATACTCGTGTCTTAATTATAGCCATTATAGGCTCGTTGCATAATGTACTATTGCGAAGCCGTCGGATTTTTTAAGAGCGTTAAAAATACCTCAGTATGCCTTCCTTCGGAGGGGAAGTAAAGCCGGCGGTCCCATGTCATAGATTTATGGCATGATAAAGAACCTTCCACTAATTACACCTGTGTGAAGCTAAATTGTATAGTTTAAGAATATAAACAACGCTCTTAGGATCCTACGTTCGTTGCCATGAGCCGACTGCTGTGGCGTCTGGTAGCTAATTTCTGAACTAGTAGTCGTTGACGGTGGCATTTGGCGGCAAAAGTAGGAACTATTTGAAAAATTCAAAAGTCTGCAGTCCTTACTTGAATTAAAAACAAAACAAAACAGATAACACACACTAATACAGTCATCACAATTAACACCGGTTATCAGACGGATTCTACACACACCCAAAGTACACGGGGCTACATGACCGCGTTGTCGCAGCCCCTAAACTGAGGAACCAACCAACCAACCAACCAATGAATGAACGAACAGTTGCAGAATGGAGATTCGTATAGTAACATTGACTGCTGTTACAAATGAAATTACGTAGATTAGCTCCTTACATAACTTTTTGTTTTCTTTGAAGATTAGGAAGTTTGCGCTGTCAAAGTGTGCAGGGACACCAGAGGTTTTATATCTTAACTAGAACTTGTATCATTAGCGAGGTGCTCCGTGCCTTAATGAGACTAAGATGGAACGATGCAATGTCATTAACGCTTGTAATCTGACCGGTGATACGTTAGGTCGTTACACGAATCTTATGCCAATTAGTTGCTATTTTACCACCCACCGGGGTAGCTACGCGCGTTACTACATCATCTTCGTGATCAGACAAATCCAACAAGCACTCAAGAATATGGGGATGATGACCAAGATGTTTATAAATCCTAAATTTAACTAACAACTAGCACTACGATATTACAGGATTTCCTTTACGTGTCTCATCACATCACATAATATGAATAAGCGTTCTATATATCGTTCTTGAAGTTTAATCTCAATACTCTATCCGTGCCATTTAACAATTTGTACTAATGTTCTGCTGAATAGTGCCATTCGGAAGCTTCAGTGACTTCCTCTACAAACCATTATTCGTTTTTCCAATATTTCATTCATTTTTATTCTTTTGATTCCATGTGAAGATCAGAATTATTACGGCAATAAATCGCATACTTCTCGCGTTTATACGGAATAATAGTCCCATTATCATTCGCTTGCACCCTTTAGGCACACATTCCAATGACTATATGTTACTCTCGTTCAACATGCTCTATTCCACTTGGATAGGCTGTGCATTCGTGAATTGTTCATTTCTAGAACAGCAATGCTCATGGGTTGTTTAATAATAGTAATAATAATAATAATAATAATAATAACAGAAGAACTGGAAGCCAAAGAGAGGAAGATTTTGAGAAAGATCTTGGGCCCGGTCAAGGAACAAGGAGAGTATAGAAGACGACACAACGATGAACTATATCTACTTGTGGAGAGAATACAGGACACCATACGCAAAAGGAGACTCTCCTTTTATGACCATTTAACATGAATGAGCTCCGGAAGATTGTCCAAACGAATCTGTGCCTACTTTGAGGGAAAGTAAAGCAAAGGGATCTGGTTTACAGAGGTGAAGAAAGACCTACAAGAACTGGGGATATCACATGAGGACATCTTGGAACGTGACACTTTGAAGAAGAAACTTTTGGATTTACAGAGTTTTCACCCAAAACCCATATTGAAAACCGGCAAGAAGTGGACCGATGAACGAAAAGAAGCTCACCGAAGAAGAATGCGCGATCACTGGGCCAATGTGAAAGAACGAGGGAAAAGGCAGTTGAAATAACGTGGTCCATAGAAGACTGAAACGATTATAAAAGAAATAAACAAGTAGTTCCGTGAAGAACTAAATAGCCTATTTTCATAGTTGTGAAACTTTAGACTATGCTCGGTGAATCTGATTATCTGACACTGATAATAACCAACATTCTACATCACAATACCGTGTTTATCTCCGATGGCCTTCAGTTCTCAAAGCCTATTGAACAGATAAATGGTGTCCTACAGGGTGACCCAATCAGTCCACTGCTGTTCATTCTCTCAACTGCTGACATCACGGGTATCCTCGAGTCTTTGGAAGAGAAGACATCTCTTTATATATACGCAGATGATGTAGTAATTGGAGCAAAGAGTTTGCAACTTCTGCAGGAATGTATGGATAGTCTGCTTCTCTGGGCCGAGAGGAACAAATTACAGATCAACGAGAATAAAACAGCCCACATGGTCTTCCGTAAGGGAGGAATGATTTCGAATAGAGATAAGATTTATTACAGACCTGGAGATTTACCGATAACAACCGTCAATAATTTTAACTATTTAGGGTTAATTTTCCAGAAGACAGGAACTTCTTTCACAATGCATGTGAGAAACAGAGCGACTGCTGCACTAATAGCTATGAACAACATACAGCATTTGCGTAAACTATCTTTAGTTACTGCTATGAAGCTCTTTGTTTCCACACTGACACCTATTTTAACCTACGGTCTGGAACTGATCTGGCCTCATCTGACCAAAACCAACTTAAAGGAAATAGAGCAAGTAAAGTCTATCTTCCTAAAGAAAGCATTGTGTGTATCGAAATTTACTCCGTCCCGGCTAATGTATGAGCTGTCTGCAGAGCCATTCTGTATTGAGCAAATCAGACTACAAATGCAGCTTCCATCTAGTGCTGCCTATCAGGAACTTCTTGCGGAATTTCAATCAAAAAAGAAAGAAATATGGTTGGACTTCTATGGGACAGAAGCGATGTTATCGTCTGACTGGAAGAGAGCAGACTACGATTTACGACACACTGTGACGCGTTTCGCAGACCATGGATTTCATTTCAGGTGTTGCGGAAGAAAAGACTTTCACACTCCAAATGCAGCTACATGCATATGTGAATTGTGTAGCGAGCCCTGTGACCGATATCATGCGGCATATTGTAAAGGAAGATTAACTTCCCTGACGCAATTTTGTAGCGACTGACAGTACCTGCATTGTATTTTTTACTTTTTCAATGGCCATTGGCTGCATTAAAACTATTATTATATATCCTACTAATATTAATTGCCTCTATCAACATACAAATTACCAGTTTGATTGCTGTAATAGATTTGTAGATAATGAGAACCGTCTAAATATTTTGGATGGTCACCATGTTGGATATTTATAGTATAGTAACTAATAAATAATAACCCCTGGCACTACAGCACGTGAAGGGCCTAGGTCTACCAAACAACCGCTGCCCAGCCATTTGGCTTGCAGATATTGGTGTGTCACCTGATCAGCGCATCGGGACCCGTCAGCCGTTAATCTTGGTTTTCGTGATCGGGGCGCTGTCTCACTGTCAGACAGCTACTCAATTGACCTCACGAGGCGGAGTGCACCTCGTTCCTGCCCTCACGTCAGTTTCTAAAAACCCTGACGGAGCCGGGAATCGAACCCGGGGCCTCCGGGTGAGAGGCAGGCGTGCTACCCCAACACCACGGGGACAGCTTTTATATTATAGGCCTTAGATTTATGTACTACTAGCTGTTACCCACGGCTTCGCCCGCAATAACATTTGGAATCCCGTTATTACATTAGTTATATAGATTTTTCCTGTAGTGGAAGATAATCACGGCTACATGGAGCGTTGAAATTGAATATCGGGTGCAATATACGACGGGGAGCTTTGATTTAAGGCAGGTCCCCTAGCCTACTGCCATGACTATCGAGAATGTTTTTAACGCCTACGCACTTCTCGGTAAACTACATTTCTGGTCATTCTCTCAGGCTGCAGAATGACTAAGCCACCAGAAGAACTGACTCTGGAGCATGCCATGTACAGTTGACCATGTGCGAAACAGTCACTTCTCAGATCCACAACAGCTACCGGTACTTTTAAACTCTGCCCCTGAATCTTGTTAATTGTCATGGCGTAGCAGACTTTCAAAGGAAACTGTAGACGTTTGAATTGAAAATGGTAGTCTGATGGGATTAGAGGAATGCGGGGTAAATGACAGTTTCGCCTTGGCCAACACCTGTAAATATGGTGGCTTCAATCACAAATTTACGCAGAGCTTTAACCTGCAGTCTGGTTCCGTTGCAGAGTTTAGGAGGGTTTAGATTGCGCAATAACATGAAAGGAGCACCAACCTTGAGGATCAGGACATGAGGCGGTATTCCGGGCGGGTTAAGAGTGTTTAAAAACTCCACAGGATAATGAACTGCATCTTCAACCTCTATAACTGAGTCTACTGATTCATATACCATTTTTGTTGTTGATAACTTCTTAAGGATGGCGATATTTATACTATCAGCAGAGTCATTTGTTGGGGGTAAGAATAGCTCTTTCTTCCATCCATGAATTATCAAGGTTGGAATTTACAAACACTTGGGGATAGATTCAACAAATGTGCAACGGCGCGCGTATTGTTTAAAAAATCCATATGCGTTTATATACCATTCATGATTGCAATGAAATTTGGTGAAATGTTGTTTCTGATTTAGTAAATCGATTTTAAAATTGGTAGCGCACGAGTAAATTCAACTAATGAGCGACAGCGCGTGAATCGTCTCAACCAAGTCCCTTATGCGGGTGTGAGGGCTCTACTCAGCCTCGAGAGAACAACTCAGAGGAGGTGAGTTATATTCCCACTGCAGCCAACACAGATACAGCTATTTTTGGTTTAGCTTCTCTGTTGTTGTCAGAGTCTTAGGGCTTTTGAGTGGTTTTATGCAGCCCTTCCTGTCCTGAGCTAATCGTTTCACACCCTACATCCAAAGTAATATTCTAACATTGGTCTACCCCTGCAGTTCTCGTCCTCAACCCTTCCTTCCATAACTAAGTTTGCATTACTGGATGTCTTAGTATGTGTCCTACCAACCTATCTCTTATCTTCGCTAGCAGTCGCCAGAAACATCTCTCTCGTCTTAATACCTCTTCATTTATAACCATATCTACCAATCTGATCTTCATCTTTCTCCTGTAGCACTATATTTCAATCGCTTCAATTCTCCTCTCTTCTGCAACGCCAACAGGTTCTTAACACCCCAGTGGTCACGCGGATCACAATTATAGTGATCCTGCTGTTTAATTTTTGTTGTTGCCGTGCATTGATCTGACTGTCGTCCTAGAACCTTTGTGTACTTTCCTCGCACACCCTTCACTATCGGACAGATCATTCGCCTCCTAACCTAAAGTCTGTTCCCCCCCAGGGGCTCACATCTTGTGGGCGTGGGTTGGCGACCATGGGTCCCCAGCTGAGTCCGGCATTGCTTCCACTTACTTGTGCTGGGCTCCTCTCCGTCTTCTTTCCTGTCGACCTCACTTGGTCAACTCTTGTTCTCTTCCGACCCCGACGGTATTAGGGTATCCGAGGCCTAGGGAGTCTCTTCCTTTCCCGCCTTAATTGGCCCTTGTCTCATCTTTTCTGATACCCTCCTTCTGCGAGGGGTCAGCCTTCTTTTTCTCTTCCTTATACCTCCTGCCGTGTGCTCTAGGCCCTTAAGGAGCCGGGTGTATGTAGCCCCACCACTTCTGGTGCACCCTAGATAATGCTACACCCTCAGGGGCTCACGGCTGGTGAGTTCGGGAGTTGGCGACCCCGAGGGATTCCTGAGCTGGGTCCGTTTTCCCCTTTTGCCCCTTACCTTTGGGGCGGACCCTCTCCTCTTTCACTTTCCTATATGCCTTTCATGGCTCTCCTTCCTTCCAAGTCCCTCAATCCGCCTTCTTCGAGGGTTGAGGGCATTTCTTTTCCTTCTGTCCTTTTATTTGCCTTATTCTCCTTTAGTTTTCCATTTCTTCTTCTAGTATGTAGGTTAGTAGTTAGTTTTAGTTTTAAGTTCGCTTTTCATTTTCATCTTCACGATCACCCAAACCATCAGGGGCCGATAACCTAGATGTTAGGCCCCTTAAAACAACAATTATCATCATCATCATAAAGTCTGTTCGCACGAGTCGAGATAGTGGAAGTAAACACAGTTGTAGGGCTGCCCGCAAGGGGTGCATAGAGCTGTGCCTGTTGAATGTACGCTAACTTCAGTGCTGTATATAGCCTACAAGTGAAGCGGGCTGACTTATCGGTTACATGCTACAGCGCGGTTTATTTATTGATCGTTTATGTATTTATTTATTTATTTAATTAATTAGTTCTTAACTGCTTATGACAGGCAACAGTATACAGTGCAGCACAGCACTAATTGAAGCAAGTCTTGTCTTTTCTAGGTCTACGGCATGACTAATGATCTCAGAACTACTTGGCTATCCCTGTCTGGTGGAGCCGATAACGTGAACTGGGCGTGTTTCCCTGTCCAGGCAGTCAAGTGACCACGTGCAAGTATTGACGCGCACTATCTCGACTCGTGCGAACAGACTTTATGTCGAGTGTTGTTGAGTTACAAAATAACCTACCATTACGAATCACAAAATAATGTGATCCGCACGACCACTAACGTGACTTTCTTTTTTACTTTGGTCGTGTTATTATTTCAGTGTGTAATCTCAATTATTGTTCATGTGTCTCTGGAGTTCTTGGTGTTTATTTTTTATTTATTTATTTATTTATTTACTTACTTATTTATTTGTTTATTTATTTATTTATTTTTTGACGGTACACAACAAGGCTAAGTGTGTGCTCCAATTACAGTGCACCTACAGAGTAATATACATTTCCAGGTATGTCTACATTAAGTATTAATATATAAATGTAATTCTCGAAACTAGGAAGTTCGCACAGATCAAAATGCATAGTATTAACATTCTTAATCTAAATATAATATAAAAACTACATCTAAATTTTATCTAATGTAAAATATAAACACAGGTTTTGAAATTATCACATAGAATACTAAAAGGTAACTTGAATAACTAGGCAACAGGCCTATCCACTTATATACATTGTTGATTCTGTTTTATGTGATAGATGTTTTTATTTCAAGTATGAATTCAGTGATTGGATGGTAATTTCCAAGAACGGTCTAATTCAGAGACAGAAATCAAGTTTCTAATTTACACGAACTGTGTCGTTGTAAATACTGCAAAGCCTCCATACAGGTGAATTGTTATGTGAAGGAGTATTGGTTATATAATTTTTGAGTGCGATAGTTGATCTTGTAGTTAAGCGAGGGATGTTGAAATTTAGGAGTGATAGGAAAAATGAGTTATCAATTTGACCGTTAATCTATATTATAAAAGAAAGTCGTGTTAGTTACACTATTTATAACTCAAAACGGCTGAACCGATTTGGATGAAAATTGGTGTGGAGGTAGCTTAGAACCAGGAGACGGACATAGGATACTTTTTTTTAAATCCCGTGACGTGACATCAAAGAGAATACAAGTCACAATAAAATGTAACGCAAATGACAGCTAAGGCAAGTCGTTTCCAAGCAACAGTAGCTCTTGACGAGACACGGCCGACTGGATGCGTGTTGCGCTTTCCACTACCGGTATAGAAAATGAGGCTCTTAACATGAAATCCCGTTAGTTACTCAACGTAATTTGTATTCTCTTTGAATCATTAACAATGCTGCGACAAAGACGATCGAATCTTTCTCGACAAAGCCATAATGAAAGAAGGATACGAAACATTGCGAATGTAAGGACTGAAGAAGAACACGAAATTGCCCGTGAAGAGACCCGCGTTAGTATGGCTCGACTTCATGCTTCTCAATCACAAGAGCAAAGTGAGGCAGCCCGTAAAACGGCTCGGTTGGCAATGCGAAATCGTCGAGCGAACAACAGAGATCAAGAAGTATACATTTCGACATGCTTTCCATCGATCCCATCTAACCTGTGGCACAAATACAAGGATAATATGTCAGAAGATATTTTAAATCAAATTCGTGTCAGTTCCAGAAATCACGATCTTGAGATGAATGAGGAGATACATAATCGGGCTTTACTCTTGATCGAAGACATGTGTTACCTCATATGCGGTAGTTTATTAGTCACGTTAGGAAGGCCAGCGCCAAATCGTGAAATGAATGACGCATTTAATCAAGAATTGGAACGGGAACGTGGATATGATCACCAGGAATTAGATTTAGTAGTTCAAACGAATGTACCCCTGTTGAATCCCCAACAAAAGGAAGTTTATGATACATTAATGAAGGCAATTGATGATGGAAATGGTGGTTTATATTTCCTGGATGCCCCTGTGGAACTGGTAAAACATTCCTCATGTCAGTAGTTTTAGCCACTGTTCGTGCGAAATCCAACATTGCGGTTGCAGTTGCTTCTTCTGGAATAGCAGCCACATTGTTATAAGGATGTCTTACGGCTCATTCAGCATTACAATTGCCGTTAAATCTTCAAACTATTGAAGAACCAACATGTAATGTTGCACAAAAAAGAACAGTAATGGCCAAAGTTTTATCAGCATCGAAAATCATCATCTGGGACGAATGCACAATGGCGCATAAACGTGCATTAGAAGCACTTAACCGAACATTGAAAGATCTACGCAATGACTCCAGGTGTTTTGGAGGAGCAATGATTTTACTGTCCGGCGATTTCCGCCAAACACTGCCAGTATTTCCAAGATAAACGGCTCTCGACGAAATATGTGCTTGCCTCAAATCATCGAATCAATGGCGCTATGTGAAGAACAATGTGACAACAAACATGAGAGTTGCATTACTTAATGATACATCTGCTGAAGATTTCTCTGAGCAATTGCTGACTATCGGTAATGGTCGAGTACCTGTCGACGAATCGAGCGGATTGATTTCATTTCCTCATAATTTCTGTAACTTTGTCTCATCGAAAGACGAACTTATCAACAAAGTATTCCTAAACATCATTACTAATTACAAAAATAATGAATGGTTGAGTGAGCGAGTAATTTTAGTGGCTAAGAATAAAGATGTAGATGACCTAAACTACATAATTCAGAATGAGATCATTGGAACAATGCATTCATTCCAATCTATTGACTGTGTAACAAATGAAGATGAAGCCACCAACAACCAATTTAATTTTTAAACTCCTTGGATTTGCCTGGCTTACCACCACACAATTTACGCCTAAAGGTTGGCTCCGTAGTAATCATGCTTCGAAACATAAACCAACCAAAACTGTGCAACGGTACGCGTTTGGTGATAAGTAAATTGATGAACAATGTGATTTACGCGACGATACTCAAAGGAAAATTCGAAGGTGAGGAAGTTCTCATTCCGAGGATCCCGATTATCCCAACCGATATTCCGTTTGAGTTTAAAAGACTTCAAATTCCGATCCGTCTTGCATTCGCCATAACCATTAACAAATCACAAGGCCAATCCTTGAAAGTTTGTGGTTTGAATCTGGAATATCCATGTTTTTCCCATAGTCAATTATATGTGGCATGTTCACGGGTTGGAAGACCATCTGCGTTGTTTGTTCTTGCGCCTGATAATAAAACAAAAGATGTCGTGTATCACAAGGTACTTAACTGAAGAGTGCAACCTATGCACCAAAATACATGAACAATAAAGAATCATTAAATACTTAATTTTTATTTCTAATTCCTAATAAAAAATTGAACTTAATACAATCGAAAATCTGCTTATTTATTGCCTCTAAGGCGGAACAGAGTTCGCCGGGTCACCTAGTAACTTTATAAAGGAATTTCATGTCGTTTACTTGCCTTCAAGACTCCTGAGGACAAAATTGATGTTCTAAGTCCACGTAGAAATGCATACACATGGACAGTGTTTCCAGTGTTGATGAATATCCTGTGTGAACATATTAATTGAAGGAATAGCTCAGAAGTTTTCAAATGAAAACCGAATTATGGATCAGATTGTGATCCGCGCGACCAGTGGAGTGTTAACCTCAAACTAGGGTCTTCTCCTTTCCAATCCTTGCCTCATTTACTAATATACACACTAACACTGATGCCAGATTATCAAACAAATTCAATACACATGCAAGTACTTAAAGGTAAAACTCAGTAATTCTTCTAGGTTTGTGAGTGTCTTGTATTGCGTTTCAAATGGACACCAAGCTGGCTCGTCAGTGGGCTCTTGGTGTACCCACCCGGACCCCCCCCCCCCCACAAACCTAGAAGAATTGCTAAGTTTTAATTCACTGGCCTTGAAAGCCAATATACCATAATTTTGGAGGCCTTCATAGGTAGGTTATGGCTACTTGATCTGTTAGTTCTCGCAGTAAAGAGGCGCAGGTGCGCTCCATAAAAAGGGAGGTAACGCTCAGTCGCTACTCCTGTGGGGGTCCGGGCGGGGACACCTAGTGCCTGCTGATGAGCCAGCTTAGTATCCTAGGTGAAACCCCACACAAGACACAGCACAAACCTAGAAGAATTGCTGAGTTTTAATTCACTGACCGTGGCAGCCAATATAACAACATAAAGGTAAGTTCAGGTCACATTTGAATGAGTATGTACCTCACGGCAACGATTCTACCAAATATCTGAAATCACCAAACCATAAAGTGAAAGCAGTGAACTCTTAGTTTTGAGGCTTAGCTCAGAATACGAAATTCCAATGATTGCTGGGCGTAAAACACGTCCAGACGTGATCTGCCTCCAAGAATTTTCATAGCTTCGTCTACGATACAATCGATTATTAGCGCCATAGAATTCTTAAACTCACCTTCACGGCTTCTTCAGAATTCTGATAGCCTCTCCAAAGATCTGTATAACTCCTTGAAATTCCGACATATATTTTCAATTCATGTACAGGTGTTATCAGGGGTACATATTGGCCTAAAATGTTTATCAAGGAATTTCCCCCCAGGAAATCACGACTAGTTGGACGTGGGTTGGTGACCACGGGACCCCAACTGAGTCCAGCATTGCTTCCACTTACTTGTGCCAGGCATCTCTATCTATTCTCCTCTTTCCGCCTTCTTTCGTCAACTCTTATTCTATTCAAACCCCGACTGCATTAGGATATCCAAGGTCTACTAAGATGTCTTCCACTTTCCTGTCTTAATTGGTCCTCGTCTCATCTTTCCTGATCCTCATTCTTCGAGGGGTCAGACCTCTTCTTTCCTTTTCATGTATTAGCCGATGACGCGGTGGCTGCTGATCGCGTTATCCGCTTTATAAGTGAGAGCGGGTTAGGGCCAGCAATCTAAATTTTCCAGTGTACATTGACTCAACGACTTGTTCGTTTTTGAAATATATTTTTTCCCGTATTTTTTGTTTATTCTTATACTTATTATTTTTATTTAATTTTTTGTTATATTCATTTTAGGTATTTTCAAATTTAGATGTCCACCTAAAAAAATTAAATTAAATTCCAAATTTGTATTTTTAATCTGTGTTAAGAGAGGCAGATGACCTCGTAGTTCCTCCCCTTAAAACAACAATAACTACTACTACTACTACTGCTCCTTTTCATGGTATCTCCTGCCTTCTGCACAACGTCCTAAAGGAGGTTGGGAGTGTGTAGCCTCACCACTTATGGGGCACCTTGGATAGTGCTACACCCTCAAGGGCTCTAGGCTGGTGAGTTCGGCAGATGGCGACCCCAAGGGCATCCTGAGCTGGTTCCAATTTTCCCTTCTTGCATTGTCTCTGGGGCGGACCCTCTCCTCTTTCCCTTCCCTATCTGCGTGGCGAGGGCCGATCCACGGTCTTTAATAGTTGTGGACCCACCTCATTCAATAACATACATCTTATCTAGGTTGGCAACACCTGACATAAACACATCGCTATCACTCCCCACAGCACGTAGGGACAGGGGGGAGGAGGCAGGGGAAAAACCAGTCGTTAAGATAACCACCGCAGTCGACCGCACAGCGAGTTCCAGTGAGCACGAAAACTGCGAGTAGCTGTAATACGGAAGACAATCAGATAAGTAGTTAGCCAAAAATTTTATAGTTTAACCATAGTTTACAACCATATAATCTCTCTAAAGTACAATCTCCGGATAGCTATCACCATTTAGCATTTCACCTAACATATATACTGCATTTAGCATACACTGACAGTTGCAGTACCAATACTGCAACTAAATAATTGTACATATTGTAAATATTTTCACCTGTATTTCAAACATAGATTTTGTAGCCTAAGTGTAATGGATCTGATGATGATCGCTTGACGATCGAAACTGGTCATCCTAGTGTTTTATTAATCTCATGTAATTTATTTCAGGATTAGGGCATAACCCATCTCTTTTGGGTACATTCGTGTTGACCGACTGAAAAGCACTAAACTCTTGTTTCATTGCTCTACTCAATTCCTAGTCCCTCAGTCCTCATTCTTTGAGGGATGACGGCATTTCCTTTCCCTGCGTGGTTTTCTTTCCTTTAAAGATAGCTTTGAAACCATTTTTCAGTGTTGCCATATTAACAATTCATATTTTAACTTTCAGTCGGTCAACAGAAAGTAATTCCAATTACTGGAATGTGTGAATTAATAACCTGAAATAAATTACATGTGATTAATATATACAGTATTGTTATGGACTATTGAAAAAGAAGAAAACTTAGGATAACATGTTTCGCTGATCAAAATCTGATCAAAACACTACCAAATCCAAAGGGACACCCACGGGGATGTAGCTACGATACGAGTAACTGACAGCACTGGGTACTTCAGCGCCACCCCACTACGAGCGCTGCTAGGCAAAAGGCCACCTTGTGATTGGTAGATTTGGCCTTGTTACCACTGCCGGCTGGATCGCATCCCTCCTGGCTGCTTTAAAGCGATCCAGCCGGCAGTGCTTGTTACATTTGGTGTTCTGTGTTGTTGATAACATGGCGGCTCCACACGCTCGAAACTTTAACTGTTCATTATCCTGATTTTGAGAGATATTTAAGTCATTTATACGTTCAAACAAGCCTCCGTGGCTTAGGCGGCAGCACGCCGGCCTCTCACCGCTGGGTCCGTGGTTCAAATCTCGGTCACTCCATGTGAGATCTGTGCTGGACAAAACGGAGGCAGGTTTTACTCCGGGTACTCCGGTCTTCCCTGTCAAAAATTCATTCCAGCAACACTCTCCACTATCATTTCATTTCATCTGTCATTCATTTAATCATTGCCCCAGAGGAGTGCGTCAGGCCTCGGCAGCCGGCACAGTTCATATCCTCGCCGCTAGATGGGGGCTTCATTCATTCCATTCCTGACCCGGTCGGAGACTGGAAGCAGGCTGTGGATTTTCATTTCATACGTTCAAACTACTCGTAATTGCAAATATTGTTCCTGGGTAACACGATACTGTCGTATTTCTGAAGCTTATAATCGTGTTCCATACTTTTCATTCGTAAACCGTATTTGTCAAATGCGAGTGTTGCTCACGCCAAAGAATATGAGTCGTACGACATCGGCGTGAACTGTTCTGAATAAAACCATCGTGTCCAAAGTCTCATGTTGGTGCGATAAAAAAAAAATGGAAATGTGTCCTTAAATAAAATACGGATTGGAGTGACCCAGTTAAATAAAATAAAAACATAAAAAGAAAACATATTTGGGAGCTAATATTTCCATACTGGTAGTTGGCTGCCACACCACTAGGCGTGCTTCAGTAGTTTCTTGTTTCCATCCTTTATCATGCGGCATTCACTTCTATTATATTTGGTGTTCTGAGGTGACACCCACATAAAGTCTCTGTCTCCAAAAGAAAAGAAAACCAAACCTTAATTAATCGAGAGATCTGTTTTCGAGTAGCCATCGAACGACTCGGAATGCGGAGGATTCTAGACACCTTTCAATAACCGAACCTCCATGGTTTGGAATCGAACTCGCGTTCTTATGACCAGTAGGGAAAACGTCTACGGTACCATTGACCCACCAAGGAAGTTCTTATGACAATAATTACAGGGTGTTTCAGCATCGGCCCATTTTCCTTATATTAAAAACCAACTTCTCGTCTGCTGTCAAACAGGACCGTCTGTTCCTACATGACATCAGTGGGTGTGATGCAACCTCTGCATTCTATCGCCAAGGGAAGTTGAAGTTTGTCCAAGTCCTTGAAAGCAACACGGCTTTACAGGATGCTGTCACCATGCAGATGCTGATCCTGAGGACCCCATTTCAGCGGGTCAACTATTCCTGGCGACCCTATTTTCACCTAAGGCCAATGAGACCTCCTTGGAAAAAATCCGCCACGAGATATTCTCAAAATCCCTCATAAAGCCAACTTTCAATCTGGCCTCTCTACCACCAACAAACGCAGCCACCGCCTAACATATTCTGCGTGTCTACCACCAAATCCAGGGCTGGTTTTGATAGACCAAAGGATCCTCTCAGCTGGGGTTGGAAGAGGACGGACCATGGCCTGTTATGAACACCAAGGATCCAGCTCGTGCTGAAATCCTCAACACAGTGTCCGGCGGATTTAAGAAGGGGTGTGCAGGGAATTGCAGCTGCCGGAAAGTTGGTATGAAATGTTCAACAATTTGCCTCAACTGCCACGGCCAGTCCTGCTCTAATTCAGCACCATTCGAGGATGAGTGTGTTTCACATGCCGATCACCACAGAAGCAGAAATAGGTGAGGACAATCCCTTTGAAGATGATCTCGATGAACAAAGGCTCGACATGTCATCCCAGCTTGAGAGCTTTGTAGATGACAAAGAAAAAGAAAATATATTTGGGAGCTAATATTTCCATCGACATCTAAGAAAATGCAATAAAGAAAGCTGCCTTACTTTCTGCTGCATGGCTATTAATTTCTATAACATGTTTCTATTCATATTTTATCAATGTATGTCAATTTTAAATGTTCCTATTACTGTATTAATTAATATTATAATGGTTACTAATTAAAGAATGTCAATATACAACTTTGTTCTAATTAAAACGTTTTTCATTCGTACTACTCCGAATGACTACTCAGAGTGTGTACATTTATATAACTAGTCTTCTGATTTACATTGAGATAGGATGACATGCTCGGGTATCCTGATTTCTTTTTCCTGTTCCAAGATTTACAAAGGAGGAGCATTATTTTCCAGATTTTGGAGACGATCTTTAAATACACGAACGGCTGTTGATTCAGTGAAACTTCACTCCTAGCTAAATTGACAGGTAGAACGATGGTGCACTAATGTGGTAATGAGGGAGCCGTGTAGCTCTGTTACTTTTCCAGTTCAGTTTGAAAACAACTCTTCCTCGATAAGAAACGCTTTCCTTGTCGTGGGGGCTGCTCTCAGTTAATAAGTTAATAGTGATACGGAAGCTCCAGCAAGATCCCCGTTTCCGTTCCTGCGCATTGTGAACAGAAACCCCCACCAAGTTCTCCGTTCCCATTCCTGCGCATTGTGAACAGAAATCCCAGCAATGTCCCCGTTCCTGTTCCTGCGCATTGCGAACAGAAACCACAGCAAGGTCCCCGTTCCTATTGTTGGGCATTGTGAACAGAAACCCCAGCAAGGTCCCCGTTCCTGTTCCTGCGCATTGCGAACAGAAATCCCAGCAAGGTCCCCGTTCCCGTTCCTGCGCATTGTGAACAGAAACCCCAGTAAGGTCTCCGTTCCTGTTCCTGGGTAATTGTGAACAGAAATGCCAGGAAAGTCACCGTTAGAGGCATATAACCTCGTAGTTCCGCCCCCTTAAAACAACAATAACTAACTAACTAAAGTCACCGTTCCTATTCCTGGATCATTGCTAACAGAAACGCCAGCAAGATCCCCGTTTAGTTTCCAGATAATTGTGAACGGAAACCCCAGTAAGGTCCGCTTTCCTATTCCTATGTAATTGTAAACAGAAACGCCAGTAAGGTCCCCGTTCCTATTCCTGGGTAATTGTAGACAGAAACCTCGGCAAAATCTTCGTTCCCATTCCTGGGAAATGCTGGGAGAGATAGCGTCACCAGTAACGTTGGCAGCACGGCTGTCGCTTGTATCAAAACAAACAAACAAACAAACAAACAAACAGTAAACTTTGTACTCACCACAGCCATTGATAACATACTGTTGCACTCTTCCAATAATTTAATTATACACAGTGACGATTTGGACAGCCCACAGCCCACTCATGTGGCCTTCACCCTCAAGGACACCGTGCTGACAACTAAACTGATGATGTAACCTCTCGCAGCGGCACGTAGGCACTGCGGATAACATTTCCTGGCGCCCTGTACCATAAATATGATAGAATATGAGCGATCACAATGGAATAAGCTTTCTATGTAATATTGCACACAATTTATTGTTGGTGACTTTTTACTTGATCAAACACAGCGGGACGCTCGATAACAATGTGTGTACTACCTGCCCACTCATTAGAGTGATGAGCAAGATAAATGATCCCCCATTATTCTATTTTATCTCAGCACACTTTTCCTGTATATTTCATTAATGGGTGTGTCCGCCGGAGCCAATGAATCATATTACACACGGGGTCAAATTAATGAGGTATTGTGCATCGTGACTCGTGATACTGCTCTGCATTCTTATCGTTACAGCCAGTGCCAGATTTTTGACGGTACGCACCAGTACGCCATACCGAAACCTCGAATCGGGGGAAAAGTCGAATATAGAATATATAATTTTTTAGAACTGTGGAACGTTACTTGTAAGTCAAAGTCAACTTGGTTTTTGACTGGACTGTACTTCAAAGTACGTGGAATCATGGCTCTTTCGGGGATGGTACTCCGCTCTGGATACTAACAGCAAGGTGAGAGAGAGGAAACACATACAACGAAAACTTTTCTTAACTTTGGACAATTTTATAAACTGTGAGGTAAAACATGTTTAAGTACAGTACATTTTATAATAAATAATTATTTTCGAAAGCTGTAAAGACAAAATTATTAAACAAGAAATTAAAGATTGTTGGTGAACATGTGTGTACTTTCAAACCGAATGTATTTATTTTTTAAATCACGTAAAAAAAAAGGAAATAATGTACATTGAATGGTAGCCTAGTTGGCCTATATTAATCTTATATATAAAAGTGAAAGTCTGTATGTATGTATGTGGGTGGGGTGGTTCCGTATACAAATCTACACCGTTCCACCAATCTCAACCAAATTTTGCATGCACATAGTTTAGGACCCAGAAGGAACCGATGGCTACATGAATTTTCGATAGTCTTTCTCATTCTTCTGATTTCGGCCCTTTTGCACTCAAGCACAGGCTAATCAAATCATAAAATATACTCATGAAGGAATCGCAAGGCAGATAGTTTCCATGGCAACATAGCTCAAGTCGAGACACGGCCGACTGGATGCCAGTTGCGCTCTGCATTACCGCTATAGAAAATGAGGATCTTTACTTGAAATCCCGTTAGTTACTCAACTACTCACTCAGCACTGTCAACCGTGTTTAGCATAACAAAGACTTGACACTATCTTCTACTATATATTTGTCAAATACCACTCACTCACTCACTCACTCACTCATTCATTCATTACGAAATCTCAGAAACCACAGAACGGATTGGAATGAAATTTGGTATGCAGCTTCCCCAAGGGCCCCAAATGCCCACTAAGAGAGGATTTTTGGATACTCAGGTTCTAAAGGGGGTGTTAAGAGGGTAGACATGCATTTCATTGAATAGCAATATCTCCCGATTGGTTTCATTGGGGGATGTGATACTCGGCACATAAATTCATCATTAACAAGTAGTTCCGTGAAGAACTATACAGCCTATTTTCATATATCCTACTTATGTTAATTGCCACTATCAACATACACAATTTCAGTTGCATTGCTGTAATACACACATCAACAAAAGTTTTGCATCACCTCGGTTCCAAGAGTTCCGGAACCGTTAAATACAAAGGGAATAGAGATCAACACAAACAACATTTCAGCTCGTTTTATTGCTCATGAGACCCACACATTGCATGTTGTACCATCATACAGCTAGACTTTCAGCATTTGTGGTCCAGATTGCAGTACACACCACTACCTCTAATACCCAGTAGCACGTCCTCTTGCATTGATGCATGCCTGTATTCGTCGTGGCATACTATCCACAAGTTCATCAAGACACTGTTGGTCCAAATTGTCCCACTCCTCAACGACAATTCGGCGTAAATCTCTCAGAGTGGTTGGTGGGTCAAGACGTCCATAAACAGCCCTTTTCAACATATCCCAGGCATGTTCGATAGGGTTCATGTCTGGCGAACATGCTGGCCACTGTAGTCGAGCGATGTCGTTATCTTGAAGGAACGCATTCACAAGATGTGCACGATGAGGTCGAGAATCGTCGTCCATGAAGACAAATGCCTCTCCAATATTCTGCCGATATGGTTGCACTATGGGTCGGAGGATGTCATTCAGGTATCGTAAAGCCGTTTCGGAGCCTTCCATGACCACCAGTGGCGTACGTCGGCCCCACATAATGCCACCCCAAAACATCAGGGAACCACCACCTTGCTGCACTCGCTGGACAGTGTGTCTAAGACGTTCAGCCTGACCAGGGTGCCTCCAAACACGTCTCCGACGATTGTCTGGTTGAAGGCATATGCGACACTCATCGGTGAAGAGAACGTGATGCCAATTCCGTGGGGTCCATTCAGCATGTTGTTGGGCCCATCTGTACCGCGCTGCATGGTGTCGGGGTTGCAAAGCTGGACCTCGCCATGGACGTCGGGAGTGAAGTTGCGCAACATGCAGCCTATTGCGCACAGTTTGAGTTGAAACACGACGTCCTGTGGCTGAACGAAACGCATTATTCAACATGGTGGCATTGCTGTCAGGGTTCCTCCGAGCGGCAATCCGTAAGTAGCGGTCATCCACTACAGTAGTAGCCCTTGGGCGGCCTGAGCGAGGCCTGTCATCGACAGTTCCTGTATCTCTGTACCTCCTCCATGTCCGAACAACATCGCTTTGGTTCACTCTGAGACGCCTGGAAACTTCCCTTGTTGAGAGCCCTTCTTGACACAAAGTAACAATGCGGACGCGATCGAACTGCGGTATTGACCTTCTAGGCATGGTAGAACTACAGACAACATGAGCAGCGTACCTTCGTCCTGGTGGAATGACTGGAACTGATCGGCTGTCGTACCCCCTCCGTCTAATAGGCCCTGCTCATGCATGGTTGTTTACATCTTTGAGCAGTTTTAGTGACATCTATGAACAGTCAAAGGGACTGTATCTTGGATACAATATACACAGTCAACGTCTATATGCCGGAGATCTGGGAACCGAGGTGATGCAAAACTTTTTTTGATGTGTGTAGATTCGTAGATATTGAGAACCGACTAAATCTTTCGGATGGTCGCCATGTTGGATTTTATATATGTAGGTCTTAGAGTTATGTACTGTTACATGCAGATTATTGTGAACGTGTAGTATTCAAACTTCAATCGCATAATTAGGACACAAGAAAAAACAAGGAGATTTTAAAATTTTTCACAGCTGCCATCTTGAGGTTATGGAAACAATTGAAATAAATTAGATACCAGTGGATTAACATTCGTATAAGGATTTACTGTACCAAGTTTCACTGCACGCGGATGGTTAAATTGCGAGAAACGTCCATGTGAATATTTATAATTCGCGTCACCGCCATGTTGGATTTGTGATCACCAGGTTATTTAAAGTCCTATAGGTGAACATAAGTTCATAGCCCCTATGAACGTTAAAAAATGCAGTTTGATTGCTAAAATAGATTCGTAGATATTCAGTATCGTCTAAATATTTCGGATGGTCGCCATGTTGGATTGTTAAATGTATAGGCCATAGAGTCATGTACCATTAAAGGAAAATTATTGCGTAGGTTCATTATTCAAACTTTCACTTCGATCGCATGACTACATCACAATAAATAAAATTTTAATTTTAAAATTCGCATTGCCGCCATCTTGAGGTTATGTAAACAATTGAACTAAATTAGATACCAGTGGATTACAATGTGTATAAATATTTCCTGCGCCAGGTTTCAGTGCGCTTGGAACATTAAATCGCGAAAAAGGTCTATTTAAAATTTTCAAATTCGCTTGGCCGCCATGTTCGTTTTGTAGTTAACCGGTTTTTGAAAATCTTATAGATGGACTTCCAGTAGTGCCCTTTATCTCCGTACAAAATTTCAGGGTTTTACCGCTAATAGTTTCAGAGATATAGAATGCCGGTGAAATATTTCGCACATCCGCCATCTTGTGATTATGTAAACAATTGAACGAAGTTAGATGTCGGTGCATTACAATGTATATAAACATATACTGTACCAAGTTTCATTGCGTTTGGTTGGTCAAATCGCGAGAAACGTCTATTTAAAAGTCGAAAATTCGCTTGGCCGCCATGTTGGTTTTGTAGTTACCAGGTTTTCAAATGTCATATAAGTGAACTTATAGTAGTTCCCTCTATCACCATAGAAAATGTCAGGGTGACATCGGTAATAGTTTCGGAGATATTGAATGCTGGTGAAATATATCGCACAGCCGCCATGTTGGATTGGTGAGTAGTAACAAAAATTTGAAGGGCACGGTCGAGGTCGCCGGGAATAGTGCTATGAACTTTCCGAGTTTCATTGAAATCGCTCCAGCCGTTTAGATTTTATTAGGGGGGACACACACACGTATCACACACACACGCACACACACACGGACAAAAGGTGATCTCATAAGCCAATTTTTTCAAAATTGAAAATAGGCTAAAAATAAGAAGACACGAGTCTGAGGGGTTTTCGATGTGGTGTATATTATGAGGTGAAAGGGGTGAAAAGTGCGGATTGAAAAATTCCTAACGGAGCGTGTATCTCTTAAACGACATAGGCGAGGAGTTTGAAAATCAGCGGGAAAAAAATAGCATAAAAAATAAGTAAATATGTGTTTGACCGTTTTTTCATAAATCCAATTTAAGGGGACCATAGGGAGGGGTGAAATTCTGGGGGGGGGGGGGGAGAAACAGGAAAGAAAGTGTCCTAACTGATTGACTGTCTGACTCACTCATCAAACTCAGGAGGAAAAACTGCTTTAAAGTAAGTAAATAGCTATTCGACAGTTTTTTTTCATAAATCAAATTTAAGGGGTTCATGGGGAGGGGTGAAATTCTGAAGAAAGAAAATTGAAAGAAAATGTCCTGACTCACTCACTCATCATCGCCCAGCCAAAATTATTGAAGTTAGAAACATGACAGTTTGGGGATATGTTCATCGTATGTCAAAACCGTCTATTAAGGGAGGATTTTCGGATTTTCAGGTTCTAAAGGGGTCTTAATGGGGTTAAACCTGCATTTAATTGAATAACAATATCTCTCAATTGGTTTCATTGGGGGATGTGGTACACAGCATATAAAATCATCATTAAAAGTAAGAAGACACGTGTCTGAAGGTTTTTCGATGTGGTGTATATTATGAGGTGAAAGGGGTGAAAAGTAGGGATTGAAAGATTCCTAACGGAGCGTGTATCTCTTAAACGACATAGGCGAGGAGTTTGAAACTCAGCGGAAACAAATCAGCATAAAAAATAAGTAAATATGTGTTTGATCGTTTTTCCTAAATCCAATTTAAGGGGCCAATGGGGAGGGGTGAAATTCTGGGGGGGGGGGGGGCAGAAAAGAAAGTGTCCTAACTGATTGGCTGACTGACTCACTCATCAAACTCAGGGGGAAAAACTGCTTTAACGTAAGTAAGTAGCTGTTCGACTGTTTTTTTTGATCAATCAAATTGAAGGGGTTCATAGGGAGGGGTGAAATTCGGAAGGAACAAAATGAAAGAAAATGTCCTGACTCATTCACTCACTCATCATCGCCCAGCCAAAAATATTGAAGTTGGAAACATGGCATTTTGGGGGTATGTCCGTTGTATATCAAAACCGTACACTAAGGGAGGATTTTTTGATATTCAGGCTCTAAAGGGGTCTTAAGGGGGTTAAACCTGCATTTCATTGAACAACAATATCTCACGAGTGGTTTCATTTGTGGATGTGATACTCGGCAAATAAACTAATCATTAAAAATAAGCAGACATGTGTTTAAGGGTTTTTCGATGTGGTGTATTAATATGAGGTGAAAGGGGTGAAAAGTGGGGACTGAAGGATTCCTAACGGAGCGTGTATTCCTATCTCTTAAACGACATAGGTGAGAAATTTGAAACTCAGCGAAAAAAAATCAACTAAAAAAATAAGTAAATAGGTGTTCGACCGTTTTTTCATAAATTAATTTAAGGGGCCAATGGGGTGGGGTGAAATTCTGGGAAAAAAAGGAGAGAAAGTGTCCTAACTGGCTGACTAACACACTCACTCACTCACCAAACTCAGGGAAAAAAAGACAGCTTAAAAATAAGTTAATAGGTGTTCAAGCGTTTTTTCATCAATCCAATTTAAGGGGCCCAGGGGAGGGGTGAAATTCTGGTAAAAATAATTGAAAGAAAATGTCCTGTCTGACTCACTCACTCATCACGCCCAGCGAAAACTATTAAAGTTGGAAAAATGAAATTTTGGGAATATGTTCGCTGTATGTCGAAAACGTCAACTAAGGAATGATTTTTGTTTTTTCCGGGTTTTAAAGAGATGTTAAGGGTTTAAACGTGCATTTCATTGAATAACGATATCTCGTGAGTTGTTTCTTTGGGGATGTGATATTCGGTATATAAACTAATCATTAAAAATAATCAGACATATGTCTAAGGGTTTATCGATGTGGTGTATATTATGAGGTGAAAGGGTTGAAAATTGGGGGTTGAGAGATTCTTAACGGAGCGTGTATCTCTTAAACGACATAGGCGAGAAGTTTGAAATTCGGCGAAAAAAAAGCTTAAAATACAAGTGTTCGACCTTTTTTTTTCATAAATCCAATTTAAGGGGGCCCTTGGAGAGGGGTGAAATTCTAAAAAAAAAACAGGAAAGAAAGTGTCCTAACTGATTGACTCACTTACTCACTCATCAAACTCAGGGGGAAAATAGCTTTAAATAAGTAAATAGGTGTTCGACCGTTTGTTTCATAAATCCAATTTAAGAGGTTCGTGGGGAGGGGTGAAATTATCAAAAATAAATGAAAGAAAATGTCCTGACTCACTCACTCACTCATCATCGCCCAGCCAAAATTATTGAAGTTAGAAACATGAAATTTTGGGGATATGTTCGTTGTATGTCAAAAACGTCCACTAAGGAAAGAGTTTTGAATATTCAGGTTCTAAATAGGTGTTAAGGGGGTAAACGTGCATTTCATTGAATAACAATATCTCACGAGTGGTTTCATTTGGGGATGTGATACTTGGCATATATGCTAATCATTAAAAATAAGCTGACACATGTCGAATGGTTTTTGGATGTTGTGTATATTATGAGGTGAAAGGGATGAAAAGAGGGGGTTGAAAGATTCTTAACGGAGCGTGTATCGCTTAAACGACATAGGCGAGGAGTTTGAAACTTGGAGGAAATCAATCAGCTTAAAAATAAATAAATAAATAAATAAAATAAATAGGTGTTCGACCGTTTTTTCATAAATCCAATTTAAGAGGCCTATGAGGAGGGGTGAAATTCTGGAAGAAATACGTCCACTAAGGAAGGATTTTTGGATGTTCACTCTCATCGACCAACCCAAACTATTAAATTTAGAAGAATGATATTTTGGGGATATGTTTGTTGTGTGTCGAAAACATCTACTAAGGAGGGATTTTTGGATATTCAGGTTCTAAAGGGGTGTTAACGGGGTTAAACTTGCATTTCATTGAATAACAATATGACACGACTATGACGCGAGCGAAGCGAGACTAAAAATGAGATGGTGTGTGTCTGTGTATTACTCAATCACGCAAGTACCACTGGTCCGATTTACATGAATTTTACATGAAGTAGCTGATTTACATGGTTAACATATAGGTTACTTTTGATTTAAATACTTTGCACTATTTAAAAATGGCGACCATTTTAGTGACGTCACTACCCCCTTTGGTTTATAACTTTCATATTTCCATTTCAAATAAAAAGAGAACGCTAAGAAATAGCAAACTTTTGATGGTATGTACGACGTTTAAAATTACATTTTCTATCCGAAAGGTATCTCCAACCGTTAGTGAGTAAAACCTAAATTTGTGCTATAAAACACGGTCAACGCCGAGCGGTGTAGTTGGACAAAATGTTCCATCCTTAATCCCCCTCTGCGCAGCACCTCGCCTATCCCCTGTTTTAACTGTCACCTTCACATTTTAATTTATTTATGACCTGTAGCGAAGCACGGGTACTTCAGCTAGTATTTAATATAGACCAAAGGCTATGGGTACAACAATGTTGCTACAGCAGTCTCAATTTAATTTATAATTGCAATCAAAAGTTTGCTATTTTGTCCACTGATTAATTTCTAAAGGTGTTCAGAGAAGCGTAAAAATATCGTTTTTAGAACTCTATATTTCAATATTTCATAAAGCACCCTCCCCCCCCCCCCCACCCTCCCACCACCACCCGGTAGCCCACAGTACCGGAACCTCTTTTTTTTTACAATCCAAGCACTGATTACAGCAATATTCAAATGTTGGAAGGCATATTTCAGTGTTGTCTGTATAATCAATCAACAGAATTGCTCTTCAATCGGTCAACACAAGAGAGACCAAATAGATTGGGCAGAAAATAACGATTATTTTACCATCGTTTTATCTTAAAGAAATGTTACATGCATTATTTATACGTTAACACCTCTAACAAATTGAGGGGTTTAATTGTATGACATGTTTCGCTCGTCAAGTGAGCATCACCAGGTCCAAATATACAAGACAAAATAGCTCTACAAAACACTAACAAACCAACAATGCCACCCACAAACTGTCGCAGCACATAAACAATAACTCAGTGAAAATGAGGCAAAATCTTAAAAAAGTGCGACTGCGGAGCTGTCAAATTGTAATACATTAATTCGCACAACCGCCATCTGGAATGTAAGGAGAGTCCGTTCTTTTGCCTTGGCCATACAAGTCCACATACGCGTTCCTACCTTGTCACTAATTTTTGTTACCGTACCTCTTAAGTTTTAAGAGTTATTAATTTTTATATTTTATAATTTCAAGATGGCGGCTGAGCGTAACATTAAGACTACTGTTATTATCCCGTTGGCAACAGTGTGTCCTAATATAAAACTATCTAAATGATGTGAACATTGATTCATTGGATTGTGACTTACGGGTTATAATGCTTACATGATTTGCACAGCCGCCACCTTGAAATGGTTTCGCTGATGATCTTGTAGTTTCTTTCTCAAACGCTTCTCATATGAAAGTATATTAGTCCAAAATTTGGTAGAAATCCTATGAAGTGGCAGCCTTTTCTTTTCGTTACGATCTGACAATACGGTTTATTTTACAGTGCTACCTCAGTGCTTCGTCTGTGCCAAATTATGTTCATTTTGGTTTCGGCGTTTGGGAATTGATAGGGGGCAGACATACACACACAGACACACAAAGTTCTGTCCCGTATAGATCTCATAAGTCTACTTTCATTTAATGCAAAACTCGAAAGTAGGATATCCGTATGCGAATATGATGAAACAGAGACCGGATTCTTAGGTTTTTACCTGTTTTGTTTCTCTTACTTTTCTCAAACCCGGCCTAGGTCGTCGGATTTTTAGGAGCTTTAAAATCCCTCAGTATGTCTTCGTTTGGATAGGAAGTAAAGCCGGCGGGCCCAAGTCATAGATTTATGGCATATAAAAGAACCATCCACTAACTACAATTGTATGAAACTAAATTTGTAGGTTAGATTTGATCAACGCTCTAGAAGTTCCAACGTTCGCCGCTAGGTGCCAGTTTCAGTGGCTTCTATTAGCCAAGTCCACAGCTAGGTGTTGTTGACGGTAGAATTTGGTAGGAAAGGTAGGAACTACTTGAAATTGATCGTCTGCAGTCCTTACCTGAATTACAGATAACACACACTAATACAGCCATCACAATTAACACCGGTTATCAGACAGATTCTACACACACACACACACACACACACACACACACACACACAATGTACACGGGGCTACATGACCGTCTTGTCGCAGCCCCTAAACTGAGGAACCAGCCAACCTCGATAACGAAAAAAGTGACAGAGCTATACAAGCTTCAGTGGCTGTTTTTATAAGAAGCAAATTTTCTCAACTATTGCCGAGATTTAATTGGCCCATTATTTAAGCTCATGGTAAAAAAAAAAAAGTTGTCAGCTTTGAACTCTGCCACATCGAAGACAGACCTCATACCACGTTTATTCGAAGAGCACTTCATTAGAGAACCTACTTTACAAGAAGGAGATATTGGAAATGTTTTCAATGGACGATTAGTTTGGACTCACCATTCGTATCTCATTAGTAGTTAAAATAAGCTTACTTAGACAGAAAAGAGTTTGAAGTCTTCTGCAGGAATGAATTCAGAGATTTGAACAAAGCTATTTAACCCATGAGTTAACAATAAGAATGCTACTTCAGGATGTTTTAATGGATTTCTCATGATTCAGTAGTTACTGTGGTATTTTAACTAGTAATGTAAAGAAATACGCCTCTCAACATTTTCAGGATTATGAACTCGTGGGTAAGTTTATTATAGGATTCTAGAAATTGGTAAAGGCTACTTTGAACAAGAAGTGGAAATTACATTATTCTTCTTCCTTCGAATGAGCCAACTATGGACTACGTAGGTTAACCAAAATGGTTTTTAGCTTGATCAGTTGGGATTGGTTTCACATTCTTAAGAGTCTTCTTCCTAGCCCATACTCCTTCATTTTCTGACTTTGTAGTGGATTAGCTGCTTCTGACCTCTTTGGTTTCTGCCCTTTCTTTAGTTTAATCTGTGGGTCTTCTTTTAACATTTTTTAAAATTTGCGAATTGACCACTTCGGATCACGCTACAATATCATTTTTTCTTTGCCTGAAGTTTCCTCTTCCTCCAGTACTCCTTCATATGGGCGCTATGCTGTTTCCTCGGCTCATCCGTCCAGGCTCTTCCCTTCTTTGTGGTTCTTGTATGACGTGAAAACATTCCAAATTTTGAATTATGGACCGAAATGTTTCCCTGATTGACATCTGAACTTCCTGGATGTTGGAATTTTCGAGTTCTTTTTGAACTTCCTTAATCCATGTCGTTGTTGTCTTCTTGTTCCACAAGTAGTCGAATAACTGTTTGGTTAGTCTAGTTTTGCCCATTCTGTACAAGTGTCCGAGAAACGATAACCTCCTCTTCTTCATGGTCTCTCTTTTAACATTATTATTATTGTTATTATTATTATGTTAATTATTATTATTATTATACAGATACATAAATTCCTCATTTTGCAATGGTACAATGACTGAAAATACTGACTAATATCAAGCACTTTCAGAGTTCATTCTTCATTTAGGAATCGTCGCACTGTATGGCAAGTGTCCAAGATCACCGATGTTGGTTCTGTCCGAGCTTGTGAGTCTGTATTAGTCCACCAGTCTTGAAGGTACAATTCCAGTTGCAATCAGAATGAGAGGCCGGATGTACACCTGCTTTGGCTTCCACATTTCTTTTAATTCAATTGCCATTTCAGTGTATTTGTTGACCTTTTGGGCATAGGCTGTTTGAAGGTTGTGGTCGAGAGGTACGGATATGTCAATTAACACAGCTTCTTTCTTCCGTCGATCAAGAAAGAGAATATCAGGTCGGTTGGCTTTGATGGTTTTATTATCAGTGCGGGTTTCTCGGTCCCAGTATAATATATCGGTTCCATTGCCTAAAACATCTTGGTGGTTGGTTGGTTCCTCAGTTTAGGGGCTGCGACAACGCGGTAATGTAGCCCCGTGTACTTTGGATGTGTGTAGAATCTGGCTGATAAACGGAGTTAATTGTGATGGCTGTATTAGTGGGTGTTATCTGTTTTTAATTCAAGTAAGGACTGCAAGCATTTGATTTTAAAGTAGTTCCAACTTTTGCTACCAAACGCTGCCGTCAACGACCAACTAGTTATGAACTTTGTTACTAGATGCCACCTCAGTCGGCTCCTGGCGATAACCTATAATTTAGCTTCACACAGGTGTAATTAGGGGAAGGTTCTTTTTAATGCCATACATCTATGACATGGGACCGCCGGCTTTACTTCCCCTCCGAAGGAAGGTGTACTGAGGAAATTTTAACCCTCCTAAGAATCCGAAGACTCCGGCCGGGTTTGAACCCGCGATCTTGGGCATAGAAGCTCAGCATGGTAGCAACTACGCCACCGAAGCTGCTCTAAAACATCTTTTGGTTGGTATTTATAATACGCAAGCGAGGACTCATCTAGTCCTGTAGTTTTGGCCATCTCCAGGTGCACGATCTTAGTAACATTATTGTAGCGCTCAGTGTAGTCCACATTTGCCAAGGTCGGAGATCCACTGATAATGTGATCCAAGGTTTGACCCTGCTTGCCACATTTACGATACTTATCCTCAACGTCTGTCTGTTTTAAGATGAACCTCCAGAAATTCCTTGTAGGAATGGCTCAGCCTTGTATAGCCGTCATGAATCCAGTGGTCTCGCCAAATAATTGGCCTTGTTGGAGCCATCTGTTTGATGAACATTTATCTGTAGACGATGGGTCCAGCTGGTGTGCACGAGCACCGTGAAGCTCCTTTCCTTTCCATTCTTCAACTTGGCCGTGGAGTTGCGTTTCAGGTGAGCTGAAATTCGTCCGGTTCAAATGGAGTGCAGAGTCACTGTCAGCCTTACAAATGGCAGCATACATTCCATTCTGTTCTGTTCTTCGTAGGACGTACTTCAGTAAGTTCAAGGTTTCCTTGTGGCACAGATGGATCAAACTGACAATTCCTAGCCCTCCTTCGCTTGGTGGTAGAGTTATTCGTTGAACAGCAGACTTGAGATTATGAAGTCTGTGTTTGGTCATCTGCACACGCATTGTTCTCTCAAGTCCTTCGAGGACTGTTGCAGACCATTTCACTACTTCAAATGCATAGGTAAGAGTAGGGATGGCTTTGATTTTATTCCTTGTCTTCATCAAGGTCTTAAGCATAGTGTTCAGCCGATCCTTGATCTCAGTTGGGCTGATTTCTCGCAGTTGGATAAAGCTTAAGTATTTGTAACTCTGTTCTTCGGTTCTGCATTCAAGTACATCATCACCTAAGCTGATTCCATTACTGCTTCCTAATTTCCCTCTTGGTACTGTGCCCAACCAGTCACGGCAGTCTGGCATCGAACTCAGGTCTCATCAGAGAAGACCAGGCACATGGTTATGCCTAGAGTCGAACCATTGATCTCTGCGGGGGAGCAATTCAGGGAACCCAAAGAGCAATGAGAGATATACTGGCATATAACAAGGTAGCGTGATTTCACGATCTATAGGTGAATATCATAGCAATTTAAGGGAAGAACTGTAGCCAAATGCAAGGAAATATACATTTTCAGAGCATACGAATATGAGAGAAGGCTAGTTTGGCAGTTTACAAATGACCCTTAGCAAGGGGGCGGAGAAGCTAGGCGCCAAGCGAACTATTTACGTCTGGAGCAGGAAGACAGCTCAGAATTAATGACTCGGGTATCCACCGCTTGACAACGGCGGTGAAACTGAGGGTAGACATGTTGGCTCATGGAAATTAATTAATTACAGCCAAATGGAGTATTGAAATGCATTAAAATATACACCCAGGTGAATATATTCACAGAGAGGTAATTTAGGAGTGGTTTTTCACCTAAATTAAGGCCTTTATCTCCAAATGAATGCACCACAACCTAGCCTACGCTCGAGAGCAGTGACTTTGTGACCAGTCAACGGGGAAGTACCATGATGGCGTGCCCACGCGCTGAACTAAGGCAATTAATTGTAATTAATTGGCCGAAGCGATCGCCGGCACGCGAATGTTTTTGAAACCTCCACACCTAAAGAAACAAGATGTAGATGTCATTTCGGCTGAAGAGGTATTATTTCAAGAAAGGAGTCGCTCTCATGGGTCCAGTGGACTATTTTGTACGAGAAGCCTTTATATAGAGGGAGCGAGGCAAGCCAAGCCAGTTCTTCTACAGTTGCTCTACAGTCTTCACCAGTTCTTCTACAGTCGTTCGCCAGTCTTCACCAGTCTTCACGAGTTGTTCTACAGTATACACGTAACTAAGACGCTGCTAGTAGCGCGCCAAATGTTAAAGTATCAACGCGCCGTCGTTGGAGAACAATAGAAGCAAGTCATAAAGCTTCATAAGTAATCATGAAGTGCGTCGAAAGTAAATTATTACAGATATTTACCTATTATCTGACGCAAGTATAAATTCGCCACAGCGAAAAGGAACTTATAATGTTTTTGAACAGTTCTTATACCGGGAGGTATTGTCAGAATTATATCACAGCATCATCAGGATCACTACAATGATGGGAGCTTGGAAACCATTGCCACCTAATATGGATAGTGAGCTGAACAAGATTGCAGGGAACGAGGATTGAACGTCCGTAAAACGCTGTTAGATTGTCACGGAGACCAGCGGTTGTCATAATTGCAGCGCATCCCTGAGATCAGGCGTAGGAGAAGTCCAATTTAAGGATCAACATGTGAAGTAGTGGATAAATGTATATAAATTGTGAAATAGTGATTTAAAGTGTTCTTGTGTATAGTGATTAATATGCAGTGTATAGCAATGATAAAAGGCCACTGATAAAAATATGTGTATCATGTGGAAAGTGTATGAATCTAAGTGTTGTGTCAAGGATAACATGATGGCTTAAGTCAAGCGTCATGGTAGCGCTAAAGCTGAGGCGCTGGCACTATCCAGCAAAGAGGAAAAAGTGAGTACCCATTTTTTTTATAATGTCAGTATAACTAAATAGTTCACCATGTAACGATTTATCGCTTTGAGAATAAGATGTAATAGTCACTTACTGAACGAGTTTTCACCACTCGTCTTGAATAAAATATGGCTTGGAAGGTGATTTGTTTGAGGCCATTCAGGCAAAAATAGTGATGGATGTAACGGTAACGTTAAATGATAATAATAATATATTATGGGGTCGGCAACAGTAAAGTAATAGGCATTTTTGGCCTAAATAGTGTTCAAATAGTGTCATGTCTAATGTAAAGTTACTGTATTTGGTAAACAGTAAGAGTATAACGTGAAATATAGAGAAATACGAGAGCTTTTTCAGTGTCAGTGAAATATGAATGAATATTTGATATGGTCAATCCTTAGGATTATGTTTGAGGACCATTAAAGTAATATAAGCCAGTAAATTTTATTACATTTTGTGTTAGGAGCTATGTAAAGCTTTGGCTTAAGTGGTATGATAGAGAGAACGCTGGTGCCTTAATAATTGAGTCATATATGTGAAGTATTGTTTGAGCCGCTTGTAAGCGTGCAGAATTAACGTAGAATCCAGTGATTTACGTAATAAATATAGCGGGGTCAAACTAGTATAGCTTGCGCGTTAGGTGAGAAGTTGGCTAAATCTACGAGTAGTATCGCCCTTGAACATACTGTATTATTACGCAGCGAATTGGACAGAGGCTGTCTGTATCCAACGCTTGCTTGAATTATGCCACTATTGACGTCCGTCAAGACGCTGTGAGCATGTGTGTATTAATGACTTACCCTGAGGTAAAGGTCATATTCGTCGCTTAGGAACGCAGATTCCTTATATTTTATTGACAGCTGCTGGTGAAAGTCGTGGATTTTCACTATGATGCGCGTCTAAAAGCCACTAGTAGTCACCATTGAACGGCAAGGCTATCACTAGAATTCCACCCCAGCCATGAATGTTAATTAAGGAGCCAGTTGAGCCCAGGACACTATAAGGATAGGTGTTAAATATTTAAATGACTCAATTATGTAGGACCCACACTTAGCGTTACTCCAGTACTGCATTTTGTAAACAAACCTGACCTTGATCTTGACGGTAGAGAGAGAGGGGGAATTGTAGACCACTTCTGCGGCCGCCATCTTGGCTAGCCAGCTGGAACGAATTTTATTGCCTGCTGAGGGGAGGAAGGTCGTTCGGCCGGTCCCTTGTAAATTAGTCACAGTAGGACACTGAGAAATCTCGATATTTAAATATGCAATTAAGATATGATTATTTTGATGATGCCAAGTGAATTGAACGGTGGGTTGCAACTCACATACGTTGTTGAATCATAGAAATCAGATAATATTTGGCTCAGTTATCCTCTGTAGAGAAAAGCTGAACCAAAATAATGTAGGCATCTTCTTTTAGAGTGCATTTTGCCATTCCTGCTAATTTATGCAGACGGGTATGTGTTTTCCCAGAACATGACACATTTGTAACGTTGATAAGCCCGACAAGACCCAGAAAATCGTTATGTGGTGAAACTATAAAATTAAGTACCACTTTTCTTAAAGCGTTCAATGGATGGAAGGAGGGAAGATGATTCACACAACACAACAAATATTTGTTAATGATTGCAGAAAGTAATGAATTCATGTTAATCAAGGTAAATGCCATAAGAAATGGAATAATATTTTATTAGTATCATTTTTATGTGATATGTGATTTTTGTGTTATGACACTCCCATTAACTAATAGTGGGTCAGTTGATGAACACTATGGAAACCCATGGAAGTCTGAAAATATCATTGACAGGATAATAGAATTAGATTTTAGTGCAGTGTAGCACTATTTTAAGAAGAAAGCTCACAGAACAACCCTATTTTATTTGTGGGAATTAAATGCAATTTGTCCTTTATTTGTATTTGTTGTTTAGCCATGATTTTAGACCAGTAAATGTGGTATTTTTAGGAAAATGTTGTGTATTTCCTGTAGAGTAGATACCTGGTAGACTCAAATCCTGAGCATGTGGTCGTATAGTGGGCAGGAACGTCCCATACCTCGAAAGACCGTGAGTTAGTTGGGATACGAACACATGGTCCACATGATGACAATTGGGTACAGTACGTCTATCGCCTTACCCTTATCCAGTCCAAAATTCATATTTTTAGCCTATTTTCATTTATGAAAAAAAAACAGGCTTATGAGATCGCCTTTTGTCCGTGTGTCTGTCTGTCTGTCTGTCTGTGCGTGCGTGATGGTGTGAGTCCCCCCCCTAATAACTTCTAAACGGCTGGAGCGATTTTAATGAAACTCGGTAAGTTCATAGCACTATTCCGAGCAACCCCGACCGTGCCTTCAAATTTTGTTACATCTCACCAATCCAACTTGGCGGCTCTGCGAACTATTTCACCAGCATTCAATATCTCCGAAACTATTACCGATATCACCCTGGAATTTAGTACGGTGATAAAAGAAACATCTAGAAATTTACGTATGTGAATTTTAAAAACCTGGTAAGTACAAAACCAACATGGCGGCCAAGCGAAGTTGCGACATTTAAATAGACGTTTCTCGCGATTTAACCAACCAAACGCAATGAAACATGGTACAGAATATTTTATACACATTGTAATGCACCAACATCTAACTTCGTTCAATTGTTTACACAACCTCAAGATGGCGGCTGTGCTAAATATTTCACCGGCATTCTTTATCTCTGAATCTATCGCCGGTATCACCATGAAATTATGTATGGAGATAAAGGCACTACTGGAAGTTCATCTATGAGACTTTCAAAAACTGGTTAACTACGAAACGAATATGGCGGCCAAGCGAAATTGAAAATTTTAAATAGACTTTTCTCGCGATTTAATGATCCAAACGCAATGAAACTTGGTACAGCAAATGATTATACACATTGTAATGCACTGGTATCTAATCTAGTTCAATTGTTTATATAACCTCAAGATGGCGGCTGTGCGAATTTCTTAAATTAAGTTTTTATTTCTTGTGTCGTAATCATGCGATCGAAGTGCAAGTTTGAATAATGAACCTAGGCAATAATTGTCCTTGAATGGTACATGACTCTATGGCCTATACATATAAAATCCAACATGGCGACCATCCGAAATATTTAGACAGATCTCAATATCTACGAATCTATTACAGCAAGCAAACTGAATTTTCTTATATTCATAGGGGCTGTGAACATAAGTTCACCTATAGGACTTTCAATAACCTGGTGATCACAAATCTAATATGGCGGCGACGTGAAATATAAATATTCACATGAACGTTTCTCGCAATTTAACCATCTGAGTGCAGTGAAACTTTGCACGTTAAATGCATACACAAATGTTAATCCACTGTCATCTAATTTATTTCAATTGTTTTCATAACTACAAGATGGCAGCTGTGCGAAATTTTTAAATCTCGTTTTTACTTCTTGTGTCCTAATCATGCGATTGAAGTTTGAATACCACACGTACACAATAATCTTCATGTAATAGTACGTAAATAAAAACCCAACCTGGCGACAATCTGAAATATTTAGACGGTTCTCAATATCTACGAATCTATCACAACACTAAAATTGAATTTTTGTATGTTGATAGAACCAATTAACATGAGTAGGATATATGAAAATAGGCTGTATAGTTCTTCACGGAACTACTTGTTTGATTTTGAGAAGCAGCTTGTTATGTTCTTATTATTATTTATTTACCATAAATCAAGCAGAAGTATGGAAGGCCTAGTGATAAAGGGCAAACTCCACATACATATTACATATTTCACTGTCATAATTTACATCTACATTTGGTTTTGCAATATTTAGATGTATTACAAAGATACTTGCATTATATACATATTTAGAATATTGACATAGTTCACTCACTCTCTCACGCACGCACTTTCATCACCTCAATCACTCCATACATACATTCATTCATTCGGCGAAACAATCAATCACGCATACAGAAGTTCATTTATACAATGCACCTTTTTATGTACGGCCTGAATTTCCGAAGGGCCGTACCCTGGCAGCGTGTTCCATAACCGCGCAGAGCAGCCGTAGAAACCTGTCAGGTAGGCATTGCTACGAGCGAAGGGTGGAACGAGAGTTACACCTCGTCCTCTCTGAACTGAGCGAAATGCCAATGACAGTCGGGATTTTTTGAGAAAAATCAAATCAGTTTGTTTGGCTCTTGCCTCTGGTAGATGGACATTTTGTTGGTCTCTGAACTAGTATACACTTTTCAGTCATATATACGGGAGGTGGTTTATCCTACATTTTGTGTCCCTGCTCTTCACCTTAAAACCATCGAGTTGAGCCAGTAGCTTAGTGGGTTAAGGCACATGCAGAACCAAAGGGGGCTCTGTGCATCTACTTGAAATATTCCCCTCTTGATGTTGATCACTCTGGATTTCAGTGTCTGGGGCCCTTTTCTGACTTGAAGTGTACTGTAGACCATTAAGCCATTGAATATTGAAGCAGACTGACGATCTTTGGGTCAACTTTGTACAGTTCGAGTGTCTGGTTGAGACAGGAATGCGTAAAGGCTTTCCTATAAACTTGGGTAGGAAGCGTCCGTGGCTGTCACCTCCAGAGGCCCGGACGCGATCCCCGGCTCTACAAATTAATTTAATTCTGATCTGAGGGCTGGTGAGGAAAACAATGGCAAACTACCTCACTCCTCTTTTTGCCTAGTACGTCCCAATACAGGGCTGCATTGGGTTTTGGTGGGTATCTACCCACATAACCTAACGGCAGTGCTTTTTGAGGATCCAACCAGTCTTCGGGCTGTCTACCTAACAGACTGAGGGCTGGAACGGGGAATACTCAGCCTCGTGAGGCAAAACTGAGAAGAGGCAAGTTCAATTACCACCCCGCCAGAAGTTTCTCTTTACAGTGGTTTCCTTATTCTATTCCAGGCAAATGCTACTTAAGGATACGATGGCCTCCATCCCAATCCTCTCCTCAATTATAAATACACACAATAATACAGACACCACACTAACACAGGTTATCAGGCAAATTCTACACACATAGACTCAAGAAAAGAATCTACATTAAGAACAATTAGATGAGTGAGAGATTTAATCACATCACGGGGACTTAGAAACTTCGCCTGGTAGCAAATGATGGGCTTTTGAAACGTAGTGAAGGCTGGATTATTATACACCGGAAAACAACAAAAACACTATACATTTCATCATACTTCTCTTACAGTCATGCGTAGCATTAAAAGGAACACGCCGAATTAAAAGTCACCTGTATATTCATGGAACCTTCACATTAGGTATTTAAATCTAGCATGGTAAAACTGGGAGCTGAACCTGAACCAACAACAGTATACAGGACAGAGGCGTATAAAGGGGGGCTTAACTTAAGTTAGAATAGGTTACCTTAGGTTAGCATAGGTTAGCTTATGTTAGCATAGGTTAGCTTAAGTTAGCATAGGATAGCTTAGGTTAGATTAGGTTAGCTTAAGTTAGAATAGGTTAGCTTAAGTTAGGTTAGGTTAGCTTAAGTTAGCATAGGTTAGGTTAGCATAGGTTAGCTTAGGTTAGAATAGGTTAGCTTAAGTTAGAATAGGTTAGGTTAGGTTAGTATAGGTTAGCTTAGGTTAGGTTAGGTTAGTAAGATCAGCTTAGGTTAGGTTAGCATAGGTTAGCTTAGGTTAGGTTAGGTCAGGTTAGCGTAGGTTACCATAGGTTAGGTTAGCATAGGTTAGGTTAGGTAAGCTTAGATTAGGTTAGCTTAGATTATGTTAGGTTAGATTAAGTTAGAATAGGTTAGCTTAGGTTAGCATAAGTTAGCTTAGGTTAGGTTAGGTTAGGTTAGCATTGGTTAGCCTAGGTTAGGTTAGGTTAGGTTAGCATTGGTTAGCCTAGGTTAGGTTAGCATAGGTTAGCTTAGGGTAGCATAGGTTAGCTTAGGTCAGGTTAGCATAGGTTAGCTTAGGTTAGCTTAGGTTAGGTTAGGTTAGCGTAGGTTACCATAGGTTAGGTTAGCATAGGTTAGCTTAGGTAAGCTTAGGTTAGGTTAGCTTAGATTAGGTTAGGTTAGATTAAGTTAGAATAGGTTAGCTTAGGTTAGCATAGGTTAGCTTAGGTTAGGTTAGGTTAGTAAGATCAGCTTAGGTTAGGTTAGCATAGGTTAGCTTAGGTTAGGTTAGGTTTGGTTAGCGTAGGTTTCCATAGGTTAGCTTAGGTAAGCTTAGGTTAGGTTAGCTTAGATTAGGTTAGGTCAGATTAGGTTAGCATAGGTTAGCTTAGATTAGGTTAGCTAGACTAGGTTAGGTTTGCATAGGTTAGCATAGGTTAGGTTAGGTTAGGTTAGCATAGGTTAGCCTAGGTTAGGTTAGCATAGGTTAGCTTAGGTTAGCATAGGTTAGCTTAGGTCAGGTTAGCATAGGTTAGCTTAGGTTAGGTTAGGTTAGCTTAGGTTAGGTTAGTTTTTTAGGGTAGCTTAGGTTAGCTTAGGTTAGGTTAGCATAGGTTAGCTTAGTTTAGGTTAGTATAGGTTAGCTTAGGTTAGGTCAGGTTAGCTTAGGTTAGGTTAGGTTAGCTTAGTTTAGGTTAGCTAGTCTAGGTTAGGTTAGGTTAGCATAGGTTAGCGTAGGTTAGCTTAGGTTAGGTTAGGTTAGGTTAGGTTAGCATAGGTTAGGTTAGGTTAGGTTAGGTTAGGTTAGGTTAGCTTAGGTTAGGTTAGCTAGTCTAGGTTAGGTTAGGTTAGGTTAGGTTAGGTTAGGTTAGGTTAGCATAGGTTAGGTTAGGTTAGGTTAGGTTAGGTTAGGTTAACTTAAGCTATGGCCGCTTTTTAATCACACCTCTTGAGTTTAGGTTAGGTTAGGTTAGGTTAGGTTAGGTTAGGTTAGGTTAGCATAGGTTAGGTTAGGTTAGGTTAACTTAAGCTATGGCCGCTTTTTAATCACACCTCTTGAGTTTAGGTTAGGTTAGGTTAGGTTAGGTTAGGTTAGCATAGGTTAGGTTAGGTTAGGTTAGGTTAGGTTAGGTTAGGTTAACTTAAGCTATGGCCGCTTTTTAATCACACCTCTTGAGTTTAGGCCCCTGCTCGCCCGAAATTTTGTCACATATAATATTTGTTTATGAATTAAGACATTAAAAACCAATATAGACTACAGTGCGTTTGCTTCCCCCTGCGGCCGGGCGATTCCCATGCAAACATAAGAGAGTCAGATGGGTTTTTTCTGTGCTCCAGTATCTATTGTTCAGTGAAGCGACGTGACCATTTAAATAAAACAACGCCTCATCACAGAAAATTATTACCTGCGGATGGACAATACCATCAACAACATTGTGTAAAATCTAATTACAGAATGTGATGCGTTTATCTTTGTCAAGGGGTCGTAATTATTGGACTACAGTTACTCTGTATGGTTTCAGTTTCAAAATTTTAGTAGCCGTGTGAACTAAGGTCTTCGAAACACTTACTTGCTGTGCAACACATTCTAGAGACTTATTTGAAGAGCCAGAGAATGATGCAACAATTTCAACGAGTTTCTCCTCCGTCAGGACCCTTCTCTTTGGCTTAGGAGATGTAGCGTTTAGGGTTTCCCTTGTCCGTAATTTATTAAGAAGACACTTGACAGTCTCTCTACTTGGAGCAGGAACGGTAGGGTAGATCACGTCCCCTCCAAAACAAAACTTACTTTAACCAGCTGGCGTTCAGTGAAAGAATTACACGTTTAACATAAAAGGTTTCGGTGCTATAATTTTTTGAAATGTTGGCATTATTTTTCGATGACCCTGTATACAGGGTGTTACAAAAAGGTCCGGCCAAACTTTCAGGAAACATTCCTCACACACAAAGAAAGAAAATATGATATGTGGACATGAGTCCGGAAACGCTTAATTTCCATGTTAGAGCTCATTTTATTACTTCTCTTCAAATCACATTAATCATGGAATGGAAACACACAGCAACAGAACGTACCAGCGTGACTTCAAACACTTTGTTACAGGAAATGTTCAAAATGTCCTCCGTTAGCGAGGATACATGCATCCACCCTCCGTCGCATAGAATCCCTGATGCGCTGATGCAGCCCTGGAGAATGGCGTATTGTATCACAGCCGTCCACAATACGAGCACGAAGAGTCTCTACATTTGGTACCGGGGTTGCGTAGACAAGAGCTTTCAAATGCCCCCATAAATGAAAGTCAAGAGGGTTGACGTCAGGAGAGCGTGGAGGCCATGGAATTGGTCCACCTCTACCAATCCATCGGTCACCGAATCTGTTGTTGAGAAGCGTACGAACACTTCGACTGAAATGTGCAGGAGCTCCATCGTGCATGAACCACATGTTGTGTCGTACTTGTAAAGGCACATGTTCTAGCAGCACAGGTAGAGTATCCCGTATGAAATCATGATAACGTGCTCCATTGAGCGTAGGTGGAAGAACATGGGGCCCAATCAAGACATCACCAACAATTCCTGCCCAAACGTTCACAGAAAATCTGTGTTGATGACGTGATTGCACAATTGCGTGCGGATTCTCGTCAGCCCACACATGTTGATTGTGAAAATTTACAGTTTGATCACGTTGGAATGACGCCTCATCCGTAAAGAGAACATTTGCACTGAAATGAGGATTGACACATTGTTGGATGAACCATTCGCAGAAGTGTACCCGTGGAGGCCAATCAGCTGCTGATAGTGCCTGCACACGCTGTACATGGTACGGGAACAGCAGGTTCTCCCGTAGCACTCTCCATACAGTGACGTGGTCAACGTTACCTTGTACAGCAGCAACTTCTCTGACGCTGACATGAGGGTTATCGTCAACTGCACGAAGAATTGCCTCGTCCATTGCAGGTGTCCTCGTCGTTCAAGGTCTTCCCCAGTCGCGAGTCATAGGCTGGAATGTTCCGTGCTCCCTAAGATGCCGATCAATTGCTTCGAACGTCTTCCTGTCGGGACACCTTCGTTCTGGAAATCTGTCTCGATACAAACGTACCGCGCCACGGCTATTGCCTCGTGCTAATCCATACATCAAATGGGCATCTGCCAACTCCGCATTTGTAAATATTGCACTGACTGCAAAACCACGTTCGTGATGAACACTAACCAGTTGATGCTACGTACTTTTGTGCTTGATGCTCGTACTGTAGAGCAATGAGTCGCATGTCAACACAAGCACTGACGTCAACATTACCTTCCTTCAAATGGGCCAACTGGCGGTGAATCGAGGAAGTACACTACATACTAACGAAACTAAAATGAGCTCTAACATTACGTCAACATTACCTTCCTTCAAATGGGCCAACTGGCGGTGAATCGAGGAAGTACAGTACATACTAACGAAACTAAAATGAGCTCTAACATGGAAATTAGGCGTTTCCGGACACGTGTCCACATAACATATTTTATTTCTTTGTGTGTGAGGAATGTTTCCTGAAAGTTTGGCCGTACCTTTTTGTAACACCCTGTATATGCACACGAACATAGGAATAGGGAATTCATGACACCGATTCGCCCCTTGAATCAAATATCGTAACAGAGTTGAAGCTGGAGGGTTATTGCATAGTATCGCTAATGGTCGAGGCTGCACACACAGTTGTTTGTCTGTTGGAATAATGTTCAAAGTGCAGGACAAATAGTCTCGTGTAAACATTTACCTGTTCTCTATTGCAGCTTATGTACATTTAGGGTAATTACGAGCCAATGCGCTTGATACCATCACGACCACATGAAAGAACAATGGAGGGCTTGCTGCAGTACAATGATGTGTTCAGAGAATATCATTATTCTAGGCATTGTCCAGGAAATTGCGTTTGCTTAGCAAATATAATTAAATAACACTTGAAATTTAAAAAACGCGGGAATTACGAAAGAAGTAGATTTGACCCAGTACATAAACTAACCTGTTTACAATACGAAGAGTTCATAGAAACTTTGATTGGAGTTTATGATACACCTTTTGAAATACCTGTCTGTTCTCTACAAATATTTCTTAAAAAAATCACGTGTTTTTTGTATTGCAGATATGGAATATATCGTAACATTTTGCAATTTTCATCTTAAATTGAGAAAGAGTGTTATGTGTTTTCCCGACGTTTGTCCCTTGCTACCATCACTGCCATCTGTTACTTGTTGTTACTAGACTAATATCATTTGGGATTTGTTGTACTACACTATTAGTGAAAAGTAAGTGTAAATGCACATAAGCTGCAGTAGAGAACCGGTAAATGTTTACACGAGACTGTTTATCCTGTACCTTGAACATTATTAGTGTAAATATTAGGGTTGTATCAAATTAAGAAGGAAAGAAGAAAAAAAAGAAAGAAAGAAAGAAAGAAAGAAAGAAAGAAAGAAAGAAGTAGTTCCGTAAATAACTAAATACCCTATTTGCATATCTCCTACTTATGTTAATTGCCTGCATACAAAATTTCAGTTTGATTGCTGTCATAGATTAAGTAGATATTGAGATCCGTCAAAATATTCCAAATGGTCGCCATGTTGGATTTTTATACATGTAAGCCACATAGTTATATATTATTGGATGAGGATTATTGCGTAGGTTCATTATTCAAACGTTGACTTCGATTGCATGATTAGGACACAAGAAATACAAATATAATTTTAAAATTTTGCACAGCCGTCATCTTGAACTTATGTAAACAATTGAATTAAATTACATGTCAGTGCATTACAATGTGAATAAACTCTTGCTGTACCAAGTTTCACTGCGCTCGGATGGTTAAATACCTCACTTGGCCGCCATGTTCGTTTTGTACTTTACAGAACTTCTAGTAGTGTCCTTTAACACCATACAAAATTTCAGAGTGATATCAGTAGTACAGGGGTTTCGGAGATATAGAATGTCAGTGAAATATTTCGCAGAGCCGCCATGTTGGATTGGGGGAGTCGTATTCAAATTTGAAGGGCACGGTCGAGGTTGGACGAAATAGTAATGTGCCCTTACCAAGTCTCATTGAAATCGCACCAGCTGTTTAGATTTAATTGGGGGGAAACACACACACGGACAAAATGTGATATCATAAATGAAAATAGGCTAAAAATGGCGTATCGTAGACATATTTTACACGCTCTCCAAAATTCTCGACTTTGTGATAATCAACATCATGCCCATTTCGGAATTTTGGTTGGTTTACTCCTATACAGTAATGAGATTTCTCATTCCTGTGCAGCTCGTTTGATTCTTGATATCACCGTAGCCCTGCATTATCAAGAATGGTCTTAACAAACCTATTTCTTGGTGTTCCTCGACGTCGTTTCCAAAGTGTTTTAGCCTCTACCACACAAATCATAATACTGCCATGGATGAAAATGTCTAAGAAAGGGAAGCAAATAACATTTTGTTAATTTTTAGGGGAATAAATTCAAAATCTCAATATTGAAATACCTGGAGTAGTAATCCAATCGTGAAACAAACGAAGAAAGTATCTCTAAACTACAAAAAAGCTTACAGACTCATTTGGAACAGATATAATAAAATATCAATATCCAGAAATACAAAATTATGGCATTACAACACTGTAATCAAGCCTCAAGCACTATATGCTTCTGAAACGCTGATTATTGGGGGCAGATCAGTAATTAAACACGTGGAATAGCAAGAAAGAACAAGTAGTTCCGTGAAGAACTATACAGCCTATTTTCATATATCCTACTTATGTTAATTGCCACTATCAACATACACAATTTCTGTTTGATTGCTGAAATAGATTCGTAGATATTGAGAACCGACTTAATATTTCGGATGGTCGCCATGTTGGATTTTATATATGTAGGTCCTAGAGTTATGTACTGTTACATGCAGATTATTCTGAACGTGTAGTATTCAAACTTCAATCGCATAATTAGGACACAAGAAAAAACAAGGAGATTTTAAAATTTTGCACAGCTGCCATCTTGAGGTTATGGAAACAATTGAAATAAATTAGATGCCAGTGGATTAACATTCGTATAAGGATTTACTGTACCAAGTTTCACTGCACGCGGATGGTTAAATTGCGAGAAACGTCCATGTGAATATTTATAATTCGCGTCACCGCCATGTTGGATTTGTGATCACCAGGTTATTTAAAGTCCTATAGGTGAACTTAAGTTCATAGCCCCTATGAACATTAAAAATGCAGTTTGATTGCTAAAATAGATTCGTAGATATTCAGTATCGTCTAAATATTTTGGATGGTCGCCATGTTGGATTGCTAAATGTATAGGCCATAGAGTCATGTACCATTAAAGGAAAATTATTGCGTAGGTTCATTATTCAAACTTTCACTTCGATCGCATGACAACATCACAAGAAATAAAAACTTAATTTTAAAATTCGCACTGCCGCCATCTTGAGGTTATGCAAACAATTGAACTAAATTAGATACCAGAGGATTACAATGTGTATAAATATTTCCTGTACCATGTTTCAGTGCGCTTGGATCATTAAATCGCGAGAAAGGTCTATTTAAAATTTTCAAATTCGCTTGGCCGCCATGTTCGTTTTGTAGTTAACCGGTTTTTGAAAGTCTTATAGATGGACTTCCAGTAGTACCCTTTATCTCCGTACACAATTTTAGGGAGATACCGCTAATAGTTTCAGATATATAGAATGCCGGTGAAATATTTCGCACATCCGCCATCTTGTGATTATGTGAACAATTGAACGAAGTTAGATGTCGGTGCATTACAATGTATATAAACATATACTGTACCAAGTTTTATTGTGTTTGGTTGGTCAAATCGCGAGAAACGTCTATTTAAAAGTCGCAAATTCGCGTGGCCTCCATGTTGGTTTTGTAGTTACCAGGTTTTCAAAAGTCACATATGTGAACTTATAGTAGTTCCCTCTATCACATTAGAAAATGTCAGGGTAATATCGGTAATAGTTTCGGAGATATTGAATGCTGGTGAAATATTTCGCACAGCCGCCATGTTGGATTGGTGAGTCTTAACAAAATTTGAAGGGCACGGTCGAGATCGCCGGGAATAGTGCTATAAACTTTCCGAGTTTCATTGAAATCGCTCCTGCCGTTTAGATTTTATTAGGGGGGGACACACACACGAATCGCACACACACACACGCACACACACACGGACAAAAAGTGATCTCATAAGCCTATTTTTTCAAAATTGAAAATAGACTAAAAATCCTAAGAGAATATTTTGGACCAGTCTGTGCAGGGGGAAACTGGATGAAAAGAAAATCCCAAGACTCGGAGAAAATCTCGGACACATTTAGGAAAAGACGATTGGAATTTTACGGGCATATCCTCAGGATGGGCAATCAGAGACTGACCAAAAGGATTCTTAACCTTGCCCTGTCAATGAAAGTTAAAAACACCTGGCTGCTTGAAGTTAGAAAAGATCTTCAGGAAAGAGGCATCACAGATGACATTGTACTAAACAGAGCAAAATTCAGAGAATTAGTCGATAATCACCGCTTTGCAGGCTATTTAAACACTGTCACCAACAAAACCTGGTCAGAAGATCACAAGAGAAGCCACAGCGAGAAGATGAAGAGATTTTGGGAGAAGAGAAAGGAATTGCCTTCAGCTAAATAAGTTTAATAGCGCTCATTGGTAGGGCATGACGAAGAAAGAAGAAAGAGAGAAATATTCAACCCCCCCTCCCAATCAAGTGTAATCAACTTAACTATGGCACCAAATTTATCTTATACAGAAAGTATATTTAATGAATTAACAATTTAAGGTATTCATAGGCCTATACGTTTAATAAGAAAACCTTAATATTAACCTAACTTTTTAAAATATTTTTATTGGTTAACTAAAATGTAAGCAAAGGCAGTTATGCCAGCAGATTGGTTAATTACAATTCAAGGGGTATCCAAAAATTTGTTTTGTTTAAAAAAGTGGTATTTGTGAAATCACCTAGCAACTACCAAAATGGCGGCTTCCGTGGCGTAGTTGATAGCATGCTGATCTTCTATGCCTAATATCGCCGGTTCAAACCCGGTCGAAGTCTTCGGATTTTCAAGAGCGTTAAAAATCCCTCAGTATGCCTTCCTTCGGAGGGGAAGTAAAGCCGGAGGGCCCATGTCATAGATTTATGGCATTTAAAAGAACCTTCCACTAACTACAATTGTGTGAAGCTAAATTTATAGATTAGATAGCTTGCCATGGTGGGTGAGTGGATAGCGTGTCGATCTACTAACCCCAAGATTTCAGGTTCGCTCCTGGCCGTGGTAAGTGATTATTGAAAGGCGGCAAAAATACGACACGCATGTCATACGATGTTGGCATGTCAAAGAACCCATTTGAATTCAGTAGGCCGTGTTCATAATGGCAAAATTAATCTCGGGAATTTCCGCCAACACAAAGTTCCTCAAATGTCTACTAGAAAGCGCCATAGTGTTCAAGGAGCTTAGATATCTGACCTCCTTGACTTTCATAGTGATTCAAGGAACAACGAAATTCGACATGCAAGCTACCCTCTGGGTGTCAAATTACAAAGCTTGCACCCGGCACCCGAGGCCATATGATATTATTATTATTATTATTATTATTATTATTATTATTATTATTATTATAGATTAGATTTGGCCTACGCTCCATTAGTTCTAACGTTCGCCGCCAGGTGCCAGTTGTGATGGCATCTAATAGCCAATTTTACAGCTAGGTGTCGTTGACAGTAGCATTTGGCAGCAGAAGTAGGAACTACTTGAAATTGATCACCTGCAGTCCTTACCTGAATTAGAGATAACACACACTAATACAGCCATCACAATTAACACCGGTTATCAGACAGATTATACACACGCCCAAAGTACACGGGGCTACATGACCACGTTGTCGCAGCCCCTACACTGAGGAAACAACCAACTACCAAAATGACTTTATTTAAATTGTCCTTTCACATAACTGTTAATATTAGTTTTTATGATGTCCCTTAAGTCGCCTCCGTAGAGTAGCGGTCAGCATGGTTAGCTGCCGCCCCGGAGGTCCTGGGTTCGATTCCCGGCTCTGCCACGAAATTTGAAAAGTGTTACGAGGACTGGAACGGGGTCTACTCAGCCTCGGGTGGCCCAAATGAGTAGAGGGGGTTCGATTCCCCCTCAGCCATCCTCGAAGTGGTTTTCCGTGGTTTCCCACTTCGTCTTCGGGAAAATGCCGGGATGGTACCTTCTTCAAGACCACGGCCGCCTCCTTCCCTCTTCCTTGCCTATCCATCCTCACCATCCCTTACCTTTCCTCATGAGGCCCCTGTTCGCTTTGCAGGTGAGGCCGCCTGGGCTAGGTGGCAATCCCACCTCACCAGTTGTATCCCTTCCGATTCAATGTTCCCAGCTCTAGGACAATGCCCGTAGAGGCGGTAGGGGTGGGTTCCACCAACCTGGAGGGTAAACGACAAAAAAAAAATGATGTCCCTTACTAAGTGTGTTAGTTTATCAATATTATACCAAGAAATATAACATATTCTTTCAAAAATGCAAAATTTTTGTAATATTGTTTTTCCTTCAGTTCTTGAATCTTTTCTCATCTTTAGTACAGGGCATTCCTAAGTATTCATACGTCATAAAATGGATTACTGCAACCTGAAGTTACCTTCTTTATGGAAGAGCACAATAATATTATTTATTACATATTCGTTAATTCCCCAACAACAAAATACATTTTCGTGTTTTATTTAGGCCCTTTCTTCTTTTGTCCCCCAAAACCTCTCATATACAGGGTGTCTTTTATGTACCTTTGGAGAATGATAGGTCGTGTAGAGGACGGGTATAGAAGTAATTTGAGATAGGGAACTTGGGATCGGAGCGGCCCCCTTAACTCCTAAAATAAGGGTTGATTCAGGCCCTCCACCCTGTCAGTTGGACAACCGACCCAAGCCTCTATTACCTTTCTCATTCCTTTAACTCTTGGCAAGATTCATTTCACCATGTGGCTCTGGCGTAATGGATAGCGTTGCGGTACCAAAGGCCGATAGTCCCGGGTTCGATTTTGGGCTTGAACAAAATCTTCTTTTCAATGTTATTTGTCGTATTGTAGTCACATAATACAGTCTGGTGCTACGTCAGAGAACACAGTGCAAATACGACTAATAACATTAAAAAAAAAAAAGATTATTCCCAAGCCCCAAATCGAACTTGGAACTACCGGCCTTTCGCACCGCAACGCTATCCATTACGCCAGCGCCACGTGGTGAAATGAATCTTGCCAAGAGTTAAAGGATTGAGAAGGTAATAGAGGCTTGGGTCGGTAGCCTAACTTACAGGGTGGAGGGCCTGATTCAACCCTTATTTTAGGGGCTAAGGAGGCCGCTCCGACCCCAAGTTCCCTATCTCAAATTACTCCTATTCCCGTCCCCTATACGACCTATCACTCTCCAAAGGTACATAAAAGACACCCTGTATATACTATGCTTCCTATTTCTCTCTTCTGTACACTTATTTCCCGGTAGTCTCTCTTTGGGAGTTTGCTCAAACTTCTGTTGTCTACGTTTCTCTCTGTGTGTGCTCCAGTCTGCTATGTCTTCTGTAGAGATGTTTAGTTTCTTGGGGTCTTCCACGGTTTCCTTTACCCAATTGGTTTTTAGTCTACTATTCGTAACTATATTAATAATTTTTTTCGTCAACCTGTCTTCGGTCATCGTATGTATGTGTCCATAAAATTTCGCCCTTCTTTTCCTTGTGTTGCTTGTAATCGTCTTTGTTTGTTCGTGCAGTTCTATTTAAGCCAACGGCCTAGCCGTGTTGAAACACCGGATCCCATGAGAACTCCACAGTTAAGCAACATTGGGCGCAGTCGGAACTTGGATGGTATACCGGTTCTAGGCAATGCGCGCTGTTGGTCAAAATAAGGAGGAGCGGAAGGGCCTGGCTACCCTACCGCAAGTAAACTCTGGCTGGGGGTAGCCTCTTCGGAGGCTCGGACCTGCCTTCGGGCAGAAAACCAAATAACCAATTAAATTTACAGTTCTATTGTCGGTCCCTTTATCCATATTCCTTCTTTCTGAACTGGCCCGTAGATCTTCCTCAGAATTTTTCTCTCTTGTTTTTCTAATTCCTTGATTTTTGTTCGTCCCTTGACTGCTGTCGTTTCTGAAGCGTATAAGGCCTCTGATAAGACTACTGTAATAATAATAATAATAATAATAATAATAATAATAAAGTTATCGGTTTTACGTCCCTTTTAACTACTTAGACTTTTAGAGACGCCAGGGTCCTGGATCTCTAACGTGCCAGTAAATCTACCGACACGGCTCCCTCACATTTAAGCAACCTCATATGACAACTCACTGCGCCGGGATTCAATCCCTCTATCTTGGGGTCAGCGGGCAAGAAAGTTACCACAGCGCCTACGGAAGAGATGACGACACCTGGAGTTCTATGTATAATTTCTCAATACTGACAAAGTTCAAGAAGTGTGCAGGCAAATTTCTAAAGGAGGCTGAGAACTTCCTGCTTTCCAGATACAATGCCGCCTTCTTGACTCCAACGAGTCAGAGTGTTAACTCAATTTACAATAACAATAAGGTTGTAATAAAACTTGGAGGCGCTTGCTGTGTGAGAGAGAAACTAAAGTGATTTATAAGTACAAGAGAAAGTGAAACTGAAAGCAGCTTAGGTAACTTTCTGTGAATTGTGTGATCGATATGGCACATCTGCTTGAGAAGGATTCATACCTAGTACAGTCATTACGTTCTGAGACTTGACGCCTGGAGGATAGGCCACCAAACGACTCTGTGTGCCGCACTCGCTGCCGCATTACCTGGCGTACACATCCACAGTACCACATCCACCCTCAAAATAGTCGCCGTTGGCCGTGCGTTCAGAGGCGAGGAAAGAGAACAAAAAATATTATACGAGCTTTACAGTAGTCGCATATGATGTGTAACATGTGACATGTTATCCTACTATGTGTGTCCCGGAAGTGCAAATCCCTTGTTAACAGTGAACTCGGTTGGTCATTGAAATAACTACTTGTAAACCTCCAGTGCCAAATCCTGCCCGTAATAAATCATAATTGTTATTTGCTAAGACGTTGTGTCTTAATCGATTGATAACATATTGTGCTTTTTGCAATGGAAAATTAAAAGTGTATATTGTAATATTATAGTGCAGAAGTGGCTTTAAAAAGTTGAGCTGTCTCGGTTGCAGACAAGATGGCAGCTCATCTCTCGTTCTGAACTATATTTTACTATTTCGAGTATGTTGCATACAATATAGCCTACAGATACAACAAGTAGTTCCGTGAAGAACTATACAGCCTATTTTCATATATCCTACTTATGTTAATTGCCACTATCAACATACAAAATACCAGTTTGGTTGCTGTGATAGATTCGTAGATATTGAGAACCGACTAAATATTTCGGATGGTCGCCATGTTGGACTCTATAATATGTAGGTCCTAGATTCATGAACTGTTACATGAGAATTATTGTGTACGTGTAGCATTCAAACTTCAATCGCAGGATTAGGACACAAGAAGTAACAACGAGATTTAAAAATTTCGCACAGCTGCCATCTTGTGGTTATGGAAACAATTGAAATAGATTAGATGCCAGTGGATTAACGTTTGTATAAGGATTTACTCTACCAAGTTTCACTGCACTCGGAGGGTTAAATTGCGAGAAACGTCCATGTGAATATTTATACTTCGCGTCGCCGCCATGTTGGATTTGTGATCAACAGTTTATTGAAAGTCCTATAGGTGAACTTACGTTCATAGCCTCTATGAACATAAAAATATTCCGTTTGATTGCTATAATATATCCAGGCGCGGATCCAAGGGGGGAGGGGTCACGGGGGTCATGACCTCCTCCCCAAACGGAGACAATTTTTTTTGCAAACTCAAAAAACGAAAACACAATAACCAGACAAATAAAACTTAACGAATTTTAACTGAAAAACATTTTTTTTCAATTTATTCAATACTGAAAATATCTTTATTGCAATTATTATGTTTTGTTACAACTGTACATATTTACAACTTCATGCTTGTTATATAAAAACGATTAATTATATAACAAAACCAACTCATCTAATTTGTTTAGCAAACCTTGTGATTACCGAATCGATGTTTATAGTGATGTCACGATGAATGTGCAGCAATGCACGGATAGGAATTAGGGGATTTTTTTCGCACCAGAAAAAATTGCCGACGTCCAAACTGCAAGCTTGGTTGGCAATTTAAGCTGTGACTTTCTCCCTTTGTCGGTACCAACTCGACTTGCCGAAAATGTAACGTACCTAGATACTTTTCTTGAAGCTCGATGTATAAGTCGCAAAACACGCCGTTGCAATTTGTACGAATATTTTTGGTGCACTAAACGCATCAAATTTCTATCCAATTAGCTTGCAAAAAAAATGGTCTGGTTTTTGTACGTTTGGTTATTTTGTGATTGCGTTTTTAGTGATACCATTTTTCTTAACAATTTCGATTCTGTGACCCCGCTAAAGGCAAACTCTAGATCCGCGCCTGAATATATTTGTAGATATTCAGAGCCGTCTAAATATTTCGGATGGTCGCCATGTTGGATTGTTAAATGTATAGCCCATAGAGTCATGTACCATTAAAGGAAAATTATTGAGTAGGTTTATTATTCAAACTTTCACTTCGATCGCATGATTACGACACAAGAAATAAAAACTTAATTTTAAAATTCGCACAGCCCCACCAGTGCATTACAATGTGTATAAACATTTTCTGTACCAAGTTTTATTGCGTTTGGAACATTACATCGCGAGAAAGGTCTATTCAAATTTTCAAATTCGCTTGGCCGCCATGTTCATTTTGTAGTTAACCGGTTTTTGAAAATCTTATAGATGAACTTCTAGTAGTGCCCTTTATCTCCGTAGAAAATTTGAGGGTGATACCGCTAATAGTTTCAGAGATATAGAATGCCGGTGAAATATTTCGCACAGCCGCCATCTTGTGGTTATCTAAACAATTGAACGAAGTTAGATGTCAGTGCATTACAATGTGTATAAACATATACTGTACCAAGTTTTATTGCGTTTGGCTGGTTAAATCGCGAAAAACGTCTATTGAAACGTCGCAACTTCGCTTGGCCGCCTTGTTGGTTTTGTAGTTACCAGTTTTTCAAGAGTCACTTAGGTGAACTTCTAGTAGTTCCCTTTATCACCGTAAATTCCAAGGTGATATTGGGAATAGTTTCGGAGATATTGAATGCTGGTGTAATATTTCGCACAGCCGCCATGTTGGATTGCTGAGACGTAACAAAATTTGAAGGGCACGGTCGGGGTCACCCGGAATAGTGCTATGAACTTACGGAGTTTCATTGAAATCGCTCCAGCCGTTTAGAATTTATTAGGGGGACACACACACACACACCTCACACACACGCACACACACACGGACAAAAGGTGATCTCATAAGCCTATTTTTTCAAAATTGAAAATAGGCTAAAAATAGGAACTTTTGACTAAACGATTTTTTCACTTGAGTACATGTCAAACAAAGTTAATTTCATACAAAGTCATTATTGGACAAGACTTATCTTAATCGATTGATAGCATTCATATTTGGAGGACATAATTAGGTCTGTGGTTACAGCGTTGGTCTCTCAGCCGGCCGGCTGGGGTTCTAATCCTAACAGAGTTGTATTTTTTTTGCTTGATTTTTTATATTTATTGTCTTCTTTAGTACTGAGACGTTATACAATTGAGTGTTATATTGTGCATTTTGGAATGGAAAATATATATTTAATTAAAACAAAGTTCTCCAATGGATCTGTAGTAGTGATATCTACCTTCAACTAGTTGAACTACGGTATGCGGGAGCACGGCCGACTGGATGCGAGCTGCGCTCTATACCGGCCAGTTAGTGAACCCATGCCAGCGATGTTATTAAAAAGGCCTCTTTTTGATGATAGAGCGCACTGCCAGGTATAGGCGCGATTAAAAATTAGGTGTGCAGAAGGTATATTAAATGTGTTTCTCCCAGTGATACGTTTAGACCAACGAAGTTTCAATTATTGTTAGTAGTCGGTGTTAATATACTGAATTCCTACGTTGTTTGGAGTGTTTGTTGATGCGATATAGATTCCACATAGCCACATGGCCGACAGTACATCGAGTGCTTACATTAAATAAGAATACAGCAACATTAAGAAGATTTAATAAATCGTAATTGTTTTCAGCAAATATGATATAATGAATATTTTCACCCCAAAGAACGACAACTTGAAGATGATTTATTGTAGGAATATCATAAATGGGGTCTCCAAACCTTGAACTAAACGGTATGCGATATACATTCGCCATAGCCTCATGGTATACAGTATGTCGTTGTTCCGATCTCCGCCATCACGTGCGCTCATTGTTTCCGTCCCATCCACTTCCGTCCCTTTTCCAAAATCACTCCCACAAAAATGTCCAGCTGCCGAGTGCCCCAAAAATATCCAGATACCGAGTGGAAAGATGTTACACATCAAATATCGCATGGTGTGAGATCAGGTGACTGCGGAGGGTGGGGAAAAACTGTCACCTGTTGCCTTGAATGTTCATCTTGGACAAGGACAGAGCGATGTGGTAGGGCGTTTTCGTGTAGCAACAGCCAATTCTTTGTCAACTGTCTCTTGCAGGGACGAGAGACTAACTGACATGGTACCTTACCACGGCGCCACCTATGCGCTATAGTGCCCCACAACGCCGTCATGCGGTCAGTCTCTGAACTTAATGACTGTCCCACGTATAATATAGTGTGGTGGTACAACCAACTGAGGTAGCTACGAGTGTTTTCTTTTGTGTCAGCCTCCTGAGAGGTCGAGTGCAGTTATTTCTAATTGACGCCCGTGGGCGACTTGAGCGCCGGGATGAGAGATGGAATGGATGAAGATGAATGAAACTGGGCAAGGATGTGGAAGGAAACCACCATGGCCTGTCAGAAGGTACCGTCCCAGCATTTGCCTGGTGTTGAAAATGGGAGAAACCATGGAAAACTATGGGCTCGAACCCACGCGTCTACCAAGTCAGCAGAGAGCTTGGCCCCATGGTCTAGCGCTGCGCTTTAGCGAGCGTAGCCACCGCTGTTGGTGCTACGAGCGATAAGACACAAGGTCATGTAGCCAGGATATCTTAGGATTCGGTAGACGAGTGTGTTATGTCCTTGAAATTGTTTTTTCGTAGTTTTCAATTTCCAACTGCATGCACATCTTGCAAAGTAACTACTATTTCTTCCTGGAGATTGAATGCTCCCAAGTATTTTACAGTGGAGTGTTTGGTGAAACAATGTATGAAGATGTATATGGTCTTCGATTTAGTATCTTATGTACTGATGGATATTTGGGTAAAATGTGTGTTAGAAATCCCTCCAAAATAACATTGTTGTATAGATTTCTGGGGGCGAATGTAACATTTCTATAGAGCCATAGAAGATGTTTGCCATTGATATGTGGTATGTTATAAGAGCGCTCAGGTGTTGAGATAATGAACTAGGTGTTTGTGAGTACATATCTGTGGAGTCCATAGAAGAGGATCCAGCACTAGGGTGGTGGCATATCTTTAGTAGGCAGAGAGTAAGATATGGAAAGGAGTAAGTAGGAGATTGTTGTTGATAGTAGGTAACAAGGAAATAAAAAGCAGGATTGGATCGTATACGAAGTAATGTGGTCTTATAAAAAAAACTGGAAGTGAATATATATTATATGAAGGTGTCTAGACTGCTTCTTGATGATAATCCCATAAATCTTCTCACAAAGAAGAGTTCTTATAATAAGGAAAACTTAAAAAATTATATCACACTGCAGTACTATAGATATATTATATATCATAATATGACTACTGAGCCGTAAGTAATATTCTCGGTAAATGCTTGTTTATTGCAGTGAATATCAAAACTACTTCCCAAACTGATTGTATTCGGGTTGGTATATATATATTTTACCCTACACCCTGATTTTCTTGAGAACTCGTGTTAATCTTGTTTTGAATCTTAGTTTATTACTCTAATAAATTTGTATTTGAGTTGGTGCCCAACGGGATTTCTCTATTTTATATTCTGCTTGCAGGGGGGGGGGGGGGACTCTTCAGGGTAGGATACAGAAAAATTTACTTAGTAGGAAAACATTACAATTTCAGAACTGTAAATTTTAATACAGTATTTGCACCCAGGAGGCTCGCGTTCCTTAACCGGCTCTGCGCATAGGTATAGTCTTTTCCCACCATCGCTGCAAGGCCTCGCTAAAGGTAACAATGAGGTAGGGAGCGGCAGTGGCCTTAATGCGGGTACCATCCCAGCATGTGCCTGGAGTAGAAGTGGGGAAACCACGGAAAACAACTTCCCGGGTGGCTGAGGTAGGAAACGAATCCACCTCTTCTTAGGTTTAGTTCACGAGGCTGAGTCAGGGGCGTATATAAGGGGGGTGCTGAGGGGGCTCCAGCCCACCCCCCCGAAAAAAGCCAATAAAAATTTAAAATGTGTTGCTTTGGTAAGAGCATAAAATAATTGTAAATTTGGTTGTACACTAATTTCAACTTATTGCCTAAGTTATAAATAATATTAAGATTGAAATTATACTAACTCGTGGTGTCGTGGCTAGCATTCTTGGCTACCGCCCCGGAGGTCTGAATTCGATTCCCGGCTCTGCCAAGAAATTTTAATTGTGGCCTGAGGCCTGGAACGGGGTACACTTACCCTTGTGAGGCAAAACTGTGAATTCCACAGTATGGTACTTTTGAGAAATAAATTATCAACTAGTGAAAAAAAAGCCTGTTTACCTTTCTGCTTAGTAAACTGACAAATATTTAGATATTGGCTATTCATACTCCATAGATCATAATGGAAAATTCATTACAACTGTTTTGTATTGCCAGTAATAATTGTAGGCTATATAAACTTTGAAACTTATCTAAAATAAACACACAAAGTTACTCGTATATGCTCTAAGATATTGGTTGATATTTCTGGGTATTTTGCGGGGACAATCCCCTGAGAATACTCACAATTTTCCCGGATAGTCAGCCCCCCTCCCCGAAAAAAATTGTATATACGCCCCTGGGCTGAGTTTACCCTGTTCCAACCCTCAAACCAGAATTACATTTCTTGGCATAGCCGAGAATCAAACCCGCGCCTCTGCGGTGACAGAAAATAATGCTACACACTAAGCAACGAGGAGGTAAACTAAACGCGAAGGCGTGTATTTGGAAAGGCATAAAGCTCTCTTGAGTTAGATGGACATTATCCTTTCCAAATCTGCCAGTTGTTTTCTCTTGAGTGTATCCATATATTTTCTAATCCCTTAGATGCAATTTGTGCTATTTTTACGTGAAACAGTTGGATTACTCTCTCGTTTGACAATGAATCGGCTTTTTGTCATTCATCGCTTTAACTGCAACGTTCAGTTTGCCTCCCACGAGAATTGTGGAAGAGTTTCCCAATGTAAGCGAAGTCATCACACACTAGTTTATTAGTTGACTTCCGGTCAGAAATTACACCCGCATCTCATCTCTCTACACAGTATAAAACTATGTCCCCGATTCTTGGATGTAACGGGTAATCTCAAGAACCACTCGATGGATTTTGACGCGGATTTCACCATTTTGTAAAGGATATCTCGAGGATCGTTTTTGTCATTTCAAATGATCTTGTCGACTTCGTCGTTATGCTTGGGTCCAACGTTATGCGTTACGGAGACGGAGACGGAAGTGACGTCATGCAGCCGCGCGGGAAGTGACGTAATGCAGCCACGCGGGAAGCAGAGAAGCTAATGGTTATTGGAGTCTGTTGAAAGAGTTCGCTTTGAGCGAAGCGAACACAAGAATACAGGGTGACTTCTAAAGAGATATAGGCCTACAAGATGCCATATGAGAATAAGGGTGCCCCCTAAAGAGGTGTGCAGGATGTCAGAGCAAAATACAGTACAAAATGCCAGATAAGAATACAGGGTGACTCCTAAAGAGATATACAAGATGCCAGATAAGAATACAACGTGACTCTTAAAGAGGTGTACAAGATGGCAGAGAAGAATACAGGGTGACCCCTAAAGAGGTGCACAAGATGTCTGACAAGAATACAGGATCACTCCTAAAGAGGTGTACAAGAAGTCACACAAGAATACAGGGTGACTCCTATAGAGGTGCACAAGATGTCAGACAATAATACAGGGTGACCCCTAAAGAGATGCACAAGATGTCAGACAAGAATACAGGGTGACTCCTAAAGAGGTGTACAAGATATCACACAAGAATACAGGGTGACTTCTAAAGAGATATACAAGATGTCAGATATGAATACAGGTGCCTCCTAATGAGGTGTGCAGGATGTCAGAGCAAATTACAGGGTGACTCTTAACGAGGTGTACAGTATGTTAGATTCAATTCAAATACAGAGTGACCCTTAAAGAGGTTTGCGAGATATCAGATTCAAATAATGGGTGACTATTAAAGAGTTGTAAAAGATGTCAGACTCAAATACTGGGTGACCCTTAAAGAGTGCCCGCGCGGGAAGCCTACGTTAATGGGTAATGGAGTCTGTTGAAAGAGTCCAGGGGCTTCGAGCGAAGCGAGAAGCCCTCCTCAGTCTTTCTAACATGTGTAGCATTTGTAGAATGCGTCATTTGAAATGATATAACGTCTAGTCTTTCAGACTGACTGTAATTTTTTTGTAAAGAAAGTTCATTTATGATCAAAGAAAGCCGAGCAGTAACGATTTCAGAGAATCGAGTCGAAGAAAATCCTGCCATCCGTGCGCCTTTTTAGCTTACACTGGGTAAACCGGTAAAAATATCTATATAGGTCCTACTATGAGTGTAAGAATTGTTGAGTATGAAAAGATCCACAAAAACCGTCCCAGACAGCTTATCTTTAATACATTGTCTACTTTCGATTTTTGCAAAAAATGATAGTAGACCTATGAGATCTACACAGGGCCAAAAAATGTGTGTCTGTCTGTGTGTGAGTGTGTGTACTATACCCTTGCGCGTTCTTCTAGGATGCAGACTCTCACTCGGGTAGTGCTCTGTTCGGGGTGGCTCTATTTTTACACTAAACATCCTAGGAATATTGTCACAGGATCACAGGAGGCTTATCATAAAATCAGTAGGTCAGAGAACTCCTAATATACAATAATTTATTCCACAAAAACATCATCTCCCTTTTCTCCCAACCACAGACAAATAAAATAAAAAAACAACTCCCTTAAATTACTGGAAAACAACAATATCAAATAAATGCAAAATAATGTTTCACACTGGCTGAAACCAGGAATAGAAAATAGTCTAATTTTACTGCAGTCCACTGCTTCAAGTCGAAGGGTTATTGTCAACATACTTAATTCAAATAACTATGGCCTACATAAACCAGCCATTCTATCACAATAATATTGCGCACTCATTTTTATAACTTGCAAAACTTGTTCTTTGGGAAATCGGACACGTCTATTCGTACAATCATCATCTTTCCTCACAAGAGTCAGATAATGAAGGCAATAGGTCTATTCTAGGTTACGGGCATGTGTGTTTTTTATGACTTAAAAACAATTACTTCACTCAGAGCTATAACTCCGTTAATTATGGTAGAATAAACAAGTCAACAATATGAAGCACAAATAAATACTTCGGCTGCCGGTGCGCCGTGATTATTAATAAACAACAACATAATGAATGCACTCCAAAATAAGAATGACCAATAAACACATCGCTTCCTGAAGCGGCATATCAAAGGAACCCTGGGGAGTAGGACTCTCTCCCTTCATAATACAATGCCAAACTCGACCTTGTGACAGACGTGCTTTCACCATGCCAGCCAGCCGGCCGACACCACCTTTCTGGCTGCTTTTAGAATTCAGACGACTTACCATTTCTACCTGCATCTTAAGACTCCCTTTTTACCTGTCCTGGGCTCGAGCAGAATGCAACCTTTTTCCGACGGAGCTAAAGTGGGCTCTCATCAGCTAATGAATTCAATCATTTTACTTACCATTTTACATATCGTCGAAGAATGCGGGAATACCACCTCCGCTATTATTTTCACTCACCATTATATCATCGAAGAAACGCGGGAATACTGCATCCGCTTTATTTCTGCTCGACCCAAGATCGACTCTTAGCCTCATCTGAATATATTTCATACTACCTTCCAGCCATTCTGGTCTTACCATTTGGTACCCTCGCGTGATAATCACTTACCATACTTATTACTCTCATAAATTCACTGTCACTTACCGATCTTGTCACATTATCGAGTGGTCTTCCCCATTTAACTTTTACAATTACATTGTGCATAAGCACTATCAAACAAATATTCCCATGACTGTGCATTCACAAGGATAAATGACATCCCAATAACAAACCATATTTAAAATAACACTTTGATGCTCATATACTTATTACATTATAAAACACACAAAATTCTCATTACTGATAAAACACACAACTCTACACAAACATGCCCGGTACGCCTAAAATATCTATTTTTATCATAACTGCTTATGATCGAGATAGACTTATCCGACCCCAATGATGGGAAACATTATGACCCTCATGCCCCATACAATTATTTACTTATCTCTCATATTTCCTGATGCTGTTCTGGTCCATGATATCAGTCTTCTTCAATAGTTGATGCATCTTGATGGGAGGAGAATTTACACACGGTTTTTCTCAAAATTTCACCAAAAACAAAGGTCCACTGTGAATCATTACCATTAACACAATGCACGGCTCTCGTACATGAAACTCCTATCTCATATAGCTATCAATGCTTAGTTAGTTCTGCCGACAGTTCGTAGCTTCCTAGAATACTGGTCTAGTTTTTAATAGCGCGTGCGGCTATACTTATCATTATAACTGCGTCATACTGTTATGATATGCACTGTTCTACTCTTCACTCGCGAATACTTAGCGATGTTCAATTTCGGAGGTATGCTAGCTCCTACTTATAACTTGCAACAATGTTAATTATGCTTATGCCTCAACGCAGGCTCTCGCGTTCATAGCGTATATTAAGACTTATAGAACTTGTAAACTGTTAACTTCTGAACGCTCAAGGCACGGGCTTTCGCCTTTGACGATGCCCCTAAAGTATACTTATGGAACTTGTAAAAATCACCGTATTGTCCGGAGGCTCGCGGCAAGGGCTACCGCCGCTGATGTGGCCCCAGAGTAGACTAACTTCGCTGTGTTTCAATCCATTATTTATACGATTTCTCTTAAAGGGACGTGGAGTAGGGGGTTCTCAGAATTTATTTCCAAAATAATACTCACATGAATATGTGAACTAGCTCCTTAGAATGTCCTCATTCCCAATGTCTCAATGACTCCTTCATATTCAAAATTCGATCGTAGGATCGTTAGTTAATGAGCTCCGTAATTTGCTTCATTGTCCCTCAATTTCGGCGGGATCTGATCGCGTCAAGCGTCACTCACTGCCATTGGTCGTTTCAAAACCACCCCCTGATTTCATTTTAATTCTGGCAAAATTCACAGAATAATCCGTTTTAAATTTTGATGGTACTTCTGAGAGGCTGGGATCATCCCCTATATGATGGTATAACTCCTGTCTCTGTATTCTAATTACTGCTCTAATTCCTTTCAAATGGGCGGGGTTTATTTGGTAGGTAATCGTTGAGTTTTCTGCGTTTAACCGCGCAGTTGAACGACCTTCGCGCGTTGCCTGGCGCATATGGTTTCCAGATGTGGATTTTCTCTTTCCTGCTACCTTTTGTCCGCGCTGGGAGAAAGCTTCTTCAAGTCACGTACGCACCGTCCTTTTGTCCTTTCAGTTTCACAAGCAACTTCCATTCTCACATCGGCTTTGAGACATGACTTAAATTTTGTTGGAATAATATGTGGACTTTATGCTATCAGATATGCATAAAGGTCACATTACCCCTCTGCCAAGAAAAAAAATCGATATGGAACGTATGTTTTTTTTTCAATCTCGATCCGCCTCACGGATGCTGCAAGGTTCCGTCGTCACCCCTTATTGTTTATTTGGTTCGCCACTGCTGTCGTGTGCAGGGATTCCCTTGGTGCGATCCTTGTCTCCCTCTCCACATTCTTGCTAGGATTAGTGTCTCTGCTGTCTGGCGCAGGTAGCTAGCTATTGTCCGCCTGTCTCGCCCAGTTCACTTGCCTCACGGTCTTCCACTGTAAACACCGGGTCTGTTTATGATCGACTACTTCCTCGTTCCACGTGCATTTGGCTCATCTTTATGCAATTTCCACAATGTTGACACCCGCGGTGTTCCGTGGTTGATCAAACGGTTCCCTTTTTTAATATAATTTGAGGTTCGAGCAATTTACAACTGATGTGTTTCCACCGTTTACGTCCTGTATCTTATATGCATTATTCCCCAAATTCCTTATGATCCGATACGGTCCAACGTATGGGAAACACCATTTATGAAATACTTTGTTTGCTGGATCAGAGATAGGTGGCCTCTTCAACAAAACTAGTTCATTGACGTTCAATTCCCTGTGAAAGCGTTTCCCTTTGAGCCTTCTCATTCTCCTGTCAGCTTGTCCTCTCATGTAGGTGACCGTCCGTTCGATTCTCAGCTGTGGTGCTGGTTGCGGATCTCTTGGGCAATCTAGTACTGTTGTCCAAGATCTCGGTGGTTCCTGGTTCAAGTGTAGCGTGTACGGTACTTGTCCAGTTGACTCATGACGTGTCATATTGATGCAAATCTCAATATTTTTCAATGTATCGGCCCAACGGTGGTGTTCTTTAGGAATGAACATCCGGATGTGCTTGGAGACCTCACGGATGACTCTCTCGCTTGGATTTCCTTGTGGATGGCGTATGCTAGATAGTACATGCTTGATGTCTAGCTCAGTCAATCCGCGTTTAAATTCTGCTGATGTGTAATAACTTCCGTGATCAGAAAGAATAAACTCAGGCTTTCCCATTATAGGTATAACTCGATTCTTGATGCTGTTCAGGACCTGTTTCGAAGTTGTTTTCTGGATAGCACATAGAACAACAAATTTAGAAAAGACGTCCACACAAACAAGGACATGTCGCACTCCTCTACGTCCTTTTGGCAATGGGCCAAGACAGTCCGTAGCAATGAGCTCTAATGGTTTCTGTGGCAATATTGGCTTTGGGTATTGTCTCATGAGGAAGTTATTGGGTTTTGCGCGCTGGCAAATATCACATGTCTTCAGGACATCGCGTATAGTAATTCTCATCCGTGGCCAAGTGAAAGCTTCACCTATTGTTGCTTGTGTCTTGTCTAACCCTATGTGACCAAGTGTGTAATGAGTATGCCACACTAGTTTCCTCTGTAACGAAGCTGGTAACAATATCCGTAACTTGACATGATCCTCATCTATAAATTTATGGAGCATATTATTGAAGTATGAATAACTTCTCGCTTGAGCTTCAATTTCTCGATATGCTGGGGTATCAGGTGTTATCTCTCTCTTGAGGAATTTAATCATCTGCATCATCCATGGCTCCTTTTCTTGTTCCTGCGGTAACCTCCTCAGTTCTTGTAAGAAATCTCGATCTTCATTTGTCAGCTCAATGTGCTGCACTAACATTTCCTCCTGTGCTTCTTCTTCTGGATTTCGGCTCAAAATATCCGGGATTACATTCAATTTTCCTGATATGTGCTCAATTTGTATATTAAACTGCTGCATATAAATGGCCCATCTGTTGATACGTTCACTCACCATGGTAGTCTTAAATAAGATGGTCAGCGCCTTGTGATCAGTGCGGATTGTTATGGAAAAACCATATATAATACGACGCCATTGTTGCAGCGCATATATGATCGCCAAAAGCTCCAGCTCTGAGATGGTATAATTTTTCTCATGTTTTCTCAATTTCCTGCTGATGAATGCTAGGTATGAGCGGTTTGCTGTTCTCTCTGCGTCTTCTTGGAAAAGCATTGCTCCAATGCCCACTAAAGATGCATCTGCTTGTATTATAAACCCCTTCGAAAAATCTGGATAGCTCAGTTTGATGTTATTTGACAATAGTTCCTTCGTTGCTATGAATGACCTCTCACACTCTTCGTTCCAAAACCAACGGTTGTTCTTTTTTAGCATCTCTTGTAATGGTGCTACAACTTCGGTGTATCCTGGACAGTTTTCACGAAAGAAGTTGGTGGCTCCCAAGAACATCCTTATGTGCTTGACTCTGGTCGGTCGAGGAAAATTTTGAATGGCTTCGATTTTCACTGGATTGGGCCTGATCTCTTCTCCATCAACAATATGTCCTAAATATAAAATTTCGTGCTGAAAAAAGTGTGATTTTTTTAGATTGATCTTGAAATTTGCCCTTTCTAGGTTCTCTAACAATTTGCTTAAATTTTGCATGTGTTCCTCATTACTCTCTGATGCTAATAAAATATCATCGACATATCTGACAGTCATGTCTTTCACTTCCTCTGTTAAATTTCGATCTAATGCTCGGATTAGTGCAGATCCGGCTGTCTTAACTCCAAATGGTAAGCGACACCAGGTGAAACTCTGATTGTCGAACAGAAATCCAGTTAACAGCTGTGATTTCTCTTCTAATTCGATGTGCCAATAGCTATTCGCAAGGTCGACAGACGAATATATTTTCTTTTTATGGAACTTCTTGAGTACATCTTTAATTAGTGGTGCACGGTCGGTTTCATCTATTAATCTTGAATTGAGGGTGCGAGCATCGAGACACAACCTCACTGAACCGTTTGGCTTCGCCACCGCTAATATGGCGTTCAAATATGGGGTTGGAGCTTTCTTAATTATGCCCCCATTAAGCATCTCACCTATAATTTTCCTAACTGCTGCACGCTGCTTTTCTGGAATTGGGTAGAGTCGGCTCTTAAATGGTGTCCAATCATCTACTTGCATAGCGTACTTGAAATTTAAAATTTTTCCCGGTAGTGTATTAAATGCTGCTGAGTGGTTACAAAGCATTTGTGCCAAGCAATTTCCTTCATCATCATTCAGCTTCGCCTCTCTTAATTTTTCTTTCAAAAGTGCCTCAAAACTGTCTTTGTTGTCATCTTCTTCTACTGCCATGGACCACATTTCATCTTCCAATTCTTGCTTTCCCTCCAGGAGTCCTGTGTTCGAGTCCTCTTCATCTGCTTGACTTTCTTCTTCTTCTTCTTCCTCAGGAATGGCCTCCAGCTTCCAAACGTCAACTTCTCTATCCAAGCCGTGGTTATTCATGTTCAGTCCTACTGCTGATAATCCTTCCACATTTCTAAATTTAATGGCATTATTGCGCAGGTCAATTACTGCCTGGTGCTCAAATAGGAAATCCGCTCCCAGAATCAAATTTACATTCATCTTGTTCATCACCATGAATACATGTGAGAAAATGTGTCCCAATATTTCTAAATCCAATTGTACCTGAAATTTGCATACAGCTGATTTTTCGGGAATGACTCCTCGAATTTTGACCTGTGGCACTGGAATCGTAGGTATTCTCTGTTTCTCGCTTAGAGCTTTAATTAATGCCTCTGATACGAGACATAGCTGTGCCCCTGTATCCACTAATCCTTTTACTCTTAGTCCTTCTATCCTCGTAGTGATAACTGGTAATCTCCTCAAACAGTGTTGCTCCGGTTGAATAATTTCACGTGTAAAATCCTCAGGAGTTACGACCCATTCCTCGATGTTCGCTACCAACCATTGTGTCTTATCGGGCGTGAAATTTAGCCTATCTCGTTCACCCTCTAATACGTTTTTTTTAATAGCCCCCGTATTCCTTTTCTCATTCTGGCTTTCGCGGTGCTGCTGCATTAATTCACTCTCTGCTCCAGTGATTTCCATATCTGGGTTCTCGCGATTCTCCATTATCCTTCGCCAGTGATCTTTTTCGGTCTCTTTGTTGCGATGCAACTCATCTAGGTATCGTTGTGATGCCTCATGCCTGCTTTGTAATTCCCGTCGGCTGTCTTCCGGATATCCTTGGTTCTCCTCTCGTCTTCGGTTCCACGTTCTATTATCTCTCCTATCATATCTGCGATGATGATATGGACCTTCGCGACCACGCCCTCTCCATTCGTCTCTCCTGTACTGCTGTGGCTGCCAGTTCCTCTCCTTCCTGGGCTCATATCTCCTCTGCTCCTCTCTCGGCGAGTCTGGCCTTCCGTTATTATTCCCGCTTCTAGGGCTAACATTCGTGTTGGTGCTTTGTTCTCTAGTTTTAACTAGCTCGGCTTGGTGTACTAGCGCTGCGCTGTCACTCGCTCTGACGTGTCTATTTTGATTGTTTAGTGACGTCTCGTCCAATTGACGTAACACCTCCTCTGCTTGCAGTGCGCTCGAGACGTTTGCCGCTATTAAAAACTGTTGTACTGGCAGTGGAAACTGCTTTCCAATTGTCATTACCAGTTCTGACTCCGGTGGTAAAATATCCATGTCCTTCAGCCTAAGTAGCTGAGCCGAAAAATATTCTGAGTAACGTGTTGGCTGGGACGTGTGGTACTTCCTACTATATAATTCCATCCTTAAATTATGTTGTATAGACATGCTCCAGTAACGACGTAAAAATACCTGCTTGAAGGAATCCATGTCCTCAAAGGTGTAGCGAAAGCTTCTAAACCACGTCAGGACGCTATCCGCCAGTAGTTTCTCGGTTATTTTGAGTTTCTTATTCTCAGGAATATTATTATCTGTAATGTAGTGTTCCAGATCTTTTAGAAAAGCTTTCGGTGTTTGTGAACCGTCATTGTTAAATTTTCGTGGGCGATCCTCCTGCATCCTAATTATTTGAACATACTGTGTAGTCGGGTTATTGTTATTATTATCGCCAGTCGGCTGTTGAGGTGTTGAGGCAAGTCCCCTAAATGTTTGAAACCCCTCATTATTTTCGCTACCTGCGGTCGCGCGGCCCGGACTAAGTTCGTTCATTCTCTCTACCTGGGTCTGGCTAGTGTTAAAGTGATTAACCACACTGCTCGTTTCTTTACTGCTGCCGTGAGCTTTCAGTTCCAGAAGCATTTCCTGTTGTTGTAGAGACTGTATCTCGGTCTTAATGATCTTCCGTTCCTGTATCTCCATTTTTCCCAGTAACTGCAGTTCGACCTCCTTTATTCTCCTTTGGTTTTCTTCCATCTGTTCTATAAGTTTCTTTCTATCCTCTTTCCCGTCAATTCCAATTTGTTGGCATGTCTTGTTTATTTCCAGTCTTATGGCCTCATATCTATTTTCCTCTTTTCTCTTTCCCTCTTTCTTCTCGCTTTCCAGCTGATCGAGCCTGCCTCCTATCATTTCATTGCTTTCCCGGATCCTCTCTTTAAGTGCATCATTCTCGTTTTCCTGAATGTTCCATCGTTCTGCTGAAGTCAAAGCTGCCTTGTCTATTTCCGTTCTAATCTCTATCATTTCTCCTTCCAGGCTGTGCAATTGTTTTGCCGCAGACTTAACCTCGTTATCTACTCCTTTTATGGTAGCTTGAATTGCTAATTGTTCTGTCTTTATCCCTTCTGTGTTAGCGTTACATATTTCTTCTAACTGTATGAGTTTCGCTGCCGTCTTTTCTTCACTGAACGCTATTGATTGCCTTAAGTTCGTCTCCATCTGACCTAACTGTGTGGTAGTCTCGAGCGTAATTTTAGCTATTTGCTCTGCTAATTTATCTGTCAGTTCCTCTTTTAACGCTTCCTTATTCAGCCTACCCTGTTCTGTAATTTGTTCCATTAACTGTGTGTTAGTGACTGTATTTTGTTCCGCGAGTAGTGAAATATTTTTCTTACTGTGTTCCGCTAACTGCTCCGCTATACGTGCATTGTTTAACTCGTTCTGCTCCGCTATACGTGCATTGTTTAACTCACTTTGTTCTGCAATTTGTTCCGCAATACGTGCATTGTTTAATTCGTTCTGCTCCGCTATACGTGCATTGTTTATCTCACTTTGTTCCCTGCATTCCCTCTTAAAGTGTTCGAACTGTTCCATCGTTCTAGCCACTGAATTCTCAATGATAAGTCGAATATCCTCCACGGACGCCATATCACACAATATAATACTTATTTGAGAAGACTGGGGCATGGAGCCTCATGTTCCCATCTTCTGCAATCATAAAATGAGTCGCTTATTCCCAATTTACGTTAATCCCCTTAATGACTTTAATATGCTTGAAGAGCTGCCTATCTGATGTTTGCTTTTGTGAATAAATTTTCAGTTTACCCTTCTGCATTAATTTTAACTTCCCAGTTCTGTCAATAAAGTACTGACATCACTTTTACGGTTCACGCCGTCCTACAACATACATTTGGAGTTTGCTACTAATTATTCAAATATAAGGGCGCCTCGAAAACGCTGCTTCTACCTAACTTATGCAAAATAAACTCAGCATTTTCGATTATTTCTTTTAAACAAACTCCTGGCTTTACTTTCCCCTGAATTACTTGTTAATTTGGCCACACCGTTCGGCACCATTGAATCCCTCTTTATGGGTGTCCTCGTAAGACATCACAGCAACCATCCAAGGACTCGGTTATACTGTCGAACGCCCCACTTGGGCCTCGCCATAAAAGATCTATATAGGGGGATCTCTACATCTGTTTATATGACCTCAAAGCGGCATATAAACTTCAGTAGGCTCCGGCTAGCTACTCTCTGACACTTTCCATCACTGTGATCCACTAATTAATAAAAGAAAAACTAATATGGACACGGATAACTGCATCATTATCACCAATCCATATATACCCTTGCGCGTTCTTCTAGGATGCAGACTCTCACTCGGGTAGTGCTCTGTTCGGGGTGGCTCTATTTTTACACTAAACATCCTAGGAATATTGTCACAGGATCACAGGAGGCTTATCATAAAATCAGTAGGTCAGAGAACTCCTAATATACAATAATTTATTCCACAAAAACATCATCTCCCTTTTCTCCCAACCACAGACAAATAAAATAAAAAAACAACTCCCTTAAATTACTGGAAAACAACAATATCAAATAAATGCAAAATAATGTTTCACACTGGCTGAAACCAGGAATAGAAAATAGTCTAATTTTACTGCAGTCCACTGCTTCAAGTCGAAGGGTTATTGTCAACATACTTAATTCAAATAACTATGGCCTACATAAACCAGCCATTCTATCACAATAATGTTGCGCACTCATTTTTATAACTTGCAAAACTTGTTCTTTGGGAAATCGGACACGTCTATTCGTACAATCATCATCTTTCCTCACAAGAGTCAGATAATGAAGGCAATAGGTCTATTCTAGGTTACGGGCATGTGTGTTTTTTATGACTTAAAAACAATTACTTCACTCAGAGCTATAACTCCGTTAATTATGGTAGAATAAACAAGTCAACAATATGAAGCACAAATAAATACTTCGGCTGCCGGTGCGCCGTGATTATTAATAAACAACAACATAATGAATGCACTCCAAAATAAGAATGACCAATAAACACATCGCTTCCTGAAGCGGCATATCAAAGGAACCCTGGGGAGTAGGACTCTCTCCCTTCATAATACAATGCCAAACTCGACCTTGTGACAGACGTGCTTTCACCATGCCAGCCAGCCGGCCGACACCACCTTTCTGGCTGCTTTTAGAATTCAGACGACTTACCATTTCTACCTGCATCTTAAGACTCCCTTTTTACCTGTCCTGGGCTCGAGCAGAATGCAACCTTTTTCCGACGGAGCTAAAGTGGGCTCTCATCAGCTAATGAATTCAATCATTTTACTTACCATTTTACATATCGTCGAAGAATGCGGGAATACCACCTCCGCTATTATTTTCACTCACCATTATATCATCGAAGAAACGCGGGAATACTGCATCCGCTTTATTTCTGCTCGACCCAAGATCGACTCTTAGCCTCATCTGAATATATTTCATACTACCTTCCAGCCATTCTGGTCTTACCATTTGGTACCCTCGCGTGATAATCACTTACCATACTTATTACTCTCATAAATTCACTGTCACTTACCGATCTTGTCACATTATCGAGTGGTCTTCCCCATTTAACTTTTACAATTACATTGTGCATAAGCACTATCAAACAAATATTCCCATGACTGTGCATTCACAAGGATAAATGACATCCCAATAACAAACCATATTTAAAATAACACTTTGATGCTCATATACTTATTACATTATTAAACACACAAAATTCTCATTACTGATAAAACACACAACTCTACACAAACATGCCCGGTACGCCTAAAATATCTATTTTTATCATAACTGCTTATGATCGAGATAGACATATCCGACCCCAATGATGGGAAACATTATGACCCTCATGCCCCATACAATTATTTACTTATCTCTCATATTTCCTGATGCTGTTCTGGTCCATGATATCAGTCTTCTTCAATAGTTGATGCATCTTGATGGGAGGAGAATTTACACACGGTTTTTCTCAAAATTTCACCAAAAACAAAGGTCCACTGTGAATCATTACCATTAACACAATGCATGGCTCTCGTACATGAAACTCCTATCTCATATAGCTATCAATGCTTAGTTAGTTCTGCCGACAGTTCGTAGCTTCCTAGAATACTGGTCTAGTTTTTAATAGCGCGTGCGGCTATACTTATCATTATAACTGCGTCATACTGTTATGATATGCACTGTTCTACTCTTCACTCGCGAATACTTAGCGATGTTCAATTTCGGAGGTATGCTAGCTCCTACTTATAACTTGCAACAATGTTAATTATGCTTATGCCTCGACGCAGGCTCTCGCGTTCATAGCGTATATTAAGACTTATAGAACTTGTAAACTGTTAACTTCTGAACGCTCAAGGCACGGGCTTTCGCCTTTGACGATGCCCCTAAAGTATACTTATGGAACTTGTAAAAATCACCGTATTGTCCGGAGGCTCGCGGCAAGGGCTACCGCCGCTGATGTGGCCCCAGAGTAGACTAACTTCGCTGTGTTTCAATCCATTATTTATACGATTTCTCTTAAAGGGACGTGGAGTAGGGGGTTCTCAGAATTTATTTCCAAAATAATACTCACATGAATATGTGAACTAGCTCCTTAGAATGTCCTCATTCCCAATGTCTCAATGACTCCTTCATATTCAAAATTCGATCGTAGGATCGTTAGTTAATGAGCTCCGTAATTTGCTTCATTGTCCCTCAATTTCGGCGGGATCTGATCGCGTCAAGCGTCACTCACTGCCATTGGTCGTTTCAAAACCACCCCCTGATTTCATTTTAATTCTGGCAAAATTCACAGAATAATCCGTTTTAAATTTTGATGGTACTTCTGAGAGGCTGGGATCATCCCCTATATGATGGTATAACTCCTGTCTCTGTATTCTAATTACTGCTCTAATTCCTTTCAAATGGGCGGGGTTTATTTGGTAGGTAATCGTTGAGTTTTCTGCGTTTAACCGCGCAGTTGAACGACCTTCGCGCGTTGCCTGGCGCATATGGTTTCCAGATGTGGATTTTCTCTTTCCTGCTACCTTTTGTCCGCGCTGGGAGAAAGCTTCTTCAAGTCACGTACGCACCGTCCTTTTGTCCTTCCAGTTTCACAAGCAACTTCCATTCTCACATCGGCTTTGAGACATGACTTAAATTTTGTTGGAATAATATGTGGACTTTATGCTATCAGATATGCATAAAGGTCATAGTACTCTGAATGGCTGTACCCCCCCCCTTCCTCCCCTATCAATTCGAACATGGTGAAACCGAATTGAACGAAATTTGGTACAGAGGTAGAAATAGCAAAGAGCACCTCAGTGTCATGTTTTATATTGCCGCCATCTTGACGGAAACGTAATGGCGGCCACCCAAATGTTCAAAGATTAAATCTAATTCCGACTAACCTAATCAACCGTTCTCTACCAAATTTTGCAGCAACATATATTTATATAGCGAGCGACGTTTGACTAAACTACAAGGTCATCAATCTAATAGTTTGCAGATGGCAGCCAAGTATGTGTGCAAATAGATTCTCCCTATCAATTCAAACACGGTGAAACCGAATTTAACGAAAATTGGTACAGTGGTAGAACTATTAAAGGACACTTCAGTGTCATGTTATATATCACCACCATCTTGACGAAAACGTAATGGCGGCCACCCAAATGTTAAAAGCTTAAATCAAATTACGACCAACCTAATCATCTGATCTCTACCAAATTTTGCAACATTATACCTTTATGTATGAAAATTCCTGTGACTAAACTACAAGGTCAACAGCCCATTACTTTACGGATGGCGGCCATTATGTGTGCAAACCGATTCCCCCTATCTTTTCTAACACGGTGAAACCGAATTGAATGAAATTTGGTACAGATGTAGCACTAGCAAATGGCACCTCAGTGTCATGTTTTATATCGCCGCCATCTTGACGGAAACGGAATGACGGACACCCAAATGTTAAAAGCTTAAATCAAATTACGACCATCCTAATAATTTGATGTCTACCAAATCTTGCAACAACATACCTTTTTTTATGGCAAGCATCTTTTGACTGTACTACAAGGTCATCAGTCCAATAGTTTGCAGATAGCGGCCATGTATGTTTGCAAATCGATTCCCCATATCAATTCAAACACGGTAAAACCGAATTGAATGAAGTTTTTTACAGAGGTAGCACTAGGAAAGAGCACCTCATATTCATGTTTAATATCCGTATAGCACGTTGTATTTCAACAAGCTACTATAACCAATATTCAATTATACTCCTTGAAAAGGACAAAGAGTTATCACAATACCCATTCATTTAGGAGAAAGTAGGCTATATGTTCTTTACTGAACATCTTGTTGTTTCTTCCAACAGTATTCATTCCATGGAAATCTAATTTACTCGCTTCGGAGCGAGCGATCCTATAACCCCAGCTTCGGCCAGCATCAAACTGTCGAGTCGTGTCGAATTAAGACTTCAAATGAGAGTATACAGTATGTGTTTGTAGTTTCGCTGTTCACCTTGGCTTTTCTGAATTGCGTCTGAGTCCTGCCGTCCATGCGCCTTTCAAGCTTACGCTGGCTAAACCGGGCGAAGCCGGTGTGGGTTGCTAGTTATTCGAATAGTAATCGGTGTTCTACATCGGGAAAAATGCCGCAAGTACGGGTATTTAACTCATCCTCGTGATGGGAGACTTGTACTTGATTCCTGTCGCTGCAGTGTCTACTCGATTAGAGGAACCAAGTTATTGCATTAATCTCGGGGAGAAACATATCTCCGTCTTAATAAGAACATTGCAATAAAACACCGCAGAATGTCGCCAAGTTAAGCAAGTTCTCGGGCTAACAAGATGCTGAGATTTAACAACAAAAGGCACACGGTGATGTAATTACACAAGTGGCAAATGGCAGCTTTCAGCTGTAAGGTCGTGTAGAGTACAGAAAGTGCAAGTTATTTAGAAGGGAAGTAGAGAAAAATTGTCTGACCTCCGTGGGTCTCCAACCCGCAACCTCTGGCTTCATACGCCGTTGCACTGACCATTGAACTAAGGAGAGGGAAATGTGCTTATTGTTGTCTGCTAGCTTGCCACGGTGGGTGAGTGGTTAGCGTGTCGGTCTACTGATCCCAAGATTGCAGGTTCGCCCCTGGCCGTGGTAAGTGATTTTTGAAAGGCGGAAAAAATACGACACGCATGTCATACGATGTTGGCATGTCAAAGAACCCATTTGAATTCAGTAGGCCGTGTTCATAATGGCAAAATTAATCTCGGGAGTTTCCGCCAACACAAAGTTCCTCATTTCTCTACTAGAAAGTGCTATAGTGTTAAAGGAGCTTAGATATCTAACCTCCTTGACTTTCATAGTGATTCAAGGAACAACGAAATTCGACATGCAAGCTACCCTCTGGGTGTCAAATTACAAAGCTTGCACCCGGCACCGAGGCCATACGATAGTATTATTATTATTATTATTATTATTATTATTATTATAGATTAGATTTGGCCTACGCTCCATTAGTTCCAACGTTCGCCGCCAGGTGCCAGTTGTGATGGCATCTAGTAGCCAATTTCACAGCTAGGTTTCGTTGACAGTAGCATTTGGCAGCAAAAGTAGAAACTACTTCAAATTGATCACCTGCAGTTCTTACCTGAATTGGAGATAACACACACTAATACAGCCATCACAATTAACACCGGTTATCAGACAGATTATACACACGCCCAAAGTACACGGGGCTACATGACCACGTTGTCGCAGCCCCTACACTGAGGAAACAACAAACTACCAAAATGACTTTATCTAAATTTTCCTTTCACATAACTGTTAATATTAGTTTTTATGATGTCCCTTACTAAGTGTGTTAGTTTATCAATATTATACCAAGAAATATAACATATTCTTTCAAAAATGCAAAATTTTTGTAATATTGTTTTTCCTTCAGTTTTTGAATCTTCTCTCATCTTTAGTACAGGGCATTCCTAAGTATTCTTGACCAGTATTCATACGTCATAAAATGGATTACTGCAAACTGAAGTAAGAAGAAGAAATGGCGTTACCTTCTTTATGGAAGAGCACAATAACATTTTTTATTACATATTCGTTAATTCCCCAACAACAAAATACATTTTCGTGTTTTATTTAGGCCCTTTCTTCTTTTGTCCCAAAAACCTCTCATATACAAGATAGGGAATTTGGGGTCGGTGCGGCCTCCTTAACTCCTAAAATAAGGGTTGATTCAGGCCCTCCACCCTGTCAGTTGGGCAACCGACCCAAGCCTCTATTACCTTTCTCAATCCTTTAACCCTTGGCAAGATTCATTTCACCATGTGGCTCTGGAGTAATGGATAGCGTTGCGGTACCAAAGGCCGATAGTCCCGGGTTCGATTTTGGGCTTGAACAAAATCTTCTTTTTAATGTTATTTGTCGTTTTGTAGTCACATAATACAGTCTGGTGCTACGTCAGAGAACACAGTGCAAATACGACTAATAACATTAAAAAAAAAAAGATTATTCCCAAGCCCCAAATCGAACTTGGAACTACCGGCCTTTCGCACCGCAACGCTATCCATTACGCCAGCGCCACGTGGTGAAATGAATCTTGCCAAGAGTTAAAGGATTGAGAAGGTAATAGAGGCTTGGGTCGGTAGCCTAACTTACAGGGTGGAGGGCCTGATTCAACCCTTATTTTAGGGGCTAAGGAGGCCGCTCCGACCCCAAGTTCCCTATCTCAAATTACTCCTATTCCCGTCCCCTATACGACCTATCACTCTCCAAAGGTACATAAAAGACACCCTGTATATACTATGCTTCCTATTTCTCTCTTCTGTACACTTATTTCCCGGTAGTCTCTCTTTGGGAGTTTGCTCAAACTTCTGTTGTCTACGTTTCTCTCTGTGTGTGCTCCAGTCTGCTATGTCTTCTGTAGAGATGTTTAGTTTCTTGGGGTCTTCCACGGTTTCCTTTACCCAATTGGTTTTTAGTCTACTATTCGTAACTATATTAATAATTTTTTTCGTCAACCTGTCTTCGGTCATCGTATGTATGTGTCCATAAAATTTCGCCCTTCTTTTCCTTGTGTTGCTTGTAATCGTCTTTGTTTGTTCGTGCAGTTCTATTTAAGCCAACGGCCTAGCCGTGTTGAAACACCGGATCCCATGAGAACTCCACAGTTAAGCAACATTGGGCGCAGTCGGAACTTGGATGGTATACCGGTTCTAGGCAATGCGCGCTGTTGGTCAAAATAAGGAGGAGCGGAAGGGCCTGGCTACCCTACCGCAAGTAAACTCTGGCTGGGGGTAGCCTCTTCGGAGGCTCGGACCTGCCTTCGGGCAGAAAACCAAATAACCAATTAAATTTACAGTTCTATTGTCGGTCTCTTTATCCATATTCCTTCTTTCTGAACTGGCCCGTAGATCTTCCTCAGAATTTTTCTCTCTTGTTTTTCTAATTCCTTGATTTTTGTTCGTCCCTTGACTGCTGTCGTTTTTGAAGCGTATAAGGCCTCTGATAAGACTACTGTAATAATAATAATAATAATAATAATAATAATAAAGTTATCGGTTTTACGTCCCTTTTAACTACTTAGACTTTTAGAGACGCCAGGGTCCTGGATCTCTAACGTGCCAGTAAATCTACCGACACGGCTCCCTCACATTTAAGCAACCTCATATGACAACTCACTGCGCCGGGATTCAATCCCTCTATCTTGGGGTCAGCGGGCAAGAAAGTTACCACAGCGCCTACGGAAGAGATGACGACACCTGGAGTTCTATGTATAATTTCTCAATACTGACAAAGTTCAAGAAGTGTGCAGGCAAATTTCTAAAGGAGGCTGAGAACTTCCTGCTTTCCAGATACAATGCCGCCTTCTTGACTCCAACGAGTCAGAGTGTTAACTCAATTTACAATAACAATAAGGTTGTAATAAAACTTGGAGGCGCTTGCTGTGTGAGAGAGAAACTAAAGTGATTTATAAGAACAAGAGAAAGTGAAACTGAAAGCAGCTTAGGTAACTTTCTGTGAATTGTGTGATCGATATGGCACATCTGCTTGAGAAGGATTCATACCTAGTACAGTCATTACGTTCTGAGACTTGACGCCTGGAGGATAGGCCACCAAACGACTCTGTGTGCCGCACTCGCTGCCGCATTACCTGGCGTACACATCCACAGTACCACATCCACCCTCAAAATAGTCGCCGTTGGCCGTGCGTTCAGAGGCGAGGAAAGAGAACAAAAAATATTATACGAGCTTTACAGTAGTCGCATATGATGTGTAACATGTGACATGTTATCCTACTATGTGTGTCCCGGAAGTGCAAATCCCTTGTTAACAGTGAACTCGGTTGGTCATTGAAATAACTACTTGTAAACCTCCAGTGCCAAATCCTGCCCGTAATAAATCATAATTGTTATTTGCTAAGACGTTGTGTCTTAATCGATTGATAACATATTGTGCTTTTTGCAATGGAAAATTAAAAGTGTATATTGTAATATTATAGTGCAGAAGTGGCTTTAAAAAGTTGAGCCGTCTCGGTTGCAGACAAGATGGCAGCTCATCTCTCGTTCTGAACTATATTTTACTATTTCGAGTATGTTGCATACAATATAGCCTACAGATACAACAAGTAGTTCCGTGAAGAACTATACAGCCTATTTTCATATATCCTACTTATGTTAATTGCCACTATCAACATACAAAATACCAGTTTGGTTGCTGTGATAGATTCGTAGATATTGAGAACCGACTAAATATTTCGGATGGTCGCCATGTTGGACTCTATAATATGTAGGTCCTAGATTCATGAACTGTTACATGAGAATTATTGTGTACGTGTAGCATTCAAACTTCAATCGCAGGATTAGGACACAAGAAGTAACAACGAGATTTAAAAATTTCGCACAGCTGCCATCTTGTGGTTATGGAAACAATTGAAATAGATTAGATGCCAGTGGATTAACGTTTGTATAAGGATTTACTCTACCAAGTTTCACTGCACTCGGAGGGTTAAATTGCGAGAAACGTCCATGTGAATATTTATACTTCGCGTCGCCGCCATGTTGGATTTGTGATCAACAGTTTATTGAAAGTCCTATAGGTGAACTTACGTTCATAGCCTCTATGAACATAAAAATATTCCGTTTGATTGCTATAATATATCCAGGCGCGGATCCAAGGGGGGAGGGGTCACGGGGGTCATGACCTCCTCCCCAAACGGAGACAATTTTTTTTGCAAACTCAAAAAACGAAAACACAATAACCAGACAAATAAAACTTAACGAATTTTAACTGAAAAACATTTTTTTTCAATTTATTCAATACTGAAAATATCTTTATTGCAATTATTATGTTTTGTTACAACTGTACATATTTACAACTTCATGCTTGTTATATAAAAACGATTATTTATATAACAAAACCAACTCATCTAATTTGTTTAGCAAACCTTGTGATTACCGAATCGATGTTTATAGTGATGTCACGATGAATGTGCAGCAATGCACGGATAGGAATTAGGGGATTTTTTTCGCACCAGAAAAAATTGCCGACGTCCAAACTGCAAGCTTGGTTGGCAATTTAAGCTGTGACTTTCTCCCTTTGTCGGTACCAACTCGACTTGCCGAAAATGTAACGTACCTAGATACTTTTCTTGAAGCTCGATGTATAAGTCGCAAAACACGCCGTTGCAATTTGTACGAATATTTTTGGTGCACTAAACGCATCAAATTTCTATCCAATTAGCTTGCAAAAAAAATGGTCTGGTTTTTGTACGTTTGGTTATTTTGTGATTGCGTTTTTAGTGATACCATTTTTCTTAACAATTTCGATTCTGTGACCCCGCTAAAGGCAAACTCTAGATCCGCGCCTGAATATATTTGTAGATATTCAGAGCCGTCTAAATATTTCGGATGGTCGCCATGTTGGATTGTTAAATGTATAGCCCATAGAGTCATGTACCATTAAAGGAAAATTATTGAGTAGGTTTATTATTCAAACTTTCACTTCGATCGCATGATTACGACACAAGAAATAAAAACTTAATTTTAAAATTCGCACAGCCCCACCAGTGCATTACAATGTGTATAAACATTTTCTGTACCAAGTTTTATTGCGTTTGGAACATTACATCGCGAGAAAGGTCTATTCAAATTTTCAAATTCGCTTGGCCGCCATGTTCATTTTGTAGTTAACCGGTTTTTGAAAATCTTATAGATGAACTTCTAGTAGTGCCCTTTATCTCCGTAGAAAATTTGAGGGTGATACCGCTAATAGTTTCAGAGATATAGAATGCCGGTGAAATATTTCGCACAGCCGCCATCTTGTGGTTATCTAAACAATTGAACGAAGTTAGATGTCAGTGCATTACAATGTGTATAAACATATACTGTACCAAGTTTTATTGCGTTTGGCTGGTTAAATCGCGAAAAACGTCTATTGAAACGTCGCAACTTCGCTTGGCCGCCTTGTTGGTTTTGTAGTTACCAGTTTTTCAAGAGTCACTTAGGTGAACTTCTAGTAGTTCCCTTTATCACCGTAAATTCCAAGGTGATATTGGGAATAGTTTCGGAGATATTGAATGCTGGTGTAATATTTCGCACAGCCGCCATGTTGGATTGCTGAGACGTAACAAAATTTGAAGGGCACGGTCGGGGTCACCCGGAATAGTGCTATGAACTTACGGAGTTTCATTGAAATCGCTCCAGCCGTTTAGAATTTATTAGGGGGACACACACACACACACCTCACACACACGCACACACACACGGACAAAAGGTGATCTCATAAGCCTATTTTTTCAAAATTGAAAATAGGCTAAAAATAGGAACTTTTGACTAAACGATTTTTTCACTTGAGTACATGTCAAACAAAGTTAATTTCATACAAAGTCATTATTGGACAAGACTTATCTTAATCGATTGATAGCATTCATATTTGGAGGACATAATTAGGTCTGTGGTTACAGCGTTGGTCTCTCAGCCGGCCGGCTGGGGTTCTAATCCTAACAGAGTTGTATTTTTTTTGCTTGATTTTTTATATTTATTGTCTTCTTTAGTACTGAGACGTTATACAATTGAGTGTTATATTGTGCATTTTGGAATGGAAAATATATATTTAATTAAAACAAAGTTCTCCAATGGATCTGTAGTAGTGATATCTACCTTCAACTAGTTGAACTACGGTATGCGGGAGCACGGCCGACTGGATGCGAGCTGCGCTCTATACCGGCCAGTTAGTGAACCCATGCCAGCGATGTTATTAAAAAGGCCTCTTTTTGATGATAGAGCGCACTGCCAGGTATAGGCGCGATTAAAAATTAGGTGTGCAGAAGGTATATTAAATGTGTTTCTCCCAGTGATACGTTTAGACCAACGAAGTTTCAATTATTGTTAGTAGTCGGTGTTAATATACTGAATTCCTACGTTGTTTGGAGTGTTTGTTGATGCGATATAGATTCCACATAGCCACATGGCCGACAGTACATCGAGTGCTTACATTAAATAAGAATACAGCAACATTAAGAAGATTTAATAAATCGTAATTGTTTTCAGCAAATATGATATAATGAATATTTTCACCCCAAAGAACGACAACTTGAAGATGATTTATTGTAGGAATATCATAAATGGGGTCTCCAAACCTTGAACTAAACGGTATGCGATATACATTCGCCATAGCCTCATGGTATACAGTATGTCGTTGTTCCGATCTCCGCCATCACGTGCGCTCATTGTTTCCGTCCCATCCACTTCCGTCCCTTTTCCAAAATCACTCCCACAAAAATGTCCAGCTGCCGAGTGCCCCAAAAATATCCAGATACCGAGTGGAAAGATGTTACACATCAAATATCGCATGGTGTGAGATCAGGTGACTGCGGAGGGTGGGGAAAAACTGTCACCTGTTGCCTTGAATGTTCATCTTGGACAAGGACAGAGCGATGTGGTAGGGCGTTTTCGTGTAGCAACAGCCAATTCTTTGTCAACTGTCTCTTGCAGGGACGAGAGACTAACTGACATGGTACCTTACCACGGCGCCACCTATGCGCTATAGTGCCCCACAACGCCGTCATGCGGTCAGTCTCTGAACTTAATGACTGTCCCACGTATAATATAGTGTGGTGGTACAACCAACTGAGGTAGCTACGAGTGTTTTCTTTTGTGTCAGCCTCCTGAGAGGTCGAGTGCAGTTATTTCTAATTGACGCCCGTGGGCGACTTGAGCGCCGGGATGAGAGATGGAATGGATGAAGATGAATGAAACTGGGCAAGGATGTGGAAGGAAACCACCATGGCCTGTCAGAAGGTACCGTCCCAGCATTTGCCTGGTGTTGAAAATGGGAGAAACCATGGAAAACTATGGGCTCGAACCCACGCGTCTACCAAGTCAGCAGAGAGCTTGGCCCCATGGTCTAGCGCTGCGCTTTAGCGAGCGTAGCCACCGCTGTTGGTGCTACGAGCGATAAGACACAAGGTCATGTAGCCAGGATATCTTAGGATTCGGTAGACGAGTGTGTTATGTCCTTGAAATTGTTTTTTCGTAGTTTTCAATTTCCAACTGCATGCACATCTTGCAAAGTAACTACTATTTCTTCCTGGAGATTGAATGCTCCCAAGTATTTTACAGTGGAGTGTTTGGTGAAACAATGTATGAAGATGTATATGGTCTTCGATTTAGTATCTTATGTACTGATGGATATTTGGGTAAAATGTGTGTTAGAAATCCCTCCAAAATAACATTGTTGTATAGATTTCTGGGGGCGAATGTAACATTTCTATAGAGCCATAGAAGATGTTTGCCATTGATATGTGGTATGTTATAAGAGCGCTCAGGTGTTGAGATAATGAACTAGGTGTTTGTGAGTACATATCTGTGGAGTCCATAGAAGAGGATCCAGCACTAGGGTGGTGGCATATCTTTAGTAGGCAGAGAGTAAGATATGGAAAGGAGTAAGTAGGAGATTGTTGTTGATAGTAGGTAACAAGGAAATAAAAAGCAGGATTGGATCGTATACGAAGTAATGTGGTCTTATAAAAAAAACTGGAAGTGAATATATATTATATGAAGGTGTCTAGACTGCTTCTTGATGATAATCCCATAAATCTTCTCACAAAGAAGAGTTCTTATAATAAGGAAAACTTAAAAAATTATATCACACTGCAGTACTATAGATATATTATATATCATAATATGACTACTGAGCCGTAAGTAATATTCTCGGTAAATGCTTGTTTATTGCAGTGAATATCAAAACTACTTCCCAAACTGATTGTATTCGGGTTGGTATATATATATTTTACCCTACACCCTGATTTTCTTGAGAACTCGTGTTAATCTTGTTTTGAATCTTAGTTTATTACTCTAATAAATTTGTATTTGAGTTGGTGCCCAACGGGATTTCTCTATTTTATATTCTGCTTGCAGGGGGGGGGGGGGACTCTTCAGGGTAGGATACAGAAAAATTTACTTAGTAGGAAAACATTACAATTTCAGAACTGTAAATTTTAATACAGTATTTGCACCCAGGAGGCTCGCGTTCCTTAACCGGCTCTGCGCATAGGTATAGTCTTTTCCCACCATCGCTGCAAGGCCTCGCTAAAGGTAACAATGAGGTAGGGAGCGGCAGTGGCCTTAATTCGGGTACCATCCCAGCATGTGCCTGGAGTAGAAGTGGGGAAACCACGGAAAACAACTTCCCGGGTGGCTGAGGTAGGAAACGAATCCACCTCTTCTTAGGTTTAGTTCACGAGGCTGAGTCAGGGGCGTATATAAGGGGGGTGCTGAGGGGGCTCCAGCCCACCCCCCCGAAAAAAGCCAATAAAAATTTAGAATGTGTTGCTTTGGTAAGAGCATAAAATAATTGTAAATTTGGTTGTACACTAATTTCAACTTATTGCCTAAGTTATAAATAATATTAAGATTGAAATTATACTAACTCGTGGTGTCGTGGCTAGCATTCTTGGCTACCGCCCCGGAGGTCTGAATTCGATTCCCGGCTCTGCCAAGAAATTTTAATTGTGGCCTGAGGCCTGGAACGGGGTACACTTACCCTTGTGAGGCAAAACTGTGAATTCCACAGTATGGTACTTTTGAGAAATAAATTATCAACTAGTGAAAAAAAAGCCTGTTTACCTTTCTGCTTAGTAAACTGACAAATATTTAGATATTGGCTATTCATACTCCATAGATCATAATGGAAAATTCATTACAACTGTTTTGTATTGCCAGTAATAATTGTAGGCTATATAAACTTTGAAACTTATCTAAAATAAACACACAAAGTTACTCGTATATGCTCTAAGATATTGGTTGATATTTCTGGGTATTTTGCGGGGACAATCCCCTGAGAATACTCACAATTTTCCCGGATAGTCAGCCCCCCTCCCCGAAAAAAATTGTATATACGCCCCTGGGCTGAGTTTACCCTGTTCCAACCCTCAAACCAGAATTACATTTCTTGGCATAGCCGAGAATCAAACCCGCGCCTCTGCGGTGACAGAAAATAATGCTACACACTAAGCAACGAGGAGGTAAACTAAACGCGAAGGCGTGTATTTGGAAAGGCATAAAGCTCTCTTGAGTTAGATGGACATTATCCTTTCCAAATCTGCCAGTTGTTTTCTCTTGAGTGTATCCATATATTTTCTAATCCCTTAGATGCAATTTGTGCTATTTTTACGTGAAACAGTTGGATTACTCTCTCGTTTGACAATGAATCGGCTTTTTGTCATTCATCGCTTTAACTGCAACGTTCAGTTTGCCTCCCACGAGAATTGTGGAAGAGTTTCCCAATGTAAGCGAAGTCATCACACACTAGTTTATTAGTTGACTTCCGGTCAGAAATTACACCCGCATCTCATCTCTCTACACAGTATAAAACTATGTCCCCGATTCTTGGATGTAACGGGTAATCTCAAGAACCACTCGATGGATTTTGACGCGGATTTCACCATTTTGTAAAGGATATCTCGAGGATCGTTTTTGTCATTTCAAATGATCTTGTCGACTTCGTCGTTATGCTTGGGTCCAACGTTATGCGTTACGGAGACGGAGACGGAAGTGACGTCATGCAGCCGCGCGGGAAGTGACGTAATGCAGCCACGCGGGAAGCAGAGAAGCTAATGGTTATTGGAGTCTGTTGAAAGAGTTCGCTTTGAGCGAAGCGAACACAAGAATACAGGGTGACTTCTAAAGAGATATAGGCCTACAAGATGCCATATGAGAATAAGGGTGCCCCCTAAAGAGGTGTGCAGGATGTCAGAGCAAAATACAGTACAAAATGCCAGATAAGAATACAGGGTGACTCCTAAAGAGATATACAAGATGCCAGATAAGAATACAACGTGACTCTTAAAGAGGTGTACAAGATGGCAGAGAAGAATACAGGGTGACCCCTAAAGAGGTGCACAAGATGTCTGACAAGAATACAGGATCACTCCTAAAGAGGTGTACAAGAAGTCACACAAGAATACAGGGTGACTCCTATAGAGGTGCACAAGATGTCAGACAATAATACAGGGTGACCCCTAAAGAGATGCACAAGATGTCAGACAAGAATACAGGGTGACTCCTAAAGAGGTGTACAAGATATCACACAAGAATACAGGGTGACTTCTAAAGAGATATACAAGATGTCAGATATGAATACAGGTGCCTCCTAATGAGGTGTGCAGGATGTCAGAGCAAATTACAGGGTGACTCTTAACGAGGTGTACAGTATGTTAGATTCAATTCAAATACAGAGTGACCCTTAAAGAGGTTTGCGAGATATCAGATTCAAATAATGGGTGACTATTAAAGAGTTGTAAAAGATGTCACTCTCAAATACTGGGTGACCCTTAAAGAGTGCCCGCGCGGGAAGCCTACGTTAATGGGTAATGGAGTCTGTTGAAAGAGTCCAGGGGCTTCGAGCGAAGCGAGAAGCCCTCCTCAGTCTTTCTAACATGTGTAGCATTTGTAGAATGCGTCATTTGAAATGATATAACGTCTAGTCTTTCAGACTGACTGTAATTTTTTTGTAAAGAAAGTTCATTTATGATCAAAGAAAGCCGAGCAGTAACGATTTCAGAGAATCGAGTCGAAGAAAATCCTGCCATCCGTGCGCCTTTTTAGCTTACACTGGGTAAACCGGTAAAAATATCTATATAGGTCCTACTATGAGTGTAAGAATTGTTGAGTATGAAAAGATCCACAAAAACCGTCCCAGACAGCTTATCTTTAATACATTGTCTACTTTCGATTTTTGCAAAAAATGATAGTAGACCTATGAGATCTACACAGGGCCAAAAAATGTGTGTCTGTCTGTGTGTGAGTGTGTGTACTATACCCTTGCGCGTTCTTCTAGGATGCAGACTCTCACTCGGGTAGTGCTCTGTTCGGGGTGGCTCTATTTTTACACTTAACATCCTAGGAATATTGTCACAGGATCACAGGAGGCTTATCATAAAATCAGTAGGTCAGAGAACTCCTAATATACAATAATTTATTCCACAAAAACATCATCTCCCTTTTCTCCCAACCACAGACAAATAAAATAAAAAAACAACTCCCTTAAATTACTGGAAAACAACAATATCAAATAAATGCAAAATAATGTTTCACACTGGCTGAAACCAGGAATAGAAAATAGTCTAATTTTACTGCAGTCCACTGCTTCAAGTCGAAGGGTTATTGTCAACATACTTAATTCAAATAACTATGGCCTACATAAACCAGCCATTCTATCACAATAATATTGCGCACTCATTTTTATAACTTGCAAAACTTGTTCTTTGGGAAATCGGACACGTCTATTCGTACAATCATCATCTTTCCTCACAAGAGTCAGATAATGAAGGCAATAGGTCTATTCTAGGTTACGGGCATGTGTGTTTTTTATGACTTAAAAACAATTACTTCACTCAGAGCTATAACTCCGTTAATTATGGTAGAATAAACAAGTCAACAATATGAAGCACAAATAAATACTTCGGCTGCCGGTGCGCCGTGATTATTAATAAACAACAACATAATGAATGCACTCCAAAATAAGAATGACCAATAAACACATCGCTTCCTGAAGCGGCATATCAAAGGAACCCTGGGGAGTAGGACTCTCTCCCTTCATAATACAATGCCAAACTCGACCTTGTGACAGACGTGCTTTCACCATGCCAGCCAGCCGGCCGACACCACCTTTCTGGCTGCTTTTAGAATTCAGACGACTTACCATTTCTACCTGCATCTTAAGACTCCCTTTTTACCTGTCCTGGGCTCGAGCAGAATGCAACCTTTTTCCGACGGAGCTAAAGTGGGCTCTCATCAGCTAATGAATTCAATCATTTTACTTACCATTTTACATATCGTCGAAGAATGCGGGAATACCACCTCCGCTATTATTTTCACTCACCATTATATCATCGAAGAAACGCGGGAATACTGCATCCGCTTTATTTCTGCTCGACCCAAGATCGACTCTTAGCCTCATCTGAATATATTTCATACTACCTTCCAGCCATTCTGGTCTTACCATTTGGTACCCTCGCGTGATAATCACTTACCATACTTATTACTCTCATAAATTCACTGTCACTTACCGATCTTGTCACATTATCGAGTGGTCTTCCCCATTTAACTTTTACAATTACATTGTGCATAAGCACTATCAAACAAATATTCCCATGACTGTGCATTCACAAGGATAAATGACATCCCAATAACAAACCATATTTAAAATAACACTTTGATGCTCATATACTTATTACATTATAAAACACACAAAATTCTCATTACTGATAAAACACACAACTCTACACAAACATGCCCGGTACGCCTAAAATATCTATTTTTATCATAACTGCTTATGATCGAGATAGACTTATCCGACCCCAATGATGGGAAACATTATGACCCTCATGCCCCATACAATTATTTACTTATCTCTCATATTTCCTGATGCTGTTCTGGTCCATGATATCAGTCTTCTTCAATAGTTGATGCATCTTGATGGGAGGAGAATTTACACACGGTTTTTCTCAAAATTTCACCAAAAACAAAGGTCCACTGTGAATCATTACCATTAACACAATGCACGGCTCTCGTACATGAAACTCCTATCTCATATAGCTATCAATGCTTAGTTAGTTCTGCCGACAGTTCGTAGCTTCCTAGAATACTGGTCTAGTTTTTAATAGCGCGTGCGGCTATACTTATCATTATAACTGCGTCATACTGTTATGATATGCACTGTTCTACTCTTCACTCGCGAATACTTAGCGATGTTCAATTTCGGAGGTATGCTAGCTCCTACTTATAACTTGCAACAATGTTAATTATGCTTATGCCTCAACGCAGGCTCTCGCGTTCATAGCGTATATTAAGACTTATAGAACTTGTAAACTGTTAACTTCTGAACGCTCAAGGCACGGGCTTTCGCCTTTGACGATGCCCCTAAAGTATACTTATGGAACTTGTAAAAATCACCGTATTGTCCGGAGGCTCGCGGCAAGGGCTACCGCCGCTGATGTGGCCCCAGAGTAGACTAACTTCGCTGTGTTTCAATCCATTATTTATACGATTTCTCTTAAAGGGACGTGGAGTAGGGGGTTCTCAGAATTTATTTCCAAAATAATACTCACATGAATATGTGAACTAGCTCCTTAGAATGTCCTCATTCCCAATGTCTCAATGACTCCTTCATATTCAAAATTCGATCGTAGGATCGTTAGTTAATGAGCTCCGTAATTTGCTTCATTGTCCCTCAATTTCGGCGGGATCTGATCGCGTCAAGCGTCACTCACTGCCATTGGTCGTTTCAAAACCACCCCCTGATTTCATTTTAATTCTGGCAAAATTCACAGAATAATCCGTTTTAAATTTTGATGGTACTTCTGAGAGGCTGGGATCATCCCCTATATGATGGTATAACTCCTGTCTCTGTATTCTAATTACTGCTCTAATTCCTTTCAAATGGGCGGGGTTTATTTGGTAGGTAATCGTTGAGTTTTCTGCGTTTAACCGCGCAGTTGAACGACCTTCGCGCGTTGCCTGGCGCATATGGTTTCCAGATGTGGATTTTCTCTTTCCTGCTACCTTTTGTCCGCGCTGGGAGAAAGCTTCTTCAAGTCACGTACGCACCGTCCTTTTGTCCTTTCAGTTTCACAAGCAACTTCCATTCTCACATCGGCTTTGAGACATGACTTAAATTTTGTTGGAATAATATGTGGACTTTATGCTATCAGATATGCATAAAGGTCACATTACCCCTCTGCCAAGAAAAAAAATCGATATGGAACGTATGTTTATTTTTTCAATCTCGATCCGCCTCACGGATGCTGCAAGGTTCCGTCGTCACCCCTTATTGTTTATTTGGTTCGCCACTGCTGTCGTGTGCAGGGATTCCCTTGGTGCGATCCTTGTCTCCCTCTCCACATTCTTGCTAGGATTAGTGTCTCTGCTGTCTGGCGCAGGTAGCTAGCTATTGTCCGCCTGTCTCGCCCAGTTCACTTGCCTCACGGTCTTCCACTGTAAACACCGGGTCTGTTTATGATCGACTACTTCCTCGTTCCACGTGCATTTGGCTCATCTTTATGCAATTTCCACAATGTTGACACCCGCGGTGTTCCGTGGTTGATCAAACGGTTCCCTTTTTTAATATAATTTGAGGTTAGAGCAATTTACAACTGATGTGTTTCCACCGTTTACGTCCTGTATCTTATATGCATTATTCCCCAAATTCCTTATGATCCGATACGGTCCAACGTATGGGAAACACCATTTATGAAATACTTTGTTTGCTGGATCAGAGATAGGTGGCCTCTTCAACAAAACTAGTTCATTGACGTTCAATTCCCTGTGAAAGCGTTTCCCTTTCAGCCTTCTCATTCTCCTGTCAGCTTGTCCTCTCATGTAGGTGACCGTCCGTTCGATTCTCAGCTGTGGTGCTGGTTGCGGATCTCTTGGGCAATCTAGTACTGTTGTCCAAGATCTCGGTGGTTCCTGGTTCAAGTGTAGCGTGTACGGTACTTGTCCAGTTGACTCATGACGTGTCATATTGATGCAAATCTCAATATTTTTCAATGTATCGGCCCAACGGTGGTGTTCTTTAGGAATGAACATCCGGATGTGCTTGGAGACCTCACGGATGACTCTCTCGCTTGGATTTCCTTGTGGATGGCGTATGCTAGATAGTACATGCTTGATGTCTAGCTCAGTCAATCCGCGTTTAAATTCTGCTGATGTGTAATAACTTCCGTGATCAGAAAGAATAAACTCAGGCTTTCCCATTATAGGTATAACTCGATTCTTGATGCTGTTCAGGACCTGTTTCGAAGTTGTTTTCTGGATAGCACATAGAACAACAAATTTAGAAAAGACGTCCACACAAACAAGGACATGTCGCACTCCTCTACGTCCTTTTGGCAATGGGCCAAGACAGTCCGTAGCAATGAGCTCTAATGGTTTCTGTGGCAATATTGGCTTTGGGTATTGTCTCATGAGGAAGTTATTGGGTTTTGCGCGCTGGCAAATATCACATGTCTTCAGGACATCGCGTATAGTAATTCTCATCCGTGGCCAAGTGAAAGCTTCACCTATTGTTGCTTGTGTCTTGTCTAACCCTATGTGACCAAGTGTGTAATGAGTATGCCACACTAGTTTCCTCTGTAACGAAGCTGGTAACAATATCCGTAACTTGACATGATCCTCATCTATAAATTTATGGAGCATATTATTGAAGTATGAATAACTTCTCGCTTGAGCTTCAATTTCTCGATATGCTGGGGTATCAGGTGTTATCTCTCTCTTGAGGAATTTAATCATCTGCATCATCCATGGCTCCTTTTCTTGTTCCTGCGGTAACCTCCTCAGTTCTTGTAAGAAATCTCGATCTTCATTTGTCAGCTCAATGTGCTGCACTAACATTTCCTCCTGTGCTTCTTCTTCTGGATTTCGGCTCAAAATATCCGGGATTACATTCAATTTTCCTGATATGTGCTCAATTTGTATATTAAACTGCTGCATATAAATGGCCCATCTGTTGATACGTTCACTCACCATGGTAGTCTTAAATAAGATGGTCAGCGCCTTGTGATCAGTGCGGATTGTTATGGAAAAACCATATATAATACGACGCCATTGTTGCAGCGCATATATGATCGCCAAAAGCTCCAGCTCTGAGATGGTATAATTTTTCTCATGTTTTCTCAATTTCCTGCTGATGAATGCTAGGTATGAGCGGTTTGCTGTTCTCTCTGCGTCTTCTTGGAAAAGCATTGCTCCAATGCCCACTAAAGATGCATCTGCTTGTATTATAAACCCCTTCGAAAAATCTGGATAGCTCAGTTTGATGTTATTTGACAATAGTTCCTTCGTTGCTATGAATGACCTCTCACACTCTTCGTTCCAAAACCAACGGTTGTTCTTTTTTAGCATCTCTTGTAATGGTGCTACAACTTCGGTGTATCCTGGACAGTTTTCACGAAAGAAGTTGGTGGCTCCCAAGAACATCCTTATGTGCTTGACTCTGGTCGGTCGAGGAAAATTTTGAATGGCTTCGATTTTCACTGGATTGGGCCTGATCTCTTCTCCATCAACAATATGTCCTAAATATAAAATTTCGTGCTGAAAAAAGTGTGATTTTTTTAGATTGATCTTGAAATTTGCCCTTTCTAGGTTCTCTAACAATTTGCTTAAATTTTGCATGTGTTCCTCATTACTCTCTGATGCTAATAAAATATCATCGACATATCTGACAGTCATGTCTTTCACTTCCTCTGTTAAATTTCGATCTAATGCTCGGATTAGTGCAGATCCGGCTGTCTTAACTCCAAATGGTAAGCGACACCAGGTGAAACTCTGATTGTCGAACAGAAATCCAGTTAACAGCTGTGATTTCTCTTCTAATTCGATGTGCCAATAGCTATTCGCAAGGTCGACAGACGAATATATTTTCTTTTTATGGAACTTCTTGAGTACATCTTTAATTAGTGGTGCACGGTCGGTTTCATCTATTAATCTTGAATTGAGGGTGCGAGCATCGAGACACAACCTCACTGAACCGTTTGGCTTCGCCACCGCTAATATGGCGTTCAAATATGGGGTTGGAGCTTTCTTAATTATGCCCCCATTAAGCATCTCACCTATAATTTTCCTAACTGCTGCACGCTGCTTTTCTGGAATTGGGTAGAGTCGGCTCTTAAATGGTGTCCAATCATCTACTTGCATAGCGTACTTGAAATTTAAAATTTTTCCCGGTAGTGTATTAAATGCTGCTGAGTGGTTACAAAGCATTTGTGCCAAGCAATTTCTTTCATCATCATTCAGCTTCGCCTCTCTTAATTTTTCTTTCAAAAGTGCCTCAAAACTGTCTTTGTTGTCATCTTCTTCTACTGCCATGGACCACATTTCATCTTCCAATTCTTGCTTTCCCTCCAGGAGTCCTGTGTTCGAGTCCTCTTCATCTGCTTGACTTTCTTCTTCTTCTTCTTCCTCAGGAATGGCCTCCAGCTTCCAAACGTCAACTTCTCTATCCAAGCCGTGGTTATTCATGTTCAGTCCTACTGCTGATAATCCTTCCACATTTCTAAATTTAATGGCATTATTGCGCAGGTCAATTACTGCCTGGTGCTCAAATAGGAAATCCGCTCCCAGAATCAAATTTACATTCATCTTGTTCATCACCATGAATACATGTGAGAAAATGTGTCCCAATATTTCTAAATCCAATTGTACCTGAAATTTGCATACAGCTGATTTTTCGGGAATGACTCCTCGAATTTTGACCTGTGGCACTGGAATCGTAGGTATTCTCTGTTTCTCGCTTAGAGCTTTAATTAATGCCTCTGATACGAGACATAGCTGTGCCCCTGTATCCACTAATCCTTTTACTCTTAGTCCTTCTATCCTCGTAGTGATAACTGGTAATCTCCTCAAACAGTGTTGCTCCGGTTGAATAATTTCACGTGTAAAATCCTCAGGAGTTACGACCCATTCCTCGATGTTCGCTACCAACCATTGTGTCTTATCGGGCGTGAAATTTAGCCTATCTCGTTCACCCTCTAATACGTTTTTTTTAATAGCCCCCGTATTCCTTTTCTCATTCTGGCTTTCGCGGTGCTGCTGCATTAATTCACTCTCTGCTCCAGTGATTTCCATATCTGGGTTCTCGCGATTCTCCATTATCCTTCGCCAGTGATCTTTTTCGGTCTCTTTGTTGCGATGCAACTCATCTAGGTATCGTTGTGATGCCTCATGCCTGCTTTGTAATTCCCGTCGGCTGTCTTCCGGATATCCTTGGTTCTCCTCTCGTCTTCGGTTCCACGTTCTATTATCTCTCCTATCATATCTGCGATGATGATATGGACCTTCGCGACCACGCCCTCTCCATTCGTCTCTCCTGTACTGCTGTGGCTGCCAGTTCCTCTCCTTCCTGGGCTCATATCTCCTCTGCTCCTCTCTCGGCGAGTCTGGCCTTCCGTTATTATTCCCGCTTCTAGGGCTAACATTCGTGTTGGTGCTTTGTTCTCTAGTTTTAACTAGCTCGGCTTGGTGTACTAGCGCTGCGCTGTCACTCGCTCTGACGTGTCTATTTTGATTGTTTAGTGACGTCTCGTCCAATTGACGTAACACCTCCTCTGCTTGCAGTGCGCTCGAGACGTTTGCCGCTATTAAAAACTGTTGTACTGGCAGTGGAAACTGCTTTCCAATTGTCATTACCAGTTCTGACTCCGGTGGTAAAATATCCATGTCCTTCAGCCTAAGTAGCTGAGCCGAAAAATATTCTGAGTAACGTGTTGGCTGGGACGTGTGGTACTTCCTACTATATAATTCCATCCTTAAATTATGTTGTATAGACATGCTCCAGTAACGACGTAAAAATACCTGCTTGAAGGAATCCATGTCCTCAAAGGTGTAGCGAAAGCTTCTAAACCACGTCAGGACGCTATCCGCCAGTAGTTTCTCGGTTATTTTGAGTTTCTTATTCTCAGGAATATTATTATCTGTAATGTAGTGTTCCAGATCTTTTAGAAAAGCTTTCGGTGTTTGTGAACCGTCATTGTTAAATTTTCGTGGGCGATCCTCCTGCATCCTAATTATTTGAACATACTGTGTAGTCGGGTTATTGTTATTATTATCGCCAGTCGGCTGTTGAGGTGTTGAGGCAAGTCCCCTAAATGTTTGAAACCCCTCATTATTTTCGCTACCTGCGGTCGCGCGGCCCGGACTAAGTTCGTTCATTCTCTCTACCTGGGTCTGGCTAGTGTTAAAGTGATTAACCACACTGCTCGTTTCTTTACTGCTGCCGTGAGCTTTCAGTTCCAGAAGCATTTCCTGTTGTTGTAGAGACTGTATCTCGGTCTTAATGATCTTCCGTTCCTGTATCTCCATTTTTCCCAGTAACTGCAGTTCGACCTCCTTTATTCTCCTTTGGTTTTCTTCCATCTGTTCTATAAGTTTCTTTCTATCCTCTTTCCCGTCAATTCCAATTTGTTGGCATGTCTTGTTTATTTCCAGTCTTATGGCCTCATATCTATTTTCCTCTTTTCTCTTTCCCTCTTTCTTCTCGCTTTCCAGCTGATCGAGCCTGCCTCCTATCATTTCATTGCTTTCCCGGATCCTCTCTTTAAGTGCATCATTCTCGTTTTCCTGAATGTTCCATCGTTCTGCTGAAGTCAAAGCTGCCTTGTCTATTTCCGTTCTAATCTCTATCATTTCTCCTTCCAGGCTGTGCAATTGTTTTGCCGCAGACTTAACCTCGTTATCTACTCCTTTTATGGTAGCTTGAATTGCTAATTGTTCTGTCTTTATCCCTTCTGTGTTAGCGTTACATATTTCTTCTAACTGTATGAGTTTCGCTGCCGTCTTTTCTTCACTGAACGCTATTGATTGCCTTAAGTTCGTCTCCATCTGACCTAACTGTGTGGTAGTCTCGAGCGTAATTTTAGCTATTTGCTCTGCTAATTTATCTGTCAGTTCCTCTTTTAACGCTTCCTTATTCAGCCTACCCTGTTCTGTAATTTGTTCCATTAACTGTGTGTTAGTGACTGTATTTTGTTCCGCGAGTAGTGAAATATTTTTCTTACTGTGTTCCGCTAACTGCTCCGCTATACGTGCATTGTTTAACTCGTTCTGCTCCGCTATACGTGCATTGTTTAACTCACTTTGTTCTGCAATTTGTTCCGCAATACGTGCATTGTTTAATTCGTTCTGCTCCGCTATACGTGCATTGTTTATCTCACTTTGTTCCCTGCATTCCCTCTTAAAGTGTTCGAACTGTTCCATCGTTCTAGCCACTGAATTCTCAATGATAAGTCGAATATCCTCCACGGACGCCATATCACACAATATAATACTTATTTGAGAAGACTGGGGCATGGAGCCTCATATTCCCATCTTCTGCAATCATAAAATGAGTCGCTTATTCCCAATTTACGTTAATCCCCTTAATGACTTTAATATGCTTGAAGAGCTGCCTATCTGATGTTTGCTTTTGTGAATAAATTTTCAGTTTACCCTTCTGCATTAATTTTAACTTCCCAGTTCTGTCAATAAAGTACTGACATCACTTTTACGGTTCACGCCGTCCTACAACATACATTTGGAGTTTGCTACTAATTATTCAAATATAAGGGCGCCTCGAAAACGCTGCTTCTACCTAACTTATGCAAAATAAACTCAGCATTTTCGATTATTTCTTTTAAACAAACTCCTGGCTTTACTTTCCCCTGAATTACTTGTTAATTTGGCCACACCGTTCGGCGCCATTGAATCCCTCTTTATGGGTGTCCTCGTAAGACATCACAGCAACCATCCAAGGACTCGGTTATACTGTCGAACGCCCCACTTGGGCCTCGCCATAAAAGATCTATATAGGGGGATCTCTACATCTGTTTATATGACCTCAAAGCGGCATATAAACTTCAGTAGGCTCCGGCTAGCTACTCTCTGACACTTTCCATCACTGTGATCCACTAATTAATAAAAGAAAAACTAATATGGACACGGATAACTGCATCATTATCACCAATCCATATATACCCTTGCGCGTTCTTCTAGGATGCAGACTCTCACTCGGGTAGTGCTCTGTTCGGGGTGGCTCTATTTTTACACTAAACATCCTAGGAATATTGTCACAGGATCACAGGAGGCTTATCATAAAATCAGTAGGTCAGAGAACTCCTAATATACAATAATTTATTCCACAAAAACATCATCTCCCTTTTCTCCCAACCACAGACAAATAAAATAAAAAAACAACTCCCTTAAATTACTGGAAAACAACAATATCAAATAAATGCAAAATAATGTTTCACACTGGCTGAAACCAGGAATAGAAAATAGTCTAATTTTACTGCAGTCCACTGCTTCAAGTCGAAGGGTTATTGTCAACATACTTAATTCAAATAACTATGGCCTACATAAACCAGCCATTCTATCACAATAATGTTGCGCACTCATTTTTATAACTTGCAAAACTTGTTCTTTGGGAAATCGGACACGTCTATTCGTACAATCATCATCTTTCCTCACAAGAGTCAGATAATGAAGGCAATAGGTCTATTCTAGGTTACGGGCATGTGTGTTTTTTATGACTTAAAAACAATTACTTCACTCAGAGCTATAACTCCGTTAATTATGGTAGAATAAACAAGTCAACAATATGAAGCACAAATAAATACTTCGGCTGCCGGTGCGCCGTGATTATTAATAAACAACAACATAATGAATGCACTCCAAAATAAGAATGACCAATAAACACATCGCTTCCTGAAGCGGCATATCAAAGGAACCCTGGGGAGTAGGACTCTCTCCCTTCATAATACAATGCCAAACTCGACCTTGTGACAGACGTGCTTTCACCATGCCAGCCAGCCGGCCGACACCACCTTTCTGGCTGCTTTTAGAATTCAGACGACTTACCATTTCTACCTGCATCTTAAGACTCCCTTTTTACCTGTCCTGGGCTCGAGCAGAATGCAACCTTTTTCCGACGGAGCTAAAGTGGGCTCTCATCAGCTAATGAATTCAATCATTTTACTTACCATTTTACATATCGTCGAAGAATGCGGGAATACCACCTCCGCTATTATTTTCACTCACCATTATATCATCGAAGAAACGCGGGAATACTGCATCCGCTTTATTTCTGCTCGACCCAAGATCGACTCTTAGCCTCATCTGAATATATTTCATACTACCTTCCAGCCATTCTGGTCTTACCATTTGGTACCCTCGCGTGATAATCACTTACCATACTTATTACTCTCATAAATTCACTGTCACTTACCGATCTTGTCACATTATCGAGTGGTCTTCCCCATTTAACTTTTACAATTACATTGTGCATAAGCACTATCAAACAAATATTCCCATGACTGTGCATTCACAAGGATAAATGACATCCCAATAACAAACCATATTTAAAATAACACTTTGATGATCATATACTTATTACATTATTAAACACACAAAATTCTCATTACTGATAAAACACACAACTCTACACAAACATGCCCGGTACGCCTAAAATATCTATTTTTATCATAACTGCTTATGATCGAGATAGACATATCCGACCCCAATGATGGGAAACATTATGACCCTCATGCCCCATACAATTATTTACTTATCTCTCATATTTCCTGATGCTGTTCTGGTCCATGATATCAGTCTTCTTCAATAGTTGATGCATCTTGATGGGAGGAGAATTTACACACGGTTTTTCTCAAAATTTCACCAAAAACAAAGGTCCACTGTGAATCATTACCATTAACACAATGCATGGCTCTCGTACATGAAACTCCTATCTCATGTAGCTATCAATGCTTAGTTAGTTCTGCCGACAGTTCGTAGCTTCCTAGAATACTGGTCTAGTTTTTAATAGCGCGTGCGGCTATACTTATCATTATAACTGCGTCATACTGTTATGATATGCACTGTTCTACTCTTCACTCGCGAATACTTAGCGATGTTCAATTTCGGAGGTATGCTAGCTCCTACTTATAACTTGCAACAATGTTAATTATGCTTATGCCTCGACGCAGGCTCTCGCGTTCATAGCGTATATTAAGACTTATAGAACTTGTAAACTGTTAACTTCTGAACGCTCAAGGCACGGGCTTTCGCCTTTGACGATGCCCCTAAAGTATACTTATGGAACTTGTAAAAATCACCGTATTGTCCGGAGGCTCGCGGCAAGGGCTACCGCCGCTGATGTGGCCCCAGAGTAGACTAACTTCGCTGTGTTTCAATCCATTATTTATACGATTTCTCTTAAAGGGACGTGGAGTAGGGGGTTCTCAGAATTTATTTCCAAAATAATACTCACATGAATATGTGAACTAGCTCCTTAGAATGTCCTCATTCCCAATGTCTCAATGACTCCTTCATATTCAAAATTCGATCGTAGGATCGTTAGTTAATGAGCTCCGTAATTTGCTTCATTGTCCCTCAATTTCGGCGGGATCTGATCGCGTCAAGCGTCACTCACTGCCATTGGTCGTTTCAAAACCACCCCCTGATTTCATTTTAATTCTGGCAAAATTCACAGAATAATCCGTTTTAAATTTTGATGGTACTTCTGAGAGGCTGGGATCATCCCCTATATGATGGTATAACTCCTGTCTCTGTATTCTAATTACTGCTCTAATTCCTTTCAAATGGGCGGGGTTTATTTGGTAGGTAATCGTTGAGTTTTCTGCGTTTAACCGCGCAGTTGAACGACCTTCGCGCGTTGCCTGGCGCATATGGTTTCCAGATGTGGATTTTCTCTTTCCTGCTACCTTTTGTCCGCGCTGGGAGAAAGCTTCTTCAAGTCACGTACGCACCGTCCTTTTGTCCTTTCAGTTTCACAAGCAACTTCCATTCTCACATCGGCTTTGAGACATGACTTAAATTTTGTTGGAATAATATGTGGACTTTATGCTATCAGATATGCATAAAGGTCATAGTACTCTGAATGGCTGTACCCCCCCCCCCTTCCTCCCCTATCAATTCGAACATGGTGAAACCGAATTGAACGAAATTTGGTACAGAGGTAGAAATAGCAAAGAGCACCTCAGTGTCATGTTTTATATTGCCGCCATCTTGACGGAAACGTAATGGCGGCCACCCAAATGTTCAAAGATTAAATCTAATTCCGACTAACCTAATCAACCGTTCTCTACCAAATTTTGCAGCAACATATATTTATATAGCGAGCGACGTTTGACTAAACTACAAGGTCATCAATCTAATAGTTTGCAGATGGCAGCCAAGTATGTGTGCAAATAGATTCTCCCTATCAATTCAAACACGGTGAAACCGAATTTAACGAAAATTGGTACAGTGGTAGAACTATTAAAGGACACTTCAGTGTCATGTTATATATCACCACCATCTTGACGAAAACGTAATGGCGGCCACCCAAATGTTAAAAGCTTAAATCAAATTACGACCAACCTAATCATCTGATCTCTACCAAATTTTGCAACATTATACCTTTATGTATGAAAATTCCTGTGACTAAACTACAAGGTCAACAGCCCATTACTTTACGGATGGCGGCCATTATGTGTGCAAACCGATTCCCCCTATCTTTTCTAACACGGTGAAACCGAATTGAATGAAATTTGGTACAGATGTAGCACTAGCAAATGGCACCTCAGTGTCATGTTTTATATCGCCGCCATCTTGACGGAAACGGAATGACGGACACCCAAATGTTAAAAGCTTAAATCAAATTACGACCATCCTAATAATTTGATGTCTACCAAATCTTGCAACAACATACCTTTTTTTATGGCAAGCATCTTTTGACTGTACTACAAGGTCATCAGTCCAATAGTTTGCAGATAGCGGCCATGTATGTTTGCAAATCGATTCCCCATATCAATTCAAACACGGTAAAACCGAATTGAATGAAGTTTTTTACAGAGGTAGCACTAGGAAAGAGCACCTCATATTCATGTTTAATATCCGTATAGCACGTTGTATTTCAACAAGCTACTATAACCAATATTCAATTATACTCCTTGAAAAGGACAAAGAGTTATCACAATACCCATTCATTTAGGAGAAAGTAGGCTATATGTTCTTTACTGAACAAATTGTTGTTTCTTCCAACAGTATTCATTCCATGGAAATCTAATTTACTCGCTTCGGAGCGAGCGATCCTATAACCCCAGCTTCGGCCAGCATCAAACTGTCGAGTCGTGTCGAATTAAGACTTCAAATGAGAGTATACAGTATGTGTTTGTAGTTTCGCTGTTCACCTTGGCTTTTCTGAATTGCGTCTGAGTCCTGCCGTCCATGCGCCTTTCAAGCTTACGCTGGCTAAACCGGGCGAAGCCGGTGTGGGTTGCTAGTTATTCGAATAGTAATCGGTGTTCTACATCGGGAAAAATGCCGCAAGTACGGGTATTTAACTCATCCTCGTGATGGGAGACTTGTACTTGATTCCTGTCGCTGCAGTGTCTACTCGATTAGAGGAACCAAGTTATTGCATTAATCTCGGGGAGAAACATATCTCCGTCTTAATAAGAACATTGCAATAAAACACCGCAGAATGTCGCCAAGTTAAGCAAGTTCTCGGGCTAACAAGATGCTGAGATTTAACAACAAAAGGCACACGGTGATGTAATTACACAAGTGGCAAATGGCAGCTTTCAGCTGTAAGGTCGTGTAGAGTACAGAAAGTGCAAGTTATTTAGAAGGGAAGTAGAGAAAAATTGTCTGACCTCCGTGGGTCTCCAACCCGCAACCTCTGGCTTCATACGCCGTTGCACTGACCATTGAACTAAGGAGAGGGAAATGTGCTTATTGTTGTCTGCTAGCTTGCCACGGTGGGTGAGTGGTTAGCGTGTCGGTCTACTGATCCCAAGATTGCAGGTTCGCCCCTGGCCGTGGTAAGTGATTTTTGAAAGGCGGAAAAAATACGACACGCATGTCATACGATGTTGGCATGTCAAAGAACCCATTTGAATTCAGTAGGCCGTGTTCATAATGGCAAAATTAATCTCGGGAGTTTCCGCCAACACAAAGTTCCTCATTTCTCTACTAGAAAGTGCTATAGTGTTAAAGGAGCTTAGATATCTAACCTCCTTGACTTTCATAGTGATTCAAGGAACAACGAAATTCGACATGCAAGCTACCCTCTGGGTGTCAAATTACAAAGCTTGCACCCGGCACCGAGGCCATACGATAGTATTATTATTATTATTATTATTATTATTATAGATTAGATTTGGCCTACGCTCCATTAGTTCCAACGTTCGCCGCCAGGTGCCAGTTGTGATGGCATCTAGTAGCCAATTTCACAGCTAGGTTTCGTTGACAGTAGCATTTGGCAGCAAAAGTAGAAACTACTTCAAATTGATCACCTGCAGTTCTTACCTGAATTGGAGATAACACACACTAATACAGCCATCACAATTAACACCGGTTATCAGACAGATTATACACACGCCCAAAGTACACGGGGCTACATGACCACGTTGTCGCAGCCCCTACACTGAGGAAACAACAAACTACCAAAATGACTTTATCTAAATTTTCCTTTCACATAACTGTTAATATTAGTTTTTATGATGTCCCTTACTAAGTGTGTTAGTTTATCAATATTATACCAAGAAATATAACATATTCTTTCAAAAATGCAAAATTTTTGTAATATTGTTTTTCCTTCAGTTTTTGAATCTTCTCTCATCTTTAGTACAGGGCATTCCTAAGTATTCTTGACCAGTATTCATACGTCATAAAATGGATTACTGCAAACTGAAGTAAGAAGAAGAAATGGCGTTACCTTCTTTATGGAAGAGCACAATAACATTTTTTATTACATATTCGTTAATTCCCCAACAACAAAATACATTTTCGTGTTTTATTTAGGCCCTTTCTTCTTTTGTCCCAAAAACCTCTCATATACAAGATAGGGAATTTGGGGTCGGTGCGGCCTCCTTAACTCCTAAAATAAGGGTTGATTCAGGCCCTCCACCCTGTCAGTTGGGCAACCGACCCAAGCCTCTATTACCTTTCTCAATCCTTTAACCCTTGGCAAGATTCATTTCACCATGTGGCTCTGGAGTAATGGATAGCGTTGCGGTACCAAAGGCCGATAGTCCCGGGTTCGATTTTGGGCTTGAACAAAATCTTCTTTTTAATGTTATTTGTCGTTTTGTAGTCACATAATACAGTCTGGTGCTACGTCAGAGAACACAGTGCAAATACGACTAATAACATTAAAAAAAAAAAGATTATTCCCAAGCCCCAAATCGAACTTGGAACTACCGGCCTTTCGCACCGCAACGCTATCCATTACGCCAGCGCCACGTGGTGAAATGAATCTTGCCAAGAGTTAAAGGATTGAGAAGGTAATAGAGGCTTGGGTCGGTAGCCTAACTTACAGGGTGGAGGGCCTGATTCAACCCTTATTTTAGGGGCTAAGGAGGCCGCTCCGACCCCAAGTTCCCTATCTCAAATTACTCCTATTCCCGTCCCCTATACGACCTATCACTCTCCAAAGGTACATAAAAGACACCCTGTATATACTATGCTTCCTATTTCTCTCTTCTGTACACTTATTTCCCGGTAGTCTCTCTTTGGGAGTTTGCTCAAACTTCTGTTGTCTACGTTTCTCTCTGTGTGTGCTCCAGTCTGCTATGTCTTCTGTAGAGATGTTTAGTTTCTTGGGGTCTTCCACGGTTTCCTTTACCCAATTGGTTTTTAGTCTACTATTCGTAACTATATTAATAATTTTTTTCGTCAACCTGTCTTCGGTCATCGTATGTATGTGTCCATAAAATTTCGCCCTTCTTTTCCTTGTGTTGCTTGTAATCGTCTTTGTTTGTTCGTGCAGTTCTATTTAAGCCAACGGCCTAGCCGTGTTGAAACACCGGATCCCATGAGAACTCCACAGTTAAGCAACATTGGGCGCAGTCGGAACTTGGATGGTATACCGGTTCTAGGCAATGCGCGCTGTTGGTCAAAATAAGGAGGAGCGGAAGGGCCTGGCTACCCTACCGCAAGTAAACTCTGGCTGGGGGTAGCCTCTTCGGAGGCTCGGACCTGCCTTCGGGCAGAAAACCAAATAACCAATTAAATTTACAGTTCTATTGTCGGTCTCTTTATCCATATTCCTTCTTTCTGAACTGGCCCGTAGATCTTCCTCAGAATTTTTCTCTCTTGTTTTTCTAATTCCTTGATTTTTGTTCGTCCCTTGACTGCTGTCGTTTTTGAAGCGTATAAGGCCTCTGATAAGACTACTGTAATAATAATAATAATAATAATAATAATAAAGTTATCGGTTTTACGTCCCTTTTAACTACTTAGACTTTTAGAGACGCCAGGGTCCTGGATCTCTAACGTGCCAGTAAATCTACCGACACGGCTCCCTCACATTTAAGCAACCTCATATGACAACTCACTGCGCCGGGATTCAATCCCTCTATCTTGGGGTCAGCGGGCAAGAAAGTTACCACAGCGCCTACGGAAGAGATGACGACACCTGGAGTTCTATGTATAATTTCTCAATACTGACAAAGTTCAAGAAGTGTGCAGGCAAATTTCTAAAGGAGGCTGAGAACTTCCTGCTTTCCAGATACAATGCCGCCTTCTTGACTCCAACGAGTCAGAGTGTTAACTCAATTTACAATAACAATAAGGTTGTAATAAAACTTGGAGGCGCTTGCTGTGTGAGAGAGAAACTAAAGTGATTTATAAGTACAAGAGAAAGTGAAACTGAAAGCAGCTTAGGTAACTTTCTGTGAATTGTGTGATCGATATGGCACATCTGCTTGAGAAGGATTCATACCTAGTACAGTCATTACGTTCTGAGACTTGACGCCTGGAGGATAGGCCACCAAACGACTCTGTGTGCCGCACTCGCTGCCGCATTACCTGGCGTACACATCCACAGTACCACATCCACCCTCAAAATAGTCGCCGTTGGCCGTGCGTTCAGAGGCGAGGAAAGAGAACAAAAAATATTATACGAGCTTTACAGTAGTCGCATATGATGTGTAACATGTGACATGTTATCCTACTATGTGTGTCCCGGAAGTGCAAATCCCTTGTTAACAGTGAACTCGGTTGGTCATTGAAATAACTACTTGTAAACCTCCAGTGCCAAATCCTGCCCGTAATAAATCATAATTGTTATTTGCTAAGACGTTGTGTCTTAATCGATTGATAACATATTGTGCTTTTTGCAATGGAAAATTAAAAGTGTATATTGTAATATTATAGTGCAGAAGTGGCTTTAAAAAGTTGAGCCGTCTCGGTTGCAGACAAGATGGCAGCTCATCTCTCGTTCTGAACTATATTTTACTATTTCGAGTATGTTGCATACAATATAGCCTACAGATACAACAAGTAGTTCCGTGAAGAACTATACAGCCTATTTTCATATATCCTACTTATGTTAATTGCCACTATCAACATACAAAATACCAGTTTGGTTGCTGTGATAGATTCGTAGATATTGAGAACCGACTAAATATTTCGGATGGTCGCCATGTTGGACTCTATAATATGTAGGTCCTAGATTCATGAACTGTTACATGAGAATTATTGTGTACGTGTAGCATTCAAACTTCAATCGCAGGATTAGGACACAAGAAGTAACAACGAGATTTAAAAATTTCGCACAGCTGCCATCTTGTGGTTATGGAAACAATTGAAATAGATTAGATGCCAGTGGATTAACGTTTGTATAAGGATTTACTCTACCAAGTTTCACTGCACTCGGAGGGTTAAATTGCGAGAAACGTCCATGTGAATATTTATACTTCGCGTCGCCGCCATGTTGGATTTGTGATCAACAGTTTATTGAAAGTCCTATAGGTGAACTTACGTTCATAGCCTCTATGAACATAAAAATATTCCGTTTGATTGCTATAATATATCCAGGCGCGGATCCAAGGGGGGAGGGGTCACGGGGGTCATGACCTCCTCCCCAAACGGAGACAATTTTTTTTGCAAACTCAAAAAACGAAAACACAATAACCAGACAAATAAAACTTAACGAATTTTAACTGAAAAACATTTTTTTTCAATTTATTCAATACTGAAAATATCTTTATTGCAATTATTATGTTTTGTTACAACTGTACATATTTACAACTTCATGCTTGTTATATAAAAACGATTATTTATATAACAAAACCAACTCATCTAATTTGTTTAGCAAACCTTGTGATTACCGAATCGATGTTTATAGTGATGTCACGATGAATGTGCAGCAATGCACGGATAGGAATTAGGGGATTTTTTTCGCACCAGAAAAAATTGCCGACGTCCAAACTGCAAGCTTGGTTGGCAATTTAAGCTGTGACTTTCTCCCTTTGTCGGTACCAACTCGACTTGCCGAAAATGTAACGTACCTAGATACTTTTCTTGAAGCTCGATGTATAAGTCGCAAAACACGCCGTTGCAATTTGTACGAATATTTTTGGTGCACTAAACGCATCAAATTTCTATCCAATTAGCTTGCAAAAAAAATGGTCTGGTTTTGTACGTTTGGTTATTTTGTGATTGCGTTTTTAGTGATACCATTTTTCTTAACAATTTCGATTCTGTGACCCCGCTAAAGGCAAACTCTAGATCCGCGCCTGAATATATTTGTAGATATTCAGAGCCGTCTAAATATTTCGGATGGTCGCCATGTTGGATTGTTAAATGTATAGCCCATAGAGTCATGTACCATTAAAGGAAAATTATTGAGTAGGTTTATTATTCAAACTTTCACTTCGATCGCATGATTACGACACAAGAAATAAAAACTTAATTTTAAAATTCGCACAGCCCCACCAGTGCATTACAATGTGTATAAACATTTTCTGTACCAAGTTTTATTGCGTTTGGAACATTACATCGCGAGAAAGGTCTATTCAAATTTTCAAATTCGCTTGGCCGCCATGTTCATTTTGTAGTTAACCGGTTTTTGAAAATCTTATAGATGAACTTCTAGTAGTGCCCTTTATCTCCGTAGAAAATTTGAGGGTGATACCGCTAATAGTTTCAGAGATATAGAATGCCGGTGAAATATTTCGCACAGCCGCCATCTTGTGGTTATCTAAACAATTGAACGAAGTTAGATGTCAGTGCATTACAATGTGTATAAACATATACTGTACCAAGTTTTATTGCGTTTGGCTGGTTAAATCGCGAAAAACGTCTATTGAAACGTCGCAACTTCGCTTGGCCGCCTTGTTGGTTTTGTAGTTACCAGTTTTTCAAGAGTCACTTAGGTGAACTTCTAGTAGTTCCCTTTATCACCGTAAATTCCAAGGTGATATTGGGAATAGTTTCGGAGATATTGAATGCTGGTGTAATATTTCGCACAGCCGCCATGTTGGATTGCTGAGACGTAACAAAATTTGAAGGGCACGGTCGGGGTCACCCGGAATAGTGCTATGAACTTACGGAGTTTCATTGAAATCGCTCTAGCCGTTTAGAATTTATTAGGGGGGGACACACACACACACCTCACACACACGCACACACACACGGACAAAAGGTGATCTCATAAGCCTATTTTTTCAAAATTGAAAATAGGCTAAAAATAGGAACTTTTGACTAAACGATTTTTTCACTTGAGTACATGTCAAACAAAGTTAATTTCATACAAAGTCATTATTGGACAAGACTTATCTTAATCGATTGATAGCATTCATATTTGGAGGACATAATTAGGTCTGTGGTTACAGCGTTGGTCTCTCAGCCGGCCGGCTGGGGTTCTAATCCTAACAGAGTTGTATTTTTTTTGCTTGATTTTTTATATTTATTGTCTTCTTTAGTACTGAGACGTTATACAATTGAGTGTTATATTGTGCATTTTGGAATGGAAAATATATATTTAATTAAAACAAAGTTCTCCAATGGATCTGTAGTAGTGATATCTACCTTCAACTAGTTGAACTACGGTATGCGGGAGCACGGCCGACTGGATGCGAGCTGCGCTCTATACCGGCCAGTTAGTGAACCCATGCCAGCGATGTTATTAAAAAGGCCTCTTTTTGATGATAGAGCGCACTGCCAGGTATAGGCGCGATTAAAAATTAGGTGTGCAGAAGGTATATTAAATGTGTTTCTCCCAGTGATACGTTTAGACCAACGAAGTTTCAATTATTGTTAGTAGTCGGTGTTAATATACTGAATTCCTACGTTGTTTGGAGTGTTTGTTGATGCGATATAGATTCCACATAGCCACATGGCCGACAGTACATCGAGTGCTTACATTAAATAAGAATACAGCAACATTAAGAAGATTTAATAAATCGTAATTGTTTTCAGCAAATATGATATAATGAATATTTTCACCCCAAAGAACGACAACTTGAAGATGATTTATTGTAGGAATATCATAAATGGGGTCTCCAAACCTTGAACTAAACGGTATGCGATATACATTCGCCATAGCCTCATGGTATACAGTATGTCGTTGTTCCGATCTCCGCCATCACGTGCGCTCATTGTTTCCGTCCCATCCACTTCCGTCCCTTTTCCAAAATCACTCCCACAAAAATGTCCAGCTGCCGAGTGCCCCAAAAATATCCAGATACCGAGTGGAAAGATGTTACACATCAAATATCGCATGGTGTGAGATCAGGTGACTGCGGAGGGTGGGGAAAAACTGTCACCTGTTGCCTTGAATGTTCATCTTGGACAAGGACAGAGCGATGTGGTAGGGCGTTTTCGTGTAGCAACAGCCAATTCTTTGTCAACTGTCTCTTGCAGGGACGAGAGACTAACTGACATGGTACCTTACCACGGCGCCACCTATGCGCTATAGTGCCCCACAACGCCGTCATGCGGTCAGTCTCTGAACTTAATGACTGTCCCACGTATAATATAGTGTGGTGGTACAACCAACTGAGGTAGCTACGAGTGTTTTCTTTTGTGTCAGCCTCCTGAGAGGTCGAGTGCAGTTATTTCTAATTGACGCCCGTGGGCGACTTGAGCGCCGGGATGAGAGATGGAATGGATGAAGATGAATGAAACTGGGCAAGGATGTGGAAGGAAACCACCATGGCCTGTCAGAAGGTACCGTCCCAGCATTTGCCTGGTGTTGAAAATGGGAGAAACCATGGAAAACTATGGGCTCGAACCCACGCGTCTACCAAGTCAGCAGAGAGCTTGGCCCCATGGTCTAGCGCTGCGCTTTAGCGAGCGTAGCCACCGCTGTTGGTGCTACGAGCGATAAGACACAAGGTCATGTAGCCAGGATATCTTAGGATTCGGTAGACGAGTGTGTTATGTCCTTGAAATTGTTTTTTCGTAGTTTTCAATTTCCAACTGCATGCACATCTTGCAAAGTAACTACTATTTCTTCCTGGAGATTGAATGCTCCCAAGTATTTTACAGTGGAGTGTTTGGTGAAACAATGTATGAAGATGTATATGGTCTTCGATTTAGTATCTTATGTACTGATGGATATTTGGGTAAAATGTGTGTTAGAAATCCCTCCAAAATAACATTGTTGTATAGATTTCTGGGGGCGAATGTAACATTTCTATAGAGCCATAGAAGATGTTTGCCATTGATATGTGGTATGTTATAAGAGCGCTCAGGTGTTGAGATAATGAACTAGGTGTTTGTGAGTACATATCTGTGGAGTCCATAGAAGAGGATCCAGCACTAGGGTGGTGGCATATCTTTAGTAGGCAGAGAGTAAGATATGGAAAGGAGTAAGTAGGAGATTGTTGTTGATAGTAGGTAACAAGGAAATAAAAAGCAGGATTGGATCGTATACGAAGTAATGTGGTCTTATAAAAAAAACTGGAAGTGAATATATATTATATGAAGGTGTCTAGACTGCTTCTTGATGATAATCCCATAAATCTTCTCACAAAGAAGAGTTCTTATAATAAGGAAAACTTAAAAAATTATATCACACTGCAGTACTATAGATATATTATATATCATAATATGACTACTGAGCCGTAAGTAATATTCTCGGTAAATGCTTGTTTATTGCAGTGAATATCAAAACTACTTCCCAAACTGATTGTATTCGGGTTGGTATATATATATTTTACCCTACACCCTGATTTTCTTGAGAACTCGTGTTAATCTTGTTTTGAATCTTAGTTTATTACTCTAATAAATTTGTATTTGAGTTGGTGCCCAACGGGATTTCTCTATTTTATATTCTGCTTGCAGGGGGGGGGGACTCTTCAGGGTAGGATACAGAAAAATTTACTTAGTAGGAAAACATTACAATTTCAGAACTGTAAATTTTAATACAGTATTTGCACCCAGGAGGCTCGCGTTCCTTAACCGGCTCTGCGCATAGGTATAGTCTTTTCCCACCATCGCTGCAAGGCCTCGCTAAAGGTAACAATGAGGTAGGGAGCGGCAGTGGCCTTAATGCGGGTACCATCCCAGCATGTGCCTGGAGTAGAAGTGGGGAAACCACGGAAAACAACTTCCCGGGTGGCTGAGGTAGGAAACGAATCCACCTCTTCTTAGGTTTAGTTCACGAGGCTGAGTCAGGGGCGTATATAAGGGGGGTGCTGAGGGGGCTCCAGCCCACCCCCCCGAAAAAAGCCAATAAAAATTTAGAATGTGTTGCTTTGGTAAGAGCATAAAATAATTGTAAATTTGGTTGTACACTAATTTCAACTTATTGCCTAAGTTATAAATAATATTAAGATTGAAATTATACTAACTCGTGGTGTCGTGGCTAGCATTCTTGGCTACCGCCCCGGAGGTCTGAATTCGATTCCCGGCTCTGCCAAGAAATTTTAATTGTGGCCTGAGGCCTGGAACGGGGTACACTTACCCTTGTGAGGCAAAACTGTGAATTCCACAGTATGGTACTTTTGAGAAATAAATTATCAACTAGTGAAAAAAAAGCCTGTTTACCTTTCTGCTTAGTAAACTGACAAATATTTAGATATTGGCTATTCATACTCCATAGATCATAATGGAAAATTCATTACAACTGTTTTGTATTGCCAGTAATAATTGTAGGCTATATAAACTTTGAAACTTATCTAAAATAAACACACAAAGTTACTCGTATATGCTCTAAGATATTGGTTGATATTTCTGGGTATTTTGCGGGGACAATCCCCTGAGAATACTCACAATTTTCCCGGATAGTCAGCCCCCCTCCCCGAAAAAAATTGTATATACGCCCCTGGGCTGAGTTTACCCTGTTCCAACCCTCAAACCAGAATTACATTTCTTGGCATAGCCGAGAATCAAACCCGCGCCTCTGCGGTGACAGAAAATAATGCTACACACTAAGCAACGAGGAGGTAAACTAAACGCGAAGGCGTGTATTTGGAAAGGCATAAAGCTCTCTTGAGTTAGATGGACATTATCCTTTCCAAATCTGCCAGTTGTTTTCTCTTGAGTGTATCCATATATTTTCTAATCCCTTAGATGCAATTTGTGCTATTTTTACGTGAAACAGTTGGATTACTCTCTCGTTTGACAATGAATCGGCTTTTTGTCATTCATCGCTTTAACTGCAACGTTCAGTTTGTCTCCCACGAGAATTGTGGAAGAGTTTCCCAATGTAAGCGAAGTCATCACACACTAGTTTATTAGTTGACTTCCGGTCAGAAATTACACCCGCATCTCATCTCTCTACACAGTATAAAACTATGTCCCCGATTCTTGGATGTAACGGGTAATCTCAAGAACCACTCGATGGATTTTGACGCGGATTTCACCATTTTGTAAAGGATATCTCGAGGATCGTTTTTGTCATTTCAAATGATCTTGTCGACTTCGTCGTTATGCTTGGGTCCAACGTTATGCGTTACGGAGACGGAGACGGAAGTGACGTCATGCAGCCGCGCGGGAAGTGACGTAATGCAGCCACGCGGGAAGCAGAGAAGCTAATGGTTATTGGAGTCTGTTGAAAGAGTTCGCTTTGAGCGAAGCGAACACAAGAATACAGGGTGACTTCTAAAGAGATATAGGCCTACAAGATGCCATATGAGAATAAGGGTGCCCCCTAAAGAGGTGTGCAGGATGTCAGAGCAAAATACAGTACAAAATGCCAGATAAGAATACAGGGTGACTCCTAAAGAGATATACAAGATGCCAGATAAGAATACAACGTGACTCTTAAAGAGGTGTACAAGATGGCAGAGAAGAATACAGGGTGACCCCTAAAGAGGTGCACAAGATGTCTGACAAGAATACAGGATCACTCCTAAAGAGGTGTACAAGAAGTCACACAAGAATACAGGGTGACTCCTATAGAGGTGCACAAGATGTCAGACAATAATACAGGGTGACCCCTAAAGCGATGCACAAGATGTCAGACAAGAATACAGGGTGACTCCTAAAGAGGTGTACAAGATATCACACAAGAATACAGGGTGACTTCTAAAGAGATATACAAGATGTCAGATATGAATACAGGTGCCTCCTAATGAGGTGTGCAGGATGTCAGAGCAAATTACAGGGTGACTCTTAACGAGGTGTACAGTATGTTAGATTCAATTCAAATACAGAGTGACCCTTAAAGAGGTTTGCGAGATATCAGATTCAAATAATGGGTGACTATTAAAGAGTTGTAAAAGATGTCAGACTCAAATACTGGGTGACCCTTAAAGAGTGCCCGCGCGGGAAGCCTACGTTAATGGGTAATGGAGTCTGTTGAAAGAGTCCAGGGGCTTCGAGCGAAGCGAGAAGCCCTCCTCAGTCTTTCTAACATGTGTAGCATTTGTAGAATGCGTCATTTGAAATGATATAACGTCTAGTCTTTCAGACTGACTGTAATTTTTTTGTAAAGAAAGTTCATTTATGATCAAAGAAAGCCGAGCAGTAACGATTTCAGAGAATCGAGTCGAAGAAAATCCTGCCATCCGTGCGCCTTTTTAGCTTACACTGGGTAAACCGGTAAAAATATCTATATAGGTCCTACTATGAGTGTAAGAATTGTTGAGTATGAAAAGATCCACAAAAACCGTCCCAGACAGCTTATCTTTAATACATTGTCTACTTTCGATTTTTGCAAAAAATGATAGTAGACCTATGAGATCTACACAGGGCCAAAAAATGTGTGTCTGTCTGTGTGTGAGTGTGTGTACTATACCCTTGCGCGTTCTTCTAGGATGCAGACTCTCACTCAGGTAGTGCTCTGTTCGGGGTGGCTCTATTTTTACACTAAACATCCTAGGAATATTGTCACAGGATCACAGGAGGCTTATCATAAAATCAGTAGGTCAGAGAACTCCTAATATACAATAATTTATTCCACAAAAACATCATCTCCCTTTTCTCCCAACCACAGACAAATAAAATAAAAAAACAACTCCCTTAAATTACTGGAAAACAACAATATCAAATAAATGCAAAATAATGTTTCACACTGGCTGAAACCAGGAATAGAAAATAGTCTAATTTTACTGCAGTCCACTGCTTCAAGTCGAAGGGTTATTGTCAACATACTTAATTCAAATAACTATGGCCTACATAAACCAGCCATTCTATCACAATAATATTGCGCACTCATTTTTATAACTTGCAAAACTTGTTCTTTGGGAAATCGGACACGTCTATTCGTACAATCATCATCTTTCCTCACAAGAGTCAGATAATGAAGGCAATAGGTCTATTCTAGGTTACGGGCATGTGTGTTTTTTATGACTTAAAAACAATTACTTCACTCAGAGCTATAACTCCGTTAATTATGGTAGAATAAACAAGTCAACAATATGAAGCACAAATAAATACTTCGGCTGCCGGTGCGCCGTGATTATTAATAAACAACAACATAATGAATGCACTCCAAAATAAGAATGACCAATAAACACATCGCTTCCTGAAGCGGCATATCAAAGGAACCCTGGGGAGTAGGACTCTCTCCCTTCATAATACAATGCCAAACTCGACCTTGTGACAGACGTGCTTTCACCATGCCAGCCAGCCGGCCGACACCACCTTTCTGGCTGCTTTTAGAATTCAGACGACTTACCATTTCTACCTGCATCTTAAGACTCCCTTTTTACCTGTCCTGGGCTCGAGCAGAATGCAACCTTTTTCCGACGGAGCTAAAGTGGGCTCTCATCAGCTGATGAATTCAATCATTTTACTTACCATTTTACATATCGTCGAAGAATGCGGGAATACCACCTCCGCTATTATTTTCACTCACCATTATATCATCGAAGAAACGCGGGAATACTGCATCCGCTTTATTTCTGCTCGACCCAAGATCGACTCTTAGCCTCATCTGAATATATTTCATACTACCTTCCAGCCATTCTGGTCTTACCATTTGGTACCCTCGCGTGATAATCACTTACCATACTTATTACTCTCATAAATTCACTGTCACTTACCGATCTTGTCACATTATCGAGTGGTCTTCCCCATTTAACTTTTACAATTACATTGTGCATAAGCACTATCAAACAAATATTCCCATGACTGTGCATTCACAAGGATAAATGACATCCCAATAACAAACCATATTTAAAATAACACTTTGATGCTCATATACTTATTACATTATAAAACACACAAAATTCTCATTACTGATAAAACACACAACTCTACACAAACATGCCCGGTACGCCTAAAATATCTATTTTTATCATAACTGCTTATGATCGAGATAGACTTATCCGACCCCAATGATGGGAAACATTATGACCCTCATGCCCCATACAATTATTTACTTATCTCTCATATTTCCTGATGCTGTTCTGGTCCATGATATCAGTCTTCTTCAATAGTTGATGCATCTTGATGGGAGGAGAATTTACACACGGTTTTTCTCAAAATTTCACCAAAAACAAAGGTCCACTGTGAATCATTACCATTAACACAATGCACGGCTCTCGTACATGAAACTCCTATCTCATATAGCTATCAATGCTTAGTTAGTTCTGCCGACAGTTCGTAGCTTCCTAGAATACTGGTCTAGTTTTTAATAGCGCGTGCGGCTATACTTATCATTATAACTGCGTCATACTGTTATGATATGCACTGTTCTACTCTTCACTCGCGAATACTTAGCGATGTTCAATTTCGGAGGTATGCTAGCTCCTACTTATAACTTGCAACAATGTTAATTATGCTTATGCCTCAACGCAGGCTCTCGCGTTCATAGCGTATATTAAGACTTATAGAACTTGTAAACTGTTAACTTCTGAACGCTCAAGGCACGGGCTTTCGCCTTTGACGATGCCCCTAAAGTATACTTATGGAACTTGTAAAAATCACCGTATTGTCCGGAGGCTCGCGGCAAGGGCTACCGCCGCTGATGTGGCCCCAGAGTAGACTAACTTCGCTGTGTTTCAATCCATTATTTATACGATTTCTCTTAAAGGGACGTGGAGTAGGGGGTTCTCAGAATTTATTTCCAAAATAATACTCACATGAATATGTGAACTAGCTCCTTAGAATGTCCTCATTCCCAATGTCTCAATGACTCCTTCATATTCAAAATTCGATCGTAGGATCGTTAGTTAATGAGCTCCGTAATTTGCTTCATTGTCCCTCAATTTCGGCGGGATCTGATCGCGTCAAGCGTCACTCACTGCCATTGGTCGTTTCAAAACCACCCCCTGATTTCATTTTAATTCTGGCAAAATTCACAGAATAATCCGTTTTAAATTTTGATGGTACTTCTGAGAGGCTGGGATCATCCCCTATATGATGGTATAACTCCTGTCTCTGTATTCTAATTACTGCTCTAATTCCTTTCAAATGGGCGGGGTTTATTTGGTAGGTAATCGTTGAGTTTTCTGCGTTTAACCGCGCAGTTGAACGACCTTCGCGCGTTGCCTGGCGCATATGGTTTCCAGATGTGGATTTTCTCTTTCCTGCTACCTTTTGTCCGCGCTGGGAGAAAGCTTCTTCAAGTCACGTACGCACCGTCCTTTTGTCCTTTCAGTTTCACAAGCAACTTCCATTCTCACATCGGCTTTGAGACATGACTTAAATTTTGTTGGAATAATATGTGGACTTTATGCTATCAGATATGCATAAAGGTCACATTACCCCTCTGCCAAGAAAAAAAATCGATATGGAACGTATGTTTTTTTTTCAATCTCGATCCGCCTCACGGATGCTGCAAGGTTCCGTCGTCACCCCTTATTGTTTATTTGGTTCGCCACTGCTGTCGTGTGCAGGGATTCCCTTGGTGCGATCCTTGTCTCCCTCTCCACATTCTTGCTAGGATTAGTGTCTCTGCTGTCTGGCGCAGGTAGCTAGCTATTGTCCGCCTGTCTCGCCCAGTTCACTTGCCTCACGGTCTTCCACTGTAAACACCGGGTCTGTTTATGATCGACTACTTCCTCGTTCCACGTGCATTTGGCTCATCTTTATGCAATTTCCACAATGTTGACACCCGCGGTGTTCCGTGGTTGATCAAACGGTTCCCTTTTTTAATATAATTTGAGGTTCGAGCAAATTACAACTGATGTGTTTCCACCGTTTACGTCCTGTATCTTATATGCATTATTCCCCAAATTCCTTATGATCCGATACGGTCCAACGTATGGGAAACACCATTTATGAAATACTTTGTTTGCTGGATCAGAGATAGGTGGCCTCTTCAACAAAACTAGTTCATTGACGTTCAATTCCCTGTGAAAGCGTTTCCCTTTCAGCCTTCTCAGTCTCCTGTCAGCTTGTCCTCTCATGTAGGTGACCGTCCGTTCGATTCTCAGCTGTGGTGCTGGTTGCGGATCTCTTGGGCAATCTAGTACTGTTGTCCAAGATCTCGGTGGTTCCTGGTTCAAGTGTAGCGTGTACGGTACTTGTCCAGTTGACTCATGACGTGTCATATTGATGCAAATCTCAATATTTTTCAATGTATCGGCCCAACGGTGGTGTTCTTTAGGAATGAACATCCGGATGTGCTTGGAGACCTCACGGATGACTCTCTCGCTTGGATTTCCTTGTGGATGGCGTATGCTAGATAGTGCATGCTTGATGTCTAGCTCAGTCAATCCGCGTTTAAATTCTGCTGATGTGTAATAACTTCCGTGATCAGAAAGAATAAACTCAGGCTTTCCCATTATAGGTATAACTCGATTCTTGATGCTGTTCAGGACCTGTTTCGAAGTTGTTTTCTGGATAGCACATAGAACAACAAATTTAGAAAAGACGTCCACACAAACAAGGACATGTCGCACTCCTCTACGTCCTTTTGGCAATGGGCCAAGACAGTCCGTAGCAATGAGCTCTAATGGTTTCTGTGGCAATATTGGCTTTGGGTATTGTCTCATGAGGAAGTTATTGGGTTTTGCGCGCTGGCAAATATCACATGTCTTCAGGACATCGCGTATAGTAATTCTCATCCGTGGCCAAGTGAAAGCTTCACCTATTGTTGCTTGCGTCTTGTCTAACCCTATGTGACCAAGTGTGTAATGAGTATGCCACACTAGTTTCCTCTGTAACGAAGCTGGTAACAATATCCGTAACTTGACATGATCCTCATCTATAAATTTATGGAGCATATTATTGAAGTATGAATAACTTCTCGCTTGAGCTTCAATTTCTCGATATGCTGGGGTATCAGGTGTTATCTCTCTCTTGAGGAATTTAATCATCTGCATCATCCATGGCTCCTTTTCTTGTTCCTGCGGTAACCTCCTCAGTTCTTGTAAGAAATCTCGATCTTCATTTGTCAGCTCAATGTGCTGCACTAACATTTCCTCCTGTGCTTCTTCTTCTGGATTTCGGCTCAAAATATCCGGGATTACATTCAATTTTCCTGATATGTGCTCAATTTGTATATTAAACTGCTGCATATAAATGGCCCATCTGTTGATACGTTCACTCACCATGGTAGTCTTAAATAAGATGGTCAGCGCCTTGTGATCAGTGCGGATTGTTATGGAAAAACCATATATAATACGACGCCATTGTTGCAGCGCATATATGATCGCCAAAAGCTCCAGCTCTGAGATGGTATAATTTTTCTCATGTTTTCTCAATTTCCTGCTGATGAATGCTAGGTATGAGCGGTTTGCTGTTCTCTCTGCGTCTTCTTGGAAAAGCATTGCTCCAATGCCCACTAAAGATGCATCTGCTTGTATTATAAACCCCTTCGAAAAATCTGGATAGCTCAGTTTGATGTTATTTGACAATAGTTCCTTCGTTGCTATGAATGACCTCTCTCACTCTTCGTTCCAAAACCAACGGTTGTTCTTTTTTAGCATCTCTTGTAATGGTGCTACAACTTCGGTGTATCCTGGACAGTTTTCACGAAAGAAGTTGGTGGCTCCCAAGAACATCCTTATGTGCTTGACTCTGGTCGGTCGAGGAAAATTTTTAATGGCTTCGATTTTCACTGGATTGGGCCTGATCTCTTCTCCATCAACAATATGTCCTAAATATAAAATTTCGTGCTGAAAAAAGTGTGATTTTTTTAGATTGATCTTGAAATTTGCCCTTTCTAGGTTCTCTAACAATTTGCTTAAATTTTGCATGTGTTCCTCATTACTCTCTGATGCTAATAAAATATCATCGACATATCTGACAGTCATGTCTTTCACTTCCTCTGTTAAATTTCGATCTAATGCTCGGATTAGTGCAGATCCGGCTGTCTTAACTCCAAATGGTAAGCGACACCAGGTGAAACTCTGATTGTCGAACAGAAATCCAGTTAACAGCTGTGATTTCTCTTCTAATTCGATGTGCCAATAGCTATTCGCAAGGTCGACAGACGAATATATTTTCTTTTTATGGAACTTCTTGAGTACATCTTTAATTAGTGGTGCACGGTCGGTTTCATCTATTAATCTTGAATTGAGGGTGCGAGCATCGAGACACAACCTCACTGAACCGTTTGGCTTCGCCACCGCTAATATGGCGTTCAAATATGGGGTTGGAGCTTTCTTAATTATGCCCCCATTAAGCATCTCACCTATAATTTTCCTAACTGCTGCACGCTGCTTTTCTGGAATTGGGTAGAGTCGGCTCTTAAATGGTGTCCAATCATCTACTTGCATAGCGTACTTGAAATTTAAAATTTTTCCCGGTAGTGTATTAAATGCTGCTGAGTGGTTACAAAGCATTTGTGCCAAGCAATTTCTTTCATCATCATTCAGCTTCGCCTCTCTTAATTTTTCTTTCAAAAGTGCCTCAAAACTGTCTTTGTTGTCATCTTCTTCTACTGCCATGGACCACATTTCATCTTCCAATTCTTGCTTTCCCTCCAGGAGTCCTGTGTTCGAGTCCTCTTCATCTGCTTGACTTTCTTCTTCTTCTTCTTCCTCAGGAATGGCCTCCAGCTTCCAAACGTCAACTTCTCTATCCAAGCCGTGGTTATTCATGTTCAGTCCTACTGCTGATAATCCTTCCACATTTCTAAATTTAATGGCATTATTACGCAGGTCAATTACTGCCTGGTGCTCAAATAGAAAATCCGCTCCCAGAATCAAATTTACATTCATCTTGTTCATCACCATGAATACATGTGAGAAAATGTGTCCCAATATTTCTAAATCCAATTGTACCTGAAATTTGCATACAGCTGATTTTTCGGGAATGACTCCTCGAATTTTGACCTGTGGCACTGGAATCGTAGGTATTCTCTGTTTCTCGCTTAGAGCTTTAATTAATGCCTCTGATACGAGACATAGCTGTGCCCCTGTATCCACTAATCCTTTTACTCTTAGTCCTTCTATCCTCGTAATGATAACTGGTAATCTCCTCAAACAGTGTTGCTCCGGTTGAATAATTTCACGTGTAAAATCCTCAGGAGTTACGACCCATTCCTCGATGTTCGCTACCAACCATTGTGTCTTATCGGGCGTGAAATTTAGCCTATCTCGTTCACCCTCTAATACGTTTTTTTTAATAGCCCCCGTATTCCTTTTCTCATTCTGGCTTTCGCGGTGCTGCTGCATTAATTCACTCTCTGCTCCAGTGATTTCCATATCTGGGTTCTCGCGATTCTCCATTATCCTTCGCCAGTGATCTTTTTCGGTCTCTTTGTTGCGATGCAACTCATCTAGGTATCGTTGTGATGCCTCATGCCTGCTTTGTAATTCCCGTCGGCTGTCTTCCGGATATCCTTGGTTCTCCTCTCGTCTTCGGTTCCACGTTCTATTATCTCTCCTATCATATCTGCGATGATGATATGGACCTTCGCGACCACGCCCTCTCCATTCGTCTCTCCTGTACTGCTGTGGCTGCCAGTTCCTCTCCTTCCTTGGCTCATATCTCCTCTGCTCCTCTCTCGGCGAGTCTGGCCTTCCGTTATTATTCCCGCTTCTAGGGCTAACATTCGTGTTGGTGCTTTGTTCTCTAGTTTTAACTAGCTCGGCTTGGTGTACTAGCGCTGCGCTGTCACTCGCTCTGACGTGTCTATTTTGATTGTTTAGTGACGTCTCGTCCAATTGACGTAACACCTCCTCTGCTTGCAGTGCGCTCGAGACGTTTGCCGCTATTAAAAACTGTTGTACTGGCAGTGGAAACTGCTTTCCAATTGTCATTACCAGTTCTGACTCCGGTGGTAAAATATCCATGTCCTTCAGCCTAAGTAGCTGAGCCGAAAAATATTCTGAGTAACGTGTTGGCTGGGACGTGTGGTACTTCCTACTATATAATTCCATCCTTAAATTATGTTGTATAGACATGCTCCAGTAACGACGTAAAAATACCTGCTTGAAGGAATCCATGTCCTCAAAGGTGTAGCGAAAGCTTCTAAACCACGTCAGGACGCTATCCGCCAGTAGTTTCTCGGTTATTTTGAGTTTCTTATTCTCAGGAATATTATTATCTGTAATGTAGTGTTCCAGATCTTTTAGAAAAGCTTTCGGTGTTTGTGAACCGTCATTGTTAAATTTTCGTGGGCGATCCTCCTGCATCCTAATTATTTGAACATACTGTGTAGTCGGGTTATTGTTATTATTATCGCCAGTCGGCTGTTGAGGTGTTGAGGCAAGTCCCCTAAATGTTTGAAACCCCTCATTATTTTCGCTACCTGCGGTCGCGCGGCCCGGACTAAGTTCGTTCATTCTCTCTACCTGGGTCTGGCTAGTGTTAAAGTGATTAACCACACTGCTCGTTTCTTTACTGCTGCCGTGAGCTTTCAGTTCCAGAAGCATTTCCTGTTGTTGTAGAGACTGTATCTCGGTCTTAATGATCTTCCGTTCCTGTATCTCCATTTTTCCCAGTAACTGCAGTTCGACCTCCTTTATTCTCCTTTGGTTTTCTTCCATCTGTTCTATAAGTTTCTTTCTATCCTCTTTCCCGTCAATTCCAATTTGTTGGCATGTCTTGTTTATTTCCAGTCTTATGGCCTCATATCTATTTTCCTCTTTTCTCTTTCCCTCTTTCTTCTCGCTTTCCAGCTGATCGAGCCTGCCTCCTATCATTTCATTGCTTTCCCGGATCCTCTCTTTAAGTGCATCATTCTCGTTTTCCTGAATGTTCCATCGTTCTGCTGAAGTCAAAGCTGCCTTGTCTATTTCCGTTCTAATCTCTATCATTTCTCCTTCCAGGCTGTGCAATTGTTTTGCCGCAGACTTAACCTCGTTATCTACTCCTTTTATGGTAGCTTGAATTGCTAATTGTTCTGTCTTTATCCCTTCTGTGTTAGCGTTACATATTTCTTCTAACTGTATGAGTTTCGCTGCCGTCTTTTCTTCACTGAACGCTATTGATTGCCTTAAGTTCGTCTCCATCTGACCTAACTGTGTGGTAGTCTCGAGCGTAATTTTAGCTATTTGCTCTGCTAATTTATCTGTCAGTTCCTCTTTTAACGCTTCCTTATTCAGCCTACCCTGTTCTGTAATTTGTTCCATTAACTGTGTGTTAGTGACTGTATTTTGTTCCGCGAGTAGTGAAATATTTTTCTTACTGTGTTCCGCTAACTGCTCCGCTATACGTGCATTGTTTAACTCGTTCTGCTCCGCTATACGTGCATTGTTTAACTCACTTTGTTCTGCAATTTGTTCCGCAATACGTGCATTGTTTAATTCGTTCTGCTCCGCTATACGTGCATTGTTTATCTCACTTTGTTCCCTGCATTCCCTCTTAAAGTGTTCGAACTGTTCCATCGTTCTAGCCACTGAATTCTCAATGATAAGTCGAATATCCTCCACGGACGCCATATCACACAATATAATACTTATTTGAGAAGACTGGGGCATGGAGCCTCATGTTCCCATCTTCTGCAATCATAAAATGAGTCGCTTATTCCCAATTTACGTTAATCCCCTTAATGACTTTAATATGCTTGAAGAGCTGCCTATCTGATGTTTGCTTTTGTGAATAAATTTTCAGTTTACCCTTCTGCATTAATTTTAACTTCCCTGTTCTGTCAATAAAGTACTGACATCACTTTTACGGTTCACGCCGTCCTACAACATACATTTGGAGTTTGCTACTAATTATTCAAATATAAGGGCGCCTCGAAAACGCTGCTTCTACCTAACTTATGCAAAATAAACTCAGCATTTTCGATTATTTCTTTTAAACAAACTCCTGGCTTTACTTTCCCCTGAATTACTTGTTAATTTGGCCACACCGTTCGGCGCCATTAAATCCCTCTTTATGGGTGTCCTCGTAAGACATCACAGCAACCATCCAAGGACTCGGTTATACTGTCGAAGGCCCCACTTGGGCCTCGCCATAAAAGATCTATATAGGGGGATCTCTACATCTGTTTATATGACCTCAAAGCGGCATATAAACTTCAGTAGGCTCCGGCTAGCTACTCTCTGACACTTTCCATCACTGTGATCCACTAATTAATAAAAGAAAAACTAATATGGACACGGATAACTGCATCATTATCACCAATCCATATATACCCTTGCGCGTTCTTCTAGGATGCAGACTCTCACTCGGGTAGTGCTCTGTTCGGGGTGGCTCTATTTTTACACTAAACATCCTAGGAATATTGTCACAGGATCACAGGAGGCTTATCATAAAATCAGTAGGTCAGAGAACTCCTAATATACAATAATTTATTCCACAAAAACATCATCTCCCTTTTCTCCCAACCACAGACAAATAAAATAAAAAAACAACTCCCTTAAATTACTGGAAAACAACAATATCAAATAAATGCAAAATAATGTTTCACACTGGCTGAAACCAGGAATAGAAAATAGTCTAATTTTACTGCAGTCCACTGCTTCAAGTCGAAGGGTTATTGTCAACATACTTAATTCAAATAACTATGGCCTACATAAACCAGCCATTCTATCACAATAATGTTGCGCACTCATTTTTATAACTTGCAAAACTTGTTCTTTGGGAAATCGGACACGTCTATTCGTACAATCATCATCTTTCCTCACAAGAGTCAGATAATGAAGGCAATAGGTCTATTCTAGGTTACGGGCATGTGTGTTTTTTATGACTTAAAAACAATTACTTCACTCAGAGCTATAACTCCGTTAATTATGGTAGAATAAACAAGTCAACAATATGAAGCACAAATAAATACTTCGGCTGCCGGTGCGCCGTGATTATTAATAAACAACAACATAATGAATGCACTCCAAAATAAGAATGACCAATAAACACATCGCTTCCTGAAGCGGCATATCAAAGGAACCCTGGGGAGTAGGACTCTCTCCCTTCATAATACAATGCCAAACTCGACCTTGTGACAGACGTGCTTTCACCATGCCAGCCAGCCGGCCGACACCACCTTTCTGGCTGCTTTTAGAATTCAGACGACTTACCATTTCTACCTGCATCTTAAGACTCCCTTTTTACCTGTCCTGGGCTCGAGCAGAATGCAACCTTTTTCCGACGGAGCTAAAGTGGGCTCTCATCAGCTAATGAATTCAATCATTTTACTTACCATTTTACATATCGTCGAAGAATGCGGGAATACCACCTCCGCTATTATTTTCACTCACCATTATATCATCGAAGAAACGCGGGAATACTGCATCCGCTTTATTTCTGCTCGACCCAAGATCGACTCTTAGCCTCATCTGAATATATTTCATACTACCTTCCAGCCATTCTGGTCTTACCATTTGGTACCCTCGCGTGATAATCACTTACCATACTTATTACTCTCATAAATTCACTGTCACTTACCGATCTTGTCACATTATCGAGTGGTCTTCCCCATTTAACTTTTACAATTACATTGTGCATAAGCACTATCAAACAAATATTCCCATGACTGTGCATTCACAAGGATAAATGACATCCCAATAACAAACCATATTTAAAATAACACTTTGATGCTCATATACTTATTACATTATTAAACACACAAAATTCTCATTACTGATAAAACACACAACTCTACACAAACATGCCCGGTACGCCTAAAATATCTATTTTTATCATAACTGCTTATGATCGAGATAGACATATCCGACCCCAATGATGGGAAACATTATGACCCTCATGCCCCATACAATTATTTACTTATCTCTCATATTTCCTGATGCTGTTCTGGTCCATGATATCAGTCTTCTTCAATAGTTGATGCATCTTGATGGGAGGAGAATTTACACACGGTTTTTCTCAAAATTTCACCAAAAACAAAGGTCCACTGTGAATCATTACCATTAACACAATGCATGGCTCTCGTACATGAAACTCCTATCTCATATAGCTATCAATGCTTAGTTAGTTCTGCCGACAGTTCGTAGCTTCCTAGAATACTGGTCTAGTTTTTAATAGCGCGTGCGGCTATACTTATCATTATAACTGCGTCATACTGTTATGATATGCACTGTTCTACTCTTCACTCGCGAATACTTAGCGATGTTCAATTTCGGAGGTATGCTAGCTCCTACTTATAACTTGCAACAATGTTAATTATGCTTATGCCTCGACGCAGGCTCTCGCGTTCATAGCGTATATTAAGACTTATAGAACTTGTAAACTGTTAACTTCTGAACGCTCAAGGCACGGGCTTTCGCCTTTGACGATGCCCCTAAAGTATACTTATGGAACTTGTAAAAATCACCGTATTGTCCGGAGGCTCGCGGCAAGGGCTACCGCCGCTGATGTGGCCCCAGAGTAGACTAACTTCGCTGTGTTTCAATCCATTATTTATACGATTTCTCTTAAAGGGACGTGGAGTAGGGGGTTCTCAGAATTTATTTCCAAAATAATACTCACATGAATATGTGAACTAGCTCCTTAGAATGTCCTCATTCCCAATGTCTCAATGACTCCTTCATATTCAAAATTCGATCGTAGGATCGTTAGTTAATGAGCTCCGTAATTTGCTTCATTGTCCCTCAATTTCGGCGGGATCTGATCGCGTCAAGCGTCACTCACTGCCATTGGTCGTTTCAAAACCACCCCCTGATTTCATTTTAATTCTGGCAAAATTCACAGAATAATCCGTTTTAAATTTTGATGGTACTTCTGAGAGGCTGGGATCATCCCCTATATGATGGTATAACTCCTGTCTCTGTATTCTAATTACTGCTCTAATTCCTTTCAAATGGGCGGGGTTTATTTGGTAGGTAATCGTTGAGTTTTCTGCGTTTAACCGCGCAGTTGAACGACCTTCGCGCGTTGCCTGGCGCATATGGTTTCCAGATGTGGATTTTCTCTTTCCTGCTACCTTTTGTCCGCGCTGGGAGAAAGCTTCTTCAAGTCACGTACGCACCGTCCTTTTGTCCTTCCAGTTTCACAAGCAACTTCCATTCTCACATCGGCTTTGAGACATGACTTACATTTTGTTGGAATAATATGTGGACTTTATGCTATCAGATATGCATAAAGGTCACAGTACTCTGAATGGCTGTACCCCCCCCCCCCCTTCCACCCCTATCAATTCGAACATGGTGAAACCGAATTGAACGAAATTTGGTACAGAGGTAGAAATAGCAAAGAGCACCTCAGTGTCATGTTTTATATTGCCGCCATCTTGACGGAAACGTAATGGCGGCCACCCAAATGTTCAAAGATTAAATCTAATTACGACTAACCTAATCAACCGTTCTCTACCAAATTTTGCAGCAACATATATTTATATAGCGAGCGACGTTTGACTAAACTACAAGGTCATCAATCTAATAGTTTGCAGATGGCAGCCAAGTATGTGTGCAAATAGATTCTCCCTATCAATTCAAACACGGTGAAACCGAATTTAACGAAAATTGGTACAGTGGTAGAACTATTAAAGGACACTTCAGTGTCATGTTATATATCACCACCATCTTGACGAAAACGTAATGGCGGCCACCCAAATGTTAAAAGCTTAAATCAAATTACGACCAACCTAATCATCTGATCTCTACCAAATTTTGCAACATTATACCTTTATGTATGAAAATTCCTGTGACTAAACTACAAGGTCAACAGCCCATTACTTTACGGATGGCGGCCATTATGTGTGCAAACCGATTCCCCCTATCTTTTCTAACACGGTGAAACCGAATTGAATGAAATTTGGTACAGATGTAGCACTAGCAAATGGCACCTCAGTGTCATGTTTTATATCGCCGCCATCTTGACGGAAACGGAATGACGGACACCCAAATGTTAAAAGCTTAAATCAAATTACGACCATCCTAATAATTTGATGTCTACCAAATCTTGCAACAACATACCTTTTTTTATGGCAAGCATCTTTTGACTGTACTACAAGGTCATCAGTCCAATAGTTTGCAGATAGCGGCCATGTATGTTTGCAAATCGATTCCCCATATCAATTCAAACACGGTAAAACCGAATTGAATGAAGTTTTTTACAGAGGTAGCACTAGGAAAGAGCACCTCATATTCATGTTTAATATCCGTATAGCACGTTGTATTTCAACAAGCTACTATAACCAATATTCAATTATACTCCTTGAAAAGGACAAAGAGTTATCACAATACCCATTCATTTAGGAGAAAGTAGGCTATATGTTCTTTACTGAACATCTTGTTGTTTCTTCCAACAGTATTCATTCCATGGAAATCTAATTTACTCGCTTCGGAGCGAGCGATCCTATAACCCCAGCTTCGGCCAGCATCAAACTGTCGAGTCGTGTCGAATTAAGACTTCAAATGAGAGTATACAGTATGTGTTTGTAGTTTCGCTGTTCACCTTGGCTTTTCTGAATTGCGTCTGAGTCCTGCCGTCCATGCGCCTTTCAAGCTTACGCTGGCTAAACCGGGCGAAGCCGGTGTGGGTTGCTAGTTATTCGAATAGTAATCGGTGTTCTACATCGGGAAAAATGCCGCAAGTACGGGTATTTAACTCATCCTCGTGATGGGAGACTTGTACTTGATTCCTGTCGCTGCAGTGTCTACTCGATTAGAGGAACCAAGTTATTGCATTAATCTCGGGGAGAAACATATCTCCGTCTTAATAAGAACATTGCAATAAAACACCGCAGAATGTCGCCAAGTTAAGCAAGTTCTCGGGCTAACACGATGCTGAGATTTAACAACAAAAGGCACACGGTGATGTAATTACACAAGTGGCAAATGGCAGCTTTCAGCTGTAAGGTCGTGTAGAGTACAGAAAGTGCAAGTTATTTAGAAGGGAAGTAGAGAAAAATTGTCTGACCTCCGTGGGTCTCCAACCCGCGACCTCTGGCTTCATACGCCGTTGCACTGACCATTGAACTAAGGAGAGGGAAATGTGCTTATTGTTGTCTGCTAGCTTGCCACGGTGGGTGAGTGGTTAGCGTGTCGGTCTACTAATCCCAAGATTGCAGGTTCGCCCCTGGCCGTGGTAAGTGATTTTTTGAAAGGCGGCAAAATTACGACACGCATGTCATATGATGTTGGCATGTCAAAGAACCCATTTGAATTCAGTAGGCCGTGTTCATAATGGCAAAATTAATCTCGGGAATTTCCGCCAACACAAAGTTCCTCATTTCTCTACTAGAAAGCGCTATAGTGTTCAAGGAGATTAGATATCTAACCTCCTTGACTTTCATAGTGATTCAAGGAACAACGAAATTCGACATGCAAGCTACCCTCTGGGTGTCAAATTACGAAGCTTGCACCCGGCACCCGAGACCATACCATATTATTATTATTATTGATTTTTAGTCGGTGAACACAAGTGTGGTCAGTTCGATTTGGCGGGAAGTAGTTGGTTGGTTGGTTCTTCAGTTTAGAGGCTGCGACAACGCGGTCATGTAGCCCCGTGTACTTTGGGTGTGTGTAGAATCTGTCTGATAACCGGTGTTAATTGTGTTGGCTGTATTAGTGTGTGTTATCTGTTTTTAATTCAAGTAATGACTCAGACATTCAATTTTCAAGTAGTTTCTACTTTTGCTACCAAGCGCAACTGTCAACGACAACTAGTTGTGAACTTGGTTATTAGATGCCACCGCAGTCAGCCCCTGGTGACGAACGTTGGAACCTAAGGGCGTTAGTCAAAACTAACCTATAATTTAGCTTCACACAAGAGTCATTAGTGGAAGGTTCTTTTACATGCCATAAATCTATGACAAGGGACCGCCGGCTTTACTTTCCTTCCGAAGGAAGGCATACTGAGGGGAAGGAAAGTAACAATTATTTTATCACCCTATAACCTAAAAGAAAGGGACAGATGACCTCACTGTTCTGCCCCTTAAAACTCCACTAAACTGAAATAAACGTTACATCCGGTGTAGGCTTACTGTACTTGGGTGTGTGTAATATATGTCTGACAACCTGCGTCAATGTGTTGTTTGTAGTAGTGTGGATATTTTATCATTTCAAATGATCTTGTCGACTTCATCGTTATGCTTTGGTCTACCGTTATGCGTTACGGTTACGGAGAGGAGATGTACTAAGGTTGCACTTGAGCGTATGACGTCATCATGTTGCTCAGTGCATATGCACAGAGTCTTAGTTTACTCCTGGACTATGGCGTTATGGGATACGAAGACGGAGAGCGTATGACGTCATCATGTTGTTCAGTGCATATGCACCGAGTCTGAGTTTACTCCTGGGCTATGGCGTTATGCGATACGGAGACGGAGAGCGCGTGATGTCATACAGCAGAGTGCACCTCCCGCTCTCCGTTCCCCGCACGGGAAGCCTAACTTAATGGGTAATGGAGTCTGTTGAAAGAGTCCTGGGGCTTCGAGCGAAGCTACATGTGTAGCATTTGTAGCATGCGTCATTTGAAATTATATTAAGTCTAGTCTTTCAGACTGACTATCTTTTTTAACTTGGTTTCATCTTCTGGAACTTAGGGGGCGTGATGATACTCAAGCTGCTTGCCTCTCACCAAGGTAGACCAGGGTTGATTCCCGGTCAATGCATGTGAGATTTTCGAATTGTCCTATGGTTCGAATTGCACATAAATTTGAGGTGTCATTGCACATGATCAAGTGATTAACGGTCACGTAGAACTGCAAGATTATTTTTTCTTAACTAGAAAATAATAGAATAGATTTGAATACTCTCTGTTCGAAATCTCGGATAGCCAGAAATTATAACAATATTATGTCGGAAAGGAAAGGTGGGGCTATGGGAAGTGATTGCGTGACGTAGAAAAACGTATCGGGCCACAGCGAATGTAATGGCGGGCACAGCTGATTTGGATCCCTAATTTGTGCCCCTAGATCAGGGGTTCCCAACCTGGGCGACGTGGGGATTTATCAAGGGGGGCGTGAAGTGATTTCCGAATTATTACAATTATGTAAAATAAACATTTTTCGAATCTCTCCAGGTGATTGTCGCACCAAGTCACACCACTGGTAATTGTCATCTGTCGGCACAAACCTGTGTGGAGCCGCGAGGTTGGAGGTGAAATAAGGAATTTGCTGTGTTGTAAGGAGCAAAATTATGGCAATATTATCGTCTCGTTGGCATATCTTTGTGATTTCTTTGAAGCTTTGAACAGTTTGAACTTACATTTTCAAAGACATATTTATGCGAGTGTCATAGAAACAAAGCAGCGCTGATGTTGCAAGTGGTCTCCGCTGTGCTCTGTCAAATACCAAACCAAACATACCGAATCTTACCAAGAGAAAACAGTATCAACCTTCTCAATGACATTTGTTGACTAATTTAAGGATTTGTTGTAAAAGAGTGTTATTTGTATTGTACTAAAATGAAGTCATTATGTAATAGATAGGCCTATTCCATTATGTACTGGGCCGATAACCTAGATGTTAGGCCCCTTAAAACAACAATTATCATCATCATCAACCATTATGTACTGTAGTGTTATTATGTTAGGTCTATATCCTCCGCATCAATCGAAGAGTTATAGAAGCGATGAGTGATGGGGTGGAGGGGAGTGCGGGGTGGGGGGGAGGGGGGACGGGTGGGGGGAGGGGTTTGCGATGAACTCCCGTATCTGAAAAGGGGGCGTCAGCTGACAAAGTTTGGAAACCACTGTCCTAGATGATGATGATGATGTGTTGAGAAGGGGTAAGTGCGCAGCGCCGTTCCTCCTAGTTAGCTAGTCGATGGCTGTTTCCCCATGAGAGCAATGGAGCGTGTGGTTTGGGAGCAGGTCCTTGGTTCCCGCTGCGCCAGCCGCAAGAAATGCATAATGGAGCACTTGTCCACTGGGAGTAAACTAGATCGCGTCTGCTCCGCATCAGCTTTTTGTATCGCTATTCGTTAGAGCGTCACTTCAACTCGTCTAGAACAATTGCACTTACCTGTCTGACATAATGCCGGTGATGTTGGTAATGTGTTGTTTGAGTCTTCAGTCTTTTGACTGGTTTGATGCAGCACTCCATGCCTCCCTGTCCTGATCGAATCGTTTCATCTCAACATTGTTGTCTTAGTATGTGTCCTACCAACCTTATCATCTCTTCATTAGCAATCGCCAGAAACATCTCTCCTCTCCCACTCGTCTTAACACCTCTTCATTTCTAACCATATCTGATCTTCATCATTCTCCTGTAACACCACATTTCAAGCGCTTCAATTCTCCTCTTTTCTGCTGCACCAATAGTTCAAGTTTCACTTCCATAGAGTGCCACGCTCCAGACAAAGGCTTTCAAAAATGACTTCTTAATACCTAAATCTATCTTCGATGGCAACAGATTCCTTTTGCTGTAGTAGTGATTATTGTTTTCAGTTTGACCACCTCGTGCTGTAGCGGTTAGCACACTTGGTTGTCGTCCCGGAGGTCAGGTTTACATTTCCGACTCTATTTTAGGATTTGAAAGTTTCATGCTGGTTCCGTATTGATGAACTAATTATTAATAGTTGTGGCACAAGTTCCGCCTAATCAATACCTTTATTTTGATAAATGATCACTTGGTGGTCATTGGGGACATGTTTCAAGGCCTAATTGTTTGGCCCCTTCATCAGCCGATATAGATTTAAATATCAAGGAAAGCAGGTGGTTGGAAAGCTTTCTTCCTTCCTTCCTTTCTTTCTTTCTTTCTTTCTTTCTTTCTTTCTTTCTTTCTTTCTTTCTTTATATTCAGTCACTTATTTTTAATGTATCTTTGGAGTAAGCATCTTCCACCTTTCCAATATGGTGCACCATAATGGGGTTATTGATGGGATTATTTTTAGTGTTAAGCTTTCCAACCACCTGTTTTCCTTGATATTTAAATCTAGATCGGCTGATGAAGGGGTCAAAACAATTAGGCCTCGAAACATGTACCCAATGACCACCAAGTGATTATTTATCAAAATAAAGGTATTGATTAGGCGGAACTTTTGCCACAACTATTAATGATTTCTGATTCTGTCTTAAAATGTAATTCTGGACTGGGGACTGAGGGGCACACCAATACTCATGTGGGAAAACTGCGAAGAGGAGGGTTCGATTCTCACCTCAGCCATCTGGAAGTGATGTTCCGTGGTTTCCACTTCTACTCCAGGCAAATGCCAGGATCGTTCCTAATTTAAGGACACGGCCGCCTTCTTCCCAATACTCGTCTGAATTACAAACACACACTACTACAGATACCAAAATAACATAGGTTGTAAGACTCATTCTGCACACACCCAAGTACACGGGGCTATATCAATACGATGTACAAGCCCCTCGAATGAAACAACAACAACAACAACAACAACAACAACAGCAAAGTGAGGGGTGTAAAACCAGAGAAGCCCGCAGGAATAACTCCAGACTACACTGCATGCTGAATGGCAAAACAGTCTCAGATGAAAATGAATGAATTATTACTAATATTCTTGTTATTGTTATTATTATTATTATTTATTTGTTTATTTAATTTACACGTTACAGGACTATGAGACCACGCGAAGCAATCATGGCTGCTTGTTCTTCCTGTTTTTCCAGGACTCTTTCATTCGGGCACTAAAGGCCTTCTTCCTTTCTTCGGTCCACTTTGGTCTTTGGGCTGTAGGTGCTGCTCTCTCTGACAACACTTCCCATTTGTATACTTTGTGTTGAATGACGCTTCTGTCTATGACGTCTTCTGGGTCGACCTGTGCTTTTTCCAGATGAATTTTGACTTGCATCATGCAGGGTGTAATAGTCTTGAGCCGCTGTATGTCTCTAAGAATTTTGTTGGTGAGTGAGTCTGGTTTGCGGGAGTCTGTTGATGTGGCCGTAAGATTTTATAGATTCTATTTTTGATGTCTCCTGTGAGGTTGGACAATTTCTCTGTGGTGTCTCTGGAGTGAAGCCTGTATCCTTCGTCTCTGTGCTTTGGTCCAATAATTGTCCTTATTATTTATCTTTCCTCTGTGAGGATTTTTCCAAGTCACCCTTAGTGTGTAACGTCAATATCTCACTGGCATAAAGCACCTGAGATTTAATAATCGGGTTGTAATAACGAAGTTTGGGGAATGTGGACAGACATTTTTTGTTGTAGTCTTGTATAAGGCCCTCTTCATTTTCATTAACCTAGTGTTCTGCGCGATTTTCTCTTTTCCCGTCGGTTCAAGCACTTCACCTAGGTATTTAAAGTGGGCGACTCTATTGATCTTGCCATAGGTCATCTTTAATAATAATAATAATAATAATAATTCCATCATTCAAGCCGGAGAAGGAATTGCCTGGCTATATGTGGGTCACCTCTCTTCAAATGCGACTTCATGTCTTCGAAAGGAATTGACGGTATCATGTCGTGTGAAGAGTTGAACACCCTAGGAACTAACAAGGATTTCAAACTGGGGATACCCTGGTAGCACCTAGAGCAAGTTGAACAAGCGGACTTTTGGCCTAAGAGAGTTCTTGTGTGTCCCTTTCGATCACCAAGAAGACCACGGAACGAAGGAGTCGTCCTGAAGTAACTTGAACTAGGAAGAACAGAACCTTCGAGAAGACTGAAAACCCTCCTTTGGAACGTTGAGGGACTCATGGGGGTTATCAGTTTAGCCCCAGATATCTTCGACCAGTACGATTCAGTAATACTGACAGAAACTTTTTTGATAAGAGAGTGGTCGTATAAGACGGCTTATACCATTAATGTTCCCGCCAAACAAGGGGTCAGAGGAAGACCCTCTGGAGGCATTACATGCATCTTAAAGGCACAACTTTCACCTTTCTCAGTCTTGCATAAAACAGACAATACACTAATGGTAAAAACAAGCGTCTGTACTATATTAGGAATATATTTACAACCAGAAAATACATCAAGTGAAATTATAGAAGAACTCACATTAGCAATGGAGAAAGTGAAGCCACATGGTACCCTTATAATAGCCGGAGATTTAAATTGCCGTATTGACAAGCCCTCGCTCAAAACAAACTCGGTGTTAGAATACTTAGAAGGGGAAGGACTAACCTTGGTGAATGATAATAACATGTTAACGTACTTATGTCACAACGGGTCTAGTGCTATAGACATCGTACTAACCAATAACGTAAACATCAAGTCACACAAACCACGACAGGGAAGACGCTAAGGAAACATATCCCAGTAGAGACCAACTTCGAACTGTCCGAGGAAAAGAGAACGGAGAAGAAATCTCTCATAAAGCTATCTAGGGTAATAGACGCCACAAGTTTAAGAAACAGGGATATTGATTCAGTATTAGATGTGATAGCATCCGGAGACCTGGGTAACGCAACGGTGAATTTGGAAAAACTTATCTTGCAGGCAGTACTTCCCAGAGTACAATCAAAGAGGAAGTCACAGGTGTGGTTTAACAGAGGTTGTTACTTCGCACGTAGAGAAGCTGTAGCAGCCCTTCATCAGGTACGAATGACACCTTTAGAAAGCAATCTGAGAAGTTACCATGACATAAGGAGACGGTACAAACTCATCCTTAAAGAAGCAAAGGAATTGTTTCAAAACATACAAGAAAAGAAACTCATACAAGAAGCAGAAACTCACCCTTATAGGGCTCTAAACTCTAGACAACCTAAATTCCAGCGAAATATATCGATAGAGAACTGGAAAGATCACTTAACGTTGGTCCTTCAAGACCGGGACACTCGCCCCGTTCCGCGACCAGAGGGAGACCTTACAGTAGCAGAAGAACCGGAACCTTTTATCGAAGAAGAGGTGTTGAAAGCCATTACCAATAGTAAGAACAATAAAGCCTGTGGGCCAGACACCATCTTCAATGAGCATCTGAAAGAATCCACAACACAATTGAAAAGATGTGTAACCTCTCAATTTAACGGATGTATACGTAAAGGTACAATTCCCGCGAACTGGAGGAAATCGACAGTTAAAATGCTGTACAAAGGGAAAGGCGACAGCGGGGATCCGAACTCATACAGGGGGATTGCCCTTGAGTGCTCGTTATTGAAAATCCTCACAAAATTAATTTGCGAGCGCCTCACGTCCACAATTGAAGGGTGGATACCTGACGAACAATTCGGGTTTCGAAAGGGTAGATCTGCCACACAAGCCATCCAATGTTTACAGTTAGATATTGAGGAAGCTTTAACATTACCATGGAGGAAACTGCATGCTGTATTCATTGACTACAAAAAAGCTTTTGACACCCTTAACAGACAAATTATCATCGACAAACTTGAGAAATTGGTAGGCGAGTTTAGCTACTTAGCTAGATTGATTAGGAATCTGATGAGTAGTAATCTAATAGAAATCACTGACGGCATCATCACTTCTGAACCAATCGAGCAAACGAACGGGGTCCTTCAAGGCGATCCTCTCACTCCGATATTGTTTACAATAGCAACAGCTGACGTCACTACAATAGTTCCACCCAATGTCAAAATTTATATGTACGCAGACGATATGGTAATGACATCTACAAGTGCAGAAGACCTACAATTTGCCGTGAACAATGTAGCAGTATGGGCCGAAGATAACGAAATGAGTTTGAACGAGACGAAGACAGTCACTATGTCCTTCAGAAGGGGAGGAAAGCCCGCGACGTTTCATTACAAAGGCACCCCCCTGACTACAGTCTCCCATTTCCGGTACCGGGGGGTGACTATGCAGACATCTGGGAACGTCTTTACGATGCACGTGAGAGAGAGGCTGGACGCTGCACTGACGGCTATGAGCGACATCGAGCATCTACGCAGCCTATCCCTGAAGACGGCAATACGACTTTTTTGGTTAAAAATAGCACCAGTCGCGATGTATGGCCTGGAAATTATTTGGAAACATCTTAAGCACAGACATCTGGCAACGCTGGAAAGGATCAAGGCAATGTATCTAAAAAGAGCCCTATGCCTATCCAAGTTCACGCCCTCGCGGCTTGTGTATGTCATGACAGGGGAACTACCCTTTATGGAAGAAGTCAGATTACAGATGCTCCTGCCGCACACACCGGGATTTGGGGAGTATTTGCGTCTCATGACAGCAAAGAGAAATTACATTTGGCATGAATTTTATACGACGGACGCTATGACCACACAGGACTGGATGCAAGGATACTACGAGCTGAGACATATCTTGACGCGCTTTGCGGTCCATGGTTTCCACCACCGGATCTGCATGAGAGACGTATATCACCAACCAGACGAACTATGCGTGTGCAAGCTTTGTAAGGGTCCTTGCGACAGATACCACGTGAGGACGTGCAAGTGCAGAGAGGTGTCTCGGACGAAATTCTGTGAAAATTAGAAATATATGGACACCCCTCGGAAAAAGGCATTTACAATGACAACGACAAAATTTTGTATTAATGATGGTTCGTAAGAACCACGTTCATGCACATGGTGCGCAATAAAGTATTTATTAAATAATAATAATGTATGTATTGTACCCTTGCACAAGGCCTTCAGAACAGGACTCTGTCGTCGGGGCATGAACGGTACACTAGCTTGAATATGAAACTGTTCTGGATATTATAGGAAGATCACTAGGGCTGAATAAAATTCATCATACACAGATTCTGAATGAGAATAAACAAATTTAATGCACCAAACACCAGTACAGCAAAAACAAATAAATGAAATAAAACCAAAATAGTAGAAATGAAATTTAAAATAATAATAATTATTATTATTATTATTATTATCTTGATTGGTCACATTGGACCACTTGAGTCGTTCCACAATCACTTCTTCTTTGAAGTTAGTACTGCTTGGTTCTTGCGCTCTTTCCAGTACTTTTTCATTCTTTCAGATCGGGATTTTCTCAACTCATCTGAAATCTCCATAGGCTTTCTATGTGTCATTTCTGCAGAAAATTTGTGAGTCTTAAGAATGGTGTTAATTTTATTTTTCTCCTCGGCATCTGTTATCTTAAGTCCAACTGCTTTGAGATCTTGTTGGATTTCTTGGATCCATTTTCCTCCAGTTTTCTTTCCTAGATTTCTCATCACCAGTTGGCGTACAATTCTGTTTTCTGGAAGCCGTAAGATGTGAAAAAAATATGAAATTCTTTTCTTCTTCATTGTGCTGGTGATGGGATCAATCTCACGATAGACAGTTTCATTTGGGAGAATCCTCCAGACTCCCTCAACCTGATACTTTTTATTTATGCACGTTCTAATGATTCTTCTTTCCGTTTTGAGGAGCTGATCAGTTCTTTGTTCATTTTTAATTTGGAACAGTGTTTCACAAGCATAAGTGGCTTCTGGGAGAGTTACAGTTTTATAATATTGGATCTTAGTAGCTATTGATAGGCATTTTTTATTATATGTTGACCAGGTTAGAGATTGTGCCTTTTTCATTTTATTTGTTCTATTTATCCAAGTTACTTTTTCGTTTAAGTTATGTGTTATAATTTCTCCAAGATACTTAAATTGAGGAACTAGGTTAATTTTATGATCATTTATATAGACTTCATTTATATCTAAGGGTTTCATAGGCATGATCTCAGTTTTTTCAAAGGATATCTGTAATCCTATCCCTTGAGCAATTTCTTGGAGACTAGTGATCTGAGTACAAACCTCTTCCTTGTCTAGTGCTAAAAGAGCCAAATCATCTGCAAATCCTAAGCAGTTTATTTTTATTGATGGTTTTGTTCCAATTTTGATGTTAGGAGGGTTTTCCTTTTGCCAAACCTTCATGATATAATCAAGAGCCACATTGAAAAGCAGAGGGGATAATCCATCACCTTGTCTGAGACCAGTTTTTACCGAGAAAGCTGTTGATATTTCTCCCCTAAATTTAACTTTCGAATTTGTGTTTGTTAATGTTAATTGAATGATTTTTATCAATTTAGGATGGAGACCATATGATCTGAGGATTTTTAGCAGTGTCAGTCTATGAATACTATCATAGGCTTTTTTGAAATCTATAAAAGAGATAAAGAGTTGCTTATTTCTGTTTTTGTAATATTCCATTATTAATTTCAGGCTAAGGATTTGGTCTGGACAACTTCTGTAAGGGCGAAATCCTCCTTGATATTCTCCAAGTTGTGGTTCCAGAATGTTTTTGATCCTGTTGTAAATTATGCGAGAGAAAATTTTATATGTGCAGTCCAGAAGGGTAATTCCTCTGTAGTTATCTGGGTTCGTTTTGTCTCCTTTCTTAAATAATGGATGGATTATTCCTGTGGTCCAGTGTGCAGGAATTTCTTCAGTAATCCACATTTTAACTAGATGTTGATGAAGATTTATAATCGCAGGTTTACCAGCATTTTTCCAGATTTCAGCAAAGACTAAGTCTTCGCCACAAGTTTTGTAATTTTTTTGTTCTTTAATTGCGAGTTCTACTTCATTAATGTTTGGAGGATTTATTAAATCAGGTGAAGTTAAAATAGGTGTATCAGTGTTTACTTGCAGGGTTTCCAGTGGATCATCACAATTTAACAGTTTCTCGAATGCTTCTGCAAGGATCTCTGTATTTTCTTGGTTAGAATGTGCTAACTTCCCCGTTTGATTTTTCAACATTAATGTTGGAGCTTCAAATTTTTTAAGATATTTACCAAATGTTTTGTAATAATCTCGAGATTGCTTTTTCCTGAAATCATCTTCTATCTTTTCCAGTGTATTCTTAAGATGATTACGTTTCGTTTGTCTGATGATTTTATGGGTTAATTTTCTTTGTATAGTTAGTTCTAAATTTGATTCTTCTGACTTTAGAGCTTGATGTTTTATCCATGCTTGGTGTCTTTTCTCTATTGCTTGATCACAATCTACATTCCACCATTCATGTTTTTTCCTTGGATTTATTGGTGCTAGCTCCTCTGCTATTGATTTTAATTTAGTGATTAATTCGTCCAATAATAATAATAATAATAACTCAAAGGTAAAATAAATCAATTGCGGTATCAATAAAATTAAGTCAAAATCAAAAATATAAACAATGGACTAATTAATGTCCAATGACCACCAATTAAATGCTAATCAGCATCAATTAATACTTATTATAATAGTTATGAGGTATGATTACAATCAAATTTATTAACAAATAAAAACCAATCATATGGCAAAATAAAGAAAATGAATCGAAATTAAATCTGGTTAACACCAATTAGCCTTAATTGCCATAATCAAATTTATTAATTACGATGATAAGATATCATCAGAAAGTTAAGTTATCAAGAGATGAGGGATCAAGAGGGTCCGGTCAACTACAACAACAGTATGGATTAAGAAAAAGAAACCCAATTATACGAAATTAATCAATCATTAATCTGAGTAAACATAATGATCATTGAGTCTAATATCATCCAATTACATTTCAGATACATGGTATGTTCAATATCAGAGACATCCATGGCCATTCCGAAGTATACATTATAGCCTAGCCATTGACTTATTTAATTATTAATGGCGTTTAATTAACATTTACTAGAATCCCTCCGTTAAATAAAAGTTTACCCTCATATCAAATCTTAACCTTTATGGCATTAATTATGTATTTCTATCTGCAAACATGAATATGATTTATGTATCTTATTTACATACTCTTGTAAATTAATTATGGAAGCCTCTCCGTACGGAATCTTAATGTCCAATCCCGACATTACTTTGGACGTCTTAGCTTTAAAACAAATTTGCTGAATCAATGAAGCCATTTAATTTCCTTAGCCTTGAAACACACTTACAAATTGTCACATATTACATTAACATATTAGCGATATGATAAGCCTGGCTTCGGCCCTTGCGTTCGACGTGATACATTCTCGAACCAAGCACCCGATGCCTTGTCAAATAATTCATGGATATTTAATAAACAAACTAAGAAAAGTGCCTTAAGAACAAACAAAAATAATATCATAAAAAAATGATGACTAATCATCTGCCTACCACATTTGGGTTGGATAGACATGAAAAAGAATTAATAATTCCAACCAAACATTATTAAAGTAATCGTATCGTGTCAGAGTCACGTTAGGCAACGGTGAATGTATTTGAAGCCGCGACCCCTGAAAAGATAGACATGGCACAGAAGAAATACCTTGTATCAGTGTTATGTTAAACAACGGTGAATGTATTTGAAGCCGCGACCCCTGAAAAAGATAGGCATGGCACAAACATGTTCTAAGTGGCCTATTCAACAGGATCAATATGTATTTAGGGGTATTCGCTACCTATACATTTCTTACCTTGAATGCCTTATCTTGCAGAACGAGGTTACAATAGAACAAAGCATGGTCCGTTCAACAATTATCGAGAAAAAGAAATCTCAAGATAATTTTGAACCAATATTAACTATAAAAAAACTATTAATAATTATTTTCCAGGACCGAAAATAATTATTCATGAACACAGGACTCTAAGGTCACTGTCTAGCTAGTACCCATTTAAAAAGACTGATCGACCAGGCATGAACAAAAGGATTTCGAACACGGGACCGCAAGGTTACTGCCTATCTAGCACCCGTTTAAAAATAGTTTCTGGACCAGGCACAACAAGAGGATATCGAACCCGGGACTGTATGGTCAGCAGACAAAACCGTCCCTTATATCAAAATGATCAGTAAAAGAAACACTATCGATTGGAGGCATCAGGGTAGTAACCTAACATACCCTTACGTGAATATTAAACTTGGGACCAAACATAACAAAAATTTTAAAAAAATCACTGCGACAAGCACCCGAGTCCAGAGTGGACTCCCTCTCTTTGTGGAAAATGACAATAGGTTGGCCGCGCCTACTAGCTAACCTTGACCGTGAAAAGGCAGAGATGCAACTCTTCACCCCTCCCCGGGCTAACATATGATTGTATCCTCACCAGCTGTGCGACCAGATCTTAGTATTCTAAACGTGGAGCGGGGCGCTCTCATTTGGATATAGATTAATTATAGCGTTATTTTACCTGCGCTTGTTTGCCGCTAACTTACACATACAATTTACTTAATATCATTGTAAACTTGTCATACTAACTCTCATCTGACATCTTCCCTCAGGTCTATATTTACCTGGCATCATTATCTATTTTATCTTGTTTCATCGTAGATTCCTCCTTACAACATCTTACCTGTATGTCCTTAAATATCACACGCGTTCAATAAAAACTAATATAACAATTAATGAGGCTGGTTCAGCCGTCACTTCTTAAATAACTCACGCCATTGTAAACTGTCCTCTAAACTATACTCATTGCTTACACCATAATATCCCGTCATTATCCATCACAATACACCATGGTCCTTTAAATATCGTCCCAAAAAAATCCTCGGATATTAATTCATCCGGTATGTAAATACATAAATTACTATTTCTGGTCATTTATACGAAATAATGAGATTTTGCCTGGAAAGGGCATCTATCGAAATACCATGCTTCGTTCGTTCTATTTGGGTGGAAAACACAGGGGATATTTCTAACACACATTTATAAATAAAATAGGTAGTTCTACCATGTGTTTTATGTACGGATACGATTACCTAGCAACATCCTTACGTTAAATTAGGCACTTTTAATTCATTAAAATAATTATTGTGATCATTAATCATTATGAGCGTACCCAGCTCCGTCAGATGCACAACTATGGTCGCCATTGACACAGTCATTGTACACACAAGATAAAACAAATCAAAAGAAAACAAATAACATGCTAACATTATGGCGATAAAATCCATGAATTATTTGACACTGTAAAATGTAATCAAAAGGTACTCATCACATTGAAGGCTCCTTCCTCATCTTTGCATAAGCTGGACCAGAGGCCCGCAACAGTATAACTTAACACATGACCTCCATGGCCAGTTCGAATCCCATCATGATGATGTAACACCACTCGCTAATATCACTGCAATCCTCCATTATCACTAGGTTGCTATAAGCCAGCACCCTTTTAAAATGCACACACACACATATTTAATTAGATTATGCACCACTAAAAAAATATACATTAGTGGACTATACACTTGTGTCATAGATGACAAATTCTCACACTATTTCCACACTTGTCGCGGACACATTTTCTGTTATATATTTTTCACTTGAATTACATATAATTTCACATCCGTCCTTACTGTTATACACATTCACAGCTCAGTATTCATTTTTAATATTATTTCGCATCAGCCGAACAATGGACTGTGCGTTTCGTACATTAATGCTTGGGCGTGACGCTACATGGACCAGCATCCACTAACGTTGGCTGAATGATGAACAATGCCCCTGTCACAGACTTCACCCACATATATGACAAAATGGTTGCCAATTCACAGTTTTGCACATACGACACCAAATGCTCCTTTCATAATCATAGGCTACAGTAATCAGGTACCTTAATTTATACACAAAAATATGGCCTTGCTATTCTTATGGTTCACGACGGAACTCGATCATAGGCTAAATTTATATAATCAGCGCTTGGGTAGAACTAATTTCTTGCTGAAGGACGCTATGTTCTCTCTCTCACACACTCGACGTTGTCAAATTTCCTTGCGCGGGGACTATTTCTACTCGGTGAACACAGAGATATTTAATCCGTTACCGCATTCCCAAAATTCTTGATAATAATTAGATTCATCATGGGCGTTTTAGATCATTCATGTAATGTCTTGATCTCTTGTAACTAACTGAGGCGTACTCTTTAAGGGCGGAGTCAAGCATCTACTGCGTACTAACTTGAGATAGTTACTGCGTTTTGGCAAGATTCTCAGAATTCGCTGGAGTGCTCCTGCTCTGAAACTTGCAGGCAAGCGACTTGTGACGCACCTGCTCTGCCCATTGTGTGAAAACCATAAATTTCTCCCTGTCAGAACTGCCAAGCCATATACAGTATATGTGGTCTTCAACACGGCAGAAAGATCCTAATTATTATTATAATCATTACATAATGATGATTTCATTCTCATTAACATCATGGCATTGCCCCATATAAGTACTCCAATGACATAATGTGTCCTTGGCCTAAGACGTAGGTCAAGGGCACAGTATGTCTACCCTTTATTATTCCCGTTTTTCCAACGGGGTCGGGGATGAGATGCGATAGAAGTCTTAATGGCGATGGTTTTTACGGCCGGATGCCCTTCCTGACGCCAACCTCATGAGAGGAGTTAATGAGAGATGAAATGAATGATGGTGAATGAAACTGGGCAAGGATGTGGAAGGAAGCGACCGTGGCCTGTCAGAAGGTACCGTCCCAGCATTTGCCTGGTGTTGAAAATGGGAAACCACGGAAAACCATTTCAAGGACAGCCGACGGTGGGGCTCGAACCCACGCGTCTACCGAGTCAGCAGAGAGCTTGGCCCCTTGACCTAACGCAGCGCTTTAGCCCGCGTAGCCACTACTGTCGGTTATTAAATAATAATAATAATAATTATTATTATTATTATTAGACCGTATTATTATTATTATATTTCATCCACACGTATTGTTGCAGAAGGCGTGAAACAATCATACACTGCTTTCTACTCCAAGATGTCGATCTTCTATTTCATTTATGTGGATCCCCGAGGGGATCACGACTAGTGGGACAATGGTTGGCGATCACGGGACCTAGGCTGAGTCCAACATTGCTTCCACTTACTTGTGCCGGGCTCCTTTCTCTCATCCTTCCTGTCGACCTCTCTTGGTTAACTCTTGTTCTCTTCTGACCCTGACGGTATTAGGGTATCCAAGGCCTAGGACGTCTTCCCTTTTCCCGCCTTAATTGACCCTTGTCGCGTCTTTCCTAATCCTTCATTCTTCGAGGGGTCAGACATCTTGTTTTCTCTTCGTAGTATCTCTTGTCTTCCGCACAAGGCCCTAAAGGAGGCAGAATGTGTGTAACCCTGCCACTTAGGGTGCATCCTGTAAGGCGCTACACCCTTAAGTGCTCACGGCTGATGCGTTTGGGAGTTAGAGGCCCCGAGGGATTCCTGAGCTGGGTCCGTTGTTCCCATTTTCATTGCCTTTTGGGGCGAATTCTCCCCTGTTTCTCTTTCCTGTCCCGTTTTCTTTCCATGTCCCTCAGTTCTCATTCTTTTCCTTGTCTTTTATTTCCCGTGTTCTTCGTTTGCTTTCCGTTTCTTCTTCTTGAGTGTTAGTTGGTAGTTAAGGAAGGAAGGAAGCTTGTAGCTTAATGTGACCGTTAATCTCGTGATCATGACCTCCTTTTTACGTGAAATCCGAACCACAGGACATGGCATTTCACTTTGAAAATCTCACATGCATTGACCGGGAATCGAACCCGGTCCGCCTTGGCGAGAGGCCAACGGCTTGGTCGCTGTGCCACCACGCCCCAGTTGGTAGTTAGTTTTAGTTAAGAGTTTGTAGTTAGATTTTCTTACGATGCGCTGACACGCGTCACCCCAATATCTGCAGTCCAAATGGCTGGGCAGCGGTCGCTTGGTAGGCTTAGGCCTTTAATGGGCTGTAAGGCCGGGGGATATTAGTTAGATTTGCTTATAGGTCAATTTTCACGATCACGCAAAACATAGGGGCCGATAACCTAGATGTTGGCCCCTCTAAACAACAATTATCATCATCATTTATGTGGTGGTAAGGTTTAAAACTTGCGGCTTCGGTGGCGTAGTTGGTAGCATGCTGAGCTTCTATGCCCAAGGTTGCGGGTTCAAACCTGGCTGAAGTCGTCGGATATTTTAATAGCGTTAAAAATCCCTCAGTATGCCTTCCTTCGGAGGGGAAGTAAGGCCGGCGGGCCCATGGCATAGATTTATGGCATGTAAAAGAACCTTCCACTAATTACACTTGTGTGAAGCTAAATTATGGGTTAGATTTGACTAACGCTTTTAAGTTCCAACGTTCGTCGCCAGGAGACGACTGCGGAGGCATCTAGTAACGAAATTCACAACTAGTTGTCGTTGACGGTAGCATTTGGTATAAAAAGGAGGAACTACTTAGAAACTGAATGTCTGCAGTCCTCACCTGAATTACAGATAAAACACACTAATACAGCCATCACATTTAACACCGGTTATCAGACAGATTCTACACACACCCAAAGTACACGGGGCTACATGACCGCGTTGTCGATGCCCCTAAACTGAGGAACCAACTGTTGTGCAAGTGTTAATGACGGATTTTTGGACTTACAGTATGTCACTGTATTGATGGGAAGTTCCAATGTTTAAAGTTTCCCTTCAGAGACATTGGTATAACACCTGTTGCTATTTCATCATGATCGATTTTGACCAACTAAGGACCACGTAAATAACTCTCCGTGATTTCAGTTTTCTTTGCCGCCAGTATTCCTTCATTCTCTTGCTCAGAGCTTCCTTCTTTTCAGCTGTCCAATGTTGTTTCTTCTTGGTCGCTGTTTCTGGCTCAAGGAACCCCTCAAATGTGTGTATCTTATTTCTGAAAGTGGTTCTGTTGCGGATGTCTTGATCAGTGATGTTCATTTCTTGTAGATCCTTATTGGGGTTAGCAAACCATTTTTCATAAGAGTTGCCTTTCCTATTGGGCTTGTTGAAGTGGTTAAACATATTCTCAGTCAGTCAGTCGTCAGGCATTCTTGAAACATGTCCAAATAATTTAACCCTTCGTTTTCGTATGGTACCTGAGATTATACTGCATGTTTTAGATACGAGGGCTGTTTTTTAAGTAAGAGCCGTTTTATTTAAAGCCCGTAGTTAATGCGCACGCCGCAACAAGCGTGCGCCATACCTCCCGGCATCCTTTGCGAACAAGCAGGCGTTAGTTGCAGCTGTGTAGCTAACCTGTACACTGAACTGTGCATCTTTACAATGTTCAAGATTATTGATTCGCTCGCCACGTGTGAGGTACGATCTGTTATACGTTTTTTGAGTGCAAGAAACATGTCGGTTGCAGACATTCATCGTCAGCTTTGTGAGGTGTATGGTGATTATGCAATGACGGAAGGTAAAGTGCTAACATTGGTACGCCAGTTCAAAAGTGGCCGTGAAAATGTTCAGATGACTTGGTGACTGCGATTGACACGATAATTCGCGAGGACCGAAGATTCACGATAACCACTCTATCAATTGATTTTCCTCAAGTGTCGCCGACGATGAAGAAGTGAAAACAGACGTGAATTCTTGGTTGTCAGAGCAGGTGGCAAACTTTTATGCAGAGGGATTTCAGAACTTAGTTTTAAGGCATGACAAGTGCCTAAATAAACAAGGCAACTATGTAGAAAAATAGAGGAAGGTACGTAAAACCTAAAAATAAATGTGGTTTCAAAATAAATTGTTCGGTTAATTTGTAAATAAAACGGCCCTTACTTAAAAACAGCCCTTGTACTATCATATTTACAAACGTAATTGGAATGTGTCAGAACAGTTTTAGGTAGATTTCATTAGAAAGCTAACTATTGCAATGGGTACCATGTTTCTACTTCCGGAAAATTTCGACATATCTTCGCGTTTCGCATCCCCTAGACCCGAAAACCACCGTCAGTTCAAAAGTTTATATATAATTTATGTATATATGTATCTATCTATCTATCTATATATATCACTTTCTTGTGGACACGATAACTACCGAAATTTTGCACCAATCACTTTGAATTTTTTACAAAATATGTATCCCTTTAAAATCTCGGTCGAGTTCGCTATTGGGCAAAATCGGTCGAAGGGGGTGAAAATGGGGCGCTTTTTTTTCCGAAAAGTGAAATATCGCTATAACTCTCATAATACGTGAAATATCGAGTCCATTCAAAGTTCATACTATGTGTCAAAAATTTATGTTTAAAGAGTTTTTTGATAGCACCAACCATTGACCAAAGAGCTGGGAAAAAGTGGGTTTTTCGGGAAACATTAATAGGCACAATATCAACACCGTACAAAATGGACAATATTCCCCTAATAATTACCTAATACTTTTGTCTGAAAGAATTTTTGATATGACCCACCATTACGCCAAGGGATGAGATAAAAGGTTTCGGAATTAGAAGAAAATGCCAAGTGCCATCAGAGGTTGCCATGACAACGCTTCTAAATTTATGACGGATGAGCTATCAGAGGTTGCCATGACAACTCCATTGCACGAGATCACCATCTGACTCTGTGGGTCAGAGTGGGAAGCGGCTTCGGTAACGTAACTGGTAGCATGCTGAACTTCTATGCCCAAGGTCGCGGGTTCAAAGCCGGCCGAAGTCGTCGGATTTTCCAACAGCGCTAAATATCCCTCAGTATGCTTTCCTTCGGAGGGGAAGTTCCAACATTCGTTGCTAGTTGCGGTGGCATCTAGTAGCCATGTTCACAGCTAGGTGTCGCTGACAGTAGTATTTGTTAGAAAAATTAGAAACTACTACTTGGAATTGACTGTCTGCAGTTATTACCTGAATTACAGACTAATACAGCCATCACAATTAACACCATTTATCAGACAGATTCTACGCACATCCAAAGTACACGGGGCTACATGACCGCGTTGTCGCAGTCCCTAAACTGAGAAACCAACTAACATCTCTGCTGGAAATAAAATTGTGCGTGAAGTAACAGACCGTTAGATAGTTACACATTAGTGTCGAAACCTTGCATAAGGACAGTGTGACCACAAGTATAAACATGCACCCGAAATTTCGAGAAGGTTTCCGTCCCCATAAGACCATAAAATGTTAAAAATATGCATAAACAGACGAAAAGCAAAGTTAATTAAGCTCCAATTGTAAAATACTTTCCCGCAACAAATGAGGTCTGATCCTTCTACGAAAACCTGCATATTCTGCCTATTTTTGCCCATCCCCTAGTTTACCGGGTGAAATCTACCTCCGCCTTACGGCGTGCCGAGAGGATTTTTATTTATTTATTTATTTATTCCTTTAGTTATTATTCTCGTATCAGAAACATGTTACACAATTAAAAACATTTCATTAAATACAATTAGACCAGAACTTGGCGACTTGTAGTGCATTCTCTGAGGCTAGGTGTAGATCCTCCGATGTGCAGGTGGTTGGACACATACGACATTGAACCATGTGGTTGACAGTGTGATCTCCGCAATCATACTTGATGTTTCCGTCTTTAGCGTAGTTCCATCTTACCATATTGGCTCTGTATTTGTCGACTCCTGATCTCAACCTATTTAGGGATTTCCATGTCATCCACGCCTCGTTATGACCCGGTGGTAAAGTTTCAGATGGTGTTGTACAGCCACCAGAAAGAAGACCTTTAGCTTTCCAAGATTGTAGTCTAGCATTTTTCTCGGTGGTTGTGAATTCCTTTGATGTTTTTAGGAAACTCTTCCTAGATTTCAGTCTTAGTGTGTGTAATTTGTACCCATATAACGGATGAGTTCTTTCATGCTCCACCTTCTTCTTTTCCTTGTTCGCTGTTATTTCTCTTCAAACAGAAGGTGGTGCTATCCCTCAGTATGCTTTCCTTCGGAGGGGAAGTTCCAACATTCGTTGCTAGTTGCGGTGGCATCTAGTAGCCATGTTCACAGCGGTCTAGCTGTATGCCTCTCACCAAGGCGGTCCGGGTTCGATTCCCGGTCAATGCATGTGAGATTTTCGATGTGAAATGCCATGTCCTGTGGTTCGGATTCCACGTAAAAAGGAGGTCCCGTGGCTCATAATCACAAGATTCACGGTCACGTAAAACTACAATCTTCCTTTTTTATCCCGGCGAGGTGGTAAAGTCATTCAATTGGAGTGAATTTGAGACACCCAGTTATTATTCTGCACGTATCATTGAGAGCCACATCCACCTGTTTGACATGAGCTGAGTTATACCAAACAGGACATGCGTACTCTGCGGTGGAATAACATAATGCCATTGCAGAAGATCTGATGGTTGCAGGTTGGCTACCCCACTGCGACCTGGCCAATCTTCTGAGGAGATTGTTCCTTTAGTTAGTTAGTTAGTTAGTTAGTTAGTTAGTTAGTTGCGATATTGACCGTGGCCGAGCCCAGTATATAGGGTACTGTATGTACTCTGCCAGTGGCTAATGCGGCCGTGTGAAGTGCTTGCACCTGCCTACGCATGAAGAGGCTACAGTTTGCGCTCCACATGAGGCGTGTACTTCAAATGATGCGGACTCACAGGGCTGGTATTACCCTTCTGTTCAGCCGTGAACTACATTCTGTTGTTGTGAGGAGCATTAATGCTTCTGTCTTAGTGAACACCTATAATACAGGGTGGTTATAATTAAACTTTCCCTATTTAACTGTATCTAGTTGCCAAGTGCGTGCTTGCTCATTCATGAAACATAATGTGATCATTGTCAAGGACATGGGGAAGAGAAATAATGACTAATCAATAAATTAAAACACTTTTAATGTGCTGCAACAACATTCCAATGCCATGGTCACTGCTACAGAACTGGCTCGATATGGCGCTCGTCAGTGTGTAGGAGAGTCTGAATGCGCAGGATTGCATTCTGCATAGCTGCACGAAACATCTCCATGGGTATGCTCGACACCTCTCTCGGTATGCTTCTCTTGAGATCAGCACATGTGTGAATGTTACTCTGATAAACCCTGTCTTTCAGGTAGCTCCACAACCAGAAATCACAAGGAGTGATATCAGGTGATCGTGACGGCCAATCATTTGGAAATGATCTACTGACAATCGATCGTCACCAAATGTGTTGCGGAGAAGCAGTTGAACGTGACGAGCGATGTGTGATGGAGCCCCATCTTGCATGAAAACTGTTGAAGTCAATGCGTTTCTCTCTTGTAGGGCGGATAGGACATGTTGGCGAAGCATATCGCAGTAACACTGGCCATTAACACTGCACGTCTTTGGTCCTTGAGCGCCAGCTTCCTCAAAAAGAATGGACCAATGATGAACGTAGCAATGAAGCCACACCATACGGCGACACCACGTTCACTGTGCTGAGGAACTTCATGCACATCGACTGGGGATGAAGATCCCCACACTCAGCAATTATGTGTGTTCCTCGCACCCGTCAGAGAAAAATGTGCTCCGTCTGTCCATAGGATAGTCCAAGGCCTGGCCTCATCAACTTCAATCCGCGGTAGAAATTGGAGAGATAAGTTAACACGTTGTTGTGCGACCTGTGGTGTAAGCTTCTGGACGATATGGATCTCACGGTATACGGATAGCATTTGACAATGGTTCGAAGCACCTTCCTCACAATGGACCACGGAATGTTCAACTGTCGTGACACAGCATGCGCACTGCTGGACGAATAGTCACTGCGCTCAACGTTGTCCGCCATGGCAACAACGATTTCGTCAGCCACTCGCGGTTCAACCGGTCGGCGGCTTCTTCCTGTAGCGACACCCAGTTCTCCAGTCGATTCAAACTTCTTCATCATGTTCCGCAGAGCAGGTGGAGAAAGAGGACCTTGCCGTAAGCTTTTTAGCTGGCGATTATTTCGAAGTGCAGCTGCAGCGTTACTGTTGTTTTCATAGAAGAGCTTCACCAATAACGCTCTGTTCTTTTTGTCTAAGCCCATATTGACACCATCCATAAGTGCACTGACACTAGTCTGATCAGCGTGACTCTGAATGATCATGGCCCCTGGTGGCCAGGTGTGGTACTAGTAGCAGGTGGCGCTGTAAAGCATGGAAATCTCGTGCCCCTTAATGTGGACATTATTACTACCAAGTTTGGTACTCACACTATTACTAGTTTCCTTTCTAGAACGTGTTAAATAGGCCTGTTTGCCATTTCTTGATGAATACAGTACATTTGCATTTGTCTGTTGGCACAGGCTAGAGTAAAATGTGGCTTTTCACCGATGTCTCAGTCTCACTCATGGCTGTGATTATATGGAAGCTACTGAGGTATGGGTGGTGCTTAGTAATGACATTCAAGGCACAGTCAGTGCCTGTGGATGCTGTGAACGGTTCTACTCATAGGGTTAGTACTGCTGTTCTGACTCAGTGAGGAAAGCAATGGCGAAATACCTCACTCCTCTTCTTGCCTAGTACGCCTCAATATAGCGCTGCCTTGGGCTTTTGTGGGTATCTACGCACATAACCTAACGGCGGTACTTTTTGAGGATCCAAACAGCCTGCGGGCTGACTACCTAAGAGACAGACAGGCAAAGTTTAATTATAACCACCCGGTACTAGTAAGGGAGTAAAGCTATTGAGCCTTTCCAGCTGATAATATACAACCAGAAACACTGTGTTCGTAAGTAAATACAGTGAGGTCCTTCGCTAAATGACGCAACCTCTCAGGGGTAGCGCGGCGGGAGGATGAGTCACAGGCAACTAGCATGTACCGATTACAAAACAGAGGGTCGGGAAGCTCTGGATGCTGTCATAGCCTTGATTACATACACAGCTGGCAAGATACCTTAGTTGACAGAGTTTAAACTTATGGTGAAGTACTGTAGCCTATGTCGTATTCCGTGTACATGGTTAGGTATAGAACAAATAAACGAATCCTCAAACAAAAGGTATACAGAAACAATCCGCGTACTCTGGAGGCTCTCGAGAACGAAATAACTGCACTGAAAGGTAATATCAGTGAGGATGAATTACAGTGAATTACATATGGAAAGAGAAGGACAGCATTTCCTGCAACTACTCTGTAATTCATGTAAGTGAAAATGATTATTAAATACGTTAAAATGCCTAAATGTGTTACTGTATTCTTTAAGTTCGACCCTGACTATTATACGTCAGAAAACTGTAATAAAATGAGGCTCATTATAACACTACTTTTCATTATGAAACAGTTCCTTATACCAATCAGAGCTCAAGAAACAGTTGTTTGACCAATTAGATAATTAGATGTGCTGAGTTCCACGGCCTTCTAATTTAAATTTCACGGCCTGGCCTAGTGTCATAGTAGGGTAATCGAGGAGGCCTTGGTCAAATACAAGGCATTCTGTGCGTCTCATGCGCTCTGTTCAGTACATAAAACTGGCGAAAACTCGACAGATATTGATGAATATTTATGTTCGAACATAAAATAGTTATAATAATATCGTCGAACATAAACAGTCGTATGCAACTCGCCTATAATGGTAATTAAGACACTCGTATGGAAATTATAAAACTCGAAAACGCTCGTTTTATAAACATACTCGTGTCTTAATTATTGCCATTATAGGCTCGTTGCATAATGTACTATAGTCTGCATATCCTTAACCCAAAATGCCTTAAGAAAAGAGCAACAAGAAGGATTTATTAAAACAGTGGGTGTCAGGTAATAGTGATTATTCAACTGATGGCAGGGACCGGACATTTATGCACTGAAAAACGATTAAAATAGACGTAATTTGTCTTCTGAAAACATTGAAAAACATGCAATTATCTATTGTGGTGCTTCTTTCTGCAGTGAATGATACATGTATAAACTGAGTGAATAAGATAGGCTTGTTATTAAGTGCTTATTTTTCAATTTTAATGCATATATTCTATATTTTAGTGGATAATTGTATGCATATTTTAACGGTTTTCAGTGCATAAATGTCCGGTCTGTTCTCATTAGTGTTACGTGTCCACTTAACACGCGGGCTGCATGACCATGATGTCGCAAAACCCCTAAATGATTCAACACCTTTCACACCCCTCTGACTGTTGCAAGATACAAGCTTCGCATCTCACACTACTAATAGGCTATAATAGACCTTGCGCTCAAGCCTTATCCTCACCTTCAGCTCAAATCTTTTGGATCACCTCGTGGTGTAGAGGCTAGCATTCTTGGCTAACGCTTTGGAAGTTCGGGTTTGATTCCCGGCTCCGTCAAGACATTTTAATTATGGTCTGATGGCAAGAACGGTGTACACTTAGCCTCGTGAGGCAAAACTTAGAAGAGAACGGTTCGACTCCCGTCTCAGCCAACGCGGATGTGGTTTTCAGTGGTTTTCCCGAATTCTACAGCAGGCAAATGCTGGGGTGGTTCCTCACTTAAGGCCATGGCCGTCTCCTTCCCAATCCTCACCTGATTTACTCACACACAAGTACATTTGGCTACATGACCACGATGTCGCAAAGCCCATAAAATAATCAACAACAACGAAACTTCTAAAATTCCTATAAGATTATCGTCAATTAATAGACTCCGTATAGGCGGCTTCGGTGGCGTAGTTGGTAGCATGCTGAGCTTCTATGCCCAAGATCGCGGGTTCAAACCCGGCCGAAGTCGTCTGATTTTTTTTTAGAACGGTAAATATCCCTCAGTATACCTTACTTCGGAGGGGAAGTAAAGCCGGCGGGCCCTTGTCATAGATTTATGGAATGTCAAAGAACCTTCCACCAATTAAACTTGTGTGAAACTAAATTGTAGGTTATATTTCGTTGAAACGCTCTTTCGAAGTTCCAACGTTCACCACTAGGTGTCAGTGACATCTGGTAGCGAAAGTTGGAACTACTTGAAATTGAACTGAACTTGTAGCTCACCCCATGGGTGTCCGTATTGAAGCAGCTACAGCCTCTGGCGAGCCGAACATGCCCTCGGACACTCCCGGCACTAAGAGCCATACGCTAATTAATAAATAACTTCAAGGAGTCCCACCGTTTGCCTCCTTGAAATGCTTTCCCGTGGTTTCCGCCATTTTAAACTTCAGGCAAATTCTGGGATGGTACCTTCTGACAGGCCACGGCCACTTCCTTCCTTATCATTGCTGAGTTTCATTCACAATCATTCATTTCATTTCTCATTAACTCCTCTCGTAAAGGTGGCATCTGGAAGGGCATCAAGCCGTAAAAGCCATCCGCTACAAAACATTTCATAGGATCTCATCCCCGACCCCGCTGGAAAACGGAATAATAAGGGGTAGACATACATACATTCGTTCTTAGAGGTTGTACCTGACATCCTGGTACGCAGGCATGACGGCTGGCAGAGCTGGACATCCCTGTGGCACTCAGAGTAGTAGCGAGGCGGGGCACATATGCTGACTGGAGCGTGCGACTCCTTCCCACTGGCCTTGAGTGCTTGGGCCGTCAGGGCTGTCCATTCCAACATGTACGGTACTCGCTACCTCCCATTGATTTATATGAGAGATTCACCACATGATTTTGGAGCCTTGCAGTTCAATCTGGCAGCTGATTGTCCTCTTATAATACAACGATTGCGTCCACAAAGTTTCAAGATAGGTTTTGACCTGTCTTACCTGATACTTCCCTTCTCAGCACGAGACCATAGCGGCTTCGGTGGCGTAGTTGGTAGCATGCTGAGCTTCTATGCCCTAGATCGCGGTTCAAACCCGGCTGAAGTCGTCGTCAGAGTTTTTAAGAGCGTTAAAAATCCTTCAGTATGCCTTCCTTCGGATGGGAAGTAAAGCCGGCGCTCCCATGTCATATATTTATGGCATGTAAAAGATCCATCCACAGACTAAACCTGTGCAAAGCTAAATTGTTAGGTTAGATTTCGTCGGAACGCTCTATCAAAGTTCCAACGTTCACCACTAAGTATCATGGATATCTGGTGGGGAAAGTTGGAACTACTTGAAATTGAACGGAACTTGTAGCTCACTCTAAGGGTGTCCGTTGGAAGCAGCTACAGACTCTGGCGAGCCGAACATGCCCTCAGACACTCCTAGCACTAAAAGCCATACGATAAATAAATAACCTGACCATGTTGTCGCAAAGACCGTGAAGGAATCAACAACAACTCTTTGCTACTGTTGTCTGTGCACAGCACCTCCAATTCTCGAGAGATTACTCCCGAGTTGGTCAACTGCAGCGACTACAAGGGAAGTCGTGTTAACGCAAGGAGCCTGCTTGCGTGGTCCGTAAACGAATTAATAAGCCAGCTTGCAGATAACACTTTATAGCTATAAAATGGGCAAAGAAATCTAATAATAATGCAACAGCACAAACTCGGGGAGAGAAGTAGGTTTTAACTAACCTGACGGAGAAACGACAGTGAATTTAAAGGGGATGCTTATATGGTTTACTTAGAACAAAGTTCTCCTTGTGGCGTAGAGGCTAGCATTCAAGGTTGCCACCGCGTTGATCCAGATTCGATTGCTGACTGTCAAGAAATTTAATCCTGACCGGGGGGTTGTAAAGGGATAAACTCGGCCTCGTGAGGCTGTACTGAGAAGAGACTGTTTCAATTCCCACTTCAGCCAACCTAGAAGTGGCATCCCAGTTCTACTTCAGGCAGGTACCGGGATGGTAAATTACGACCACAGTCGCCTCCTCCCCAAACAATGTGTGTTTCAGTATTCAGTATTTCGACTGATTTGAAGCAATCCTCCATGTCTTGAGCCCATCGTTTTATCTCTACATAACTACCACACCTTACATATGTGCCCCCAGGGACTCACATCTTGTGGGACGTGGGTTGGCGACCATGGGACCCCAGCTGAGTCCGGCATTGCTTCCACTTACTTGTGCCGGGCCCCTCTCAGTCTTCTTTCCTGTCGACCTCACTTGGTCAACTCTTGTTCTCTTCCGACCCCGACGGTATTAGGGTATCCAAGGCCTAGGGAGTCTATTCCTTTCCCGCCTTAATTGGCCCTTGTCTCATCTTTTCTGATTCCCTCCTTCTGTGAGGGGTCAGCCTTCTTTTTATTTTCATGTTATCTCCTGCCTTCTGCTCAAGGCCCTCAAGGAGGCCGGGTGTATGTAGCCCCACCACTTTTGGTGCCCCCTAGATAATGCTACACCCTCAGGGGCTCACGGCTGGTGAGTTCGGGAGTTGGCGACCCCGAGGGATTCCTGAGCTGGGTGCGGTTTCCCCCTTTTGTCCCTTACCTGTGGGGTGGACCCTCTCCTCTTTCACTTTCCTACCTGCCTTTCATGGCTCTCCTTCCTTCCAAGTCCCTCAATCCGCATTTTTCTAGGGTTGAGGGCATTTCTTTTCCTCCTGTCCTTTTTTGCCTTATTCTCCTTTATTTTTCCATTTCTTCTTCTAGTATGTAGGTTAGTAGTTAGTTTTAGATTTTAAGTTTGCATTTCATTTTCATCTTCACGATCACCCAAACCATCAGGGGCCGATAACCTAGATGTTAGGCCCCTTAAAACAACAATTATCATCATCATCAGCATCCTTACATATGTGGCAATCTGTTTAACATATTCTAACCTTGGTCTACCCCTACAGTTCCTTGTCCTCGATTATTCCTTCCATAACTAACTTTGCTATTCCTGGATGTCTTAGTATGTGTCTTACCAATCTATTTCTTCTCATTATTAACTATCGCTAGAAACATCTCTCCTATCCCACTCGTCTTAATACCGTATCTCAGAGACCCAATTATTCCTCTACCAGAAAAATATGGCACCTGGTCACAACTTGCCATATGGAACTTGGAAATCATTCAACAGGCTAAGGAGGGGGGATCACGCTGCAAGAACAATCTAAAGAAATGGAACATGCTCATCAACAATGAATTGTTCTGCGAATGCAGCATGTTACAATATACAGAACACCTGCTGATCTGCCCCTTGATGGAAGACATATGTTCAAAAGACGATCTTATGGCTGCAAATACTAATGCTATAACTGTTGCTACTTACTGACAAAATGTAATTTGATTCAGACACGAAAAAAAAATAATGTTACGCCATCTACCCATCTGATCTTCATCCTTCTAATGGAACACCACATTTCAAATTATTTTATTATCCCCTTTTCTACTGCGCCAACAGTCCACGTAAATTGCTTTCCTTGCCTGATCCAACCTACTTTGATATCCATAGATTGCCACGCTTCTGACAAAGGCTTTCAAAAATGACTTCCTAATACCTAAATTTATATTTGATATCAGCAGATTTCCCTTATGTAAAAATGCTTTCCTTGCCTAAGCCAACCTACTTTTGATATCCTCCTTGCTTCGTCCATCGCTGTTTATTTTGCTTCCTAAGTAGCAGAAGTCTCCTTCTTCCTTTATATTTTCACCCAGGTAATATTTTGAAAAATATAACAATTTTCCGTGTACGGTATTCTTAAGAATATGATAAAAATTGAAATTTGATAATCTACTTTAATCTACTTCATTCTCTAGTAACTATCTCCTTCTTTTGGTTGCACAGGGGTTGTTAGCAATTGTGCACCACGTTACGATCCAGGGACACAGGATGAAACGTCCTCTCAAAAGGAAACCTCTTGTGACATTGCCAGTACTAATTAGAAATGCATGCATATGTTTACCATCACAGCGTGTTTTGTATCCGTATGGCAGTTTGAAACAAAGCAGAGGGGTTTGTTGTGATATCCCTTCACAGTGGATTGATGCCTCTCACCCCGGAATTAAATACGGACAGTGCGCGAAACCAATGTCCGTTTTCACGTAGGAATATATTTTATTTCCGCATTTTAGGTTTTTGGATCAAATATCACAGAATGGAACGTTTGTCACCTGTATCATCAGTAGATACCCCGCGGCACAATTCTATAGCATGAAACAATTTCTATTCTGGTACAGTAAAAATAAACCCTCTTTGATTTTAAAAAAATATAATAAAAAAAATTACGAGCCTGACAGTAGTCGCATATGATGTGTAACATCTGACATAGAAGCAACCTCACGTGAAATTGTTGATACACCGGTATTTTATAGTATTATTGGCACACATATTAATCTATTGTAAAAGGGAGTGTTTTACAGAGTTTATAATACGGAACTCATTTTATTAGATGATTTGTAGCTTCCACCAGCACTAGCCTAAATAAAGAATACGATATGGAACAACTAGATTAATAGACGCGACACCACTCTGCTGCTAATCGGTTTAGGGGACCAGGTACCGTTGCGTCAATGCGCTACTCTGCCTGGTGAATAATATTTTAGGGACGTAATTTTGAATTTGATTTGTGAATTGAAGAATTGTTTAATAATAAAAATAGTTTTACCGCCGCAAGCGACAATCGCTTCGGCGGCGCGTGTATAAGATTGGGATGGTTTAAAAAGAAATTGTTTGGTATAAGGTGGAAAAAATAAAAGATGTTAATTTAATTTCGTTTTCGGGGAATGAACAGTTGTCATAGCAGTCTAGCGTTGTTTACATACTAGCCTGATGTTCTGGCTCTATATAATGTGCACCATGGCCGGCGTTGCAATAGCTTCAGCTTAATAATAATAATAATCAAATGATTTTAAAAGTTACGTTTTAGCTTAAGGAAGGAAGACAGACCTCTAGTGGGTTGGCGTTTGATAGTATGAAATTGTTGAAAAGACCTGTAGTAGGTTAATTTGTTTAGAAAAATAAATAATAATAATATATAAGCCTCGCTATTTGGGAATATGATGAATTAATGATTTATGAATGATTTGTAAGGGCTGTGAGCTTACTGAGCTGTGATTGGTTGTATTCGAATATGCCGGCTGAGCGGGCGTCCGTTTTTGGTGTTCCTGATGGTAAAAATTTTAAATTTTTGTTCAAAAAGTGTATTTTGGGAGTGTAGCTATAATGTAGAGTAGGTTTTGTTCGGATATATTGGTATTTGGTTAAAAAAAGTTAGTCGGACGTTGTAATCCAGGCCTGTGATTGGCTATCCGAGTTCCGCAGTCTCTGAGCTGTTTTTAAATGAATATGTAAATTTTGTGTTTCTGAAACGTGTTAAAAGTTAAAATTTAAGCGTAATCGAAGTTAATAATTTAATTTTGGGTTTCTGAAAAATAAATTAGGGTGTGTATGAACTAAAGAATGACCCGCCAGCCCGCGGCGCGCCACCCCGATGGACAGGCTTTCGCCTAATCCCCAGGCAGGCCCGCCACGAGCTGACAGGTCCTGTGTTCGACTGCGGACACTGTCAGATAGTCTTGGAGTGTATTTGTAACCTGTGATATTGTTTTGAGAGTGATTTTGGACTGTGGGAATATGTTTTAGGTTTTGTTAACTGTGATATGTAAAAGTCCGGTTTGTATTGTGTTTTCCGGTCCGCCAAGCTCCATCCCAGGCGACCGGGTTCAGACCCAGTCCCCAGGCAGGTACGTAGCGATCCCGGAGTCCTGTGTTCGGTTTGTGGCTGAGTGTCTATGGAAGTGGGATGGCTGAGAGTTGGGAGAGGAGCTGTAGTAGCTGTGTAAGGGCTGAATTAGTATGTGTTGGAGGCGGATGGACTTTTAGGGACATGAGGGATGGAATGTTGGTGTTTTCGTGTTGTCCAAGCTTCAACTGCTTTCGCCTTATGGCTGTTTTGATGTACTAACAACCTAAATATGACGCCGCATGCGCACCACCACAGTTGACGCACCTAGGTTGGTCTCTGGCTACGGTACAAGCGGCGTGGTAATGACTACCTCCACACCGGTTGCACCGCGCCTCGTGGGGGCAACTAGCAGCATCATGTCCCAATCGCTGGCAGTTGAAACACTGGATCGTTAGTGTAGTGTGTGGTTTGGGAGGAAGGCGACGAGTCGCTCGTGTTTTTGGACGGGGTTTTGGTTTTGCTGTGTTTAAGGGAGGGAAATTGTCGGGTGAGGCATCGCTCTCTGATGGAGGGGCAATTGCCTGTGAGGGAGTTGTTTGTGAGCCTTCGTGTTCTTGTATTGTTGGACCTGAACTTTGTTTACTGTCTGTAGGCTTGTATATGATTGTATGGCTGTTAAGGCTGGTGAGTTGCGTGTTTTTATGTTTGTGTTTAGGTCTGATGTGAGCGAGGTGAGTTTGGGTCCATGTTTCCTTAATGTCTGGCTCTGTTTGTGACTGTTCGTGGAAGAGTTCAGGTGAGGTTGTTTGGGAAGCCTTTGAGTATTTGAGTGTAGGCGGCAAGGGAGGCGCGACAGGGATTTTGGCAGTTGTGTCGTCCTGTTTGGGCTCGTGAGTGTCATCTGTTTGAGTGCAGGATTCTGTTTGATTGTTTGATTTGGGTGAAATGTGTAGATGTTGGGGAATGCCAGGGTGGCTTAAGAGGGCCCTACTAATACCCTTCAAACGGCTATTGCTGGTAGGTGTAATGACTATGAACCCATTGGATGTTTCTTCTATGTCCGTGATGTTCTGCCATACTGGTGTCAGTACCTCGATGACAGCCATCCGGTTTGCTAGGGGATTCCGTGCTGGCCTAATCATGATGATTGTGGCCCACGGTGATGTTCTCCGGGGGTGAGTGTAATGAAGGCACGTGTTGAAGTCGATGTCGGGGATTGGAGCGAATTTAGCAAGTTGTTTCTGAGTGGGACGTGGTGTATTCCTGAAGAGGTCCCAGACTGGGTCAGCAGGGTTGAACTCTTCAGGATTATGTTTGTGTGGGTTCATGGTTGCTGTACTGAGAGTAATGAGGTGAATGAATGGGGTCAAATACTATTGTAGACCGTATGGGGAACGAAGATTGGCTTGCCCAAGAAGTTTATACCTGTCGCACAAGGTTTTACAGTTGATCGGTAGTAGCCGTGACAATGTGCGCGCAGGCGGAAAAATTTAAATAATTAATTTATATAAATTAATTATTTGGCTGCTGCAGGGTTGGAGGAAGAGTTTGGCTCGGCTGTAACTCGAGGGTGATAGGATTTTCTTGACGTGGATGGTGTGGAAAGGTGGGCTGGCAACAATGGCTTGGTTACGACAATGGGTAACGGATATTTGAATGGGAGGGGATTGTAGGCTTAGATGTGGGTTATGGGAAGGCTATTGACTCGGAGGCAGCGATGATGAAGCGGCGATGATGAAGCGGCGTGGAAGGTGGATCATCAGTTTGCATCGGTAGGGTCGGAGCTCGGCACAGAGACGTCTGTTCAGCTCGGGAGCAGATGCTACTGTCACTCTGTGTCACCGCGACACCTCTCATAACCTTAAATTCCTTATAAACAGGTCCTCTTGATTCACAGACCAACACGTAATTTCATATGGATTCTGTTAAAATGAGTCATATTGATATGATAAATATCGTTTAAAATGATAATCTGGTAGCAAAGATATCTACCCGCCCAGGATTCGAGCCCAAGATATCTAGATTCACAGTCATACGCAAAAACCCCACGGCTATTTCGACTACGCAAATATTGTGCACAAGATGGTTACTTATTTCCACGTTCCAATAATACTGCATTACGGAATTAAGTTTCGATAATGTTCGTGAGTGAAATTGAGTTTAAAATGCCTTATGCCAATGCAATGCCGACTACTTACAATGTTTGATATTAAGGCATTTTACCATTTAAATACTGATACGAAGACTTCGAACATGTACCATGTCATTTGTTTAAATCACTTGACAGTGCCAGATGGATCGATCGATCGAGTTGGCAGTGCGTCTTATACTTCCGTTCGATCCACTACTGCCAGCTAGGGCACACTTCCATTCGATCGATCGAGCGGGCAGTGCATACTTCCGTTGTCCACCACTGTCAGCTAGTACACTTCCGTTTGATCGATCGAGCGGGCAGTGCATACTTCCGTTTGATCCACCACTGCCAGCTCGATCGTTCCGATCCACTTCCGTCCCCAATTTTCAAAATAATTCCCACAAAACTATCCAGCAACCGAGCGGAATGATGTTACACATCAAAAAGTTAGTGTTTCAGAGCCAATACACCTAACCATGGATATATTTTAATTCATCTATTCGTACGAGGAGCGTACTATATCGTTTTACACTTAAATTTCTCCTACCCAAATGTAGTAAATTACACATCATTTATTACGTCCACATTATCAACATAATCTCCTTGTAACTTTATGCAATTTTGCCATCGATGTGTCAGTCTATCCAGACATTCCTGAAACCATTATTTAGTAGTGCTGCGTATCCATGCTTTGACAACTGTGTCCAGTTCTGCAAAATCCGCAAAACGGCGACCATGCAACGGAAGCATAGCGGAATTCTACCGAACAGTGCAATCAGTTGGCAAGAGAATGGTGACAGTGTTCTGGAACACAAAGGGCATCATCCTCATTGACTGGCTGGAATTGGGGGCCACGATTAACAGTGCAGCATATGTGGCAACCCATAACCGCTTACATCGTGCCATTTAATCTAATCGGATAGGAAAATGGGCTAAAGGTGTGCTTCTGCAACATGACAATGCCCACCTCCACACTAGCCGAGGGACCACCGCTGCCATTGATCAAATGGGATTCACGGTGCTGCCACAGCCACCATACTCTCACGACTTGGCACCTAGTGATTATCACCTGTTCGGGAACATGAAGAAACCTTTGGACAAAGCTGTCATAAGGACCGCGCACTTCAACGAGTGGGAACTAAGCCAGACTTGCACCTGTTGTTACTGTAACTAGGTGTCGGAAATTTGTTGATGCAAAACTCATTACGCTAATTCCAGGCACAGAAGACCGCCAGCCTAAAATATAACCATGTTGACCATCTCGTGGTGTTGCGGTTAGCATTCATGTCTGTCGCCCCGGAGGTCCAGTTCCGCCTCCCGGCTCTGCCAATAAATTTAATTCTCGTCTGAGGGTCGGAAGAGGGTACACTCAGCCTCGTGAGGCTTGACTGAGAAGAGGTGGGTTCGATTCCCATCTCAGTTATTCCGGAGGCTGGTCACTAACTTAGTCCACGGCCGTCTCCTTCTCAATCATCACCTGAAAAACACACAGCCAAGTACATGGGTCTGAATAACTTCGCTGCCGAAGCCCCTCAAATGAAACAACAGCAACATAACCATGTTAACAGTCGTAGTTCTCGCGTAATAGTTAATTCGTTCATTATGAATTCCTGTCCGTTACAATAAATATTAACGGCTTCGGTGGTGTAGATGGTAGCATGCTGAAATGCTATGCCCAAGATCACGGGTTCAAATCCCACCCGAAGTCGTCGGATTTTTAAGAGGGTTAATATCCCGCAGCATCCTTCGGAGGGGAAGTAAAGCCGGCGGGCCCATTTCATAGATTTATAGCATGTAAAAGAACCTTCCACTAATTACACTTGTGTCATGCCAAAATTCGTAGGTTAGGTTTGGTTTATGCTCTTATGTTCCAACGTTCGTCACGGGGCGCTGGTTGCGATGGCATCTAGTAGTAGCGAAGTTCACGGCTAGGTGTCGTGGACGGTAGCATTTGGTAGCGAAAGTAGGAACAACTTGAAACTATTGTCTGCAGTGCTCACTTGAATTAAAAAACATATAACACACACTAGTAGTCTACAGCCATCACAATTAACACCGGTTATCAGACAGATTCTACATACCGGCAGTAGTGGCTACGCTGGCTATAGCGCAGCAATAGGTCATGGGGCCAAGCTCTCTGCTGACTCGGTAGACGCGTGGGTTCGAGCCCCACCGTCGGCCGTCCTTGAAATGGTTTTCCGTGGTTTCCCCATTTTCAACACCAGGCAAATGCTGGGACGGTACCTTCTGACAGGCCACGGCCACTTCCGTCCACATCCTTGCCCAGTTTCATTCACCATCATTCATTTCATCTCTCATTAACTCCTCTCATGAGGTTGGCGTCAGGAAGGGCATCCGGCCATAAAAACCATCGCCACAAAGACTTCCATCGCATCTCATCACCGACCCCGTTGGAAAACGGGAATAATAAGGGGTAGACATATATCAGGCAGATTCTACACACACCCAAAGTACACGGGGCTACATGACCGCGTTATCGCAGCCCCTAAACTGAGGAACCAACCAACCAACATTGGTATTGTCAATTCCGTTGTAGGCAGAGTAAATCTCAGGGGTCCTCCTTGTGGCGCAATGAGTAGCATTCTGGGCTATCATCCTGCAGGTCTGAGTTCGATTTCGAGTTTGATTTAATTCTGGTCTGAATGCTACAACTGGATACGCTCAGCCTTGTGAGGCAAAACTGAAAAGCCATTCTCGAAGTGGTTTTCCGTGGTATCTCACTTCTACTCCAGGCAATTACCAGGACGGTTCCTAACTTAAATCCACAGCCGCTTCGTTCCTTATCGTCACCTGAATTACGAATACACACTACACAATAACACAAGTTATCCTACAAATTCTACTGACACCCAAGTTCACCGGGCAACCTTTCCTCTGGGCTTGCACCCGGCCACAGAGGCCATGCGATATTATTACACTGAGAAAATGACCACGATGTTATGCCCCTCAAATGAAACAACAACAACAACTCAATTTAATGTTCGATATCATTGCACAGTGGGTCAAAATCGAAATCTAGGGGGACAACATTACTTTTACGTTTTAATCATGAATTTAGAGTGAAAGCAACGTATATAATTTGTTTACTTCATAATAAACATCAGTTAAGTCCTTTTTTAAGCTACGTCTGCACATGCAAGAAATTGTCTATGACTAGGAGTTGGATAGAGCATTCAGTTATCTCTTCAGAACAATTTTCTACCCCTAATTTACTTTTAACAAAGTCACAAAGTTCCACTTTTGACATCATCGTCGAACCCAGTGCTTCAAACAGTAGTAAACGTGTGAGAACTTGTTGCGCGGCATCTTCTAAAATGTAGAATAACTAAGTACGTTGCAAAAAGATGCAAAATATCTTATAACAGGCGTAAACTACAAGACTTTATCTACATTTTAACATTAAGTTGAAAGTGACGCAGAGTGACGCGACATACTGAAAATCTAAGTGAATATATAATTTTAGAATAATAGTTAAATATTATATAATGCAAATATAGCTAAAATTACGTAACAATTACGCCCATTATTAACTGAAACCCGTTACAAAGATCATACCTTCAGCTGCATGTTCCATCTTAAAGCATCACACTAACCACAAAGACCACCAAACCACAGCCACTTACATTCACACTTCAATTCAGACTGCTCGAACAGTGGTGACAGATTTACACTAAGATGCGTTTATATCCCAGATTAGTGTGCGGCAATTATATGAGAATGCTGTAGAAGTAATAAATTTTGATTTTTTAATTATGAAAATAAATAATTTTGTCCTCCTAGATTTCGATTTTGACCCACTGTGCATTGGTTTTGTGCCAGTCATTGAGTAATGTTTCCTCTCCATTCTGTTTCAGGTAAGGACATTTTCCTGCTCAGTCTCTTGAATTGTTAACTCCAGCCATCCACGTAAGTAAGCATCCCATTGCTACTTTGGATTATGAGTGTGTATGTCTAGGCCTTATTATTCCCGTTTATCCTACGGGGTCGGGGATATGATCCGAAGAAAGTCTTTGTGGTGGATGGTGTTTACGGCCGGATGCCCTTCCTGACGCCAACCTCAGGAGAAGACTTAATGAGAGATGAAACGAATGATGGCCAAAGCTGGGGTGATAGGCTCTCTCCAAAGCTAGTAATTTAAATTTCCATTAAATGGACATTGTTGGAAAAAATGAGAAAGTAAAAACACTTATAGTGGGCGATGTATTGAAGATAGGGGTATGCTGTCGGGGACTTTTTTGTAGAACTTTTCATGCTGTATAATTCTTACACTCATAGTATAAAGATTTGTAAATGTTTGTCCAGCGTAGGCTTAAAAGGCACACTGACGGTATTTTTTTTAAATTCGATTCTCTGAAATCGTTACTGCATGGCTTCCTTCGGTCATAAATACACTATTTATACAGAAACCTTCCTTGAGAAATCCTTCACAGAATGGTGAAAACTGCATCAAAATCCATCCAGTGGTTCTTGAGATTACCTGGAACATCCAAGAATCGAGGACTTTGTTTTATACTTCGGGTAAGTAGAGATACCATCATATTTGTGCTGTTCTGTCTCGTTTGAAAATAGTACATTATGCAACGAGCCTATAATGGCAATAATTAAGACACGAGTATGTTTAATTTCCATACGAGTGTCTTAATTACCATTATTGGGGAGTAGCATACGACTGTTTATGTTCGACGATAATTATAATTTTACTATATGTTCTAACATAAATATTCATAAATACGTGTTGTGATTCTGTCAGTTGACTTTAGTGAAGAGCGCATGCCCTGAATTCCCATTAAGGATCGAAGTCCTTCCAAAGCTCTGATCTTCTTTTCCTTGGGGATTATGTGGGCTCAGCATTTGCTCTCTACCCAATAACAAATTCCAAAGCTTTGAAACATTGTTTATCCTGAAGTAGCACCAACAGATAGCGCACAGGTACTAATGTGAGATCATTTTGTCATTTTGGTCAAATAACACAAAATAGGCTGTTACAAACGCTTTAAAGTTATATAAACTTAGTTATTCTTCAAATTCGATGCGTATAGAATGTCAACGGAAGGCAAACCACTGGCGTCCCAAATAGAACAGTCATGACATCTGGCGGAAAAGCTTCCTTTTGAAGTTATGTTTTAAATACGAGTAATTATAAAAGAAAAGGCTTTTTGACCATTCAGTTAACCACAGTTTATATTGAGATCATATTAACAGAAGTTGGCTACATGTTTATTCGTGCCAATATTGATGCGATATCTTTTGCTGTTATGATAGAGGATGAAATAATTACTTGATGATTCAAACGCAATTAAGAACATACATTGATTCAAACCAGCAGCAGGCACACTGTTCAGAATGCGATGACCTCGCTGTTCCGTCCCTTAAAACAACAACAACAACAACAACAACAACAGATGCAAAGCAGGAAAGCATTTCTACAGAAAAGGAATCTGTTGACATCGAATATAGATTTAGATATTAGGAAGACATTTTTGAAAATCTGTGTCTGGAGCGTCGCACTCTATGGAAGTGAAACTTGGACTATTGGTGCATCAGAAAAGAGTAGAATTGAAGCGTTTGAAATGTGGTGTTACAGGAGAATGATGAAAATCACATGGGTAGATAGGGTTGCAAACGAAGAGGTATTAAGGCGAGTGGGAGAGGAGAGATGTTTCTGGTGACTGCTAATGAAGAGAAGAGATAGGTTGGTAGAGGAGGTATTAAGGCGAGTGGGAGAGGAGAGATGTTTCTGGCGACTGCTAATGAAGAGGTTGGTAGGACACATACTAAGACACCCAGGAATAGCAAGCTTAGTTATGGAAGGAAGGGTCGAGGACAAGAACTGTAGGGGTAGACCAAGGTTAGAGTATGTTAAACAGATTGCCTCGGATGTAGGGTGTGGTAGCTATGTAGAGATGAGACGATTAGCTCAGGGCAGGGTGGCATGGAGAGCTGCATCAAACCAGTCTAAAGACTGAAGACTCAAACAACACAGATGCAGAGCCTCACACGCTCGCCCTGAGCTATTTTTGTGCATTTATTAGGAACCGAACGGCGCATTGATAACACACGGGGTAAAGTTATCTACGGACTCTGATTGGTGGATTCGAGCCCAACTGTCGGCCGCTATTGGAGTGGTTTTCGGTGCATTCTCATTTCCATCTTCCGGCAAATGTCATAAATTACGGTACCTTCTAAAAGGCCACCCCAGCCTCAGTTTTATTTCCATGAGATGACGTTAAGGAGGGCATCCATACCGTAAAAATAACCCACCACACATAAATGAAAAGGGAATTATATCGATAACAAACTAACCCTTGGGAACTGGCGTGAAAAAATATAACACAAGGACTCCCCTTTTGTCGTAGTCGTACGTATTTTAATGAAGTGATTTTACACCTGGTGTCTTCCTATGAACTATTCCCAATATAAAATTAGGTTTATTTATATTTTAGCCTATTTTCAATTTTGAAAAAATAGGCTTATGAGATCACCTTTTGTCCGTGTGTGTGTGCGTGTGTGTGTGTGTGAGGTGTGTGTGTGTCCCTAATCAAATCTAAACGGCTGGAGCGATTTCAATGAAACTCGGTAAGTTCATGGCGCTATTCCCGGCGACCTCGACCATGCCCTTCAAATTTTGTTACGTCTCACCAATCCAACATGGCGGCTGTGCGAAATATTTCACTAGCATTCGATATCTCCGAAACTATTACCGATATCGCCCTGAAATTGTGTATGGTGATAAAGGGCACTACTAGAAGTTCACCTATGAGACTTTCAAAAACCTGGTGACTACAAAACCAACATGGCGGCCAAGCAAAGTTGAGACTTTAAATAGACTTTTCTCACGATTTAACAACCCAAACGTAATGAAACTGGGTACAGCAATTGTTTATACACATTGTAAAGCACTGGAGTCTAATTTAGTTCAATTGTTTACATAACCTCAAAATGGCGCCTGTGCGAAATATTTCACTGACATTCTATATCTCCGAAACTATTACAGATATCACCCTGCAATCTTGTACGGTGATAAAGGGTACTGATACAAGTTTACCTATGTATATTTCATAAACCTGTAAAGTACATAACGAACATGGCGACCAAGCGAATTTGAAATATTTTAATATACTTTTCTCGTGATTTAACTCTCCGAGCGCAGTGAAATGTGGTACAGTAAATGATTTTGCAGATTGTAATGCACTGCCATCTAATTTAATTCAATTGTTTACATAACCTCAAGATGGCGGCTGTGCGAAATTTTAAAATTATGTTTTTATTTCTTGTGTCGTAATCATGCGATTGAAGTGAAAGTTTGAATAATGAACCTAGGCAATAATTGTTCTTGAATGGTACATAACTCTATGGCCTATAGACTACATATAACAATCCTAAATGGCGAGCTTCCGAAATATTTAGACGGTTCTCAATATCTATGAATCTTTTACAGCAACCAAACAGATTTTTTTAAATGTTCATAGAGATTATGAACATATGTTCACATATAGCACTTTGAGTAACATGGTGAGCACAAATCCAACATGGCGGCGACGCGAAGTATAAATATTTAAATGGACGTTTCTCGCGAATTAACTATCCGAGTGCCGTGAAACGTTTCACGTTAAATGCTTATACAAATGTTGATCCACTGGCATCTAATTTATTTCAATTGTTTGCATAATCACAAGATGGCTGCTGTGCGTAATTTTAAAATCTCGTTTTTACTTCTTGTGTTCTAATCATGCGATTGAAGTTTGAATACCACACGTACACAATAATCTTAATGTAATAGTACAAAAATAAAAATCCATCCTGGCGACCATCTGAAATAATTAGACGGTTCTCAATATCTACGAATCTGTGACAGCAATTAAACTGAAATGTTGTATGTTGATAGAGGCAATTAACATGAGCAGGATATATGATAATAGGCTGTATAGTTCTTCACGGAACTACTTGTTTATTATTTAACACGCAGAAAAATGACAATAATATTCGTAACAGTATAATTGGCCTTGATAGTCGCGACAAAGCAGTCATCTCAATATTTTTCTACAAAGGAGCTGATGACCAAGGTGTCCCCACACCCTAAACATGGATCAACAACAATGTGAGCTATTTTATTGTGCTGCACCAAAATAGGTGGACTTTCCCCCTTATTTTTAACAGATTGTCCCGACTAACGTAATCGGAAAATTGTCACGCGAGGAGTGGCGCCATGGGTAAATCTGACCCGACCGTGAATAAAATAGAAAAAAACTTGGGTGTTCACAAAGTAATGGACATGTTTCTTTTCTGTATGCCTCTCACCAAGGCGGTCCGGGTTCGATTCCCGGTCAATGCATGTGAGATTTTCGAAGTGAAATGCCATGTCCTGTGGTTCGGATTCCACGTAAAAAGGAGGTCCCGTGGCTCATAATCACAAGATTCACGGTCACGTAAAACTACAATCTTCCTTTCCTTTACATGTTTCTTTTGCAGGGTGAAGTTCAAGGCTAGGATGAAAGGTACTGTAAGAGACACGAAATAAGGGCTGACCAAAACGAAAATATAATAGTACATTATGCAACAAGCCAATAATGGCAATAATTAAGACACGAGTATGCGAGTTTTATAACTTCCATACGAGTGTCTTAATTACCATTATAGGCGAGTTGCATACGACTGTTTATGTTCGACGATAATTATTACAACTATTTTTTTTTTATTCGAACATAAATATTCATAAATATCTGTCGAGATTTCGCCAGTTTTATGTACTGAACAGAGCGCATGGGACGCAGAGAATACCTTGTATTTGACCATGTACTCCTCGATTACCCCACTATGACACTAGGCAGTGACATTTAAATTAGAAGGCCTTGGAACTCAACGCAGGTGCGATGCTATCCTTACCTAATTGGTCATAGAACTGTTTCTTGAGCTCTGATTGGTGGGAGAAACTGTATCATAATGAAATCTTGTACTATATTGAGCCTCATTATTGTACAGTTTTCTGACATATTATTTATTTATCGTATGGCTTTTAGTGCCGGGAGTGTCCGAGGACACATAATATTTACATTTCGACAACGTCGAACATAAAGCATTATTTAAGCCTCGCGGGTAACTTTGAAACCATGCTCACCTTCTATGTTTAAAAAGTGGATTTGGTGCATTTTAGAATTCACATTTTCAAATTTGTGTTTAGTGGTTGACAACACTGTGATGCGCTATCTAAATCCTGTAAGTCAATGTTGGTAACAAGGAGATACAAGAACGCGCCTCCTGACGAGCAGTAATAGGCGCGCTCTGAAATGTCAATGTCCCTCGTTTCAATTTGTGTAACAAGTGACTTGGCAATAGCTCACCAATTTATGATTGTGTTTTGCTTGTTCTTGTTTTCTCTCGCTCGGCTGGATTGGCTATTGACTGCTCCAGAGCATATAAACACCACTACGTATACAATGCCCACCAGTATCTCTACATTGTATAAAACGAAGTCCCCGATTCTTGGTTGTAACGGGTAATATTGAGAACCACTCGATGGATTTTGATGTGGCTTTCACCATTCTGTAAAGGATTTCTCGAGGAAGGCTTCTCTAGAAAAACATTCAGTTATGACCAAAGGAAGCCGAGCAGTAACGATTTCAGTGAATCGAGTCAAAGAATAATCTTCCGACCGTGCGCCTTTTAAGCATACGCTGGGTAAACCGTCAAAAATATCTATATTGTTCAGCATGAAAAGTTCTACAAAAAAGTCCAGGACAGCAATTCTCTATCTTTAATACATCGCCCACTATAAGTGTTTTTACATTTTTATTTCCTCCAACAATGTGCATTCAGTGGAAATATAAATTACTAGTTTCGGAACGAATTGACGAGCTAGCGAGCGAACGTATCACCCCAGTTTCGGCCAGCATTAAACTGTCGAGTCGTGTCATGTCGAGTTATGCTTCGCTGGCGTAGTTGGTAACATGCTGAACTGCTGTGCCCAAGATAGTGGGCCCAAACCCGGCAGAAGTCGTCGGATTTTTTAAGAGCGTTAAAAATCTTTCATTATGCCTTCCTTCGGAGGGGAAGTAAAGCCGGCGGACCCATGTCATAGATTTATGGCATGTAAAAGATCCTTCCACAGACTAAACTTGTGTGAAGCTAAATTGTTATGTTAAATTTCGTCGGATCGCTCTATCAAAGTTCCAACGTTCACCACTAGGTATCATTGATATCTGGTACCGAAAGTTTGAACTCCTTGAAATTGAACGGAACTTGTAGCTCTCCCTAAGGGTGTCCGCTGGACGCAGCTACAGACTCAGGCGAGCCGAACATGTCCTCGGATACTCCCGACACTAAAAGCCATACGATAAATAAATAATAATGTCGAGTTATAACTTCAGAGAAGAGTATATGTGTTTGGCGTTCGCTGTTCACCTCGGCTTTTCTGATTTGCGTGTGTGAATGGAGTCGAAGAAAAACTTGCCGTCCGTGCGCCTTTTAAGCTTACGCTGGGTTAACCATTAAAGATACCGGGCAAAGTCGGGGCAGGTTGCTAGTTTAACATGAATTCCAACATAATCTTATCTCTGGATAAATGTGTGAACTTAGACCTGGTCTTTTATGGGCCGCGTCTAGCACCAATATTGCTAAATGTAGCCGACTAGTGGAATATTGTAGTGTTCGATGAGATACTACAGCGTGGCTCATCCATCTCCCGTATCTCCTGATCAACTTCCTGCGCATGATCAATGCTTCTCTCTAAACAGACAGAATGGGTCCATGTCACAGTACTGTTGATTAATTGCCAAGATATCGACTCTTAATGTGCTCAGGCCTCGGTAGCACTAGTTTTTATAAGCAGACCCGTAATGCACGAGTTCTTTATTCGAAGATTACCGAGTGGAAGGGGGGTAAGGCACAAGGCCAAGGGGAAATACTATCTCTCAAATCGTAAGAAGAGTGGGTTTGAAACCCAACGCCAGCCATCGTTAGTACGGTTTCCCATTTTCAACTGCTGACAAATACAGGGATGGTGCTTTGTATTAGGCGACAGTGGCTTCATTCCATCTCCTTGCCCTATTTCATTCATATAGGCATAACGATGAAATGGTCAAGCTGCTTGCCTCTCACCAAGTTAGATTCGGGTAGGAGGCGTCCGTGGCCTTAATTTAGGTACCATCCCGGCATTTGCCCGGAGTAAACGTGGGGAACAATGGAGAACCACTTCCAGGATGTTTGAGGTGGGGATGGACCCACCTCTTCTCAGTTCTGCATCACGAGGCTTTGTGTTCTCCTCAGGCCAGAATTAAGTTTCTTGGCAGAGCTGAGAATCGATCCCGGACCTCCACGGTGACAGCCAAGAATGCAAGTCAGGTGGTTTTTGTTTTGTTTTTATAATTTGCATTTATTTACCTAGGCTACTTATTGCTACTTAAGCAAGAGAGAGAGAGAGAGAGAGAGTAAAAATACGGATTAACCGCTCCCAGGATGGCCGGGCTTCAAACCTCTGATATCCGGATGTGCTGCAGCGCCTAATCGTGAGCGTGGAGCTCGATCTAATGCGCCCGGCTGCATGCTGAATGCTAAAAGGTGGAAATGCCTATGCCAAGAGGTGACAAACGAGCTGCTTTGGACGTGGACCGTTCGTATAGATTGAGCGGTTTGTGAGCAAATCTCAAGGTCAGACCGACGGCTTTCAGGATACAAGTTTCCAGCCACATGTCAGTTGTTGGGAAACAGCGACCGCCGGCATGCAGTCGACATCTTGCTTAAAATCTGTGCATACAATCGTCTTGAGCTCGGTGCAGCTTCGTGAGGGGGTGTCTTCTCCAGCACTCTAACTCCCCACCAATCTCACTGTGCCATGAACTTGAAGCTTCACCACTTGCCGTCGAGCTGAAGTTTAATATTGCTTGGCAAACTAGCCCAGAATACAGCAGTTGGTTCGGATTCAAGTTTCCTTTTCATTTCTTATGCAACAAAATATATCCAACTCTCTTTAGGCTGCTCTAGATAATTATCTTCATCTAAAAGGAGGCCACCCCCTCAGTTTCTCATCTATATGTCTAAACATTTGGCAGCAACAGTGGCTATTTGCTCCTCTTCAGTTTGTTTGAATTGTAATATAGAGCTGCAATGCAGCCAACATTCTCTATAATAATACTCATAATGTTAAAAAAAGAAGGAAGATTTTAGTTTTACGTGACCGTGAATCTGGTGATTATGAGCCACGGGACCTCCTTTTTACGTGGAATCCGAACCACAGGACATGGCATTTCACTTCGAAAATCTCACATGCATTGACCGGGAATCGAACCCGGACCGCCTTGGTGAGAGGCATACAGCTAGACCGCTGAGCCACCACGCCCCTAAAACTCATAATGTTAAACAGAGACATAATGTAATTACAGTGTATTGCCAACATCATTCTCGTCTACACTAGCAAATAATTCCTGTTGTGAACTTTTGAAAGTGTTCCACTAAGCAAGTTAAGAAACACCCGATACGGGGTGAAAAATATCGAAATGGAGCGTTCCTTACTAAGTATTTACGATTTATAGGGCACGAATGTGTTGAAACAATTTAAAAATCTTAAAATGAGCATTTTACTAAACTTGAATTACGATGCTGCACGTAAATTTAGCAAGGACACACCCTCTTTTACCAAGGCTCATATTTGTGCCTGCAACTTCTCAACTTTTACAAATAGATTCCTGAATGCAGTTCGTTAACTTTCAGTCGGTCAAAGCGAAATAATTCCATTTACTGGAATATGCGAAAAAATTAACCTGAAATAAATTGCATGTGATTAACCCTATATTGTCATGGATCATTGAAGAACGAGAAAACTAAGGGATGACATGTTTCGTTCGTCAAGCTAGCATCATCAAATCCAAATCATCAAGGCAAATAGTTCAACAAAACACTACCACTGCCACACCCACACCCACAGACTATCCTCCAAAAACAGAACAAAAAACAAAACCGTCAGAAAACTTAGTACTGTAACGATTCGATCCCATGGCTGTTATATTTAAAGGGTTATTCATTTATCATGTTATTATTATTATTAATTAGTACATCCATGAGATGATTTTTATATCATATAATTGTAAGCGGTTTTTATTATTATAGTCAGACAGATTTTTATTAACAATTACTTGTAAAGAGACGAAGTATTATATATTGCAACAAGACTGGCGATATGGACCAACCCTATGTGTCACATTAGTGAACGACGTAGTAATTGTTTCACAACAGCAGGTAGCCATTGTCCCGGAATCTTAGAAACCCCAGAATGACGCAGTATCGTTTCACCTCGGCTAAGAGTCATTGTCTCGGGATGCTAAAACCCCATGTGCAACCATCACGAGTTCGACCATCGAGTTCATTCTAGAAGGACTGGAACATATTATTTCAAACTATGGTGTAACCAATACGTCACTACTGTAGCCCACGTACGCGTCAAGATATTGCAAGTAAGGAGTCATTAATGGAGAAGACTGAAGAGAGAGGGTAGCTTACCAGTGGAGAGGGAAGTTTACGACTCACGTGACAAGGAAGTTATTAGTATCAGCACCCTCGACAAGACACTCATTGATCAACAGCTCTCAATGAAAGAAGGAAGTGGTAACCTTGCTTTCTGGGTCCTAATGGACTGAGCATACAGAGTCGACACTGAACGATGTCCTGCCGATATCTATATTAGTACATAATGGGTTATATCCCTGATCAAGAGTCTTTCTACAGATGGCAACGTACTCAATGAGGATATTTCATAGTAATTGAGATATCACATCATTTTTAAACATATGCGACGTAACATCGAGATCATCGGTCATTACTTAAATATGACGAATCTTCGACTGGGTGAGCAAACAATTAAATAAAACTATCGTCTCAATTATAATTTAACTACAATTAATTTTCAATTCATTTTAAATGTTCATTTTCTATTAAATAATTAAACCGCAGTTGGTAAATTAAATTCTTTTTTGTAACTATTAATATTTTGTTTTTGCATTTAATAAATTCATTTTCTTTAACGTAATGCCTATTTCTTTCATAGTGGTTAGTAAATACTATAGGCAAATTCAACTACTCCTTATAAATAAATACTGAATGGTTAGTCAACTAAGTTACACTACGGCCCGGGTAAGTGGTCTCGAACTCTACTGATGACTGCCGAGGATTAATTAATAAATTTCGATTCACTGTCTTAAATAGGAATCTGGCGCTCAACAACTTATTATATCCTATTACACTATCACAGGTAAGGTCACACCACAGTGTATATTGTTTATTATTATCATGTTTTTTTAAACCGACCCATTACAGTTGTCACCATAGTTAAGGGCCTTTAAAAAATGTTACAGTACGTGTGGTAATTATAATCCGACCACATGAATCCTGTCCTAGGTTACAGAGGGCCTAGTCATTAGGTAACATCTGACAGTTCTAATAATTATTATTAGCCGTTCATAAATCCCCTAAAGGGCTGGTTGCGTGGTTCAGTCTTAACGTTCTCGCTTGCTGTGCCCAATGTTGCAGGATCGAATCCTGGTGAAGTCAGCTGGCATTTGAGGGTGCGCACATGCGATGAAGCTGTGCAAGTAGATTTACTGGCGAGTTAAAGATCCCCTTTGGAGCAAAATGTTGGCACCCCGTCGTCTCTACAAGTCGCAGTAGTTAAAAGGGACGTAAAACAAATAACATTATTATTAGTCCTCCAGGAATTTCGTTGACCTGCCACTCTTATCTTCCGCCTCCCGATTTGCGATTGGAACTGGTCTTCGGACGGGGTTTCTTCATCCATTTCTGGGCTCCCGCACTGTAGTTGAGTAGGTTCACCCACGTGATCCATTCTCAGTACATGGCCTGTGTCCACTTCAGTTTCCAGGCCCTCGTGATGACATCCTCTAGCCCTGTCTTCTTAATGATTTTTAGCCTACTTTTCACATTTTGCAAAAATGAGGAAAAAGTAGTCTTATGAGATCGATCCGGGAAAATGTGTGTCTGTCTGTCTGTCCTTCTGTCTGTCTGTCTGGCTGTGTGTGTGTCCCCCCTATCAACTCCTAACGGCTGGAGCAATCGAAATAAAATTTGGTAGGAGTAAAGATCAATACCTGAATATCTCACGGTCATATTTGAAAATGATGTCAGTGCTACCAACTGCTGAAAAATCGCAATTGAAATTTGAGCTCCATGTTGGATATCTTGGAAGGCATGAATGGGAGCTATTTCAAAATTGGCACACGTAGTCTATTGATAATAATATTTCAGTTTAATTTCCAGGAGGCCATACATGGCAGTGTTGCCAAAAAGATTATAAGCTTGCTGATAGGTCGAAGTTTTAAATGCATCTAACTTCTACACTATCAATTGGATTTCAACCAAATTTCGTATGTGCTATGTGTACATAAACAGATATGACTGAGTGTATTTTTAAGAGCCACCAGGGCTGCCAACTGTTAATAAATGCTCTCATTTTTTAATCCAAATACCCATATATCAGAAAGTATGCAAGCCGACAGTTTTAAACTATGCACACGTATAGTACATGACATTCTATATTAATTTGGAGTAACTTATATACGTCAGTGCTACCAACATGATTCTAAGCCTGCTGAGAGGTCCAACTTTAAATACATGTAACTTCCATACTATCATTTGAATTTCAACCAAAGTTCGTATGTGCTATGTGTACCATAACAGCTATGACTATGCGTATTCTTAAGAGCAACCAGGGCTGCCAACTGTTAATAAATGCTGTCTCTATTTTTGTTACCCTAATATAAATATATCAGAAAGAATGCAAGCCAATAGCTCTAAACTTTGCACACGTATAGTACCTGGCATTCTAGATTACGTTGGAGTAACTAATATACGTCAGTGCTGCCAACATGATTCTAAGCCTGCTGATAGGTCCAATTTTAAAATGCATGTAACTTCTATACTAACTAATGGATTTCATTCAAAATTGGCACAACAATAGATCATATTATTTCAGATTATTTCTGACCAATACATGCATGACACTGTTGCCAACATGATTTTACGCGCGCTGTTCGATCCAATGTTTAACTGCATGTAACGTCCATGCTATTCATTGGACTCCAACCAAATTTTGTATTCTGTACCTTAAGAGATGGAACTAAGAATATATTCAGTCACCAGGACTGCCAACTGTAGTGCTCTATTAGGCTACATTATGCCAGGTATACAGTATTTCGAACTAATTAGAAATTTCGATATTACCAACTTAATTTCGTCATTATTCTAGATAGATCCAAATAGATTAATCATTGGCGTGAATCTTAAATTTTAAGAAAAGTAGGCTCCATAGTTCGTCACGGAACTTCTTGTTTGGTTTCTATTTATGCCCCTTAATGTAATGTTTAGGATTTTTCTGTCCCTTTTTCTCTGCCACACGTCTAACTTCTAGGCTTGCTTCTTTGTTAATGACCACGTTTGTGCTCCGTAAAGGAGAACGGGAAAAACACACGAGTCCATTACTCGTCTTTCGTCTTACGGCAATGCTATCTGCTATTCAATATGAAGGACAGGCTCCAGAATTTTTGCCATGCTGACGATATCCAACCGTTGATTTCACTGTTCATAATTTGAAGAAACGATAGTGACTGGCCTAGATGGACAAAGTATAATGCAGTTCTGATACTTCAATAATATTAATTTCTTGATTTATAGATTTTAATTTTAGCAAGTACTTTATTCCTTACGGAATGTCGAGTTAGTGTTATTTACTTCACTTCTTGTGATTTAGAGGGTCAGGCAGTTCTCCTTCTTTGACGTAACAACGTCAAATAAATTGTTGGACTACAGTGACGTTCGTCAAAAAGTGTTACAGTGAAAGGTGATGATATAATTTTATATTTCTCCTCCTGAAACGCTCTCTCTATCTCTTCTGTTGCTGAGCTCGAGTGTCACTACTGTCGTTTTTGGATGTCAAGGGTGATCCTCTGGATGTAAATCGATGCGGTTTTCACCTTCTACAAAGGATATCTCAAGGAAAATTTCTATAGAAAATAATTTATGATCAAAGGAAGCCGGGCAGTAACGATTTCAGTGAGAAAATCGAAGAAAAAACACATGGTGTCCGTGCGCTTTTTAAGTTTACGCTGGGCAAAGCGTTAAAAATATCAATATACGAGGCATGTCCAGAAAGTAAGCTCCTTTTGGTAATAAAATTAAATTGTGTACAGATACAGAAAAATTATTTATTGCACAACATTCTACACCTCTTAAACTACTTTTCCACATAACTGCCGAACTTTTGCAGGCATTTGTCATAGCGTGGCACAAGTTTTTGTATACCTTCTTCATAGAAGTTTGCCGCCGACCCGTAAACGAGAGTGAAGACTCGCCTGTAAGATATCCTACCGTTTGGCCACAACTGTTAGGCAAATTGCGTGCTTACCAGGAGAACTGCGTATGTTTAGGAGTTCTCCTGACCACATACGCAATTTGCCTTACAGTGGTGGCCAAATGGTAGGATATCTTACAGGGGAGTCCTCACTCTCGTTTACGGGTCGGCGGCAAACTTCTATGAAGAAGGTATCCAAAAACTTGTGCCACGCTATGACAAATGCCTGCAAAATTCGGCAGTTATGTGGAAAAGTAGTTTAAGAGGTGTAGAATGTTGTGCAATAAATAATTTTTCTGCATCTGCACACAATTTAATTTTATTACCAAACGGAACTTACTTTCTGAACGTGCCTCGTATTACCCCAGATACAGCCAACAACAAACTGTCGAGTCGTGTTGAATTAAAACTTCAGAGCAGAGTGGTTGTGTTTGGAGTTTCCCTGGAAGTGCAACTCGGCTTTTCTTCATTTCGACTGTGAACTTTCCGTCCCGCAAAATACATAATTAAAAATATACATAGCTGAAATTTCGCAAGAGCGACAGTTTAAACAAATCAGTCCGAGAATACGTTGTCACGCACAAATATCGTCGCGCATCATAATTGCACACACCCAATTATTTTTTTCTGTCATAAGATTTTTCTTTCTCTCATTTGGTTGCGGGAATATCAGTTAAAGGATGTCCTCCAAAACTGCCTTCATTTACTCTATGAACCCGTTATGGGCGGGTAATCAAAGTTAGCATTATTTATAGTGGTAAAGGGGTACATTATATTCAAACAGCACTCACAGCGCCAGTAGTCAAAGTGGCAACCGTCACTCAATTGCGGCTTTCAAAATCAGTAAACTTGACATGTGACATCGCACGCCATATCATCAGGAAAGTTAATTGTGCAATATCTCTCCTAAGTGCGGTTAATATAGTCATGATAATGCCCCATTTGACCCTATTTACCAATCCTTAAAAGTTCAATTAGAGGTGCCTTTTGCATCGATTAACAAGAATAATTCAGCTGGTTATCAGTTTGTTACATGGACTCTGTGTTTGCTATGCATTCCGTTCCGCGCTGTTACATGTAATTAGCCTCCTCTTTGTCGCTATTATGTACGACAAAGTGCTGCGTATACTGTACAACATTGTAATACGCTATCGCACCCCAGATGTTGTTGTTGTTGTTGTTGTTGATTCGTTTAAAGACTTTGTGACATCTTGGTCATATAGCCCCATGTACTTGAATGTGTGCCATGAGGCGTAGACGTGCTCGTTAAATCGTGCACCACGGCCATGAGGGCAGCTGAAAAAGTCCAGAGATCATAGGTTCGAATACCAGCGCTGACAGTGGTTATTGTGGGTGCTAAAGAAAGCTTTTCAGTCGGTCAACACACATTGTGCCCAATTACATTAGAAGGAAGGAAGCTTGAAGTTTGGTTGGTTGCTTGGTTCTTAAGTTTAGGGGCTGCGACAACGCGGTCATGTAGCCCCGTGTACTTTGTGTGTGTGTAGAATCTGTCTGATAACCGGTATTAATTGTGATGGCTGAATTAGTGTGTATCTGTTTTTTTAAATTCAAGTAAGGACAGCAGACATTTGAATTTTTGAAATAGTTCCTACTTTTGCCGCAAACGCCACAGTCAACGACTACTAGTTCAGACTTAGCTACCAGACGCCAGTCGGCTCTTGGCAACGAACGTATGAACCTAAGAGCGTTGTTTACATTCTTAACATATACAATTTAGCTTCACACAGTGTAATTAGCAGAAGGTTCTTTAACATGCCATAATTCTATGACATGGACCACCGGCTTTACTTCCCCTCCAAAGGAAGGCATACTGAGGGATTTTTAACACTCTTAAAAAATCCGACGACTTCGGCCGGATTTGAACCCGCGATCTTGGGCATAGAAGCACAGCATGCTACCGACTACGCCACCGAAGCCGCTAAGCTTGTAGTTTAACGTTACCGTTGTAACCGTTCGTCCTGGGGATGCGATGACCCATCTGCTATTACATCGCATTCCTGGAGTTCCAGGACAGAGCGGAGTTAAATGAACCTCTAGTCAAATAAGGAATGTGTCGGAAATTCAGCTGAGATATCGAAGAAGCAGTGGGTAACACGAGACAAAGTATCTCTAGGGTCGTTACGGGCTTAAGTTTAATAAAAAAATGCAAATATAAATGGGCGCCATCAACTGAATTCCTAGCAAACCACATCCTTTCCGGTTAAGCCTTAATCAAGACAAGGAAAGTAAAAGGAAAATCACATCATCATCAGATCACAACTAAGATAAAAACAAATTTATTTCACTTTGATAGTCAGACAGACATTTTAAATATTCATCCTACCTGAGAGCATGGTCGAATGCCAACGTTAAATTGTCATTGTCCAAAAATCGAACCATCTCTTTTCTAATCAAAAGTATTTAATCCACATAAAACGTGAAAAATCTATAAAGTTCTCTTGGGTTCTCAGGATCACTGTAGCACTATGTCTTTCGTCACTGACATTTGTGATACCTGAGACCTAATTTCTCTTTAATTTAACATCATGGATGTGGATTTGAAAACATTATTAATCTGTCTAAACATACACATTATAATCACATATTTTAAACATCACGTAATTTTATGGCTTGTATGGCATAATTTAAATGTTAAATACGTTAGTAAAATGCTCCTAAACATCGAATAATTAATTTACACTATTTACATTGTCATTAATAATTGCTTGTTCGTGAATTACAGAAAATCCACTGCTCATTGGTCATCATCATCATCATCATCATCAAAGTTAAATATTTCCCACATTAATTCTCATCTCAAAATTCAACATATTCCTGTCAGAATCATTAACTCATCACCATTAAATCATTTAAATGAAAATTATTATCATTACATCATTATGCTTTCTAATTATTCACACACTCTTATTTTATCATCTACTTCAGATTAAATCATCTTAAATCATCAATACAAATTGCTTAATTCCTCAACTCAGGTTGCAATTCCTCAAATCATATCTCAATTAAATTTATTTAATTCCATATAAATTCGTTAATCATCAGCTTCTTTAATTAATTATCACCTTCTAATTCAGTTATTCATCATCTATCCAATCATCTATTAATTTATTTAAATCAGTTTATTTATTCAATCTCTAATTCATCCATTTATTTAATTCATTGATTTATTCAAAAATTTAATTTATCAATTTATTTAAATTTTATTCTTCTGGTTATTTAGATTTTTATTATATCATCTAGTCATTCTGATTTTTATTTCATTAGGTCCGATCATTAATATGCTTAAATTTCAGATTATTATTTCATTAATTATTATTATCAGAAAATCTTGTATTATCAACTTTATTTAATTGTTTAATTTCCTAACAAATTGTTTAATATGGGTTATAGAACGTTGTCTTACAGTTTTATCACTTCCAAGTTATATCTCGTATTTAATTATCATGCCAAAAAATATTATTGCCTTCACGACATCACGTTGGATCTGACTATCCACAACTACATTATATATCCTCAATTCTTCAAATATCACATTTGAATACCACAATTATTCCACAAAACTCCATAAATATTCAGCACATACAGCATGAATCTCAACAATTACGCTAGACTGGGTTCAACAACCTCATGTCTGCCTCAAAATACATTAGCAATATTGCAACTATCACTTGGCAACTTCCACAAAATGCCTATCACAAACTTCACTTAACCATGTTGCATGATCTACAAAAAATATATAACTGGCTTCAAATTATCAACGCGCACAATCTCCAATAACTGTAATTAATCTGATCACATCTAGACAACTTCTTAAACAATTAGAAAAAATATTACCTTAGTAATTCAAGATCTGCTTTCAAATAGCATAAATTCTCTTACAATTCTCATAATTCACATCACAGAAAAACACCAATGTGCTATAATCTCTCATATCAAAATCTGCAATACTAATCTGCCTTAAAATAAATCTGACCATTAATGATCCATCTTACAAGATTCAATTACATTAATTCCTTCTCAAAGGTATCAAACACAATTATAAAAATCATCAAAAGCATCAGCTTTACCAGCTGTTAAACTGAAAGTACTCTCAAAAGAGTATAGCAACAAAATATTGGATTGGCAAACAAGAATTACTAAATGTAACCCTGCTGACATTTATCTTTACTTTATTTAACAAAATTTCGACTGATATGTGACTAGTAGTTCCTTGTTTGATTCTCTTACAATCTCATGTACACTCGGATGATAAAAATGAGTCCCTCAATGGCAAGTAAGATGAGTAACCACCGTACAATCGTATAAATACGAAAGACCTCGCCCCGTCGACTAACATGATAGTGCCCTGAACGATGGGTAAGATGAGTAACCACCATACAATCGTATAAATACGAAAGACCCCATCTCGAAGACTAAAATGAGTGAATGTACCAGATAGGAATCAACAAGTCTCTAGTTGTCATATAAAAGCGATATTCATTCACTAAAGTGAATAACATCTTAATATCTCCAAACAATCCAATGGAAAACATTCCTACTGATGAATAATACACACTCGCTAGTATGCAATGAACTGACGAAGTAATTTAGATAATCAATTGCAGATCACGAGTTCGAAATACTCGTCACACAAAAAAAACTATTCATGAAAACTATCCCTACTGGAAAAATGTCTAAAAGACCAAACATCTGCTTAATAAAGCCAACCAATGGTGAGAATTTCGTATAATGATGCCTGCCATATCATATGGTCACGCCATATTCTAGCAAAATTTGAAGCATATAAAGTCAAAGCCATGTCTAAACAATCGTATCACTCCTATTAGAAAAATATACATGTGTGCCCAGTATTCATGAAAATAATCGTATCAGGAAGTTATAACTCTTACAGCACCTTCTCATAATCAGCTGTTATTAAATTTCGAAGATCGTCGATTTTCCTTAAGTAATGAATTTCTCGAAAGATCGGCGTGAATATCATTCCACCCACGCAATGACGATTGCCTTCAAATTCCAAGTGAATCAGTTGGTAGACCTCCTCCTCGTCAGGAATCGAATCCATCGCTCTGTGGTGCCATCGCGTCTCTGTCTGCGTTTACTCCGACATGATGAACTTCTGGTTATCCATAGCGGATATTGTCCAAATCCTCACGAAAAAGTTCATAGAAACAGCGGACCCCCTATTCCTCTTCTACGTTACGCCACTGTTCCATACAATGTTCGGTTTGAGTGTTGAAAGTTCAATTTCCACAGCGGTTTAGTCTCACTTGTAGAAAATAAAATTGTTTCATGAGAGTGTCTAAGTTTATGAAACACCCTGTAGCTGTGTTCGTACTCGGTAATTCATAACAATTCATAAGAAAGAATTGCATTAATGCACGAGCTAATGTTCCTAAGTGCATTTGCTTATAACATTTCATTTGCTTAAAATCGTTAATGTTACTTGGAATGCGTTATGAAATGCATAGTCGTAATGTCATTGAAAAACTATGTTCAGTTGAAGTTCACAGTTGCAGTATCTCGTAACTATTTGCCTTTATAATTCAAATGCTGAATAAACGTTCCAACTCAATGTTGAAATGAAGTTCAGCTTCTGTCATAATGCTTGCGTATAAAATTGGAAATAACCCGCTCGTCCCTACTGCAATGCTATAATAATCTCCGCCTAAAGCTGGCCTCGCCATGTCGCTCTACTATGCTGTTCTGCGTAGCCAAAATGCAGCTTGAAATAAGTTCTCCAACTCGTTTTACCGTACTGTTCTGAACCCCGGCCTTCTCATGCTTGGTTGGCCCGTACAGCTGGTTCTGTAACCGGTCATCACGCTGCCTACTGCGGGTGTCCGCCCGGCTCACTGACCTACTTTTCGTTCGCTGCTTAGTGAAGTTAAAACTGTCGCTTTCACTTTCCGTGACAAAAGCTGCTCGCTGCGCGACTTTTATCATACGCTCGGCATGTCCTACTCAGCTCGCTGTCTGACCTCGACTGCGTTGCTCGCCCTACTGGACTCTCTTGCTAACAGTATTCAACTGCTTGGCTCACTGAGCTCGACTGACTGTCTCTAGACTGCATTGACCCGTACCTTCCTGGCGCAGTCATGTGACGTTCTCCCCACCTCTGTGGTCTTGCGTCACAAATACAATCTCGAACCCCGATCATCTCGGCTATTAAGTTATAAAATAACTTAAGGGTTATCTGACTTCCTTTAAATTATTACCGTGTATAATGCTTGTTATATCTCCTCTTCTGAGATGTTTAAATACCATGTTCCATATAGATCTTAATAAAGCTTCATATTTCCATCCATAATTCCATCTGCTTACTGATGTCAGTGCCTTCTTAATCCTAGACCTTCTACGTCATCCTGACATTCCTCTTGACTCGATCTGAGCGCTATCTTTTCATAACTCTTCCCATAATCTCAACTACAGCTTAAGGTCTGCTGGAGTAGCCGATAGCCTCAACTAGGTATCGGGTACATCTCTCCCGTACATCTCCTTTTTTATCAGGATTGAGAAAAAAAATACACTCTCAGGCATTCTATATATAACACATGTACACGATAGCTCTACAATCCCCTTATTCAGCATGATGGTACTTTCTGACTCTCAACAATGATGATTGACTTCCAATGATTAGCATCTTGATTCTGTATTACTTTGACGTCTATTTCTTCCTTCACTACTCGTGCTTGTTCGATTGACATCTCTGACTGTCTCCTCGGGTGGTGTACTAGGCTGTCTACTTTCTTGCCTCGATCTCTCATATTCACGATTATCTCGTCTTTCATTTGGCTCATTTCTTCGGCCATCCTGCCTGTCGTTCCGATTATACTGTTGACCTTGGCTCCAGTTGTTTCTACCACGATATCTATTGTTGTATCGATTCCTATCTTGATATCTGGAATTCTGATTATAATTTCTGTATCGGCTGTCTCTTGCTTCCTGATCATATGGCCTCTCATATGGTTCTCTATATCGATCATTTCCACGAACGTTACGGATGTTTCCTCGATTTCCTTCGTTCCTTCTGTTTTCCCAGGAATCTCTTCTGTCCGTCTGAGCTGCGTTATCAACGACTAACGCATTCACCTCTTGCGTGTTTCGATTGTCGTTTCTTGCATTTCTAGGCGTAACTTGAGCGCTTGTATAGTCTAATCGCCGTAAAATGTCGTCATAGTGCTCAAGTGTGTTTGCTCCCGACGCTATGAGTGATCGCTGTACCTCAATCGGTAACTGTCTCGCTATAGCTTGCAAAAGCTCTTCTTCAGGCAATGGAGGAATCAGAAACTTTAATTTAGCCAATTGTGAAGTAAAATAATTGGCATAATGCGTCGGATGTGACGTAGAATAACGCTTCGAGTACATTTCTGCTCTTACGGTCAGTTGATCCTCTGCACTCCAAAATCTCCTTAAGAATGCTATTGCAAATTGCTCCATATTCGCAAAATTGCTTCTGAATGCTCCAAACCAAGTTAACGCAGGCTCGTCTAAGGCGCGTTCGAATATCCTTAGCTCTCTTTCCTTGGCTACTCTATGCTCCGCCATGTAGTCTCGAATATCTCGCAGAAATTCGACTGGTGTGACTCCTGTGTTTCCAGAAAACTTCCTCGGCTTGTCATCCAGATTTCTGATAATGGTAACTGGACCTGAGTATCGTTCACTTGTACCCAACGTACTCCTATTCGAACTCGGATTATCCTGAGGGGTTGAACTAGCCCTTTCGAATGTGACATTCGGTTGCGTTTGACGGTCTTCTCCCATGCTAACTTCTTGATTACTCATACTGCGGTCTATCGCTGTCTGATTTATCGATATTTCCCCTGATGTAATATTTTGACTTGAGAAACTATTAATCATAGATTCTAGTTTAGTCATCCTATCTTCTGCCAGTTTCTCTACGGTCTTGACCTGAGTCTTCAACTCATCTAACGACGTAACATTCTGCGTTTTATTACTCTCCTCTAAATCGTTTTTCAACTTGTCAATCTTGTCTTCGCATGTATTCTTTACTGACGCGACTTGTTCCTTTAACAGATCAACATCTGTCCTAAATAGAGTTGAATCTATCTTCATCGCTTCCTTGTTCTCCGTAAATCTCGCTTCCAAGTTCGCCATACCTGCGATTAATTTCTCATCTAATCCCGCACGTTTTTCTTTTGCTTCGGCATCGACCTCACTATACCGTTCTTCCACGATTGCACCGACTCTATTTTTGAATAAAGCTAAGTTTTCATTAACCTTTTGCTCTATATCATCATCCATTTTCCTAATATCTTTCTGCAATTGATTCTCTAATGATTTTAAATTAGAATTAACCTCTCCTAAGACTTCCTCTTTAATGGTCCCAATTACTGACTTTAAATCTTTAATCTCATTACCTAGATTCATCTCTAGACCTTTGATTTTAGTTTCGAAAGATACTTCGGTAGACCACTCTTGAATTTTGCCTACATCTGCCACTAAACCATCAATGTCGAATCTCAACTTCGATACATCCGATTTAATGTCTTTCTGTATAGACATAACGTCTGTTCTTAAAGTAAGAATGTTTTCTTCTCCTCTACTTTCTAATTCAATAATATTCTTTCTTAATATTTGAACATTTTCCTCTCCTTTCATATTTACTGCAATTATATCTAATTGTAAAGTCTTAAGCATTTCATTATTATTTAAAGTTAATCTATTCTCTAACCTAGTTAACTTGTTTTCCAACTCTGTGTTAGTTTCTTCACTACGAGCTTGTAATTTCTCTTCCAATGATTTAAAACTATCCTTCAAGTTAGCTTCACTAGCTTTCAAATGACTTTCAGTACTAGTCTGTAATCTAGTCTCCAATAACATCAACTCATCTTTGCTATTTGACTGTAATAATTTTAAATTTTCTTCACTAGTTGACTGTAATGCTTGCACATTTTCTTTACATTTAGCTTCTAACCTAGCTTCTGAACTATTTATCTGTTCTTTAACTTCCGTTTCGATTTTAGAAATAGTTTCTGCAATAACAGACATACCACTCTGTAACTCTCCTAACACCTTAGCTAAATCTTCCGGCAACATAATTATATTTTCAATAGACGTTTTATTCAGAGACGTTAGACAACTACACATCACAATGTCTCAATTCCTGCATTCACTTGGGTATAGGAAAAATGACTTATAACTAACATGAAATAATACTAATACGATTAACATGAACACTGGAATGGGCACACTAGTATATTGTCTGACTAAGTTTAATAAATTTTATAACACAATTAAATGAAATTTGAGATCAATCTCTCAGTAATCTAAATCTGATGTGATTCCATAGAATAAACAAAATCGAAGCCCCACAGGTGGGTAAAGCCAATTCTCCCTCTCTCTCTCTGTACCCGTTCGTCCTGGGGATGCGATGACCCATCTGCATTCCTGGAGTTCCAGGACAGAGCGGAGTTAAATGAACCTCTAGTCAAATAAGGAATGTGTCGGAAATTCAGCTGAGATATCGAAGAGGCAGTGGGTAATACGAGACAAAGTATCTCTAGGGTCGTTACGGGCTTAAGTTTAATTTTAAAAAATGCAAATATAAATGGGCGCCATCAACTGAATTCCTAGCAAACCACATCCTTTCCGGTTAAGCCTTAATCAAGACAAGGAAAGAAAAAGGAAAATCACATCATCATCAGATCACAACTAAGATAAAAACAAATTTATTTCACTTTGATAGTCAGACAGACATTTTAAATATTCATCCTACCTGAGAGCATGGTCGAATGCCAACGTTAAATTGTCATTGTCCAAAAATCGAACCATCTCTTTTCTAATCAAAAGTATTTAATCCACATAAAACGTGAAAAATCTATAAAGTTCTCTTGGGTTCTCAGGATCACTGTAGCACTATGTCTTTCGTCACTGACATTTGTGATACCTGAGACCTAATTTCTCTTTAATTTAACATCATGGATGTGGATTTGAAAACATTATTAATCTGTCTAAACATACACATTATAATCACATATTTTAAACATCACGTAATTTTATGGCTTGCATGACATAATTTAAATGTTAAATACGTTAGTAAAATGCTCCTAAACATCGAATAATTAATTTACACTATTTACATTGTCATTAATAATTGCTTGTTCGTGAATTACAGAAAATCTACTGCTCATTGGTCATCATCATCATCATCATCATCAAAGTTAAATATTTCTCAAATTAATTCTCATCTCAAAATTCAACATATTCCTGTCAGAATCATTAACTCATCACCATTAAATCATTTAAATGAAAATTATTATCATTACATCATTATGCTTTCTAATTATTCACACACTCTTATTTTATCATCTACTTCAGATTAAATCATCTTAAATCATCAATACAAATTGCTTAATTCCTCAACTCAGGTTGCAATTCCTCAAATCATATCTCAATTAAATTTATTTAATTCCATATAAATTCGTTAATCATCAGCTTCTTTAATTAATTATCACCTTCTAATTCAGTTATTCATCGTCTATCCAATCATCTATTAATTTATTCAAATCAGTTTATTTATTCAATCTCTAATTCATCCATTTATTTAATTCATTGATTTATTCAAAAATTTAATTTATCAATTTATTTAAATTTTATTCTTCTGGTTATTTAGATTTTTATTATATCATCTAGTCATTCTGATTTTTATTTCATTAGGTCAGATCATTAATATGTTTAAATTTCAGATTATTATTTCATTAATTATTATTATCAGAAAATCTTGTATTATCAACTTTATTTATTTGTTTAATTTCCTAACAAATTGTTTAATATGGGTTATAGAACGTTGTCTTACAGTTTTATCACTTCCAAGTTATATCTCGTATTTAATTATCCTGCCAAAAAATATTATTGCCTTCACGACATCACGTTGGATCTGACTATCCACAACTACATTATATATCCTCAATTCTTCAAATATCACATTTGAATACCACAATTATTCCACAAAACTCCATAAATATTCAGCACATACAGTATGAATCTCAACAATTACGCTAGACTGGGTTCGACAACCTCATGTCTGCCTCAAAATACATTAGCAATATTGCAACTATCACTTGGCAACTTCCACAAAATGCCTATCACAAACTTCACTTAACCATGTTGCATGATCTACAAAAAATATATAACTGGCTTCAAATTGTCAACGCGCACAATCTCCAATAACTGTAATTAATCTGATCACATCTAGACAACTTCATAAACAATTAGAAAAAATATTACCTTAGTAATTCAAGATCTGCTTTCAAATAGCATAAATTCTCTTACAATTCTCATAATTCACATCACAGAAAAACACCAATGTGCTATAATCTCTCATATCAAAATCTGCAATACTAATCTGCCTTAAAATAAATCTGACCATTAATGATTCATCTTACAAGATTCAATTAATTTAAATCCTTCTCAAAGGTATCAAACACAATTATAAAAATCATCAAAAGCATCAGCTGTACCAGCTGTTAAACTGAAAGTACTCTCAAAAGAGTATAGCAACAAAATATTGGATTGGCAAACAAGAATTACTAAATGTAACCCTTCTGACATTTATCTTTACTTTATTTAACAAAATTTCGACTGATATGTGACTAGTAGTTCCTTGTTTGATTCTCTTACAATCTCATGTACACTCGGATGATAAAAATGAGTCCCTCAATGGCAAGTAAGATGAGTAACCACCGTACAATCGTATAAATACGAAAGACCTCGCCCCGTCGACTAACATGATAGTGCCCTGAACGATGGGTAAGATGAGTAACCACCATACAATCGTATAAATACGAAAGACCCCATCTCGAAGACTAAAATGAGTGAATGTACCAGATAGGAATCAACAAGTCTCTAGTTGTCATATAAAAGCGATATTCATTCACTAAAGTGAATAACATCTTAATATCTCCAAACAATCCAATGGAAAACATTCCTACTGATGAATAATACACACTCGCTAGTATGCAATGAACTGACGAAGTAATTTAGATAATCAATTGCAGATCACGAGTTCGAAATACTCGTCACACAAAAAAAAACTATTCATGAAAACTATCCCTACTGGAAAAATGTCTAAAAGACCAAACATCTGCTTAATAAAGCCAACCAATGGTGAGAATTTCGTATAATGATGCCTGCCATATCATATGGTCACGCCATATTCTAGCAAAATTTGAAGCATATAAAGTCAAAGCCATGTCTAAACAATCGTATCACTCCTATTAGAAAAATATACATGTGTGCCCAGTATTCATGAAAATAATCGTATCAGGAAGTTATAACTCTTACAGCACCTTCTCATAATCAGCTGTTATTAAATTTCGAAGATCGTCGATTTTCCTTAAGTAATGAATTTCTCGAAAGATCGGCGTGAATATCATTCCACCCACGCAATGACGATTGCCTTCAAATTCCAAGTGAATCAGTTGGTAGACCTCCTCCTCGTCAGGAATCGAATCCATCGCTCAGTGGTGCCATCGCGTCTCTGTCTGCGTTTACTCCGACATGATGAACTTCTGGTTATCTATAGCGGATATTGTCCAAATCCTCACGAAAAAGTTCATAGAAACAGCGGACCCCCTATTCCTCTTCTACGTTACGCCACTGTTCCATACAATGTTCGGTTTGAGTGTTGAAAGTTCAATTTCCACAGCGGTTTAGTCTCACTTGTAGAAAATAAAATTGTTTCATGAGAGTGTCTAAGTTTATGAAACACCCTGTAGCTGTGTTCGTACTCGGTAATTCATAACAATTCATAAGAAAGAATTGCATTAATGCACGAGCTAATGTTCCTAAGTGCATTTGCTTATAACATTTCATTTGCTTAAAATCGTTAATGTTACTTGGAATGCGTTATGAAATGCATAGTCGTAATGTCATTGAAAAACTATGTTCAGTTGAAGTTCACAGTTGCAGTATCTCGTAACTATTTGCCTTTATAATTCAAATGCTGAATAAACGTTCCAACTCAATGTTGAAATGAAGTTCAGCTTCTGTCATAATGCTTGCGTATAAAATTGGAAATAACCCGCTCGTCCCTACTGCAATGCTATAATAATCTCCGCCTAAAGCTGGCCTCGCCATGTCGCTCTACTATGCTGTTCTGCGTAGCCAAAATGCAGCTTGAAATAAGTTCTCCAACTCGTTTTACCGTACTGTTCTGAACCCCGGCCTTCTCATGCTTGGTTGGCCCGTACAGCTGGTTCTGTAACCGGTCATCACGCTGCCTACTGCGGGTGTCCGCCCGGCTCACTGACCTACTTTTCGTTCGCTGCTTAGTGAAGTTAAAACTGTCGCTTTCACTTTCCGTGACAAAAGCTGCTCGCTGCGCGACTTTTATCATACGCTCGGCATGTCCTACTCAGCTCGCTGTCTGACCTCGACTGCGTTGCTCGCCCTACTGGACTCTCTTGCTAACAGTATTCAACTGCTTGGCTCACTGAGCTCGACTGACTGTCTCTAGACTGCATTGACCCGTACCTTCCTGGCGCAGTCATGTGACGTTCTCCCCACCTCTGTGGTCTTGCGTCACAAATACAATCTCGAACCCCGATCATCTCGGCTATTAAGTTATAAAATAACTTAAGGGTTATCTGACTTCCTTTAAATTATTACCATGTATAATGCTTGTTATATCTCCTCTTCTGAGATGTTTAAATACCATGTTCCATATAGATCTTAATAAAGCTTCATATTTCCATCCATAATTCCATCTGCTTACTGATGTCAGTGCCTTCTTAATCCTAGACCTTCTACGTCATCCTGACATTCCTCTTGACTCGATCTGAGCGCTATCTTTTCATAACTCTTCCCATAATCTCAACTACAGCTTAAGGTCTGCTGGAGTAGCCGATAGCCTCAACTAGGTATCGGGTACATCTCTCCCGTACATCTCCTTTTTTATCAGGATTGAGAAAAAAAATACACTCTCAGGCATTCTATATATAACACATGTACACGATAGCTCTACAATCCCCTTATTCAGCATGATGGTACTTTCTGACTCTCAACAATGATGATTGACTTCCAATGATTAGCATCTTGATTCTGTATTACTTTGACGTCTATTTCTTCCTTCACTACTCGTGCTTGTTCGATTGACATCTCTGACTGTCTCCTCGGGTGGTGTACTAGGCTGTCTACTTTCTTGCCTCGATCTCTCATATTCACGATTATCTCGTCTTTCATTTGGCTCATTTCTTCGGCCATCCTGCCTGTCGTTCCGATTATACTGTTGACCTTGGCTCCAGTTGTTTCTACCACGATATCTATTGTTGTATCGATTCCTATCTTGATATCTGGAATTCTGATTATAATTTCTGTATCGGCTGTCTCTTGCTTCCTGATCATATGGCCTCTCATATGGTTCTCTATATCGATCATTTCCACGAACGTTACGGATGTTTCCTCGATTTCCTTCGTTCCTTCTGTTTTCCCAGGAATCTCTTCTGTCCGTCTGAGCTGCGTTATCAACGACTAACGCATTCACCTCTTGCGTGTTTCGATTGTCGTTTCTTGCATTTCTAGGCGTAACTTGAGCGCTTGTATAGTCTAATCGCCGTAAAATGTCGTCATAGTGCTCAAGTGTGTTTGCTCCCGACGCTATGAGTGATCGCTGTACCTCAATCGGTAACTGTCTCGCTATAGCTTGCAAAAGCTCTTCTTCAGGCAATGGAGGAATCAGAAACTTTAATTTAGCCAATTGTGAAGTAAAATAATTGGCATAATGCGTCGGATGTGACGTAGAATAACGCTTCGAGTACATTTCTGCTCTTACGGTCAGTTGATCCTCTGCACTCCAAAATCTCCTTAAGAATGCTATTGCAAATTGCTCCATATTCGCAAAATTGCTTCTGAATGCTCCAAACCAAGTTAACGCAGGCTCGTCTAAGGCGCGTTCGAATATCCTTAGCTCTCTTTCCTTGGCTACTCTATGCTCCGCCATGTAGTCTCGAATATCTCGCAGAAATTCGACTGGTGTGACTCCTGTGTTTCCAGAAAACTTCCTCGGCTTGTCATCCAGATTTCTGATAATGGTAACTGGACCTGAGTATCGTTCACTTGTACCCAACGTACTCCTATTCGAACTCGGATTATCCTGAGGGGTTGAACTAGCCCTTTCGAATGTGACATTCGGTTGCGTTTGACGGTCTTCTCCCATGCTAACTTCTTGATTACTCATACTGCGGTCTATCGCTGTCTGATTTATCGATATTTCCCCTGATGTAATATTTTGACTTGAGAAACTATTAATCATAGATTCTAGTTTAGTCATCCTATCTTCTGCCAGTTTCTCTACGGTCTTGACCTGAGTCTTCAACTCATCTAACGACGTAACATTCTGCGTTTTATTACTCTCCTCTAAATCGTTTTTCAACTTGTCAATCTTGTCTTCGCATGTATTCTTTACTGACGCGACTTGTTCCTTTAACAGATCAACATCTGTCCTAAATAGAGTTGAATCTATCTTCATCGCTTCCTTGTTCTCCGTAAATCTCGCTTCTAAGTTCGCCATACCTGCGATTAATTTCTCATCTAATCCCGCACGTTTTTCTTTTGCTTCGGCATCGACCTCACTATACCGTTCTTCCACGATTGCACCGACTCTATTTTTGAATAAAGCTAAGTTTTCATTAACCTTTTGCTCTATATCATCATCCATTTTCCTAATATCTTTCTGCAATTGATTCTCTAATGATTTTAAATTAGAATTAACCTCTCCTAAGACTTCCTCTTTAATGGTCCCAATTACTGACTTTAAATCTTTAATCTCATTACCTAGATTCATCTCTAGACCTTTGATTTTAGTTTCGAAAGATACTTCGGTAGACCACTCTTGAATTTTGCCTACATCTGCCACTAAACCATCAATGTCGAATCTCAACTTCGATACATCCGATTTAATGTCTTTCTGTATAGACATAACGTCTGTTCTTAAAGTAAGAATGTTTTCTTCTCCTCTACTTTCTAATTCAATAATATTCTTTCTTAATATTTGAACATTTTCCTCTCCTTTCATATTTACTGCAATTATATCTAATTGTAAAGTCTTAAGCATTTCATTATTCTTTAAAGTTAATCTATTCTCTAACCTAGTTAACTTGTTTTCCAACTCTGTGTTAGTTTCTTCACTACGAGCTTGTAATTTCTCTTCCAATGATTTAAAACTATCCTTCAAGTTAGCTTCACTAGCTTTCAAATGACTTTCAGTACTAGTCTGTAATCTAGTCTCCAATAACATCAACTCATCTTTACTATTTGACTGTAATAATTTTAAATTTTCTTCACTAGTTGACTGTAATGCTTGCACATTTTCTTTACATTTAGCTTCTAACCTAGCTTCTGAACTATTTATCTGTTCTTTAACTTCCGTTTCCATTTTAGAAATAGTTTCTGCAATAACAGACATACCACTCTGTAACTCTCCTAACACCTTAGCTAAATCTTCCGGCAACATAATTATATTTTCAATAGACGTTTTATTCAGAGACGTTAGACAACTACACATCACAATGTCTCAATTCCTGCATTCACTTGGGTATAGGAAAAATGACTTATAACTAACATGAAATAATACTAATACGATTAACATGAACACTGGAATGGGCACACTAGTATATTGTCTGACTAAGTTTAATAAATTTTATAACACAATTAAATGAAATTTGAGATCAATCTCTCAGTAATCTAAATCTGATGTGATTCCATAGAATAAACAAAATCGAAGCCCCACAGGTGGGTAAAGCCAATTCTCCCTCTCTCTCTCTGTACCCGTTCGTCCTGGGGATGCGATGACCCATCTGCATTCCTGGAGTTCCAGGACAGAGCGGAGTTAAATGAACCTCTAGTCAAATAAGGAATGTGTCGGAAATTCAGCTGAGATATCGAAGAGGCAGTGGGTAATACGAGACAAAGTATCTCTAGGGTCGTTACGGGCTTAAGTTTAATTTTAAAAAATGCAAATATAAATGGGCGCCATCAACTGAATTCCTAGCAAACCACATCCTTTCCGGTTAAGCCTTAATCAAGACAAGGAAAGAAAAAGGAAAATCACATCATCATCAGATCACAACTAAGATAAAAACAAATTTATTTCACTTTGATAGTCAGACAGACATTTTAAATATTCATCCTACCTGAGAGCATGGTCGAATGCCAACGTTAAATTGTCATTGTCCAAAAATCGAACCATCTCTTTTCTAATCAAAAGTATTTAATCCACATAAAACGTGAAAAATCTATAAAGTTCTCTTGGGTTCTCAGGATCACTGTAGCACTATGTCTTTCGTCACTGACATTTGTGATACCTGAGACCTAATTTCTCTTTAATTTAACATCATGGATGTGGATTTGAAAACATTATTAATCTGTCTAAACATACACATTATAATCACATATTTTAAACATCACGTAATTTTATGGCTTGCATGACATAATTTAAATGTTAAATACGTTAGTAAAATGCTCCTAAACATCGAATAATTAATTTACACTATTTACATTGTCATTAATAATTGCTTGTTCGTGAATTACAGAAAATCTACTGCTCATTGGTCATCATCATCATCATCATCATCAAAGTTAAATATTTCTCAAATTAATTCTCATCTCAAAATTCAACATATTCCTGTCAGAATCATTAACTCATCACCATTAAATCATTTAAATGAAAATTATTATCATTACATCATTATGCTTTCTAATTATTCACACACTCTTATTTTATCATCTACTTCAGATTAAATCATCTTAAATCATCAATACAAATTGCTTAATTCCTCAACTCAGGTTGCAATTCCTCAAATCATATCTCAATTAAATTTATTTAATTCCATATAAATTCGTTAATCATCAGCTTCTTTAATTAATTATCACCTTCTAATTCAGTTATTCATCGTCTATCCAATCATCTATTAATTTATTCAAATCAGTTTATTTATTCAATCTCTAATTCATCCATTTATTTAATTCATTGATTTATTCAAAAATTTAATTTATCAATTTATTTAAATTTTATTCTTCTGGTTATTTAGATTTTTATTATATCATATAGTCATTCTGATTTTTATTTCATTAGGTCAGATCATTAATATGTTTAAATTTCAGATTATTATTTCATTAATTATTATTATCAGAAAATCTTGTATTATCAACTTTATTTATTTGTTTAATTTCCTAACAAATTGTTTAATATGGGTTATAGAACGTTGTCTTACAGTTTTATCACTTCCAAGTTATATCTCGTATTTAATTATCCTGCCAAAAAATATTATTGCCTTCACGACATCACGTTGGATCTGACTATCCACAACTACATTATATATCCTCAATTCTTCAAATATCACATTTGAATACCACAATTATTCCACAAAACTCCATAAATATTCAGCACATACAGTATGAATCTCAACAATTACGCTAGACTGGGTTCGACAACCTCATGTCTGCCTCAAAATACATTAGCAATATTGCAACTATCACTTGGCAACTTCCACAAAATGCCTATCACAAACTTCACTTAACCATGTTGCATGATCTACAAAAAATATATAACTGGATTCAAATTGTCAACGCGCACAATCTCCAATAACTGTAATTAATCTGATCACATCTAGACAACTTCATAAACAATTAGAAAAAATATTACCTTAGTAATTCAAGATCTGCTTTCAAATAGCATAAATTCTCTTACAATTCTCATAATTCACATCACAGAAAAACACCAATGTGCTATAATCTCTCATATCAAAATCTGCAATACTAATCTGCCTTAAAATAAATCTGACCATTAATGATTCATCTTACAAGATTCAATTAATTTAAATCCTTCTCAAAGGTATCAAACACAATTATAAAAATCATCAAAAGCATCAGCTGTACCAGCTGTTAAACTGAAAGTACTCTCAAAAGAGTATAGCAACAAAATATTGGATTGGCAAACAAGAATTACTAAATGTAACCCTTCTGACATTTATCTTTACTTTATTTAACAAAATTTCGACTGATATGTGACTAGTAGTTCCTTGTTTGATTCTCTTACAATCTCATGTACACTCGGATGATAAAAATGAGTCCCTCAATGGCAAGTAAGATGAGTAACCACCGTACAATCGTATAAATACGAAAGACCTCGCCCCGTCGACTAACATGATAGTGCCCTGAACGATGGGTAAGATGAGTAACCACCATACAATCGTATAAATACGAAAGACCCCATCTCGAAGACTAAAATGAGTGAATGTACCAGATAGGAATCAACAAGTCTCTAGTTGTCATATAAAAGCGATATTCATTCACTAAAGTGAATAACATCTTAATATCTCCAAACAATCCAATGGAAAACATTCCTACTGATGAATAATACACACTCGCTAGTATGCAATGAACTGACGAAGTAATTTAGATAATCAATTGCAGATCACGAGTTCGAAATACTCGTCACACAAAAAAAAACTATTCATGAAAACTATCCCTACTGGAAAAATGTCTAAAAGACCAAACATCTGCTTAATAAAGCCAACCAATGGTGAGAATTTCGTATAATGATGCCTGCCATATCATATGGTCACGCCATATTCTAGCAAAATTTGAAGCATATAAAGTCAAAGCCATGTCTAAACAATCGTATCACTCCTATTAGAAAAATATACATGTGTGCCCAGTATTCATGAAAATAATCGTATCAGGAAGTTATAACTCTTACAGCACCTTCTCATAATCAGCTGTTATTAAATTTCGAAGATCGTCGATTTTCCTTAAGTAATGAATTTCTCGAAAGATCGGCGTGAATATCATTCCACCCACGCAATGACGATTGCCTTCAAATTCCAAGTGAATCAGTTGGTAGACCTCCTCCTCGTCAGGAATCGAATCCATCGCTCAGTGGTGCCATCGCGTCTCTGTCTGCGTTTACTCCGACATGATGAACTTCTGGTTATCTATAGCGGATATTGTCCAAATCCTCACGAAAAAGTTCATAGAAACAGCGGACCCCCTATTCCTCTTCTACGTTACGCCACTGTTCCATACAATGTTCGGTTTGAGTGTTGAAAGTTCAATTTCCACAGCGGTTTAGTCTCACTTGTAGAAAATAAAATTGTTTCATGAGAGTGTCTAAGTTTATGAAACACCCTGTAGCTGTGTTCGTACTCGGTAATTCATAACAATTCATAAGAAAGAATTGCATTAATGCACGAGCTAATGTTCCTAAGTGCATTTGCTTATAACATTTCATTTGCTTAAAATCGTTAATGTTACTTGGAATGCGTTATGAAATGCATAGTCGTAATGTCATTGAAAAACTATGTTCAGTTGAAGTTCACAGTTGCAGTATCTCGTAACTATTTGCCTTTATAATTCAAATGCTGAATAAACGTTCCAACTCAATGTTGAAATGAAGTTCAGCTTCTGTCATAATGCTTGCGTATAAAATTGGAAATAACCCGCTCGTCCCTACTGCAATGCTATAATAATCTCCGCCTAAAGCTGGCCTCGCCATGTCGCTCTACTATGCTGTTCTGCGTAGCCAAAATGCAGCTTGAAATAAGTTCTCCAACTCGTTTTACCGTACTGTTCTGAACCCCGGCCTTCTCATGCTTGGTTGGCCCGTACAGCTGGTTCTGTAACCGGTCATCACGCTGCCTACTGCGGGTGTCCGCCCGGCTCACTGACCTACTTTTCGTTCGCTGCTTAGTGAAGTTAAAACTGTCGCTTTCACTTTCCGTGACAAAAGCTGCTCGCTGCGCGACTTTTATCATACGCTCGGCATGTCCTACTCAGCTCGCTGTCTGACCTCGACTGCGTTGCTCGCCGTACTGGACTTTCTTGCTAACAGTATTCAACTGCTTGGCTCACTGAGCTCGACTGACTGTCTCTAGACTGCATTGACCCGTACCTTCCTGGCGCAGTCATGTGACGTTCTCCCCACCTCTGTGGTCTTGCGTCACAAATACAATCTCGAACCCCGATCATCTCGGCTATTAAGTTATAAAATAACTTAAGGGTTATCTGACTTCCTTTAAATTATTACCATGTATAATGCTTGTTATATCTGCTCTTCTGAGATGTTTAAATACCATGTTCCATATAGATCTTAATAAAGCTTCATATTTCCATCCATAATTCCATCTGCTTACTGATGTCAGTGCCTTCTTAATCCTAGACCTTCTACGTCATCCTGACATTCCTCTTGACTCGATCTGAGCGCTATCTTTTCATAACTCTTCCCATAATCTCAACTACAGCTTAAGGTCTGCTGGAGTAGCCGATAGCCTCAACTAGGTATCGGGTACACCGTTAATCATGAGATCATGAGACACGGGACCTCCTTTTAACGCGGAATTCGAACCACAGGACATGGCATTTCACTTCGAAAATCTCCCAAGCATTGACCGGGAATCGAACCCGGTCCACCTTGGTGAGAGACCAACAGCTTGACCTATGGGCCACCACGCCCCAATTACATTAGATGGGGAATAAGTATTTACAAGCCCTAACCTGAAAGAAATAATACATGAGATATTTATTACAAAATAACACACTTTTATGTACAAAAATGGGGGTGGGATGTGGGTATACTTTGGATGACATGTTTCGCTCGTCAAGTGTTCATCTTCAGATCCCGCTCACTTAGGCTTGGTTAACGTAAGATGTTTATGTCTTCTTCTACTTCTGGTTCCGCAAACGTAATGGCAGCCACCCAAATGTTCAAAGCTTAAATCAAATTACGACTAACCTAATCATTCAATCTCTACCAAATTTTACAACATTATACCTTAATGTATGAAGGATCCTTTGACCAAACTACAAGATCATCAGCCTAATAATTTGTGGATGGCGGCCATGTATGTGTCCAAATAGATTCCCCCTATCAATTCAAAAAATGGTCAAACCGAATTGAACGAGGTTTGGTACAGAGGTAGCACTAGCAAAGGGCACCTCATTGTCATGTTTTATATTGCCGCCATCTTGACGCAAACGTAATGGCGGCCACCCCAATGTTAAAAGCTTAAATCAAATTACGACCAACCTAATCATCAGATCGCTACCAAATTTTGCAACAACATACCTTTATGTGAGAAGTGTTCTTTGAGCAAGCTATAAGGTCATCAGTCCAATAGTTTGCATACGGCGGCCATGTATGTGTGCAAATCGATTGCCCCTATCATTTCAAACGACATTTGGCACAGAGGTAGCAATAGCAAAGAGCACCTCAGTGTCATGTTTTATATCACCGCCATCTTGACGGTAACGGAATGGTGGCCACCCAAATGTTAAAAGCTTAAATCAATTTACGACCAAACTAATCATTTGATATCTACCAAATTTTGCAACAACATACCTTTTTGTGGGAAGCATCTTTTGACTGAACTATAAGGTAATCAGCCCAATAGTTTTCAGATAGCGGCCATGGTTGTGTGCAAATTGATTCACCATATCAATTAAAACACGGTGAAACCGAATTGAATGAAATTTTGTACAGAGGTAGCACTAGGAAAGGGCACATCATATTCATGTTTAATATCCGTATAACACGTTGTATTTCAACAAGCTACTACAACCAATATCCAATTTCCTCCTTGAAAAGGACCAAGAGTTAAAACTTTACCCATGCATTTAGGAGAAAGTAGGCTATATGTTCTTTATTGAACATCTTATTCTAACCATGACATTCTTCTCCGTTCAACACTTCTCTTCCCTGGTATTTTTCCTTGAAGAATAGACTGCAGGAAATGGTTGGTTCCTTAGTTTAGGGGCTGCGACAACGTGGTCATGTAGCCCCGTGTATTTTGGGTGTGTGAAGAATTTGTCTGATAACTGGTATTACAGTAATTGTAATGGCTGTATTAGTGTGTGTTATCTGTGATTCAGGTAGAAAGACTGCAGACGATTAATGTTTTCAAGTAGTTCCTACTTTTGCTACCATTCACGACACCTAGCTGCGGACGTGGCTACGAAATGCCGTCGCTGTCAGCTCCTAGCGTCGAACGTTGGAACTAATATAGCGTTATCAAACTACCCTACAAATTTTAGCTTCCACATGTGTAGTTAGTGGAAGGTTATTTTACATGCCATAAAACTGTGTCATGGGTCCGCTGGCGTTACTTCCCCTCCAAAGGAAGGCATACTGACGGATTTTTAACGTTCTTAAAAATCCGACGACTTAGGCCGGGTTTGAACCCGTGATCTTGGACATAGAAGCTCAGCATGCTACCAACTACGCCACCGAAGCCACACTGCAGGAGATGGTACTTGTACATCGTACAAAATAACGAAATTATGGTATTTGTTGTATGGTTGGCAATGGTGGGATAGAGAGGGAAGCAGGAGGATTGGACCCTCATATAGCTCAACACTTAGTCAATCCCCTTGGAGCTGTTGGGAAGAGGTAGTAGTGAGCCTGTAATTTAGAGCCAGCTTCATGTCAATGGCGCACGAGCTCCTTGAACGGGCTAGGAGATTAGCTGTATTATTCAGCGAGATGAAGCTGTAGCGAACCAAGTGCCTGCTATACCAGTTACAGCTGCATTTTTCATACCACTGCATTCAGAAGGCTCCTTTTCCAATACTTGACCCGCAGCGTAGCAATGCACGTGAAGTTGCTCATCCCAACTGCAAGGGGTAGCTAGAAGTTGACACCAGCCAATCTTAGTGTGGTCTTCAAAACTCTTCCAGGTAAATGTCTAGAAAATATATTTACTGCAAGTCAATCCTAGACAAGTTAGACACACTGTAACAGCCACAAAACCACCTTCTGTTGTTGTTGTTGTTGTTGATTCATTTGAGGGGCATGGGACCCCTTTGCCATTTAGCCCCGTGTACTTGGGTGAGTGTGGAATTTTGTCTGATTACCTGTGTTACTGGCCTGTTTGCAATCTCTTGATAAATGCAGTACATTTGCATATGTCTGTTGGCACAGGCTAGAGTAAAATGTGGCTTTTTACCGATGTCTCAGTCTCACTTATGGCTGTGATTATATGAAAGCTACTGAGGTATGGGTGGTGCTTAGTAATGACATTCAGGGCACAATCAGTGCCTGTGGATGTTGTGAAAGGTTCTACTCATAGGGTTAGTACTGTTGTTCTTACTCTGTGAGGAAAGCAATGGCAAACTACCTCACTCCTCACCTTGCCTAGTACGCCTCAATATAGCGCTGCCTTGGGTTTTTGTGGGTATTTACCCACATAACCTAACGGCGGTACTTTTTGAGGATCCAACCAGCCTTCGGGATGACTACCTAACAGACAGACCTGTGTTACTGTTTTCGTGTTGGAAGCCATTATTCAGTGTTGCCTTAGTAATCCAAATGTAATGTTTTTCAGTTGGTCACTCCGATTGTACACAATTGTAATGGTTGTTTCTCTATTCCTGAAAATAAAATACTTCTTCTTCTTTTTACTTCAACCCAAAAACACTCTACTCCTCCACAAATTTTGGTCTTCAGCATTGTCCTCGGTTAAGCCTCTTGTAGCTATGCTTCTCTTTACACCATTCATCCATTTTCTCTTGGGTTACCCCATTTCCGTTTACCTAGAGTTTGCCAATGTTACATTACATTTGGAATTCTACTATTCTGCATCCTTTTCACATGTCCAAACCATTGTAATCCTCTTCCTTCAACCACTTCTATTCATTTATTTTACCTGCATCATTTCTCTGATTCTCGTATTTCTAATTTTATCCGATCTTCATTTTCTTGCCGCCCTCCTCGAATAATCCATCTCTGTTACTAATAATATGTTTGCTTGCTCTCTGTTTAACGTCCAAGTTTCTGCTCCATATAACAAAATACTTTGTACCAATGAACTGTAAATAAGTTTCTTAGTTTTGTTTAAAATATTTCTGCTCCATAAAACGGAATTTAAAGCTCCAATTGTTCCCGTAGCCTCACTTACACTTTCCTCAATTGCAGATGCACTTGTTCCCCTAGCTTCTATTACTGAACTCAAATATTTAAATTTACATGGTATTAATAAATACACTTGGATGACCAGTTTCCATCTTAGGCTGTTAAATATAAGTCTACAAGTATGGGTGACGATATTTGCAATATATACACTTATTTAATTGCAGTAATTTATTACACTTGCGCAACTCGTCAAGATTTGTTAGTTATATGTGATGTTTTGTTAATATATTGTTAGTGGTTATTGACTTTCAAGTTTGGTATCTGTGATTGTTATTAAATGGATGAAGTGATTTGTGAACTTAGCTGAATGTTTGAGCGAAGTGTGGTCCGTTCTCGTGCAGTTGCCATCAACACCGCCTGAACTGAACTGTGTTATTGTGATGGCTATTTGTATTTGTAATTCAGGTGAGGATTGGGAAGGAAGCGGCCGTGTCCTTAAATTAGGCACTATTGTGGCATTCGCCTGGAGTAGAAGTGGAAAACCACGGAAAATCACTTCCAGGATGACTTGAGGTGGGAATCAAGCCCACCTCCTCTCAGTTATGTTTCACGAGCCTGACTGGAATCCGTTCCAGCCCTCAGACCAGAGTCAAATTTCTTGACTGAGCCAGGAATCGAACCCGGAACTCCGGGGTGACAGCCAAGAACGCTAGCCGCTACACCACGAGGTGGCACTCCAGCTGAGTCCACCATTGCTTCCACTTAATTTTGCCAGGCCCCTCTGTGCCATCTTTCCTGTCGGCCTTTCTTGGTCAACACTTATGTTCCGACTCCGATTGTATTAGGGCACCCGAGGCCTAGGGAGGCTTTTAATTTCACGACTTATTTGGCCCTTGTCTCATCTTTTCTTGGCTGTCACCCCAGAGGTCTGCTATCTATTCCCGGCTCAGCCAAGAAATTTAATTCTGGTCTGAGGGTTGGAACGGGGTCCATTCAGCCTCGTGAGGCAAAACTGAGAAGAGGTGGGTTCGATTCCTACTTTATTATCCTGGAGGTGGTTTTCCGTAATTTCCCTACTCCAGGCAAATGCCGGTATGGTTCCTAACTTAAGGCCACCGACATCTCATTCCAAATACAAGTCTCAACTACCGAGGAGCCTATTTCCAAAAGTCGACATCTGACTTTTTGAAGTTATTGAGAAAAACGAAAAAAAAACGCTAAAACGGTAAAATTCAGGAAATTTTATGTTTATTCTTGGTACTAACTCTAACATAAACATACCATAAACATAAAAAATAGGTCCAGAGGTAGATTCAGCAATGCGTTTAGGAGATATTTAGCATTAAAATTCGCAGATGTCGGATTTTGTAAGTACGTTAATGGAAAATCGTATTTTGGAACGAACTTCTAGCATATGACGAGTTTTGGAACAAAACATGGATTTTTCTTAGCAAGGATTTTAAGCCACATAATGTTGTTATGCACTCCTAATTTAATAAACAGACAAAATTTACAGTGAACTCACGTTTGTCGCAAATTAGATAAAAACATAGTATTCACTAACATAATAATACACAAGGAGCAATAAGTCACACAGATTAGATTCTCAAGTCGTCATCCTCCTCCTGGGGTTCACATACAAGATCGTCTTCCACATCAATTGTCACATTTTCTGGATCCATGACTTTCTTATAATATTGAAGTTCTTCATTATTTTTCCACTCTTCCCCGTAGTGAATTGTTAGTAGTTTGTTCACATCATTCATCTTCTCTTCTTTGACGGCTACTCCAAGAGGCAACTGAACTTTCTCAAAAGTTACCGTTTTCCCTTTTTAGTTATCCCTTTGAAATCAGTTAAGTCACTCCTATAATTTTGCTCTCCACGAAGAAGAGTAGAGGATTTTACTTTCCTAAACAGGAATCTCTTGCAGGACTGAATTTTGAAATGCCATGACCCTGGTGCTTTAAAAGAAGATTGGACGCTACCTTTCCAGTCATACACCGGACAATCAACACCTAACGTGTTCACTGTGCCAAACTGCTTGAAAATTTGAGTGTAGGTTTCCGGTTTTACAATAGTGTCTCGCACTTTAAACTCCTTTTCAATTCTCCCGAAGACTCGGTCTGGGGGTATGAAGGAGTGGCCTACAACGGGAAATACCATCTCCACTTCATTAACTTGTGCGGCGGAATCATTATACAGCCAATAGAAAACCATTCCAATCATAATACTATTTTTATTTTGACCCCCACAGCCGTCAGAAACCAAATTACCTTTTGTGATACCTGTAAGATCAAGATGATTAAGTCTGTCATAAACACAGGAAGCTATTTCGTTAGATCCTTTTGGACGAGAAGATTCCAGCCACTGGTATATAAAAGTGTTCCGTGTAGATTGACGATCACGCGATGTTCCTACACAGATTGTAAAATTGTACATATACAATTGTCTGGAGTTATACGTGGCTTGATGTGGTAATTTTGGAAGGGGTAAATTTTTCTGGCAATCGAAACTTAATATCAGTTCATTATCTCCCTGATTACGTAGAACAACATAAAACGCTTGTGCTCTTAATTTATGTACTCTTAACTCAGTTATTATAATATTCTTTTCTTGAGGAATCTTGCAGTGCTTCAGTTTAGCTTTCAGCAACAAACATTTTGAGCATCAGTCGCTGGAGTGCCAAATCCAATATTATACGTCCGACAGAAAGAATGCCTAAAGTAAGCTGCCTTAACTCGTAGCTCTGTTGATACTGACTGGTTGTAACTTCTCCACAATTTACTAATGTTCATCTCACTTGATAAATACTGGCGACCTTTCACTTGTCCTCTACAATAGTGTAATTCACTAACAACATTTAATTTCTCTATGAAAATGCTCATAGCTAGTCTTTTATTTTCAATGTACTTGCTACGAGTATCTCCTCCTCGTTTAACTATAGGCAGAAGACCCGTGTCAAAGTGACGCTTAGAAGTCAGACCTACCCTGTCTTTTGATATCTTCAAGATACCTAGAAAAGTTGCCCTGCAGACGGGTACAACAGGTTCTTTACCGGGTCGCTTTGTTACCTTTTTCACAAAATACCTTATCGATATGTTCTTATTCTTGTTACTGCCATTACTCAAGGTTCTCCTCAGAGGTGCTGCCGCTGTATACTTGATTATCAGTGCGTCCTGGATAAGCTTCTTTGGCGTGCTGTAGAATATGTTATTAAAATGTTTGATGTCCCTAGTTTTCAGCGTCTGGCACTGAAATGCTCCCTTCTTGTGACTGCATATTGGCACTTTTGGGGGTTGTGAAGCAGAGTATCTGAAAATATAATATTTATCTAGATTCTGCTTCAAGAACGCATTATTTGTAACGATTATATGATAATTATTGCTAAACGAATTAGTAACGAAATGCTCACCTTTCTCTTTTCTTCTTAGCCCAGTTTTCGGGGTCACGGGAATGCTTCCTCCCACGTCAAGGTACAGAAGGAGATACTTTTAATGAATTATCCATTGCTTTGTAGAACAGCACCAAACTAATCAGATGTCAACTGGTGACTGAAGTATAGAGCCAACAAATACTGCGTTGAAACAGTGCATTGTCACATTAGAACAAACTTGGCGGGAACACTTAGAAAGAAGTTAATTGGCGCCGGACATTGCTAAGTACTGCAATCAAAAGTTCGCGGGAAACACTGCCTCGAAGTAATGCAACAGGAATGTCGAGTACTGGAACACACTTTGGAAGTCGCATCAACTTTCTTATGCAAAATGTCGGATTTAGGAACGAAGTGAAGATGTCGGATTATGGAAATAACTTAACAAAGCAGATGTCGAGATTTGGAAATAAAGTCAAACTTTAATATTGATATTTAACCACAGATATCGTGTTTTGGAACATTTTCCACCATCCATTTGATGCGTTTCTCCAAGAGGAATATGAAATTAAAAAAATCTACTTTTTGTAAAAAATGTCAGATGTCGACTTTTGGAAATAGGCTCCTCGGGGTATAAACACTATTACATTAACCACAGTAACACAGGTTATCCTACAAACAGTACACACACCAAAATACACGGGGCTAAATGACGGCTAACTCCCCAGTTGCCTAGTTTCAAATTACAATTTACGGGAAATTTTCAGTGTCTGCAAACACGGTGACTTTGAATCATGGGTGGCAACACTGTATCAACCTAAAAGCACGAAATTAGTTGATAAACCACCATGTTTGTAGTGATGGAGGAAAGACGATGAGGTTACATGGGTGGCACATTATTTATGGTGACGCCAGCCTTTGTCAATTGTAGTACATTTTGAGATAAAACGATAGAACCCCCCACCCCCTGGCACTACAGCCCTTGAAGGGCCTAGACCTACCAAACGACCGCTGCCCAGCCAATTGGCCTGCAGATATTGGGGTGATGCATGGTCAGCGCATCGATCCCCTCAGCCGTTAATCTTGGTTTTCGTGACTGAGGCGCTGCCTCACTGCCAGACAGCTACTCAATTGACCTCACGAAGCTGAGTGCACCCCGTTCCAGCCCTCACGTCAGTTTCTAAAATCTCTGACGGAGCCGGGAATCGAACCCGGGGCTTCCGGGTGAGAGGCAGGCGCGATACCCCAACACCACGGGGCCGGCGAGTTAAACGATATAGCCATTGTTTTAAGCACCTCTGCAACATGACTTAATCGGGTTTCTATCCCCCTACCCATGGAGTCGTTTAAAGAGCAAGAGAAAGTGGTTCCCTTGTACATTACGAGTAAAATAAAATAAAAAGGAATATAAGGAAGGAATACTTTATGTATGTCCATAAAAACACCCTTGTGGCGAGTTTCCAGCAAAAGTAATTTATTACCAACATTCCTTCTTTTTAAAACCCTTAACGTGCCTGAAATCCGGGGAGGTCTGGCAAAAAAAGATAGCGTGGCTTGTCTGCTTTGCTCAAATCTACTATGATAAATTATCCAGTGCTGATTCTAGAATGATTTCTAATGGCTAACTTATCTCATAGAAGTTTCAATTCCGAACGAATAAAATTTTCTTTGCTGGCATTGCAACGCATGCCGGGTAAAGATAGATAGTTATAATAATAATAATGAAAAATGAAAATCCACAACCTGTTTCCAGTCTCCGACCGGGTCAGGAATGGAATGAATGAAGCCCCCATCTAGTGGTGAGGATATGAACTGTGCCGGCTGACGAAGCCTGTCGCACTCCCCTGGGGCAATGATTAAATGAATAATAGATGACATGAAATGATAGTGGAGAATGTTGCATGAATGAAATTTGTGACAGGGAAAACCGGAGTACCCGGAGAAAAACCTGTCTACCTCCGCTTTGTCCAGCACAAATCTCACATGGAGTGACTGGGATTTGAACCACGGACCCAGCGGTGAGAGGCCGGCGTGCCGCCGCCTAAGCCACGGAGGCTATAATAATAATAATAATAGTAATAGTAATAATAATAATAATAATATCGTATGGCCTCAGGTGCCGGGTGCAAGCTTTGTAATTGACACCCATAGGGTAGCTTGCATGTCGAATTTCGTTGTTCACTACGAAATCAAGGAGGTTAGATATCTTAGCTCCTTGAACACTATAGCGCTTTCTAGTAGAGAAATGAGGAACTTTGTGTTGGCGGAAACTCCCGAGATTAATTTTGCCATTATGAACACGGCCTACTGAATTCGAATGGGTTCTTTGACATGCCACCATCGTATGGCATGCGTGTCGTATTTTTGCCGCGTTTCAAAAAATCACTTACCACGGCCAGGAGCGAACCTGCAATCTTGGGTTTAGGAGACCGACATACTATCCACTCACCCACCGTGGCAAGCTAGTTATAATAATAATAATCTTCACCTTTATTGAGAGTTTTCCCCAGTGCTGATCTTTTTCTCCAGAACACAATACATATATTCTTACGTAGAGGCAGGAAAATAACTATGACTAGAAAATGGCACTTGTTTACAAAATTTGAGAGACAACGATAATATACCGCATTCCACTGAAAAGGAAACTTCAAGCACGCCAAGGTTTCCAAGATAATCCAAGGTTGAAAATGGGAAAGATCCGGCTCCAGGAAAGGAAGAATACCCACTAAGAACGAATGCGGACGTGCGGGGCAAATATCAAGGCCCTAATAATGAGACAGTTGGAATGACGTGGTCCATAGATGGCCGATACGAAATCAATACACAATAATGATAATAATATAAGAATTATATTCCATAAATCAATGGTGGAAATTATAATTTTATATGGAGCGGAGATCGGACAATGAACAAACAATCATATGAAAATCATCGCCTTGCAGTTGAAATGGATTTCTGGAGAAGATGATCCAGAATTCACAGAAAGAAAGAAAGGCCATGGAGATCCGTCAGAAGAGGCATGCTGATTGAACAAAAGAAACTGATATAATGTGGGTACTTGTGATGAATGGAAAGCTCAAGGCAGAAGAATAACTTGGATGAAGTGGTTTGTAATGTATTCAATGGAGAATTTTAGTGGACAATGGTAATGGAGAAGTGAAGAAGACATTGAAAGGTGGAAACTATCTCTAACATGGATGTTAGATATGACTCTTTGTAATTATGTGTATACGTTGAGTGTGAACTAAGAATACATGTGAGAGACAACACAATTATGCCTTCAGTCAATTGCCAAAAATTGGTTTTGTCACCTTATGACCATCGTCAGCGTCAGCGCCCAAGCAAGCGAAACCGGCGAAGCCGGTTTCGTTGCGTGAATTGTAGCCTATCGGCCCGAGGGCCTTGAGAGCTTTGTCCAATATACACGACCGACTACAATTGAATGAGGGGGTTTGGGTGATTACCGTGAATCAAGCTGGCCAGAATATGACCTGATGTACAAAGACATTTAGAAATACAGAAATTAAAGGGATAGTAGAAGTGAGTTGATCTTAGAAAGAGTCAGAAAGAGAAGAAAGAGTGAAGATATCAGTTTTGAAGAAGTAATAGTGCTATAGTAGCATGGTTTGGAAAATATTTATTCTATAATAATGCGGGGGCGCTTATGGCGATTTCCCCGCGCACGGTAATCACCCAAGGTGTTTATTAGAGGGTTGGTGCTGCGTGTAGATGTACACGGGGCTACATGACCGCGTTGTCGCAGCCCCTAAACTGAGGTACCAACCAACACTATTATTGTCAACCACAAAGACACAGGCTGGCGGCTACGGTGGCGTAGTTGGTAGCATGCTGAGGTTCTATGCCCAAGGTCGCGGGTTCAAACCCAGCCGAAGTCGTCGGATTTTTTATGAGCGTTAAAAATCCCTCAGTATGCCTTCCTTTGAAGGGGAAGTAAAGACGGTGGTCCCATGTCATAGATATATGGTATGATAAAGAACCTTCCACTAATCACACTTGTGTGAAGCTAAACTATAGGTTAGATTGGACTAACGCTTAACGCTCTTAGGTTCCAACGTTCGTCGCCAGGAGCCGACTGCGGTGGAATCTAGTAAGCATGTTCAGAACTAGTTGGTCGTTGACGGTGGCATTTGGTAGCAAAAGTTCGAACTACTTGAAAATTAAATTCCTGCAGTACTTACTTGAATTAAAAACATATAACACACACTAATACAGCCATCACAATTAACACCGGTTATCAGACAGATTCTAAACACACCCAAAGTGCACGGGGCTACATGACTGCGATGTCTCAGACCCTAAACTGAGGTACCAACCAACCAACCAACCAACCAACCAACCAGAGACACAAGTTATCGGAAAGAATTTAATGTCGATTAAGATGTCCCAGTGCCCTAAAATGTAATAACAACCTACAAATCCTTCCAGGCTCCGTTGTTCCTGTTCTGTGAGTGGATAAACAGAGCTGTGCCCCTTGAGGATTTTAGTCTTGATTCGGCATTTGACGTGACGAGATGGGCGAGAAATCCCTGCAGATGTACGCTGAGCAGGCGGGAATAGTATTCTTCCCGTGGAGGCTGCGTGATCGATGTGTGTATATCAGGCTCATCAATCTTCCGCACTTCCCTGGAATACACTCATCTAGAGCGATATTCTTTGTTACTCTGCTCCATATTGATCTCTATCGTTCGTTCATCAGCATACAGCGACGGTACCTGCGAGAGAGGTATTTTAAGGGAATATAATGCTTGGTTGCAGTGAGGATTAAAAAGTTGTTCCGTGAAGAACTATACAGCCTATTTTCATATATCCTACTAAAGTTAATTGCCTCGATCACATGATTAATACACAATAAATAAGAACTTAATTTGTAAATTGCGCACAGCCGCAATCTTGAGGTTATGTGAGCATTTGAACTAAATTAGTTTCCAGTGCATTACATTGTGTATAAAAATTTACTGTACAATATTTCACTGCGCTCAGATGGTTACATAGGGAGAAAAGTCTATTAAAATGTTTCAAATTTGCTTGGCCGCCGTGTTCGTTTTGTACTTTACAGAATTTTTAAAGTTACATAGATGAACTTGTAGCGGTGTTCTTTATCACCGTACAAAATTTCAGGATGATATCGTAAATAGTTTCGGAGATATAGAATGCCGATGAAATATTTCGCACAACCGCCATCTTGAGGTTATGTAAACAATTGAACTAAATTAAATGCCAGTGTATTACAATGTGTATAAACATTTGCTGTATCAAGTTTAATTGCGTTTACAAGGTTAAATCGCGAGAAAAGTCTATTTAAAAGTTACAAATTCGCTTGGCCGCCATGTTTGTTTTGTAGTTAACAGGTTTTTGAAGGTCTCATAGATGAATTTCTAGTAGTGACCTATTATTACCGTACAAAATTTCAGGGTGATAGTAATAGTTTCAGAGATATAGAATGCCGGTAAAATATTTCGCACAGCTGCCTTGTTGGATTGGAGAGACGTAATAAAATTTGAAGGGCAAGGTCGGGATCGGCCAAAATAGTACTATGATCATACCGAGTTTCATTGTAATTGCTTCAGTCGTTTAGAAGTTATTAGGGACGGGGGCGGGGACACACACACACACACACATATAAGGTGCGTTCAAAAAGTAACGAGCTGGAGGGATAATTATAGAAACCAGTACCTGCATGTTAAAAGTATTGGCCCTGGCTGTTGAGGCACTTGTCCCACTGTGACACTTGGCGGTGAATGGCTGTCTCATAAAATTCCCTGGGCTGCGATGTGAACCGTTTCCACACTTACAGCTGGACGTCGGCGTTCGAGGTGAATCGTTGGTCCCGCAGAACCCTTTTCAGGGGACCAAATATGGTATAATCACAGGGAGAGACTGTGTTGGCCGTATGAGGTCGTGCATTGCCGTTCAGCGACCACGGCGACTATGGCGTTCACTGTCACTCGGCGGTCCTGGGTAATGAGTGCATCAACCAGCTGGACGTTGTCATCGGTAATGCAGGGAGGTGCCCCAGACTGGGCATCATCGGCTAACGACATCTGTCTTTCCCTGAAGCGCTTGTGCCACGCCTTGACCTTTGCAAGGAACATGCAGTGTTGGCCGTACACTTGTGACATTCGGCGATGAATGTCCGTTAGTAGTGGTTTTGTGAGAGTTCTATATCCACCGCCACCGCTCCACCGCTGGAATTCTAAAATGGCAATATCTCGCGAACCAATCAGGCTAGAGACTTGTACGAGGTGTCAAATTACTCAGGCGAACACTCCCTTTCCAATGAACAACATATATCCACCCCAAAAATAAAACCTACCCCTACTAGGGGGTGAAATTGTAATTTTTTAGAGAATCTCTCTTTCCAATTGCAACATGTGAGAGTTTGAATGCCGATATGGAATGTAACGTTGTTCTGCAAACCAATAATCAAAGAGGGGCATGTTAGGCCTTGAGGTGAGAGCCCCTGTTATTGTTGACGAGCCCCCTGCTGTCGGGCCCGTGTTGATGGGTTATTGTTGACAGGTCCTTGTGGACAAGTCCTTGTGGACAGGTCCTTGTGGACGAGTCCTTGTGGACAAGTCCTTGTTGACAGGTCCTTGTGGACAGGTCCCTGTGGACGAGTCCTTGTCCCTTTGGACTGATCCCTTTGGACGGGTCCCTTTGGCCTGGTTCCTACGGACGAGCCCATGAATTTATTTAAATTATGTCAAAGGGCCTAACTACATTTGTGTGTGTTGAATTGACGTTGTTCACCACTACTATAATGGAATAACGATATGAAAGGAAAGTGACGAAATACATGTGAACACGTGTGAAATGACCTTATTACCGTCCTCCTTGTGAAACAAGTCACATCCTGTTTTGCTTCATACGTGAGAAAATGTGAGTTCGAACCCGTGGTCGGATTTTGACGAATGAGGTGTCATTGAACTCGGGCTGATACCCCCTTTCCAATGAACAACATATTTCCACCCCAAAATAAAACCTACCCCTACTAGGGGGTGAAATTGTAATTTTTTTAGAGAATCTCTCTTTCCAATTGCAACATGTGAGAGTTTGAATGCCGATATGGAATAAAACGTTGTTCCACACAAGAGACATGTGTTTGGTGGATAGCCACTATGAATTAACATGCTTGTTTTTGTTTTTTGTTTTTTACGCATGCCCACTCATGGCGTTTGTAAGAGGGCAGGCTTTTTAAAAGATGGCGGCTGTAGTGTAACCTAACCTAACCCAACCCACGAGTGGTGATCAAAAAGTATTTTAAGTGACGCTTGTCGATTGGCAAACCAATAATCAAAGAGGGATATGTCAGGCCTTGAGGTGATAACCCCTTTTGATTGATCCATGTTGATTGATCTCTGTTGATTTGTCCCTTTGGACTGGTCTCTGTTGACTAGCCCCTTTTGGACGGGCCCTTTTTGACAGGGGGTCATTTTTGATGGATCCTTTTTGACAGGTCCTTTTTGACGGGTCCCTGTTGACGAGTCATTTCTGACGGGTCCTTGTTGATGAGTCCCTGTGGACGGGTCTTTGTTGACGGGTCCCTATTGACAGGTCATTGATGACAGGTCATGGTTGACGGGTCATTGTTGATGGGTCCTTGCTGACAAGTCCCTGTTGATGGGTCCCTCTGGAAGGGTCCCTTTAGACCGGCCCCTTTGGACTGGTCCCTATGGACCGGCCCATGAAATTTATCCAAATTATATCAAAGGGCCTAACTACATTTGTGTGTAAAGCAGTGTGTTGAACTGACGTTGTTCACCAGTCCTTACTACTACAATTGGATAACGATATGAAAGGAATTGATTAACTAGACATGAGTTAACTACCAACGAAACACTTTGGCGACTCTGCTTGTTATTGACCAATGAGTAGGGTTTTAGAAAAACTGTTTGCTATTTTGGGTTATATACAAAAAATGCTTAGACCTTTTGAGTGACTATGTTTGCTAAACAAGACATTATACCAGATACGATTAGGATTCTTATGTAGCTCAGACAAGGAAAGAATTTCTACAGAATCTGTTGACATTGAATATAGATTTAGGTATTAGGAAGTCATTTTGAAGGCCTTTGTCTGGAGCGTGGCACTCTATGAAAGTGAAACTTAGACAATTGGTGTAGCAGAAAAGTGGAGAATTGAAGTGTTTGAAATGTGGTGTTACAGGAGAATGATGAAGATTAGATGGGTAAATAGGGTTACTAACAAAGAGGTATTAAGACGAGTGGGGAGAAGAGATGTATCTGGCGACTGTTAATGAAGTAAAGAGATAGGTTGGTAGAACACGTACTAAGACACCCAAGAATAGCAAACTTAGTTAAGGAAGAAAGGTTCGAGGACGAGAACTGTAGGGGTAGACCAAGTTTAGAATATGTTAAACAGATAGCCTTGAATGTAGGGTGTGGTAGCATTATAGAGATGAAACGATTAGCTCGGGACAGATAGGCGCTGAGATCTGCATCAAACCAGTCAAAGGACTAAAGACTCAAACAACAACATGTAAGTTCACTAAAATAATGTTGTGTAACGGTATATGTTAGTCAACGAACAGTAATGCATTACTAAAACCCATGACACGATACCTAAGAGCTTTTCTAAAATGATTTTAAAATGCCTTTAACCCTATATTTAACACCCAGTTCACAAGACTCATAACTGCAATGTTATGGTAAAACAAAACAAAATCTATATTTCAAAACAAGCAAGTGGTTTAGTCAATGTAACCTGGAAAAAGTTTTGTAAACACTCAAGTCCTCAAGACTAATTAAATTAGTAACTGTCAGGTTGACCGAGTGGTTAAGGTGTTTGACTTAAGATCAAATTTTCTGTATAAGGAAGCAAGGGTTCGAATCCCTTACCTGACATAACTATTGCCTTGACATGGCTTGGCCACACTGCATTATTATGCCACTCGGTACACAAACCATAGATATAGTGTATTGTTTAAGGCCACTCTCTTTCTGAACATAGTCAGAGACTGTTGATGGTTAACAATTGTATTAATAGTGGGACATGGGGATAGTAATTAAGAAAAAACAGACAATACCCATACAATATTTTTATTAAATTCATTTTATAATAGTTACACACTGAATTCAAGTCTATCTCTTTACCATTGTTCTATATAGATTTTTAAACACAACGCTTGTTGTAGATCCTTTTACAACTTTCTCCAGGTACTCTTGATCTTAAAAACTGGGGAAGCCGCAATGGTTTTATAAACATAAAACCCTCATCCTCTTCTTTTTCATAATTATCATCATCATCATCATCATCATCATCATTATGAATATTATCATCAAAATTATTATAGTCATTGTCACCATCATTATCATCATCATCATTCTCAACATCACTAGAACTATCCAATTCCTCTTGTTTGTTTTCCAAAGGGACCTCTTGTAGAGTCTGCGTTGCTTTTGATAGTGTTAAGGGTTTTTTGAACGATGGTATTTGTCCTAACATGTCTTTTTGAGGTGATGATGAATGCTTTTTAACAAACAATGCACTATCTTGAGCAGCAATATATTTTTCTTGGACTTGCTTTTTTACCTGGGTTGGAGTATTTTGCGTATTTAAATGTGTATTAATTTGAGATTCACAATGCTGTTCTTTTGAAGTAAGTACGTTGGAGTCTTTTGTTTTTATCATTCCTCGACACTTTTTGGATCGTTGTTTTGAACATCGCCAAATAACAGTTCCATCTTTATTGGTTGTTTTTACAATATATGTATATCCTTTATAGAAGACACATGGCTTGCCATGACTGGTTGTTGAGACTTCCATATCAACTAATACATATGAATTAAATTTTAGTAAAGTCACATGAACAATCTTTAGATTACAAGTGATTTACACACACACACACACACTTTCCTAAATGCCAAGATTTATGGATGTTGTTTTCCGCCAACAGCTGCTTACTGCGTATGACAAGGCTGGAGACTGGTAGGTGAGACGGTCTTTCACGATGCGAACACTGTAACAGGCAGTAGTCAACTGACAATATTCTTATACCCTAGTCAAGGTTAACAGGTACTTACTGCGTATGACAAGACCGTACACTCGTAGGTTAGACCGTATTTTTTGTTTGTTGCTAAGGATCCCATATATACCCTAGACATGTTAGTTCTGAACACTTAGTGGTTAATTGTATATATTTAATTTAAATACACAGCTCATACAAGCACGTTTTGCGGATGGGAGTGGTGAGAGGCTGGCAAAAAAGGAAATGTTTTAGTTTAATGAAACGTCATGTCCTAGTAGGCGTGATTTATAGTAGACGCAATTGATAGTAGGTGTAATCGATACTAGACGTGATTAATAGTAGACGCAATTGATACTAGGCGTGATTGATAGTAGGCGTGATTTGTAGTAAGCGCGATTTATAGTAGACGCAAATGATAGTAGGCGCGATTGATAGTAGGCGTGATTGATAGTAGACGCGATTGATAGTAGGCGCAATTTGACATGGGCGCGACTCAGATCATTTTTGATATCATAAAGTTACAGTGTCAATGTTTATACAAAGTACAAGGTAGAGGGTATTTTAAGACATAACCTCAGCTCACTTAACATAACCTAACTTTACCTAACCTAACTTTGTCACGTGACATGTTCTACAAGTTTAGACTTGCTTTAAGACTGATTATGACGTCATAGATTGATGGGAGGGGTGAGAGGCTGACAAAAAAGGAAATGTTCTGGTTTAATGAAATGTCATGTCCTAGTAGGCGCGATTTATAGTAGACGCAATTGATAGTAGGCGCGATTAATAGTAGACGCAATTGATAGTAGACGTGATTGATAGTAGGCGTGATTTGACATGAGCGCGATTTATTGTAGACGCGAAAGATAGTAGGCGCGATTGATAGTAGACGTAATTAGACATGGGCGAGATTTATAGTAGACGCAATTGATAGTAGGCGCGATTGATAGTAGGTGTAATTGGTAGTAGGCGCGATTTGACATGAGCGCGATTTATAGTAGACGCAAATGATAGTAGGCGTGATTGATAGTAGACGCAATTGATACTAGGCGTGATTGATAGTAGTCGTGATTTGTAGTAAGCGCATTTCAAAGTAGGCTCAATTGATAGTAGATGCAATTGATAGTAGACGTGATTGATAGTAGGCGCGATTGATAGTAGACGTGATTGATATGGACGCGACTTAGATCATTTTTGATATTACAAAGTTACAGTGTCAATGTTTATACAAAGTACAAGGCAGAGAGGGGGTATTTTAAGACTTAACCTCAGCTCACCTAACATAACCTAACTTTACCTAACCTAACTTTGTCACGTGACATGTTCTACAAGTTTAGACTTGCTTTAAGGCTGACTATGACTATGACGTCATAGATTGATGAGAGGGGTGGGAGGCTGACAAAAAAAGGAAATGTTTTGGTTTAATGAAAAGTCATGTCCTAGCAGGCGCGATTGGTAGTAGACGCAATTGATAGTAGACGCGATTAATGGTAGGCGCAATTGATAGTAGGTGTGATCAGGTACTTACTGCATATCAAAAGGCTGTACACTCGTGTGTTAGACACTCTATCTTGTTAAGGACCCCTATATATTCCCTATACAAGGCTATACATGTTAGTTCTAAACACTTAGTGGTTATTTGTATTTTAAATTTATATACACAGGTTATACAAGCACGTTTTTTCACACAGTAAAACTTTGTCAAATAGCCACATGCGACACGCAAAGTATGTTTCCGCTATCTAGCGGTGACTATGGAAACTACCTGAACATATCCTAATCTAATCCTAGCTAACTTCACCTGACGTGACCATACCGGTTTGTAAGCAACAACAACAACACACTAAGATTCCATGAATTCCAGAGTACTTTTAGATTAATTATCGACTCTCAACTCTTATAACTATGTCTATCCCACTCTGTCAAAAACACGATTTTTTTTTTAATTTTTGCTTGATATCAATACTAAAGTGATAATGGGTTTTCCGATCCTATCACTATAAATTCATTACCCCCACTCTTATCTCGGTCTCGACAACAACCATGCCTATTTTTATTATGTCAGATGATGTAATGTTCGAGTGCAAAGTGGGTGTAAAAGTGAGTGCAAAGTGAGTGCAAAAGTGAGTGCAAAGTAAGTGTAAAAGTAGTTGTAAAAGTGAGTGCAAAGTGAGTGCAAAAGTGAGTGCAAAAGTGGGGTGTAAAAGTGGTACCCTATTTGTAATGGCTTATTTGACAAGTTATTTTGTGGTACCCTATTCGTAATGGCTTATTTCACAAGTTGTTTTTGTCAATGTATTTAGAGGATATTTCTCTTGTTCATGGAAAGTATCTCAGCCCTTTTTATGATAGCATAATGCTTACCGTCATGTTTGTAAGCAACAACAACACACTAAAATTCCAAGAATCCAAACTACTCTAAGGTTAATGATGGTCTCTCAACTCCATTCCACGCCTAGTCAAAAACATTATACATTTCAAATTTTTCAAAAAAGGTAAATTGAGAAAGTAGGCTATATATTTAAACTAAAAAATCATATGCTAACTCCAACACCTACGTCTATCCCATTCTCAGTCAAAAAAATATATATATATTCTTTAAATTTTTCCAAAAAATATTTGGAAAGTAGGCTATAATTTGAAAACTAATCATCCTAAAAAGTCATATATAGACTCAAACCAATGGCTTTTATGTCCTTAATCGTTAGAACAAAACATGGAATTTGACATTTTTCCAAATATTGATCATTTTTAAAAATGGGCTATATTTTGTAAACTATGAATTACACAAAAAAATGCGTTTGACATAAAAATGACAGGTATTTACCCCCTCTACCCACAAACCAAGTCCCAGGTCTCTGGGACAAAATCCAAAAAGGTTCAATTTTGAAAGTAGACGATATTTTGAAAACTAATCATTCTAAAAAGTCATATATAGACTCAAACAAATGTCCTTTAAGTCCCTTAACGTTAGAACAAAACTTAACATTTTTTTCATTTTTTCAAAAAAAAAAAAAAATTCAAAATTGCCTATATTTTGGAAACTAAGAATTAGTTCCAAAATGGCGGTCGTAGCTTAACTCAACCTAACCTAACCCTACGAGGTGTGATAAAAAAGTTCCAAAATGGCTGCCGTAGCTTAACTTAACCTTTGATTGATCCCTGTTGATTGACCCCTTTTGATTGATCTCTGTTGATGTATCCCTTTGGACTGGTCCCTGTTGACTAGCCCCTTTGGACGGGTCCTTTTTAAAGGGGGAGTCTTTTTTTACGGGTCCCAGAGGACGGGTCCTTGTTGACGGGTCCCTGTGGGCGGTTCCTTTGGACTGATCCTTATGGACTGGCCCGTGCATTTTATCCAAATTATATCAAAGGGGCCCGCCCACAGGGACCCGTCAACAAGGACCCGTCCTCCGGGACCCGTAAAAAAATGACTCCCCCTTTAAAAAGGACCCGTCCAAAGGGGCTAGTCAACAGGGACCAGTCCAAAGGGATACATCAACAGAGATCAATCAAAAGGGGTCAATCAACAGGGATCAATCAAAGGTTAAGTTAAGCTACGGCAGCCATTTTGGAACTTTTTTATCACACCTCGTAGGGTTAGGTTAGGTTGAGTTAAGCTACGACCGCCATTTTGGAACTAATTCTTAGTTTCCAAAATATAGGCAATTTTGAAAATTGGACTTTTTTTTTTTGAAAAAATGAAAAAAATGTTAAGTTTTGTTCTAACGTTAAGGGACTTAAAGGACATTTGTTTGAGTCTATATATGACTTTTTAGAATGATTAGTTTTCAAAATATCGTCTACTTTCAAAATTGAACCTTTTTGGATTTTGTCCCAGAAACCTGGGACTTGGTTTGTGGGTAGAGGGGGTAAATACCTGTCATTTTTATGTCAAACGCATTTTTTTGTGTAATTCATAGTTTACAAAATATAGCCCATTTTTAAAAATGATCAATATTTGGAAAAATGTCAAATTCCATGTTTTGTTCTAACGATTAAGGACATAAAAGCCATTGGTTTGAGTCTATATATGACTTTTTAGGATGATTAGTTTTCAAATTATAGCCTACTTTCCAAATATTTTTTGGAAAAATTTAAAGAATATATATATATTTTTTTGACTGAGAATGGGATAGACGTAGGTGTTGGAGTTAGCATATGATTTTTTAGTTTAAATATATAGCGTACTTTCTCAATTTACCTTTTTTGAAAAATTTGAAATGTATAATGTTTTTGACTAGGCGTGGAATGGAGTTGAGAGACCATCATTAACCTTAGAGTAGTTTGGATTCTTGGAATTTTAGTGTGTTGTTGTTGCTTACAAACATGACGGTAAGCATTATGCTATCATAAAAAGGGCTGAGACACTTTCCATGAACAAGAGAAATATCCTCTAAATACATTGACAAAAACAACTTGTGAATTAAGCCATTACGAATAGGGTACCACAAAATAACTTGTCAAATAAGCCATTACAAATAGGGTACCACTTTTACACCCCACTTTTGCACTCACTTTTGCACTCACTTTGCACTCACTTTTACAACTACTTTTACACTTACTTTGCACTCACTTTTGCACTCACTTTGCACTCACTTTTACACCCACTTTGCACTCGAACATTACATCATCTGACATAATAAAAATAGGCATGGTTGTTGTCGAGACCGAGATAAGAGTGGGGGTAATGAATTTATAGTGATAGGATCGGAAAACCCATTATCACTTTAGTATTGATATCAAGCAAAAATTTAAAAAAAAAAAATCGTGTTTTTGACAGAGTGGGATAGACATAGTTATAAGAGTTGAGAGTCGATAATTAATCTAAAAGTACTCTGGAATTCATGGAATCTTAGTGTGTTGTTGTTGCTTACAAACCGGTATGGTCACGTCAGGTGAAGTTAGCTAGGATTAGATTAGGATATGTTCAGGTAGTTTCCATAGTCACCGCTAGATAGCGGAAACATACTTTGCGTGTCGCATGTGGCTATTTGACAAAGTTTTACTGTGTGAAAAAACGTACTTGTATAACCTGTGTATATAAATTTAAAATACAAATAACCACTAAGTGTTTAGAACTAACATGTATAGCCTTGTATAGGGAATATATAGGGGTCCTTAACAAGATAGAGTGTCTAACACACGAGTGTACAGCCTTTTGATATGCAGTAAGTACTTGATCACACCTACTATCAATTGCGCCTACCATTAATCGCGTCTACTATCAATTGCGTCTACTACCAATCGCGCCTGCTAGGACATGACTTTTCATTAAACCAAAACATTTCCTTTTTTGTCAGCCTCCCACCCCTCTCATCAATCTATGACGTCATAGTCATAGTCAGCCTTAAAGCAAGTCTAAACTTGTAGAACATGTCACGTGACAAAGTTAGGTTAGGTAAAGTTAGGTTATGTTAGGTGAGCTGAGGTTAAGTCTTAAAATACCCCCTCTCTGCCTTGTACTTTGTATAAACATTGACACCGTAACTTTGTAATATCAAAAATGATCTAAGTCGCGTCCATATCAATCACGTCTACTATCAATCGCGCCTACTATCAATCACGTCTACTATCAATTGCATCTACTATCAATTGAGCCTACTATGAAATGCGCTTACTACAAATCACGCCTACTATCAATCACGCCTAGTATCAATTGCGTCTACTATCAATCACGCCTACTATCATTTGCGTCTACTATAAATCGCGCTCATGTCAAATCGCGCCTACTACCAATTACACCTACTATCAATCGCGCCTACTATCAATTGCGTCTACTATAAATCTCGCCCATGTCTAATTACGTCTACTATCAATCGCGCCTACTATCTTTCGCGTCTACAATAAATCGCGCTCATGTCAAATCACGCCTACTATCAATCACGTCTACTATCAATTGCGTCTACTATTAATCGCGCCTACTATCAATTGCGTCTACTATAAATCGCGCCTACTAGGACATGACGTTTCATTAAACCAGAACATTTCCTTTTTTGTCAGCCTCTCACCCCTCCCATCAATCTATGACGTCATAATCAGTCTTAAAGCAATCTAAACTTGTAGAACATGTCACGTGACAAAGTTAGGTTAGGTAAAGTTAGGTTATGTTAAGTGAGCTGAGGTTATGTCTTAAAATACCCTCTACCTTGTACTTTGTATAAACATGGACACTGTAACTTTATGATATCAAAAATGATCTGAGTCGCGCCCATGTCAAATTGCGCCTACTATCAATCGCGTCTACTATCAATCACGCCTACTATCAATCGCGCTTACTATCATTTGCGTCTACTATAAATCGCGCTTACTACAAATCACGCCTACTATCAATCACGCCTAGTATCAATTGCGTCTACTATTAATCACGTCTAGTATCGATTACACCTACTATCAATTGCGTCTACTATAAATCACGCCTACTAGGACATGACGTTTCATTAAACTAAAACATTTCCTTTTTTGCCAGCCTCTCACCACTCCCATCCGCAAAACGTGCTTGTATGAGCTGTGTATTTAAATTAAATATATACAATTAACCACTAAGTGTTCAGAACTAACATGTCTAGGGTATATATGGGATCCTTAGCAACAAACAAAAAATACGGTCTAACCTACGAGTGTACGGTCTTGTCATACGCAGTAAGTACCTGTTAACCTTGACTAGGGTATAAGAATATTGTCAGTTGACTACTGCCTGTTACAGTGTTCGCATCGTGAAAGACCGTCTCACCTACCAGTCTCCAGCCTTGTCATACGCAGTAAGCAGCTGTTGGCGGAAAACAACATCCATAAATCTTGACATTTAGGAAAGTGTGTGTGTGTGTGTGTAAATCACTTGTAATCTAAAGATTGTTCATGTGACTTTACTAAAATTTAATTCATATGTATTAGTTGATATGGAAGTCTCAACAACCAGTCATGGCAAGCCATGTGTCTTCTATAAAGGATATACATATATTGTAAAAACAACCAATAAAGATGGAACTGTTATTTGGCGATGTTCAAAACAACGATCCAAAAAGTGTCGAGGAATGATAAAAACAAAAGACTCCAACGTACTTACTTCAAAAGAACATCATTGTGAATCTCAAATTAATACACATTTAAATACGCAAAATACTCTAACCCAGGTAAAAAAGCAAGTCCAAGAAAAATATATTGCTGCTCAAGATAGTGCATTGTTTGTTAAAAAGCATTCATCATCACCTCAAAAAGACATGTTAGGACAAATACCATCGTTCAAAAAACCCTTAACACTATCAAAAGCAACGCTGACTCTACAAGAGGTCCCTGTGGAAAACAAACAAGAGGAATTGGATAGTTCTAGTGATGTTGAGAATGATGATGATGATGATAATGATGGTGACAATGACTATAATAATTTTGATGATAATATTCATAATGATGATGATGATGATGATGATGATAATTATGAAAAAGAAGAGGATGAGGGTTTTATGTTTATAAAACCATTGCGGCTTCCCCAGTTTTTAAGATCAAGAGTACCTGGAGAAAGTTGTAAAAAGAACTACAACAAGCGTTGTGTTTAAAAATCTGTATAGAACAATGGTAAAGAGATAGACTTGAATTCAGTGTGTAACTATTATAAAATGAATTTAATAAAAATATTGTATGGGTATTGTCTGTTTTTCTTAATTACTATCCCCATGTCCCACTATTAATACAATTGTTAACCATCAACAGTCTCTGACTATGTTCAGAAAGAGAGTGGCCTTAAACAATACACTATATCTATGGTTTGTGTACCGAGTGTCATAATAATGCAGTGTGGCCAAGCCATGTCAAGGCAATAGTTATGTCAGGTAAGGGATTCGAACCCTTGCTTCCTTATACAGAAAATTTGATCTTAAGTCAAACACCTTAACCACTCGGTCAACCTGACAGTTACTAATTTAATTAGTCTTGAGGACTTGAGTGTTTACAAAACTTTTTCCAGGTTACATTGACTAAACCACTTGCTTGTTTTGAAATATAGATTTTGTTTTGTTTTACCATAACATTGCAGTTATGAGTCTTGTGAACTGGGTGTTAAATATAGGGTTAAAGGCATTTTAAAATCATTTTAGAAAAGCTCTTAGGTATCGTGTCATGGGTTTTAGTAATGCATTACTGTTCGTTGACTAACATATACCGTTACACAACATTATTTTAGTGAACTTACATGTTGTTGTTTGAGTCTTTAGTCCTTTGACTGGTTTGATGCAGATCTCAGCGCCTATCTGTCCCGAGCTAATCGTTTCATCTCTATAATGCTACCACACCCTACATTCAAGGCTATCTGTTTAACATATTCTAAACTTGGTCTACCCCTACAGTTCTCGTCCTCGAACCTTTCTTCCTTAACTAAGTTTGCTATTCTTGGGTGTCTTAGTACGTGTTCTACCAACCTATCTCTTTACTTCATTAACAGTCGCCAGATACATCTCTTCTCCCCACTTGTCTTAATACCTCTTTGTTAGTAACCCTATTTACCCATCTAATCTTCATCATTCTCCTGTAACACCACATTTCAAACACTTCAATTCTCCACTTTTCTGCTACACCAATTGTCTAAGTTTTACTTTCATAGAGTGCCACGCTCCAGACAAAGGCCTTCAAAATGACTTCCTAATACCTAAATCTATATTCAATATCAACAGATTCTGTAGAAATTCTTTCCTTGTCTGAGCTACATAAGAATCCTAATCGTGTCTGGTATAATGTCTTGTTTAGCAAACATAGTCACTCAAAAGGTCTAAGCATTTTTTGTATATAACCCAAAATAGCAAACAGTTTTTCTAAAACCCTACTCATTGGTCAATAACAAGCAGAGTCGCCAAAGTGTTTCGTTGGTAGTTAACTCATGTCTAGTTAATCAATTCCTTTCATATCGTTATCCAATTGTAGTAGTAAGGACTGGTGAACAACGTCAGTTCAACACACTGCTTTACACACAAATGTAGTTAGGCCCTTTGATATAATTTGGATAAATTTCATGGGCCGGTCCATAGGGACCAGTCCAAAGGGGCCGGTCTAAAGGGACCCTTCCAGAGGGACCCATCAACAGGGACTTGTCAGCAAGGACCCATCAACAATGACCCGTCAACAATGACCTGTCATCAATGACCTGTCAACAATGACCTGTCAATAGGGACCCGTCAACAATGACCCGTCCACAGGGACTCATCAACAAGGACCCGTCAGCAATGACTCGTCAACCGGGACTCGTCAAAAAGGACCTGTCAAAAAGGATCCATCAAAAATGACCCCCTGTCAAAAAGGGCCCGTCCAAAAGGGGCTAGTCAACAGAGACCAGTCCAAAGGGACAAATCAACAGAGATCAATCAACATGGATCAATCAAAAGGGGCTATCAACTCAAGGCCTGACATATCCCTCTTTGATTATTGGTTTGCCAATCGACAAGCGTCACTTAAAATACTTTTTGATCACCACTCGTGGGTTGGGTTAGGTTAGGATACACTACAGCCGCCATCTTTTAAAAAGCCCGCCCTCTTACAAAAGCCATGAGTGGGCATGCGTAAAAAACAAAAAACAAAAACAAGCATGTTAATTCATAGTGGCTATCCACCAAACACATGTCTCTTGTGTGGAACAACGTTTTATTCCATATCGGCATTCAAACTCTCACATGTTGCAATTGGAAAGAGAGATTCTCTAAAAAAAATTACAATTTCACCCCCTAGTAGGGGTAGGTTTTATTTTGGGGTGGAAATATGTTGTTCATTGGAAAGGGGGTATCAGCCCGAGTTCAATGACACCTCATTCGTCAAAATCCGACCACGGGTTCGAACTCACATTTTCTCACGTATGAAGCAAAACAGGATGTGACTTGTTTCACAAGGAGGACGGTAATAAGGTCATTTCACACGTGTTCACATGTATTTCGTCACTTTCCTTTCATATCGTTATTCCATTATAGTAGTGGTGAACAACGTCAATTCAACACACACAAATGTAGTTAGGCCCTTTGACATAATTTAAATAAATTCATAGGCTCGTCCGTAGGAACCAGGCCAAAGGGACCCGTCCAAATGGATCAGTCCAAAGGGACAAGGACTCGTCCACAGGGACCTGTCCACAAGGACCTGTCAATAAGGACTTGTCCACAAGGACTCGTCCACAAGGACCTGTCCACAAGGACTTGTCCACAAGGACCTGTCAACAATAACCCATCAACACGGGCCCGACAGCAGGGGGCTCGTCAACAATAACAGGGGCTCTCACCTCAAGGCCTAACATGCCCCTCTTTGATTATTGGTTTGCAGAACAACGTTACATTCCATATCGGCATTCAAACTCTCACATGTTGCAATTGAAAAGAGAGATTCTCTAAAAAATTACAATTTCACCCCCTAGTAGGGGTAGGTTTTATTTTTGGGGTGGAAATATGTTGTTCATTGGAAAGGGAGTGTTCGCCTGAGTAATTTGACACCTCGTACAAGTCTCTAGCCTGATTGGTTCGCGAGATATTGCCATTTTAGTATTCCAGCGGTGGAGCGGTGGCGGTGGATATAGAACTCTCACAAAACCACTACTTCCGTTCCCTCTACCCCTTCCGCTGTCAGAAACCGAACAACACCTCTTTGCTCTTCGGTTGACGCCTCCATGTCACTGTTTGCAATGCGACTGGCAGCGTTGGACGATTGATGTATGCTGCTGCTCGCTTTGTATCGGCACGTGACGTGCACGCGTACCCTCTAGCGACGGGCTGTGACCTTCCACGCTCTGGTCGGAAACACACCTCGTTACACACTCCACGATTAGCCGATGTAGTCACCCGTTTGCGCATTCCAGCCTCCAGCTCGTTACTTTTTGAACGCACCTTATACATACACACACAGAACACACACGGACAAAAGGTGATCACATAAGCCTACTTTTTCATTAAATGAAAATAGGCTAAAAATCCCTCTCGGCACGCCGAAACACGAAGGTAGATTTCACCGGGCAAAGAGAAATATTTCCGATTCACTAAATTTGTCAATTGTTGTACAACTACAATATTCCACATGTTTAGGATACGAAAACATTTTGCTCATCCCTTGGCGTGACGGTGGATCGTTTCAAAAATTCCTTCAGACAAAACTTAGAGGTAATTTTTCGAGGAATATTGACAATTTTAAATGGTTTTGATATTGTACCTACAGTATTATGATATTTTCGCCCTCAAAACTCATTTTTTCCCACCGCTTTGGTCAGGGGTTGGTGCTATCAAAAAACTTGACTGAGATAATTTTTTCCCGTTATTCCAAGAATACTGTAGTATGAGGGGAGCGCAGTGGCTTAGCTACTCTCCTTTCACCCGGATGGCCGATGTTCGAATTCCGGTGACAGCGGGGTGGAATTTCACCTGCAAAATCACGTGGTGTCAGGAAGGGCATCCGGCCTCAAATCCCCTGCCAAAACCAAAATGAGTCTGCTTGGCTCCGGTGGCCCCAATTCATTGGGAAAAGCCGAAGAAAGTTTTTATTTTATTCTAAGAATAGTATAGAGACCATATTAGAAATACCACAGTGAGAGATGAGCTTCAGCAGGAGCCAATAATGGATGTCATTGTGAGGAGAGGATTGGGGTGGATTGGTCACCTAGAAAGAATGGAAGATGGAAGGAAAGTGAAGCAGGTGTGGCGAGCCAGACCTAAAGGAAGAAGAACAAGAGGAAGGCCACGGATTGAATGGGAGGAGTACATCTTGGGACTGATTAGGAAGCGAGGGAAGACCTTGGGTGATGTTCAGAGAATGGCGCACGACAGAAGAAACTTTAATAAATGGCTGAAATGTCCCGACACCTAACGGTACAAAGGGAAAGAAGAAGAATAGTATGAACTTCGATTGGATACGAATCTTCACATATTAAGAACGTTATAGCAGTATTTCACTTTTTCGAAATAGGCCTCCCATTTCAACCCCCTCGGTTCGATTTTGCGCATTTACAAACTCGACCGACAATTTGAATAGATATATTTTACGTATTAAGTTGAAAGTTATTGGTGAAAAATAGCGGTAGTTATCGTGTCCACAAGAAAGTGATATACATTGCTCAACAAAAGTTTGGAATATACAGGGTGTCTTTTATGTACCTTTGGAGAATGATAGGTCGTGTAGGGGACGGGTATAGAAGTAATTTGAGATAGTGAACTTGGGGTCCAAGCGGCCTCCTTAACCCTTAACATAAGGGTTGATTCAGGCCCTCCACCCTGTAAGTTAGGCAACCGACCCAAGCCTCTATTACCTTTCTCAATCCATTAACTCTTGGCAACATTCATTTAACCATGTGGCACTGGCGTAATGGATAGCATTGCGGTAGGCCGGTAGTCCCGGGTTGGGTTCCGGGCTTGGGCATTTTTTTAAAATGTTATTTTAGGTGTAAGGATTTTAAGCTTGATACCTTCGGTTAATTAAACCGATCGTTGTGCACTTCGTAGCATTAAATTATTTAAGTCCATTATTACGTTTAAATCACGTTGAGAAAGAGAAAGTAAGGTTTAGATAGGCTATGCATGCTTAGTTTAATTTTTGCCGTAGGGTTGTTCTCTAAAACTGTACGCCTGCACTCTCTTCTCTGCCGTAGCACCAGACTGTATCATGTGACTACAATACGACAAATATCATTTTGAAAAAGGATTTTGCCCAAGCCCGGAATCGAACCCGGGATTACCGGCCTTTCGCAACGCAACGCTATCCATTACGCCAGACCACATGGTGAAATGAATCTTGCCAAGAGTTAAAAGATTGAGAAAGGTAATAGAGGCTTGGGTCGGTTGCCTAACTTACAGGGGGGAGGGACAGAATCAACCCTTATTTTAGGGGTTAAGGAGGCCGTTCCGACACCAAGTACCCTATCTCAAATTACTTCTGCACCCGACTCCTACACGACCTATCATTCTCCAAAGGTACATAAAAGACACCCTGTATATACAGTGAGTTCCTCTCATGATTTGGCCGGCCAGCGAATTGAGCTTATCTGCCTCCCGTTGACCGATCACTTCCTGTTACACAGCGCGCACTTCGCAGTTCTGGCCCGTACTTATAACGTGTATTAAGTTAGTGTTGATCTGTCGCTCCAACTGTTCTCGAGTTGTGAAGTGTTACTTTGGGGTATACTTCTTATAATGCCTCCACGTGTGTACACGGTAGAGGAACGGGTATTTATGTACGATAATTATGTGAAAACAGAGTCTTGAAGGGAAGTCGTTAGACGTTTCATAACACATTTTCCATGTGTGCGCCCTCCACATAGAGAGACCGTGCGGAATCTCTTAAGCAAATTTAGAGGAACTGGTTCTTTACTCGATAAGAAGCGAAGTATTAAAAAACGTGTACTTAATGAGGAAAAAGTAAATGAAATCTCAGAAAGATTAGAACATACGCCTACAAAATCCCTAAAACGACTTGGACAAGAAGCCGGGGTTTCGAAGAGCTCACAATGGCGGGCTACGAAAATATTGAAACTGAAGCCATACAAGGAGGAGAACATTTCCAACATCTCCTATCATAAGGTACGACCTTAGATTATTAATTCTTTCTTAATTTTAATTGTTAGCTCATGTCATGCACGGATAAAGTGAGCCAAGTGCTGTTCTGTTCTTATTGGTATGCTATGCCGAGCGGGGAGTGATGAGCCAACGGGAGGCAGATAAGCTCGGTGCGCTTGCCGGCCAAGCCATGAGAGGAACTCACTGCATTTTACTACGATGACTTCTGATAGTAAGCCCATTGAGGTTTATAGAATCACTTATTATCAAACTAAACATAAGTCATACTGAAAACAATTAAGTAACAATCGTGGTTAGATAACAATAAAACGGTACAAAAACAAAGCGAACTCACTCCTAAGTGTCCCTTTCGAAACAAAAATTGAAAATCAGTATCTCATGCTGATCAGTATCAGTCTTCAGTAGTCCTCCCCCGCACATGGAGGAGCCATGCTCTGAATGAGACCATCAAGTTTATCTTTGGATAAGAGGTCCCACTCCTCTACGGCAGCGTCAGCATACAATTGATGCCGGTAGTCCAAATTTTGTTGAGCAGTGTATATAAACTTTTGAACTGACAGTGGTTTTGGGGTCTGGGGGATATAAAACGTGAAGATAATGTATGTTGTGCTTTCCACGGTGGGTGAGTGGATAGCGTGTCGGTCTACTAACCCCCCAAGATTGCAGGTTCGCTCCTGGCCGTGATAAGTGATTTTTGAAAGGCAGCAAAAGTATGACACGCATGTCATACGATGTTGGCATGTCAAAGAACCCATTTGAATTCAGTAGGCCGTGTTCTTAATTGCAAAATTAATCTCGGGAGTTTCCGCCTACACAAAGTTCCTCATTTCTCTACTAGAAAGCGCTATCGTGTTCAAGGAGCTTAGATATCTAACCTCCTTGACTTTCATAGTGATTCAGGGAGCAACGAAATTCGACATGCAAGCTACCCTCTGGGTGTCAAATTACAAAGCTTGCACCCGGTAGCCGAGGCCATATGATATTATTATTATTATATGTATGTTGTAATTTTTTGGAAGTCGCAACATGGTACCCATTGTAATAGGTAGCTTTCTCATGAAATCTGCCTAAAATCATGTAGTTTAAGGGGACCGTTATGAGCTATGTGACACCCTTTTAACGCGGAATCCGATCCAAAGGACGTGGCACTTCATTTCAAAAGTCTTAATATGCATTAACCGGGTATCAAACCCAATCCACCATGTTCAGAGGCAACAGCATGACCGCTGTGCCACCATGCCTCCACACTGAGAATTAATCCAAGACTTTGGGCACACTACAACTTTATTATGGTTAGGGTTTCATTGACCTTCATATTATCCAAGCACATTTTAAAACAATACTTTTATAAACCAAAACAAAAATCAGTAATATGTTTGGTCTATGAAGTAAGTAGAATTTCTCGTCAGATAGGCCTACCTTGATTTCATATTAATGTGCACAAAAAGCAGCTTCATTCTGGGGTTGGAACTCAAATTATCATTTTATTAGTAATCCAAACACATTAAGTTGCAAATAGCCCCATCATCCGAGTTCAATTTTGAGTTGCAGCACAATATGTAGCAGATGTTTTCTATAACTTTTCAAGAAGGAAATGACTGAAGATTGCATTTAGCATAGGTCTAAGCTAAAAACTATCAATTTTCAAACAAATTGTTAAATATAGAAATGTCCATGCTTCAGAATTAAGAGATTGCCACAAGATTACTGAAAACACAAAAATGGTTTATTTAGCAAAAACTGTAAAAATGTCTTAATTTTCAAAAGGTGTAAAAATGTCTTATTTTGCCTAAAGTGTAAGAATGCATTATCTTATATATAAAAGTGAAAGTCTGTATGTGGGTATGTGGGTTGGTGGATTTGTTCCGTATACAAATCCACACCGTTCCACCAATCTCAACCATATTTTGCATACACATAGTTTAGGACCCAGAAGGAACGGCTGGCTACATGAATTTTCGATAGTCTTTCTCATTCTTCTGATTTCGGACCTTTTGCACTCGAGCTAAGGCTAATAAAGCAAAATAAATTAACTCATGAAGGAATGGCAAGGCAGATCGTTTCCATGACAACATAGCTCAAGTCGAGACACGGCTGAGTGGATGCGAGTAGCGCTCTCCACTACCGTTATAGAAAATGAGGTTCTTTACATGAAATTCCGTTAGTTACTCAACTGCTCACACAGCACTGTCAACCCAGTATAGCATAACAAAGACTTGACGCTATTTGTCAATATAATTTCTGCAATATCAAAACGCAAATTATATCACAAAATACAATAGCTTGATATTAAATGACAGACACTAAACATACCTTTGCACCTTCTGTTAGGTAGTCAGCCCGAAGGCGGGTTGGATCCTCAAAAATTACTACCGTTAGGTTATGTGGCAGCACTATAGTGAGGCGTACTAGGCAAGATGAGGAGTGAGATAGTTAACCATTGCTTTCCTCACTGAGTCAGAACAGCAGTTCTAACCCTACGAGTAGAACCCTTCACAGCATCCACAGGCACTGACTGTGCCCTGAATGCCATTACTAAGCACCACCCATACCTCAGTAGCTTCCATATTGTTACGTTCCACCCCCCTAGTGGCACTTTTGTTAACTGGATTACGGTGGGTTGAAGCACAACACAGATTGTTCATTAAAAGAAATAATTAACTTTATTGCGGCCAGAAAATTACACTACTCATCAGCAAATAAAAGCAATTGGAACCTTACTCCAGTTTCCTCAAGTCTCTTCCTTGAGCGGTCTTGGCCCTTTCACTTGTCAACAAACCACAGAAGTTAAACCGTCCTAATGAGTACGGTGGCCTTGACCGAAACTACCTGCTCCTCTCCCTTATGTAAACCAACTACAGTTACTTACGATAACTTGCTGCACGTTGTTCTCAAGCTGGGAAACAATGTCACTGGATTTCGTAACTCGCACGGCACTTCGTCACCACACTTCTGTCGCTCAGAAAAACACGCACTAGCTCAGAAACACACACTCACAGAAAACTCGGCCCCCTTACTGTTGAAGCCGCTTATATAGCAGGCTGGTGACTCATGCGGCGAGCGACAAAACAAACTCACAGCCGTATCACCACCCCCTTCCTAAAAGGCTGATCGTCCCGATCAATCATTGGTCCATCTGTGTCCCTCCGTAGGCTGCCAGGCGATCTCGATGCACGATTTTCATCTTCGCCCTCGGGCTCCACTGGATCCTGTAGACGACATCGTTGATCCGTTTCACGACTCGGTACGGGCCCTCCCAGGAATTCTGCAGTTTGAGTGACAGGCCTTTCTTCCGTAATGGGTTGAAGAGCCAGACCAGGTCGTCCTCGTGGAATCCGCCAGCATCCGTCTCTTGGTCGTATCCGGTCTTCATTTGGTCGGTCTCGATCCGCAGTTTCCTCCTCGCGAACGCGTGCACGTCCTCCAGTTGGTCGACCAGTTCTTGACAATACTGGCTTACCGGGACCGGATCATTCCCAGGTCGGCCGAAGGCAAGATCGACAGGTAGACGGAGCTCCCTCCCAAACATGGCCCGGGCTGGTGTACACCCGGTGGCTTCATGCACGGCGGCGCGGTAGGCCAGGAGAAATAGTGGAAGATGCTTGTCCCAATCCCTCTGTTGCTCGCTGACGACTATTCGGAGATGGTTCTCAATGGTGCGATTGAATCGCTCTACCATCCCGTCGGACTGAGGGTGTAGCGGCGTTGTCCTTGTCTTCCGGATTCCCAGCAGCTGGCATAGATTCTGGAACACCTGCGACTCGAAGTTCCTCCCTTGGTCGGAGTGCAGCTCCAGGGGTACTCCGTACCGGCTGACGAATTCCTTCACCAGGGTCTCTGCGATCGTCGCGGCTTCTTGGTTAGGGAGCGCATACGCCTCCGGCCATTTGGTGAAGTAGTCGCTGACGACCAATATGTAGCGGTTCCCTGCCTCGCTTAACGGGAATGGCCCAGCGACATCGATGGCCACTCTCTCCATGGGGCCACCCACGTTGTAGGTCTTCAGTGGACCCCGTCGTCTTCGTCCTGGGCCCTTGCTGGCTGCGCAATCGTGGCACCTCGCGCAGTGGTTCTCCACGTCAGTTCGGCATCCGGTCCAGTAGAACCGCTCTCTCAGCTTCTCCAGGGTCTTCTTTATCCCTAGGTGTCCACCAGATGATCCTCCATGGACTTCCTTCAGGACTTCCTCCGTCATAGCCTATGGAACGACGACTTGCTCCCAAGATGTCTTCCCGTCGGTGCTCTCCCAGGTACGGCAGATGAGGCCATCCCTTACAACCAGCGAGTCCCACTGCGCCCAGTAGGACTTAAACTTTGGGCTATAGTCACTCACAATGTTCCACCCGGGTCCGGGGACACAGGCCCTCTTCCATTCGGCTATCAGTCCCAGGTCATCATCTTCCGCTTGCGCCCGCGAGAAAGATTCGCGGCTCCAGCTCCCTTGAAGTTTCACGGTAGTCCTACACCAGTTGTTACGTGCCACCCCCTAGTGGCAATTCCGTTAACTGGATTACGGAGGGTAGAAAGCACAACACCAATTACTGCTTTAAAGAGAAGTTAGCTTTATTGCTTGCAGGAAAGATACACCACTCAACAGCAAATACAAGCAATTAGAACCTTACTCCAGTCTCCTCAAGTCTCTTCCTTGAGCGCCCTTGCCCCTTTCACTTCTCAACATACCACAGAAGCAAAACCGTCTTAATGAGTCCGGTGGCCTTGACAGAAGCTATCTGCACCTCTTCCTCATGTACACCAACTACAGTTACTTACGATATTCCGCTACACGCTATTTCGCTGTCCACAAGCTGGGGGAAACAATGTCACTGGATTTCGTAACTCGCACGGCACTTCGTCACCACACTTCTGTCGCTCATGAAAGACGCTCGCACTAGCTCGTAAAATACACACCCACAGAAAACTCGGTCCCCTCACTTTGAGGCCGCTTATATAGCAGGTTGGTGACTCAATGAATTCTAGAATCGTCCAGGACACACGGCTTCTAGAGATTTCCTTCACTGGCTGGGTCACGAATATTCTGGACCATCCCTTTCACTTCGCAGCCCGTTGCGTAACGCGCACGTAATACACTGAGGCAGAGCACACACAGCCCGGGGGAGCTGTGACTCATGCGGCGAACGACAAAACAAACTCACAGCCGTAACACCCCAAAATGGAAGACGGCCAGAAGAAGATGGAGGACGGCCAGAAGAAGATGGAGGATGGCCAGAAGAAGTTAGCAGAGGACCTGAAGGACGGCCAGAATACGTTAGCAGAGGACCTAACCGCCAAATTTCTGGATGGCCAGAAAAATCTGGAAGAGTGTCTGCTGACGAAATTAGAGGAGAGCCAAAGGAAATTAGAACAGGGCCTACGTGAGGAAGTCGCAGCAGTGGAAAAGAAGTTCGACGCCTTACAAGTGGAAGTTGCCGAGCTGCACCAACGCCCGCTGATGGGGGTTGAGGAGAAATTCAACGCCTTGCAAGTGGAAGTTGCCGAGCTGTGCCAACGCCCGCTGATGGGGGTGGAGGAGAAATTCAACGCCTTACAAAAGGAAGTTGCCAAGCTGCGCCAACGCCCACTGACGGGTTGGAAGAGAAATTCAACGCTCTACGAGAGGAAGTTGCCGAGCTGCGCCAACGCCCGCCTACCGTTACACCGGGAATATCAGGAACGGGACATAGCAGAGTAACGCCCCCAACCTTCGACGGAAAGGCCCCGTGGAGCACCTACTTACGTCAGTTCGAGGCGGCCTGTTCCATAAATAACTGGAACAACACAGAAAAGGCTACAGCTCTCATTGTAGCGCTGAGAGGTGACGCCCGTAACGTCCTTCAGGCCATCCCGACTGGATCCCAGGACAACGCTTCACTGATCGCCCATATGGAGTACCGATATGGAGATAGCCATCTTCAGCAGGCCTATCAGATGCAGCTCCGGACCCGGGTACAGAAGAACGCGGAAACCCTGCAGGAGTTCGAGATGGACATCGCACGCCTCGTAAGGTTCGCCTCTCCAACAGCGCCGGCCGACTTTCTGGAACAGATTGCGACGCTGACCTTCACCGACGGGCTACGGGACTCGGACACTCAACAGGCGCTGCGACTCGCGCGCAATAAGACCCTGGCAGATGCGCTGAGCCACGCACTTGAGTTCGAGACGGCAAAACAGGCATCTAGAATGCACGTGCGGGTGAGTCGAGTGGACGTCGACGAACCAGCAAAAACCAACGAGACCAAGCCCCTAGCCGACGAATTGATGGAGGCGCTAAGCCGTTTCTTCGATAGTCGCGGCACCACCAGCAACGACACAGCCGGAAGTCAACCGGAGAGGCGGCCCGGAAGAGGACTACCGACCTGCTGGACCTGCGGTAAGAAAGGCCACCTGAGCAAGGACTACAGTGATCGCCGCCGCCGAGGGTATCCGACGGGAAATCAGTCGTCTGAAAACCGCGCGGCCCAGGGAAACGAGTATTAGCCAGCCTTGGGGGGGCAAAGGTTGGCTTGTGACAGTCGTCAAGCCCCGGCAGTCCAGGTGCGTGTGACGAAGTTACGGAGGGACAATAGCAGCCTGATAGTCGACGGAGTCGTCAACGGAGAGAGCTGGCCCATGCTAATCGACACGGGAGCATCGAGGACCATCGTCAATCCCACCGTAATCCATTTAACGAACTTGCCACTAGGGGCAACACGTAACAATATAATCACAGCCGTGAGTAAGACTGAGACAACGGTGAAAAGCCACATTTTACTATAGCCTGTGCCAACAGACAAATGCAAATGTACTGCATTCATCAAGAGATGGCAAACAGGCATCTTTGCCCCTTATTAAAATAGAATTCCATTAGGTTCACTCGTTATAAACCTTCATGAACTTTCCTGCTGAGTGGTTAGTAAAGAAGCTATTTGGAAGCCACCGGTATTTGCGCTTGCGCAATAATATTCGTAATCGGTGATACCAATTTCTCTGCAATGATGCTCGCAAGAACGCTGTTGCGGTGAGGTTAATGAGTAGAGAGGATTAGAGTTCTGAGAAATGCAATCCAAACATTTCATACAAGGAATTATTTTTTCTGTGAATACAACATAAACCAGACTTTCAGTTTTCATTGTCGGAAAAGTGATTGGTGCAATATTGCGGTGGTATTGCTGGAATGATTCTCTTCCAAACTGTAATAATGACAATAGCTACCTACGGACTCAACATTATATGGGATACTCTTACTGTCACAGAGAACACTAGAAAAAACCAAGGCCCGCTACATGAAAAGAGTGCTGGGAATAGGACTAACAGCCTTATATTATGCTTAGTGAGAACTTCTTCATATAAGGTATGAGGTTGCAGTTGCATCTTCCAAACACAAAGGCATATGAGAAAACCTTTCAAATATTACTTGGAAAAGGGAACAACATTTGGACAGAGTTTTATACAACAGACGTCATACTGACACACAACTGGAGACAAGCCTACTATAAACTGAGACACGCCATCACACGATTTGCAGTAGACGGGTTTCACCACAAGCTATGCACCAACAAAAGATGTCATTACCCAAATGAAGACTGTGTGAGTGAATCATGCGAATATGTGCAAAAAAAAAAAAAAAGACTAATATCACTAACGAGACTGTGCAGTAATTAGACATAGGCAAATAATATATTTTCAGAAATATTATGTATTTTCTATGGCTATTTTGCTGCAATAAACATTTCATTCATTCATTCATTCATTCATTGTCGGAAAAGATATTGCTGAAATAATTGTAATTCGATGGTGATAGTAGATGTTCAAGTGCCTAACATAGAGGTCTAATTCTTTGGGGGTGAAAATGAAAAATTATGATAAAATGAACAATAGAACTAAAAATAACTACAACTTACAACCAAATTAAGGATTAGGAGAACAAAAGGACAAAAAGGAAGGAATAAGGGAAATAAAATGCAGGTAAAAGGAATGTTCTCAACCCTCAAAATTGGAATTAACGGATTTGGAAAGGTATGCCATGAAAGGCAGATAAGAAGAGAATCCCTGGAAAAATGAAAACAAACAGATCCAGCTCAGGTATCACCACAAACTCAACATACGTGAGCGCTTGAGGGTGTAGCACCTCCAGTGGTGCGGCTACACACACCCTGCCTCCTTTATGACCTTGTACAGAAGCCAAGAGATATGATGAAAAGAAAAACAAGAGATCTGATGATTTCAAGAATTAGGGTATCAGGAAAGATGAAACAAGGTCCAATTAAGGCGGTAATTTGAAAGACTCCTTAGACCTCGGATATCCTAATACCGTCAGGGTCGGAAGAGGACAAGAGTTGATCAAGGGAGGCCGACAGTAAATATGCCACAGACGACCCCGGCACAATATAGTGGAAGCAATCGCGAAGTCAGCTGGGGTCCGATGATCGCTAACCAGCGTCCCACAAGTTGCAAGCCCCTGAAGGAGGGGGAGTGTCATAATGTCGTAAGTGAACGAGAGGTGCCCAAGGGTGGTCGACAGGAAAGATGACAGAAGGGAGCCCGGCACAAGTAACCAGAATTAAAATTTCTTTACAGATCCGGGATTCAAAATCAGACCTCCGAGGCGAAAGCCGAAAATGTTAGCCGCTAATTTAACCTCCAGTCGTTAGGTCACAGAAACCTATGTGACATTTTGGGTCTGATCTTATATTCTAATGCCGCTGCTGTTAGGGAAGATTTTGATTCTTTACTTTATGACGAAAGGTATAATGCGTAATATATTGTACTAGCAGTAGTACCCGGCTTCGCCCGGTGGAATGATGATTATGTTTTAAGGTCTCCTTAGAAATATAATGGACTTAAAATCTAAGTCATTTGCCCCCAAAGACAATGAGGGAGTAATATCTAGGTCATTTGCTCTTTTGATAAGGATGATAATAAAAACTACTGTTGAATTGACACGTCAAACTTACAAACTACCGTAATAGAAATACATATTTCAAAATTCACAGGCGAGGAAGACTTATTGTGTGTGGTGATTAATGGTGTAATGGGCGTAACATCTACTGTAGGTCATTTGCACTTATGATGAGGATGATAAGGGAAAGTACTACTGGTATTGAATTGACACTTCAACGTATAATGTACGCAATGTACTGTAATAAAAATAACTATATGGCGGCTTCGGTGGCGTATTTGGTAGCATGCTGAGCTTCTATGCCCAAGATAGCGGGTTCAAACCCGGCCGAAGCCGTCGGATATTTTAAGAGCGTTAAAAATCCGTCAGTATGCCTTTCTTCGGAGGGGAAGTAAAGCCGGCGGTCCCATGTCAGATTTATGGCATGTTATTGAACCTTCCACTAATTACACCTGTGTGAAGCTAAATTGGATAGGTAAACAACGCTCATAGATGTCTACGTCCGTTGCCAAGAGTCGACTGCAGTGGCGTCTAGTAGCTAAGTTCCGAACTTGGCCTAGTAGTCGTTGACGGTGGCGCTTGGCGGCAAAAGTACGAACTATTTGAAGAATTCTAATTTGCAGTTTGTACTTAAATTAAAAAACAGATAACACACACTAATACAGTCATCACAATTAACACCGGTTATCAGACAGATTCTACACACACCCAAAGTACACGGGGCTATATGACCGCGTTGTCGCAGCCCCTAAACTTAAGAACCAACCAACCAAAAATAAATATTTTAAAAATCACAGTCGAGAAAGACTTTATGCGGCGGTGATTATTGGTATGATGCGCGTAACATCTAGGTCATTTGCACTTATGTTGATAATAATAAGGTAATGAAAAAATGACTACTAAACGAACATGGTGTTATTTTAAAACTGATATAGGTAATTCAGGTGTCTAGCTTCGATGTCTTCCAAAGTCTCAACCTTATTTTCTGGCTTAGGCCTGTACTGGATGCGTCTAGTGAAAGAGCGTACTGCTCGGCAAAGACAAAGAATATAGGCCCAAGCTGCACGAACCTAAGATGATCGCAGATGATGACGAAATATGATGACACACGTTCGGGGTTCCCCGTCCTATACAGATTGACCGGGAATCACTCACTGTTTCGCAACGGCCCTGTGCTGGCATCAGCATAGACAGCAGGAGATAACACGGCGGGCTCTGGAAAGTACTCTCAAGTCACCTCACGATGAATCAGCAAGCTATTGTCACAACTGACCCCCCAGGGTCTCACAACTTGTGGGACGTGGGTTGGCGACCACGGAACCCCAGCTGAGTCTGGCATCGCTTCTACTTCCTGGTGCCGGGCTCATTTCAGTTCTCTTTCCTGTCGGCCTCCCTTGGTCAACTCTTGTTCTCTTCCGACCCAGACTGTATTAGGGTATCCGAGGGCTAGGGAGTCTTTCAATTTCCCGCCTTAATTGGCTTTGTCTCATCTTTCCTGATACCCTCATTCTTCGAGGGGTCTGCCTTCTTTTCCTTTTCATAATATCTCCTGTCTTCTGCTCAAGGCCCTCAAAGAGGCAGGGTGTGTGTAGACCCACCACTTCTGGTACACCCTCAAGGGCTCATGACTGGTGAGTTAGGAAGCTGGCAATCCCGAGGAATTCCTGAGCTACATGCAGGGAATGGAGTGGTATGTCAGAAATTTCAAGTGGACAGTGTTACGCATCGGGTTCCAAAGGGTAAGTATACACACTTTGTTTTCGATCGGTGAACGATGTAGATTTGTACCAAAGGGCCTTAATGCGGGAAATGGAGTGGTCTGTCCGAAATATCGAGTGGACAGTGTCACTCGTCGAGTTCTACGGGTAAGTATATAAAATTGGGGTCAGATCGGTGAAACGGTGTAGATTTGTGCCAAACAGCCAAAATGCAGGGAATGGAGTGGCCTGTCCAAATTTTAAAGTGGACAGTGTTACTCATCGGGTTCCAAAGGGTAAGTATACACATTTTGTTTTCGATCGGTGAACGATGTAGATTTGTGCCAAAGGGCCTAAATGCGTGGAATGGAGTGATCTGACCGAAATTTCGAGTGGACAGTGTTACTCGTCGAGTTCCAAAGGATAATTATGTAAAATCTGGTTGAGATCGGTGAAACGGTGTAGTTTTCTGCCAAAGGGCCAAAAAGCAGGGAATAGTGTGGTCTGTCCGAAATTTAAAGTGAACAGTGTTACTTGTCGGGTTCTACGGGTAAGTATATAAAATTGGGGTCAGATCGGTGAAACGGTGTAGATTTGTGCCAAACAGCCTAAATGCAAGGGATGGAGTGGCCTCGCCGCAATTTCAAGCAGACAGTGTTAGTCGCAATGTTCCAAAGGGTAAATATACAAATTTTGGTTGAGATCGGTGAAACGGTGTAGATTTGGGACAAAGGGCCTAAATGCAGGGAATGGAGTGGTCTGTCCGCAATTTCAAGCAGACAGTGTTACTCGCTGGGTACCAAAGGGTAAGTTTACGAATATTGGTTCTGATCGGTGAAACGGTGTAGATTTGTGCCAAAGTGCCTAAATGCAGGGAATGGGGTGGTCTGTCCGAAATTTTAAGTGGACAGTGTTACTCGCAGGGTTCCAAAGGGTAAGTATACAAAGTTTGGTTCAGATCGGTGAAACGGTGTAGATTTGTGCCAAAGGGCCTAAATGCATGGGATGGAGTAGCCTCTCCGCAATTTCAAGCAGACAGTGTTAGTCGTAGTGTTCCAAAGGGTAAATATACAAATTTTGGTTGAGATCGGTGGAACGGTGTAGATTTGGGCCAAAGGGCCTAAATGCAGGGAATGGAGTGGTCTGTCCGCAATTTCAAGCAGACAGTGTTACTCGCAGGGTTCCAGAGGGTAAGTATACACATTTTTGTTCAGATCGGTGAAACGGTGTAGATTTGTGCAAAAAGGGCCTAAATGCAGGGAATGGCGTGGTCTGTCCGAAATTTCAAGCAGACAGTGTTAGTCGCAGTGTTCCATAGGGTAAATATACAAATTTTGGTTGAGATCGGTGAAACGGTATAGATTTGGGCCAAAGGGCCTAAATGCAGGGAATGGAGTGGTCTGTCCCCAATTTCAAGCAGACAGTGTTACTCGCAGGGCACCAAAGGGTAAGAATACGAATTTTGGTTCTGATCGGTGAAACGGTGTAGATTTGGACCAAAGGGCCTAAATGCAGGGAATGGGGTGGTCTGTCCGAAATTTTAAGTGGCCAGTGGTACTCGCAGGGTTCCAAAGGGTAAATATACAAATTTTGGTTGAGATCGGTGAAACGGTGTGGATTTGGACCAAAGGGCCTAAATGCAGGGAATGGGGTGGTCTGTCCGAAATTTCAAGTGGACAGTGTTACTCGCAGGGTTCCAAAGGTTAAATATACAACTTTTGGTTCAGATCGGTGAAACGGTGTAGATTTGTGCAAAAGGGCCTAAATGCAGGGCATGGGGTGGTCTGTCCGAAATTTAATGTTGACGGGGTTACCCGCTGGGTTCCAAAGGGTAAGTATACAAATTTTGGTTCAGATCGGTGAAACGGTGTAGATTTGTATACATAACAGACAGACAGACAGACAGACAGACAAACTTTGTGCTTTATATATATAGATGTAATATCTACTAGAATCGAAGTTTTATACTCTCCGTTCAGGTGTGTTCTACTACTGATATGTTGACGTTCATGTTTTATTAATCATAACGGCCTTATACTGCATTCTTTTATTGTGGACAGTGTCTTTACCAGCTGTTTTTGTATTACAAATCAGAAATACAGTAACTATTGCTTGATAATGCAGATTGTTCTATGAATAATATTTCCTTCTGTTATTCGGGTTATATTGTAATTGGTAATTACCTGCTCTATGATTATGCTAATTTGTAATGGAACCGGATGTTAAATTATGAATTTAGTTGATAACATGCCAATAACATACGGTAATTAAACTACGAATATCTATTATTACGCGATACGTTTCTACAAGAACCAAACAGTAAGTAATGAAACTTTGCCATAAGAATAGCGGACCCCATTATATCAAAATTAAACACTATCAGAAAAGTAATTGTGAGACTTAGTTCTCGAGGAATTGTGTGTATACATCCCTTTTTACTATTGTTGCATTCTCCGCTACGTTATTGTACTCCACAGTACTGTACACTTCCTTTCGACTACAGTGAGTTAATATTGAGCTAGAGTTACATCAGAATCGAGGAGAACCATGTTCAAAACTCACTTAAGGGCAAAATGAATATACACTGCGAAATATATTGGCATGATCCAAAAGGGCATATATGCTTTCTTTTGGAAAAAGAAACAACGTATTATTTCACCAAATGTGCAAAGCTGCCTTATTTCGCCTAATGCAAAATGGCTGATTTAGGCAATGTGAACAAGTAGTTCCGTGAAGAACTATACAGCCTATTTTCATATATCCTGCTCATGTTAATTGCCTCTATCAACATACAAAATGTCAGTTTAATTGCTGTAACAGATTCGTAGATATTGAGAACCGTCTAAATATTTCAGATGGTCGCCAGGTTGGATTTTTATTTATGTACTATTACATTATGATTATTGTGTACGTGTGGTAATCAAACTTCAATCGCATGATTAGAACACAAGAAGTAAAAACGAGATTTTAAAATTACGCACAGCAGCCATCTTGTGATTATGCAAACAATTGAAATAAATTAGATGCCAGTGGATCAACATTTGTATAAGCATTTAACGTGCAACGTTTCACGGCACTCGGATAGTTAATTCGCGAGAAACGTCCATTTAAATATTTATACTTTGCGTCGCCGCCATGTTGGATTTGTGCTCACCAGGTTACTGAAAGTCCTTTAGGTGAACATATGTTCATAGTCTCTATGAACATAAATAATTTCAGTTTGGTTGCTGTAAAAGATTCACAGATATTGAGAACCGTCTAAATATTTCGGAAGCTCGCCATTTAGGATTGTTATATGTATAGGCCATAGAGTTACGTACCATTCAAGGACAATTATTGCCTAGGTTCATTATTCAAACTTTCACTTCGATCGCATGATTACGACACAAGAAATAAGAACATAATTTTAAAATTTCGCACAGCCGCCATCTTGAAGTTATGTAAACAATTGAATTAAATTAGATGGCAGTGCATTACAATCTGCAAAAACATTTACTGTACCACATTTCACTGCGCTCAGAGAGTTAAATCACGAGAAAAGTCTATCAAAATATTTCAAATTCGGTTGGTCGCCATGTTCGTTTTGTACTTTACAGGTTTATGAAACATACATACGTAAACTTGTATCAGTACCCTTTATCACCGTACAAAATTGCAGGGTGATATCTGTAATAGTTTCGGAGATATAGAATGTCAGTGAAATATTTCGCACAGCCGCCATTTTGAGGTTATGTAAACAATTGAACTAAATTAGACTCCAGTGCTTTACAATGTGTATAAGCAATTGCTGTACCCAGTTTCATTACGTTTGGGTAGTTAAATCGCGAGAAAAGTCTATTTAAAAGTCTCAACTTCGCTTGGCCGCCATGTTGCTTTTGTAGTCACCAGGTTTTTGAAAGTCTCATAGGTGAACTTCTAGTTGTGCCCTTTATCACCGTACATAATTTCAGGGCGATATCGGTAATAGTTTCGGAGATATTGAATGCTAGTGAAATATTTCGCACAGCCGCCATGTTGGATTGGTGAGACGTAACAAAATTTGAAGGGCACGGTCGATGTCGCCGGGAATAGCACCATGAACTTACCGAGTTTCATTGAAATCGCTCGAGCCGTTTAGATTTTATTAGGGGACACACACACACACACACACCTCACACACACACACACACACGCACACACACACACGGACAAAAGGTGATCTCATAAGCCTATTTTTTCAAAATTGAAAATAGGCTAAAAATGGCTTAATATTGGCTAACATTCTAATATGACCTAATTTGCCAAAGTTAAAAAGTACCTTATATCGCAAAAAATACAACAATGCCTTAGCAAATTCTCCCAGATTTATCTTTAACTAGTTGAAACCCGTCAAAACATGACGGTCAATAGAAAAATATTTACTGAAGAATTTTCTTATATAGGCCTACTGTACATTCTTTGTACGATTATTTTTTGACTCTATTGAAACTATGAGGGCGTCAAAAGATTGCACTCTCAACATTGCAAAATACTGCTGGCCATGACTGAAAAATTGTTGGGGCAAATTGAGGCCTATACGTTCCAGAGTTTCCCCTTGAGCTTTATTGATTGTGATAAAGTATGCCAAATGAATTGGAAAATATTGCCTCTTAAAAGAAAATGATAGTGTTTATCGGATGGTGTTAAATCAAGTCGAAGGATTAGACATCTCTGCCTAATTTTAACTGCACCTATTATTTCCAAATCCAAGCAATATGGTTGCATTTAGGAGTCCTTGGGAACCGTTCAGATTTCTAAGCAGCATAACGGGCCAAGCGTTTGGAGTATGTGGCGGCCAGTCGTTTAGTTCCAAGGGATTCAAGAACTCTGATGAGTCTAATACAACTGGCCGCAAACCATCGCTTATATTTTTGGAATATAACGAAGAAATGCGATGATGTGCAATTCCATACATTTTAAAACAATGTGGACCGTGTGCGTGTGGCACAGTAACATTGGCACCAAATGAAACGAAGGAAGGAAGCTTGCAGTTTAACGTGACCGTTAATCTCGCGATCATAAGCCACGGGACCTCCGTTTAACGTGGAATCCGAACCACAGGACATGGCCTTTCACATCAAAAATCTCACATGCATTGACCGGGAATCGAACCCGATCCGCCTTGGTGAGAGGCATACAGCTTGACCGCTGCGCCATGAAACGAAGGACATAGCATTGTACTGCCGATTAGTCCCTCTGGAATTCCTTGAGATATCATCTCCAGTGAAAATTAATTGTTAAAGCCTGTCAAATATTTTATATTTATTCAGATTAATTTTACCATTACAACAGCAAAGGTCAAAGTAACCAAGTGTAGATTTCTCGCAAGAGAAATACAGTGCAGAACAATGTTTACATTTGTTCGTCAAGGACCCTAAACTGTAACGGCATAGTATCTGGAATTGTTTCTGAAATGCCATATTTATATTGGATTTTAAAAGTGGCTTGGTATTTTTCTCCGATTTCCCACTTTTTTGCGGCTAATGTTCTATTTCGTCAAATGGGTTTATTTATAGCAGCATTTCTGCCCAAATTAACGTCATTTTATATAAAACTATAGTGGCCTGCATCAACGTAGCCGCCAAATATTAAATGGCAAATAATAACTTACTTCCATTGCCAAAATCAACTGCGTGGTTAGACCCATTGTTATGCACTCTAAACAAATAATCAATAAACAATAATATTCACATATACAATGAATACTTCCATTCTCAAGTTGGTTGCTGATGAGAATGCGATGAGATTGATCGCCAATAATAAAATCCTTGCAATTTTTGCAATTTGCTTGCAAACGCAACTCAGGATGACGATCTTCATTTTGAAATAAACAGAATGAAATTGCTGTAAATAATGAATTTCCATCACCTGTTGAAGGTACAATACTTTGTATTTCCATGACAGTAAATTATGCAAGGGAGCATAGAATCACTTCGCCACTACTGGAATGAGCATAGACTCACTTCGCCAGCCACAGTAATGGAGGGAGTTTTAGAATTATATGTTCAGTGCTTGTCAAAGATCGTATTAACACAGGGAAGCCCATTCTTAAGGCTACATTCTGAGCTATTGCCCCGGATTCCAGGTTCGATCCCCGCTCTGCCAAGAAATTTAATTCTGGTCTGAGGACTGGAACGGGGCGCGCTCGTGAGGCAAAACTAAGAAGAGCAAAGTTTGATTCCCATCTCAACAATCTTGGATTTGGTTTTCCGTGGTGTCCCACTTCCACTCCAGGCAAATACCGAGATAGTTCCTAACTTAAAGCCTCGGTCGTTAACTCCCCATTCCCCACATTAATTACAAATGCACACATCAACACAGCCATCACATTAACACAGGTTATCAGAGAAAAGTTTACACTCGCACACCTGTTCGCCAATATGTTAACGCTGATGTATGTGTTTGAACTACTGCATATAAGTTCAATGTTCCCCATCTCTTGATGAATACAGTACTTTTGCATTTGTCAGTTGGCACAGGCTAGAGTAAAAGGTGGCTTTTCACCGATGTCTCAGTCTCACTCATGGCTGTGATTATATGGAAGCTACTGAGGTATGGGTGGTGCTTAGTAATGGCATTCGGGGCACAGTCAGTGCCTGTGAATGCTGTGAAAGGTTCAACTCATAGGGTTAGGACTACTGTTCTGACTCAGTGAGGAAAGCAATGGCAAACTACCTCACTCCTCTTCTTGCCTAGAACGCCTCAAAATAGCGCTGCCTTGGGTTTTTGTGGGTATCTACTCACATAACGTAACGGCGGTACTTTTTGAGGATCCAATCAGCCTTCGGGCTGACTACCTAACAGACAGACAGACAGACTTTAAAATTAATATCATTGCATTGTTGCAGCTTGGCAAATATTTTATATTTCAGCAGATCAATTTTACCATCACAACAGTAAAGGCCAAAGTAACCGCGCGTAGAATTTACGCAAGAGAAATACAATGTAGAACAATGTTTACATTTGATCGTCAAAGACCTTTCACTGTACTGCATAACAACTGGAATTGTTTCTGAAATGGCCTATTTATATTGGATTTTAAATGTGGCTTCGTATTATTCGATAACACTATAGTGACCTGCAATATCGGAGCCGCTAAATATTAAATGGCAAAAAATACTTCCATTGCCGAAATCAACTGCGTAGTTAGATTCAGTACTCTAAACAAATAATCATTAAACTACTGTCTTATACAATGAAGTTCAACACGACCGTCCAGAGACTCTCATACTCAAGTTGGTTGGTGAGGAGAATGCGATGAGACTGATCGCTTACAATAAATTCCTTATAATTGTTCCTGCCAGCGAAATGTTTGGCAATAGCTTGAAAACGCAGCGCAGAATGACGTTCTTCATTGTGATATAAACAGTACAAAACTGCTCTAAATAAGCTATTTCCATCGCCTGTTATAGTTTATGGCAGTACATTTTGCAGGGGAACATAGAATAACTTCGCCAACTACTGGAATGAGCTTAGGCATATACTCAATACTCACTTCGGCAGTCACCCTAATGGAGGCTGTTTTAGAATTCTATGTCCCGTGCATGTCAAAAATCGTATTAACACATGGAAGCCCACCCATTCTTGGCTATCGCCTCGGAGACCCGGGTTACATTTCCTGCTCTGCCAAGAAATTTAATTCTGGTCTGAGGGCAAAAACGGGGCACATTCAGTCTCTAGAGGTATAACTAAGAAAAGGAAGGTTTGATTCCCACCTCGACAATCTTAGATGTGGTTTTCCGTGGTTTCCCACTTCCACTCAAGGCAAATACCGGGATGGTTCCTAACTTAAGGCCTCGGCCGTCACCTTGCCATTTCCCACCTTAATTACAAATACACAAAGTAATGCAGCTATCACAATAATACGGGTTATCAGAGAAAATTTTACACTTACACACCAAAGTACATGGGGCTGAGTGACAACGATGTCGGAGCCCTTCAAACGAATTATGTTTGCCAAGTGTCTCTCATGGCGAAATCAATTGTTGACACGCGCCAGGGCCTGGAAAACAACTTTTCACTAATAATTTAAGAGTATATCGACGATGCATAATTTATAACTTTTAGTCTAGGATGCTACCAACTTGACCACCGAAGCATTGGGAAGAAATGGCAATATTAAAGTACATAAACAACATAGCCTACACACTCAACTGTCAGTTAATGTTCTTCAACGTTTCCCTTCTTAAAAATTCCCCTCTATAACTCTCCATCACTTGAAAACGCGCCATGTTTTGTGTTTTAAATATATCGATGCAATGGTGCTGCCATCTGTTGTTAGTTACTGAAACTATATGGGCGAGGTACTGCCATCTGTTGTCAGTTACTGCAATTGATGGCAGATATTAGCTCTTTTGACCACATGCTGTAATGCAATGGTAAAACGGAAATAAAACTTATTGAGAGGGAATGTAGGAATCTTTAACTGACATAAAACGTTACTAATAATCCTTGATAAAACAATATTTAACTATCACGCGAAAACTCGCCATCAAGGCCATGCCTTGTGTTTTAAATATATCGACGCAATCTGCTCTCAGTTACTGGAACTATATTGGCGAGGTACTGCCATCTGTTGTCAGTTACTGGAACTGATTGCAGATATTCAAACGACGTATTGAGGACATGCTGTAATGCAATGGTAAAACGGAAATAAAACGTGTTGAGAAAATGTGTAGAAATATGTATCTTTAACTGACATAAAACCTTACTAATACTCCTTGATAAAACAATATTTCAGTGGCAAAAAAAAAAAAAAAATACTGGCGAGAGTTGGGATCGAACCTGCGATCCTTGGATCCACAGTCAAACGCCTTAACCAAATAGCTACTCGCGCACTCACACTTAGATGCAGACGCAACCATTCACTATCTTCAAAAGCCGCTATCTGAAGAAAATAATCCAATTCATTATCAATAAAATTAATATACATTCGTATATGTTCATACTGTTATTATATTGTATTGTCAGAACTTGGTTAATGTATGTTTTCAATTACATGGAAGCTTATTAAATAACTTACATTTTAATGGACTTCTCACCGCCATTTTGTCATGAGTCCAGGCGGATTGTGCGCATGCGCGAGGGGCCAGAATTCTGCTATTTTCTATATTTATTTAAAAATATACCGTATTATATTTGTTTATTTTAGAGACACTCTGCAAATCTACAGGCCAAGAGCTTTCGTTAGAGTGCTCTACGAAGTAAATTGGTTCTGTCGTTCTCTCTATCTCGTGATAACAAAAATCACCTTACTGTTTTAAATATATAGATGGCAACAGAGAATTCGTTACTTTACAGGAATGATAAAAGTGAAATATGTTTCTACACTCTAATACCAATCGTAGGAAGGAAGAAAACAAAAAAAAACATATCCGAGGTGGGAATCGAACCCTCTCGACCATGCAAAGGATGGCAACAGAGAATTCGTTACTTTACGGGAATGAAAAAGTGAAATATATCTCTACAATGTAATACCAATCGTAGGAAGGAAGAAAATGAAAATAAATAAACGTATCCGAGGTGGGAATCGAACCCTCTCGACCATGCAAAGGATGGCAACAGAGAATTCGTTACTTTACGGGAATGATAAAAGTGAAATATGTTTCTACAATGTAATACCAATCGTAGGAAGGAAGAAAACGAAAATAAAAAAAACATAACCGAGGTGGGAATCGAACCCTCTCGATGGGAACAGAGAATTCGTTACTTGACGGGAATGATAAAAGTGAAATATGTTTCTACAATGCAATACCAATCGTAGGAAGGAAGAAAACGAAAATAAAAAAACATATCCGAAGTGGGATCGAACCCTCTCGATCATGCATAATACAAATTTCTGGCCAGTAACCTTATCCCCTTGGCCAACCAGACAACTATGTGACACTGCAGTATTAAGTTATCTAACCAGTATACACACTCAACCTGCACTTTATGTCCTTCAATTCGTGGTTTATTTAATATAATTCTATTTCAATGCATATTGTAAAAACATAACTAACATTATTGGAGACCCTTTTTAATTCTCATAAACAAAGATCTCAGTTAGACGCGACCGGAATCGCCATTTTCCTTGTTGAGAAAGGCTATTGTGCGCATGCGCGAGAGTGTCAATATTTTCCTTTTAAAGAAACTCTGCAAATCTGCATGCCAAGAGCTTTCTACAATGCAATACCAATCGTAGGAAGGAAGAAAATGAAAATAAAAAAACATATCCGAGGTGGGAATCGAACCCTCTCGATCATGCATAATACAAATTTCAGGCCAGTAACCTTATCCCCTTAGCCATCCAGACAACTATGTTTCACTCCAGTATTAAGCTATCTAACCAGTATACACACTCAACCTGCAGTTTATGTCTTTCAATTCGTGGTTTATTTAATATAATTCTATTTCAATGCACATTGTAATAACATAACTAACATTATTGGAGATCCTTTTTAATTCTCATGAACAAAGATCTCAGTTAGACGCGACCGGAATCGCCATTTTCCTTGTTGAGGAAGGCCATTGTGCGCATGCGCGGGAGTGACAAATATTACATATTTCCTTATTCATTTAAAAATATACCGTAACATATATTTTCCTTTTAAAGAAACTCTGCAAATCTGCATGCCAAGAGCTTTCGTTAGAATGTCTTACGAAGCCAATCGGTTAAGTCGTTTTCACAATCTCGTGTGTACAAAAAACAGCTTAGTGTTTTAAATATATAGATAGATGGCAACAGAGAATTCGTTACTTTACAGGAATGATAAAAGTGAAATATGTTTCTACACTCTAATACCAATCGTAGGAAGGAAGAAAACAAAAAAAAAACATATCCGAGGTGGGAATCGAACCCTCTCGACCATGCAAAGGATGGCAACAGAGAATTCGTTACTTTACGGGAATGAAAAAGTGAAATATATCTCTACAATGTAATACCAATCGTAGGAAGGAAGAAAATGAAAATAAATAAACGTATCCGAGGTGGGAATCGAACCCTCTCGACCATGCAAAGGATGGCAACAGAGAATTCGTTACTTTACGGGAATGATAAAAGTGAAATATGTTTCTACAATGTAATACCAATCGTAGGAAGGAAGAAAACGAAAATAAAAAAAAAACATAACCGAGGTGGGAATCGAACCCTCTCGATGGGAACAGAGAATTCGTTACTTGACGGGAATGATAAAAGTGAAATATGTTTCTACAATGCAATACCAATCGTAGGAAGGAAGAAAACGAAAATAAAAAAACATATCCGAAGTGGGATCGAACCCTCTCGATCATGCATAATACAAATTTCTGGCCAGTAACCTTATCCCCTTGGCCAACCAGACAACTATGTTACACTGCAGTATTAAGTTATCTAACCAGTATACACACTCAACCTGCACTTTATGTCCTTCAATTCGTGGTTTATTTAATATAATTCTATTTCAATGCATATTGTAAGAACATAACTAACATTATTGGAGACCCTTTTTAATTCTCATAAACAAAGATCTCAGTTAGACGCGACCGGAATCGCCATTTTCCTTGTTGAGAAAGGCCATTGTGCGCATGCGCGAGAGTGTCAAATATTACATATTTCTTTAATCATTTAAAAATATACCGTAACATATATTTTCCTTTTAAAGAAACTCTGCAAATCTGCATGCCAAGAGCTTTCTACAATGCAATACCAATCGTAGGAAGGAAGAAAATGAAAATAAAAAAACATATCCGAGGTGGGAATCGAACCCTCTCGATCATGCATAATACAAATTACAGGCCAGTAACCTTATCCCCTTAGCCATCCAGACAACTATGTTTCACTCCAGTATTAAGCTATCTAACCAGTATACACACTCAACCTGCAGTTTATGTCTTTCAATTCGTGGTTTATTTAATATAATTCTATTTCAATGCACATTGTAATAACATAACTAACATTATTGGAGATCCTTTTTAATTCTCATGAACAAAGATCTCAGTTAGACGCGACCGGAATCGCCATTTTCCTTGTTGAGGAAGGCCATTGTGCGCATGCGCGGGAGTGACAAATATTACATATTTCCTTAATCATTTAAAAATATACCGTAACATATATTTTCCTTTTAAAGAAACTCTGCAAATCTGCATGCCAAGAGCTTTCGTTAGAATGTCTTACGAAGCCAATCGGTTAAGTCGTTTTCACAATCTCGTGTGTACAAAAAACAGCTTAGTGTTTTAAATATATAGATAGATGGCAACAGAGAATTCGTTACTTTACAGGAATGATAAAAGTGAAATATGTTTCTACACTCTAATACCAATCGTAGGAAGGAAGAAAACAAAAAAAAAACATATCCGAGGTGGGAATCGAACCCTCTCGACCATGCAAAGGATGGCAACAGAGAATTCGTTACTTTACGGGAATGAAAAAGTGAAATATATCTCTACAATGTAATACCAATCGTAGGAAGGAAGAAAATGAAAATAAATAAACGTATCCGAGGTGGGAATCGAACCCTCTCGACCATGCAAAGGATGGCAACAGAGAATTCGTTACTTTACGGGAATGATAAAAGTGAAATATGTTTCTACAATGTAATACCAATCGTAGGAAGGAAGAAAACGAAAATAAAAAAAACATAACCGAGGTGGGAATCGAACCCTCTCGATGGGAACAGAGAATTCGTTACTTGACGGGAATGATAAAAGTGAAATATGTTTCTACAATGCAATACCAATCGTAGGAAGGAAGAAAACGAAAATAAAAAAACATATCCGAAGTGGGATCGAACCCTCTCGATCATGCATAATACAAATTTCTGGCCAGTAACCTTATCCCCTTGGCCAACCAGACAACAATGTGACACTTCAGTATTAAGTTATCTAACCAGTATACACACTCAACCTGCACTTTATGTCCTTCAATTCGTGGTTTATTTAATATAATTCTATTTCAATGCATATTGTAAAAACATAACTAACATTATTGGAGACCCTTTTTAATTCTCATAAACAAAGATCTCAGTTAGACGCGACCGGAATCGCCATTTTCCTTGTTGAGAAAGGCCATTGTGCGCATGCGCGAGAGTGTCAAATATTACATATTTCTTTAATCATTTAAAAATATACCGTAACATATATTTTCCTTTTAAAGAAACTCTGCAAATCTGCATGCCAAGAGCTTTCTACAATGCAATACCAATCGTAGGAAGGAAGAAAATGAAAATAAAAAAAACATATCCGAGGTGGGAATCGAACCCTCTCGATCATGCATAATACAAATTTCAGGCCAGTAACCTTATCCCCTTAGCCATCCAGACAACTATGTTTCACTCCAGTATTAAGCTATCTAACCAGTATACACACTCAACCTGCAGTTTATGTCTTTCAATTCGTGGTTTATTTAATATAATTCTATTTCAATGCACATTGTAATAACATAACTAACATTATTGGAGATCCTTTTTAAATCTCATGAACAAAGATCTCAGTTAGACGCGACCGGAATCGCCATTTTCCTTGTTGAGAAAGGCCATTGTGCGCATGCGCGGGAGTGACAAATATTACATATTTCTTTAATCATTTAAAAATATACCGTAACATATATTTTCCTTTTAAAGAAACTCTGCAAATCTGCATGCCAAGAGCTTTCGTTAGAATGTCTTACGAAGCCAATCGGTTAAGTCGTTTTCACAATCTCGTGTGTACAAAAAACAGCTTAGTGTTTTAAATATATAGATAGATGGCAACAGAGAATTCGTTACTTTACAGGAATGATAAAAGTGAAATATGTTTCTACACTCTAATACCAATCGTAGGAAGGAAGAAAACAAAAAAAAACATATCCGAGGTGGGAATCGAACCCTCTCGACCATGCAAAGGATGGCAACAGAGAATTCGTTACTTTACGGGAATGAAAAAGTGAAATATATCTCTACAATGTAATACCAATCGTAGGAAGGAAGAAAATGAAAATAAATAAACGTATCCGAGGTGGGAATCGAACCCTCTCGACCATGCAAAGGATGGCAACAGAGAATTCGTTACTTTACGGGAATGATAAAAGTGAAATATGTTTCTACAATGTAATACCAATCGTAGGAAGGAAGAAAACGAAAATAAAAAAAACATAACCGAGGTGGGAATCGAACCCTCTCGATGGGAACAGAGAATTCGTTACTTGACGGGAATGATAAAAGTGAAATATGTTTCTACAATGCAATACCAATCGTAGGAAGGAAGAAAACGAAAATAAAAAAATATATCCGAAGTGGGATCGAACCCTCTCGATCATGCATAATACAAATTTCTGGCCAGTAACCTTATCCCCTTGGCCAACCAGACAACAATGTGACACTTCAGTATTAAGTTATCTAACCAGTATACACACTCAACCTGCACTTTATGTCCTTCAATTCGTGGTTTATTTAATATAATTCTATTTCAATGCATATTGTAAAAACATAACTAACATTATTGGAGACCCTTTTTAATTCTCATAAACAAAGATCTCAGTTAGACGCGACCGGAATCGCCATTTTCCTTGTTGAGAAAGGCCATTGTGCGCATGCGCGAGAGTGTCAAATATTACATATTTCTTTAATCATTTAAAAATATACCGTAACATATATTTTCCTTTTAAAGAAACTCTGCAAATCTGCATGCCAAGAGCTTTCTACAATGCAATACCAATCGTAGGAAGGAAGAAAATGAAAATAAAAAAACATATCCGAGGTGGGAATCGAACCCTCTCGATCATGCATAATACAAATTTCAGGCCAGTAACCTTATCCCCTTAGCCATCCAGACAACTATGTTTCACTCCAGTATTAAGCTATCTAACCAGTATACACACTCAACCTGCAGTTTATGTCTTTCAATTCGTGGTTTATTTAATATAATTCTATTTCAATGCACATTGTAATAACATAACTAACATTATTGGAGATCCTTTTTAATTCTCATGAACAAAGATCTCAGTTAGACGCGACCGGAATCGCCATTTTCCTTGTTGAGAAAGGCCATTGTGCGCATGCGCGGAAGTGACAAATATTACATATTTCTTTAATCATTTAAAAATATACCGTAACATATATTTTCCTTTTACAGAAGCTCTGCAAATCTGCATGCCAAGAGCTTTCGTTAGAATGTCTTACGAAGCCAATCGGTTAAGTCGTTTTCACAATCTCGTGTGTACAAAAAACAGCTTAGTGTTTTAAATATATAGATAGATGGCAACAAAGAATTCGTTACTTTACAGGAATGATAAAAGTGAAATATGTTTCTACACTCTAATACCAATCGTAGGAAGGAAGAAAACAAAAAAAAACATATCCGAGGTGGGAATCGAACCCTCTCGACCATGCAAAGGATGGCAACAGAGAATTCGTTACTTTACGGGAATGAAAAAGTGAAATATATCTCTACAATGTAATACCAATCGTAGGAAGGAAGAAAATGAAAATAAATAAACGTATCCGAGGTGGGAATCGAACCCTCTCGACCATGCAAAGGATGGCAACAGAGAATTCGTTACTTTACGGGAATGATAAAAGTGAAATATGTTTCTACAATGTAATACCAATCGTAGGAAGGAAGAAAACGAAAATAAAAAAAACATAACCGAGGTGGGAATCGAACCCTCTCGATGGGAACAGAGAATTCGTTACTTGACGGGAATGATAAAAGTGAAATATGTTTCTACAATGCAATACCAATCGTAGGAAGGAAGAAAACGAAAATAAAAAAACATATCCGAAGTGGGATCGAACCCTCTCGATCATGCATAATACAAATTTCTGGCCAGTAACCTTATCCCCTTGGCCAACCAGACAACTATGTGACACTGCAGTATTAAGTTATCTAACCAGTATACACACTCAACCTGCACTTTATGTCCTTCAATTCGTGGTTTATTTAATATAATTCTATTTCAATGCATATTGTAAAAACATAACTAACATTATTGGAGACCCTTTTTAATTCTCATAAACAAAGATCTCAGTTAGACGCGACCGGAATCGCCATTTTCCTTGTTGAGAAAGGCTATTGTGCGCATGCGCGAGAGTGTCAATATTTTCCTTTTAAAGAAACTCTGCAAATCTGCATGCCAAGAGCTTTCTACAATGCAATACCAATCGTAGGAAGGAAGAAAATGAAAATAAAAAAACATATCCGAGGTGGGAATCGAACCCTCTCGATCATGCATAATACAAATTACAGGCCAGTAACCTTATCCCCTTAGCCATCCAGACAACTATGTTTCACTCCAGTATTAAGCTATCTAACCAGTATACACACTCAACCTGCAGTTTATGTCTTTCAATTCGTGGTTTATTTAATATAATTCTATTTCAATGCACATTGTAATAACATAACTAACATTATTGGAGATCCTTTTTAATTCTCATGAACAAAGATCTCAGTTAGACGCGACCGGAATCGCCATTTTCCTTGTTGAGGAAGGCCATTGTGCGCATGCGCGGGAGTGACAAATATTACATATTTCCTTAATCATTTAAAAATATACCGTAACATATATTTTCCTTTTAAAGAAACTCTGCAAATCTGCATGCCAAGAGCTTTCGTTAGAATGTCTTACGAAGCCAATCGGTTAAGTCGTTTTCACAATCTCGTGTGTACAAAAAACAGCTTAGTGTTTTAAATATATAGATAGATGGCAACAAAGAATTCGTTACTTTACAGGAATGATAAAAGTGAAATATGTTTCTACACTCTAATACCAATCGTAGGAAGGAAGAAAACAAAAAAAAAACATATCCGAGGTGGGAATCGAACCCTCTCGACCATGCAAAGGATGGCAACAGAGAATTCGTTACTTTACGGGAATGAAAAAGTGAAATATATCTCTACAATGTAATACCAATCGTAGGAAGGAAGAAAATGAAAATAAATAAACGTATCCGAGGTGGGAATCGAACCCTCTCGACCATGCAAAGGATGGCAACAGAGAATTCGTTACTTGACGGGAATGATAAAAGTGAAATATGTTTCTACAATGCAATACCAATCGTAGGAAGGAAGAAAACGAAAATAAAAAAACATATCCGAAGTGGGATCGAACCCTCTCGATCATGCATAATACAAATTTCTGGCCAGTAACCTTATCCCCTTGGCCAACCAGACAACTATGTTACACTGCAGTATTAAGTTATCTAACCAGTATACACACTCAACCTGCACTTTATGTCCTTCAATTCGTGGTTTATTTAATATAATTCTATTTCAATGCATATTGTAAGAACATAACTAACATTATTGGAGACCCTTTTTAATTCTCATAAACAAAGATCTCAGTTAGACGCGACCGGAATCGCCATTTTCCTTGTTGAGAAAGGCCATTGTGCGCATGCGCGAGAGTGTCAAATATTACATATTTCTTTAATCATTTAAAAATATACCGTAACATATATTTTCCTTTTAAAGAAACTCTGCAAATCTGCATGCCAAGAGCTTTCTACAATGCAATACCAATCGTAGGAAGGAAGAAAATGAAAATAAAAAAACATATCCGAGGTGGGAATCGAACCCTCTCGATCATGCATAATACAAATTACAGGCCAGTAACCTTATCCCCTTAGCCATCCAGACAACTATGTTTCACTCCAGTATTAAGCTATCTAACCAGCATACACACTCAACCTGCAGTTTATGTCTTTCAATTCGTGGTTTATTTAATATAATTCTATTTCAATGCACATTGTAATAACATAACTAACATTATTGGAGATCCTTTTTAATTCTCATGAACAAAGATCTCAGTTAGACGCGACCGGAATCGCCATTTTCCTTGTTGAGGAAGGCCATTGTGCGCATGCGCGGGAGTGACAAATATTACATATTTCCTTAATCATTTAAAAATATACCGTAACATATATTTTCCTTTTAAAGAAACTCTGCAAATCTGCATGCCAAGAGCTTTCGTTAGAATGTCTTACGAAGCCAATCGGTTAAGTCGTTTTCACAATCTCGTGTGTACAAAAAACAGCTTAGTGTTTTAAATATATAGATAGATGGCAACAGAGAATTCGTTACTTTACAGGAATGATAAAAGTGAAATATGTTTCTACACTCTAATACCAATCGTAGGAAGGAAGAAAACAAAAAAAAACATATCCGAGGTGGGAATCGAACCCTCTCGACCATGCAAAGGATGGCAACAGAGAATTCGTTACTTTACGGGAATGAAAAAGTGAAATATATCTCTACAATGTAATACCAATCGTAGGAAGGAAGAAAATGAAAATAAATAAACGTATCCGAGGTGGGAATCGAACCCTCTCGACCATGCAAAGGATGGCAACAGAGAATTCGTTACTTTACGGGAATGATAAAAGTGAAATATGTTTCTACAATGTAATACCAATCGTAGGAAGGAAGAAAACGAAAATAAAAAAAACATAACCGAGGTGGGAATCGAACCCTCTCGATGGGAACAGAGAATTCGTTACTTGACGGGAATGATAAAAGTGAAATATGTTTCTACAATGCAATACCAATCGTAGGAAGGAAGAAAACGAAAATAAAAAAATATATCCGAAGTGGGATCGAACCCTCTCGATCATGCATAATACAAATTTCTGGCCAGTAACCTTATCCCCTTGGCCAACCAGACAACTATGTTACACTGCAGTATTAAGTTATCTAACCAGTATACACACTCAACCTGCACTTTATGTCCTTCAATTCGTGGTTTATTTAATATAATTCTATTTCAATGCATATTGTAAGAACATAACTAACATTATTGGAGACCCTTTTTAATTCTCATAAACAAAGATCTCAGTTAGACGCGACCGGAATCGCCATTTTCCTTGTTGAGAAAGGCCATTGTGCGCATGCGCGAGAGTGTCAAATATTACATATTTCTTTAATCATTTAAAAATATACCGTAACATATATTTTCCTTTTAAAGAAACTCTGCAAATCTGCATGCCAAGAGCTTTCTACAATGCAATACCAATCGTAGGAAGGAAGAAAATGAAAATAAAAAAACATATCCGAGGTGGGAATCGAACCCTCTCGATCATGCATAATACAAATTACAGGCCAGTAACCTTATCCCCTTAGCCATCCAGACAACTATGTTTCACTCCAGTATTAAGCTATCTAACCAGTATACACACTCAACCTGCAGTTTATGTCTTTCAATTCGTGGTTTATTTAATATAATTCTATTTCAATGCACATTGTAATAACATAACTAACATTATTGGAGATCCTTTTTAATTCTCATGAACAAAGATCTCAGTTAGACGCGACCGGAATCGCCATTTTCCTTGTTGAGGAAGGCCATTGTGCGCATGCGCGGGAGTGACAAATATTACATATTTCCTTAATCATTTAAAAATATACCGTAACATATATTTTCCTTTTAAAGAAACTCTGCAAATCTGCATGCCAAGAGCTTTCGTTAGAATGTCTTACGAAGCCAATCGGTTAAGTCGTTTTCACAATCTCGTGTGTACAAAAAACAGCTTAGTGTTTTAAATATATAGATAGATGGCAACAGAGAATTCGTTACTTTACAGGAATGATAAAAGTGAAATATGTTTCTACACTCTAATACCAATCGTAGGAAGGAAGAAAACAAAAAAAAACATATCCGAGGTGGGAATCGAACCCTCTCGACCATGCAAAGGATGGCAACAGAGAATTCGTTACTTTACGGGAATGAAAAAGTGAAATATATCTCTACAATGTAATACCAATCGTAGGAAGGAAGAAAATGAAAATAAATAAACGTATCCGAGGTGGGAATCGAACCCTCTCGACCATGCAAAGGATGGCAACAGAGAATTCGTTACTTTACGGGAATGATAAAAGTGAAATATGTTTCTACAATGTAATACCAATCGTAGGAAGGAAGAAAACGAAAATAAAAAAAACATAACCGAGGTGGGAATCGAACCCTCTCGATGGGAACAGAGAATTCGTTACTTGACGGGAATGATAAAAGTGAAATATGTTTCTACAATGCAATACCAATCGTAGGAAGGAAGAAAACGAAAATAAAAAACATATCCGAAGTGGGATCGAACCCTCTCGATCATGCATAATACAAATTTCTGGCCAGTAACCTTATCCCCTTGGCCAACCAGACAACTATGTTACAATGCAGTATTAAGTTATCTAACCAGTATACACACTCAACCTGCACTTTATGTCCTTCAATTCGTGGTTTATTTAATATAATTCTATTTCAATGCATATTGTAAAAACATAACTAACATTATTGGAGACCCTTTTTAATTCTCATAAACAAAGATCTCAGTTAGACGCGACCGGAATCGCCATTTTCCTTGTTGAGAAAGGCCATTGTGCGCATGCGCGAGAGTGTCAAATATTACATATTTCTTTAATCATTTAAAAATATACCGTAACATATATTTTCCTTTTAAAGAAACTCTGCAAATCTGCATGCCAAGAGCTTTCTACAATGCAATACCAATCGTAGGAAGGAAGAAAATGAAAATAAAAAAACATATCCGAGGTGGGAATCGAACCCTCTCGATCATGCATAACACAAATTTCAGGCCAGTAACCTTATCCCCTTAGCCATCCAGACAACTATGTTTCACTCCAGTATTAAGCTATCTAACCAGTATACACACTCAACCTGCAGTTTATGTCTTTCAATTCGTGGTTTATTTAATATAATTCTATTTCAATGCACATTGTAATAACATAACTAACATTATTGGAGATCCTTTTTAAATCTCATGAACAAAGATCTCAGTTAGACGCGACCGGAATCGCCATTTTCCTTGTTGAGAAAGGCCATTGTGCGCATGCGCGGGAGTGACAAATATTACATATTTCTTTAATCATTTAAAAATATACCGTAACATATATTTTCCTTTTAAAGAAACTCTGTAAATCTGCATGCCAAGAGCTTTCGTTAGAATGTCTTACGAAGCCAATCGGTTAAGTCGTTTTCACAATCTCGTGTGTACAAAAAACAGCTTAGTGTTTTAAATATATAGATAGATGGCAACAGAGAATTCGTTACTTTACAGGAATGATAAAAGTGAAATATGTTTCTACACTCTAATACCAATCGTAGGAAGGAAGAAAACAAAAAAAAACATATCCGAGGTGGGAATCGAACCCTCTCGACCATGCAAAGGATGGCAACAGAGAATTCGTTACTTTACGGGAATGAAAAAGTGAAATATATCTCTACAATGTAATACCAATCGTAGGAAGGAAGAAAATGAAAATAAATAAACGTATCCGAGGTGGGAATCGAACCCTCTCGACCATGCAAAGGATGGCAACAGAGAATTCGTTACTTTACGGGAATGATAAAAGTGAAATATGTTTCTACAATGTAATACCAATCGTAGGAAGGAAGAAAACGAAAATAAAAAAAACATAACCGAGGTGGGAATCGAACCCTCTCGATGGGAACAGAGAATTCGTTACTTGACGGGAATGATAAAAGTGAAATATGTTTCTACAATGCAATACCAATCGTAGGAAGGAAGAAAACGAAAATAAAAAAATATATCCGAAGTGGGATCGAACCCTCTCGATCATGCATAATACAAATTTCTGGCCAGTAACCTTATCCCCTTGGCCAACCAGACAACAATGTGACACTTCAGTATTAAGTTATCTAACCAGTATACACACTCAACCTGCACTTTATGTCCTTCAATTCGTGGTTTATTTAATATAATTCTATTTCAATGCATATTGTAAAAACATAACTAACATTATTGGAGACCCTTTTTAATTCTCATAAACAAAGATCTCAGTTAGACGCGACCGGAATCGCCATTTTCCTTGTTGAGAAAGGCCATTGTGCGCATGCGCGAGAGTGTCAAATATTACATATTTCTTTAATCATTTAAAAATATACCGTAACATATATTTTCCTTTTAAAGAAACTCTGCAAATCTGCATGCCAAGAGCTTTCTACAATGCAATACCAATCGTAGGAAGGAAGAAAATGAAAATAAAAAAACATATCCGAGGTGGGAATCGAACCCTCTCGATCATGCATAATACAAATTTCAGGCCAGTAACCTTATCCCCTTAGCCATCCAGACAACTATGTTTCACTCCAGTATTAAGCTATCTAACCAGTATACACACTCAACCTGCAGTTTATGTCTTTCAATTCGTGGTTTATTTAATATAATTCTATTTCAATGCACATTGTAATAACATAACTAACATTATTGGAGATCCTTTTTAATTCTCATGAACAAAGATCTCAGTTAGACGCGACCGGAATCGCCATTTTCCTTGTTGAGAAAGGCCATTGTGCGCATGCGCGGAAGTGACAAATATTACATATTTCTTTAATCATTTAAAAATATACCGTAACATATATTTTCCTTTTAAAGAAGCTCTGCAAATCTGCATGCCAAGAGCTTTCGTTAGAATGTCTTACGAAGCCAATCGGTTAAGTCGTTTTCACAATCTCGTGTGTACAAAAAACAGCTTAGTGTTTTAAATATATAGATCTCTCATATTATTACAAATCATGCAAATACCAAAGAAGCAATATATCTAACTCATCAGAAAGAAAAATGCTCTTTCATAAATATCATTGCCTTAGTCATTAGTAAGACCTAAAGAAGTACAAAATATGCAAACAAATATGCCCTAAAAAGTAGCTAAATATGACCTAAAAAAACTATGAAATATGACATGAATTTTTGGGATAGGTAGAGTATCACTAACATCCAGTAAACGTCTTAAGTGCCAAAACGATATCAGCGATAATACACAAGACACGTTTAGTCATACAAACTGACAGAGCTACAGTACATTAAAATTTTCAACATTCATTCAGTATCACACTACACTATTCGGAAGTCCTGAGTTTGAAAGTCGACGTAGATAACACGTACCTTGTTAACGACACCTCAATTTAAACAAAAATGCTGAAATTATAATAAAATATGACCTTATATCACTAAAATATGACCAAATGTGGCCAAAACAATAAAAATGGCCGAAATATGCATTTATAGGCAACATGAAATTGTTAGAACGTGGTCAGGGACCCGTCATTCAAATTTATTTTTCAGATTTCGGGTAAAATGAGCTCAGGAAAAAATATGACTTTTCCTTCACATCCGAACCTTAGTCATTAGCAACATCAAATAAACCTGCAATGTACCATACTTGAGCTCAGCATAATCACACATTGTAAAGAGGGTTCAACAGAAGTTGGTTGCACCAAGCCTTGAGCGAGTGTAACTCCCGATACCAGCCGAGTTCAAGTTATAATTGCATCGAGACCAAGAGAGGAACACACAGCTGGTTAAAGCTAGCCTCCCTAGAGGGCAGCAGTTCATCAAGATTGGAGCAGAGGAAGTCCTCCAGTCTACAAGGACATTGTATTGCATTATATCACCACTGCGAACATTGACAAACAAAATTACGTCAAATCTTCAAACCGTGATTCGATGACGTTTGGCGAAATGAGATAACAAGTAGTTCCGTGAAGAACTATACAGCCTATTTTCATATATCCTGCTAATGTAAATTGCCTCTATCAACATACAAAATTTCAGTTTAATTGCTGTAACAGATTCGTAGATATTGAGAACCGTCTAAATATTTCAGATGGTCGCCAGGTTGGATTTTTATTTTTTTACTATTACATTAAGATTATTGTGTACGTGTGGTATTCAAACTTCAATCGCATGATTAGATACAAGAAGTAAAAACGAGATTTTAAAATTACGCACAGCATCCATCTTGTGATTATGCAAACAATTGAAATAAATTAGATGCCAGTGGATCAACATTTGTATAAGCATTTAACGCGCAACGTTTCACGGCACTCGGATAGTGAATTCGCGAGAAACGTCCATTTAAATATGTATACTTCGCGTCGCCGCCATGTTGGATTTGTGCTCACCAGGTTACTGAAAGTCCTTTAGGTGAACATATGTTCATAGTCTCTATGAACATAAAAAAATCAGTTAGGTTGCTGTAAAAGATTCATAGATATTGAGAACTGTCTAAATATTTCGGAAGCTCGCCATTTAGGATTGTTATATGTATAGGCCATAGAGTTACGTACCAATCAAGGACAATTATTGCCTAGGTTCATTATCCAAAGTTTCACCTCGATCGCATGATTACGACACAAGAAATGAAACTTAATTTTAAAATTTCGCACAGCCGCCATCTTGAGGTTATGTAAACAATTGTATTAAATTAGATCGCAGTGCATTAAAATCTGCAAAATCATTTACTGTACCTCATTTCACTGCGCTCAGAGAGTTAAATCACGACAAAGGCCTATTAAAACATTTCAAATTCGCTTGGTCGCCATGTTCGTTTTGTACTTTACAGGTTTTTGAAATATACCCAGGTAAACTTGTATAAGTACCCTTTATCACCGTACAAAATTGCAGGGTGATATCTGTAATAGTTTCAAAGATATAGAATATCAGTGAAATATTTCGCACAACCGCCATTTTGAGGTTATGTAAACAATTGAACTAAATTAGACTCCAGTGCATTACAATGTGTATAAACATTTTCTGTACCAAGTTTCATTACGTTTGGATAGTTAACTCGCGAGAAAAGTCTATTTAAATGTCTCAACTTCGCTTGACCGCCATGTTGGTTTTGTAGTCACCAGATTTTTGAAAGTCCCATAGGTGAACTTCTAGTAGTGCCCTTTATCACCGTACACAATTTCAGGGCGATATCGGTAATAGCTTCGGAGATATTGAATGCTAGTGAAATATTTCGCACAGCCGCCATGTTGGATTGGTGCGACGTAACAAAATTTGAAGGGCACGGTCGAGGTCGCCGGGAATCGTGCCATGAACTTACCGAGTTTCATTGAAATCGCTCCAGCCGTTTAGATTTTATTAGGGGGACACACACACACACCTCACACACACACACACACACACACACACGTACACACACACGGACAAAAGGTGATCGATAAGCCTATTTTTTCAAAATTGAAAATAGGCTAAAAATACACACACATGTGTTATTTTCAAAAAGTTACCAAAGTATTTTTAAAATGAAATGTTGGACACCACAGTCCAAAATGGAGGACCCTGAACGAAAATGAAGGTTATTGTTGGTCGGTTCCTCAGTTTAGGGCCCACGACAACGCGGTCATTTAGCCCCATGTACTTTGGGTGTGTGTAGAATCTGTGTGATATCATCATCATCTTCATTTACCATTTTCCAGCTGACACTGGGTGGGGCAAATATGGTTCCTCTCCACTTTGTTCTGTCGTTCCACCATTCCTCTTCCGACACGGTGTTCCAATCCAGGTTCCGTTTTCTAATGCTATACTTCACCGAGTCCATCCAACGCATTATTGGTCTTCCTCGTCCTCTCTTCTCTGTCATCCATCGTTCCAGTGCTCGTCTGATATTGTTGGTTGGTTGGTTCCTCAGTTTAGGGCCTGCGACAACGCGGTCATGTAGCCCCGTGTACCGTCGGTGTGTGTAGAATCTGTGTGATAACCGATGTTAATTGTGATGACTGTATTAGTGAGTGTTATCTTTAATTCAGGTAAGGATTGCAGTTAATCTATTTCAAGTAGTTCCTACTTTTGCTACCAAATGCTCCCATCAACAACACATAGCAGTGAACTTGGCTACTAGATGCCACCGCAACCAGCAGCTGACGGTGAACGTTGGAACTTGGAGCTTTAATCATCCTAACCTACACATTTTAGCTTCACACAATTGAAGTTAGTGAAAGGTTCTTTTACATGCCATAAATCTATGACATGGGCCCGCCAACTTTACCTCCTCTCCGAAGGAAGGCATACTGAAGGATTTTTAACGCTCTTAAAACACCGACGACTTCAGCCGGGTTTGAACCCGCGATCTTGGGCATAGAAGCTCAGCATTCTACCAACTATGCCACCGAAGCCGCTAAGGATATTGTCTAATAAGGTAGGAAAGTTTAACGAAAGCCAAAATACTGTAGGCTATGTCCGGGAGGTCTGTATACCTTTTTGATGGTGTATTGTGTATGGTTTCTTGATGCATTTATTGAAAATATTGCCACATAATAGTAGGCCTACACTATGCAACGAGCCTATAACGGCAATAATTAAGACACGAGTATGTTTATAAAACGAGCGTATGCGAATTTTATAATTTCCATACGAGTGTCTTAATTACCATTATAAGCGAGTTGCATACGACTGTTTATGTTCGACGATAATTATTATAACTATTTTATTTTCGAACATAAATATTCATAAATATCAGTCGAGATTTCGCCAGTTTTATGTACTGAACAGAGCGCATGAGACGCAGAGAATGCCTTGTATTTGACCATGGCTTCCTCGATTACCCTACTATGACTCTCTGCCAGGCAGTGATATTTAAATTAGGAGGCCGAGGAACTCAGCGCATCTAATTATCTAATTGGTCAAACAACTGTTTCTTGAGCTCTGATTGATGGGAGAAACTGTTTCATAATGAAAAATACTCTTATAGTGAGCCTCATTAGAGTACAGTTTTCTCACATATAATAGTCAGGGTCGGACATAAAAGTACAGAGCCGATTATTAGCTTAGTCATATTTGATTTAAGCTTTTAATATTTGGGTGGTCGCCATTTTGTTTTTGTTAAAATGGTGGTGATATAAAACATGACATTGAGGTGTCCTTTATTAGTGCTATCTCTGTACCAAATTTAGTTCAATTTGGTTTCGCCGTGTTTCAATTGATATGAGGGGACCGCCCCACACCCACACACACACACACACACACACACACAGCCACATGGACATTTGGCCCTGTGTAGATCTCATAGGTCTACTTCCATTTTGGGGCATGGTGGCTCAGCGGTCTAGCTGTATGCCTCTCACCAAGGTGGTCCAGGTTCGATTCCCGGTCTATGCATGTGAGATTTTCGAAGTGAAATGCCATGTTCTGTGGTTCGGATTCCACGTAAAAAGGAGGTCCCATGGCTCATAATCACAAGAATCACCGGCACGTAAAACTACAATCTTCCTTCTTCTCCCTACTTCCATTTTGTGCAAGAATTGAAAGTACACTAAAATTAATTTTGCATCGTACTTACTACAACATAGTGACCCAAAGGATTGTTTTAACGGGGAGCGCTGAACTGGCGCCTGAACATCAGAATATGTCATCTTGCTTCCACTTCTCGGTCAAACTTGCCCACTTCCTGACATAAACACTCAGGAAATCATCGTCCTTCTTCTTTTTCAATAGGTGGAAAATTTTTGAATTGTTCCCTGACAAGTTCTCCCATGATGCTATCGTCTCTCATGTGTGAGGATTTTCATGCATCCATACACTCGCGACTAACCTCTCTTCGATAGAAAATGAATTTATGTCTGCCATTTCAACTTACATAATGACAGTTGGTTGGTTTGTTGGTTCCTCAGTTTAGGGGCTGCGACAACGCGGTCATGTAGCCCCGTGTACTTTGGTTGTGGGTAGAGTCTGTCTGATAACCGGTGTTAATTGTGATGACTGTATTAGTGTGGGTTATCTGTTTTCAATAGGGATGTAGCCTGAGAAAGTTCGCGCCAGATAGCGCTCGTGTAGTACTGGGTAAGCGCAAGGCGATCGTCCTATGTTTCCCCCAGTCAGCTACGAGGAATGTATAGATTGTGACCGAGTTTTCTAAGCTAAAGTAAATTATATTTTCTCTAATTTTACTCCAAGACTATATTAATTAATTCTATAGGTATATCCTCTAATATATTATGAACGATTTTCAGCGTTTAAGCGTTAAACAGCTGTAAAATGAGCTATGGCCTATATCTCCATAAGACTTAAATCATAAATAGAGATTTCCCGGTCAATGCATGTGAGATTTTCAAAGTGAAATGCCTTGTCCTGTTCGGATTCCACGTAAAGAGGAAGTCCTCTGTGCCTTATGATCTCTAGATTAACGGTCACGTAAAACTATAATCTTCCTTTTATAAATAGAGATTTAAATATTCACTGATCCCCTTGCTTATAGACTTCGATTCGTGTATTTTTTGGTTGATATCGTACATGAAACGGTCTTGTTTTAAGGTAAACATAATCAAGGAAAGTTGATACCGGTATTGTTTACCTCAAAATGCATCGCATCGTTTGGTTCTTTTGTAATTTATCAATTTCTTAATACAAATCGTTTCCGTACCCCTTGGAAACGACTTAGGGGTACAGTATTTAAAAAGTTTGAGAATCCCTGTTTTAAGGCCATGAACTGTTTCCATTCATCTGGCTAACTTAGGCCTATGACTCAAGAATGTAGAAGTCAGTAACTACCGGTACCACATTCTCCGTCGGGCAGATGTAAGTTGACGATTAATTCTGATTTCAAGAAACCAACCATAATACGTTTTTGACTGTTAATGTTGTGACATTTATTCTTGAAGTATTTGTCCGAGTATTGATGCCTTTGAAAATTGGAGTCACAAATGTTACATTCACTTCTTCCTGTATATTGACGATTTCTTCCCGTACCGTACTTCAATGGAGATAATTTATGCAGATTCCGATATTGTAGGCTTATCGTGGTAAACTGGCAATTTTTTTGTGTTCGTGGTCCACGGAAAAAGCGATGGAACAGTGCCCGGTTTTAATCTTGCTCTCTCACCTTCAAATACAAACGCATAAATTCAGTGGTTGTTATCGATATGTCTATTCAGTTTATAGGTAGGAATTATTTCCCTTTGTGAATCACACTTGCCCAACCCAGTTTTCGTGAAGTCATCGAGTTGAAAACGATGGGAACACACTTTAATATTTTCGGTCAGATTTTCTTCACCGAAATGTTTCCTTCTAATAGCATGTAACCATTTCTTCCTCATTTCTTTATTTTGTGAAAATTTGTGACACGAAATCGGATTTCCCTGGTTTTTGCAAAGAGGAACACTGCAATAGCTCGGCATAGTCACGAAAATAGCAATTTAAACAACTTAAATTCGTGGATATTAGCGGCATGAGAACACAGGAGACAAATGAAGAGCGCCTTGCGCTTACCCAGTACAACAGCAGTGCGCTCTATCGGTGCTAGTTCTATACATCCCTATTCAAGTAAGGACTACAGACATTGCATTTTTTCAAGTAGTTCTTACTTTTGTCGCCAAACGCCACCGTCAACGACTACTAGTTCAGAAATTGGTTACCAGATGCCACCGAAGTCAGTTCCTGGCGACGATTGTCGGAACCTAAGAACGTTTGTCAAATGTTTAACCTATAATTTAACTTTACACAGGCGTATTTAGTGGAAGGTTCTTTAATATGCCATAAATCTATGACATAAGACCGCCGGCTTTACTTCCCCTCCGAAGGAAGGCATACTGAGGGATTTTTAACACTCTAAAAATTCCGACGACTTCGGCCGGGCTTGAACCCGCGATCTTGGGCATAGAAGCTCAGCATGCTACCAACTACGCCACCGAAGCAGCTAGACAGTTGTAGTTCCATTTGAGGGGTTTAGGCATCGTACCCATTTATCCTCGTGTACTTGGGTGTATGTGTGGAATTATTGTCTTATAACCTGTGATGGCTGTAGTTGCGTGGATATTTATAATTCAGGTGAAGGTTGGGAAGGTGTCAGCCGTGGCCTTAAGTTAGGAACCATCACGGCATTAGCCTGCAGTAGAAGTGACAACCATGGAAAACAACATTCAGGATGGCTGTGGCGGAATTGAAACCTCCTCTTTTCAGTTCAGCCTCAAGAGGCAGAGTTTATCCCGTACCGACCCTCAGATCAGAATTCATTTTTCTTTTTTAAAAGACTGGAATCGAACCTAGAATCCGGGCCAACAGAATGACAATTGAGTGAGGCTAAGGTCACGCCAACAATACACCAACAAAGAAGACAATGCTAACAAGAATCTAGCTAGGTTTAGTGGTATACGGACTTCCCGGACGCACTAAACAAATGAAATATGTGTATACAGTCATTTTACATTAAAAAAAAGTAACAAACACAGAGAATAAGGAAGCCCATTAGTCAAAACATTAGTCAGTTTGCATTGAAGCCACTAAACCTTGCTATTAAGAGCCGGTCATTGAGTACTCACCAGGAAAATCATATGAGAAAATAAATTCAAACTAAATCTTCTATATAAAAGTGAAAGTCTGTATGTATGTGGGTATGTATGTGGGTCTGTTCCGTATACAAATCTACACCGTTCCGCCAATCTCAACCAAATTTTGCATACATATAGTTTAGGATCCAGAAGGAACCGCTGGCTACATGAATTTTCGATAGTCTTTCTCATTCTTCTGATTTCGGCCCTTTTGCACTCAAGCACAGGCTAATCAAATCATAAAATATACTCATGAAGGAATGGCAAGCCAGATAGTTTCCATGGCAACATAGCTAAAGTCGAGACACGGCCGACTGGATGCCAGTTCTGCTCTGCACTACCGGTATAGAAAATGAGGATCTTTACTTGAAATCCCGTTAGTTACTCGACTACTCACACAGCACTGTCAACAGAGTTTAGCATAACAAAGACTTGACACTATCATCTACTATATATATTTGTGAAATACCACTCACTCATTCATTCATCACGAAATCTCCGAAACCACCGACGGATTGGAATGAAATTTGGTATGCAGCTTCCCAAAGGGCCGCAAATGCCCCCTAAGATAGGATTTTTGGATATTCAGGTTCTAAAGGGGTGTTAAGGGGGTTTACCTGCATTTCATTGAATTTCAATATCTCCCGATTGGTTTCATTGGGGGATGTGATACTCGGCACGTAAACTCATCATTAAAAATAAGAAGACACGAGTCTGAGGGTTTTTGGATGTGCTGTATATTATGAGGTGAAAGGGGTGAAAAGTGGGGATTAAAAGATTCCTAACGGAGCGTGTATCTCTTAAACGACAGAGGTGAGGAGTTTGAAACTCAGCGGAAAACAATCAGCATACAAAATACATAAATATGTGTTTGACCGTTTATTCATAAATCCAATTTAAGGGGCCCACATGGGGAGGGGTGAAATTCTGGGGGGGGGGGGGGGGCAGGAAGAAAGTGTCCTAACTGATTGACTCACTCACTCATCAAACTCAGGGGAAAAAACTGCTTTAAAGTAAGTAAATAGCTGTTCGACAGTTTTTTTATTAAATCAAATTTAAGGGGTTCATGGGGAGGGGTGAAATTCTGAAAAAAGAAAATTGAAAGATAATGTCCTGACTCACTCACTCACTCACACACTCATCATCGCCCAGCCAAAATTATTGAAGTTAGAAACATGACAGTTTGGGGATATGTTCATTGTATGTCAAAACCGTCTACTAAGGGAGGATTTTCGGATATTCAGGTTCTGAAGGGGTCTTAAGGGGGTTAAACCTGCATTCCATTGAATAACAATATCTCCCGATTGGTTTCATTGGGGGATATGATACACGACATATAAACTCATCATTAAAAAGGAAGAAGACACGTCTCTGAGGGGTTTTCGATGTGGTGTATATTATGAGGTGAAAGGGGTGGAAAGTAAGAATTGAAAGATTCCTAACGGAGCGTGTATCTCGTAAACGACATAGGCGAGGAGTTTGAAACTCAGCGGAAAAAATCAGCATAAAAAATAAGTAAATATGTGTTTGACCGTTTTTTCATAAATCCAATTTAAGGGGCCCATGGGGAGGGGTGAAATTCTGGGGGGGGGGGGAACAGGAAATAAAGTGTCCTAACTGATTGACTGACTGACTCACTCATCAAACTCAGGGGGGGGGGGGGGAACTGCTTTAAAGTAAGTTAATAGCTGTTCGACAGTTTTTTTGATCAATCATATTGAAGGGGTTCATCGGGAGGGATGAAATTCTGAAGGAAAAAATGAAAGAAAATGTCCTGACTCATTCACTCATGATCGCCCAGTCAAAAATATTGAAGTTGGAACCATGGCATTCTGGGGATATCTTCGTTGTATCTCAAAACCGTACACTAAGGGAGGATTTTTTGATATTCAGGCTCTAAAGGGGTCTTAAGGGGGTTAAACCTGCATTTCATTGAATAACAATATCTCACGAGTGGTTTCATTTGTGGATGTGATACTCGGCATATAAACTAATCATTAAAAATAAGCAGACATGTGTCTAAGGGTTTTTCGATGTGGTGTATTATTATGAGGTGAAAGGGGTGAAAATTGGGGGTTGAAGGATTCCTAACGGAGCGTGTAGGCCTATCTCTTAAACGACATAGGCGAGAAATTTGAAACTCAGCGAAAAAAAATCAGCTAAAAAATTAAGTAAATCGGTGTTCGACCGTTTTTTCATAAATTAATTTAAGGGGCCAATGGGGTGGGGTGAAATTCTGGGGGGGGGGGGAAGGAGAGAAAGTGTCCTAACTGACTGACTAACTCACTCATCAAACTCAGGCGAAAAAGACAGCTAAAAAAATAAGTTAATAGGTATTCAAGCGTTTTTTCATCAATCCAATTTAAGGGGCCCATGGGGAGGGGTGAAATTCTGGTAAAAATAATTGAAAGAAAATGTCCTGTCTGACTCACTCACTCATCACGCCCAGCGAAAACTATTAATGTTGGAAAAATGAAATTTTGGGAATATGTTCGCTGTATGTCAAAACGTCAACTAAGGAATGATTTTTCTTTATTCGGGTTTTAAAGAGATGTTAAGGGGGTAAACGTGCATTTCATTGAATAACGATATCTCATGAGTTGTTTCTTTGGGGATGTGATATTCGGTATATAAACTAATCATTAAAAATAATCAGACATATATCTAAAGGTTTATCGATGTCGTGTATATTATGAGGTGAAAGGGGTGAAAATTGGGGATTGAGGGATTCTTAACGGAGCGTGTATCTCTTAAACGACATAGGCGAGAAGTTTGAAATTCGGCGGGATAAAACAGCTTAAAATACAAGTAAATATGTGTTCGACCGTTTTTTCATAAATCCAATTTAAGGGGCCCTTGGAGAGCGGTGAAATTCAGGGGGGATAAAACAGGAAAGAAATTGTCCTAACTGATTGACTCTCTTACTCACTCATCAAACTCAGGGGGAAATCAGCTTTAAATAAGTAAATAGGTGTTCGACCGTTTGTTTCATAAATCCAATTTAAGGGGTTCATGGGGAGGGGTGAAATTATCAAATATAAGTGAAAGAAAATGTCCTGACTGACTCGCTCACTCATCATCGCCCAGCCAAAATTATTGAAGTTGGAAACATGAAATTTTGGGGATATGTTCGTTTTATGTCGAAAACGTCCACTAAGGTAAGAGTTTTGAATATTCAGGTTCTAAATAGGTGTTAAGGGGGTAAACGTGCATTTCATTGAATAACAATATCTCACGAGTGGTTTCATTTGGGGATTGATACTTGGCATATATACTAATCATTAAAAATAAGCTGACACATGTCTAATGGTTTTTCGATATAGTGTATATTATGAGGTGAAAGGGATGGAAAGTGGGGGTTGAAAGATTCTTAACGGAGCGTGTATCTCTTAAACGACATAGGCGAGGAGTTTGAAACTCGGAGGAAATCAATCAGCTTAAAATAAATAAATAAATAAATAAATAAATAAAATAGGTGTTCGAACGTCTTTTCATAAATCCAATTTAAGGGGCCTATGGGGAGGGGTGAAATTCTGGAAGAAAAACGTCCACTAAGGAAGGATTTTTGGATGTTCACTCTCATCGACCAACCAAAACTATTAATGTTAGAAGAATGATATTTTGAGGATATGTTTGTCGTGTGTCGAAAACTTCTACTAAGGAGGGATTTTTGGATATTTAGGTTCTAAAGGGGTGTTAATGGGGTTAAACCTGCATTTCATTGAATAACAATATGACACGACAATGACGCGAGCGAAGCGAGACTAAAAATGAGATGGTGTGTTTGTGTATTACTCTATCACGCAAGTACCACTGGTCCGATTTACATGAATTTTACATGGAAGTAGCAGATTTACCTGGTTAACATACAGGTTACTTTTGATTTCAATACTTTGCACTAATTAAAGATGGCGACCATTTTAGTGACGTCACTCTACCCTTTGGTTTTAAACTTTCATATTTCCATTTCAAATAAAAAGAGAACGCTAAGAAATAGCAAACTTTTGATGGCATGTACGAGGTTAAAAATTGCATTTTCTATCCGAAATGTATCTCCGACCGTTAGCGAGTAAAACCTAAATGTGTGCTATAAAACACGGTCAAGGCAGAGCGGTGTAGTTGGACAAAATGTTCCATCCTTAATCTCCCTCTGCGCAGCACCTCGCCTATCCCCTGTTTTAACTGTCACCTTCACATTTTAATTTATTTACGACCCGTAGCGAAGCACGGGTACTTCAGCTAGTTATAATTAAATCTAAAATTAGAATTAAAATTAGAATTAAAATTTAAATATTAATTTTCAAAAATTAAAAAATCAAAGTTAAAATATTTAAAATTAAATTTCAAAAATTAACAAGTAGTTCCGTGAACAACTATACTGCCAATTTTCAGATATCCTACTCATGTTAATTGCCTCTATTAACATACAACATTTCAGTTTGATTGTTGTGATAGATTCGTAGATATTGAGAACCGTCTACATATTTCAGATGGTCGACAAGTTGGATTTTATTTATGTACTATTACATGAAGATTATTGTGTAGGTGTGGTATTCAAACTTCAATCGCATGATAAGGACACAAGAAGTAAAAACGTGATTTTAAAATTTCACACAGCTGCCATCTTGTGGTTAGAAAACAATTGAAATAAATTAGATGCCAGTGGATTAACATTTGAATAAGCATTTAACGTGCAAAGTTTCACTGCACTCGGATGGTTAAATCGCGAGAAACGTCCATTTCAATATTTATACTTCGCGTCACCGCGTGCTCACCAGGTCACTGAAAGTCCTATAGGTGAATTTATGTTCATAGCCTCTATGAACCTAAAGAATATCAGTTTGAATGCTGTAAAAGATCCGTAGATATTGAGAACCGTCAAAATATTTCGTATTCTCGCCATTTTCGATTGTTATATAGTAGGTATAGGCCATAGTGTTATGTACCATTAAAGGAAAATTATTGCGTAGCTTCATTATTCAAACTTCTTCGTTTACGTTTGGATGGTTAAATCGCGAGAAAAGTCTATTTAAAAGTCTCAACTTCGCTTGGCAGCCATGTTAGTTTTGTAGTTACCAGGCTTTTGAATGTCTCATAGGTGAACGTCAGTAGTGGGGTAGTGGGGGAGCTGTCTCACTTTTTATTGAGCCACCCTCGTATCGGCCCCGAACCTGATATCTCGCTAACCAAACATGGGATTAGAACATACGGGGTGTCCTAGCACTGCTAGTAATGCCCCCTACTTTCCTATAGGCTCTTTATTTGATTAAAAGACCAAAACTAAAAGGTCATTCGCGAGTAGTGGGGTAGTGTTGGTTTCCTGAAGTCGCGCTCGTGCTTGAATATGTATGCCTATGTTGGGAAAGGGTTAGGTGGTGGGGGAGGAGTAGGGTCGGGTGAGGGGTCGTTTAGATGGTATTTTTTCCGCTCTAGGTGATGGTGAGGTTATTTTTTTAAATGGATGGAATTTGGAAAGGCCATTTGGGGTAAACTTGTGTTTTTTGACATTTTGGCGATGAATGTTTTTTTATACGCATGCGCACTTGAGGAGTTTTGTAAGAGGGCGGGCTTTTTTAAATGATGATTTATCAATGAGTGTTTTTTTTAATATGTATTGAAATAAACCATAAAAACTAATAGGTCATCGGCTTTTGACTATCTCGCTAACCAATAATCGGATTTAAACCTATGAGGTGTCGTAGGACTCGTGGTGAACTCTTTTTTTCTATCGAAGGGGTATATTCACTCTAAAATAAAAACTACCCTCACCCGGGGGGGTGAAATAGATTTTTTTGTATGTGCGCGCACGGACGGCTTTTGTCAAAAGGACCTAACTACACGTTTGTTAATATTTTCTGAACCCCTCATGGGATTTTGCCATAGGCAGTATTCTAACCCTGGGGGTGACGCCCCGTTTTTGAATGTAGGATTCATTCTTGTTAAAAGGACCTAACGACACTTTTGTTCATATCTCGCGAACCAATCATGCTAGGGACTTGTATGAGGGGTCCTAGCACTTGGGGCAACATTCCCTGTTTGGGGGTGAAACTACCCCCTAAAATTGAAAAATCCATATCTAGGAAACGAAGAATTCTAAAATTAGGTGTGATAGCTCAAAAAATAGGGGATGTTATGGGCTTTTACCTCGATGGATCATTTCACCCCTAAAACAGTAAATAGTTATGTTATGGGGGAAAAAACGTGTTAAACACCTAAAAATGATAAATGAACCTAAGATCTTTTGTTTTTGATGAAAAATAGCAGGGGGGTGAAACTACCCCCCAAAATTGAAAAATCCCTATCTCGGAAACGAAGAATCCTAAAATTAGGTGTGATAGCTTAAAAAATAGGGGATGATATGGGCTTTTACCTCGATGGATCATTTCACCCCTAAAACAGTAAATAGTCATGTTAAGGGGGAAAAAACGTGTTAAACACCTAAAAATGATAAATGAACCTAAGATCTTTTGTTTTTGATGAAAAATAGCAGGGGGGTGAAACTACCCCCCAAAATTGAAAAATCCCTATCTCGGAAACGAAGAAGCCTAAAATTAGGTGTGATAGCTTAAAAAATAGGGGATGATATGGGCTTTTACCTCGATGGATCATTTCACCCCTAAAACAGTAAATAGTCATGTTATGGGAGAAAAACGTGTTATACACTTAAAGCATAAGCATCTTTGTGAAACCATGCTTTAATGGACATGTGTATGGATGATGATGGTTGTTATTATTATTATTAGGTAATTATGGATTAATGTGCGGATAGATAACTAACCTGTGGGGAGCGTGATGGCGCAGGTGCTTAGCTGCTCGTCTTTACTCGGGCAGGTGGGGTTCAAATCCCGGTGACAGCGGGGGTTGGAATTTTCACATGAAGAAAATCACGTGGCGTCAGGAAGGGCATTCGGCCTTAAATCCCCGGCCAAAACCAAAATGAGCCTGGTTGGCTCCGGCGACTCAAAATAATTGGGAAAAGCCGAAGAAAGAAAAAATGATAACTCACCAGTAATAGTAAACATTGGTTTGAGGTGTTGAAGAAGTCAGGATGGCCAACCCTTTACCCTGGTTCACGAATGGACCCCAAAAAGTTTTACCTGTCAAGACTCAGTCTACCCTGTTGCAGCCTTGTGAAAAAAAATCGAACCGGGGCCTCTGTAGTGACAGTGGAGCTATATTCATGATGATTTTTAAACAAACCTAGGCTTGCCTACTACCGCTGTGTTGAATCTGCACAGAGACTCTGGCTTTGGTTTGTCTAGTGTCCCTTGGCGATAACAGCACAGCGACCTTGTCAGTAAGTTTCATATTACTCATTTGCATGATAGCGGGCGTGCTCTGCACATGACTAGATCGTTGTTAGGTTTGACAAAGGCTTAGTGAAGCTTATGGCAACCTTGAAATGAATGTCATGGTATAGTCGGGGTTGGAAGGCAAGACCTTAGTGTTGACAACCAAGTAGGTTAACCACTACACGGTGAGATGGTCAAATAATAATGTAACAGAACATATAGAAACGTTTTCTATAGTTTAACGAATTGGCATACCATGAGAGGTGTAGGTAATGGAAATTGAATCCTTAGCTGATGATCTATAGCCATGCCCACGTATAAGCTATCATGGTAGAAAAAGAATGGTATGGCTTGTTTTAAACGGAGAATAATAATTGTGTTTACTGTGAAACACAAATCTGAATTTAAAATAATTAATTTAAAATAATTAATTTAAAATAATTAATTTAAAATTAGTTTAGTACGCTGAAGTTAAAATGAATAATGATCACGTTACAGACAGCCAGTTTCAAAGCCATGAGAACTAAGTGAACAAAGAATAAAATTCATGAACCAGTGAGGAATTCAGCATGCTGTCCTTTGGACAAGAGAGAAGCGTTCTACAGCGACCCTCAATGGTTTGGGTCATCGTAAAGATGAAAATTAAATCTAAGCTACTACACGCTTATATACTAGAAGAAGAAATGGAAAACAATAGGTCAAATAAAGAACAGAAGGAATAAAAAATGGCCCTCAACCCTCAAGCATGTGGATTGAGGGAGTTGGAAGGAAGGAGAGCCATGAAAGGCAGATAAAAAGTATACTAGGAGAGGCTTTGTCCCAGAGGTAATGGATAAAGAGGAGGTAAACTGGACTCAGCTCAGAAATCCCTTGGGGTCGCCAACTTCCAAACTGATCAGCCCTTGAGGGTGTAGCCATATGCAGAGTGCACCGCAAGTGGTGGGGCTTCTTGAGGGGGCATGAGCAAAAGACAGGAAATAACATGAAAATAAATAAAGCAAGGCTCCCTCCTCAGGATATCAGAAAAAATAAATAAACCAGGGCCAATGAAGTTGCAAAAGGAAGAGACTCCCTAGGGCTCGGATACCCTAATCATGTTGGGGTCGGTAGAGAACACGAGATGAGCAAGTGTGGTCGACAGGAAATAAGACAGAGAAGAGCCTAGCACAAGTTAGTGGAAGCAATGACGGTCTCAGCTGGAACTCCGTGATCGTCAACCTACATGACACTAGATATGACGCCCAGGGGTGGAATTAAAGACCTCTTTTGTTTTATATCACATGACATGTCTTATAATGCAATACTGGTCCTAGGGTATGCAAAAAAGGTATTAGAAACTCAGCTAATAATAGTGTGCTTGCCCATGATTATTTTCCCAAGTATAGTACATGGGACTGATAACCATGATTTCCAAGCCCCTAAGTAAGACAAAAAACAAATGATTTTCATTTTTCCAATGAGTTGGGGTGAGGTGAGGTGAGTTTTCTATACACCAAACTGATGTGGTTTCCCACTTCTACTCCAGGCAAATGCACATTTGATGTTATGAATAGTCAAATGGTTTGCAACTGCCCAATGCTAGGACCTGATTAGTGGCTTTTAAAAAAAGGAATGGAATGGAGTACACTTTCCCCAAAACCAACAAGAGGAGTGTTCGATCCCTCACAACAACCATCCTTAAAGTCAATATAAATGACTATGCACTTCAGCTCATGACGGTCTCCTCTATTGTATGGTTTGTTTTAAGCGGAGAATAATTGTGTTTACTGTGAAACACAAATCTGAATTTAAAAAAAGTCCTCTCGGCACGCCGGAAGGCGGAGGTAGATTTCACCGGACAAACTTGGGGATAGGCGAAAATAGGCAGAATATGCAGGTTTTCGTAGAAGGATCAGACCCCATTTATTGCGAGAAGGTATTTTATAATTGGAGCTTAATTAACTTTGTTTTTCGTCATTTTATGCTTATTTTAAAAAATTTATTGTCTTATGTGGAACGGTAACCTTTTTGTCATTTGGGGTCCATTTTTATACTTGTGGTCACACTGTCCTTATGCAAGGTTTCGACACTGATGTGTAACTATGTAACGGTCTGTTACTTTTTCACGCAAAATTATATCTCCCGCAGAGATTTTGGTTGGTTCCTCAGTTTAGGGGCTGCGACAACACGGTCATGTAACCCTGTGTACTTATGAATGGCTGTATTAGTCTGTAATTCAGGTAAGGACTGCAGACGGTCAATTTCAGACAGTAGTTCCTAATGTTGCTACCAGGTACTACCGTCAACGACACCTACCTGTGAACTTGGCTACTAGATGCCACCACAACCAGCAACTCGCAACGAACGTTGGAACTTCCCCTCCAAAGGAAAGCATACTGAGGGATTTTTAGCGCTCTTAGAAAATCCGACGACTTCGGCCGGCTTTGAACTCGCAACCTTGGGCATTGACATTCAGCATGCTTGCTACCAGTTACGTCACCGAAGCCGCTTCCCACTTAGTCAGATGTCAAAGTCAACCCCTGGCACCATTCAGCCCATGACGGGCTAAGGCCGACCAAGCGACCGCTGCCCAGCCATTTGACCTGCAGATATTGGGGTGAAGCGTGATCAGCGCGTCGGGTCCCCTCGGCTGTTAATCTTGATATTCGTGATCGGGGTGCTGTCTCACTGTCAGACAGCTACTCAATTGTCCTCACGAGGCTGAGTGCACCCCGTTCCAACCCTCACGTCAGTTATAAAATCCCTGGCGGAGCCGGGGATCGAACCCGGGGCCTCCGAGTGAGAGGCAGGCGCGCTACCCCAACACCACGGGGCCGGCTTAGTCAGATGGAAATACTGAATCTGATCTCGTGCAAGTGCGATGTCATGGCTACGTCAGATGTCTTATCCCTCATCAATTTAGTAGTGTTGTCATGGCAACCTCTGATAGCTCTTGGCATTTTCTTATAATTCCGAAATCATTTTTCTCATTCCTTGGCGTAATGACGGGTCATATCAAAAATTCTTTCAGACAAAAGTTTTAGGTAATTATTAGGGGAATATTGTCCATTTTGTACGGTTTTGATATTGTGCCTATTAAGAGAGATATGATTAATGTTTCCCGAAAAACCCACTTTTTCCCACCCCTTTGGTCAATGGTTGGTGCTATAAAAAACTCTTTAAACATAAATTTAATATATGCTATTTGCTAATAGGATTCGACACTGGAATTATTTTACAAGTAGTTATTTTAATGACCAACAGAGTTTAATGTTAACAAGGCACAGCTCTATTTGAAATTTTGAATAACATGTTGCATGTCATACATCATATGCAACTACTGTAAGGCTTGTGATTTATTTAATGCCTTTAACCCTATATTAAACACGCAGTTTGCAATACTAATAACTGCAATGTTAGTGAAAAAAAATTGAAACAAAACAAAAATCAGCATTGAAAAACCAAAAAGTGGTTGAGCATATATATAGTGGGGAAAAGAAAAGTTTTGTAAACACTAATGTCCAACAAGACTAATTAAATCAGTAACTGTCAGAGTGGCCGAGTGGTTAAGGCGTTTGACTTAAGATCAAATTTTCCAAATATATAAGAAAGCAAGGGTTCAAATCCCTTCCCTGACATAACTATTGCTTGAACATGCAAGAAAACAAGAAATATACACAAACTATGTTTATCAATTTAATCAATTTATTTTTTTACAAGAGATAGACACACAGAATACAGCTCTTTTGGTTTATCAGTTCTTTTAAACATAACACTTGTTGAAAATTATTTTTTAGGGGATGGGGGTGTTGCTACGTTGACCCATTACACAATAATAGCAGCTTTACGAAGTTCATTTTCTATATTTAATAGCTCTTTCTCATAACCAATATGGCCAAGCTGTTTACAGGCATGCAAGAGCTGTAGACGTTCGACTAATATATTAGGATCGTTCCATTTACTATTTTTTATGAATGGTTTCAGAATCTCGGGAAGCAGTTCATCATTATCACCATCATTATGATTATCATTCTCTTTATTATAATCATTTTCATAATGATGATCATTATCATCGTTATCATTACCATGATAATTTCCACCTGTGTCCACAGTCTGTTCAATGGTTTGAGTTGTCTTTGATAGTGTTGAAAGCTTCTTTTTAGATGTGCTAGAATGCTTTAACATTGTTATGTTATTTTTACCACTATTACCTTTCCACACTAACTTTTTGATGGGGTATATTGTCTCTGATAGGGTTGAGGGCTTTTGAGATGTGGGTGCATGTCTGATCATGGGTTTCACAGGAGGTGTTAAAGGTTTCTCATTAAACAACTCGCTAACAGCATGAGTGCGTTGTAGTGTATTAATCTTGAGGTTAATATTATCTTGAGCAGTACTATCTTTCTCTTGGACTTGGTTTCTTGCTTTGGTTTGGGTTTTCCTTACATTTAGACTAGCGTGATTATTAAGTTTACATTCATGATTGTTTGAAGAAAGTACGTCCAATTCTTTTGTTTTAAGCATTCCTCGACACTGTTTCGATCGTTGCTTTGAACAGCGCCAAATAACAGTTCCATTTTTATTGCTTCGTTTCACAATATATGAATATCCTTTATAGTATGCATAAGGCTTACCATACCTAGTCACTGATACTTCCATATCAACTGTCAAGCACAAACTAATCTCTAGTAAAGACAACTTGGTAATAACAACAATAGTTTAATGTGGGAGCATATATACATGCAAAAAGTGGGAGCAAAGGTGGGGGGTAAAAAGTGGGAGCAAAAGTGGTAGCAAATGTGGGAGAAAAAAATAACTGTGAGCAAAAAGTGGGAGCAAATATGGGATAAAATGTGGGAGCAAAGCAAATATAAAAAAAAGTGGGAGCAAATATGCTAACAAATATGTCAACAAATATACCAGCAAAAGTAAATACACAAGTCAAGATAGATTAAAGTGCAAAGAAAATATGAAAGCAAATATGAGAGCAAAAAGAGTGATTTTCTAAAACAACTAGACATAACAAACTTAGTCATAACCTAACCTCACCTAACCTAACCTCACCTCACCTAACCTAACCTAACCTCACCTCACCTAACTTCACCTAACCTAACCTAACCTAACCTAACCTATCCTAACCTAACCTAACCTAAACTAACCTCACCTAACCTAACCTCACCTCACCTAACTTCACCTAACCTAACCTAACCTAACTTCACCTAACCTAACTTGAGTGAACTTTACCTAACCTAACCCATCATAACTTCACCTAACCTAACTTTACCTAATCTAACTTCACCTAACCTAACTTTCAACTCTCAGATCAAAATTAAATTCTAGGCATAGTTGAGTTGGAAGCCAAGACTTTAGGGATAACACACAAGTATACTAGCCACTACACCGCAAAATAGGCAAATTATCATGCAACACAACATAAAGTAAAAGTTTCCTGTAGTGTAACTCATTGGCTGTCAACCATAGTTTGGGAATTCAAACCCAAGACCTCAGGACTTTTGTTTTGAACATTATCAGAAATATTATTCCATTTACATTTTGCTGCTGCTGCTTATAGTTATAAGAGTTGGCATTAATATGGAAAGCAAAAAAAAAAAAATGTGGGAGCAAAAAGTGGGAGGAAAACGTGTAAGCAGAAGTGGGAGCAAATATGAGAGCAGAAAGTGGGAGCAAATGTGTAAGCAAAAGTGGGAGCAAAAAGAGCAAGCAAAAGTGAGTGCACAAAGTATGAGCAAAATGTGTGAGTAAAAAGTGGGGGGGCAAATGTGGTGTTTTACTAAAACAATCTCCCCTAACCTAACCTAAACTAACTTCACCCAACCTAATTTCACCTAACCTAACTTCACCTAACCTAACCTTCCAACTCTCAGATCAAAAATTAAATTCTGGCCATAGTCGAGTTGGAACCCAAAACCTCTGGGATAACACTCAAGTATACTAGCCACTACATCGTGAAATGGGCAAATTATCATGCAACACATCACAAAAATAAAAAGTTTTCTGTAGTGTAACTCATTGGCTGACAATCATAGTTGAGAATTCAAACCCAAGACCTCAGGACTTTTGTTTTGAACATTATCAGAAATATTATTCCATTTACATTTTGCTGTTGCTTATAGTTATAAGAGTTGGCATTAATATGGGAGCAAAAGTAAAAGCAAAAAGTGGGTGCAAGCATGGCTGGTTGTAGAGACTTTCATATCAACAAATACACATAAATTAAATTTTAGTAAAGTGACTTGGCTGATAATAATAATAATATTAACAGTTTAAAAAAAATTCAAGGGGATTGATGTTTTTCAGGATGTAATTTCCAAAGTACCGTCAAGAATAATAATTACATGAACAGATTCCAAGAACTCTAGAGTGCTTTTAAGGTTAATGATTGGCTAGGAGTGAGATAGAGCTAGCTAACCTAAGTTAACCTCAGCTCAGTAAACCTAACCTTGTCACATGGCATGTTCTACAAGTATAGACTTGCTTTGAGACTGGCTATGACGTCACAGATGAATGGCGGTGGGAGGCTGGCAAAAAGGAAAATGTTTTTGGGTAATAAAAAGTCACGTCCAGCCTCCCACCGCCATTCATCTGTGACGTCATAGCCAGTCTCAAAGCAAGTCTATACTTGTAGAACATGCCATGTGACAAGGTTAGGTTTACTGAGCTGAGGTTAACTTAGGTTAGCTAGCTCTATCTCACTCCTAGCCAATCATTAACCTTAAAAGCACTCTAGAGTTCTTGGAATCTGTTCATGTAATTATTATTCTTGACGGTACTTTGGAAATTACATCCTGAAAAACATCAATCCCCTTGAATTTTTTTTAAACTGTTAATATTATTATTATTATCAGCCAAGTCACTTTACTAAAATTTAATTTATGTGTATTTGTTGATATGAAAGTCTCTACAACCAGCCATGCTTGCACCCACTTTTTGCTTTTACTTTTGCTCCCATATTAATGCCAACTCTTATAACTATAAGCAACAGCAAAATGTAAATGGAATAATATTTCTGATAATGTTCAAAACAAAAGTCCTGAGGTCTTGGGTTTGAATTCTCAACTATGATTGTCAGCCAATGAGTTACACTACAGAAAACTTTTTATTTTTGTGATGTGTTGCATGATAATTTGCCCATTTCACGATGTAGTGGCTAGTATACTTGAGTGTTATCCCAGAGGTTTTGGGTTCCAACTCGACTATGGCCAGAATTTAATTTTTGATCTGAGAGTTGGAAGGTTAGGTTAGGTGAAGTTAGGTTAGGTGAAATTAGGTTGGGTGAAGTTAGTTTAGGTTAGGTTAGGGGAGATTGTTTTAGTAAAACACCACATTTGCCCCCCCACTTTTTACTCACACATTTTGCTCATACTTTGTGCACTCACTTTTGCTTGCTCTTTTTGCTCCCACTTTTGCTTTCACATTTGCTCCCACTTTCTGCTCTCATATTTGCTCCCACTTCTGCTTACACGTTTTCCTCCCACTTTTTGCTCCCACATTTTTTTTTTTTGCTTTCCATATTAATGCCAACTCTTATAACTATAAGCAGCAGCAGCAAAATGTAAATGGAATAATATTTCTGATAATGTTCAAAACAAAAGTCCTGAGGTCTTGGGTTTGAATTCCCAAACTATGGTTGACAGCCAATGAGTTACACTACAGGAAACTTTTACTTTATGTTGTGTTGCATGATAATTTGCCTATTTTGCGGTGTAGTGGCTAGTATACTTGTGTGTTATCCCTAAAGTCTTGGCTTCCAACTCAACTATGCCTAGAATTTAATTTTGATCTGAGAGTTGAAAGTTAGGTTAGGTGAAGTTAGATTAGGTAAAGTTAGGTTAGGTGAAGTTATGATGGGTTAGGTTAGGTAAAGTTCACTCAAGTTAGGTTAGGTGAAGTTAGGTTAGGTTAGGTTAGGTGAAGTTAGGTGAGGTGAGGTTAGGTTAGGTGAGGTTAGTTTAGGTTAGGTTAGGTTAGGATAGGTTAGGTTAGGTTAGGTTAGGTTAGGTGAAGTTAGGTGAGGTGAGGTTAGGTTAGGTTAGGTGAGGTGAGGTTAGGTTAGGTGAGGTTAGGTTATGACTAAGTTTGTTATGTCTAGTTGTTTTAGAAAATCACCCTTTTTGCTCTCATATTTGCTTTCATATTTTCTTTGCACTTTAATCTATCTTGACTTGTGTATTTACTTTTGCTGGTATATTTGTTGACATATTTGTTAGCATATTTGCTCCCACTTTTTTTTATATTTGCTTTGCTCCCACATTTTATCCCATATTTGCTCCCACTTTTTGCTCACAGTTATTTTTTTCTCCCACATTTGCTACCACTTTTGCTCCCACTTTTTACCCCCCACCTTTGCTCCCACTTTTTGCATGTATATATGCTCCCACATTAAACTATTGTTGTTATTACCAAGTTGTCTTTACTAGAGATTAGTTTGTGCTTGACAGTTGATATGGAAGTATCAGTGACTAGGTATGGTAAGCCTTATGCATACTATAAAGGATATTCATATATTGTGAAACGAAGCAATAAAAATGGAACTGTTATTTGGCGCTGTTCAAAGCAACGATCGAAACAGTGTCGAGGAATGCTTAAAACAAAAGAATTGGACGTACTTTCTTCAAACAATCATGAATGTAAACTTAATAATCACGCTAGTCTAAATGTAAGGAAAACCCAAACCAAAGCAAGAAACCAAGTCCAAGAGAAAGATAGTACTGCTCAAGATAATATTAACCTCAAGATTAATACACTACAACGCACTCATGCTGTTAGCGAGTTGTTTAATGAGAAACCTTTAACACCTCCTGTGAAACCCATGATCAGACATGCACCCACATCTCAAAAGCCCTCAACCCTATCAGAGACAATATACCCCATCAAAAAGTTAGTGGGGAAAGGTAATAGTGGTAAAAATAACATAACAATGTTAAAGCATTCTAGCACATCTAAAAAGAAGCTTTCAACACTATCAAAGACAACTCAAACCATTGAACAGACTGTGGACACAGGTGGAAATTATCATGGTAATGATAACGATGATAATGATCATCATTATGAAAATGATTATAATAAAGAGAATGATAATCATAATGATGGTGATAATGATGAACTGCTTCCCGAGATTCTGAAACCATTCATAAAAAATAGTAAATGGAACGATCCTAATATATTAGTCGAACGTCTACAGCTCTTGCATGCCTGTAAACAGCTTGGCCATATTGGTTATGAGAAAGAGCTATTAAATATAGAAAATGAACTTCGTAAAGCTGCTATTATTGTGTAATGGGTCAACGTAGCAACACCCCCATCCCCTAAAAAATAATTTTCAACAAGTGTTATGTTTAAAAGAACTGATAAACCAAAAGAGCTGTATTCTGTGTGTCTATCTCTTGTAAAAAAATAAATTGATTAAATTGATAAACATAGTTTGTGTATATTTCTTGTTTTCTTGCATGTTCAAGCAATAGTTATGTCAGGGAAGGGATTTGAACCCTTGCTTTCTTATATATTTGGAAAATTTGATCTTAAGTCAAACGCCTTAACCACTCGGCCACTCTGACAGTTACTGATTTAATTAGTCTTGTTGGACATTAGTGTTTACAAAACTTTTCTTTTCCCCACTATATATATGCTCAACCACTTTTTGGTTTTTCAATGCTGATTTTTGTTTTGTTTCAATTTTTTTTCACTAACATTGCAGTTATTAGTATTGCAAACTGCGTGTTTAATATAGGGTTAAAGGCATTAAATAAATCACAGGCCTTACAGTAGTTGCATATGATGTATGACATGCAACATGTTATTCAAAATTTCAAATAGAGCTGTGCCTTGTTAACATTAAACTCTGTTGGTCATTAAAATAACTACTTGTAAAATAATTCCAGTGTCGAATCCTATTAGCAAATAGCATATATTAAATTTATGTTTAAAGAGTTTTTTATAGCACCAACCATTGACCAAAGGGGTGGGAAAAAGTGGGTTTTTCGGGAAACATTAATCATATCTCTCTTAATAGGCACAATATCAAAACCGTACAAAATGGACAATATTCCCCTAATAATTACCTAAAACTTTTGTCTGAAAGAATTTTTGATATGACCCGTCATTACGCCAAGGAATGAGAAAAATGATTTCGGAATTATAAGAAAATGCCAAGAGCTATCAGAGGTTGCCATGACAACACTACTAAATTGATGAGGGATAAGACATCTGACGTAGCCATGACATCGCACTTGCACGAGATCAGATTCAGTATTTCCATCTGACTAAGCCGGCCCCGTGGTGTTGGGGTAGCGCGCCTGCCTCTCACTCGGAGGCCCCGGGTTCGATCCCCGGCTCCGCCAGGGATTTTATAACTGACGTGAGGGTTGGAACGGGGTGCACTCAGCCTCGTGAGGACAATTGAGTAGCTGTCTGACAGTGAGACAGCACCCCGATCACGAATATCAAGATTAACAGCCGAGGGGACCCGACGCGCTGATCACGCTTCACCCCAATATCTGCAGGTCAAATGGCTGGGCAGCGGTCGCTTGGTCGGCCTTAGCCCGTCATGGGCTGAATGGTGCCAGGGGTTGACTTTGACATCTGACTAAGTGGGAAGCGGCTTCGGTGACGTAACTGGTAGCAAGCATGCTGAATGTCAATGCCCAAGGTTGCGAGTTCAAAGCCGGCCGAAGTCGTCGGATTTTCTAAGAGCGCTAAAAATCCCTCAGTATGCTTTCCTTTGGAGGGGAAGTTCCAACGTTCGTTGCGAGTTGCTGGTTGTGGTGGCATCTAGTAGCCAAGTTCACAGGTAGGTGTCGTTGACGGTAGTACCTGGTAGCAACATTAGGAACTACTGTCTGAAATTGACCGTCTGCAGTCCTTACCTGAATTACAGACTAATACAGCCATTCATAAGTACACAGGGTTACATGACCGTGTTGTCGCAGCCCCTAAACTGAGGAACCAACCAAAATCTCTGCGGGAGATATAATTTTGCGTGAAAAAGTAACAGACCGTTACATAGTTACACATCAGTGTCGAAACCTTGCATAAGGACAGTGTGACCACAAGTATAAAAATGGACCCCAAATGACAAAAAGGTTACCGTTCCACATAAGACAATAAATTTTTTAAAATAAGCATAAAATGACGAAAAACAAAGTTAATTAAGCTCCAATTATAAAATACCTTCTCGCAATAAATGGGGTCTGATCCTTCTACGAAAACCTGCATATTCTGCCTATTTTCGCCTATCCCCAAGTTTGTCCGGTGAAATCTACCTCCGCCTTCCGGCGTGCCGAGAGGACTTTTTTTAAATTCAGATTTGTGTTTCACAGTAAACACAATTATTCTCCGTTTAAAACAAACCATACAATAGAGGAGACCGTCATGAGCTGAAGTGCATAGTCATTTATATTGACTTTAAGGATGGTTGTTGTGAGGGATCGAACACTCCTCTTGTTGGTTTTGGGGAAAGTGTACTCCATTCCATTCCTTTTTTTAAAAGCCACTAATCAGGTCCTAGCATTGGGCAGTTGCAAACCATTTGACTATTCATAACATCAAATGTGCATTTGCCTGGAGTAGAAGTGGGAAACCACATCAGTTTGGTGTATAGAAAACTCACCTCACCTCACCCCAACTCATTGGAAAAATGAAAATCATTTGTTTTTTGTCTTACTTAGGGGCTTGGAAATCATGGTTATCAGTCCCATGTACTATACTTGGGAAAATAATCATGGGCAAGCACACTATTATTAGCTGAGTTTCTAATACCTTTTTTGCATACCCTAGGACCAGTATTGCATTATAAGACATGTCATGTGATATAAAACAAAAGAGGTCTTTAATTCCACCCCTGGGCGTCATATCTAGTGTCATGTAGGTTGACGATCACGGAGTTCCAGCTGAGACCGTCATTGCTTCCACTAACTTGTGCTAGGCTCTTCTCTGTCTTATTTCCTGTCGACCACACTTGCTCATCTCGTGTTCTCTACCGACCCCAACATGATTAGGGTATCCGAGCCCTAGGGAGTCTCTTCCTTTTGCAACTTCATTGGCCCTGGTTTATTTATTTTTTCTGATATCCTGAGGAGGCAGCCTTGCTTTATTTATTTTCATGTTATTTCCTGTCTTTTGCTCATGCCCCCTCAAGAAGCCCCACCACTTGCGGTGCACTCTGCATATGGCTACACCCTCAAGGGCTGATCAGTTTGGAAGTTGGCGACCCCAAGGGATTTCTGAGCTGAGTCCAGTTTACCTCCTCTTTATCCATTACCTCTGGGACAAAGCCTCTCCTAGTATACTTTTTATCTGCCTTTCATGGCTCTCCTTCCTTCCAACTCCCTCAATCCACATGCTTGAGGGTTGAGGGCCATTTTTTATTCCTTCTGTTCTTTATTTGACCTATTGATTTCCATTTCTTCTTCTAGTATATAAGCGTGTAGTAGCTTAGATTTAATTTTCATCTTTACGATGACCCAAACCATTGAGGGTCGCTGTAGAACGCTTCTCTCTTGTCCAAAGGACAGCATGCTGAATTCCTCACTGGTTCATGAATTTTATTCTTTGTTCACTTAGTTCTCATGGCTTTGAAACTGGCTGTCTGTAACGTGATCATTATTCATTTTAACTTCAGCGTACTAAACTAATTTTAAATTAATTATTTTAAATTAATTATTTTAAATTAATTATTTTAAATTCAGATTTGTGTTTCACAGTAAACACAATTATTATTCTCCGTTTAAAACAAGCCATACCATTCTTTTTCTACCATGATAGCTTATACGTGGGCATGGCTATAGATCATCAGCTAAGGATTCAATTTCCATTACCTACACCTCTCATGGTATGCCAATTCGTTAAACTATAGAAAACGTTTCTATATGTTCTGTTACATTATTATTTGACCATCTCACCGTGTAGTGGTTAACCTACTTGGTTGTCAACACTAAGGTCTTGCCTTCCAACCCCGACTATACCATGACATTCATTTCAAGGTTGCCATAAGCTTCACTAAGCCTTTGTCAAACCTAACAACGATCTAGTCATGTGCAGAGCACGCCCGCTATCATGCAAATGAGTAATATGAAACTTACTGACAAGGTCGCTGTGCTGTTATCACCAAAGCCAGTGTCTCTGTGCAGATTCAACCCAGTGGTAGTAGGCAAGCCTATGTTTGTTTAAAAATCATCATGAATATAGCTCCACTGTCACCACAGAGGCCCCGGTTCGATTTTTTTTTCTAAAGGCTGCAACAGGGTAGACTGAGTCTTGACAGGTAAAACTTTTTGGGGTGCATTCGTGAACCATGGCAAGGGTTGGCCATCCTGACTTCTTCAACACCTCCAACCAATGTTTACTATTACTGGTCAGTTACCATTTTTTCTTTCTTCGGCTTTTCCCTATTAGTTTGAGTCGCCGGAGCCAACCAGGCTCATTTTGATTTTGGCCGGGGATTTAAGGCCGAATGCCCTTCCTGACGCCACGTGATTTTTCAAGTGAAAATTCTAACCCCCGCTGGCACCGGGATTTGAACCCCAGCCGTCCGGGTAAAGACGAGCAGCTAAGCACCTGCGCCATCACGCTCCCCACAGGTTAGTTATCTATACACACATTAATCCATAATTACCTAATAATAATAATAATAATAACAATCATCCTCCATACACATGTCCATTAAAGCATGGTTTCACAAAGATGCTTATGCTTTTAGGTGTATAACACATTTTTCCTCATAACATGACTATTTACTGTTTTAGGGGTGAAATGACCTATCCAGGTAAAAGCGTATATCATCCCCTATTTTTTAAGCCATTACACCTAATTTTAGGATTCTTCGTTTCCTAGATATGGATTTTTCAATTTGGGGGTTGTTTGCATCCCCCTGCTATTTTTCATCAAAAACAAAAGATCTTAGGTTCATTTATCATTTTTAGGTGTTTAACACGTTTTTCCCCCATAACATAACTATTTACTGTTTTAGGGGTGAAATGACCAATCGAGGTAAAAGCCCATATCATCCCCTATTTTTTAAGCTATCACACCTAATTTTAGGGTTCTTCGTTTCCGAGATAGGGTTTTTTCAATTTTGGGGGGTAGTTTCACCCCCCTGCTATTTTTCATCAAAAACAAAAGATCTTAGGTTCATTTATCATTTTTAGGTGTTTAACACGTTTTTTCCTCATAGCATGACTATTTACTGTTTTAGGGGTGAAATGATCCATCGAGGTAAAAGCCCATATCATCCCCTATTTTTTAAGCTATCACACCTAATTTTAGGCTTCTTCGTTTCCGAGATAGGGATTTTTCAATTTTGGGGGGTAGTTTCACCCCCTGCTATTTTTCATCAAAAACAAAAGATCTTAGGTTCATTTATCATTTTTAGGTGTTTAACACGTTTTTTCCCCCTTAACATGACTATTTACTGTTTTAGGGGTGAAATGATCCATCGAGGTAAAAGCCCATATCATCCCCTATTTTTTAAGCTATCACACCTAATTTTAGGATTCTTCGTTTCCGAGATAGGGATTTTTCAATTTTGGGGGGTAGTTTCACCCCCCTGCTATTTTTCATCAAAAACAAAAGATCTTAGGTTCATTTATCATTTTTAGGTGTTTAACACGTTTTTTCCCCCATAACATAACTATTTACTGTTTTAGGGGTGAAATGATCAATCGAGGTAAAAGCCCATAACATCCCCTATTTTTTGAGCTATCACACCTAATTTTAGAATTCTTCGTTTCCTAGATATGGATTTTTCAATTTTAGGGGGTAGTTTCACCCCCAAACAGGGAATGTTGCCCCAAGTGCTAGGACCCCTCATACAAGTCCCTAGCATGATTGGTTCGCGAGATATGAACAAAAGTGTCGTTAGGTCCTTTTAACAAGAATGAATCCTACATTCAAAAACGGGGCGTCACCCCCAGGGTTAGAATACTGCCTATGGCAAAATCCCATGAGGGGTTCAGAAAATATTAACAAACGTGTAGTTAGGTCCTTTTGACAAAAGCCGTCCGTGCGCGCACATACAAAAAAATCTATTTCACCCCCCGGGTGAGGGTAGTTTTTATTTTAGAGTGAATATACCCCTTCGATAGAAAAAAAGAGTTCACCACGAGTCCTACGACACCTCATAGGTTTAAATCCGATTATTGGTTAGCGAGATAGTCAAAAGCCGATGACCTATTAGTTTTTATGGTTTATTTCAATACATATTAAAAAAAACACTCATTGATAAATCATCATTTAAAAAAGCCCGCCCTCTTACAAAACTCCTCAAGTGCGCATGCGTATAAAAAAACATTCATCGCCAAAATGTCAAAAAACACAAGTTTACCCCAAATGGCCTTTCCAAATTCCATCCATTTAAAAAAATAACCTCACCATCACCTAGAGCGGAAAAAATACCATCTAAACGACCCCTCACTCGACCCTACTCCTCCCCCACCACCTAACCCTTTCCCAACATAGGCATACATATTCAAGCACAAGCGCGACTTCAGGAAACCAACACTACCCCACTACTCGCGAATGACCTTTTAGTTTTGGCCTTTTAATTAAATAAAGAGGCTATAGGAAAGTAGGGGGCATTTCTACCAATGCTAGGACACCCTGTATGTTTAAATCCCATGATTTGTTAGCGAGATATCAGGTTCGGGGCAGCTACGAGGGTGGCTCAATAAAAAGTGAGACAGCTCCCCCACTACCACACTACTAACGTCTAGTATTGACCTTTATCACCGTACAAAATTTCAGGGTGATATCTGTAATAGTTTCGAAGATACTGAATGCTGGTGAAATATTTCGCACAGCCGCCGTGTTGGATTGGTGAGACACAATAAAATTTGAAGGGCACGATCGGGGTCGTCCAGAATGGTGCTATGATCTTACCGAGTTTCATTGAAATCGCTCCATCCGTTTAGAAGTTATTAGGGGGGACATACACGTGAATCACACACACATGCATACACACACACACACACACGGACAAAAGGTGATCTCATAAGCCTATTTTTTTTTCATAAAATAAAAATAGGCTAAAAAATCAAAGTTCTTTCTTTCTTTCTTAGTCGTTTACCCTCCAGGTTGGTGGAACCCACGGACTCAGCGAGGGAACTCACCACTACCGCCTCTACGGGCAGTGTCCTAGAGTTGGGAACATCTAATCGGAGGGGATACAACTGGTGAGGTGTGATTGGTACCTCGCCCAGGCGGCCTCGCCTCCAAAGCGAACAGGGACCTCATGAGGGACGGGAATGGATGACCAGGATGGATAGGCAAGGAAGAGGAAAGGAGGCGGCCGTGGCCTTGAAGAAGGAACCATCCCGGCATTTGCCCGAAGACAAAGTGGGAAACCACGGAAAACCACTTCGAGGATGGCTGAGGTGGGAATCGAACCCCCTCTACTCATTTGGAACACCCGAGGCTGAGTAGACCCCGTTCCAGTCCTCATACCGCTTTTCAAATTTCGTGGCAGAGCCGGGAATCGAACCTAGGACCTCCGGGGCGGCAGCTAACCATGCTGACCGCTACGCTACGGAGGCGTTAAAAATCAAAGTTAAAATTAAAAAATTACATTTCAAAATTTCAAAAATATAATTTCAATAATTAAAGTTAAAATGTTAGCAAATTATTTTATTTTAAAAGTTCTTTAATTGATACTTTCAGAACGAGAAGATCAATAGACTATGATGTGAATCGAGGAAAGGGCTTGATAGAACCAACATCCTGGAGGCCAAATGTTATAAAGCCATAATAATGCTATTGGCTTTATGCCCCTTTTAACTACTGCGGCTTTTATAGATGCCGGGGTGCCAGAATTTGTCCCGAAGGGAATATTTAACGTTCCAGTAAATCTACTGACACGGCTCCCTCGCATTTTCGCACCCTCAAATGCCAGATGACTGCACCAGGATTCGATCCTGCAACCAGCAATGTTGTAAAGAGGCATTTTTTGAAGTAGAGTACAGAATTTGGGAAGGTTTCAAGTTGTAAGAAGAGCTTCAAAGACCGAAAGAGCCTAGACCAAATAGCAAAGACACCAGCTTTACGAATGTATGAGGGAATACTGGAGACTGAGGAAACTAGACTCAGTAAGAGGAAAATAAGAATTTGTAGCTAGGTCACGTCTTTGGGGGAACTTGGCCTAAGTTCAAACCCATGCTCATTCGCAGCTCTACAGGGTGTCTTTTATGTTCCTTTGGAGAATGATAGTTCGTGTAGGGGACGGGTATAGAAGTAATTTGAGATAGGGAACTTGGGGTCGGAGTGGCCTCCTTAACCCCTAAAATAAGGGTTGATTCAGGTCCTCCACCCTGTAGGTTAGGCAACCGACCCAAGCCCCTATTACCTTTCTCAATCCTTTCACTCTTGGCAAGATTCATTTCATCATGTGGCGCTGGCGAAATGGATAGCGTTGCGGTGCGAAAGGTCGATAGTCCCGGGTTCGATTCCGGGCTTGGGCAAAATGTTTTTATTTTATGTTATTTGTCGTATTGTAGTCACATGATACAGTCTGGTGCTACGTCAGAGAACAGGCGTACAGTTTTAGAGAACAACAGTCGGGCAGTTGACATGAACTACTTCGTTCAGTTTAATTTCGCACGGTGGCTGATTTTGGCCAAGCCCGGAATCGAACCCGGGACTACCGGCCTTTCGCACCGCAACGCTATCCATTACGCCAGCGCCACATGTTGAAATGAATCCTGCCAAGAGTTCAACGATTGAGAAAGTTAATAAGGCTTGGGTCGGTTGCCTAACTTACAGGGAGGAGGGCCAGAATCCACCCTTATTTTAGGGGTTAAGGAGGACGCTCCGACCCCAAGTTCCCTATCTCAAATTACGTCTATACCTGCTCCCTACACGACCTATCATTCTCCAAAGGTACATAAAAGACACCCTGTATATGTTACTGACGAAGCACACTGCCAATGTTCTGTAGTGGTGGCATTCCTCAATGCCGTTGGATGTCTCAGTGATTAGTAGGAATGTCAGAGCTACTTCACTTTCAGGTGGGATGAAAATTATTACGGAGGACTGATAACAGACGGGCTTCAGCTGTTAGCCTGTGCGTATGGAATTCGATATTTCATTAAGCGTCATGTTCGACAACATACTATTGGAAAACGTATCTCCGTAAGGTTTATGTCAAGCTGAATTGAACAGGCTCCGATCTGCCTTCATTAGTGACAGAAGGCGAGGACGTACTACACGGTGGCGCACGAATAGTTGACTCATTTGAAAACGGAATTAAAAAACAAGATGTGCAGTAAAGAACATATAGCATACTTTCTCCTAAATGCATGGGTATTGTTATAACTCTTTGTGTTTTGAAGGAGTATAATTGAGTGTTGGTTGTAGTAGCTTGTTGAAATACAACGTGCTATACGGATATTAAACATGAATATCAGGTGCCCTTTGCTGGTGCTACCTCTGTAAAGAATTTCATTCAATTCGGTTTCACCGTGTTTGAATTGATATGGGGAATCGATTTGCTCACATACATGGCCGCTATCTGCAAACTATTGGGCTCAAGACCTTGTAGTTCAGTCAAACGATGCTTTCCACAAAAAGGCATGTTGTTGCAAAATTTGGTAGAGATCAAATGAGTAGGTTGGTCGTAATTTGATTAAAGATTTTAACATTTGGGTGGCCGCCATTCCGTTTCCGTCAAGATGCTGCCGATATAAATCATGACAGTGAGGTTCCCTTTGCTAGTGCTACCTCTGTACCAAATTTTGTTCAATTCAGTTTTACCGTGTTTGAATTGATAGGGGGAATCGATTTGCACACATACATGGCCGCCATCTGCAAACTATTGGGCTGATGATCTTGTAGTTTGGTCAAAATATGCTTCCCGCTTAAAGGTATATTGTTACAACGTTTGGTAGAGATGAGATTATTAGGTTGGTCGTAATTTGATTTAAGCTTTTAACATTTGGGTGGCCGCCAGTACGTTTCCGTCAAGATGGCGGCAATATAAAACGCGACACTGAAGTGCCCTTTACTAGTGCAACCTCTGTACCAAATTTTGTTCAATTAAGTTCCACCGTGTTTGAATGGATAGGGGGAATCGATTTGCACACATACATGGCCGTCATCCGCAAAGTATGGGGTTGATGACCTTGTAGTTTGGTCAAAATATTCTTCATACATATCGGTATAACGTTACAAAATTTGGTAGATATCAGATTATTAGGTTGGACGAAATTTGATTGAAGCTTCGAATATTTGGGTGGCCGCCATTACGTATCCGTCAAGATGGCAGCGATATATAACATGACACTGAGGTGCCCTTTGCTAGTTCTACCTCTGTACCAAATTTCGTTCAATTCAGTTTCACCGTGTTCGAATTGATAGGGGGGGGGGGGGACAGACATTCAGAGTACACACTCTCACACACACACACACAGACACACAATTTATGGCCCTGTGCAGATATCATAAGTCTACTTTCATATTTTGCAAAAATCGAAAGTAGGCTAAATACTGTGTGTTCAATGTCTATAAAATCTCGCGCACATGTACCTTGATTCCTACCGACAGTAGTGGCTACGCTGGCTTAAGCGCTGCTTTAGGTCATGGGGCCAAGCTCTATGCAGACTCGGTAGACGCGTGGGTTCGAGCCCCACCATCGCCTGTCCTTGAAATGGTTTTCTGTGGTTTCCCCATTTTCAATACCAGGAAAATGCTGGGACAGTACATTCTGGCAGGCCACGGCCGCTTCCTTCCACATCCTTGCCCAGTTTCATTCATCTTCATCCATTCCATCTCTCATCCCGACGCGCAGGTCGCCCACGGGCGTCGAATAGAAAAACCTGCGCTCGGCCTCTCAGGAGGCTACACGACAAAAAAAAACAAAAAAAAAAAAACACCTTGATTCCTGGAAATGCCTACAGAGGGTGCATTGTTGCTTCATCGCCATTCGTCTGTCTCGCAGTCAGAGTTCGCCATGGCCGAGCACGGGCGTCTTTCTATTCAACAGCGCACGAAAATGTTGTACGCCGAGGATATTAAACAGTGACACGAGTACAGTGGCATCAAACTGTTTCCCTTAAAAATGACTGGTACACAAGCTGACAGATGAGACATTGTAGGCAGAAGGTAAGGATGAGAAATTTATTCAACACTTGGTTCTCGGATGAAGTGTATTTTCATCTCAAAGGGGCTGTAAATAAACAAAACGTCAGATTTTGGCCAGAGAGAACCCATACAATATCCATGAAAGAACTACCCACGGACTGAAAGTAAACATATGTGTAGCAATATCAAGTCACGGAAAAATTGGACCATATTTCTTCGATGCCAGTGTAAATGTAGTCCGATAGAAGCGTATGTTTGGGAACGAATTTTCACCTCACCTTCTTGCCACAAACCTTCCACTTCCGACGCAGTGGTTTATGCAAAATGGGTTGACACCTCACACCGCAGCGCACATTGTACTGGATTTTCTTCTTGAAACGTTTGGCAGCCGTGTGATGTCTCATCGTTACCCACAGCCACAGAGCCGTCATATTGGATTCTTTGGTCCCCTTTAAGCCCTGACTTAAACTCTTATGATTTCATTTTGTGGGGATATTTGAAAGAGAAACTGTACCCTTTAAGGCCTCAAAGTGTTCTGGAAATGCGTGCTCAGTTTGTGAAGGCATGCAATGACATCAGTGAAGACTTGTGCCGGAAAGTTGTCAGGAATATGTTCACTCGCATGGAAGAGGCTGTCCTCCATAATGGAGGCCACTATGAACATGTGTTATAGTGAAGTGTATTTCCAAGGCCCAAGGAACCTGTGACTCGAATTTGAACACTTTAATGTAAACCGTAACCCTGTAATCTATTATACATAATCCAAAATTGACTCATCAACGCAGGGCTCAAACCACTATACCTAGAAAGCTGAAATTTTGCATATTGGTTGATCCGAGTATGTAGAGGCTCACTAAGAAAGGGTTTTTGAAAATTCAATTTGTAAGTGACTTTTTTCGGCCCTTTGGCATTGACCATCCAAAATTGACTCATCGACGCAGGGCTCAAACCACTAGACCTAGAAAGCTGTAATTTTGTATGTTGGTTGGTCCGAGAATGTAGAGGCCCACTGAGAAACAGTTTTTGAAAATTCAATTCGTAAGTGACATTTTTCGGCCCTTTGGCAGTGAGGAAGGACAGTCGGTACAAAGGTCGGATTTAGCTCATTTTAAGCCGCCAGATACGAGAAACAATACTCGGAGGTCCTGTAGGTACCCCGAAAAACACTTTTTTAAGTTCCTAAAATGAACGGTTTCGGAGATATTCCCAAATAACTGTGATCCCTCTGAGAAACAGATCAACGTTACTATGGCAACCGCTGAAATTTCCCAGACCGGGGATAGTTTTCTGGCAATATCTCGAAAACCGTTCGTTTTAGGGCCTTAAAATGCGGGGTTCAGTTCCCACTTCTATCCACGAACATTGCTCCTCTCATTGATACGCGCCGAATGAGCTATATTCCATATTTCTACGAGCAAATCGACTTGGAAAGTCTCATCTATTATATATAATCCAAAATTTACTCATCACCGCAGGGCTCAAACCACTAGACCTAGAAAGCTGAAATTTTTGCATGTTAGTTGATCCGAGTATGTAGAGGCTCACTAAGAAACGGTTTTGGAAAATTCAATTTGTAAACGACTTTTTTCGGCCCTTTGGCATTGACCATCCAAAATTGACTCATCGACGCAGGGCTCAAACCACTAGACCTAGAAAGCTGAAATTTTGCATGTTGGTTGATCCGAGTATGTAGAGGCTCACTAAGAAACGGTTTTTGAAAATTCAATTTGTAAGTGACCTTTTCGGCCCTTTGGCACTGAGCAAGGACAGTCCGTACAAATATCGGATTTAGCTCATTTTAAGCCGCCAGGTACGAGAAACAATACTCGGAGGTCCTGTAGGGACCCCAAAACACACTTTTTAAGTTCCTAAAATGAACGGTTTCGGAGATATTCCCAAATAACTGTGTTCCCTCGAAGAAAAAGATCAACGTTACTATGGCAACCACTGTAATTTCGCAGACCGGGGATAGTTTTCTGGCAATATCTCGAAAACCATTCGTTTTAGGGCCTTAAAACGCGTGGTTCAGTTCCCACTTCGCAGAAGTGGAAACTACGAACATTGCTCCTCGCATTGATACGCGCAGAATGAGCTATAATCCATATTTCTACGAGCAAATCGACTTGGAAAGTCTCATCTATTATATATAATCCAAAATTAACTCATCAACGCAGGGCTCAAACCACTATACCTAGTGTCACAATAAATGTGTCAACCATTCGTGCGCCACCCTGTAGATTGACGGCATGAGCACTTGTGCAAATGAGACATTGCTTGAGCGATCGACAAGGATGTAATTTACTGACAAGGAATGGCAAGAGGGAATGTATAATCACAAGCTTTTAGGTAAAGGACTAGAAAGAAAAAATAATAATGAAATGAAAGAATCCCTTTATTGAATCACCTAAACGTCATAACAGGATCACACACAATAAAGGAAGGGCATTAGAGTTAGCTACAGTATATTCACTACATGTTTTCTTTTGCGACATGTCTTTATATGATATTTGGTGCACTTTAGATAGTATAGTGCACATACACATACACATTTGTCGTTATGATGTGCCTTTGCTCTTGATTCTTGTTAATCGACGTTCTGTCCATCATGACTTCAGTAATATAGAAGCCTGAGTCGATCTGTGTTTTGTTTGCTTTTCTACACTCTAGCGCAGGGCCATCTAGTCATTGCGCTCCTGGGCCGATAACCTTGATGTTAGGCCCCTTAAAACAACAATTATCATCATCATTGCGCTCCAGGAGCACGGCCGTGCTCGGGGAGCACTGGCCAGTCAGACAAGCGTTCCTTCCCTTACCACCACTACACTGTGGCAGCGAGCAGACGGACGATGTTCGGACCACGCGGACTAGATACGTACGTACAGTCGTGCGGCCGACGGCTCTTGTGGATTGTTGACATATTAATAGGGCTGTTTTGCCATAACAAATATACCGCATATACAAATCGAATGTTACTCCGATGTATGGAATGTGCAGAAAACTAACACAGATGTTAAGTAAAGAATATTGTGATTTATTCCAAACTGAAATGTGAACATATTAAAGAGGAAAATTCAACAACAAATTGTGTTCTTTTTAACTCATTACATCTCAGTTTCACACTAAACATTTAGCATGCCCTTTATAAGCTGTACAGAAAAATGAAATTTCCCATTCTGCTTTAAAGACTGCTGCTTCACCACTCCTTTCTTGTATGCTGTTCAGTCATGACCACTGCGAAACAGATTTACTTACACGCTGTCAACAAAGCGCATTGGTCTGGCCTAGAGACTGATGGATAGGCTGCACACTTCAGTGCGCTCAACCAGCCAAGCTCCTCCCACCACTTCCGAAACTACTTTCCAACAAAGCGCTCGGAGCACTGGCTTAGAGCGCGGCCGGAGCGCTAGCCTTAGGGGAGCGCTGTCTGGATGGCCCTGCTCTAGCGGGTCTGTAGATGGTCTTGTTGCTGGTAATGGTATTTTCAGCTTGAGGCCCACTATGCAGAAAGTTTGCTTCGCTAGCTCGTAAACCAATCTGTATTTTAAGAAGTGACTTGACACTCTCTATTCACTCGAGATCGCTGATTGTGAGGTGGACCCATAGTAATTCTAGGTCCTATGTCACAAAGGGTGATATGGTGGTATGGAATATCGGCGAGGCTGTAGCTAAAGATAGGGCTGTTAGGTTCTGGATCTTGTATATGGCTCTGATGGCTGATGGTGGCCTCTCTTGTTTATTATGGCTGAAGGAGGTTGCTGTATTCTGCAGGGTTATGTCCAGGTATTAGGACTTGTTTACTATGTTTGGTGGTTCGTTGTGCAAGGTGAGGATGTCTTTAAGCGTTGGTCTAAAGGAAAAATAATAATAAACCATTTTTTTCTTTTTTTAGCTTATGGCTTTTAGTGCCGGGAGTGCCCGAGGACATGTTCGGCTCGCCAGAGTTTGTAGCTGCTTCTAAGCGGACACCCATGGGGAGAGCTACACGTACCGTCACGTGTGGAGTGTTGTCTGGGGAGGAAAGTTTGAATGTAAGGACAAGGAGATGGAAGGTAGGGCTGTGGCCTATAGTTAGGGACCAACCCCGGCATTTGCCTGGATGGAAGATGGGAAACCACAGAAGACCATCTTCAAGGTTGCCGGCGGGGGCATTCGAACCTCTTCGCCTCCCGGATGTGAGCGGCTGCCTGCAGCCAAGCCGTAACGACCACGGCTAACTCACCAGGCATAATAAACAATTGAAGCCAAGAATGCTAGCCACTGCACCACGAGGTGGATTAATTTTATTTTAATAATGCAGCCAATGTCCAATTATTTTATTTTCAGGACGGGTCAGGGAAGGGATTTTGGAAGGAAATCGGACGCGGACCTTTTGAAAGGAACCGCCCTAGCATTTGCCTGGTGGTCATAATGGGAAACAACAAAATCCATGAGATTTAAACCCACGCTCTTCCGATACCAGCGAGGCACGAGGTAGTGCGTTATCTATTCACCTTTGGCCTGCGGTAACAAAACCCAAACGCGCTCATTTGACTGGACCCTCGGGTTGTGTTAAGATGTCCTCAAGGGACTGGCCGTTTCTAATTGTCCCGCTGTACACTTCCACTTCGTGGTTTTCCTCAGGGACAATGAGTTTAATTACGAGAACACTAGAATTTCAACTTGCATTACTGATCAAAATTATTTGACAAACAACCAGGAGTGTATGGAACATGGAAATTAAAAAGAGAGAAATATAACGAGTACATATCGTATTATTGCCAGAAGGCATGCGAGGGGTCACATAGGGGCTGAAAGTAGTTAAAACTCGCGGTAACTAATCAAGCGAGTTCTGGCGGAGGCTTGTTGACATATAGATGTTGACACGCTCCCATAGAGACGAGCAACCCCCGCAAGAGCTGTCAACAACAGCATGCAGATCTAACAAAATTCCCCTCTCCCTTTGAGTTGGGAATCCTGGAAACCTTGGGGAAATTTGCGTACAACTGGGGAAAATGTTTGGAGGCACTGAGCACAAAGCAAATCACCAACACTATTTCTACTTTGCTTCCAATCAATTTATTTCATCTGCAGGGCTAATTAGCTAAGAGAAAAGTTATTTTTTTGACAACTGATCAACAGTATTACCAACATTTATTTACTAAAAATTCACTAGATGATGACAATTGTTGTTTATAGGGGCATAACATTTAGGTTCTCGTCCCTTAATGGTTAATAATAATAATAATAATAATAATAATAATAATAATAATAATAATAATAATAATAATAATAATTGTGTCTGGCATTGAATCCTCTCTCGCAAATCCTGAACATTAGCAACTGCGGATTTAGTATTAAGGGTAATCATGGTGAAGCGTACAAGATGAACCATCTTCTTTACATGGATGACATTAAACTGTATGCATCAACTAAAGTGCACCTACAATATCTCATCTAGCGGCTTCGGTGGCGTAGTTGGTAGCATGCTGAGCTTCTATGCCCAAGATAGCGGGTTCAAACCCGGCCGAAGCCGTCGGATTTTTTAAGAGCGTTAAAAATCCCTCAGTATGCCTTCCTTCGGAGGGGAAGTAAAGCCGGCGGTCCCATGTCATAGATTTATGGCATGTTAAAGATCTTTCCACTAATTACACCTGTGTGAAACTAAATTGGATAGGTTAAGAATGTAAACAACGCTCTTAGGTTGCTACGTTCGTTGCCAAGAGCCGACTGCGGTGGCGTCTAGTAGCTAGTTCTGAACTAGGCCTAGTAGTCGTTGACGGTGGCGTTTGGCGGCAAAAGTAGGAACTATTTGAAAATTCAAAGTTGCAGTCCCTACTTGAATAAAAAAAAACAGATACACACACTAATACAGTCATCACAATTAACACCGGTTATCAGACAAATTCTACACACACCCAAAGTACACGGGGCTACATGACCGCGTTGTCGCAGCCCCTAAACTAAGGAACCAACCAACCAATATCTCATCTCTATCACTCAGAGCTTTCCTTCAGATATCCATATGCAGTTTGGTTTTGATAACTGCAGAACACAGACTGTTATTAGAGGCTCGCACTCTGCACAAGGAATACATGTTGGAGAGGGACAAAGAAGTATTCAGCCGTTGGAGGAAGGCGCATTGTACAAATATCTTGGGTTCGCCCAGAGTACCCGTCTCAGACATGGTGATATCAAGAAGAACATAACTGAGCAGTATACTTCACGACTTCGCAGTGTTCTCTCTTCAAAACTTAGCGCTAAACATATCATTAAGGCAGTTAACACATTTGCAATGCCCGTAGTTACATACTCCTTTGGTATAATCAGGTGGACTCAAACTGAACTGCACCATCTGCAACGAAAAACATCGGTGCTTTTATCACGCCATCGTATGCACCATCCGAAATCAGCAACAGAGCGCCTGACTCTACCTCGGTCTGAAGGTGGTAGAGGACTGATAGACATCATGAACCTTCATACAAAACAAGTGACAACTCTGCGTGCATTTTTCCACAACAAAGGAGAAACATCCCCTCTCCATCACACTGTATCTTCAGCTGATGATAATTACACACCGCTCCATCTATCATCTTTAGATCCACCAGTAAAAGAAATGAAAACTACTGAATACAAGATCGGGAATTGGAAACAGAAGGCGCTTCATGGGAAGTTTCCACATGAGTTGGACCAGCCTCACATCGACAAGTTAGCGTCGCACGCATGGCTGACCCACTCGGTCCTCTTTCCGGAAACATAGGGATTTGTTGTAGCTATCCAAGACCAAGTTGTTGTTGCTACTCGAAGCTATCGGAAATTTATCATAAAAGATCCAGCAACAGAGAGTGAGAAATGTCGCCGCTGTGGCAAATGTAGTGAGACCATTCAACACGTCATATCAGGTTGTTCCCACCTTGCCAACACTGACTACAAACATCGACACGATCAAGTTGCCAACATTATCCACCAGAAACTGGCATTGAAGTACAAACTTCTTCAAAGCTCCGTCCCCTATTGGAAATACACACCATCTGCAGTACTCTAAAATGCCACACACAAGCTCTATTGGGACAGAGGAGTTGTGACAGATGTCGCAGTCAGTAACAACCGGCCAGATATCATTGTCATCAATAAAGTACACAAAGAGGCATTACTGATAGATATCGCATGTCCCAACACTCAAAACATCCAAACAACAGCTGCTACTAAAATATCTAAGTACACAGAGCTGGCAATTGAGATAAAGCAGATGTGTAAACTTGATTCGGTGACTACCATCCCAATAATTGTATCGTGTACTGGTGTTATACCGAAAACTCTCCATAGTAGTCTATCAATATTGAATCTGCACCCGCAGATATATATTGAACTTCAGAAGGCAGTTCTGTTAAACACATGCCATATTGTTAGGAAGTTCCTTGGTGACAATGCCCTGGCCGAATACTCAGCAAAGCTCGATGATCCAGATGGGAATTTAGCTCATCCTACAAATGAAGGAGACTCGTGAAGAATGCGGGCACGACATGGATGTGAAGTCTCTGAACAGTGTAATCGTAATTATCTCAGTACAGATGGTTCCTTGATAAGGCCGAACCAGGCCGTAAAAGAAAATGTAGCCGGTATTTGCCGTGATAATGTTGTCAAACAATAAACTATAATAATAATAATAGACTAATAATAATAATAAAAAATAAACCCCTGCCATATTGTTAGGAAGTTCCTTGGCGACAATACCTTCGCCGAACACCCAGCAAGGCTCGATGATTTAGATAGAAATTCAGCTCATCCTATAAATGAAGGAGACTCGTGAAGACTGCGGGCACGACATGAATGTACAGTGAACAGTGTATACGAAATTGTCTCAATACAGATGGTTCCTTGCTAAGGCCGAACCAGGCTGTAACATAAAATGTATCCGGTATTTGCCGTGATAATGTTGTCAAACAATAAATAATAATAATAATAATAATAATAATAATAATAATGTTAATGTTTTTCTTCCCTTTTAACTACTGAGGCTTTTAGAGACGCAGGGCTGCTGGAATTTTGCCCTGGAGGGGATCTTTAACGTGCTAGTAAATCTACTGACACGGTTCACTCACATTTGTGCACCCTAAAATGCTGACTGTGCCAGGATTCGATCCTTTAACCTTGGGGACAGCAGGCGAGAACGTTACCGCTGCACCGCGCAGCCAGTCTCCTAATGGTTTAGGTTATCATGCAAATGAAAATGTAACTAAAACTAACTACTGACTTACAAACTAGAAGAGGAAGTGTAAAACAAAAAGGAGAAGAATTTAAATAAAAGACTGGAGGAAAGAAAATGGTATCAACTCTCGAAGAATAAGAATTAAGGGACTTGGAAGATTGGAGAGCCATGAAAGGCAGAGAGGAAACGGAAAGAGGAAAGGATACGCATCAATGGAAAAAGGGGAAAACCGGACCCAGCTCAGGAATACCTCGGGGCTGCCAACCCCTGAACTCACCAGCCGTGTGCCCTTGAGGGTGTAGCACTATCATGGGTGCATCATAAGAGGTGGAGCTACACACATCCTGCCTCATTTAGTGCCTTGAGCAGAAGGCAGGAGATACCATGAAAAAAAAAAGAAGAGGTATAACCCCTCAAAAAATGAGAGATCAGGTGGCAAGTCTCAATTAAGGCGGGAAAGTGAAAGACTCCCGAGGCCTCGGATACCCTAATACCGTCGAGATCGGAAGAGATCAAGAGTTGACCAAGGGAGGTCGACAGGAATGAAGACAGAGAGGAGCCCTGCACAAATGAGTGGAAGCAATGCCGAACTCAGCTGGGATCCCGTGGTCGCCAACCTACGTCCCACTACTTGTGATCCCCAGGGGGACAACAATCCATAGAGTATTGTCAAAAGATATCCATTATATCCATAGAGAAAAGTCACCATGTCCATACTCCAGCACTACTAAATTCACAATCATCATCATCATCATCTTCATTTTCCCTCTTCCAGTTGACACTGGGTGGAGGCAAATATGGTTCCTCTCCACTGTGCTCTGTCGTTCCACCATTCCTCCTCCGACACAGTGTTCCAATCTAGGTTCCGTTTTCTAATACTATTCTCCACCGAGTCCATCCAACGCATTCTTGGTCTTCCTCGTCCTCTCTTCCCAGTCATCCGTCGTTCCAGTGCTCATCTTGGTAGCCTTGCTTCATTCATCCGTTTGACATGTCCAAACCATCTCAATCTGTTTTGTTCCAGTTTGTCACTTAGTTTCTGTACTCCCAGTTCTTTCAGTATATCTTCATTTCTCACTCTGTCCCGCCTCGTTTTCTGGACAATACTTCTCAGGAATCACATCTCAGCTGCTTGTACTCTGCTCTCATCCCTCTTAGTCATTGTCCAAGTTTCCGCTGCATATGTCATTATAGGAACATAATATGCTTTGTACATAACTTCTTTAGCCTTAATTGGTATATCCTTGTTCCATACTAGTCCCCGTACCTGTTGGTAGAAAGCACTCCCGAGTTGTATTCTTCTGCTAATTTCCAAATCCAGGCTTCCATCTTCAGTCAGTTCACTTCCCAAGTATTTGAAGTGTTTCACTACTTCCAATTCCTTATCTCCTACTTTGATTACTCCTTTTCCTTCTTTCTTATCTCTACTCATGACCACTGTTTTACTCTTCTCCACATTTATCTTCAATATTTTGTGAAAATCTTCGGATCTAGTGACTTGTTGCTGAAGTTGGTAATTCTGTGTCTTGAAAAGAGTAGACTGATTTCATTTAAAGGAGTTTGTTACTTTGTTGGAAGATAACATGATTTTTCTTTTGTTGAATGTTGACATCACATACTACTCAAATCAATAAATGTACCTTGTGGTGTAGTAGCTAGCGTTCATGGATCTCACCAGTAAGTTCCCAGTTTGATTACTGTATCTGCCAAGAAATTTAATTTTTTGGTCTGAGGGCTGGAACGGGGTACACTCAGCCTCGTGAGGCAAAACTGAAAAGAGGTGAGTTTAATTCCCAATTCAGCCATCTTAAAAGTGGCTTTTCGTGGTTTCCCCACTTCTACTCCAGGCAAAAGCCGGGATGGTTCCTAACTTATGGCCACGGTCTCGTTCCCAATCCTCACCTGAATTACAAATACAGTACACACACTAATGCAGCCTTCACAATAACACAGATTATCAGACAAAAAAATCACACAAACCTAAGTACACGGGGCTGAATGACCACAATGTCCAAACCCCTCAAATACAACAACAACTACCACAGAGATACAGGAATTTGGAAAGGAAAAACAGGAACACAAGGTAATCTGTGAGTATCCTATATTAAGACACGAGTATGTTTATAAAACGAGCAAAGCATGTTTTATAATTTCCATACGAGTGTCTTAATTACCATTAGAGATGAGTTGCATATGGCTGTTTATGCTTGACGATAATTATAATTTTATTATATGTTCTAACATAAATATTCCTAAATATCTGTCGATTCTGTCGGTTGACTTCTTCTTCTTGGGATTGTGTGGGCTCAGCATTTGCTCTCTACTCATAACGAATTCCAAAACTTTGAAACATTGTTTATCCTTAAGTAGCACCAACAGATAGCGCACATGGGATCATTTTCTTATTTTGGTCAAAAAACACAAAATAGGCTGTTAGAAACGCTTTAAAGTTAAAATGTATCGTACAGGGAGCGGCAAAAAGATCAATGGTTTTTAAAATCACAACAACACAAACATTTTAAATGATACAAACTCTTTTATTACTTATAACCGCAAGGTGTACATGTCAATTAATGGAAAACATGAAAGAACAATAGATTTTAACTTTTAAGATTTGAAGATAACGTCTTTCAAATGATGTCCATCTTTTGCCATGCATTCTTCCAGTCTTGCACTGAAGCTTTGCATAGTCATTAGGCTTCAACTGCTGGACAATAACCATTTTATACGGATGAAAATGCAAATCGAAACGCAATATTCGTCTCACTGTTCGATCAGACATTTGCAAAGCAGCAGCTTGTTTACGAGCCGGCCGCTGTGGACTGGTTTCCACAGCTTGTCTCACTCGCTCAACATTTTCTGGTGTCCTGGCTGACCTTGGACGGCCTGTCGACGTATGTTTTAAGGCTGAACCTGTAGCTCTAAAATTACTCATCCATAATAAAATTGTGTTACGAGATGGAGCGCGTCCTCTTCGACTCGCTCAGCCGTACAAAGACATAAACCGTCAGATCTTTTTGCCGCTCCCTGTATTATCAACTACTGTAGTCATTCATCAAATTCGATGCGTATAGAATGTCAACGGAAGGAAATCAATGGATTCCCAAATTGAACAGTGACATCTGGCGGAAACGTTTCGCATAAGAAATCCCTTTACTGAACAGAGAGCTGTGTTGTAATTTCCGTGGACCAAATGTCATAATGCGTGCTGCATCCATGACGCTCTAGTGTGTTTATATAACAGCAGCATTCACTAAAATTGGCGGCGAAATCGTACGAATGCAATGCTCTGTGTAGGAATTGGAGTTGCGGATATTAAGGTACAGTGCTATTTATTTTTCAATATTCCGCAGTTTTTTATGCAAACATTACGGACTTTACAGTTCGTTAATTTATAATATAGATTAGGGTAGATGGATGCTGTGTTGTAAACTTCTGGACGTAGATTCCTAAATTTCTTGCATATTTCATAGTATTTTCTTGTTACCGTAAAGGTTCGTGCTGATTTTGTCTTTGTGTTTGGGATTGTAACTACGAGTACAATGGTTGATCCGATATCCTTTATCAACTTTCAAATCATGTAATTCATGTCCGACATGTAGAATTTTGAGTGCCTGTGCGAAACTATCCTTACCTAATTGGTCAATGAATGAAAATCTTGAGCTGTGATTGATTGGAGAAACTTTATCATAATGAAAAGTAGTACTGTACTAAGGTTCGGATGTTAAGGAAAAGTCATATTTTTTCCTGAGCGCATTTTACCCGAAATCTGAAAAATAAGTTTGAATTACGGGTCCCTGACCACGTTTAAAGCAATTTGGTGTTGCCTATAAATGCATATTTCGGCCATTTTTATTGTTTTGGTCATATTTGTTCATATTTTAGTGATATAAGGTCATATATGGTTATAATTTCAGCATTTTTGTTTAAATTGAGGCGTCGTTAACAAGTTACGTGTTATCTGCGTCGAGTTTCAAACACAAGATTTCCGAATAGTGCAGTAGATATATATTTCTTTCTTTTCCTGGAACAGGCAGATAGCAGGTTTAGAAGATCTGATTCCAAGAAGGCGCTCCTCTACGGACGTCTTTTAGCACATCCTTGTGGACAAGTTGGATTACGACACTGTACGCATGAGGTCACGGAACATGACGATAGTGTGCTACCGCCTTTCAACTGGATGTCACTCCAGTAGATATATTTAGCTCAGGAGCAATTAGCAAACAAGGAAATTGTTTTTATCCATAATGGTCCGTATTGAATTTAAATTCCACTAAATAAATTACTCTTATTTCCGTCTTTTCAATACTTGTAATATTATTAGCACTGTTTAGTACTGGCACATGTTTCGAACAATAATGTTGTTCTTCATCAGCCAGATATAGGCTACACATTGTAAACACTTATGGGCATAAAATATATTGCAAATACACATAGTTCATTAAATAAGTCACTCGTAAAATCAAAATATCACATCTCCAATACACTGGAAAATTGTTTTGGCACTTAAGACGGTTATTGTATGTTAGTGATACTCTAACTATCCCAAAAATTCATGTCATATTTCATAGTTTTTTAGGTTATATTTTATAGTTTTAGGTCATATTTAGCTAGTTTTAGGGCATATTTGCTTGCATATTTTGTACTTCTTTAGGTCGTAGACTTCCGAACCCTACGACACTCATTATGATACAGTTTTCTGACATATAATATTTACATTTCGACATCGTGAAACATAAAATTGCTAATCATTTCTTTAATCAATGAATATTGTTTCATGTAAATCCCTGCAGGATTTATTATTCAATTATCCTTAGTTATACGGCATTAAATAATCGTTTAATTTTGCAATTGTATTTATATAGAGCACATTATTAATGACATAGTTATATCTTAATGAAAGTAAATTGGATACTAATTAGTGTATGCTTATTACAGCTCATTATTTCTGTAAGCGAGGACTGTGGAGGCTTAAAATAATGATAGAATCTATTAGAATAGCACAGCCATTACGAAATTGTACTTCAATTACGTTAGCGTGAAACTTGACACCACCTTGTTAACTCCAGAAAGGGGCGTTACAAATATCCACGCATGGAGATAAAATAATAATTATTAGCATCAGTGTTGATGTGCTTGTGAGATTTGTAAAGTTAGTTGCTGGTCGTAATAATATTCTGGTATCGAGATTTAATGCTTTTTCACTCTGTCAATAAGAGTGTACACAATATTGTAATGAGTGTATACCTAAACCTGAAAAAAAAAATACAGTCAGTCTGAAAGACTAGACGTTATATCATTTCAAATGACGCATACTACAAATGCTACACATGTTAGAAAGGCTCAGGAGGGCTTCTCGCTTCGCTCGAAGCCCCAGGACTCTTTCAACAGACTCCATTACCCATTAACTTAGGCTTCCCGCGCGGGCACCTCTTTAAGGGTCATCCTGTATTTTAGCCTGACATCTTTTACAACTCTTTAAGGGTCGCCCATTATTTGAATCTGATATCTTGCAAACCTCTTTAAGGGTCACCCTGTATTTGAATTGAATCTAACATACTGTACACCTCGTTACGTGTCATCCTGTATTTTGCTCCGACATCCTGCACACCACTTGAGCAGGCACCGTGTATTCTTATCTGGCATCTTGTATATCTCTTTAGAAGTCACCCTGTATTCTTTTGTGACATCTTGTACACCTCTTTAGGAGTCACCCTGTATTCTTGTCAGACATCTTGTGCACCTCTTTAGGAGTCACCCTGTATTCTTCTCTGCCATCTTGTACACCTCATTAAGAGTCCTCTTGTATTCTTATCTGGCATCTTGTATATCTCTTTAGGAGTCACCCTGTATTCTTATCTGGCATCTTGTACTGTATTTTGCTCTGACATCCTGCACACCTCTTTAGGAGGCACCCTGTATTCTTATCTGGCATCTTGTATATCTCTTTAAAAGTCACCCTGTATTCTTGTGTGACATCTTGTACACCTCTTTTGGAGTCACCCTGTATTCTTGTCTGACATCTTGTGCACCTCTTTAGGAGTCACCCTGTATTCTTATCTGGCATCTTGTACTGTATTTTGCTCTGACATCCTGCTCACCTCTTTAGGAGGCACCCTGTATTCTTATCTGGCATCTTGTATATCTCTTTAAAAGTCACCCTGTATTCTTGTGTGACATCTTGTACACCTCTTTAGGAGTCACCCTGAATTTTTGTCTGACATCTTGTGCACCTCTTTAGGAGTCACCCTGTATTCTTCTCTGCCATCTTATACACCTCTTTAAGAGTCACCTTGTATTCTTATCTGGCATCTTGTATATCTCTTTAGGAGTCACCCTGTATTCTTATCTGGCATCTTGTACTGTATTTTGCTCTGACATCCTTCACACCTGTTTAGGAGGCACCCTGTATTCTTTTCTGGCATCTTGTATATCTCTTTAAAAGTCGCCCTGTATTCTTGTGTGACATCTTGTACACCTCTTTTGGAGTCACCCTGTATTCTTGTCTGACATCTTGTGCACCTCTTTAGGAGTCACCCTGTATTCTTCTCTGCCATCTTGTACACCCCTTTAAGAGTCACCTTGTATTCTTATCTGGCATCTTGTATATCTCTTTAGGAATCACCCTGTATTCTTATCTGGCATCTTGTACACCTCTTTAGGAGTCACCCTGTATTCTTTTCGCTTCGCTCGAAGCCCCAGGTCGCTCGACGCCCCCAGGACTCTTTCAACAGGCTTCTCGCGTGGCTGCATGACGTCACGCACTCGCCGTCCATTACCCATTAACTTAGGCTTCCCGCGCAGCTGCATGACGTCACCGTCTCCGTCTCCGTAACGCATAACTTTTGACTCAAGCATAACGATGAAGTCGACAAGATAATTTGAAATGATAAAATTACATCTTTTCTTCTTCTTTTCTTCAGCGTTTGTCCCGCCTTGTGACAGGGTCTGCTACATGGATTCGTTGTTTCCATTTAGTTCTGTCCTGGGCCATGTCAGGGTGGAGACTGACGCTCTTCAGATCTTTGTGAATGGTATCGGGGAGAGACGGGGGGAGTAGGTGGGTGGGGGTGGGTGTAGAATAGGGGGATGGGGTTAGGGGTAGGGTATGGTAAATTGATTTGGATGACCAGTTTCGATCGTCAAGTGATCATCATCAGATCCTTTACACTTAGGCCGTTAAATCTATGTCTACCGGTATGTGAACAGCATAGAAGTCACCATTGTTGGTCACCAACTCAGATGGACTGGGCATGTTCAGCGCATGACTGATGACCGACTTCCTTCATGGATTCTGTGTAGTGAAATTAGTACATGCAAGAGACTGTGTGATGCCCCTCTGAAGCGCTGTAAGGACCAGTTTAAGAAGACCTTGAGGGGAACAGGCATTGAACCAAGAACTTGAGAGTGCCACTGCCGAGGATCGTCCTCAGTGACGCTCGAGTATGGCAGCTGCTGTCGCACATTTTGAGCGTGAACATCGAAGGCAAGCTGTAGATAAACGCTAGACGCGTAAATTACATCAAGCTCAATCACGGCCTTTATAAGGTGCAACCAATGTGGTCGATTGTTTTATGCCCGGATTGGCTTGATAAGCCACTCAAGACATCTCCATGCCTGAATGGATATTGGTTGGTTGGTTCCTCAGTTTAGGGGCTGCGACATCGCGCTCATGTAGCCCCGTGTACTTTGGGTGTCTGCAGAATCTGTCTGATAGCCAGTGTTATAATTGTGATGGCTGTATTAGTGCGTGTTATCTGTAATTCAGGTAAGGACTGCAGCCGATCAATTTTAACTAGTTCCTACTTTTGCCACCAAATGCTACCGTCAACGACACCTTGCTGCGAACGTGGCTACTAGATGCCACCACAACCAGCACCTGGTGGCGAACGTTAGAACCAATATAGCGTTAATCAAATATAACCTAAAAATTTAGCTTCACACAATTGTAGTTAGTGGACGGTTCTTTTACATGCCATAAATCTATGACGTGGACCCACCGGTTTTACTTCTCCTCCAAAGGAAGGCATACTGAAGGACTTTTAACGCTCTTAAAAAATCCGACGACTTCGGTCGGGTTTGAACCTGCGATCTTGAGCATGCTACCAACTACGCCACAGAAGCCGCTGGCATCGATATTAAAGAGTTTGATTGATTGATTGATTATTGTTGTTTTAAGGGGCGGAACTATGAGGTCATCTGCCCCTAAAACAGAAGAGTTTAAGGAGATAATTGAACACTCGTACACGAGTATCAGCCAACGACAACAAGTATGTGGGTGTTGGTCTTTACAATATGTGCATTTATTTAATTACAAGTGAAGCCTCCGTGGCTTAGGCGGCAGCACACCGGCCTCTCACAGCTGGGTCCGTTGTTCAAAACCCGGTCACTCCATGTGAGATCGGTGCTGGACAAAATGGAGGCAGACGGGTTTTTCTCCGGGTACTCCGGTTTTCCCTGTCCATATTTCATTCCAGCTACACTCTCCCGTATCATTTCATTTCATCTGTCATTCATTTAACCATTGCCCCAGAGGAGTGCGCCGGCCTCGGCTGCCGGCTCAGTTCATATCCTCGCCGCTAGATGGGGGCTTCATTCATTCCATTCCTTACCCGGTCGGAGACTGGAAGCAGGCTGTGGATTTTCATTTTCATTTAGTTACAACAGTTATTATAAAATTAGGTAACTTGTTAAGATTTGTTAGTTACATGTGATTTTTGTAAAGATATTGTTAGTGATATTGACCTTTATTAATATCAACAACCACAACGTACAATACGAGTACTGCCAAAACATCCGAAAATACCGACAGCAGTGGCTACGTTGGCTAAAGCGCAGCGTTAGATTATGGGGCTAAGCTCTCTGCCGACTCGGTAGACGCGTGAGTTCGAGCCCCACCATCGGCCGTCCTTGAAATGGTTTTCCGTGGTTTCCTCATGTTCAACACCAAGCAAATGATGGGACGGTACCTTCTAACAGGCCACGGCCGCTTCCTTCCACATCCTTGCCCAATTTAATTAATCTTCATCCATTCCATCTCTCATCCCGACGCGCAGGTCGCCCACGGGCGTCGACTAGAAATACCTGCACTCGGCCTCTCAGGAGGCTACACGACAAAAAAATATATATCAGAAAGTACAATGTGTTGGCCGAAGAAATAAAGAAGTTGTGCCATCAGGAAAAGACCACTGTTGTACCACTCATTCTCTCAGCAACTGGTGTCTCTGAAGAGAAACATGCAGTCATTGGATCTTTTCTTCAGTACAGAGTCTTATAATGAAAACACCTTAACACTTGCTCAACAGTTGGAAAGTTTTTAAAACTCCCCACCAAATAAACTAAATAGAAGATCAACAACTAGCAGTAGAATGCCGTTTGTGATCGTTTGTGATCGTTTCACGCCTTCTGTAACGATAAGCATGTATATAAAGGAATAATATTATTAATTATTGTTATTAATGTATAATACGCTAAGGTGTATGTTTCACAAAACTTGCTCCTAAACCAGCGGGAGTTAGAAGGTGTGATTTGTAGGAAAATCTTCCAAATCGTCTCAATAGTACAAGAAAAATCTTGCATTTCTTGAAAAGTCAACGGAAATATATTTATTTCTTTATAAAGTGCTTTTAAACAAATAAACAAGACGGTAGCCCCTTGCAGAACTGTGTCGCGTACAGCCGCATAGCATTAGAGCCGGGCGGGTAGTCTGGACACATGGGGCCCACACAACCCATTATGCGAGAGTTATCGCATGGCTCCGCTAGTAATAATAATAATAAGAAGAAGAATAATGATGACTATTTCTTGGAACTGAGTCACTAGGATTTTATCTGTCCCTCGTCAAATATTTACATTTGCACTTTGATTATAGGTTTTGCATTTTAAATCTTGTGTACAGTAACCATCACCACAAAGGGTAATGACCCCACGAATGAGGGCACAATGGCTACACAGATTGGGATATTAAAACAGTAGTTAGGTGCACTGAGAAGGCTTAATGAAGTGAGAGTTCATTGCATGTTCTAGCTCATGTGGTATTTTGTTCATGAAACCGTAGATTAATTCTGTGTTTAATAGCAATATCATTTTCAGCCGAGTTCAGCAGACCTGTTATCACATTCCGAGCGGAATTTGCAACCAATTTCATTATGTGGTCATTTCTGTGAACATCGTTGTCATTTATTTTATACTCTGATATCGGTCTTACTTTTTCATCAATCAGGGATGAATGATTGCGTTATTTAATGAATAGCATATTCCAATAAATGTTCACACCACAAACGCAGTGTTTGTTGTCACAGGTTTTCATAGAGTGCATCTAAAGCAGGCCATGCCAACGCGAGCACTTACGCTTGCGCGCCGTCCTCTTCTCTCCTCTCTTTACTCCCCTTGTAGTGACGGTAGCACAACGGTGATTTGATTTCATTTTATAAAGGCGTTGAGGAACAAGAATTCCCGAGGATTCATGCCCTTGCCCTGAAATTTATTGCTATGTTCGGAACAACGTTCGTTTGTGAACAAATGTTTTCAATTATGAATATTAACAAAACAAAACACTGATAGTCAGTCTGAAAGACTTGACTTTATATCATTTCAAATGCTACAAATGCTGCGTGAACTCAAGATCCGTTTGAGAAAATATAAATAAAAATAGCAAGTGCAAACCAAGGTCAAAGGAGGTAGCTGGCTGGATGACGTCACGCTCACCGGAGCGCACGGGGAAAGGAGGAAGCTCAAGCAGTACTATGACGTCACACACCCCAGTGCATTCTCAGTACATTTCGTCCCATCACCGTAACGTAACGCCAGACCCCAGCGAAGTCAACATAATCATTTAAAATGACAAAAACAAGGTCCAGTTTGTCTGATGCTTCCTTGGAAGCTATACTTTGAATTGCAACTGCCAAAACGATTGTTCCAAATATCGAAAAATTGGTGGCTTCAAAGCGATGCCAAAGATAAATGTTACAAAATTGGTGCAAAATAAGGAGCGCAATAAAACTATTATTTCTGCCTGCACACAAAATTGGCATTCTTCTTCTTGCATCGTTATGCCCGACTCAGGAGCACGGTTGAACCTGTTTAGCTGATGTGTTGGCCTTCTTTTCCTTCCAAAATCTCTTCATCCTCTCGCTGAGCGCCTTTCTTCCGTCTTCTGTCCAAGTTATGGTGGCCCTGGTGTTGGGTTTGTCTTCAAATTGGTGATTGTCGATTAGGGTTCTGAATTTGCATCTGTCCTGTATAATATTGTCTGAAATGTTGATTTCCTGGAGATCTGTTTCAATTTCACGTAGCCAGCTGTTCTTGGTTTTTAGTGAGAGGGCCAAGTTGAGAATTCTTTTAGTCAATCTGCCATTGTTCATTCTGATAATGTGCCCGTAAAATTTCAATCGTCTTTTCCGAAAAGTATGAGACATTTTTTTCACATTGGCGATATATTTCCTGGGATGACTTTTTCCTCAAGATTCCCTCTATAAAAACTGGGCCAAAAATTTTTCGTAAACTTTTCCTTTCTTGTTTTTCAATCTCTTTGGTTAAAGATTTGCCACCAATGATTAAGGTTTCTGATGCATATAACGCCTCCGGTTTGATTACTGTATTATAATGTCTAAGTTTTGCTTTGCGAGATATTGATTTTTTGTTATACCTATTCCAAGTGATTTTGTAAGCTTTCTGTAATTTGGAAATTCTCTCTTTATTTGCTTCACGGTTTAAACCAGAGGGCTGAATAATTTCTCCCAGATATTTGAATTCGTTCACTTGAAAGATTTTGCCGAATTTAGTTCTCATAGGTTGTCCGTCTAAGTATCGTGAGGCTCCTTCCATGTACTGAGTTTTCTCATAAGAAATTTGAAGTCCCGTTTTGATGGCAATTTCATGTAATTTTTCAATGGAATGAATTGCTTCTTGCCTGTTATTTGAAAGGATTGCTATGTCATCAGCAAAGGCCAAACAATGTACATGAATTCTATCTTTGAGTAGTCTGCCAAGGGTTATTCCCTTAGTTTCCTTTTCCCAGGTCCTGATTATCTTCTCAAGTACGAGGTTGAACAGTAACGGAGATAATCCGTCTCCTTGGCGGACCCCAGTGTTAATTGCAAAAGACTCAGATATTTCGCCGAGGAATTTAACTTTTGACATAGTGCCAGTTAGTGTTTGTCTGATTAATTCTCTTGTTTTTCTATCCACTTGAAATTCTTCTAGAGTATTGAAAAGTGTTTGACGATCTATAGAGTCATATGCTTTTCTGAAATCTACAAAGGTAATGACTGTCTGTCTTGTTTTGCGCATTTGTAGGATAGTTTTGAGATTAAGAATTTGTTCCGTACATGATCTTCCTTTTCGGAAACCTGCCTGGTATTCTCCAATCAGACGGTCTGTTTGTTTCTCAAGTCTAGTGAGCAGGGCTTTGGAGAAAATTTTATAAATAACTGGTATCAAGGAAATTCCTCTATAATTATTGATGTTGGTTTTATCCCCTTTCTTGTGCAATGGATGGATTAGCGCACATTTCCAATCCTCAGGTATTTCTTCGGTGATCCAGATGTTCTCAATAATTGAGTGGATTTTGCGGGCTACGTTCTCACCACCTATCTTCAGCATTTCGGCAATTATACCATCTTCCCCTGGGGCTTTATTATTTTTGAGTCCATGGATTATTTCTTTAATTTCTTCCAATGTTGGGGGCTCTGAATCTTGGTTGGATGTTTTTTTTTTTTCAAAGATGAGTTGTTCTTTAGGGGGATTCACAGTTTAAAAGATCCTTGAAATAATCTGCATTATAATTATTAGTAATATTCGTTTTCATACTGGTACGCTGCCTGACGCGCGCTGATTAACCCAGTCCCATTCACTAACAACAACGCGACTCTCGCCTCGCTAAGCGCAGCCACTACACGTTCCTCTCCTAACACCGCCACAGGAGTGCTGTGCCGGCCTCCCTCACCTTCCCCCACCCCTCCAGTGCTATTGCAGAGCACCGGTGCTTTTACTGGTGCCGGCTGATGCTCACAAAGCACTTGAGTTAGCGTGGCCTGATCTAAAGCGTGTCCAGTAAATGTTCCCTCTAAGAATAAGAAGAGAACGGTTGATACAATGGACAAAATGTAGTAATATGCGATAGTTTTCAGAGGCCTTCATCAACGTGATGAACCATGGGTATGGCAGGGGCATGGTTTTGTACCAGAACTGTCAAACACAGTCGACAATGCTTTCTCTTCGAGTTGATTTCATTTCATTTTCTAGCCCGCAATCCCAGGCAGAGGCTCATTTTTCGGATACGGAAGTATAGCCAGTACCAATATTCGTGGTTATTGTTAGCACATAGTTCTCTGAACTACAGTAGCTTGGTAACTGTGTAATTTTTAGCCTACTTTTAACATTTTGTATAAATGAGGAAAAAGTAGACTTATGAAATCGATCCGGGCAAATGTATGTCTGTCTGTCTGTCTGTCTGTCTGATGCTCGCGAAGCACCTTAGTTGGCGTGGCCTGATCTAAAGCGTGACCAGAAAATGTTCCCCCTAAGAAAAAGAGAAGAACAGTTGATACAATGGACAAAATGTAGTACTATGACATAGTTTTCAGAGCCCCCCTATCAACTCCTAAATGGCTGCAGCTATTGAAATCAAATTTAGTACGAGTAAAGATTTATACCTAAATATCTCACAGTCATATTTGAAAATTACATCAGTTCTACCAACTGCTGAAAAATCGCAATTGAAATTTGAGCTCTATGTTGGATATCTCGGAAGGTATGCATTGGAACTGCTCCAAAATTGACAGACATTATGGATCATATTACATCAGATTAATTTACAGGAGCCCATACATGAGAGTGATGCCAACAGGATTCTATGCCTGCTGATAGGTGCAATCTTTAAATGCATGTAGCATCCAGACTATTTATTGGATTTCAACAAAATTTGGTATGTGATTTGCGAACCGGAGCAGATATTTAGCCTTCGCTGTTATAGGATTTGATGTCACCGAAGCGACAGTTACGTTTGAGAGCAAGTCTCATGTTGATCCCAAGGCACCGGACTCCCTTTCAGAACATACATGTATATAGCCTGCAGTACACTATCGCCGAATATAGGCGAACTGAGACGAGCGCGATAGTGTACCCGGTGTGCTCGTGTACATTCGGGGTAGTTCGCATCGCCAACATTCGTGTTCGGCTGCGCTCGCTATTTTGGCGGTCTACCGACACGGATCAAAGGAGACGAGCGAGGGTGAATGCCGAGCGCGGACAGGTACTAACTTGAGCCAGTACACACTCGCTTGCATTCGTGTTGCCACGCACGCGCTCTGTCTACAGTATTCAGTGCAGTGATCGTTGATTATTTATTTGTTAATTGGTGCGATTTCTTTATTTATTGATGGAGTGGTCCAATGAGGAAACGCTGTTGTTTCTAAGTTCCCCCCATCACCACTCCATCTGACGTCAGAAGCCCCACCATCCCTCTACTATTTTTTTTGGTCCTAGAGACTTGAAATTTGGTTTGTGGGTAGACGAGGGGAAGAACATTTATTTACGTCAAACAAACTTTTTTGTAAAATTCTTAGTTTCCAAAATATAGGTAATTTTGAAAATTGGACTTTTTTGGAAAAAAGAAGAAAAATTTAAAGTTTTGTTCTAATGATAAATAACATAGAGACCATTCTTAAAAGCTCTCCTACGGACCTGGAACTTGGTTTCTTGGTAGAGGGGGGTAAAAACCATTGATTTACGTAAATTGCACTTTTTCTGTGAAATTCTTAGTTTTTGGAAATATAGCCAATTTCAAAATTGAACTTTAACAAAATGTAAAAATTATAAAGTTTTGTTCTAATGATAAAGAACATAATAACCATTCTTCCAAGCCTATATAACACTTTTTAGAATGTTGGTTTTCGAAATATAGCCTACTTTCCAAAAAAATTTTTGGAAAAATTTGAAAAAAACACTATTTTTTGACCGAGTGGGATAGAGGTAGGTGTAGGAGTTAACATATGACATTATATGATTTTTAGTTTTAACATATAGCCTACTTTCCCAATTCAACTTTAAAGAAATTAAAAAAATTAAAATTAAAATTTATTTTTGATTGAGAGTGGGATAGAGGTAAATGTAAGAGTTGAGAGTCAATAATTAACCTTAGAGTACTTTGGATTTTTTGGAATATTAGTGTGTTGTTGTTGTTGCTTACAAACATGGCGGTAAGCATTATGCTGTGATGAAAAGGCTGAGATACTTTCCAAGACCAAATAAGCCAACAAGTAAGAGCAAATATGAGAGACCAATACAATAGCCAACATATAGGCCAATACAAAAGCCAACATAAGAACCAATACAAAAAACCAACACAAAAAGCCAACATAATAGCCAACATTAAAGTCAACACAAAAAGCCAAAATTAAAAGTCAACATAAAAAGCCAACATAAAAAGCCAACGTAAAAGCCAATACAAAAAGCCAACATAAAGCCAATACAAAAGCCTACACAAAAGCCAATACAAAAAGCCAATACAAAATGCCTACATAAAAAGCCAATACAAAAAGCCAATACAAAAAGCCAACACAAAAGCCAATACAGAAACCAATACAAAAGCCAACACAAAAGCTAATACAAAAGCCAATACGTAAACTAATACGAAAAGACAATCCCAACTACCCCCTACTGTTACTTTCGTCCTAGAGACCTGAAACTTGGTTTATGAGTAGAGGGGATAAAAACCATTCATTTATGTCAAGCAAACATTTTTGAAAAATTCGTAGTTTACAAAATATAGCCAATTTCAAAATTGGACTTTTTTGAAAAAAAAAATGAAAAAAAATGTTTTGTTCTAACGATCAAGAACATAGAGACCATTCTTTTAAGCCTATATAACACTATTTAGAATGTTTTTTTTTCGAAAAATCGCCTACTTTGAAAATTGAAGTGTTTTTGTTTTTGTCCTCGAGACTTGAAACTTGGTTGGGAAGTAGAGGGGGGTAAGGACCATTCATTTACGTAAAACAAACTTTTTTGTAAACTTCCTAGTTTCCAAAATATAGGAATTTCAAAAATGGAATTTTTTGGAAAAAAATATAAAAAAAGTTTTGTTCTAACGATAAAGGTTTGGCGGGAATGTTTTGCAGCGAATACGCACGAATGGGTTCGACATGGTTCGGCCGAACTTAGGCAGTGGTGTACTTGGTTAGTTCGGGGTGGTTCGGGTTGCAAATTCGTCTACATTCGCGGTCGCAATCCCACCCGAACATTCGGCGAAACATTCGGGCGAATGTTCGGCGATAGTATACTGCCCACGTATGAATATGCGTTTTCATTATTGTCAACAGGACTGCCAACTGTTGAAAAGTTCACTCTATACATTTTAATTCTAATCTCAATATATCAGAAAGTATGCAGGCCAACAGTTTTAAACTTTGTATATATACCCTATAGTACCTGCAAATGTAGATTAAGTTTCAGTAACCGATATACCTCAGTGCTGCCGACATGATTCTACGCGTGCTGTTAGGTTTAATGTTTAATCATGTGTAACTTCCAAACTACTAAATGAATTTCTTCCAAACTTGGCACATATACTGTATAGATCATAATATTTCAATTTACGTTTGAGCATCCCATATATGGCAGTGTGACCAACCTGATTTTATGCATGCTGATAATGATAATAATAATAATAATAATAATAATAATAATAATAATAGTAATAATAATAAGCAGAAATAATCACAGATGCCATACGGAAGAGAAGATTGAAGTTCTACGGACACCTTACGAGAATGAGCGATAGTCGACTAACGAAGAAGATCTTTAATACATCACCAAGATAAAAGCGACTACAAAATGGGTAGATGAAATAAGAAAGGATATGGAGGAAGTTGGGTTCAGTCCAAATGAGATCTGGAATAGAGAGGTGTTTCGAGGTACGATTGATGCCATGGGGTTACAGGAAAAGCAAAGGAGAAGAGCCAAGAACATCTGGTCGGAAGAAAGGAAGAGAATCCACAGTGAATGGATGAAGAGTTTCTGGGAGCAGAAAAAAGGACTAATCAGCAAGTCAATTGTTTCCCGTGGTCCAAAGTAGGCCAAAATAGAACAAAGAAGAAGAAGAATATTTTATGGCCTCGGGTGAAGGGTGCAAGCTTTGTTATTTGACACCCAAAGGGTAGCATGCATCTCGAATGTCGTTGTTCCTTAAAGCACTATGAAAGTCAAGGAGGTTAGATATCTAAGCTCCTTGAACACTATAGCGCTTTCTAGTAGAGAAATGAGGAACTTTGTGTTGGCGGAAAATCCCGAGATTAATTTTGCCATTATGAACACGGCCTACTGAATTCAAAGGGGTTATTTGAAATGCCAACATCGTATGACATTGTGTCGTAATTTTTGCCGCCATTCAAAAACTCACTTACCACGGCCAGGAGCGAACCTGAAATCTTGGGGTTGGTAGACTGACTCGCTATCCACTCACCCACCGTGGCAAGCTAATAATAATCATATTGTATGGCCTCGGATGCCGGGTGCATGCTTTGTTATTTGACACCCGAAGGGTAGCTTGCATGTCGAATTTCGTTGTTCTTTAAAGCACTATGAAAGTCAAGGAGGTTAGATATCTAAGCTCCTTGAACACAATAGCGCTTTCTAGTGGAGAAATGAGGAACTTTGTGTTGGCGGAAAATCCCGAGATTAATTTTGCCACTATGAACACGGCCTACTGAATTCAAATGGGTTCTTTGACATGCCAACATCGTATGACATTGTGTCGTAATTTTTGCCGCCTTTCAAAAATCACTTACCACGGCCAGGAGCGAACCTGCAATCTTGGGGTTGGTAGATCGATACTCTATCCACTCATCCACTATGGCAAGCTAATAATAATAATAATAATAATATCGTATGGCCTTGGGTGCTGGGTGCAGGATTTGTTGTGTGACACCCAAAGGGTAGCTTGCATGTCGAATTATATTGTTCCTTAAAGCACTATGAAAGTGAAGGAGGGTAGATATCTATGCTCCTTGAACACTATAGCGCTTTCTAGTAGAGAAATGAGGAACTTTAAGTTGGCGGAAATTCCCGAGATTAAATTTGCCACTATGAACATGGCCCACTGAATTCAAATGGATTCTTTGACATGCCAACATAGTAAGACATGGTGTCGTAATTTTTGCCGCCTTTCAAAAATCACTTACCACGGCCAGGAGCGAACCTGCAATAATGGGGGGGGTTAGACCGACACGCTATACACTCACCCAATGTGGCAAGCTAATAATAATAATAATAATAATAATAATAATAATATCGCATGGCCTTGGGTGCCGGTGCAAGCTTTGTTATTTGACACCCAAAGGATAGCTTGCATCTCGAATGTCGTTGTTTCTTAAAGCACTATGAAAGTCAAGGGGGTTAGATATCTAAGCTCCTTGAACACTATAGCGCTTTCTAGCAGAGAAATGAGGAACTTTGTGTTGGCGGAAAATCCCGAGATTAATTTTGCCATTATGAACACGGCCTACTGAATTCAAATGGGTTCTTTGACATGCCAACATCGTATGACATGGTGTCATCATTTTTGCCGCGTTTCAAAAATCACTTACTACGGCCAGGAGCGAACCTGCAATCTTGGGGTTGGTAGACTGACACGCTATCCACTCACCCATCGTGGCAAGCTAATAATAATAATTATAATAATAATATTGTATGGCCTCGGGTGCCGGGTGCAAGCTTTGTTATTTGACACCCGAAGGGTAGCTTGCATGTCAAATTTCGTTGTTCCTTAAAGCACTATGAAAGTCAAGGAGGTTAGATATCTAAGCTCCTTGAACACTATAGCGCTTTCTAGTAGAGAAATGAGGAACTTTGTGTTTGCGGAAAATCCCGAGATTAATTTTGCCATTATGAACACGACCTACTGAATTCAAATAGGCTCTTTGACATGCCAACATCGTAGGACATGGTGCCGTGTTTTTGCCGCCTTTCAAAAATCACTTACCACGGCCATGAGCGAACCTGCAAGCTTGGGGTTAGTAGACCGACACGTTGACCACTCACGCACCGTGGCAAGCTTACACATGCTGATAATTTCAATGTTTAAATACATGTAACGCGCATACTATCTATTGAACCTCAACCAAATTATGCATGTTCATTGTGTACTTTAAGAAATGGAACTAAGAATATATTCGGGAGTCGCCAGGTCTGCCAAATGTTGATATATTGTATTTATAATTTTAAGAAACGTAGGCTCTTTAGTTCATCACGGAACTACCTGATTTTTACTAAAGGGCTACTAAAGCCCATAGATGGTGAATTTTTGATCTTAAGAGTGTTGTTGTACAGAAAATGAGCGTCCTATGGATCGTAGGATTTTCTGCAACATGCAACATTGCTTTGCCTAGTTACGTTCTGAACGTTGTCAGAAGCGACCACTCACTTGAGTGTGAAGTTTACTGTCAATGTCCGGAACTTTCAGAAGGCAGCTTTTTATGGACTGTTTACATCATTGCGAACAAGTAGTTGGATTTTATTGTCCTTATATGGCCATAGGGCATGGCTTGTTACGTTTGTTCGCCCAGTGCCCATATTAGTGGTAATGTCGTAATGTATGCACTATATTTTGTTCTGTGGTCGAGTTAATGTTTTTTGAAGTGCCTACAAACGTCCTGGCTCTATTATGCAAGGCGGAAGCCGTGTGTGCTAAATTATTAGTTCTGCTACACGCCTCCAGTAGAAAATAAAAATGATTCTCATTAGGGTGAAATATCTTTATATCTTTCTTATTCCTGCTCGGACGTGTAAGGCGAGCCACGAAACTGCCTTATTTTTATCATGCCATAATGGATAGCTAGTAGGCTTAACTTATTTGTTGCCCTGTAAATGGACGTTGTATGGTCCTATTAGTAAACGGACGAAGCATGACAATGGAATTATTTAGAAAAGAAGTGAACAAATTGTCGCCCCCTGCCACTGCGTTTCAGACCACACTGACAGCATTCCGGAGAGCGTCGTTCATATTTGGTGCGGGATCGGGCCAGGTCTCCACCATTACTCTCTTCGTCTCGGCCCATAGATTCTCAATTTGATTCATGTCTTACTTGAAAGGAGGCCAGTCCATACTCTTAATGTCACCTTTCTTTGAGAACCACTCCTTAACTAATCAGGACGTGTACCGTACATCAGAGACCAGGGCTCGCTGAATTTATATAAAAACGGAGGGATAAATCAACCGTACGGAAGTGATCATAATATTCTATAAAATGCGCAAATATTGCCCAGTGGTGTGAGCGTTTCTATGTGGATGATGTTGGATTGTGTGCATTATTTCCATCCCGTGAGAGCTCATCCAAGTCAACACGCAACAGAGCACCTGTGATCGGCCAAGTATGCTGGATTGTGTATTGTTTCTTTCTTTCTTTCTTTCTTTCTTTCTTTCTTTCTTTCGTTCTTTCTTTTAAGGGGCGGAACTACTAGGTCATTTGCCCCTTGTGTATTGGTACCGGAAGGACAAAACACGCGCACTTGTCCAGTTCTCGAGCTGCCGGCAAAACGCATGGCCTGACGCAGCCGCACGGTATTAAAGAACGGGTTGAATGGGCCTCAGCGATGAACTTATCATCCTGTACACGGTTCGAGACTCGCCACGAAGCTGAGCCATCATGTAGATATAGGCCTCCTGATTCTCGAGAACGTCTTGTACAACACGCCGATGTACTCAGTGGAACATCTTAGCGTCATCATGCGTCTGTTATGGTTAAATTTACTTCTTCACTGACAGTAACTAGCCGCTGATATTTCTTTCATTTGATTTTTTTTTCTTTTGCGATATGCATTTCTGGAGTACATGAGACAAACCAGATTACAGGATGTTCCCACTACGCTTACTACACATAGGTAAATCGTTTTACCGGGAAGTACGGCACACTAAGGACCTCTTATGTTGTATTTATTTTTTGAGTTCTTCTGTCCGTGCGTTGTTGGTTCTTGCGTTGTTATAATTATTATTATTATTATTATTATTATTATTATTATTATTATTATTAGTGAGTGTGTTCGAATCTTCAGTCTTTAGACTGGTTTGCTGCAGTTCTCCTTGCCTCCCTGTCCTGCGCTAATCATTTTATCTCTACATAAGCTTGCCACGGTGGGTGAGTGGTTATCGTGTCGGACTACCAACCCCAAGCTTGCAGATTCGCTCTTGGCCGTGGTAAGTGACTTTTTAAAGGCGACAAATATCACGACACGCATGTCATGCATTGTTGGCATGCTAAAAAAGAAATTTGAAATCAGTAGGACGTGTTCATAATGGAAAAATTAATCACGGGATTTTCCGCCAACACAAAAGTTCCTCCTTTCTCTATTAGAACGCGCTATAGTGTCAAGGGACTTAGATATCTAACCTCCTTGAATTTCATAGCGCTCCAAGGAACAACAAAATTCGACATGCAAGCTGCCCTATGGGCGTCAATTAACAAAGCTTTCACCCGGCACCCGAGGCCATACGATATTATTATCATTATCGCTACATAGCTACCCTACCTTACATCCGAGGCAATCTGTTTAAGATATTCTAACCTTGGTCTACCCCTACAGTTCATGTCCTCGACCCTTCCTTCCATAACTACATTTGCTATTCTGGGTATCTTAGAAGTGTCCTACCAACCTATCTCTTCTCTTCATTAGACGTTTAAAAAACATCTCACTTCGTTCACTCGTCTTAATACCACTTCATTTGTTACTCCCTCTACCCATCTGATCTTCTACTGTTACACCATATTTCAAATGCTTTTATTTTCCTCTTTTCTTCTGCACCAACATTCCAAGTTTCACTTCCATAGAGCGCCACGCTCCAAACAAAGGCTTTCAAAAATGACTTTCTAATACCTAAATCTATATTTGTTGTCAACAGCTTTCTTTTCTATGAAATGCTTTCCTTGCCTGAGCCAACCTATATTTTATATCCTCTTAGCTCTGTTGGTTGGTTCCTTAGTTTAGGGGCTGCGACAACGTGGTCATGTAGCCCCGTGTACTTTGGGTGTGTGTAGAATTTGTCTGATAACCGGTGTTAATTGTGATGGTTGTAGGCCTATTAGTGTGTGTTATCCGTGATTCAGGTAGAAAAACTGCAGACGATTGATTTTTCAAGTAGTTCCTACTTTTGGTACCAAGTGCTACCGCCTTGACACCTAGCTCTTGGTGTGGCTAAATGGCGGCGAACGTTGGAATTAATATAGCGTTATCAAACTAACCTACAAATGTTAGTTTCCAGAAGTGTAGTTAGTGGAAGTTTCTTTCTCATGCCATAAATCTATGACATGGGACCGCCGGCTTTACTTCCCCTCCGAAGGAAGGCATACTGAGGGATGTTTAACGCTCTTAGCTCGGTATATAACTGTATATTTTGCTTCCTAAGTATGAGTAGGAGTATTACTGTAGTATTATTGTGGCTCTTCTGAATGTTGTCTTATTGATAAGATATGGCGCTTTATAGAAAAAACAATGATAGTGGTTATAGTTTCGCTCCTGTTCCCAGCAACTAATATTTGCTCCCGGCTTCACAGCATCACTAATGATGTGATAATTGAGGGGGTCTATTAAACAGGTGTGGGTGATAATGGCCATCATTGTTATGCTGAAACGCTTATTGATTGACTTGTATCCACTAGGTTACAGTATTCTGTAAACCCGGGAGTTGACTCGTAAGCGTTGATTTACGCCCCAACACTGGAATGGAGAGATATAACAATTTCGAAGATCACAGGTTCAAATTCCGGCACTGGCAGTGGTCATCCAGGGGGTGGGGGGTTGACTTTCCGTGGAATTTTCCACATACGCTCCAGATAAATGTTAGGAGGGTACCCACCTTATTTCAAGTCGCAGATCATCAACCCTAAACCTATAAGTCCAATTACCTACAGGTGAGTATGCAAATACACAGGACGTATCACCAACCTTATTATTGAAGCAAAAGCAACAACAAAATACTCTGTGTTTGTTTCATGCCTAGTACCATAGTCCCCAAGTAAAAGTTGAGTGTTTCAGTGCCAGACATCTCCGAGATTGGTCCGATTGACAGAAAAGGGAGTGGTAAGAATAAACCGTGCAGGAATATCTCTTATTGTTGTTCTAGTGAACCAGTAGCGGCTTCGGTGGCGTAGTTGGTAGCATGCTGAACTGCTGTGCCCAAGATGGCGGGTTCAAATCCGGCCGAAGTCGTTGGATTTTTAAGAGGGTTAAAAATCCTTCAGTATGCCTTCCATCGGAGGGGAAGTAAAGCTGGCGGTCCCATGTCATAGATTTATGGCATGTAAAAGATCCCTCCACAGACTAAACATGTGTGAAGCTAAATTGTTAGGTTAGATCAGGTCCGGGCGCTCCATCAAAATACCAACATTCACCACTAGGTTTCATTGATATCTAGTGGCGAAAATTGGAACTACTTGAAATTGAACGGAACTTGTAGTTCACCCTATGGGTGTCCGTTGGAAGCAGCTACAGACTTAGGCGAGCCGAACATGTCCTCGGACACTCCCGGCACCAAAAGCCATACGATCAATACATAAATAAAATAAAATAAGTGAACCAGTGTTTGGGAAAGCTCATAATGTACAGTGAGAGCCATCTCTGTAGAAGGGAGCTTTCCTATAGCCGTGCCTCGGAGAGGTCGCAATGACTCATCGTCATATTTATAGCATGGGGTAGGCGATGAGGAAGGGTTGCAACATATAGGACGTGAGGGTGGTCCATATATGATACTCATGTCTTAGATTTATGGCATGTAAAAAACCTACCACTACAATTGGTAATCTGTAGCCAAATTTTTAAGCTGGTTATAAATGATCTATCGAGATACAACGTTCACCGCTAGGTGTCAGTGACAGTGCTGTCTGGAAGCCAAAGTGGGAACTACGGAAAGGAAGGAACTTTGTAGATTTACGTGACCATTAATCTCGCGAGCATGAGCTTGGGGACCCCCCTTTAACGTGGAATCCGAATACAGGAATTCTCACATGCATTGGGAATCGAACCCGGTTGTGCGTGGGGAGAGAACAACAGCTTGACAGCTGCGCCACCAGGCCATTGGCTGCAATTCAAATATAATGATTTTTGAGTTAAAAAGTGTTGCCCTATACTTTATTTCAATGTAGGTCATGTGCTAACAGCTATTAAGTCCATTACCAGAAACATATATTTAACTGAAGGTAGAGTTTTTAGATGGAAAAGACCCGTACAATATATTGGAAAGGTTGTTATATTGTAATTTATATAATAGTGAGCTAGCCACCTCAGGATAGTGGGGCAATATACTTGCTAAAGATGAATCTCACACAAAGACACACTACACTGTCCTCACAAAAATAGACAGTTTATTCCTAATAGCAAGCTTCCATTTACCTGGATCTTGTACAATCAGCAACAAGTTTCATAAGGGAAGAATAAATACCCCTCAATAAGCTTAATGTTCATCAGCTCCTAATCTTATATTCTTTAGTTTTATTAAACAATTCTTTCAGTCTTTTTACTAGATGTTCTGATGCAATCTAAACTATAAATACTTCTTTTTCAACATTAAAAAAAAAATCCATCCAGCATGGCAGCAACTCAATCAACAAAATCTCCATGGTTACCTTCTGCCATTACAAAGAATCTTGACCTCTCACAGGTCAAAGCCACCTGCCAGCAACAGTCAGACCACCACCGAGAATCTCTACGGCCAAAGAGCATACAAGACTCTCCATGGAGGCCTACCAACAAATGGCCATGGCTGGCAACCCGATAAAAACAAAAATAAATGAATATATAAATTGAAAGAAACAAGAAGGATCCTCTGTAACCCACAAATGTTAGGTTACAATATTAGTTCTTCACGGAACTACTTGTTTAATTTGTGTTAGTACAAATTTTTGAAAAAATGAGCCGTACGTTTATTGAATTTTCATGGGTAAGTGAACTGTTGGTATCATCTATTACTAAGAGTTCACCACAGTGATATAAAACAACAGCAAAGGGCTAATTGTATAGTTGTAAACACGTAATCCAATTTTGTTCTGATATTGGCAATATTGGCGCTAAACGATCACCCAATTTTCTGAAAGTCCCTTCCTCTTTAACCACCCACTTACATAAAATTGCAGGAAAGGCCTTTCTCTGCTTCCTTCCTGCCAATCTCGAGATGAACCTGTTAGAAGATTGAGGCGCCTGTGTCATCACCGCGTGCTGAGCCAATAGAACCATGGGTGTACAAACACTGTGATTGCAAAGTAAAGTGTCAACCTTCCAACTAAAATCATCTGATGAAAGTAATAACGGAAGTGCCTTCTTATTCTCAGTGAGTGGGAGTAAACCAGCGTTGCCAACCTGTAAACACAAATAGATCGTACATGATTGGGGGAATACAGTAGAGTCTCGATTATCCGACCTAAACTGGACCTGGAGTACGTAGGATCACTGAAACTGTCGGATAATATAGAATGACTTTGAAAATGAACCAAAATTGGTAGGGTAGGGTATACTGTATTACTAAAACAATGACATGATTTACCGTACTCTATTTACTGAATTGTCAAATCAATTCAATTGTACATGCAGTATAGAACAAAAACTTTCCAAATGCCTTAAGAAAAGGAGGTTCTTCTCATCTTCCTCCTCCTCCTCCTTCTCCCCTTCCTCTTCCTCCTCCTGTTCTTCCTCTTCCTCCTCCTCCCCTTCCTCGTCATCCTCCTGTTCTTCCCCGTCCTCCTCCTCCTCTTCCTCCTCTTCTTCCTCCTCCTCTTACTCTTCCTCCTCCTCCTTTTTCCCTTCCTCCTCTTCCTCCTCCTCTTCCTACTCCTCCTCCTCCTCCTCCTCTTCCTCCTCTTCCTCCTCTTCTTCCTCCCCCACCTCCTCCTCTTCCTCCGCCTCCTCTTCCTCCTCCTCTTCCTACTCCTCCTCTCCCTCAACCTCCTCTTCCTGCTCCTCCTCTTCCTGCTCCTCCTCTTCCTCTTCCTCCTCTTCTTCCTCCTCCTCTTCCTCCGCCTCCTCTTCCTACTCCTCTCCCTCAACCTCCTCTTCCTGCTCCTCCTCTTCCTCTTCCTCCTCTTCTTCCTCCCCCACCTCCTCCTCCTCTTCCTCCGCCTCCTCTTCCTCCTCCTCTTCCTCTTCCTCCTCTTCTTCCTCCCCAACCTCCTCCTCTTTCTCAACCTCCTCTTCCTCCTCCTCCTCTTCCTCCTCTTCCTCCTCCTCCTATTCCTCCTCTTCTTCCTACTCCTCCACTTCCTCCTCCTCTTTCTCTCCCTCCTCCTATTCCTCCTCACACTCTTCCTCCTCCTCTTCTTCCTCCTCTTCCTCCTCCTCCTCTTCATCCACCTCCTCCCCTTCCTCCTCTTCCTCCTCCTCCTCCCCATCCTCCTCCTCTCCTCCCCTTCCTCCTCCTCCTCTTCTTCCTCCTCCTCCTCTTCCTACTTTTCCTCCCCTTCCTCCTCCTCTTCCTCCTCTCTCCTCTTCTTCCAACTCCTCCCCTTCCTCCTCCTCCTCTCCTTCCCATCCTCCTCCTCCTCTTCCTCCTCTTCTTCCTACTCCTCCCCTTCCTCCTCCTCCCCTTCCTCCTCCTCCTCTTCCTCCTCTTCTTCCTCCTCCTCTTCCTCCTTTTCCTCCTCATCCTCCTCCTCCTCATGTTTGTTAGCATTCAGCAGATCAATAATATCAGGGTCAGTTAGTTCAAACAGCTGATCGTGTGCACACCACTTACATTTTGAGTTTTAGCATCCTCGCAGCCAGGAATGCAATTCAGTAAGGGAACAATGTCGGATAACACAGAGGGTCGGATAAGCGGAGGTTGGTTGAACGAGGCTCTACTATAGGCCATTTTGATACCCTCAGGGTCGCACATCAGCAATTTTACTATAAAATTGTCCACGCGACTTAGCTGTGCGAGTTAAGTCACCTACTACCACCACGTTGGTGAACTGCAGCAAGTCCGGAGATTGCAGGTTTGATTCCCGGCGCTGACCGAGGCTATCCTGAGTGTGATTTTATCATTCTAAATGATCTAGTCGACTTCGTCGCTACGTTGCGGCAACATCACGAAATGTACCGAGAATGCACTGAGGTGTGTGACGTCATAGTACCGCTTGGTGCATGTGTACTGAGTTCACTGGTGAGCTCTGGCGTTACGAGACGGCAATGACACGGCGAGCGTGACGTCATCCAGCCAGCTCCCTCCTTTCACCGCGTGCTCGCTCGAAGCCTCTAGCCTTTCTAGCATTTTTCAGCATTTGTAGCATTTAAAATGATATAAATTCCAGTCTTTCGGACTGACTGTCGCTTTCTCGCACGGGATTTTCCATACTCCCTCTAGGAAAATGCCACGATAGTACCTTATTTCAAGCCCTGATGCGCCTAACCTATTCTCGAGCCTGATAATTAGAGCACTAATACTGTAGAGTCATCACTCAAACACAGACTAAATACACACCCAAGTACACTGGCCTGATGACCAGGACGTCTCAAGCCCCTAAAATTAATTAACAACTACAAAAGCAACAACAATAATATTAATAAATAATATTGTTATTGTCATTTAGACTTTCACGGCCCGTGTTATTATTCATAATGTTGAATTTTGGGCTTATGCCGTGTTTATAATATTGAAATTCGACGCGTTTCGAAAGAAACCATGCCTTTCTTCGTCAGGAATAATCTGGAATACGACAATGATTGCTAAGAGAAAGCAACAAAGAACATATAGAAGGTGCCCAAAGATGGACGCCATTATAGCCCCATGTTAGGGACAACGGAAAGCAGCAGTGAATTACTTTCTCAGGGTTCTGATAATAGGTAGCCAGGATTCACTGAGATTGTAGCCGGTGTCGCGGTTGAAATTATCTCCCTCATCAGGGAGGCGGTTGAAATACGTAAACACCCAGATAATTTCAACCGCGACACCTGCTACAATCTCAGTGAATCCTGGCTACCTATTATCAGAACCCTGAGAAAGTAATTCACTGCTGCTTTCCGTTGTCCCTAACATGGGGCTATAATGGCGTCCATCTTTGGTCACCTTCTATATGTTCTTTGTTGCTTTCTCTTAGCAATCATTGTCGTATTCCAGATTATTCCTGACGAAGAAAGGCATGGTTTCTTTCGAAACGCGTCGAATTTCAATATTATAAACACGGCATAAGCCCAAAATTCAACATTATGAATAATAATATTGTTATTGGATTTACGGGGGAGCGTGATGGCGCAGTGGCTTAGCTGCTCGTCTTTCACCCGGACGGCCGGGGATCGAATCCCGGTGACTGCTGGGCAAAATTTTCACCTGAAAAATCACGTGGCGTCAGGAAGGGCATCCGGTCTCAAATCCCCGGCCAAAACCAAAATGAGCCTGGTTGGCTCCGGCGACCCCAATTAATTGGGATAAGCCGAAGAAAATGCATTGTTATTGGTTTTACGACCCTTTTATCGACTGTGGCTTTTTCAGACGCCAGGATGCCGGAATTTTGCTCCGAAGGTGATCTTAAATGTGGTAGTAAATCTACTAACACGGCTCCTTCGGATTTTCGCACCCTCAAATGCCGTTTGACTGTGCTGGGATTCAAACCCACAACCTTGGGATCAGCAGGTGAGAACGTTACTGCTTCGCCAAGCAAAAAACAAGTGGGCGGATGTATTTAATTCGATGCCGTGTTCCAATCGCAATACGCTCATCATCAGCTCTGGTTCACCCGCCCCTTTTACTTTGCACAAAATGTATGTTAAAATAGACTCATGGCTCGCTCATGTTGATCGCCTGCTTGATTTAGGGTCTTGACACCTGCTCTAAGGGAGACAACAAAAACACATTCACCCTGTTTATTACTTCTCGGGCCTCAGTTTCTCCAACAATGCTGGAGCGGATAAAATGTACAAATCATTTAATCACAATCCAGCGTTATCAAGTAATGAAATCATTCAGCCACGCACAAAATGGCGTGCTGATAAAACATCTACCGTCTGTGTTTTGTTCTGTTCATAATCCAGCCCACTGGGAATAAAATGGAGCAATCCTTTTTTTTTTCTCTTACCTGCAAGAAGATTCTTCCATTGTGAATAATCAGCACAGCATGCTGTAAAAGAGCTAATACTTTTTGTTTGGCTAAAAGCGGAACGGCACAGCACTCTTTTAAGGCTTCTTTCTATTTTCTTTTGACTTATAAAGGCCTCGGAACTTCAAACACGTACGTTAGTTATGTATTGCTAGATAGGTTAATAATGGAACGAACTGGTTCCTGCAGACAGAGTGAAGCACGAATTTGCTTTCTCTGTGTTTGCAGTATACATATGGGAGTAGTTTTGTATTGGATCAAAGCTGAAAGAAAAAAAAGGCCAAGTTCCATTTTATAAAACACGCAAGTTCAATTTTCATAAATAAACAAGAAGCTTTGTAAATAATAATTCTCACAACCCTTGCTATTCCAGAGCTCCCCCTTAGCAATGGACTGCTTTGTCCAATCTCAAACCCCTTCCCGAACTTTCATGCGTAGGAGACCAGTGTCGTAACTCAAACCCAAATATCCTGCCGTCTCTTTTCAGCACCAACTTTTCTGGCTTCTTCACGATCGCGTTTTAACTTTACAGTCGGAAGTAAAAAGCTTTGAAGCTATTTTCAATGCCGTTTAATTAACAATTACCTGATAGCTTTTCAGTCGGTCAACATAAATTAGGCGGGAAAACAAGTCTTAGTGATGCATATTTCATGTTATATTCTTTTCAGGTTAGGACGTATAAATACTTGTTTTCCCACCTAATTTATGTTGACCGACTGAAAATCAGTCTATAATAGAACTAGACAACACTGAAAATGGCTTATAATACTTCAATATGTGATTAATGATGTAACTTTTGAATTTCGTCTGAAAAAACAAAAAACAAAAGTATTGGCTTCTAAAGGGATGGATCATATAGGCAACAAAGTAAAATCTGTTTCGATAACATTTTAGAAAGAGTAAATTAATTCAATTATCTATGACTAGCGGACCCGGGCGAGAAATCTCGCATTTTCTTAAACCACACTTTCCCCAATTGGTTTTGCAAATCGAACAATTCTTAAAAAAAATGATATTTAAGACATTAGAATGCAATTTGTCACTGATAATGTCATGTGTGTGCTGAGTGTGTTGTAACACTCACCGGTTATTCGATATTTATGAAATTATACGATTTGAGTACTTATTCCTTTGATTTACTCCTTCTGAAATCCATGCAAAATGATAAAGGAAATACCTCATAATGTTAAAATGACATGAAACTGGCGTCACAGCGACCAAAATGTGAAGTGGACAGAAATTATGGAGCGTATTGTCATACATCAACAGTATCTGAAAATCGCACACTTCGTACATTTTTTTAAAGTCATTTGTTAAAGAAATTATAGATATTTATGGAATTAGAGTGAAATTCGTCTCTGCTAATGTCTATTCTCTTTCATTTGAATGATCATTTTCACGATCGGTTGCTTAAGAATGCCCCAGGAGGGATCTATACTATTGAAATAATATATATGATGATACAAATTATCATTTCAAGGGGAAGCGCATATATATGCAAAAGTGTCCAAGTACACTAGAACAATAAGAATTATAAATCACATCATGAAACCATCTCTCGCACAGAAACACACTCGCTTACGTATCTATAACACATTTGCTATGACAGCGAGGCATGGACATTAAGATCTCAAGACAGCTCTCGACTTACATCTTGAAATGAAAATCCACAGCCTGCTTCCAGTCTCCAACCGGGTCAGGCTGCTAATCGGTTTTGAAGCCGCTGGCTGCGAGCGAAGCGAGCAGACCAGCGGCGCTAGGGGACCAGGTACCGTTGCGTCAGTGCGCTACTCCGCCTGGTGTATAATATTTTAGGGACGTAATTTTGAATTTGTTTTGTGAATTAAAGAATTGTTTAATAATAATAAAAATAGTTTTACCGCCGCAAGCGATGTGTCGGCCGCGAAGCGGCCGACAATCGCTTCGGCGGCGCGTGTATAAGATTGGGTTTTGATTTTAAAAAGAAATTTTTGGTATAAGGTGGAATAATAATTAGATTTGCTAATTTACGTTGTTACGGGGAATATACAGTTGTCATAGCAGTCGAGCTCTTTAGTTTACTAGCCTGGTGTTCTGGCTTTATGTAAGACGTGCGCCATGGCCGGCGTTGCAGTAGCTTCAGCTTATTGATAATAATAATAATCGGTACTTTGTAGAAGTTACATTTTAGCTTAAGGAAGGAAGACAGACCGCTAGTGGGTTGGCGTTTGATAGTATGAAATTGTTGAGAAAGACCTGAAGTAGGTTAATTTGTTTAAAGTAAAATAATAATAATAATATATAAGCCTCGCTATTTGGGAGTAATGGTTTTAATGATTTTAAAATGATTTGTAAGGGCTGAGAGTTTACTGGGTTGTGATTGGCTGGATTCGAATATGCCGGGTGAGCGGGCGTCTGTACTGTGCTGCGATTGGTGGATTTGTTTTGGTCTGTTTTAGGGTGTTTCTGATGATAAAAATTTCAATTTTTTGGTCAAAAAGTGTATTTTTGAGGTGTGTCTGTAGTGTAGAGTAGGTTTTGTTTGAATATGTTGGTATTTGGTAGAAAAAGTTAGTCGGACGTTGTAATCCTGGCCTGTGATTGGCTACCCGAGTTCCGCAGTCTCTGAGCTGTTTTGAAGTGAATATGTAAATTTTGTGTTTCTAGAACGTGTTAAAAGTTAGAATGGAATGAATGAAGCCCCCATCTAGCGGCGAGGATATGAACTGTGCCGGCTGCCGAGGCCTGACGCACTCCTCTGTGGCAATGATTAAATGAATGACAGATGAAATGAAATGATAGTGGAGAGTGTTGCTGGAATGAAATTCTGACAGGGAAAACCGGAGTACCCGGAGAAAAACCTGTCTGCCTCCGTTCTGTCCAGCACAGATCTCACATGGAGTGACCAGGATTTGAACCACGGACCCAGCGGTGAGAGGCCGGCATGCTGCCGCCTAAGCCACGGAGGCTTACATCTTATGAACTGAAATTCAAGCGGCAAATAGCAGGCTATGCAAAATGGGATCATAAGCAAAATGAAGATGTGTTGAAGGAATTGAAGGTGAAACCTGTCATCACTTACATATATGATTACTGGGAACGTCACGTGAAAAGGATGGGTTCTTGAAGACTACCATAGGAGATGCATACGCTAGAAACCCAGAGAAACAAGATCTGTAGGACGTCCGATGAAGCGATGGAAGGAAATTTCAAGATCGTGACGGAACACAGCCCAATACTTGGAAGGATGATGATGATGATGATGGTTTTCGAAAATAATACTCACTTATCATTTTCTTCAGGCTGAGTCTTATTTCTTACATGATATAATTGGACAAAAACGCGTGTATACCGACAAAAATGTCATCAGTTAATTCTTACAATTAGGTCGTGCGCCCAGTCAGGACAGTTTAATTTTCACTTTCTTTCCCTTTATTCCACTACTGTAAACCCGCCCCAGCTTCACACGGGAGCACTTAAATCACTTTGTACTCTACTCGAAAGTCATCGCTTGAATGTCGGCAGCCTGACCCTGAGAAAAGCTCGCTCGCTAGCTGATGGACTGACTCGCACGCTCACTCGCTAACTAACTCGTGGATTTTCATAATTGACAGTGGATATTTCATTATGAAATTAGAGTTAGCGTTATGGAATCAAAACGATGATATCTCGTAGATGTAAATGACGTTGTGATTGTAATCGAAAGGCTTATGTGTGGAAACATTCATCCATGACCAAATAAATTCGAGCAATATTTATGTTAAAAGGAAAGAATCGTTTCGTGCTGTATTAGCTTATCAATCCTTTATCAATATTATTGTTCAGCATAACACGTCTAGAACACCGATCAATGCAATCATTTAGCATTTGTGGCTGCTTAAATACAGAGGACAATTAATGATAATAATTGAGAACAACTCAAAAAAGCAATTCTTGAAACGGCATCGGAAACCAATAATTCACCTTACCCTGTTGGACACGGCCTTCAAAGTTAAATTCAGGGGAGCGATTTCTGAATCCTTCGCAATACGGACAGGGGTGAGACAGGGAGATGGGCTCTCGCCTCTGTTATTCAACTGTGTTCTCGAGAATGGCGTAAAGAATTGTGTAAGGATGGTGTAGAGAATGGGGTTAAGATTAGGTTGTATGAACAATAAATAACCTGGAAATCGACTGTTTAGCTTTCGCAGATGATGTTGCAATTTTATCTAATTCTCTTGGCACGGTCTCACAACAAATCAATCAATGACAGGTGCAAGCAGCAAAGGAAGAGCTTCGGATTTCACTTGAGAAAACGCAGTTTATAACGAACATCAAGTCAGAACTCAGAGAACTTATGGTGAACGGAGGGCAAACAACACAGGTAGAGAAATTCAAATAGGCTACCTGGGTGAATGGATGGAGCCCAACAATCGTGAAAAAGAAGCTTTCGTGTCACGGATTAAAAATGGAAATGGCTTACCATTTAACCTAAGACATTTACAATAAACGAACAATGTCCTTCAAGGCCAAACTGTGGCACTACGTTACCGTTATTCGCTCGGAGGCGTGATATGCATCAGAATGGCTGGCGATGATTAACAAAGGCCTGGAAGAACAACTGGATGTCAAAGAGAGGAAGATTTTGATAAAGATCTTGGGCCCGGTCAAGGAACGAGGCGAGTATAGACGATGACACAACGATTACACGTGCAGAAAACAACGGACACCATACGCAAAAGAAGAGACTCCTTTTATGGCCATTAAACGTGAATGAGCTCTGAAAGATTGTCCAATCAAATCTGTGCCTACTTTGTGGGAATGAAAACCAAATGGATCTAGTTTACAGAGTGGAAGAAGACTTACAAGAACTGGGGATATCACATGAGGACTTCTTGGAACGTAACCCTTTGAAGAAGAAACTTGGGAATATACAGCGTTTTCAGCCTAAACCCATATTGAAAACCGGCAAGAAGTGGACCGAAGAATGAAAAGAAGATCACCGAAGAAGAATGCGTGAACACTGGACCAATGTGAAAGAACGAGGGAGAAGGCAGTTGAAATAACGTGGTCCATAAAAGAAACGACTATAAAAAAAATAAGAAATAAAACAGATCTCATTCAAGGCAGAAAAAATTCAAAACTTTAATTCACAAACACAAATTTTCTGAGAAGCCCACTCGACAAAATACAGGATGGACAGAACAGCGGAAAAGGGAAAACAGCGAAAGGATGAATAGATATTGGGAAGGGAAAAAGGAATCAAAAAGTCAGTTATCAGTTACTAGCTCATTTATTATACTGTTACGGCTGTGAGTTTGTGTCATCACTCGCCGCATGAGTCACAACTGCCCCAGGGCTGGGCTGTGGCCTGCCTACTGTATTGCGCGCGCCTCATGCAACAGGGCTACTACAGACAAAGGGATAGTCCAGAAGATTCGTGACTGGACCAGCGATGGAAACCTCGAGAAGCCGTGGACCCTGGATGGATCTAGAACCATTTATTGAGTCACCGGCCTGCTATATAAGAGTGACCCGTGAAGCAGTTGTTGTTGTTGTGTTTTACGAGCTAGTGCGAGCGATTATCTTGTGCGACAGAAGTGTGGTGACGAAGTGCTGTGCGAGTTACGAAATCCAGTGACATTGTTTCTCCAGCTTGTGGACAGCGAAATAGCCTGCAGCAAGTGATCGTAAGTAATTTTGGTCGGTGAACATAAAGGAGAGGAGCAGGTAATTTCTGTCAAGGCCACCGTACTCATTAGGACGGATTAACTTCTGTGATCTGTTGACAAGTGGAAGGGCCAAGAGCGCTCAAGGAAGAGACTTGAGGAAACTGGAATAAGGCTCCTAATTGCTTGTATTTGCTGACTAGTGTAATTTTCTGGCCACAATAAAGTTAATTATTTCTTTAAGCAGTAATTGGTGTTGTACTTTGTACCCCCACCGTAATCCAGTTAACAAAAGTGCCACTAGGGGGTGGCACGTAACAATACAGGTAGTACAAGCCATTTAGTCCGCCAAGTTGCATAGTGGCTAGCATGCATGGCTGTTACCGCGGAGACCCGGGTTCGATTCCTTACTCTCTCAAGAAATTTAATTCTGGTCTGAGGGCTGGAACAGAATTCACTCAACCTCGTGAGGCAAAACTGAGAAAAGGCTGGTTCGATTCTTACCTCAGCCATCTTGAAAGTGGATTTTCCGTGGTTTTCCATTTCTACTCCAGCCAAATGCTGCACTGGTACCTAACTTAAGGCCACGGCCGCTTCCTACCCAAATCTTACCTCAATTACAAATACACGCACTAGACTTCACTAGACTTCACAGTGAAACATATATCAGACAAATTCTACACACACTCATGTTACGGAGCTACATGACAGCGATGTCGCAATTCCTGTAAAATAATCAACAACAATCCATTTAGATGACTAGTAAGAAATTAAAATTTCCTTCCCATCTGGGGGACCTGGTTCGGTTTCTGGTTAATGCAATTTCGATTTTCAAGGTGAAATGCCACGTCTAATGGTTCGTATTCTACTTAGAATGGTTAAGCTCGCGAGCTTATTTCTCATGAAGAATTATAAGCTTTCTTTCTTTCTTTCTTTCTTTCTTTCTTTCTTTCTTTCTCTCTCTCTTTCTTTCTTTTTTTTGACATTATTATTATTACTGATATTATTATAATAATAATAATAATAATAATAATAATAATAATAATAATAATAATAATAACCACTTCGTAGCGTCAGTGGCTTCCGTGGCGTAGTTGGTAGCATGCTGAGCTTCTATGCCAAAGATCGTGGGTTCAAACCCGGCCGAAGTCGTCGGATTTTTTAGGAGCGTTAAAATCCGTCAATATGCCTTCCTTCGGTGGGGAAGTAAAGCCGGCGGTCCCATGTCATATATTTATGGCATGTTAAAGAACCTTCCACTAATTACACCTGTGTGAAGCTAAATTATAGGTAAAAATTTGAATAACGCTCCTAGGTTCCAACGTTCGTTGCCAGGAGCCGACTGGGGTGGCGTCTAGTAACCAAAGTCTGAACTAGTTGTCGTTGATGGTGGCGTTTGGCGGAAAAAGTAGGAACTAATTGAAAATTCAATGTCGAAAGTCCTTACTTGATTAAAAACAGATAACACACACTACTGTAATAGAGTCATCACAATTAACACCGGTTATCAGACAGATTCTACACACACCCAAAGTACACGGGGCTACATGACCGCGTTATCACAGCCCCTAAACTGAGGAACCAACCAACCAACCAACCAGCCTTTGTAGTGTCTTCTTGATAGAATAATTTTAATGTTCACCTCAATTCGGCTTGTTGAAAGCACAGTAGAAGTGAATTCCAGGCGGTACCCTGGTAATACGAACCTCGTGCGCTTGTTTGAAGTCCAAGTGCTCCACATAGTTTCACTTCGCCCAGGTATGTGTTAAAGGTTGAAAATGTGACTCTGAAAACCAGAAATCGCAGCCGTAATATTGGCTTGAGCTTCGTTCTTATTGCATGCATTTCACGTTCGCTTTCTTGTGAGGGTTGCTGAGTTACCGGCAGTCCGCGGGAATTGAAAGGAAATGCATTTCTTGGCATATTGGAAAGTCATTTCCGTACATTCACCTCCAATACACAGTCAGCTGATAATATGGTTTCAGACGGACTGAGCTCTGCATTAGTCAAGCTGGATAACTGGGCCTTTTGCATCCAAGACGTATCTGCGCAAAGTGTTAGACAAAATCTTATTGATAGCCATATCAACTAGAGCACTCTATTACCCTCGCAGGACAACTGGACATCTTGCACCAAAGACGTCTCTGGACATAGCAACGGAAACTATCTTATTAGTAACCATAGCAACTACAGCACTCTATTACCTAAGTAGGACAACTGAGCATCTTTCATCCAAGACGTCTCTGGACATAGCAACGGTAAAAAACATAGCAATCGGAGCAATATATTACCCAAGTAATATAATTGAGCATCTTGTATCCAAGAGGTCTCTGGGCATGGTGGTAGAGACAGATCTTATTGGTAACCATAGAAACTAGAGCACTCTATTACCTAAGTTGGACAACTGAGCAACTTGTATCCAGGATGTATCTGGGCAAAGTTGTAGAGACAAATCTTATTGGTAGCAACTAGAGCACTGTATAACGCAAGTAGGATAACTGAGCATCTTGTATCCAAGATGTATCTGGGCAAAGTGGAAGAGAAAAATCTTGTCGGTAACCTTAGCAACTAGAGCACTCTATTACCTAAGAAGGACAACTGAGCATCTTGTATCCAAGTGGTCTCTGGGCAAAGTGGTAGAGACAATCTTGTTGATAACCATAGAAACTAGAGCACTCTATTACCTAAGTAGGACAACTGAGCATCTTGTATCCAAGAGGTCTCTGGGCAAAGTGGTAGATACAATCTTGTTGATAACCTTAGCAACTAGAGCACTCTATTACCTAAGTAGGACAACTGAGCATCTTGTATCCAAGAGGTCTCTGGGCAAAGTGGTAGAGACAATCTTGTTGATAACCTTAGCAACTAGAGCACTCTATTACCTTAGTAGGACAACTGAGCATCTTGTATCCAAGAGGTCTCTGGCCAAAGTGGTAGAGACAATCTTGTTGATAACCATAGCAACTAGAGCTCTCCATTACCAAAAGGTGCCTGTAAACTGGTGAGTGAATTTCATAGAGCAAGTCTAGATAGACCGCTCTAGCTAAACTGAGTGCGTGTACACTGTAGAGTAATTTTCCCTAGGCAGAGCATACGTAGAGCGGAGATGGAAAAATCTACCTAGAGCACTCTCTGAACCTGTGTACACTGTCAAACGTAAATGCACTTGGTAGAGCAGCGCTAAAAATTTCTGAGAGCAGTGCGAGTCTAGGTTTTTGCGCTGTGTTGTGAAGTTAAAATGTCTTCAAGAGAGCGTGGACGTGTGTGCCTAGTTAAAAAAGAAAACTATGAAGAGGAAAAAAAAGGTTGAGGGTGAGGGATTGGATATCAAAAAGAGAATACGGTGGAATGCACGCTAAATTAATTCATGAGTTGTATCCAGAAGATTCTGAAGCGTACAAGCACTTTTTAGGAATGAGCAAAATTGACTATGATTATATTTTGGCCGAAATTACGCCCAGGATCAGCAAAAGGGATACACACCTAAGAAAGTGCTTCAGAGCGGTTGACACTGACATAGAGATTTCTTGCAACAGGTAAGACAAAAATAGTTACTTTCCAATAAAGTATGCCAAATGAATTGGAAAATATTGCCTCTTAAAAGAAAATGATAGTGTTTTATCGGATGGTGTTAAATCAAGTCGATGGATTAGACCTCTCTGCCTAATTTTAACTGCACCTATTATTTCCAAATCCAAGCATTATGGTTGCATTTAGGAGTCCTTGGGAAACGTTCAGATTTCTAAGCAGCATAACGGGCCAAGCGTTTGGAGTATGTGGCGGCCAGTCGTTTAGTTCCAAGGAATTCAAGAACTCTGATGAGTCTAATACAACTGGCCGCAAACCATCGCTTATATTTTTGGAATATAACGAAGAAATGCGATGATGTGCAATTCCATACATTTTAAAACAATGTGGACCGTGTGCGTGTGGCACAGTAACATTGGCACCAAATGAAACGAAGGACATAGCATTGTACTGCCGATTATTCTCTCTGAAATTCCTTGAGATATCATCTCCAGTGAAAAATAATTGTTAAAGCCTGTCAAATATTTTATATTTATTCAGATTAATTTTACCATTACAACAGAAAAGGTCAAAGTAACCAAGTGTAGATTTCTCGCAAGAGAAATACAGTGCAGAACAATGTTTACATTTGTTCGTCGTGGACCCTAAACTGTAACGGCATAGTATCTGGAATTGTTTCTGAAATGCCATATTTATATTGGATTTTAAAAGTGGCTTCGTATTTTTCTCCGATTTCCCACTTTTTTGCGGCTAATGTTCTATTTCGTCAAATGGGTTTATTTATAGCAGCATTTCTGCCCAAATTAACATCATTTTAAATAAAACTATAGTGGCCTGCATCAACGCAGCCGCCAAATATTAAATGGCAAATAATAACTTACTTCCATTGCCAAAATCAACTGCGTGGTTAGACCCATTGTTATGTACTCTAAACAAATAATCAATAAACAATAATATTCACATATACAATGAATACTTCCATTCTCAAGTTGGTTGCTGATGAGAATGCGATGAGACTGATCGCCAATAATAAAATCCTTGCAATTTTTGCAATTTGCTTGCAAACGCAACTCAGGATGACGATCTTCATTTTGAAATAAACAGAATGAAATTGCTGTAAATAATGAATTTCCATCACCTGTTGAAGGTACAATACTTTGCATTTCCATGACAGTAAATTATGCAAGGGAGCATAGAATCACTTCGCCACTACTGGAATGAGCATAGACTCACTTCGCCAGCCACAGTAATGGAGGGAGTTTTAGAATTATATGTTCAGTGCTTGTCAAAGATCGTATTAACACAGGGAAGCCCACTCTTAAGGCTACATTCTGAGCTATTGCCCCGGATTCCAGGTTTGATCCCCGCTCTGCCAAGAAATTTAATTCTGGTCTGAGGACTGGAACGGGGCGCACTCGTGAGGCAAAACTAAGAAGAGCAAAGTTTGATTCCCATCTCAACAATCTTGGATTTGGTTTTCCGTGGTTTCCCACTCCCACTCCAGGCAAATACCGGGATAGTTCCTAACTTAAAGCCTCGGTCGTTAACTCCCCATTCCCCACATTAATTACAAATGCACACATCAACACAGCCATCACATTAACACAGGTTATCAGAGATAAGTTTACACTCGCACACCAAAATAGACGGGGCTGAGTGACGACGATGTCTGAGTCCATCAAATGAATTATGTTCGCCAATATGTTAACGCTGATGTATTATGTGTTTGATCTACTGGATATAAGTTCAATGACTTTTAAATTAATATCATTGCATTGTTGCAGCTTGGCAAATATTTTATATTCCAGCAGATCAATTTTACCATCACAACAGTAAAGGCCAAAGTAACCGCGCGTAGATTTTACGCAAGTGAAATACAATGTAGAACAATGTTTACATTTGATCGTCAAAGACCTTACACTGTACTGCATAACATCTGGAATTGTTTCTGAAATGGCCTATTTATATTGGATTTTAAATGTGGCTTCGTATTATTCGATAACACTATAGTGTCCTGCAATATCGGAGCCGCTAAATATTAAGTGGCAAAAAATACTTCCATTGCCGAAATCAACTGCGTTGTTAGATTCAGTACTCTAAACAAATAATCATTAAACAACTGTCTTATACAATGAAGTTCAACATGACCGTCCAGAGATTCTCAAACTCAAGTTGGTTGGTGAGGAGAATGCGATGAGACTGATCGCTTAAAATAAATTCCTTATAATTGTTCCTGCCAGCGAAATGTTTGGCAATAGCTTGAAAACGCAGCGCAGAATGACGTTCTTCATTTTGATATAAAGAGTACAAAACTGCTCTAAATAAGCTATTTCCATTACCTGTTATAGTTTATGGCAGTACATTTTGCAGGGGAACATAGATTAACTTCGCCAACTACTGGAATGAGCATAGGCATATACTCAATACTCACTTCGGCAGTCACCCTAATGGAGGCTGTTTTAGAATTCTATGTCCCGTGCATGTCAAAAATCGTATTAACACATGGAAGCCCACCCATTCTTGACTATCGCCTCGGAGACCCGGGTTACATTTCCTGCTCTGCCAAGAAATTTAATTCTGGTCTGAGGGCAAAAACGGGGCTCATTCAGTCTCTAGAGGTATAACTAAGAAGAGGAAGGTTTGATTCCCACCTCGACAATCTTAGATGTGGTTTTCCGTGGTTTCCCACTTCCACTCAAGGCAAATACCGGGATGGTTCCTAACTTAAGGCCTCGGCCGTCACCTTGCCATTTCCCACCTTAATTACAAATACACAAAGTAATGCAGCCATCACAATAATACGGGTTAACAGAGGAAATTTTACACTTACACACCAAAGTACATGGGGCTGAGTGACCACGATGTCGGAGCCCTTCAAACGAATTATGTTTGCCAAGTGTCTCTCATAGCGAAAGCAATTGTGGACACGCGCCAGGGCCTGGAAAACTACCTTTTCACTAATAATTTAAGAGTATATCGACGATGCATAATTATAACTTTTAGTCCAGGATGCTACCAACTTGACCACCGAAGCATTGGGAAGAAATTGCAATATTAAAGTACATAAAAACATAGCCTACACACTCATCTGTCAGTTAATGTTCTTCAACGTTTCCCTTCTTAAAAATTCCCCTCTATAACTCTCCATCACTTGAAAACGCGCCATGTTTTGTGTTTTAAATATATCGATGCAATGGTGCTTCCATCTGTTGTTAGTTACTGGAACTATAGGGGAGAGGTACTGCCATCTGTTGTCAGTTACTGCAACTGATGGCAGGTCTTAGCTCTTTTGACCACATGCTGTAATGCAATGGTAAAACGGAAATAAAACTTATTGAGAGGGAATGTAGGAATCTTTAACTGACATAAAACGTTACTAATACTCCTTGATAAAACAATATTTAACTATCACGTGAAAACTCGCCATCAAGGCCATGTCTTGTGTTTTAAATATATCGACGCAATCTGCTCTCAGTTACCGGAACTATATTGGCGAGGTACTGTCATCTGTTGTCAGTTACTGGAACTGATTGCAGATATTCAAACGACGTATTGAGGACATGCTGTAATGCAATGGTAAATCGGAAATAAAACGTGTTGAGAGAATGTGTAGGAATATGAATCTTTAACTGACATAAAACCTTACTAATACTCCTTGATAAAACAATATTTCAGTGGTAAAAAAACCACTGGCGAGAGCTGGGATCGAACCTGTGATCCTTGAATCCACAGTCAATCGCCTTAACCAAATAGCCACTCTCGCACTCTCATTTAGATGCAGACGCAACCATTCACTATCTTCAAAAGCCGCTATCTGAAGAAAATAATCCAATTCATTATCAATAACATCAATATCACACATTCGTATATGTTCATACTGTTATTATATTGTATTGTCAGAACTTGGTTAATGTATGTTTTCAATTACATGGAAGCTTATTAAATAACTTACATTTTAATGGACTTCTCACCGCCATTTTGTCATGAGCCCAGGCGGATTGTGCGCATGCGTGAGGGGCATGAATTCTGCTATTTTCTATATTTATTTAAAAATATACCGCAATATATTTGTTTATTTTAGAGACACTCTGCAAATCTACAGGCCAAGAGCTTTCGTTAGAGTGCTCTACGAAGTAAATTGGTTCTGTCGTTCTCTCTACCTCGTGATAACAAAAATCGCCTTAGTGTTTTAAATATATAGATAGACTAGCGGACCCGTGCAAGAAATCTTGCATATTCATAAGCCATACTTACCCCAATAGGTTTATAATGAGTGACTTAAGGAGAAAGGTTGTTATGTTTATATTTCAACCAAATGATTATAGAACACTTTTTACATTTCAGTTAGAATTCCAAGCTCTACGTTCTATAACTTAAGAAGGCAATCTCTGAAAATTGGATCATCATAACACTCACCAGTTATTCGATATATATGAAAGCATCATGGTCAAGATTTTCTGCTTTATCTTGTTGGTTGAGGAACCTCTTTCCCCCATTATCAGGACAGTGCTCATTGGAAAACTTCTTCATGCCCCGCTTACAGTGAGGCTTCCTTGTTCCTAAGTGCAACGATCAGCGTTAAACTTCTTCGCACACTACCTGCTGGGCAGCTTTCCCAGTCCTGTGTGTAGCGCTCAGCGCTAAACTCCTTTGCACGTTACATACAGGGGTGCTTTCGCTTTCTTGAGTGGAGCGTCAGCATGAGAGCGTGCTGTGGCTGGTTTCATTCTGTGAGCATTGTATACTGCTTTTTTGATCTGATTTTCCATGTTTTCCTGAAGTCCGGTTTTGATGTATTGTGTTAGGTCCTCGACCGTTTAGGCAAGAGCGGCTATTATCACCCTACATGATTTATTCATGTCCAGTGCCTCAGATTTACATATTTCACACAGCCATATCAGTTTCCTGTTTTTTCTTTCAAGGTCTTTGACTTCCTGAACTATGTGGCCAGTACAGTTCTCGTGGGTATTTTCTCTGCACCTATCGCATTCGATTGTGCTGTCCTCGTTAATGCATTGCCTCTGACATATTGGGCAAAATTCCCTTTTGTTGCTTCTGGCTGAGGAGCCTCTTTCTCCCTTATCAGGACAGCCCTCGTTGGAAAACTTCTTCACGCCCCGCTTACAGTGAGGCTTCCTTGTTCCTAAGTGCAACGATCAGCGTTAAATTCCTTCGCACACTGCCTGCAGGGCAGCTTTCCTAGTTCTGTGGGTAGTGCTAAACTCCTTTGCACGTTTCCTAAAACCATAGGAAATGATAGAAGAAAAACCTGTAAAAGAATTAATGTTTAATAGTTCTAAGGTTTTAGACGCCGTAACACTCGCCGGTTATACGATTTAGAGCACTCAATCCATTGATTTACTGTTTCTGAAAACCATGCGAAATGATCGACGACAACTCATAATTGCAGCACGTTATAGCAACAGTATTTGTAAATAGCACACTTCTTACAAAAATCGAGATTTATGAAATTAGAATGCAGAAGAAAAACCTGTATCGCGGCATATTAACAAACCTGGAATTTAACAAACCTGAAATTCCGTAAATCCATTGTTTAGACGAATGAGTTTAAGTCATGTGTGTGCTGAGTCCATTGACTGAAAGCTTAGCAGTAACCCTCGCCGGTTATACGATTTGAGTACTCAATCCATTGATTTACTGATTCTGAAAACCATGGGAAATGATAGAAGAAAAACCTGTAAAAGAAATAACTTAATGTTTAATGGTTCTAAGGTTTTAGACGACGTAACACTCACCGGTTAAACGATTAGAGTACTCAATCCATTGCTTTACTGTTTCTGAAAACCATTCGAAATGATCGATATTTATGAAATTAGAATGCAGAAGAAAAACCTGTGAAATAATTAACGTTTAGCCTAATAGTTTTAAGGGTTTAGACGACAACTCACAATTGCAACATGTGAGAGCATCAGTATTTGCAAATCGCACACTTCTTACAAAAATGGATATTTATGAAATTAGAACGAGAATGAAATTCGACACTGCTAATTTATGAAATTATACGATTTGAGTACACATTCCTTTGATTCACTGTTTCTGAAATCCATGCAAAATGATAAAGGAAAGACCTCAAAATGTTAAAATGACATAAAACGGGCGTCACAGCGACCAAAATGTGAAATGGACAGCAATTATGGAGCGTATTTCATACATCAACAGTATCTGCAAATCGCACACTTCGTACATTTTTTAAAGTCATTTTTTAAAGAAATTATTGATATTTATGAAATTAGGGTGCAATTCGTCACTGCTAATGTCTATTCTCTTTCATTTGAATGCTCATTTTCACATGTTGAACATCCTCGATGTAAACCTAGAACATTGCCATGTTCCTCGAAACATCACTCCTCCTTTAATCTTTAAATTGTTTAAATATAATAAAAATTGTAACAGAATGTTTAATTGAAAATTCCTAAAGTTGTTTTAAATGAAAATAAAAATTATTATTAAAGTTCAAATATTAATAAATATTAATATCATCCAAATATTAATTTTATCCACGGATTATTTATTATCCAAATAAATATTAATGGCTAAAATATTTATTAAACATATTATTCCGAAATAGAAATAAGTTAATATTATTATTTATTATGGTCAGCTGTTTATTGGTTAAATTACTTCATTAATTCCATTATAACATTTAGTTTCTCATAAATATTATTAAGTTTTAAGCTTGAATATTATTTACAATAATATTATAGAATATTTATAATGTTTATAGCAATTACTAATACATTGCTTTCTTTTAACTTCAACCTGTTCCGTTTCTTTCTCTCATTACATAGCGTCAACTTTGATCTGCCAGATGGCCATCATCGTTGCATCCAAGGTCTCGCTTATATGGCCGAACGATTAAGTTAAGCTCTTATGATTTCTTTATATTCCTGGATAATAGTTTTAATAATGATTAACAATTTTATTATCCTCAATTCTTTTCCCAAGTATTTTCCGCGAATTGACTTTATCAGTTCAACTGTAAGTCGATTTTACAATTATAATATACACCAATGATCTCTCCTAGATCCATACTGCAATAAGATTTCTAATACGTTTCTGAAAATACGTTTACAATACGTATTATAGCTTTCTCTTAACATCAATGCTATATTAACATCCATTTTATCATTTCCAAACAATAACTTCTCTCAACAATACGTGTAAAATGCGCATTGTGTCTTCATGAACTTCCTTTTAAACAATTATAGCTTCAATAATGCTCCACTTCATAAATGTGAGCAACATTCTTCATTATCTCTTATTTAAAATTCATCACTTGACTTCTCCTTCTCATTAAAAGCTTTACTTGATGTTTACAGTGTATAACTCCTTTAGTTGTTAAAATATTTTATAATGATCGACATTCTTTAACAGCGATGATGTCATGGTTTACTAAAACTTGTTACTTGAATTTACAATAATCGTTGTTATTATTTAATAATTATAAACATTCATCACTCCTCTCTTGTCTTTACAAATTATTGCTTTGTAACAATCTAAAGTCAACAACAATATTTTTAAAGGTTGTAAAAGTGTTTATTACAATTCTCAATAATTATGATATGTCGTGGCAGTAGATAATAATCCTCAACATTACATAATTTACCCATCGATAAATTATTGTAAATAAATTTAGTCGTTATTAGAATGACTCGAATATAATATCAATCATTAATAAAGTTAAATAGTTCAATTGAATAATATTTGAAGTAGCTTCAAGCTTAGTATCAGATATAACAAGTATAACTATACTCTAATATGTCGTAATAATTCTTCCAAGATCGTCGATAGATAATATGAAACGTCGCTAAAAAGTTTCATTATTGATGAAAATATCTTCTCCTAATCTAAGTTACTACTTACGCTAAAATTCCCAAAATATTAACAATCCAAAGTAAATTCAAGATAAATTGAAAATAAATTCGAAATAAATCCGAAATAATTAATAAAGGGTCTTAAATTCCAAAAATACTGAAAATCGAAGTTCCAAATAAATACTATCCAACTCTAGGCTTAAAATTCTCAAAATTACAGTTTAATAATAAATCATTCCAAAATGAAAAATATTCTGAAGTTCCGAATAATAATTCACTGAAGTATAAATTAATCAAAATGATGAAATGGTGCCACTCTACAATATTCTGACTACTGCAAACTACAAAACCAACTTCTACGAACGAAGATCACGCTCTACCTGGTGTTAATACCTCGTAGAATAAGTGTAGTGGAAATTACTGTCGACACCAGTTATTCCACACTCTGAGTACCTCTTCTTCTTCCTCCGGAAACTGCATCGTTACGGCTCGAACCTGGACCTCCAGTTTCAAACTGCCTCGCCTGGTCACGAACTAACACATCTTCTGCCACTCCGCTGTCGAACGAATGTTCTAACTTCGAAGTAGAAGTCTCTACTATGCTTCGAACTCGGTAGATAGTCCTCATGATGTAACAGTCTGTTTCCGAAATGTAGATGTAAGTAAGAGCTGTGCAATAGTTGTACTTCATACTGATGGTTTAATTTCACTATCGGTTGCTCGATAATCTAGCCGGTCAATATACGTCATATCCCTTATCCATTGTGGTTTAAACTGCCATCGCAATCACTTCAAACACGTAGTCACGCATTCCCCCTAATATTTGCGTATATAACATCCTGACAATGAGTTAATATCAAGAATGATAACTGTTCATAGTTCACCGTCAATGCTATTTGAATGCACACACACGGTATGACTTGTAACCATCGTTGCGAACATGCACTCTGCCTTGCCTAGCACATCGCAAATGTCTCTCTCTCGTTTGAGATAATCACTTTTCTTGTGAGTAGCTTCCACTGCGAAAACGACTAGACATCTTCATAATTTCGTCGTGATAGTTATGTAAAAGATGAAAATAATGTTTCTCTGTTATATTATTGAACTTTCGTAGCTTTAACTTGAACGATAACTGATATATGAGCAACTTTGTAATCTTGTTCAATCCACGGACACTTTGTTATATGCTCGGCCTGCGTTCCTCGCTCACCGGCGGTCAAGCGATTCCGTAAAATCCCCCGCTACTAATTACGCGCTTCTTTCAGTATCCAGCCTGACGCTGGACTCCTCGCTGCAAAAGACCTCGATAACTGCCACGTAACCTCGCAAATCAAAACTTGTGACATGGCGACTCATGAATATTGGGGGCAAACCAAGGTATTGCATCTTCACTTATATTTTAACACAGAGTTTTCAGACTTCCTTACAAGTGTGTTTATCATAATCCTCATTAATTTACTGTAGATACATCTCCAATGTTTTAATTATACGTTTTCTCTCTTCTTAACCAAAATATCAATATTAATCTCCACTCGAGCTTCTCATTACGCGCGGCAAATTTCTCCTTCCCTCGCGCACTCAGAAATTCAATTAGCCAATCAATGCCTTTCTTCTCCAAGATGAGTGTTGCTATGTTGAAACTAGCCAAATACGACACGTGACAAGGTTAAATCATGGCATGGGTGGCTCTTTTTCCTTCGTCGTCTGCGATCTGAATCCTTCATTACTTCAATAAAAATTTCATGTTGCACAACTCTTAAAAATACTGCAATCTTCTCCAAATTTTACCAAAATAACCAAAATGTCATTCTCTCCATCTTGAGCATCTTAAAATTCGAGTTTAGTACGGAGGTAGCACTAGCAAAGGGCATGTTTTATATCTTGACGGAAACGTAATGGCGGTCACCCAAATGTTCAAAGCTTAAATCAAATTACTGATCTCTACCAGATTTTGCAGCAACATACCTTCATCTGCCCAATAGTTTGAATATGGCGGCCGTATATGTATGCAAATCCCTCACTGACTCTACGTATAGCACTTTCCAATATTCAACCGGACGAATGGAGCTAGACTGGTCTAGCTAGGGCAGCCAAATACTGTTTACACCGTAGAGTCGGCCAGGGGGATGACAGTTAATAGGGAGCGCGTGGGTCGGAGTAAGGCCCTGTACTGGATGTTTTGCCAACCAATGAAGAATTAATTTTAGCACTAAGGTTCCGTAGTTGGCACTCATGAACGTTCACATCAAACCGACTGGCGAAAGCGGGAATAGTCTGTTTTGAATGATTTTCCTCGTGGTGTTGTTGGTTGTTTTGATTTGTTCAGTATTTTGATCGTTTATTTGAATTGAATTGAGAGTCAATCATGCCACTGCAAGGGAGGAAAAATTGCCAAGCACCGGGATGTAAGAATTATAATGATAGTAAGAACAATACGGCAATTTTCATCTTCCTGGTGTTGACCATGTGTAAAACTAGTGGGCAATATGGACTACTCTAGAATAAAAATATATAGAGAATAAATGTGTGCATTTCATCTCTAGTTTGTTTTCTTACCCATTCTCCTTTGCATTGCAATAAAATTTGTGGTTTAGGGCTACGTGGAGCGGTGGGTGGGTGGCAGCCGGCATGCTAGGCAAAAAGTGAGGTTATGGCAATGTAGTGTGTGCATTTGGACAGTTTTCTTTATATTCATCGAATATCCCAACAATTCTGTAGAGTATGTGAGCATTTTTAATTAGCCTAGAGGTGAATTAAGCTCTAGAACGGCATAACTGAGTCCTTCGTGACAAATCTATTGCCAACATTGGTATATATCAACATGTATTATTTTCCTATCTGGACGTATATTTCAGCGCCTAGCGAAAGGCGCAGTTATGTTTGTGTTATTTTCATCGATAATCAATAACTCATCTTAGAACATACTGTTCATTTACGTGTAATAAAGGCTACATTCATATGGCTTTTTAGTTTTTATGTTGCCAGACTTGCCAGTACAATCCATAGCCTCAGGTGATGTTCTCTCTCGGAAATTCTATAACCAAAAGTGACGAATCTCTTATACTTACATGATCCTTGGAGTCGGCCAACTTGAGCTAGAGCTTAGAGCCGTCTCCACTAGGGTTCTCTACCACCTGTGTACACTGGAGAGGAGCTTAGTACATCCTAGCTAGAGCTACACTACGCCCTAGCTAGGGCAAAAGCTCTCCAGTGTACGGGCACCATAAGTAGGACAACTGAGCATCTTGTATCCAAGAGGTCTCTGGGCAAAGTGGTAGAGACAATCTTATTGGTAGCCATAGCAACTAGAGCACTCTATAACCTAAGAAGGGCAACTGAGCATCTTGTATCCAAGTGGTCTCTGGGCAAAGTGGCAGAGAAAATCTTGTTGGTAACCATAGCAACTAGAGTAGGCTACTCTATTGCCTAAGTAGGAGAACTGAGCATCTTGTATCCAAGAGGTCTCTGGGCAAAGTGGTAGAGACAATCTTGTTGATAACCATAGCAACTAGAGCACTCTATTACCTAAGTAGGACAACTGAGCATCTTGTATCCAAGAGGTCTCTGGGCAAAGTGGTAGAGACAATCTTGTTGGTAACCATAGCAACTAGAGTAGGCTACTCCATTGCCAAAGTAGGAGAACAGGCCATCTGGTATCCAAGAAGTCTCTGGGCATAGCAACAGAGACAATGTTGATATTGAATACAGCACTCTAGCTGTCATATCTCCCGGGTAATAATGATTCATTCGATGTGTTGAACCACGTTATGCTGTGCCACTGCTGGTATTACCAAATATTTTGATAATATATTATCAAAACTTAAAGGCAAAAGTTTATAAGATAGTTGTACGTCCGGCAGCAATTTATGGGGCAGAATCCCGCCCAATGACAAGAAAACTCGAACAGGCTCTGCACACGATGGAGATGAAGATGTTCCGTTGGACACTTGGACTGACTAGATATGACCATGTCAGAAATACAGATGTTCGACAACAATTAGGTGTCACACCAATTACGGAGAAAGTGAGGGAAGCGCGTCTCCTTTGGCATGGTCATGTTATGAGAATTCCGGTCGACTCTGTCGCCAAAGTAGCTTTCAACCTGGACCCAGGTGGACTGCGACCACGCGGACGACCTGCGAAGCGTTGGATCGACAACATTAAGACGGATATGCACGATGTTGGCTTACAACCTGCAGATGTTAACGACAGAAAAAGGTGGAGAACATGTAGTAGAGCAGCGGACCCCGTACTGGGATAAACCCTCGGAAAGAAGAAGATTATCAAATATTAAAACATACAGATATTTTCTCTCAAGTAATTCTTATATCAACATCTCCAGATATATTTTCTGTATATTTTTTGACCGTTTGTGGGAGTAATTGCAGGTTTGCTAGTGCTTTGTAGAGCTATTTCGTCTTGTATATTTGGATCTGACAATGCCCACTTGACGAGCGAAGCATGACATCCCTCTTCTGTCGTCCATGACACCCATACAGTATATCATCATATATATTATTTCAGTAGTATAGATCCCTCCTGCGGCACTCACAAGCGACCCATCGTGAAAATGAGCATTCAAATGAAAGAGAATAGACATTAGCAGTGATAAATTTAATTCCATAAATATCAATATTTTCTTTAAAAAATGACTTTAAATAAAATGTACGAAGTGTGCGATTTGCATATACTGTTGATGTTTGAAAATACGCTCCATAATTTCTGTCCACTTCACATTTTGGTCGCTGTGACGCCCGTTTCATGTCATTTTAACATTATGAGGTATTTCCTTTATCATTTTGCATAGATTTCAGAAACAGTAAACCAAAGAAATGAGTGCTCAAATCGTATAATTTGATAAATATCGAATAACCGGTGAGTGTTATGATGATCCAATTTTCAGTGATTGCCTTCTTAAGTTAGGGAACGTAGAACTTGGAATTCTAACTGAAATGTAAATAGTGTTCTATAATAATTTGGTTGAAATAAAAACATAACAACCTTTCTCCTTAAGTCTCCTATTATAAAACTATTGGGGAAAGTGTGGTTTATGATCATGCGAGATTTCTCGCACGGGTCCGCCAGTATACAGTATTTTTAGCCTACTTTCGATTTTTGCAAAAAATGAAAGTAGACTTATGAGATCAACACAGGGCGAAAAAAGTGTGTCTGTCTGTGTGTGTGTATGTGTGTGTGTGAGTCTGTGTGTGTGTGTGTATGTGTGTGCGTGAGTCTGTGTGTGTGTGTGTGTGTGTGTCTGTGTGTGTGTGAGTGTGTGTACTCTGAATGTCTGTCCCCCCCTATCAATTCGAACACGGTGAATGCGAATTGAACGAAATTTGGTACAAAGGTAGCACTAGCAAAGGACACCTCAGTGTCATGTTTTATATCGCCGCCATCTTTACTAAAACTGAATGGCGGCCACTCAAACGTTCAAAACGTAAAATCAAATAACGACTAACCAAATCATCCGATCTCTACCAAATTTGGTAACAACATACCTTCGTATAGGATGCGTCTTGGGACCAAACTACAAGGTCGTCCGCCATACCATTTCAGGATGGCGGCCGTGCGAATTATGCAAACTTTATAATCCATATCATGGGACCCACCAGTTCCGATTATCGAGCCGAGAATCGTTTTAACTGTTCTAAAGGAAGAGGCACGTTCGAAATTAAAAGTTTATTTTGTAATACTATAGTGCAGACGTGATTTTAAAAAGCTGAGCTGATTCAGTAATAAGACAAGATGGCAGCGGATATCTTGTGCCTGACTTATATTTCACTAATTTGAGTATTGCCTGCAATATAGCGTACTGATAAAAAATAAATAAACTTTGTATGAAATGCTTTATATATAAATAATATACTCCAGTGATGAAATCGTTTAGTATAAATCATTATTTGCTAACAAGTTCTATGTAAGTCATTTTAAATAGAACGATATTCGTTGACACAATTAGCTCAGTGGTAGAGCGATAGCCTGTCGCTCAGATGCCTATGGTTCAAACCCGATCAGAGCTAGGTTTTTTGCTTGAAATGTTATATGTTTATTGTTTTGTAATGACTCAGATGTTTTAAAATTAAGCGTTATATTGTGCAAATTATGGTGTAAAATATATATTTAATTAAAACATAATTCGCCAGCAGATTTACTCGAGACATCTAGCTGCCAAAAAGGTAACTTCCAGATTTTATTGAAAAGTTTCTTCTTCTGGCCGCTAGAATGCACTCGCTCTGTTAGGATTATATTGTTCGATATTTCACCACTAGATGTCCCGACTAGTCTACGTGGGGATCCATTGATTACTATACCATTATCATTCTATGCGCATCGAATTTGAAGAATGACAAGTTGATACTACGATACATTTTAACTTTTTATTTTAAAGGGTTTGTAACAGCCTATTTTGCGTTACTTGAAAATGTTATTAAGCGTTATATTGTCCACATTATGGTGTAAAATATATAATTAATTAAAACATAATTCGCCAGCAGATTTACTCGAGACATCTAGCTGCCAAAAAGGTAACTTCCAGATTTTATTGAAAAGTTTCTTATTCTGGCCGCTAGAATGCACTCGCTCTGTTAGGATTATATTATCGAAAATATCCACATAGTTTGTATACACACGTCTCTGTAGGGTCATGGAAAGATTTGTTAATTCAATTAGGGTTGTGAAAGCCATGCACAACCAGACGTGTAAAGACATGCCTCAACTCAAAGTTGGATGTTGCCCACGGCAGGTCGTAATAATAATAATAATAATAATGTTATTGGTTTTACATCCCTTTTAACTACTGCTGCTTTTAGAGACACCGGGGTGCCGGAATTTTGGCCCGAAGGGGATCTTTAACGTGCCAGTAAATGTACTGACACGGCTCCCTCGCATTTGTGCACCCTCAAATGCCAGCTGACTGCGCCAGGATACGAACCTGCAACCTAGGGCCCAGCAAGCGAGAACGTTACCGCTGAGCCACGCCGCCAGTCCGGTCGATTATGTCTCCAGATCCATAACATTCTTGATATACTTCTTATCTTTCTTTCTTTCTTTCTTTCTTTCTTTCTTTCTTCAATGATGGTAGCAGTTTTTATCTAGGTCGTGGCGTTTGGTAGAGGTAAATCGTTTCTAAGGTCTTCAACAAAGAATAGTTCTATTATACTCTTTGATAATAACAACGAGTTATAACTATACTCACACATTTAGGAGAAAGTAGGCTATATGTTCTTTACTGAACATCTTGTTAGTCACATGTAATTATTATCATTTTTTTGCATGTTCCGGTAATTGGGAATATATTGTGTTGACCGACTGAAAAGTAGTAATATCATTTGTCAATAAGGCAACACTGAAAAAGCTCTCTATGTGTATGTAATTCAGGAGAGGATTGGGAAGGAAGCAGCAGTGGCCTTTAGTTAGGACCATCCGGGCATTCACCTGGAGTAGAAATCGGGAAGTACGGAAAACCACCCTCAGACCAGAATTGAATTTCTTGGCAGAGGAGGGGATAGAACGTGGACCTCTGGGGTGACAGCCAAGAATGCTAGCCACTACACCATGAAGTGGACTATGTTCATGTTTGGAAGAGGGGCAATGATTATGATTGTTGGGAGTGTATTTTCTTTTAATGAAAACTGTACCTTCACGTGGGGAGCTGTGTGCTATCCAAATCCATCAGATCAAGTGTAGAGAATGTGCTTCGTCGAAATTAAGGCAGAAAGGCGGAGGTGAGATTTAACGGCCGTGTCATTGCTAGCGGTTTCAGACCGCGAGCGAGGGGGACGTTGGTAATGAGACCCGCAGAAAATGTCTGGAAGTGATATCTGTATGCCGCATCGCTTGAACAGAGCCGGGAAGATTGGCGAAATTTAAAATGCAAGAGCAATCTCAACGAGGAAGCTGTGAGAAGAAGTCGCTTTAGTTAGAAATGTAACAGACGTTAGATGATAATGATCGGTTTTTTCAGAAACCTCATAAGTCACCAAAAGTTAATTTTACAGGAGAGCAAAAAAACTAATTTTATTGTTTAGTATCAATCGAATGAAAATATTTTTTGTTTTATAATGTGGTACCTAATCCTTTTGAGTATCCTGGGACCTAAATATGCTTTGGAGAGCATTGGTTTAGCCACACTATTATTAAAAAAAAATGACTTGTGGGGTTTTTGACAAAGAATGTTCGCAAAAGTAGGGTTCTTGAATCGAAAAACTAATAAATATACTGCATATATCACTATTTTGTTTATTTTAACACTAGCAGGTACCCGCAGCTTCGCTCGCGATCAAGACAATGGGGACGATGCATTATTGCTGATAATTGGTCTATTCTATTACAGCAATCGCGGCTAGAGGTGGGTCCATTCTAATTCTGAAAATTTCTGATACGTACAGTATATTGAAATGAGCAGCATAGTGGGAAATTTATAGAGTTGTGAAAGTCTGCAGGGTACGATGTTACATTATGTGAACACATTTGAAAATAACGTTTTTGGTTTTACCATCTTCTGCTGAGACATAACGATTTTGTTGTCCGGATACTCGTGAGCACGCCTCATACCGTTGCCCATGAGAAGAAATGGTTTTGTCTAATGTACACCTATTGCTGTTAAGTGTGTGTCATTGCGCTTTGTTAATATAAATTGCTAATATTGTTTCAAGAGGGAACTGCACTCTTGCACACTGGAATGGCAAATCTATCGGAATATGGGGGATTAAAAGTATTTTTCCTTAATCTATTCTGGGTGTAATTTTGCCCCACTTATTGATGATTTGAACGTCAACATGAAGCTATTAATAGACCTATAGTAAAATAACTCCTACCTTGGCCGCTGATGTACATTATGCAGTCTCTTCCAGTGTTAGGCCTACATCCCAGGGATTGAAATTCCCCAACAACCCTTTTGCAACACATGTGTCTCTAAGTACTGTAATTAAAATTACTGATTGTTGTTGTTTGAGTCTTCAGTTTTTTGACTGGTTTGATGCAGCCCTCCATTCCTCCGTCTCCTGAGCTAACCGTTTCATCTCTACATAGCTACCACACCCTACATCCGAGGCAATCTGTTTAACAAATTCTAACCTCGGTCTAACCCTACAGTTTTTGTCCTCGACCCTTCCTTCCATAACTAAGCTTGCTATTCCTGGGTGTCTTAATATGTGTCCTACCAACCTATCTCTTGTCTTCATTAGCAGTCGCCAGAAACATCTCTCCTCTCACTCGTCTTAATACCCCTTCGTTTGTAACCCTATCTACCCATCTGATCTTCATCATTCTCCTGAAAAAAAAAAAACACATTTCAAACGCTTCAATTCTCCTCTTTTCTGCTGCACCATTAGTCCAAGTTTCACTTCCATAGAGCGCCACGCTCCACACAAAAGCTTTCATAAATGACTTCTTAATACCTAAATGTACATTCGATGTCAACAGATTCCTTTTCTGTAGAAATGCTTTCCTTGCCTGAGCTAACCTGCTTTTTATATCCTCTTTGCTTCGTCCATTACTGGTTATTTTGCTTCCTAAGTACCTGTAACAGAAGTCTCCTACTTCCCGTAGCGTTTCACCTGCCAATTTGATGTCCATAGAGGTTTCTGATTTATTTCGGCTGAATTCCAATAATTTTGTTTTACATTTATTGATTTTCATCATGAATTCATTCGTCAAGACGGAGTCCATACCATTCAAAAACTCGTTCTAATCTTCTGGCGTATTGGCCAAGATGACGATGTCTTCAGCAAATCTCAGAGATGAAATTATTTCTCCTTGAATCTTCACTCCGACTTTAAATTGTTCTCCAATTTCCTGATTATTGTGTTTTTAGAGATCTTTGAAATGCGTTGCCCTCACACATGGTGCAGATGCATTGTCAAAGGAAAACATTCCATGTTACGAACATGGGCCGCATAACCTGTACCGAAAGCCTATGCTGGACAGCAGTTCCTTGAACTCAGATTTGCCAACATTTTATTGTATCTTTCCATTTGGTATGTCTCTGTACCTCAACATTCAGAAGAGTGCTTTAAAAATCATGTCTTGTGTAAATTTTGGAAAAAGTAGTGAGTGTGGTTTTTGCCGGAGTGGATACTCGCTAGTAGAAATTCTTTTCAGTAAAATAGACTGGTTCACAATTTTGGTAAGTGCACATTGAGGTATATGACGGCGGGATGCCTTAAGTGTTAAGGAAACGGCAATAGCCGCCTCAGAGCTTCGTTGCTACTGAAATAATGACCAGACTGATATTTGTACTTACCTATACGGGATTTGTGAGCCCAGTGTTTATGAAATTGAACGTAGTTATATCGCTACCTTTATTTAATAGCCGCTACTGTAGTGTTTAAAAATTAAAGGTGGTATTAGAAGGCACTTCCCCTAATTTTTTTACCCCTGACACTACAGCCCATGAAGGGCCTAGGCCTATCATGCGACCGCTTCCTTGCCATTTGGCCTGCAGATATTGTGGTGACGCGTGGTCAGTGCATAGTGTCCCCTCAGCCATTAATCTTGTTCTTCGTGACTGGGGCGCTGCCTCACAGCTACTCAATTGTCCTCACCAATCTGAGTGCAGCCCGTTGCAGCCCTCACGTCAGTGTCTAAAATCTCTGACGGAGCCGGGAATCGAACCCGGGGCCTCCGGACGAGAGGCAGGCGCGCTACACTGTTCTTATTGTGTTTATATATATCTTGAAAAGATAATAAATGGAGTGGCATTGCCTCCTACAGGGATATATAGGAAATCAGATGTCATACCTTGAGGTAGTGTTGCCATGGAAACGGACTTGCGATTAGTTCATCAATCAGAGCGAAGATAGTTTTCTGCGAATATCTTTGAAACTGTTGGTTTTAGGGCCTTAAAATGTAGTTTTCGGTGTCCCGCAGGGACATACCGAGTATTGTTTCTTGCACCGAGGGGAGTAAAATGAGCTTTGTCCGGTTTTTATGCAACAACTTCGATATTTTGTCCTGGTTGAGTATTTTTGGTGACTTTTCTGTTATGTTGCCCGTTCCACGGGTACAATAATTTATTTCCGGACGAAAGGCAGCCTATATGTTATCTCATGGTATAAGCTGTCTCCATTTCAAATTTCATCCAAATTCGTCCATCCGTTTTAGTGTCAAGAGGTAACAAACTAACACACACACGGACACACAGATTTTCACAATTATAATATACTAGCAGAAGTACCCGTTCTTCGAACGGTGTTATATATTAACACCAGACATTATCAATTGAGCTACTGTTGCAATGGTTAGCGGTTTGTCATTCCTTCATAAGTTTATCAGATCGAAGTTAGTTTTCTGGGAATATCACACACACTGTTAATTTAAGGGCCTTAAAATGTAATTTTCGGAGACCCCTTATGGACTCGCGAATTTTGTGTCTCACAATGAGAAGCGCAACATATGCTTTGATCGTCCTTCTAGGATAATTTTTATATTTCGCCTATTTTAGCATGTATTTTGAGAAGTTTTTCCCTATATCCACCCTTCTACTGTATGAAAAGTACGGTGAGGAGTTTTATAAATGATTGGTGTATTGACTCATGTTTACCATACCTAATGTTACGATGCACCAAGCATCCGAACACGATTTATAGGCGTACATAAAGATACACAGAAAGACAGACAGACAATTCTATTGTCTGCAACATATCACCCAGATATCCAAATATGAGTATATCTACCATACAGTATCAAACAAAATCATCCTTACGATGAACCCGTATGTCGACAACAACAAAAAAAGATTAGTTAAAATGTGCTCTCAAACGAAACTCACCTAACGTGTACTTTCTGACGTGAAATAGATTTGAAAGCCTTGCAGACAAAACGCAATACACCTCACATAAAAATGACCCTCTACGTTGTGTTAGGTCCCCATGCACAGGAAGACCTCTTTCATAAATTATAATGGCTTGTGGTGCATGAAAATTCAAGTTCTTTAGCCTCAAATGGCCCAAATTCCTAAAAGCCGCAAAAAATGCTGATTCAATTCAGGAATTTTTGAAAATAATGTTGCTGTTTGGAGATATAATAGACTTTCTGTACTATATGTCGCACGTGAAATTGCATGAAAAAATTCTAGGTTACCCCTTGACCCCCTTAATTGCATTAACGAATTATACAGTCTACGTTGGTTCCGTGATAACCTTATAGCCATTTACAAACTTTCACAGAAATGGAATAAATGGAGTAGCCTAATAATAATATCGTATGGCCTCGGCTGCCGGGTGAAAGCTTCGTAATTTGACACCCAGAGGGTAGCTTGCATGTCGAAATTTTGTTGTTCCTTGAATCACTATGAAAGTCAAGGAGGGTAGATATCTAACCTCCTTGAACACTATAGCACTTTCTAGTAGAGAAATGAGGAAATTTGTGTTGGTGGAAACTCCTGAGATTAATTTTGCCATTATGAACACGGCCTACTGAATTCAAATGGGTTCTTTGACATGCCAACATCGTATGACATGCGTATCGTATTTTTGCCGCCTTTCAAAAATCACTTACCACGGCCAGGAGTGAACCTGCAATCTTGGGGTTAGTAGACCGACACGCTATACGCTCACCAACCGTGGCAAGGTATAAATGGAGTGACATTGCTTCTTATAGAAATAGATGGAAAGTTGGATGCCACCCCTTGAGATAATGTTATCATGGTTACCGATTTCCATTCCTTCATTAGTTTGTTAAATTAAATTAACTTAGTTTTCTGGGAATATTTCAGATACTGTTGGTTTTAGAGCCTTATAATGTAGTTTTCGAGGCCCCCAAGTTTTGTTTCTGGCACCGAGGGGCTTTGTCTCCTCGTTGTACGCCATAATATAATACTAATAATAATAATAATATAATATAAGGATAGGAATATAATAGACCTGCCGTACCACACCCGCAGGTGTAAATCGCGTGAAAAAATTCTAGTGGACCCCTTGACCCCCTTAAGCGCATTATACGTATTGATGAATATTACAGCTTAATTTCTTTCCGTGATAAGGCTTCTAGCCGTTTGCAAACTTTCACACTAATGTAATTAATCTAATTTCATTGCGTCTTACAGCACTAGATGGACCTCTGAGAATCTGTTGCCATGGTTACCGGCTTGAATTCGTTCATTAGTTTATTAAATGAAATTAGTTTTCTGGGAATATCTCAAAAACGGTTGGTTTTAGGGCCTTAAAATGTGGATTTCGGGGATCCTTTAGGGCCCCCGAGTTTTGTCTCTCACATTGAGGGGCTGAAAATGATCTTTGTCTCGTCCTTCTACTCCTATTTCGACAGGTATTTTAAGGGTGTAGGCCCTCTTTTATGAGAGGTACGGAGAAGGGTTACATCAATGATTAGTGTCGTGCCTCTGATGGATATCTGTACCAAATTTTACGTTGATACACCCAGCCGTTCTCGAGTTATAAGGGAACAAAGTTGTCCACAGACAAACAAACAAACAAACAAACAGACAGACAGACCAAAAAATTATTTTCGTGCGCATCCATAATAAAACAGTCTGAAACGCGTAAATAACTCAAATTTCCGTAGAAATTGCGAAAAAACATACAAACTTTATTTTTTTTGTATGTAGAGATATACTGCACCGCTCGGTGTTGACCGTGTTTTATTGCACAAATGTAGTTTTTACTCGCTAACCGTTGGAGATACACGAAAAGTGATAAGGACCTTTTGGATAGGACATTAAATGCTAAATCTTGTGTATGCATCAAAAGTTTTCTATTTCTTAGCGTTCTCTTTTTATTTGATATGGAAATATGACATTTTGAAACCAAAGGGTGTTGTGACGTCACTAAAATGGTCGCCATTTTTTAATAGTGCAAAATATCGAAATTAAAAGTATCCTACATGTAACCATGGTAAATCAGCTACATCCATGCAAAATTTCATTTTAATCGGACAGGTGGTCTTGCGTTATTGAGTAACACACAGACAGACAGACAGACAGACAGACAGATAGAAAGACAGACACACACCATCTCATTTTTATATATTAGTATGATTTATAATTTCTGGAAAGATATCATTACTTATAATATGTTCTTATACTAATAATAGCTAAATACATACTAATATTATTATATGCTCTTAAAATAAAAAAATTGTAAGGTAATTCTTTCTCTTCAGTCATACCTAAGCATCTCAAATCTAAGTGATTCTTCATCATTATCATTTGTAGACTATCAATAGCTTAATCTGAGAATCCTTGAGAAATTTGGCAGCAGAAAATACTGTATAAGTCACTGACTTATGGGCTTTTCAAACAAAACTCATTTCAACAGATCTCATTTCCCACTGTGATTATGCTCGGACTTATGGAATATTTGCACACAATATGGAGCTAACTGAGTACAACCTAGTTTTATGTCAAACCCATTTTCACAAAAACAACTTGACTTATTGGGTTTCTGAAAAAAACCGATTCATTGTTGTCTTAAGGGGCCTAACATCTAGGTTATCAGCTCATACCTGTTTGGGTAATCGTGAAATTGATGATGAAACTCTTGCTATAACGATTATTGATGTGTAACATCTTTCCACTCGGTATCTGTATATCTTTTGTGGGGGTGATTTTGAAAAATGAAACGAAAATGGATGGGACGGAAACAATGAGCGTGCGGTGGCAGAGATTGGTACCACGACGTTCTATCGGCCGTGTGGCTATGTGGAATGTAAATCACATACGGTTTACTTCAAGGTTTGGAGGCCCCATTACAGATATTACTACAATAAATTATCTTCAAGTTGTCGTTCTTTGGTGTGAGAATATTCATTACTAGCATTAACCGTCGCGGCTTCGCCCACGAATATTCTAGTTGTAAAAAGCACATTTAGCATAATCTCAATCATGAATGCTATGACTGATTTATCCTTGGTATGAATAATCAGACTTTATCATTTCAGTTACTGGTGCAGTGGTTAGTTTTCTTTCTCATTCCTTCATAGGTAGGTATATCAGAGCGAAGTTAGTTTTCTGGGAATATCACAGACACTGTTAATTTAAGGGACTTTAAATGTGGTTTTCGGAGACCCTTTATGGACGGGTGAAAAAGATCTTTCGTACCACACTCACACGTGAAAATTGCGTAAAAAAATTCTAAAGTGCCCCTTGACCCCCCTTAAGCGCATTATACTGTATGTATTGATGAATTTTACAGCTTAATTTGGTTCAGTGATAACCTTATAACCGTCTGGAAACTTTCACAGCAATGTAATAATTGAAATTGCATTGCGTCTTACAGAAATAGATGGACCTGTGAGATTCTATTACCATGGTTACCGTGTTGCATTCTTTAATTATTTCATTGTAAATATACATGTTTTAAGGTATTTATATAATTGTGGGGCATTTTAAGAGTAAGTGAGTGCGTTTCGCGTACGAATTGGGTTATGCTGAACCTGTAGGTACCCAATATGTGTAGGTTGGTGTTAATGGGACCTTATTTTCGGTTCAAAATTGGAATGGGACCTTAGCCGAATAATATAGAGAGGGATATCATATTTGCTGAAATTAATTATGATTTATCAAATCTTCATACTTTTGCTGTATTCTTATTTTGTATAAGCACTCGAGGTACTGTCAAGGTTTGTAGGCCCATTTCTAGAACTCTTGTAGGTTGTGATATGTCTGTCTATGGTATGCTTAGTGTTCTTTGGAGGTGGCGTGAGATTGAAACGGAAATGGATGGGACGGAAACAATGAGCACGTGGTGGCGGAGATTGGTACCACGAAGTACTATCGGCCATGTGGCTATGTGGAATGTATATCGCATACGGTTTACTTCAAGGTTTGGAGGTCTCATTACAGATATTCCTACAATAAATCATCTTCAAGTTGTCATTCTTTGGTGTGAAAATATTCATTATATCTTATTTGCTGAAAACAATTATGATATATTAAATCTTCATATGTTTGCTGTATTCTTATTTAATGTAAGCACTCGAGGTACTGTCAAGGTTTAGAGGCCCGCTTCATGAAATTCTGTAGGCTGTGTTATGTCTGTCTTGGTATGTTCAGTGTTCTTAGGAGGTGTCGTGAGATTGAACTGGAGTTGTTATGTTAGGAGGACATGCAAGATGGCCAGCGCGGTGTTGGAGCGCTTCAGTGAGGGTTGCTGGAACTTGTCGAGCGGGAGTGTCTTCTCTGTGGATTCCAGAGGTGTGAGAGACAATGGCTTGAAGGCTTTGTAAAGGAATAGATGAAGGTTATGAATTGTGCTATTAAAAATTGTTTGAGATATATGTGAAGAAATATATAAAAGGAAATATTCTATTGTCTTTACCACGTCGCATTTATAGCTCCTCCAAATAAATAAAATGATGGAATGAGTACTGTCGGTCATGTGGCTATGTGGAATGTATATCGCATACGGTTTACTTCAAGGTTTGGAGGTCCCATTACAGACATTCCTACAATAAATAATCTTCAAGTTGTCGTTCTTTGGTGTAAAAATATTCATTATATTGTTACGTGTTGCCCCTAGTGGCAAGTTCGTTAAGTGGATTACGGTGGGTAGAAGCACAACACAATTGTTCCTTTAAAGAAACGTTTGCTTTATTGCAGGTCAGAAATATGCACCGTACAATAAGCCAATAGAAACAATTAGCTGTCTTACAGAAGCTACCTCCTTTATGGAGCTCGACTCACCCTTTCACTCGGTCTTGCAGTTAATCCTCTCGCTAATGAGGTGGACCGGAGTCCTGGCTGCATTCAGTCTGTCACTCTCTGTTTCTGAATACCGTACTACACACTGTTTCGCAATTCACCACAATGACCTCTGTCGCACTGGAAAACACGCACTCTTCAAATACACAGTCCCTCCGTATGATTCACACTCCTTCGCTGTCAAGAGAATCAGCCTCACTTGGGTTTCGTAATTTCGCACGTCACGTCAACAACTATTGTCGCACTCGCTCAAGAACACTGTTCCTCCCTCGCTGGCGAGGCCGCTTTATATACCGGGCTGGCGACTCAATGAATGGTTCTAGACCAGTCCAGGATTCACAGCTTCTCGAGATTTCCATCACTAGCTGGGTCACGAATATTCTGGTCCATCCCTTTTGTCCTCGCATCCCCGTTGCGTAAGGTGCTGGTAACACACAGAGGCAGGGCATAGCCCGGAGCTGCTGTGACTCTCGCGGCGAGGCGACGAAACAACCTTGCAGCCGTAACAATATCATATTTGCTGAAATCAATTATGATTTATTAAATCTTAATACTTTTGCTGTATTCTTTTTTAATGTAAGCATTCGAGGTACTGTCGGCCATGTGGCATGTTACATATCATATTCGACTACTGTAAGGCTCACAATTCTTTTATTACTAACTACGGACTTATCACCAAGTTTGAAAGGCTACTAGAACAAGAAATGGACAAATAGAAAATGAATAAGGGAAATAACTGACAGGATGAAAAAACAAGAAGTTCCGTGAAGAACTATACAGCCTACTTTTCATGCCAATGATTATTCTACAGAATATGAACCTATCTAGAATAATGACAAAATTAAGTTGGTAATATCGAAATATCTAATTAGTTCAAAATATACCAGGTATAATGTAGCCTAATAGAGCACTACAGTTGGCTGCCCTGGTGACTGAATATATTCTTAGTTCCATCTCCTAAGGTACAGAATACAAAATTTGGTTGAAGTCCAATGGACCTTACATGCAGACACTGGACCTATCAGCACGCGTAAAAGCATGTTGCCAACAATGTCATGCGTGTGCTGGTCAGAAATAATCTGAAATATTATGATATCTTGTTGTGCCAATATTGGATGAAATCCATTTGTTAGTATAGAAGTTACATGTATTTTAAAATTGGACATATCAGCAGGCATAGAATCATGTTGGCAGCACTGCCTTGTATTAATTACTCCAAATTAATCTAGAATGTCAGGTGCTATACGTGTGCAAAGTATAGAGCTGTTGGCTTGCATACTTTCTGATATATTGATATTAGGGTAAAAAAATATGGACAGCATTTATTAACAGTTGGCAGCCCTGATTGCTCTTAACAATACTTATAGTCATATCTGTTATGGTACACATAGCACATACGAAATTTGGTTGAAATCCAACTGATAGTATAGAAGTTACATGTATTTAAAAATTGGTCCTATCAGCAGGCTTATAATCATGTTGGTAGAACTGACGTATATAAGTTACTCCAAATTAATTTAAAATGTCAGAATATACGTGTGCATAGTTTAAAGCTGTTGGCTTGCATACTTTCTGATATATTGGTATTTGGATTTAAAAAATAGAGAGAGCAATTATTAACAGTTGGCAGCCCTGGTGGCTCTTAAGAACACGCTCAGTCATATCTGTTTATGTACAGATATTACATACAAAATTTGGTTGAAATCCAATTGATAGTGTAGAAGTTATATGCATTTAAACATTGGACCTATCAGAAGGCTTAAAATTATTTTGGCAACACTGTCATGGTTGGCCTGCTGGAAATTAAACTGAAATAGTATTATCTACAATTGTGCCAATTTTGGAATAGCTCCCATGCATACCTTCTAAGATATCGAACATGGAGCTCAAATTTCTAGTGCGTTTTTTCAGCAGTTGGTAGCACTGGCATCATTTTCAAATATGGACGTGAGATATTCCGGTGCACATCTTTACTCATACTACATTTGGTTTTGATTGCTGCAGCCGTTTAGGAGTTGATAGGGGGGGACACACACACAGCCAGACAGACAGGCACACATTTTCCCGGATCGATCTCATAAGTCTACTTTTTCCTCATTTTTGCAAAATGTGAAAAGTAGGCTAAAAAACCTCAACCCTCGAAGAATGAGTATAGAGGCACATGGAAAGTCATGATAGGCAGGTAGGAAAGGGAAAGAGTATAGTGTCCGCCCCGAAGGTAATGGAAAAAGGGGGAGAAAACAGACCCAGATCAGGAATCCCTCGGGATCGCCAACTCCCGAACTCACCAGTCATGAGCCCTTAAGGATGTAGCAATATCCAGGGTGCACTACAAGTGGTGGGGCTATACACACCGTGATCCATTAGGGCATTGATCAGAATGAAGGAGATACCACGAAAGGTAAAGAAAAAGTAGAGGTGTGACCCCTTGAAGAACGATGGTATAAGGAAAGATGAGACACGAGCCAATTAAGGCGGGGAAGTGAAAGACTTCCTATGCCTCGGATACCCTAATACCGTCGGGATCGGAAGAGAGCAAGTGTTGGCCAAGGGAGGTCGACAGGAATGATGACATAAGTAAGTGGAAGTAACGCTGGACTCAGCTGTGGTCTCGTGGCTTTACTTATTTCCGAGTCCCTCAGTCCTCATTCTTCTTTGGTATTTTCTTCCCTGTCTGCCTATTTCCCCTTTTTCCTTGTATTAATACTTGTCCTTTTCATCTAGTAAGTAAGTTAGTTAGGTCAAAAGTTAGTTTCAGTTGTCAGTTTCATGTCCTCATCGTGCATTTTCAGTATCACCCAAACCACGATAACCTCGATGTTAGGCCCCTGAAAACAATAATTATCATCATCATTATCATCATCATCATTGTTATACTCACACCAAAGTACACGGCACTACATGATCACGATGCCTCAAAAATGCTTAAATGAATCAACAACAACGTATATTTTTAAACTGTTGACGCTGAAAAGTTATCAACACTCAGTGTCCATTGTTTCATCTAGCAGGTCTCGCTTTGTGCAGGTAAAGGGGAGTTGTTTATATAAAACCGAATCAACATATTACTGAATCTATATTGAAACCCCCAAATCTGCAGATTCGTTTTTCAACTCGTAATTTCCGTGTGCATTGAATTGAGCGACTTTCCTGTGTAATAATAATAATAATAATAATAATAATAATAATAATAATAATAATAATAATAGCTCGCCACGGTGGGTGAGTGGTCAACGTGTCGGTCTACTAACCCCCAAGCTTGCAGGTTCGCTCCTGGCCGTGGTAAGTGATTTTTGAAAGGCGGCAAAATTACGACACCATGTCATACGATGTTACCATGTCAAAGAACCCATTTGATTTCAGTAGGCCGTGTTCATAATGGCAAAATGAATCTCGGGAGTTTCCGCCAACACAAAGTTCCTCATTTCTCTACTAGAAAGCACTATAGTAATCAAGGAGCTTAGACATCTAACCTCCTTGACTTTCATAGTGACTCAAGGAACAACGAAATGCGACCTGCAATCTACCCTTTGGGTGTCAAATAACAAAGCTTGCGCCCGGCACCCGAGGCCATACGATATTATTATTATTATAGTAATAATAATGGCGTACCGACTCACCAAGGACGATTACAACAAAAAGTCAATATCCCTGAATGCAAAACCCTGGCATTATTGCACTGTCATACGACCTGAGGCTCTGTATGCAGCGGAATGCCTCACTATGAACAAGAAAGGCCTGGTAGAAAAATTGGTGATCAAAGAAAGAAAGAAAGAAAGAAAGAAAGAAAGAAAGATCTTGATGAAAATTCTTGGCCCGATTAAAGCCAAGGGGGATATGGATGACGTCATACCCAAGAGCTGTATATTAAAGTCCAAAAGATCCCTGATGTTATGATGAAATGGAGACTTGCATTTTATGGCCACTTGCTGAGAAAGAAAACCACACGATTGACGAACCGGATCTTTACCTATTTTAAAGACAAGAATACCAAGCCAGCTTGGTTCGAAGAGGTAGAAAGTGACCTACTGAAATGGTGTTTACCTGTGAAGATACTCAAGAATGCAACCCCCTCAGGAAGAAACGAAACGACTACCAGGGTTTTCAAGAAAAACCCAAGTTGAAGACGGGAAAGATGCGGACGGAAGAAAGGAAAGAGCAACACCGGTGACGTATGAGGGAGCACTGGGCAAAGATCAAAGCCCAGAGAAGACAGTTGAAATGACGTGGTCCTTAGTAGACCGATACAATTAAAGAAGAAGAAGAAATAATAATGCCGTACGGCACCCTTGAGGCGGGAAGTGGGGGCGAGTCCATTCTTTCTTGTCGACGATCGTGGCCGACCTGCGCGTTCTAATGAGCATGAGGTGATGATGAAGACGTCACTTATAGCTAGCACCTGGGCCAGGAGATTTAACACCAGGATATTAAAATTCCAGATGGCCCGGCCTGGAATCTAACTTGGGACCCTCATGGCCAAAGTCTAGCGCGCTATCCAATTCGCCACGGCACCGGTTACATCACTATATGACCAGGAGGAAGTGTCTCACTTGGAGTCAACCAATTAGGAGAACTCTTTACAAATTGCGAGCTATTTATCTGTTTGAGCCAGCTGAGGGTTCCTCAGCAGTGCATCTGTCGTCCAGGATAACACTCTGAGGTCTACAACATCAACGGTTCGCTCGCAACTAGTGAGCTCTGGGATTTTGCCACCCCGAGGGATTTCTGAGCTTGGGGTCGCTGTTACTTTTATCTTATACTGTATATTCCAGTGATTCCTTGATTTAAGTGATTTCTTCTTCTTCTTCTTCTTTTCGTCTTCTTCTCGCTTTTTGATGCTACGTCTTGTCGGATGTAAAGATGATTATGATAACCACTGCCAGCTGAATCGCATCCCTCCTGGCTGCTTTAGACTGCCTGCCCATTCAACGCTCAGAGGCGTACAGGATAGGTTGCAGCACCAATCCACTTTGATCACCGCGGCTCTTTCACTGCCAACTTCATCGCGTCCCTCCTGGCTGCTTTAAACTGCCTGCTCATTCAACACTTGGAGGCGTACAAGATATATATTAATTGCAGATTTCATTTCTGATTTACAAAAGCGCACGCAGCAGTACGGCATTCTAAAATCCAAAACACAACTTGGCGGAAAACAAACAACAAACGGTTGAACATCGTAATTCAGCGAGGCTCCAAAGCCTTTGACACTCAAAGCAATGGCTTCTTACCAAGGAAGTCAGACCGTACCTAACCTTACCGACAGTTCAACCCACAATGTACCCAAGAAATCCCAGAAAAGTTATGCTTCTGCAATACAGTTAACACCGAATAAAGAACAGGCTATTATTATTGACGCCATTAACATCAATACAAAACAAATGTCTGCAACAGTGACTTGAAAAAGTGGCGATCACAGTGGGTTGGTGCTGCTCTTAGCGTCTATATTTGGAAACGAGGTTGTACGCATAAACCAATGCTGTAATCGTTGAATGGGCAGGCAGTCTAAAGCAGCCAGGAGGGATGCGATCCAGCTGGCAGTGATGATAATATACTTTTTTTTAGCGTATGGCTTTTAGTGCCGGGAGTGTCCGAGGACATGTTCGGCTCGCCAGAGTTTGTAGCTACTTCTATGCGGACACCCATGGGGTGAGCTACAAGTACCGTCGAGTGCGGAGTGTTGTCTGGGGAGGATAGTGTGAGTGTAAGGACGAGGAATGGGAAGGTAGCGGCTGTGGCCTATAGTTAGGTACCAACCCCGGCATTTACCTGGAAGGAAGATGGGAAACCACAGAATACCATCTTCAAGATTGCCGGCGGGGGGATTTGAACCTCCTCGCCTCCCGGATGTGAGCGACAGCCTGCAGCCACACCGTAACGACCACGGCAAACTCACCCGGTATGATAATAATTGAATCACAGAAAATGTTTAAGGATATAGCTATTAGAGCTGCTAATAAGCGATATTCATTAGACTGATCGTTCTTTCGATTAATCGACTAATCGATTAATAGATTAATTGGCTAACCGAAGAATCGATTAATAGATTAATTGGCTAACCTAAGAATCGATTAATAGATTAATTGGCTAACCGAAGAATCGATTAATAGATTAATTGGCTAACTGAAGAATCGATTAATAGATTAATTGGCTAGCCGAAGAATCGATTAAAAGATTAATTGGCTAACCGAAGAATCGATTAATAGATTAATTGGCTAACCGAAGAATCGATTAAAAGATTAATTGGCTAACCGAAAAATCGATTAATAGATTAATTGGCTAACCGAAGAATCGATTAATAGATTAATTGGCTAACCGAAGAATCGATTAATAGATTAATTGGCTAAGCGAAGAATCGATTAATAGATTAATTGGCTAACCGAAGAATCGATTAATAGATTAATTGGTTAACCAAAGAATCGATTAATAGATTAATTGGCTAACCGAAGAATCGATTAATAGATTAGTGGACACGATATAAGAATAATAGAGTTTTAATGAGATGTCATCGCTGAAGTTCAGCTATGATTATTTTCGAAATGATATATAGAATAGTACATTATGCAACGAGCCTATAATGTTCATAAAACGAGGTATGCGAGTTTTATAATTTCCATACGAGTGTCTCAATTGCCATTATATGCGAGTTGCATACGACTGTTTATGTTCGACGATAATTATTAAAACTATTTTATGTTCGAACATAAATATTCATAAATATCTGTCGAGATTTCGCCAGTTTTATGTACTGAACAGAGCGCATGAAACGCAGAGAATACCTTGTATTTGACCATGGCCTCCTCGATTACCCTACTATGACACTAGGCCAGGCAGTGAAATTTAAATTAGAAGGCCGTGGAACTCAGCACATCTAATTATCTAATTGGTCAAACAACTGTTTCTTGAGCTCTGATTGGTGGGAGAAACTGTTTCATAATGATAAATAGTGTTATAATGAGCCTCATTTTAGTACAGTTTTCTGGCATATAATAGTCAGGGTCGAACATAAATCTTGTTACTGTGCCGAGCTCCTCTCTGTCATTTTCCTGTCGACCTCCCTTGATCAAGACACGATGATCGTTGTTGTTTTTATTGTTGTGTTATTTTTGTGTCTACAGTACTGTAGATTGTGAATTTGTAATTGAGGTGAGGATTGGGAACCATCCCATCATTTACCAAGAGTAGAAGTGGGAAAAGAGTTCTAGGATGATTGAGCCGAAAATCGAACCTAACTCTTCTCAGTTTTACCACACGAGGCTGAGTGATCCCCGTTCCAGCCCTCACACCAGAATTAGATTTCTTGGCAGAGCCGGGAATCGGACCCTGACCTCAGGGGTGACAGCCAAGAATGCTAGTTATTACACCACGAGGTGGTCAAGGATGGTTGGTTCCTCAGTTTAGGGGCTGCGACAACGCGGTCATGCTGCCCCGTGTACTTTGGGTATGTGTAGAATCTGTCTGATAACCAGTGTTAATTGTCATGGCTGTATTAGTGTGTGTTATTTGTTAATCAGGTAAGGACTGCAGACATTCAATTTTCAAGTAGTTCCTACGTATGCTACCGTCAACGACAACTAGTTGTGAACTTGGTTACTAGATGCCACCGCAGTCGACTCCTGGTGACGAACGTTCGAACTTAAGAACGCTAGGCAAATCTAACCTATAATTTAGCTTCACACAAATGTAATTAGTAGAAGGTTGTTTTACATGGGACATGGGACCTCCGGCCTTACTTCCTCTCCGAAGGAAGGCATACTGGGGAATTTTTAACGCTCTTCAAAAATCCGACGACTTTGGCCGGGTTTGAACCCGCGACCTTGGGCATAGATCCTCAGCATGCTACCAAATACGTCACCGAAGCCACCTGTGGTCAGGGGAGTTCAAACAGAAAGGATATTAGTGGAGCCCCAGGTAAGTAGGAACAATGCCAGGTCTGGCTGGGACCCCTTGGTTGTCAACTCACGTCCATTAGGAGGGGTGTATCTCTAGAAAAAGGTGGAAAGATAAACAAATCCTCTCCCATGAAGGTTTTTGCACTGATACTACCGGCGAACCAACGAAGTGTCTCAAAATGTTAGTCCGATATAACCAAACTCACAGCATGAATAACTTTGATGCTCCAAATAACTCCATTTATGAAAGGTCTTTCTGAAATCCACTAAATCCGGTCTGAACAGCTAACGATAAAATCTCACTGCTGGCAGGGATATGGCCATTCACGGACAAAGGCGCTGACGGGCCAATATACCGATCAGAACATTAATACAGCGCATGGAAAAAGGGGTGATGGCACGTCGATATCCACCACCCTGTCCAATTATATTCCACAGGCCCATGGACAGATGAGTGGGTGTTCGTTGGAATGCGCCGTGTTTGGGGGCGAAAGTGTGTTCAATTAATCCTGTGGATGCATTCCTGAGTGAGAGGGTCTCATACAAGTTGTTGGTTCTAGACTAGTGGTTCCCAACCTAAGTAGTGGTTCGTGCCTAATTTCTCAGGGTAGAATGTTTGTTAATAATAATAATAATATCGTATGTTCTCGGGTGCCGAATGCTAGCTATGCTATTTGAGGCCCAGAGGGTAGTTTGCATGTCAAACTTTTGACGTTCCTTGGAGCGCTATGAAAGTCAAGGAGGTTAGATATCTAAGCTCCTTGACACTACAGCGCTTTCTAGTAGGGAAAGGAGGAACTTTGTGTTGGCGGAAAATCCCGAGATTAATTTTGCCATTATGAACACGGCCTAATAAATTCAAATGGGTTCTTTAATATGCCAACAACGTATGACATGCGTGTCGTGAGTTTTGTCGCCTTAAAAAAAATCACTTACCACGGCCAGAAGTGAACCTGCAAGCATTGGGTTGGTAGTCCGACACGATAACCACTCACCCACAGTGGCAACCTAATAATAATATTAATAATAATAATATTATAATAATACTCAAATTGTGGTGAAAATGGGAAACCACGAAAACCATTTTCAGGACGGATGACATGGGATTCGACCCCACGCTCTACCGATGCTTGCGAGGCATGAGGTAGCGCGTTAGTGCTCTCAGCCACCGCTGCCGGTTTACAACCCATTTTGGTGTTAACATTATATGCAATAGAATTAGGAAGCAAATATGACGTCCGATTTTTGATGGTTGATTGGTTGGTTCCTCAGTTTACGGGCTCGACAACGCGGTCATTTAGCCCCGTATACTTTGGGTGTGTGTAGAATCTTTCTGATAACGGGTGTTAATTGTGATGACTGTATTAGTGTGTGTTATTTTTAATTCAAGTAGGGACTGCAGACGATAATTTCAAGTAGTTCCTACTTTCGTTACCAAATGCTTTCGTCCACGACACCAAACTGTGCACTTCGTTACTACTGAATGCCATCGCAACCAGCGACTGGTGACGAACGTTGGAACTTAAGAGCATTAATCAAACCGAACGTACAAATGTTGACTTCACACAAGTGTAGTAGTTAGTGGAAGGTTCTCTTTCATAGGACCACCGGCTTTTCAGCTCCTCCGTAGGAAGACATACTGAGGGATCTTGAACGCTCTTAAAAAATCCGATGACTTCGGCAGGGTTTGAACCCGCGACCTTGGGCATAGACTTTTGTTCTTTATTTCTCATTCAATATATAGGCCATTTGTAGCCCCCGTAGCGCTTTCTCTTCCATTAGAACAGCAAGAACATTACACAACTATTGAAGGACATAAAGTACTACTGTAAATATAATATCCGAAACGCCACGAATTGCAAAGTTAAATGTGTATTCCATTGGAAAAAGCACTCTAGACAATTAACATCGTATCACAAATTAAATATGCATGGATTTATATTTGTAAACCGCAACATTTATTGAAAACTTGTATTCCTCTAGACAACATATTTTAACTTTTTGACTTTTACAAAGACCAAAACAGTTGATTACATAGATTTGAGTGTGCTGAAGTTGAAAATTACCGTTTAAAATCTAGATTAGCTCAGGTTTGGAAGTTATTGAAACTTTGATGTCCTTCACATACCGGTATTATAATGGGACAAACATTGTTGGGGTTGTTAGCACAACTGCGGGGCATTATAACAGAAGTTTTGATTCCACACAGTTATTCAGAAACTCACGTCACAATACACAATGGAGCACTACGGAAAACAAGCAATCTTGGACTGTGTTAGCTAGAAACAAAACACGGCATTCATTGGCATTCCTGAAAAAAAAAAAAAAAAAAAGAATTACGAGCCTTACAGTAGTCGCATATGATGTGTAACACCTCACATGTTATTCGAATAATTCCATATTACTTACGGTACTCGCATTTTTTAGCCTATTTTCAATTTTGAAAAATAGGCTTATGAGATCACCTTTTGTCCGTGTGTGTGTGCGTGTGTGTGTGTGTGTGTGTGTGTGTGGTGTGTGTGTGTGTGTGTGTGTGTCCCCCTAATAAAATCTAAACGGCTGGAGCGATTTCAATGAAACTCGATAAGCTCATAGCACTATTCCCGGCGACCTCGACCGTGCCCTTCAAATTTTGTTACGTCTCACCAATCCAACATGGCGGCTGTGCGAAATATTTCACTAGCATTCAATATCTCTGAAGCTATTACCGATATCGCCCTGAAATTGTGTACGGTGATAAAGGGCACTACTAGAAGTTCACCTATGAGACTTTTAAAAACCTGGTGACTACAAAACCAACATGGCGGTCAAGCGAAGTTGCGACTTTTAAATAGACTTTTCTCGCGATTTAACTATCCAAACGTAATAAAACTTGGTACAGCAAATGTTTATACCCATTGTAATGCACTGGAGTCTAATTTAGTTCAATTGTTTACATAACCTCAAAATGGCGGCTGTGCGAACTATTTCACTGACATTCTATATCTCCGAAACTATTACAGATATCACCCTGCAATTTTGTAAGGTGATAAAGGGTACTGATACAAGTTTACCTATGTATATTTCATAAACCTGTAAAGTACAAAACGAACATGGCGACCAAGCGAATTTGAAATGTTTTAATAGACTTTTCTCGTGATTTAACTCTCTGAGCTTTGTGAAATGTGGTACAGTAAATGATTTTGCAGATTGTAATGCACTGCCTTCTAATTCAATTCAATTGTTTACATAACCTCAAGATGGCGGCTGTGCGAAATTTTAAAATTAAGTTTTTATTTCTTGTGTCGTAATCATGCGATCGAGGTGAAAGTTTGAATAATGAACCTAGGCAATAATTGTCCTTGAATGGTACATAACTCTATGGCCTATGCATATAACAATCCTAAATGGCGAGCTTCCGAAATATTTAGGCTGTTCTCAATATCTATGAATCTTTTACAGCAACCAAACTGAATTTGTTTATGTTCATAGAGACTAAGAACATATGTTCACCTAAAGGACTTTCAGTAATCTGGTGAGCACAAATCCAACATGGCGGCGACGCGAAGTATAAATATTTAAATGGACGTTGTTTCTCGTGAATTAACTATCCGAGCGCCGTGAAACGTTGCACGTTAAATACTTATACAAATGTTGATCCACTGGCATCTAATTTATTTCAATTGTTTGCATAATCACAAGATGGCTGCTGTGCGTAATTTTAAAATCTCGTTTTTACTTCTTGTGTTCTAATCATGCGATTGAAGTTTGAATACTACACGTACACAATAATCTTAATGCAATAGTACATAAATAAAAATCCAACCTGGCGACCATCTGAAATATTTAGACGGTTCTCAATATCTACGAATCTGTTACAGCAATTAAACTGAAATTTTGTATGTTGATAGAGACAATTAACATGAGCAGGATATATGAAAATAGGCTGTATAGTTCTTCACAGAACTACTTGTTTAAGAATAAACTCACAGTGCTACCTTGTGCCAGCAAACATGACAGGATTCTCCAATGCGTCTGCAGTAGTGACATATACCTGCAACTGTATGCGAAAGCAATCCACTGCCAACTTGATGCGAGCTGCGCTTTATACCGGCCAGTTAGTGAACCCCTGCCAGCGGTGTTATTGAAAATGTCCTCTTATTGCCGATATAGCGCACTGCCAAGTATAGGCGCGATTAAAAATTAGGCGTGCAGTAGGTATATTAAATGCTTTTCTCCCAGTGATACGTTTAGACCAACGAAGTTTCAATTATTTTTAGTAGTCTATGTTAATATACTGAATTCCTACGTTGTTTGGAGTGTTGGTTGATGCGATATAGCACTCGAGGTATCGAGTGCTTACATTAAATAAGAATGCAGCAAAAGTATGAAGATTTAATAAATCGTAATTGTTTTCAGCAAATATGATATAATGAATATTTTCACACCAAAGAACGACAACTTGAAGATGATTTATTGTAGGAATTTCTTTAATGGGGCCTTGAAACCTTGAGGTAAACCGTATGCGATTTACATTCCACATAGTCACTTGGCTTACAGTACGTCGTTGTACCGATCTCCGCCACCGCGCGCGCTCATTGTTTCCGTCCCATGCACTTCCACCCCATCCACTTCCGTCCTAAACACTTCCGTCTCTTTTCCAAAATCATTGCCACAAAAATATCCAGATACCAAGTGGAAAGATGTTACACATCAATAAGAACAAGAAGTTCCGTGACGAACTAAAGCGCCTACTTTTCTTAGACTTAAGTTTCATGCCAATGATTAATCAACAGTATATGAACCTATCTAAAATAATGACGAAATTAAGTTGGTAATATCGAAATGTCTAGTTAGTTCCAAATATACCTGGTATAATGTAGCCTAATAGAGTATTACAGTTGGCAGCCCTGGTGACTAAATATATTCTTAGTTCTATCTCTTAAGGTACAGAATAAAAAAAATTGGTTGAAATCCAATGGACGTTACATGCAGTTAGACATTGGATCTATCAGCACGCGTAAAAGCATGTTGGCATCAATGTCATACGTGTGCTGGTCAGAAATAGCCTAATCTGAAATATTACGATATCTTGTTGTGCCAATTTTGGACCAAATCCATTTGTTAGTACAGAAATTACATGTATTTTAAAATTGAACCTATCAGCCATAGAATCATGTTGGCAGCACTGACTTATATTAATTATTCCAAATTAATCTAGAATGTTAGGTGCTATACGAGTGCAAAGTAAATGGCTGTTGGCTTGCATACTTCCTGATATATTGATATTAGGATAAAATAATAGAGAGAGCAATTATTAACAGTTGGCAGCCCTGGTGGCTCTTAATAATACGCTCAGTCATATCTGCTTATGTACACATATTACATACATCAGCAGGCCATATATGGCAACACTGCCATATATGGCCTCCTGGAAATTAAACTGCAATATTATTATCTATACGTGTGCCAATTTTGAAATAGCTCCGATTCATACCTTCCAAGATATCCAACATGGAGCTCAAATTTCAGATGCGATTTTTCAGCAGTTGGTAGCACTGACATCATTTTCAAATATGGCCGTGAGATAGTCAGGTATAGGTCTTTACTCCTACCAAATTTTGTTTCTTTTGCTGCAGCCGTTTAGGAGTTGATAGGGGACACACACACACACACACACAGTCAGCCAGCCAGACGGACAGACAGACACACATTTGCCCGATCTCATAAGACTACTGTTTCCTCATTTTTGCAAAATGTGAAAAGTAGGCTATAAACGAGAGCTAAAACAGAAATAAGGACGTAACAAACTTCTTATAGCATGAAAACGGGAGCTGAAAAAAGAAAATTATTGTCATTTTGGAATTCAGTGTACCAAAATCTATAAAAATATCATTGTTGAACACTGTTATTAGACTTAGCAACTTAGTTGTGAGCGTTAAGTCGTGCATCATGTCTGCAATAACTGGGAGCTGCAAGTTCGTAGGTCATGGGTCGAATACCAACGCTGATAACAACCATTCTGAATGTTGTGGTGGTAGTGGTTTTTATCCAGATATTTTCACATTCCCTTTAGACAAATACCAGTATGTTGTTACAAGTCTCGGGTAACATACCTGTATTCTTCGCCAAAAGAAATTACAGTTGCAGACACTAGTACAGGGCGCCAATAAATGTTCTCCGCAGTGACTTCCGGCTTCTGCCAGAGCTAGCATCAGCAGTTTAGTTGGCAGCACTGTGTCCTTGACAGGGTGAATCCCACACGTGTGAGCTGTAGGCTGTCAAAATCATCAGTGTGTATTGCAATAAGCGAGCGTGTGTGTCATTAACACCTCCAGCATCAGTTATGAATTGCTGTGGTGAGTACAACGTTTACTGTTTGTTTGTTCTGATGCAAGCGACAGGCGTAACTACTGATGCTAGCTCGCACAACAGCCCGTAGGCTACTTACTCAGAAAACATTCTCTGGCGCCCTGTATATTCATCATATGTTTTCCATATAAATGATTAGATACACTTTGTTTGGATAATAATTCAAGAAATTCTCATTTTGATATCTGTTAGCACGGTATGTAATCTTTTGACAATATTCATCAATTGTTTGACTTCGTTAACTCAATTCGAAAGTATGTTGTTTCGATTATTTTCATAAATTTAATGAATTGTGTAAGGATATCCATTTATTTATTTACTTACAGTCCAGTTATTTTTACTCTTAATTTATGTTTAGAATATAAATTAGATATAAGCTGAAGGAGACGCCATTGATGGGTCGAAATATTATGTACAATTGATTAGATATTTCATAATTTGTATTAAATAATAATATAGTATGGCCTCGGATGCCGGGTGTAGCTTTGTTATTTAACGCCCAGAGGGTAGTTTGCATGTCGAACTTTTGACGTTCCTTGGAGCGCTATGAAAGTCAAGGAGATTAGATATCTAAGCTCCTTGACACTATAGCGCTTTCTAGTAGAGAACGGAGGAACTTTTGTGTTGGCAGAAAATTCCGAGATTATTTTTGCCATTATGAAAACGGCCTACTGAATTCAAATGGGTTCTTTAACATGCCAACAACGTATGACATGCGTATTGTGATTTTTGTCACATTTCACTTACCACGGCCAGGAGCGAATCTGCAAGCTTGGGATTGGTAGTCCGACACGATAACCACTCACCCACCGTGGTAAGTATAATTTGTACTGATAGGCGTATTATTATGAAGAGTTAATTATTGACAATTACAGTTGTACACACTAGTATATTCCTCAGACTAATACAATTACACAATCACATGGGGCTGATGACCACGATATCCTATTTCATTAGTGGTGCTGGGGTAGAACGCCTGCCTCACACCTGGAATCCCCGGGTTCGATTCCCGCTTCCGTCAGGGATTTTAGAAACTGACCTGAGGCCTAAAACGGAGTGCACTTAGTTCTGTGAGGACAATTGAGTAGCTGTGTGACAGTGAGGCAGCGCCGTGGTCACGGAGACCAAGATTAACGGCCGAGGGGACCCGGTGCGCTTACAATCTGCAGGCCAAATGGCTGGGCTGCGGTCTCTTGGTAGGCCTAAGCCCTTCATGGGCTGTAGTGCCACGGGGTTTGGTCTTGTTGCTAGTGAATTATCATCAACAATAAGAACTACTTCAACAACATTTATAATAATTTAAAATTGTTGGTAGCATGCTGAGCTTCTATGCCGTCGGATTTTTTAAGAGCGTTAAAAATCCCTCAGTATGCCTTCCTTCGGAGGGGAAGTAAAGCCGGCGGTCCCATGTCATAGATTTATGGCATGTTAAAGATCTTTCCACTAATTACACCTGTGTGAAACTAAATTGGATAGGTTAAGAATGTAAACAACGCTCTTGCTACGTTCGTTGCCAAGAGCCGACTGCGGTGGCGTCTAGTAGCTAGTTCTGAACTAGGCCTAGTAGTCGTTGACGGTGGCGTTTGGCGGCAAAAGTAGGAACTATTTGAAAATTCAAAGTTGCAGTCTCTACTTGAATTAAAAAACAGATACACACACTAATACAGTCATCACAATTAACACCGGTTATCAGACAGATTCTACACACACCCAAAGTACACGGGGCTACATGACCGCGTTGTCGCAGCCCCTAAACTAAGGAACCAACCAACCAACCAATAATTTAAAAATTTATTTATCGTATGATGAAGTGATACATAGCTATTTATAAATATATACAGTAATACATAATCTCAAGTTCGTAGTCTGAAATGATTAATTTACAACTGCAGATTCAAATGGAGAAGCCAGTCAACAGCCTCTTGAGTTAGCCTGTGTAGATCTTCCAGTGTACCACTGAAGGCTCCGAGGGAACAATCAAGCGTTCTCTTCTCCACAGTCGCAATTTGGAGAGGACTTCCATCCCCATACCTCCACATCTGCCCTGGCCAGTTATAATCCGGTTCAACAAGCACCAGTGACGCCTAGATAAGCGAAACCTTGCAGGTCTTTCCCAGGAATTAATCCATGGTGTGCCAGGGAAGTTCGTTTCCGCCATTGATTTCTCCAGGCAACTTTGATTTTGAAGTCAGCAAGCTATCTGCTGTTCCCCACGAGGGGTTCTGGACGTTAATCGATGAGCTGATAGAAATGGAAGTTCTGCATGTATTGGCAATAATGGATTCGTGTTGATTCTTTTGTAGGTGTTCAGCAACGACTGACATCTTCTTAAATGTGGTGGGGGAATGCTACTTAGAACCGGCAACCATTGAGTATTTGTAGAACGAATGCATCTTATGATGAGGCGCATTGTTTGATTGAGCCATTTGCCAACTGTTTTGGTGTGAGCACTTTTAAGCCAGGTAGAACAACAGTATTCCACGACCGAGTACGAGAGAGCCAGATCTGTGGTTCTGAGTACTATTGCATTGGCATCCCAGCTGGTCTTACAAGGGAAGTCTCTGAACCGGGGAATCGCAGATCCTGCAGATACGTTGCGTGAGCCCAAATAGGCAGAACCGTTAAGAAAAATCTTTCGGAAATTAACTTCCCCTTGTACTAGATGAAAAATTAAGATTTACACGTTTAAATTTGCGCGCCAGCGGCGTGAGCTTCATTGGCTGCGTCAGAGGTTGCTTCCTGGCCTACGGCGTATAGTCACCGAATGAGAGGCGACAGACCCGGCATACGCTTATATCCGTATACGGAGAGTGTCCCATGCATTGCATGATGAATATTAACATTGCAAAAGTTATATGTTGTCTGGAGGAAAAATATGGAAAATGTATGGAAAGGCCTCTCAGCATTCAAGAACAGGACCTGTTGGACAGTTTGGATGGTAGGCTATAGGCTATTGATGGTTTTGTGCCTATCTGACTTTCTGGCGTTCGTCTCTTGTAACAAGTGTGTTTATTTGTTGTGCTTATTGATATTTACAGGTATCGTAACTGGTTGTATAGAGAACAGCACTATGAACGTTGACACCTATTCTACTCTTACTGTCGCCACACATGAGCTACCGGATGACAGTAACACCAACAACTCTGATGAAGATAATATTTGGGCTGCCACCGATAGCTCACCCAGGAAAGAGTCAGATGAAGCTGTAGGTATGGAATACAAACAAAATGCTGTTGATTATTGGAAAAGCGGTAAGAGGCGTCCTCTTTCCTTTTCGTCGGTAAAAACTACGTTTCACCGTTTAAAAAGCAAGAAAGATTTATATTTGTGGGCAGAGCAAGTGAAAAGGGGAGGCACCCGCCGCGACAAATTGAGGAGAATAACATGTGTCGTAAAAGCCCAATTTGGCATTGCCCATCAGAATAATGAAGTTATACATGACGTGACAATTCAGCAATGGGCTATGCTAGCTGCACAGGACGTAAAATGTACGGGGTTTAAAGCCAGCCATTCCTGGCTATAATATCATTTCGCGAAAAATAACAACTGTGACGACATCAAAGAATGCCCATCGAGAAATGGATATTATGTCAGCAGCAGAAATATTCGTAGAAGAGGTTACATCGGTTCTTTATTCTCTCGGCCCTGGGAACGTATGTAATAGTGATCAAAGTGGGTTCAATTTGGAGATGTGTTCGGGTAGGACACTGGCTATAAAAGGGTCGAAAACGGTTTGCTCCAAAGTGCAATCAGTGGGGGCCACAACGCACAGTTATACAATAATGCCAACAATAACAGCAGCCGGCAAGCTACTAGAACCTCTCTTCATAACTCTGAAAGAACCAAAAGGTGTGTTTGGAAAAAGGGTGAAAGAAACTATGTTTGCACATGACAATATTTACGTTGTTCCTACAAAATCTGGCAAAATGGGATCCGCACAATTGAAGGATTGGTTTCACAATGTTTTCAAACAGCATGTACCGTCCGGCAATGCGGCACTCCTTCTGGATTCCTTTTCTGGACATAAATCGTTAGAAAGTGAAGAGCGCATACGACTGATGATGATACCTCCTGGGGCCTCAGCCTATTGTCAACCATTGGATGTATACGGCTTTAGGGTCTGGAAAAGCTTTGTCCGTAGATTTTCGAACACCGTTCGGTTATTGAATTTTGACATCAATTTGGCCCAGAGAAATACAATCTTGAAAATGCAGTCTCTGACATATCACCAATTGTCGTCCCCTCGTTTTACTTCAATGTGGCAATACGCATGGTTCCGAAGTCAGTACCTGTCCGACAATCCTGGTGGGTTTGAAAACACCCTGTGCCATATTGCTTCGATATCAGTGCAATACAATGTAGTACTTGCACTCGCCCATATTTCATACGGTGTGGATGGTGTAAAACCAGTTTGTGTTTCCAACATTATTACCACGAACATCACTGTTGTCAGAACTATGTGAAGTAGCTTGGTCACTTACTCACTTGTTTGACTATTGGTTCAGTTTACTCTGTGTTGTGTTGTAATGATATGTATTTGTGATACCTTACATTGCATGATTAATAATAAAGCACGACGTGCAATATATTGTAAAGATGCAGCATTAATGTCCACGCCGCAGCGCAGGTTGTGAGCGCGAGTACGGGAGGGAAGTCTTTTGGAGCATGACCTTTTGAGCCACCAATCAGGCGTGAGGCACACCCGCGCTTGACCAGCGCGCACAGTTCAAAATTGTTGTACTTATTGCCGTCTACGGAGGGCAGGAGTTAATTTCCGAAAGATTTTTCTTCATGGTTCTGCCTAGTTGGGCTCAAGCAACATATTGGCTAAGTTTCAGCAGGATCCGCGATTCCCCGGTTCAGAGACTTCCCTTGTTAGTTAACTTCTGAAGTGTGTTGTTCAGTGTTTTGATTTTAGCTGCCGTGTTCTTGAGATAGTTTTTGTACGTCAATGATAGGCCTAATAGAAAATATAGATAATAGAAAGTATTTGGCAAACTATTGTATTACTCTTATTGACGATGAAGGAGGCTTCAGCTAATATGTCGCCCGACTACCCTAGTCTCACTGTGCCGCTGTCTTCAAGCGAGCGTTGTGAAGAAGATCAGCATCGCTCGATGATTTATTAAATAAAAATATGTCATTCTAGTTATCGCATATAAATGTTGTAGGAGTGATATCATAATATACTAATTTGAGACCAATCGGTCGATAGTGATATTAAATGGATTAAACTTTCCACAAGATTTTGTTTACGATGACTTACACAAAGTCACCTTCCGCTTGAACTGGACGTCACGTGACGTAGTCGATCAACAACCTTTATTGAAGTTGATCTACGTACACTTTAATTGGACGCAATGGAAAATACTCATCTTCAGAAACACCGGAAAAAGAGAACTTCCGAATCATCGGTATATGGGATGTTTCAAAAATGTGGAAATTAGTCAGGCATGGGTAGTAGTCCGAACAACAAACACAAAGCAGTCCTCTCGTCGATCGCTTACGAGTTATCTATGCATTCAAAATGCTAAGTCTTTCAAATACAGTACCAGTAACGAATATTTTTGACGTTCAAGCCGACGGGTTTCACTGAGTCTTGCGATAATTGAAACTATCTGTTGCTTACTTTCTCAAATAATTCCTAATGTGGTGGTTTATTCATTATTGATATTTATTTTTACCAAGAGGTTTATCATATTACCTCAAGAACAGCGCTTCCTCTCAACTACCAGCTTATCTTTTACGCACGCCATACTGATCATCCTACTGTATATACTTCAGCAAGAGTGCTTTGATTGCCGAGCAGAATCCGCAATCACCAGCAGTCACGAGTTTTGAGGTCCATGAGTGGACTATAGTTTGCTATACTTCAGCTCAACGACGGGTATGGAAAGCTATTGCCTGTCAATGTTATTGGCTGAAATTGGGGGGATATGCCATATTTATTTTGAAATCAATAGTTCTGTCTTTGTCTCGTAGTATTTAATTCACTGCATGACCGGTTCCTGAATTGGACGATAGGTCTGGCCTACACACTCTCCGGATCTCATTCCAATGGACTTATGCTTGTGGCGGCATCTCAGTGCATTTGTTTATGATGTTCTGTTGCGAAAATTGCAGTGCTTCGCTAGCGTGTGGAATATGGTTGCCATCATATAAGTGCATGGAATCAGATGTTTGAGTGACTCATCTTTTTTTAGTTATGATTGTGAGTTTGTACTGACGTATTCATAAAGAAGACTAAACTTTCAAATGTACAGCATTTTTTTAAGATAAACGTTATAATAACAAATGGCAATTAATACAGAGCGAAGCCTCCGTGGCTTAGGCGGCAGCACGCCGGCCTCTCACCGCTGGGTCCGTGGTTCAAATCCCGGTCACTCCATGTGAGATCTGTGCTGGACAAAACGGAGGCAGACAGGTTTTTCTCCGGGTACTCCGGTTTTCCCTGTCAAAATTTCATTCCAGCAACACTCTCCACTATCATTTCATTTCATCTGTCATTCATTTCCTCATTGCCCCAGAGGAGTGCGTCAGGCCTCAGCAGCCGGCACAGTTCATATCCTCGCCGCTAGATGGGGGCTTCATTCATTCCATTCCTCACCCGGTCGGAGACTGGAAGCAGGCTGTGGATTTTCATTTCAATTAATACAGACGCTCTCGTTTTTCTCCTGGTGGCATCCCTATAAGTGGTGTGCATGGGCGCTGGCTGTAATGGGGCTTACGTCCACACGATTACATGAAATAATTACAGCCTAGTTTTGTTCCGGGGATGCTTTTATCTTAATCACAAATTGTCATGCCGTTTTCTCCAGTAATTTTGACACGAGTCCATACAAACAACAAACACACTAAAATTAAACTGAGGATATATTCGGAAATTATACACCTCAACCAAGATAAATACAAAATTTAAACCCAAAATTGAAAATGTTCCGACGGTTACTGTGTTAGTAAAGAATTGTTGTTGTTTCATTTAGGGGCTTTGTGATATCGTAACCACGTGTACTTTGGTGTGTGTGGAATATGTTTACCTGTGTTATTGCGATGGGTGTATTAGCGTGTGTATTTGGAATTAAGGCTAGGATTTGGAAGGAGGCAGCCGTGGTTGTAAGTCGGGACCATTCCATCATTTCCCTTGAGAAGACGTTGAAAAACCCATGGTAAGCACCTCTATGATGGCTTAGATGGGAATTGAACACATTTTATAAATCGATTTTCCTTAATAAGTCCAAGTGTACCTCTTTCCAACCCTCAGACCAGAAGTAAATATCTCAACAGGACCTCCAGAGCTAGAGTATCAATACGTACACTAAGACCACAGAAGGCGATTAGTTATAGGGATTAACCCTTTATGCGATAATGGTCTCTATATTAACCACCTGGCATAAGGACAGTTTATGCTTTCAAAGATGCTGATAGTTGAATCTTTCCGCCAAATTTCTGAGAATTTCCATGCCGAAGTGCTAGTATTTCCAAAAATCAAATATTATATAAAATAAAAAATAAAAATAAAACATTGTGGTGTTTGAAGCCATATTTTCAGTGTTGCCTTAGTAAACAAGAGTTTAGTGCTTTTCAGTCGGTCAACACGAATGTACCCAAAAGAGATGGGTTATACCCTAATCCTGAAATAAATTACATGAGATTAATAAAACACTAGGATGACCAGTTTCGATCGTCAAGCGATCATCATCAGATCCATTACACTTAGGCTACAAAATCTATGTTTGAAATACAGGTGAAAATATTTACAATATGTACAATTATTTAGTTGCAGTATTGGTATTGCAACTGTCAGTGTATGCTAAATGCAGTATATATGTTAGGTGAAATGCTAAATGGTGATAGCTATCCGTAGATTGTACTTTAGAGAGATTATATGGTTGTAAACTATGGTTAAACTATAAAATTTTAGGCTAACTACTTATCTGATTGTCTTCCGTACTACAGCTACTCGCAGTTTTCGTGCTCACTGGAACTCACTGTGCGGTCGACTGCGGTGGTTATCTTAACGACTGGTTTTTCCCTGCCTTCTTCCCCCTGCCCCTACGTGCTGTGGGGAGTGATAGCGATGTGTTTATGTGAGGTTTTGCCAACCTAGATAAGATGTATGTTATTGAATGAGGTGGGTCTACAACTATTAAAGACCGTGGATTAGCCCTCGCCACGCGTGGAGCATAACCCATTCGAACTAAGCGTTGACGGTCTTATGAGGACGTCCCGGCACCTTTAATACTGCCGCGAATATGGGCCTTGGTTTATTGTAGAAGAAAAGTACATCGTACACCTGATCCAGATAACATTTACCTATTAAAAACCCCTAATTTCCCCCCTTTTTTATCTAGCTTGGCTGTGTCGCTAAATTGTGTTTTGTTTCCGACAGGGTGTGTTTTTTAGTAGCGTGAAGAGGGGTGAGCTCTCCATGAACGTGTGTTCATTTAGATTGTTGGGATTGTTTCGTTTGGCTAGGTGTATCTCGATTGCTTCCTTTATGTCAAGAGCTCTGCCTTTCGATTCGTGATGGATTATTTTGAGGTCCAACTCTATGTTGGTAAAGCTGTGCCCTACGTCACACATATGTTCGCACACGGCTGAATGTGTTCCGTATCTTATCGCATTCCTATGTTCATTATAACGTGTGTCTACTCGCCTTCCACTCTGCCCGATGTAATTAGCTTGACAATCGGTGTCTTGGCATGTTATAGAATATACCCCTGACCTTGAATACGGGTCACGTTTATTTAGATTACTATTTAGGAGGTGCCTAGCGGTTGTGTTTTTCGTCGTGAAAGCTATCTTTATGCCTTGCTTTTTGAATAGGTTAGTGATTTTATATGTATTCGCATTCACATAGTTGAAACGCGCAAATTTTTTCTCATTACTGTCCGGTTTGGGAATCGTTTTATCTTTATTTTTATGTTTGGCTATAATTTGATTTATTTTGCTTGGCGAGAAGTTGTTTTCCTTTGCTATTTGCATAATAGTTCTTATTTCCTTATTATAGTTGTCTTTTGACATGGGTATGTTTAAAGCCCTGTGCACCATTGAACTGAAACCCGCTAGTTTGTGCGTACTGGGGTGATTAGACTGATTGTCGATTGCATGCGAGGTTTGTGTTGCTTTCCGGAATATGGAATATGAAAGGTCGTTGTCTTTACGTTCAATAGTTATATCGAGATAATTTATTTTCCGGTCTATTTCGGATTCCTTAGTGAATTTGATAGAGTGGTGAAGGCTATTAATGGATTGGAGAATTGTTTCTTCGCTTGTTAGTTCAGTATCGTAGATGCAAATTACATAATCTACGTATATTTTCCATATTACTATTCCCTTTGTTGAAGTATTTTCTAAGAACGCATTTTCTAGTGCATTGATGAAGATGTCAGCGATTAACCCACTTAGTGGCGATCCCATTGCTAGGCCTTCTCTCTGTGTGTATATTTTATTGTCGAAATGAAACACGTTTTGGGTGAGAACGACCCTCAGTAATCTCACAATCTCTTCAATTTCTTTTACCGAATTGTTGGATTTTAAGTTGTTTTCGATAGTGTTGATTGCTTCAATAATCGGAATATTGGTGTACATGTTAGTTACGTCGAAGGATACTAGCCTGAAGCTAGGTTTCATTTGTAGGGTGTTCAATGCTGTTACTAGTTCTGTTGTGTTCTTTACAGAGTTGTTTTTGTCGTTGGAAAGACGGCATTTTAAGATTTTTAGTAACTCTTTGCTGATTTTGTAATTAGGGGCATTCCTACAATTGACTATTGGTCTCATTGGGCATTCCTTTTTGTGTATTTTTGGTTGTCCCCTCAATGACGGTATTTTCGGGTTCATGTTTATTAGTTTTGGTTTTTCAGCTTTGGTCAGTATGTATTCTGTTTCTTATAGCGCACTTTTTATTTGTTTTTGGAATTTGTTGGTGGGGTCTTTTGTTAATTCCTTGATTTCGTTGTTGTTTAGGAATTCGACTGTTTTTTCAATGTATTCTGTTTTGTTCAAAATTACTGTAGTGTTTCCCTTATCTGCTTTTGTGATGATTAAGTCATGTTCTTTTATTTTTTGTTTCAACGACTTTATTTCTTTGAGTTGTTTGTTGTTTTGAATGTTATTGCTATCGCCCTCTCGTTTGAGGATTTTTTTGGCTTCGTTGGTGGCGAGATTTTTGTTAATTCCCTGTCTTCTGCTGGGAGCATGTGACTGGCTATCTCAATATCTGTGATTAACTGTTTTATATTGTGGTTCGTGTGTGCGTCTGTGCAGTTGTATTTCAAACCTTTGTCTAACATATTCATTTCACCTTGAGAAAAGGTTACGTTCGTTCTGTTGTTTACTCTGCTGTGGAAATTGAATTCATGGTTATTCGTGTGTTGATCGTTAGATTGATGGTTCTGTGTTTCTCCTAGTTTTCTTAATTTATTTTCTAGCGTTTCATGCTTCCTCGTTGCTCTGATTTCGATGGTGTCATGTAGGTGCTCGGTGAAGCTGTCCCACTGGGCTGCGTGCCAGAAATTACTTAGTTGCAATTGAATGTCGTATAATTGTTGGTAAATTTTTTTTGCTTTCTTATGTATGCAAATCTTAATTCGTTTTTTATCCAAAGCGCTTTGGCTTGTTTGGTTGAAAAGATCGAGACTGGTGTGTTCGGTACGGTTTTAATTGGTACGTATTTAGGGGTGAGGTTTAGTTCTATACATTTTTGTTGAACCAAATTGACTTGTCTAAATTCATGAGTTTAAGCCACAATGTTCACGGCTAGTCAGGCAAATCGTGAAGCCAAGAAATTCAAATCACTCAGGCTCCAATATTCACATTGGGAACATGTCAACAGGAACTGTCCTCCAGGAAGCAATCATGACGTTTCGTGAAATATTCACGCGCTTTGTTGAATACCAGTCTGTCGAACCAATATACTGGGATGGTTCTTCCAATCAGAGAATCCCCGCTGGTCAGACAGGGTTTGGTAGCTTCCTCCTCCTTCACAATCGAGGGTCAGTTCGCGTTTATTAGGCCTGCACGTCCGAGAAAGGGGGCGTCACTCACTGGCGCCACTGTATTATGATCTTTATGCATGTGACCCGTCGAGTAGTCTTGACATCAAAGACGTGGGAAGGGTAGCCTATTCCCAGGGCGACAGGGGCGTGCGAAATAAGATCACGGCAGTATTCTATACCTCCCAGCCTTTGACATCTTGACACCTATTGCAAATTCAGTGGATTATAACATCAGGAAAATTCTCTCATTTGACCTTTTGAACATTAGAGATTGGATAATAACTGCGATACGTTCTTTGAAACGCTGACCATTCTCCTGGACTCGGAAGACAGGTGGTTTTGAATTCCACTGTCAACTATTTCTGAAGTTAATTTCCAGAGTGTTATATTTTCCGCATTTGTTTTGTTTCTTTTGAGGTTAGGAGTATATTTAGACATCAGCCCTGTCTGTGGTGTCTAATTAGTGTGATAGCCCGCGTCTCTCTATCAATTCAAACATGACGAAACCGAATTGAACCAAATTTGGTACAGAGGTAGCACTAGCAAAGGACACTTCAGTGTCATTTTCTATATCGTCGCCATCTTAAACAAATACAAATGGTGGCCATCCAAATATTTGAAGCTTAAATCAAATTTCGACTAAACTAACCATTTGACCTCTGCCAAATTTTGGAAAAATATACCTTAACATAGGAAGCGTCTGTAACTTAAGCTACAAGGTTATATACCAAATAATTTCAAGATGGTGGCTGTGTATGTGTTTATGTCGATCCACCCCCAATCAATTCAAACACGACGAAACCGAATTAAGCCAACTTTGGTACAGAGGTAGCACTAGCAAAGATAACCTCAGTGTCAAGTTTTATATTGCCACCATCTTAACGGCCACTCAAATGTTCAAAGCTCAAATCAAATAACGAATGAACTAATCATCCGATCTCTACCAAAGTTTGGAAAAATATACCTTCATGTGGGAAGCGTCTTTTCCCAATCTACAAGATCATCTGCCAAATAATTTCATTGTGAATCATACAAGCATATTGCTTAATCCGTAAATTAAGATTCAACAAGTTCAGGCTTCACCAGTTCCGCTTACGAAACAGAGGGTGGTTTAAACTGTCCTCAAAGAGGTGACCCGTTGGATATTATAATGTTATATTATAATATTATACTGTAGCAGTGACTTACAGTAAGAACGCTCAACCAAAGCGGCTATGCCGTACACCGAGTACTTACAGTAAGCTCGCTTATCAAAATAGCGGATATTTTTTACTACCTAGTCCATATTTCAGTAGATTGACTCTTTTAAGGAATGTCCAGAAAAATTGTATAAAGTTACTATGAAATGGTTTATAATAAAGGCATAATGCGCTGAAGAAATTGTCTATTTCAAGACATTATATGGTAGGCTGAAAGTAGAGTGTATGTTCTTTACTGAAAATCTTGTTTTTATTTAATTTGTGGGATTGTTTTAGCGAATGTTTACTATGGAGTTACTAAATTCCAGGTAACAACTGTTGGCAATACTGTTCTCAATAACCCTTCCTCCCAAGGTGTCACAAATATGTGTGATATGATTTGGCAGCTATGGGGGTCCTCGCTGAATCTAATGTTGCAACATAAGGGCTCCTCTCTTTTGTCTATCCTGTCAACGTTCTCCCCCCAGGGGCTCACATCTAGTAGGACGTGGGTTGGCAACCACGGGGCCCCAGCTGAGTCCGGCATTGCTTCCACTTACTTGTGCCGGGATCCTCTCCGTCTTCTTTCCTGTCGACCTCCCTTGGTCAACTCTTGTTCTTAACCGACCCCGACGGTATTAGAGTATCCGAGGCCTAGGGAGTCTCTTCCTTTCCCGCCTAATTGGCCCTTGTCTCATCTTTTCTGATGCCCTCCTTCTGCGAGGGGTCAGCCTTCTTTTTCTCTTCATGTTATCTCCTGCCTTCTGCTCAAGGCCCTAAAGGAGGCAGTGTGTTTGTAGCCCCACAACTTCTGCTGCACCCCGGATATTTCTACACCCTCAGGGGCTCACGGCTGGTGAGTTTGGGAGTTGACGACCACGAGGGATTCCTGAGCTGGGTCCGATTTCTCCCCTTCCATACATTACCTCTGGGGCGGACCCTCTCCTCTTTCACTTTTCTATCTGCCTTTCATGGCTCTCCTTCCTTCCAAGTCCCTCAATCCGCATTCTTCGAGGGTTGAGGGCATTTCTATTTCTCCTGTCCTTGATTTCCCAACTTCTCCTTTTGTTTTCCATTTCTTCTTCTAGTATAGAAGTTGGTAGTTAGTTTTAGTTATAGTTTACATTTCATTTTCATCTTCACGATCACCTAAACCATTAGGGGTCGATAACCTAGATGTTAGGCTCCTTAAAACAATAATTATCCTCATCATTATGTCAACGTTCTTTGGTCAATACTTGCTCTCTTGATCTCTTACGATAACCAAAGCTTGGGGTCTCTTTCATTTTACGGCTCCCCCAGGGGCTCACAATTAGTGCGACCTGGGTTGGCGACCACTGGAGTCTGCCAATGCTTCCACTAACTTGTGCCAGGCTCCTTTCTGCCATAAGTAATGTCGACGTCCTTTGGTCAACGCTTGTTCTCTTCCGAAGTATTCGAAGCCTAGGGTGTCTTTCCCTTTCATGCCTTAATTGGCCCGTGTCTCATATTTACTGATAACCTCATTCTTCGAGGAGACAAACCTCTTTTGTTTCTTTTCATGGTATCTTCTGCCTTCTACCCAATGCTCTCAGGGAGGCAGGGTGTATGTAGTCCCAACTCTTAATTAATTTATTTATCGTATGGCTTTAATCCCGGGAGTGTCCGAGGACATGTTCGGCTCGCCTGAGTCTGTAGCTGCTTCCATCGTTCACCCTTATTAGGGTGAGCTACAAGTTCCATTCAATTTCAAGTAGATCCAACTTTCGCTACCAGATACCAATGATACCTAGTAGTGAACGTTGGAACTTTGATAGAGCGTTCCGACGAAATCTAACATAACAATTTAGCTTTCACAAGTTTAGTCTGTGAAAGGATTTTTACATGCCATAAATCTATGACATGGGACCGCCGGCTTTACTTCCCCTCCGAAGGAAGGCATACTGAAGGATTTCTAACGCTCTTAAGAATCCGATGACTTCGGCCGGGTTTGAAGCCGCTATCTTGGGTACAGCAGTTCAGCATGCTACCAACTACGCCACCGAAGCCGCGTACACCTCTTAATGGTACACCTTGAGTAGATCTACACCCTCAACGGCACATGGATGGTCCATTTGTCCATCTTCTTCCAGTGACTCTGGGGTGAAACCTCCCCTCTTTTTCTATTCTATCTGCCTTTCCTGGCCCCACTTCTTTCCATATTCCTCAATTCTCATTCTTCGAGGGTTGAGGGCATTTCTTTTATACCCATCCTTTATTTCTCTTATTTCTTTCTTTTTATCCTGTTCTTCTTCTAGCACCCTCGTTGCGTAGTGGCTAACTTTTTTGGCTGTCACCACGCAGGCCCGGGTTCGATTCCTGTCTCTGTCAAGAAATTTAATTCTGGTCAGAGGGCTGGAACGGGGTACACTCAGCCTCGTGAGGCAAAACTGGAAATAGGCTAGTTCAATCCTTACCTTAGACATCCTGGAAGGGATTTTGCGTGTTTTCCCCACTTTACTCCAGGCAAATGCCAGGATGGTACCTTACTTAAGGCCACGGCCGCTCCCTACCCAAATCCTACCTCACTAATACAGACATCACAGTGACACAGAGTATGTGATATATTCTACAAACACCCACGTACACGACCATGATATTGCAAAGCCACTAAAAAGATCATCAACAACAAACGATTCTACTTCTAGCCCGTAAGTTACTTGTAGTTAGGTTTCGTTCTAGAATTTATATCATCATTGTTTAGTTTCAGCCGAAACATCAGGAGCCGATAACATCGATGTTAGGCTCCTGAAAACGTAAATGATCACCTTCATTATTATTGTGTTCTGGCCTTTCATGGCCCTTCTCTTATGATTTCCCGTTACCCTAATTTTTTGAGAGGTCAGAATTGTTTTATTTACCCCAGGAGTGTACGTTGCGAAATGTTCAAGTCCTTAAAACAGCACTTACCACTACTGTTTTAAACAGGGTTGTACTGCAGTGAAGGACACACTCCAGGACTGTCCGAGCTCTGAACTCGAATTGCTAACAAGATCCGTAACTTGTTAGGATGGGCGCTGCAACTCACTGCGCCCCAGATTTGAACCTGTCACCTTTAGCCCGACTTAACAAGCACCCCTATAGTGGTCGATATTGCAGTAGTTAGAGTATGCTCCCAGGGGCTCACAACTAGTGGGTGGGCGACCACGGGGCCTGAAATAAACTTGGCATTGCTTCGACTTACTTATGATGAGCTCCTCACAGTCGCCCTTCCTGTCGACCTCCCTCAATCAATTCTTGTTCTTTTCTAAACCCATCAGTATAAAAGTATCCAAATCCTAGGCTGTGTTTAATTTTCTCATCATAATTGGTCCTTGTCATCTCTCTCCTGATACCACCTCATGGGGTACCAGCTAGCATTCTATGTTGTCACTCCGGAGGTCCGGATTCGATTCCCGGCTCTGGTGAGAAATTTTAATTCTGGTCTGAGGACTGGAAAGGTGTACACTCAGCCTTGTAAGGTACAACTGAGAAGAGGAGGGTTATATTCCATCCTCATCCATCCTGGAAGTGGTATTCCACGATTCCCCCAGCTCTACTTTTGGCAAATGATTGGATGGTGCCGGACTTAAGACCACGGCCGCCTCCTTCTTAACTCTATCCCCAATTTACAAATACACACGCTAGTACAGCATTCACAATAACACAGGTTATTAAACAAATTCCATACACATATGGCCTCAATGTTCCCCCATTAAACAACAGTCATCATCATCAATAAGTAAGGAAGGGAAGGAAGCTTCTCATTTAACTTGACCGACAATTATGCGATCATAAGCCACAGGACCTTCTTATTATATGGAACTTGAACCACTGGATGTGACATTTCACCTCGAAAATCCTACATGTATTAACCGGGAATTGAACCTAGTCCGTCCTGGTGGGAAGCAGTCATCTTAATCGCTGCTCCTTCACCTTTTATCATGAAGGAACTCTGAACACATATATTTTTCGTTATAATAGCTTCCTACAATAATCTGCCAATTGATTACCTTTGTAATTGCATACAAGTATCGTTTATATTACGTCCTAGTGATTTAAACATTTTCGAGGTTAGCACGCTGGAAAGAAGAGCCTCGTCCAGTGCTGCATGCTCGCCCGTAGTGGAGAACGTGCTCAGTTCCGCCGGCAACATAAGTTCTGAAGCACTATCCATCATTGGTGTTATTGTTGTGTGCCTGTTTTATTTTCTGTTCGATCGAATCAGGGCTACGACAGTTGGGTTCGAACCCACTATCTCCCGAATGCAAGCTCACAGCTGCGCGCCTCTAACCGCATGGCTAACTAATAACAAAAAAGTGATGATCAACAGTATTGTTGACGTAAAAGTTGTTAAATCGTCAGCATACATCCAAGAAGGAAGGAAGGGTTGTGCTCTCGATATCTGTCAATCAGTAATGCGTCATATCACAACGAAATGAATGTCGTTATTGGTTCTCTTCGCGTACGGTATCCTTAACAATGATCCAATCCGTTAACACCTGCAAAACTGCTCATTCCTGTGCGTGTTCTACTTCAGGTAGCTGCTGGGGTTGAGTTGTCTCGCTAACTTATGAAAGAACAGTACTCGAAGCGGGTGAACATAACGTATGACGTCAGCGCTACCTCTGCCTAGAGCTAGCAACACTGTCGCCATAAGGCTCCACAGTCTTTTCTAAACGCTGGATGCTCTATAGTATGTAAATTATTAGAGCTCGAGCCAGCCGGGAAGGCGATGCGCAGAACACAACGCTACCACTACGTCATGCCTCACTTCCATCCCACCAATCACAGTCAGTCTGTCTTGAGAATCTGAGCTAGTGTGTTGTCAGGAAAGCCAAGTGTAAAGCAGCGTGAAGGAGACAAGCTCGTTGAGGTAAGCGACGGTGTTGTCATACCGCAGGAACTCATGCAGCAGCCTGTGGTGTGGGAACTCGGACATGGTGAACCTGTTGCAACAGTGGCAATGTATCTCTTTCTCTCTCTGCCTAAATCCCACAGAGTCGGCTCGAGCTCCAGTAGTAGTAAAATTCATTTTCATTATAATTAGCGACGGATGGCTTAAATGTTGGTTGAAGATATACCGCAATACGTACTTGTCTAAGGGCCGTTTTCACCAACTCTTCACTAACGATTAGTTAATTAATTCCCATTTAACTTAAATGCGAGATTTAATGCGTGATTATCTTCGATGCATTTCACGAGGCCATTTGGGTTCACAATTAGTTAAATAAGCTTTACGGCTCTCGCGCATGCGTAGACTCGGTTTCACCCTGGAGAGCCTGGCGGACAGGAGAGGAAGCGTGTGGCACTGATGGTTGTTTGTGGTACTTCATTGAGACTTTCTGGAACATAATTATAAAGGAAGGGAAATACAGAAGACCTTACTCGTGGCAAAAGCTTAAAATGATATGAACAAAGTATTTAGGAGAACTGGCAGTTGTGCGAATAGATACCTTATTAGGACGCGTTACACAGTTGTCTACGTAGCGTAAGCGGTTGAGGTGCAGACTCCCAATTTATTATGCAGCGCTGGAAGCAGTTAGAAAACCCCTTGGGATTTTTTTTTAAAAAAATTCCGTATTCGTCTTTCTTGGTATTAAACCTTAGAAGTGTGTGATCTTTTATAGTTCCATTGTCATAAACATTTTTTTTTTAGTCGTTTACCCTCCAGGTTGGTGGAACCCACGGACTCAGCGAGGGAACTCACCACTACCGCCTCTACGGGCAGTGTCCTTGAGCTGGGAACATCGAATTGGAAGGGATACAACTGGTGAGGTGGGATTGGCACCTCGCCCAGGCGGCCTCACTTGCAAAGCGAACAGGGGCCTCATGAGGGAAGGTAAGGGATGGGTAGGATGGATAGGCAAGGAAGAGGGAAGGAGGCGGACGTGGCCTTTAAGAAGGTACCATCCCGGCATTTGCCCGAAGACAAAGTGGGAATCCACGGAAAACCACTTCGAGGATGGCTGAGGGGGAATCGAACCCCCTCAACTCATTTGGGCCACCCGAGGCTGAGTAGACCCCGTTCCAGTCATCGTACCACTTTGCAAATTTCGTGGCAGAGCTGGGAATCGAACCCAGGACCTCCGGGTCATAAACATAATGTCAGGGAAGTATTAGTGTAGTCAGTGACGTCACGGATGACGTGCGACCGTTGATGTTCGGTTTTTTGAAGTTTCGGCTTGAGATGCCGCCATATTTATCAGGTTTCAAACAGTGCGTCGTTACATTCTAATGTAGTGACATATGCTCAAGTGCGAGGTGTGGTGGTGAGCTAAGAATGTTCATAAATAATTACTTGATGAAAAGCCAAGAGTATAACCATAGCAGCCCTTCTCCTTATTGACGAAGTTTAAATATTCAGTGAGTTGAAACCTTGAGTCAATAAACAGTTGTACTTTTATCACAGTACCGGCTTCGGCCTCAGTGCGACCTTCTTCAGAAAACAATCTATTCCTTGCCGTCAAATTCATTTGATATCTCAATTTCTATCATAGTTTCACAGTCACATTATATTTACTGTATGTATATTCACTCACATGCCTCTTCTCGTCAGTCGTAAAACCTACAAATTTTCCATGCACATATAATAGCCACATCACTAGCGGCTTCGGTGGCGTAGTCGGTAGCATGCTGAACTGCTGTGCCCAAGATAGTGGGTTCGAACCCGGCCGAAGTCGTCGGATTTTTTAAGAGCGTTAAAAATCCTTCAGTATGTCTTCCTTCGGAGGGGAAGTAAAGCCGGCGGTCCCATGTCATAGATTTATGGCATGTAAGAGATCCTTTAACAGAGTAAACTTGTATAAAGCTAAATTGTTAGGTTTGATTTCGTCAGAACGCTCTATCAAAGTTCCAACGTTCACCACTAGATAACATTGATATCTGGTGGCGAAAGTTGGAACTACTTGAAATTGAACGGAACTTGTAGCTCACCCTTTAGGGTGTCCGCTGGAAGCAGCTACAGACTCAGGCGAGCCGAACATGTCCTCGGACACTCCCGGCACTAAAAGCCATACGATAAATAAATAAATAAATAAATAAATAACTGTATATATATTCGCCCAGAAAGCCTCCGTGGCTTAGGCGGCAGCACGCCGGCCTCTCACCGCTGGGTCCGTGGTTCAAATCCCGGTCACTCCATGTGAGATTTGTGCTGGACAAAGCGGAGGCAGACAGGTTTTTCTCCGGGTACTCCGGTTTTCCCTGTCACAATTTCATTCCAGCAAAACTCTCCACTATCATTTCATTCCATCTGTCATTCATTTAATCATTGCCCCAGGGGAGTGCGACAGGCTTCGGCAGCCGGCACAGTTCATATCCTCGCCGCTAGATGGGGGCTTCATTCATTCCATTCCCTGACCCGGTCGGAGACTGGAAGCAGGCTGTGGATTTTCATTCATATATATTCGCTCACATGCCTGTTCTCGTCAGCCCTATAACCTACAAATTTTCCACGCACATATAATAACCCCATCACTGTTTTAACGTCAAGCTGCTTTTTTTAAAATCAAGATTTATATATTTCATTTTATTAACACATTGTAACAGATCTGGTTCTTTTTTAAATTAAGTGTCTTTAGCCTGTTAGTATTTTAAGTAATTATTTTGATAACAACTTTTAATAAGGAAATTTTTGTACGTAACTCTTGCTTCTTTTCATTTTTAGCCTATTTTCAATTTTGAAAAAATAGGCTAATGAGATCACCTTTTGTCCGTGTGTGTGTGCGTGTGTGTGTGTGTGTGTGATTCGTGTGTGTGTCCCCCCCTAATAAAATCTAAACGGCAGGAGCGATTTCAATGAAACTCGGAAAGTTCATAGCACTATTCCCGGCGACCTCGACCGTGCCCTTCAAATTTTATTACGACTCACCAATCCAACATGGCGGCTGTGCGAAATATTTCACCAGCATTCAATATCTCCGAAACTATTACCGATATTACCCTGACATTTTCTATGGTGATAGAGGGAACTACTATAAGTTCACTTATGTGACTTTTGAAAACCTGGTAACTACAAAACGAACATGGCGGCCAAGCGAATTTGCGACTTTTAAATAGACGTTTTTCGCGATTTGACCAACCAAACGCAATGAAACTTGGTACAGTATATGTTTATATACATTGTAATGCACCGACATCTAACTTCGTTCAATTGTTTACATAATCACAAGATGGCGGATGTGCGAAATATTTCACCGGCATTCTATATCTCTGAAACTATTAGCGGTATCTCCCTAAAATTTTGTACTGAGATAAAGGGCACTACTGGAAGTCCATCTATAAGATTTTCAAAAACCGGTTAACTACAAAACGAACATGGCGGCCAAGCGAATTTGAACATTTTAAATAGACCTTTCTCGCGATTTAATGTTCCAAGCGCACTGAAACCTGGTACAGGAAATATTTATACACATTGTAATCCACTGGTATCTAATTTAGTTCAATTGTTTACATAACCTCAAGATGGCGGCAGTGCGAATTTTAAAATTAAGTTTTTATTTCTTGTGATGTAGTCATGCGATCGAAGTGAAAGTTTGAATAATGAACCTACGCAATAATTTTCCTTTAATGGTACATGACTCTATGGCCTATACATTTAACAATCCAACATGGCGACCATCCGAAATATTTAGACGATACTGAATATCTACGAATCTATTTTAGCAATCAAACTGCATTTTTTAATGTTCATAGGGGCTATGAACTTAAGTTCATCTATAGGACTTCAAATAACCTGGTGATCACAAATCCAACATGGCGGTGACGCGAATTATAAATATTCACATGGACGTTTCTCGCAATTTAACCATCCGCGTGCAGTGAAACTTGGTACAGTAAATCTTTATCCGAATGTTAATCCACTGGCATCTAATTTATTTCAATTGTTTCCATAACCTCAAGATGGCAGCTGTGAAAATTTTTTAAATCTCCTTGTTTTTTCTTGTGTCCTAATTATGCGATTGAAGTTTGAATACTACACGTTCACAATAATCTGCATGTAACAGTACATAACTCTAGGACCTACATATATAAAATCCAACATGGCGACCATCCAAAATATTTAGTCGGTTCTCAATATCTACGAATCTATTACAGCAATCAAACTGAAATTGGGTATGCTAAATAGTGGCAATTAACATAAGTAGGATATATGAAAATAGGCTGTATAGTTCTTCACGGAACTACTTGTTTATAATATAACTCAAAAGCAGTTCGCAATGTGGCCGAAACCGGTACTGTGATTAAAGTACAACTATTTGTTGACACAAGGTTTCAACTTACTGAATATTTCACTTATAGTAGTTCAATTTAATTGCAAAGCTGCACTGTGCTCTTCTAAAGACATGGTAATACAAAACCATTGGTCAGTTTTTTTCTTTCATGTAGCCTCCTGAGAGGCCGAGTGCAGGTCTTTCTAGCCGACGTCCGTGGGCGACCTGCGCGTCGGGATGAGAGATGGAATGGATGAAGGTGAATGAAACTGGGCAAGGATGTGGAAGGAAGCGGCCGTGGCCTGTCAGAAGGTACTGTCCCAGCATTTGCCTGGTGTTGAAAATGGGAAACCACAGAAAACCATTTCAAGGACAGCCGACGGTGGGGCTCGAACCCACGCGTCTACCGAGTCAGCAGAGAGCTTGGCCCCTTGACCTAACGCAGCGCTTTAGCCCGCGTAGCCACTACTGTCGGTATTGGTCAGTTATTATTTATTATTTAGCGTATGATGCTTACAAGACAGTACAGTAATTAATTAAATGAAAATCCACAGCCTGCTTCCAGTCTCTGACCGGGTCAGGGATGGAATGAATGAAGCCCCATCTAGCGGCGAGGATATGTACTGTGCCGGCTGCCGAGGCCTGACGCACTCCTCTGGGGCAATGATTAAATGAATGACAGATGAAATGAAATGATAGTGGAGAGTGTTGCTGGAATAAAATTTTGACAGGGAAAACCGGAGTACCCGGAGAAAAACCTGTTTGCCTCCGATTTGTCCAACACAGATCTCACATGGAGTGACCGGGATTTGAACCACGGACCCAGCGGTGAGAGGCCGGCGTGCTGCCGCCTAAGCCACGGAGGCTTCAGTACTGTAATTAATAAATATACATTTTCAAATAAACAATTTATAGCATTAGGACCCTTCATATATGGGCTGCCAGGTCTTGAATCCATTCAAGAGCTTGTGGAGTGGCTGCGTGGAGCTCTTCTAAGGTCCCAGAGTACATATATAGAGGGCATTCCTGCACGACATGCTTGATGGTTTGCACTTCATATCCACAATCACAAAGAGGCGAGTCTATCCAACCCCACTGATGTAAGGCTGCTCTAGTTCGAGCAGTGCCACATCGAATTCTGTTCAGACGGGACCAGACAGCTCGACGGAGATGGAATCCAGGTAGTTTGATGGTTGGATCACGTACTTCAATTAGGCCACGAGGTGTAAAGATAGACCATTCAACTTTCCATGAATTTCGGGGGTTGAATGGAGCTGAAGTAAGTTCCATAGCCGTCTTGTAGGCTGGTTTCCGTGATTTCAACCTGGATGTGGAAGATTGATTGACGTCTTGGTGGATTGGGAGAACTTCATTATTCATAATTCTGCACCACAGGCGGGAATGAACTTGCTGTCTCCTGATGTGAGGAGGAACAATATTACACAGTACAGGTAGCCACTGTGAGGGAGTGCAATGTAGATTGCCAGAGATAATCCGCATTGTCTGCCGGAGTTGAATATCAACCAGTTGGCAATGGGAGCTGTTCAACCATACACCTGCACAATATTCAGCTGGAGAGTAAACGACAGCCAAAGCAGTAGTCCTGAGTGTGTTGGCATCAGCGCCCCATGATGTTCCAGCTAACCTACTTAATAAGTTATTACGGCTTTTTAATTTCGCTGCTGTTTTTGCAATATGCTGTCTGAAAGTTAATGCCCTGTCCAATATCACTCCTAAATACTTAGGGGAGCTGTTGTACTTCAGATATTGGTTCCCGAACTTCACTCTAGGTAGGTATTTTGCCTGTAGGTTACTAAGGTGAAATGTGGTTACCTCAGATTTAGAAGGACTTGGTTGAAGCCGCCACTTTTTGAAATAAACATTGGTCAGTATTTGGTTAGATGACGGACTGAGCGAAACCATTGGTCGCTACTAGGCTAGACGACTGTCTGGACGAAAAAGACTGCTTGTACTACAAGCAAGGAGGTCTGGGACGTAAGTTAGGATAGTGTTTGTTTGTAAAACCTTATTAACAAAAAAAATTGTAACATGTATTCATCGTTTTTAAACTTTTAGTGTTATCCATGTCATCATAGATGCCACCTTTTTGTGTCCAAGGGAATTTCGTATCGCGGTCTATACTACTGCCTAAATGCTTCTCCACTTAAAAGAACGGTCACCACCACCATAATGTATCCTGCTCCATCACACTGAAGGCAATTAACTCACTAATGGTACGTGATGTTATTTGTTAAAACCCTGCCTTCTATGATTTTTGTCCACTGGCCGTTGTACCAATTAATAACGTTTGTGGATCAAGTTTCAGCACTCCAGTGCCGCATCATCTCATTAAGGCTTTCATTAGTAATGATATTAATTACAAGTGACTTTCTAGGCACGTATGGTAACCTGATATCGCTATTTTGAAATGAGATTAAATTGCATTAACTAAACCGTTCTTCGTCTGCATGTTAACAGCAAAATTGTAATCTCACAGAAATTCCCATTGCCGATATATCCACGTCCTTGTTGTTTAAATCAATTAAATACCCGTAATAATTATAATATTGTATGGCCTCGGGTGCTGGGTGCAATCTTTGCTATTTGTGCCCACAGGGCAGCCATTATGTAAAATTTTGTTGTTCCTTGGAGCGATATGAAAGTCAAGGAGGTTAGATATATAAGCTCCTTGACACTATAGCGCTTTCTAGTAGATAAAGGAAGAACTTTTGTGTTGGCGGAAAATCCCGAGGTTAATTTTGCCATTATGAATACGGCCTACTGAATTCAAATGGATTCTTTAATTCTTTAACATGCCAACAACGTATGACATGCGTGTCGTATTTTTTGCCGCTTTTCAAAAAATACTTATCACTTACCACGGCCAGGAGCGAACCTGCAAGCTTGGGGTTGGTAGTCCGATATGATAACCACTCACCCACCGTGGAAAGCTAGTCAATTAAATGATACGATTCTATTAGCTAATTAAATACACATCTTTGAAACTTAGCATATAAAGAGACAGAAGATACGGCTTCCAAGTTTACGGTATCGAATCCCCATGTGTCAGTTAGCATTGTAAAGAATTCGGAGAAATGTTCAGAGAATTGTCCAATATGTTATGAAATATGTTTTATGAAATTATGTGGTTTAGCTGTGGTCGTTAAATCGTGCACCACGACCGTGTGGGCAGCTGAAGTAAGTTCAGAGATCGCAGGTTCGAATCCCGGCGCTGAAAGTGGATATCCTGAGTGTGGATTTTCCCCGGGGTTTCCCCTTGTTCCCTCCAAGAAAATGACGGGATAGTACCTTTTTTCAAGTCCCGGAGCACAAACCTCATCCCTGTCTCCAATGCAGCTGCACGCTCTACTACAGTCATCACATAAATACAGATTATCATATTATGGCGGCTTCGGTGGCGTAGTAGGTAGCATGCTGAGCTTCTATGCCCAAGATCGCGGGTTCAAACCCGGCCGAAGTCGTCAGACTTTTTAAGAGCGTCAAAAATCCCCCAGTATGCCTTCCTTCGGAGGGGAAGTAAAGCCGGCGGTCCCATATCTTAGATTTATGACATGAAAAAGAACCTTCTACTAACTACAATTGTGTGAATCCAAAATTTGTAGGTTAGAATTGATAACGCTCTATTAGTTCCAATGTTTGCCGCCAGGTTTCTGACTGCGATGCCATCTGGTAGCCAAGTCCGCAAGCTAGGTGTCGTGGACGGTAGCATTTGGTAGCGAAAATTGGAACTACTTGAAATTATCGTCTGCAGTCCTTACTTGAATTAAAAACCAGATAACACACACTAATACAGTCATCACAATTAACACCGGTTATCAGACAGATTCTACACACACCCAAAGTACACGGGGCTACATGACCGCGTTGTCGCAGCCCCTAAACTAAGGAACCAACCAACCAAGCATCTTCTCCCTCTCGCAGTGCATGTTCAGACCAACCTAGACGTCACTTGCACATCTTGTCATGGATAGGCGCGACACAAAACTGTTTCCTGATGTTATCCTTGGAAACATGATCAAATTTGGTGACTCCTGTTGTCCACCTCAACATTCTGGTCTCCATAACACTTAAGTGACGCTTTGGTTTGATCGTTTGTGGCCAACACTCGCAAGTATACAATGCGGCAAGGCTGATGAGAGTGCGAAAGTTATTTGACTTAAGGTGTTCTTCCATCCTACGTTCACTGGTGTCATCATTATTTGTTGCTACTTAATCCAGGCTGCGTTGATTCTCGTATTAACCTCTTCAACAAGACCACCATCATTAGCGATGGTAGAGCCAAGATATGGTTGTGCTCCACCATTGTGTGACAGACTTAAGTCAAAGGCCGATCATGGGTTCTCCAAGATCAAGTACCAGGTTTGTTATCGTGTCCTTCCGATAGCTTCAGATAGCGATTACAGCACACCCCTATACGCAAGGAAAGGGGAGTGGGAGGAGATTCAGGAATTAGGTAATGCTCCCCAATAAAAGAGATTGAAAGCTTAACTCCCAGTTTATTCCTTAAGGGAGTTAAGGAATTCACTACATGGATACAGGGATTGAATGGATAATTCAATCCTGAAAAGAAATAGAAATATTGGTTCTCACCTGATTTCTCAGTTGGTGCTCTCAAGTTCCGAGTCAGCTCCGTGCCCCTTGGTCAACGAGCGTTCGACGATCCAACTTGCCTGATCTCCCGATCGGCAGGCAAACGACCTCTCATTGTCAGACTTTCGTCTCTACAGTGTCTGACTGATCCATCACACCCGAGTCCGCAGCTTTTTATAATAAGGCAGCACGGTTGTTGCTGACCAGGTTGAACTGAGGTTGAATGTCCGGTACGGTTTTGCCTTGAACCGACACCGGGACATAACAATATTTAAACTTTTATCTTCTCCATCTACTTGGATGGATCCTGTCTCTTGAGTATCTGATGTCATGTACTCTGTTTTCCTATCGTTCAGGTGCAGTCCATACCGTGCTTTAATAACCATTAATTAACAACATTATAAATAACCTTCACAATTACTACAAGCTAAGTCGCCTCGTAGTTCCGCCCCTTAAACAACAACTAACTAACTAACTAAGTCGCGCATACAATGAACATCCTTTTGTAAGATACACATTTTGCCTCAAATACTCACTGAAACATTCCGAGACCCGTAATCCCTCACACCCTATAATACCTAATTTCTCCACAGCTATGTTCCTCACCACAACCACTGTAGGATGCTTCATCGATTGTCGTTACCAATCCAAATTCCTTCTACTCATCTCGCATACTGAATAGTTTCTTAGCTGAGGATATCAATTTCTTGATGTGAAGCCGACATGAAAGAGATGTGTTGTGGTCCTTAACCAATGGTTCCTGGTTAGCCTCCTGGTACACTCTGGCGGATGTTTTCAATCCTTCTTAGTAGAAGAGTATCTTATTGTCAAGAATCAAAACACCTCTCTCTTTCTTGGTCAAACATTGAGTTTTTAGAAGTTTGAGCTCCATTTGAATAATACAACAGTGCCAAATGAGGTGTTTCAGTTATTAGGTAGTGTTGTGTACATGCAGTAGGCCTACAAGCTATGAAGATGTTAATCAGAGAGTTCAAAGATCTGACGCGACCCCAACTCGAACCTGGGATCTTTGGATTTTCGGCCCAATATTCTTGCGAGTCTTACAAACACAGTGCTGTTGAGATGACCGTACCCATCACCCCAGTAGATGTACCTTCACCAAGCTGAGGGAAAGTTTCTGTGCGTGATAACTCAGTTGGCTAGATCATCGGACTGATAATCCGAAGGTCCCAGACTCTAGTCCTGGTAGTGGCAGACATTTTAACTCTCTGTTTAACATCTTCATGTACACAAGACGACCTGATAGCTGAAAACCTCACTTGATATTTTAAGAGTCGTGAAACATACAAATTTCTCGAACTGTTGTGAGGTTTTAAGCCATTTAGGGCATAACCCAGCTCTATTTGGGTACATTCGTGTTGACCGACTGAAAAGCACCAAACTTTTGTTTCTCGAACTGAATGTTCCAGACTTCATTTCCTTGTTTGGCCCATGCTAGTCTTGACCTGAACCTTCTGGACCTAAAATTACAGTCTGTGCTGGACTAGGTTAATAAGAAAGTACACCTCAGTATCGGCAGCCCTCAGCGCTCACACTTTTGGTGGCGTAGTTGGTAGCATGCTAAACTGCTGTGCCCAAGATAGCGGGTTCAAACCTGGCCGAAGTCGTCGGATTTTCTTAAGAGCGTTAAAATCCTTCAGTGTGCCTTCCTTCGTAGGGGAAGTAAAGCCGGTGGTACCATGTCATAGATTTATGGCATGTAAGAGATCCTTCCACAGACTAAACTTGCGTGAAGCTAAATTTCTAGGTTATATTTCGTTGGAATGCTCGATCAAAGTTCCAACGCTCACCACTAGGTAACAGTGACACCTGGTAGCGAAGGTTGGAACTTGTATCTCACCCTATGGGTGTCCGCTTGAAGCAGCTACAGCCTCTGGTGAGCCGATCATGTCCTCGGACAATCCCGGCACTAAAAGCTATACGATAAATAGAACAATACATAAATAATTAGCGCTCACACTAGATTTTATTCTAACTACTGTATTTCGCACACCAGTATTTACAGGAGTTAAATTTACAATACACTCACTTTTACGCAAGTCACCACAGTACACTTCTCAGTGCAGTCCATAGTCTCCTAATCTCGCACTCACCGCCTCTGCCGTTTCAAGTTTCACGGCTAGAATCCCGCTGAGGTGGCTTCTCATACGCTCCTATCCGTATCACTTCGAACGCAGGTTCTTGCACGCATCTTCAGGGATACTGCTGCACCAAGCTGTCTTAGCACTCAACCATCACTGGTCACCTTGCTGGCAGTTATGCATCCCGAACTGCTAGGCGCAACTACTTCTCAAGTCTTAAGCTCTGCGAACCTGAGAGAAATGTGGATTGCGGACGATGAGGAGAGATGTGGGGGGATGTTTCCGGTCCGTGCGTAGTAATAGAACCAAATACTTTGGTCGGTCTCTCACTCTTTCACTCTTTCGCAACACCACAGTGGTTTAGGCAACGGCCTTATGTTAGCAGTGTTGGAATAGACAGTAGTTGTTCTCACGAGTCTGATTGCTCCCCATTACAACCCTCAGGTCAGTTTCTAAAATCCATGACGGAGCCGGGAATCGAACCCGAGACCTCCGGGTGAGAGGCAGGTGCTCTACTCAAACACCGCCAAGTCAGCAACAATAACAACACCAACAATAATAATAATAATATTAATAGGCCTAATAATGTAGCCCCATATACTTTGGTGTGTGTGTGTGTGGGATTTGACTTGCGATATCGTGATGATTTTAGTAGTGTGCTTATTTTGAAATCGAGGCTAGGATTTGGAAAGAGGTGGCCATTGAATTAATTTAGAACCATTCCTGGAATTACCACACATGCCTCTCACCCGGAGGCCTCGGGTTTGATTCCCGGTTCCGTCATGGATTCTAGAAACTGACCTGAGGGTTGTAATGGGTAGCACTCAGCCTCGTGAGGAGAACTGAGAAACTGCCTAACAGTTAGGCAGCACCCCAGCCAGGTTAACTAAAATTTACGGCCGAGGGGTCCACGTGTCACCCCACAATTTGTAGCCCAAATGATAGAACAAGGCCCTTCAAGGGCTGTTATGCTCCGCGGTTTGGTTTTGGTATGATTATAATTATTGAGTAGAAATGGGGAAACTACGGAAAATAGTTCGAGGACAGCTGATTGTTAATAATAATAATAATAATAATAATAATAATGACAATAATAATAATCACTATAATAAAAGAGTGATGTCACGAAATGCCAAACTACGGCACTACCAGACAGTTGTTTTTCCGGAAGCATTGTACGCCTCCGAAACTATATCTCTAGGAGACCACTCTCAAATTGGTGAAATGAAAACCAAGAACGTAAAATTCTCAGGAAAATATATGGCATCTTTTAGGTTAATGTTATATGGATTAAAAGGAAACCACAGACATGTACACAATAATCAATAAGTTCACTGATACCGTGCGTAAGAGACAATTGGAATTCTATGATCACATGTGCAGAATGGACAACACCAGATATGCAAAACAACTGCTTGATATAATAAATTCAAAGAAGGACAAAATCAGTTGGACTTACATGAATCGCAAGGCTTTTGGAACTCTAGTTATAATAATCGCTCTTTCACCGAAAAAGCTAAAAAGACCACTGGAAAAATTGGACGGAAGAACGTAAGAAGGGGCATAGCGAGTTCATGAGGAGATTTTGGGAGGAGAAAAAGAGGAAAACACCATCAACCCAAGTCAACAAGTTCAAACGCGCTCCCTAAGTGGGCAAAAGAAAGAAAGAAAGAAAGAAAGAAAGAACAATAAAATAAGTCTATATCGTTTTTATTAGGTGTCAGTAACTTTTCGATGCAACCATGGTAAGATTGAAATGAAATATTTCTGCTAATTTGCGGCAGTAACTGGAAGTGGTGGTGTAATTGTATGAGATATTCATTGCATAATGCTGGAAAATATCTCATCGCAATTCCAGAGGCCACAATCATAAATTTCCCCTGAATGTCGACTGTAAACAGCAATAATGCAAAGAGCTTATGGGCTATGTTCCACATTACTAGCGACTTGTTCATCTAATAGAACGTGACCCAAATTGGTGGCTGCCTACTGCAGCACTGATTTTGTGGATTATATACAGACGTTGCCAAAGTTAAATAACAATATATTTCTTCATGAAATCAAGCATAATGATTAAAGTTACCCAAGAGTTAAATCTCAAAACTGAAAAGTAAAATACCACATATTAATGGTGATATAAGTAAAAAGTTGCTGTAGCTTTAATCGTTCGATGATACAGCTAAATTAATGCTTTATTACTACCTCCAAAAAGAAATCCCTTGGGTTGTAATCTTTTTGGTCCAATAATTTGTCATCATGTTCTTCACACACACAATTTCTGAAAAAGACCCTGTGTTTTAATGTGACCATTCTACTTAGGTTTCAAGATTTTTGAAAAATAAGATGATAGCTAAATTTCTTGAAAATAAGTAAGTATAACTAATTTTAGGTACGACAGTGTACCAAGACCGGAAGTATGGAGGAGCCTACGACAAAATCTGGTGCCAGGGATGTATATACGCCTGATTCAAGACATGTACAAGGACAGCAGAACCATGGTCAGATGTATATCTGGAACTACAGAATCCTTTCTTGTGAACGTTGGAGTACATCAAGATTCCGTCCTCAGTCCATTACTTTTTGTACTCGTCATGGATGTGTTGACAGAGGGAGTCAGGAAGGAAGCTCCATGGTCCATGATGTTCGCTGATGATGTAGTCCTGTGTGCAGAGACGAAGGAACTTGCAGAGAAATGGTTGGAGGAATGGAGAGAAGCACAAGAAAGCCGAGGAATGAAGATAAGCAGATGTAATACAGAGTTCGTGAGTCTGAGAGGTGCATAAACAGGTTAAAAATTGGCTGGAATAGAGATCCCAACAGCAAGTTCGTTCAGATATCTTGGTGCAGTTATCCAACAAGATGGTGGACTGGAGGAGGAAATAAAGAGCAGGATACGGTCGGGATGGTTCAAGTGGAGTAAAACATCAAGTGTACTGTGCGACAAGAAGGAACCACAAACATTAAAAGGGAAGGTACACAAGGCCGTGGTGAGACCAGCAATGATATACGGTGCAGAAACCTGGCAGATAACAAGGAGATGGGCAGAAAAACTGGACGTGTCAGAAATGCGTATGCTGAGATGGGCAATTGGACATACAAAGTTGGACAAAGTGAGAAATGAAGTGATTAGGAGACGACTTAGCGTGGTGCAAGTTTCTGAGAAAGTCAGAGAAGCTGGCCTCAGATGGTATGGCCATGTTAAGAGAAAAGATCAAGATTATGTGGGCAATAGGATGACGGAAATGCTTCCACCAGAGAAACGGAGTCGAGGACGACCAAAAAGGCGGTGGATGGACAGCATTCATGAAAGCATGAAACAGCGGGGGCTTGTGGAGGAAATGGTCCGGGATAGAACAACGTGGAGGAGGAATATTCGCATCAGCGACCCCACATAAGTGGGATTAATCATGCTGGAGAAGAAGGAGAAGAAGAAGAATTAATTTTAGGTAATGTATAAGCTTCAATAGCTCGCCTCCATAGCGTAGCGGTCAGTGTGGTTAGCTGCCGCCCCGGAGGTCCTGGGTTCGATTCCCGGCTCTGCCACGAAATTTGAAAAGTGGTATGAGGACTGGAACGAGGTCTGCTCAGCCTCGGGTGGTCCAAATGAGTAGAGGGGTTCGATTCCCACCTCAGCCATCCGTGGTTTCCCACTCGTCTTCGGGCAAATGCCGGGATGGTACCTCCTGTAAGGCCATGGCCTCCTTCCCTCTTCCTTGCCTATCCATCCTAACCTTCCCTTCCCTCATGAGGCCCCTGTTCGCTTTGCAGGTGAGGCCACCTGGGCGAGGTGCTAATCCCATCTCACCGGTTGTATCCACTCCCATTAAATGTTCCCAGCTCTAGGACATTGCCTGAAAAATGGCGGTAGGGGGAGTTCCCTCGCTGAGTCCGTGGGAGCCACCACCCTGGAGGATAAACTCGATTTAAAAAAAGAAATAGGCTACAATACACCTTCTACGGTGGCCAAGAGCAATGAAGCGTTAACTCGTGCCTCTCTGGCATCGGGAGACCGTGGGTTAGAAGTCCACTTTGGCCGAACATAAAAAGGTTTTCGTGGTTTCCCATTTTCACCACCAGGCAAATGATGGGACGGTTCCTTTCAATGGTCCACGGCCGACTTCTTTCCAAAATCTCTTCCCTGAACCTTCCTTAATTCGACACAAGTTAGCGGTCGCATGGGCGATCGGCCTATCACTATCCCGAGTTGTATCTGCTGATGAAGTGTGTTCTGCTCCCAGACACTCTTCTTACGACAGTAGAGTGGTGATCACTCTCGAAGTCCGAGGGTGAAGGTGAGCTGGGAGAATAAGCGATAAAAATTATACTATAGTTCTGATGATAATGATAATTGTTGTTTTAAGGGGCCCAACATCTAGGTTATCGGCCCCTAATGGTTTGGGTGATCGTGAAGATGGTAATGAAATGTAAACTATAACTAAAACTAACTACACACTTATATACTAGAAGAAGAAATGGAAAACAAAAGGGGAATAAGGCAAATAAAGGACAGGAGGAGAAGAAATGCCCTCAATCCTCGAAGAATGCGGATTGAGGGACTTGGAAGGAAGGAGAGCCATGAAAGGCAGGCAGGAAAGTGAAAGAGGAGAGGGTCCGCCCCACAGGTAGTGGGTAAAAGGGAGGAATCCAGACCCAGCTCAGGAATCCCTTGGGGTCGCAAACTCCCGAACTCACCAGCCGTGAGCCCCTGAGGGTGTAGCAATATCTAGGGTGCACCAGAAGTGGTGGGGCTACATACACCCTGCCTCCTTGAGGGCCTTGAGCAGAAGGCAGAAGATAAGAGGTAAAGAAAAAGAAGGCTGACCCCTCGCAGAAGGAGGGTATCAGAAAAGATGAGACAAGGGCTAATTAAGGCGGGATAGGAAGAGACTCCCTAGGCTTCGGATACCCTAATACCGTCGGGGTCGGAGGAGAACAAGAGTTGACCAAGTGAGGTTGACAGGAAAGAAGACTGAGAGGAGCCCGGCACAAGTAAGTGGAAGCAACGTCGGACTCAGCTGGGGCCCAATGGTCACCAACCCTAGTCCCACTAGATGTGAGCCCCTGGGGGGCTATAGTTCTGTATTCCATGGCTGAACATTAATTGTGCTTAAGTTTTCTGTTTGGTTTGACAGTGTAGCCTAATTAAACTCCGTGGATAAATGATTAACGGGCGAGACTTTGGCCCGACGAAATGTCCGACACCTGGATGGGTCATGGGAATTTTAAACTCCATTGATTAACTCCCCTGACTCGGACACTGAGTGTTTGCGACTACCCTGGCTCAGACACTAAGTGTTTGCGACTACCCTGGCTCAGACACTGAGTGTTTGCGACTACCCTGGCTCAGACACTGAGTGTTTGCGACGTCCTCATCATTCATTTCATCCGCCTCACAAAGTTGAAGTCGCCCACGAGTGTCAACTCTCAAAAGAATTGCACCAGGCCTCTTCGGAAGCCATATGTGTAAGAAATAAATTGAGGCGTTTGTATGCCACGTATACAGCAATCGTTGAATCCTGTGACCTAGTTATTGAATTTGTGACATTCTGTTAAATTTCTTATAATCTCAAAGATTCGTCAATTGTCACGTCCCAGCTTAAGCAAAATCTTTCCAATATGTCACGGGTTAGTGTTGAGAAATTGTGCCGCTTCCAAGTTCTACACAGATTATGACGGAGCGGGGAGATTATAACCTTTCAGGTTTTCCTTTTTAAATATTCATTAATTAATTTTAGCTATTACCATAAGTTTTCCAAACGAAGTTGGGGGGAATGACGTCATTCCGTCAAACCATAATTAGTGCACAGCGTTGTAGACTTATCTACGCTGGTCGCTTCGGTGGCGTAGTCGTTAGCATGCTGAGCTTCCATGCCCAAGATCACGGGTTCAAACCCGGCCGAAGTCTTCGGATATCTTAAGAGCGTTAAAATCCTTCATTATGCCTTCCTTCGGAGGGGAAGTAAAGCCAGTGGTCCCATGTCATAGATTTATGGCATGTAACAGAACCTTCCACTAATTAAACTTGTAGATTTCGTTGAAACGCTCTATCAAAGTTCCAACGTTCACCACTTCAGTGACATCTGGTAGCGAAAGTTGGAACTACTTCAAATTGAACGGTACTTGTAGCTCACCCCATGGTTGTCCACTAGAAGCAGCTACAGCCTCTGGCGAGCTGAACATGTCCTCGGACACTCCCGGCCTAAAGGCCATACGGTAAATAAATAAATTCTATATGCTATGCACACTCGTTGGAATTTTCTCGTTCTTGTTCTTGCCTCTTTAGCCTGTGTTATTGTGATGGCTGTAATAATAAATTAAGAATAGGTTTGGGAAGAACGCGGCCATTGCTTTAAGTTAAGAACTATCCTAGCTTTTGCCAGGAGTAGACGTGGGAAACCACGGAAAACCAGGATGGCTGAGGTAGAAGCTGTAAGATACCACTTGTGCTGCTTGTTTACAATATACCCCTCAATATAATGTGGAATATCGGCTAGCATTCCACGCTATCGCCCAAGAGGTCCGGGTTCGATTCCCGTCTCTGCTTAAAATATAAAAAAATACAAACCTGGTGTGAGTGCAAAACTGAAAAGAGGAGATTCGATTCGCAATTCAGCCATCCTCGAAGTGATTTTCCGTAGTTTTCCACTTCTTCTTCTCCTCCTGGCAAATGCTGGGTTGGTTCTTGACGGCCTCGGCCGCTTCCTTCCCGATTCTCACCTGAACTACAAATATACCCACACTATTACACACTCACAATAACACAGGTTAGCAGAAAAATTCTACACTCACACAAAGTACACGGGGCTGAATGACCACGATGTCCAAGCCCCTCAAATTAAACAACAACATCGAAAAAGAAAAAAAAACAGGCAAATAGATGAAAACTTAATTGACGATATGCTCTACGATAGTTGGTCAACAGTTACCTCATTTGGAGGGGCAGATGACCTCGTAGTCGCGTCCCTTAAAGCAACAATAACTAACTAACTACAGTAACTACCTCATTCGGGCTGAAAACAAAGTTTCATCCAAAAATTCAAAATTTTCTGACCGAAAAATTTCCTTTCTTATTAGCCTATTTTCAATTTTGAAAAAAATAGGCTTATGAGGTCACCTTTTGTCCGTGTGTGTGTGCGTGTGTGTGTGTGTGTGTGTGAGGTGTGTGTGTGTGTCCCCCTAATAACTTTTGAACGGCTAGAGCGATTTCAATAAAACTCGGTAAGTTCATAGCAATATTCCGGGCGACCCCGACCGTGCCCTTCAAATTTTGTTATGTCTCACCAATCCAACATGGCGGCTGTGCGAAATATTTCACCAGCATTCAATATCTCCGAAACTATTACCGATATCACCCTGGAATTTTGTACGGTGATAAAGGGAACTACTAGAAGTTCACCTATGTGACATTTGTAAACCTGGAAACTACAAAACCAACATGGCGGTCAAGCGAATTTGCGACTTTTAAATAGACGTTTCTCGCGATTTAACCAACCAGACGCAATGAAACTTGGCACAGTGTATGTTCATACACATTGTAATGCACCGACATCTAACTTCGTTCAATTGTTAACATAACCTCAAGATGGCGGCTGTGCCAATTATTTCACCAGCATTCTATATCTCTGAAACTATTAGCGGTATCACCATGAAATTTGGAACGGAGATAAAGGGCACCCACCACTTTCAAACACCAATTAACTACAAAACGAACATGGCCGCCAAGCGAAGTTGAAACTTTTAAATAGACTTTTCTCGCGATTTAATGATCCAAACGCAACGAAATATCGTACAGCAAATGTCTATACAGATTGTAATGCACTGGTATCTAATTTAGTTCAATTGTTTACGTAACCTCAAGATGGCGGCAGTGCGAATTTCGAAAATTAAATTATTATTTCTTGTATTCTAATCATGCGATTGAAATCAACATTTGCATAATGAACGTACACAATAATCATCATCTAAGAGTATATAACTCTATGGCCTACATTTATTAAAATCCCGCATGGCGACCATCCGATATATTTAGACGGTTCTCAATATCTACTAATCTACTACATCAATCAAACTGAAATTTTGTAAGTGTATAGAGGCTATAAGCTTAAGTTCACCTATGGGACGTTCAATGACCTAGCGAGCACAAATCCAACATGGCGGCGACGCGAAATTTAAAGATTCAAATGGACGTTTCTTGTGTTTTAACCATCCGAGCGCAGTGAAACTTGATACGGTATATGCTTATACAAATTTTAATCGACTGGCATCTAATTCATTTAAATTATTTTCATAACCACATGATGGCGGCTGAGCGAAATTTTAAAATCCCGCTTTTATTTCTTGTGTCCTAATCATGCGATTGAAGTTTGAATAAAACACCTACACAACAATCTTCATGTAATAGTACATAAATCTAAGGCCTACAATGTAGAAATCCAACATGGCGACCATCCAAAATATTTAGACGGTTCTCAATATCTACGAATCTCTTACAGCAATCAACCTGACAATTTGTATGTTGATAGAGGCAATTGATATAAGTAGGATATATGAAAATAGGCTATTTAGTTCTTCACGGAACTACTTGTTTTTTTTATAGAGAATTGTTTTTGTTGTTTTTGATTGTTTTAGTTTTTGTTGTCTTTGCTTGTTTTAGGGACTGCAACAACGTGGCCATTTATCCCCGTATATTTGACATTGTATGGAATTTGTGTGATAACCCTGTGTTGTTCTGATAATGGATGTTCTAGTGTGTGTATATGTAAATTGGGGAATGGATTAGGAAGAAGGCGTCCGTGACCTAAAATTAGGAACCATCCCAGTATTTCCCTCGGGTAGAAGTTGGGTAAACTATGGAAAACCACTCCCAGGATGGCTGAGGTGGGATTCGAATCCTACTCTTCTCAGTTTTGCCTCACGAGGCTGAGTGTACCCCGTTCCAGCCCTCACACCAGAATTAAAATTTCTTGGTAGAGCCGTGAATCGAACCCGGGCTTCCGGGACGACAGCCAAGAGTTTAGTTTAACCTGTGAATTAGCACGAGCCGCTATTAGTATCCGTAATGTAAATAATTACCAGTCTAGGATGGGTTTAGCATTGAAGTATAGTTTTTCATATGTATAGGCCTACCTCTGATGAAACCAACAATGCGTGCTCGCGTCTCATCCAGTGGCGGATGGCGGATAATTGTTCGGGGTTTTGCACTATTTTCATTAAGGAAGGGGGGGGGGGGATAGCTGGTAGGGTAAAAGACTGCTTGATATCAGAGAAAACTGTATTCAATTGCGCTGTAAAACGGATGCACCTCATTCATCACGAATGCCGCATTTGATAGAACATCACATTGTCATCGGTTTAAATGGATGATAAGTCAGTCTACATGAAAGCCTTCACGAGAACAAAACAACGTAAGTTATACAGGGCACCAGGAATTGTTCTCCGCAATGCCTACACGCGTCTGCGAGAGCTAGCATCAGTAGTTACGTTGTCAGCAAGACTGTTGCTTGAATTAAAACAAACAGTTGACTCACCACAGCCATTCATAACTGATGCTGGAAGTGCTGATAACACACAAGCTCGCTTATTGCAATACATGCTGGCGATGTCGACAGCCTACAGCCCACACGTGTGGGATTCACCCCGTCAAGGACACCATGCTGGCAGAAGCCGGCAGTCACTACGGAGGACATTTCTTGGCGCCCTGTATAAGAGGGCAAGAAAGAGCCGCGAGTGTCGCAAGTACGCGCACATTGCATTTCGAGACATCGGCAGTTGACGGAGCATCTCGGACATTGAGGAAAGAATAAGAGTAGATGCCCTGAGCTTGTATGAGTGAAGCCAAGCGCTGCAACCAAAGTGGGCGTAACCTTAACTCGTATTCGGTGTTCTGTGACTTGCATGAGGCATTGTGCATGGCTAAACCTTATTTTGGCCCTGGTGTTTATCGCGCTCCGGTTATGCAACTTTGGAAACGTAATAACAGCAGTGATAAGTTATTTAAAAAATACAAACTCTTCAATTCTAATGTCAGCATGTGTAGGCCTAACCTATATATAAAAATTTAAAAAAACCACTCCTCTGGAAATCCCAAATTATCAAACGGCTGTCGATCAATATTACGGTAGGTCTACGTAATTAATCAATTCGAGGCTAAACGTCAAGCTTCTACCCCCCACAAAAAAACGTACGGTACCGAAGCGTGTAGGCTATACCGTATTTTTGTGCAAATATGCGTCCTTTTTTAATTGTTATGTTTATTAATTTTGTGGTTCGTATTCTTGAATATCAAAATGTGTACGACCAATGAGTGAAAGTGGCTGTGCTCGAAATTAGGCCTAAAAACTGATGAATGCCTCAACACCAATATGAACATAAAACTTAATTTGGTGTAAATACCGTAATTAGTTCGGCATCATTCATTCCCAAGATGTTCCTTCTTTGGTAGGCTATAACTCGCATCTTCAGACACCTGTATTCAATTTAATCAGTGTTTCAGCGTATTATTACGTTTTGCGGCGTCTTCTTTACAAAACTAGCCTCGCAAAGGTGCTCTCATATTTATATTTAAATTGGCTTTTAAAACGATAACGCAGCTTAGTTGTGCCAAGTACCGTGATGTACAGAGTGTATTCTGCCTATCCAAGAAAAAATCTTGACTTGTCATTGCAGTTTTATGTCAGTAAAATCCATTACTAGTTGGAGTGGTTTACGGCTTTAAGCATAGGGACAGCCATTTTCTTGCAACCAAAGTGGGCGAGCCGTTTAGCTTCAGCAGCTTACGCTAGGCAGCGCAGCGATGATCTCGGATGTCTCCGTCCGAGCCTCGACTTCATTGTTGCAATCAGCGGGCAACGAACAGCCGAGTTAACTGTTGGGATAGTAACTACTCGGTCTAGCATGTCTAACATGCCCTTCACTATTGAGATCTGGTCGGTGCTTGGGGCTGGCAATGACCAAACGGACGAACGCTCCTAGACAGCAAGCTTCGCTTCCTCAGACAGTTCACAGTAGCTTACTATAAGATTTCCTGAATTATTAAAGAATAAAATTATGAATAAAATTATGAATTCCTTTACAATCATATAAAAGGAAACTTACAGCTTTTATTACTAAAATAGTACATTATGCAACGAGCCAATAATGGCAATAATTAAGACACGAGTATGTTTATAAAGCGAGAGTGTGCGAGTTTTATAATATCCATACGAGTGTCTTAATTACCATTATAGGTGAGTTGCATACGACTGTTTACGTTCGACGATAATTATTATAATTATTTTATGTTCGAACATAAATATTCATAAATATCTATCGAGATTTCAACAGTTTTATGTACTGGACAGAGCGCATGGGATGCAGAGAATGCCTTGTATTTGACCACGGCCTCCTCGATTACCCCACTACGACACTAGGCAATACAGTGAAATTTAAATTAGAAGGCCTTGGAACTCAGCGCAGGTGCGGTGCTATTTTTATCTAATTGATCAAACAACTGTTTCTTGAGCTGTGATTGGTGGGAGAAACTGTTTCATAATGAAAAAAATCCTCTCGGCACGCCGGAAGGCGGAGGTAGATTTCACCGGGCAAACTTGGGGTTAGGCTATAATAGGCAAAATATGCAGGTTTTCGTAGGAGGATCAGACCTCATTTATAGCGAGAAATTATTTTACAATTGGAGGTTAATTAACTTTTTTTTCGTCTTTCTATGCATATCTTGAACATTTTATTGTCCTATGGGGATGGTAACCTTCTTGTCATTTGGGGTTCATTTTTATACTTGTGAACACACTGTCCTTATGCAAGGTTCGGAACTGATGTGTAACTATCTAACAGTCTGTTACTTCTTCACGCAAAATTTTATCTCCCGCAGAGATGTTGGTTGGTTCCTCAGTTTAGGGGCTGCAACAACGTGGTCAAGTAACCCCGTGTACATTGGGTGTGTGTAGAATCTGTCTGATAAACGGTGTTAATTGTGATGACTGTATTAGTCTGTGATTCATGTAAGGTCTGCAGACGGTCAATTTTAAGTAGTAGTACCTAATTTTGTACCAAATACTACCGTCAACGACACCTAGCTGTGAACTTGGCTGCTAGATGCCACCGCAACCAGCAACTTGCAACGATCGTTGTAACTTCCCTTCCGAAGGAAAGCATGCTAAGGGATTTTTAGCGCTCTTAAAAAATCCGGCGACTTTGGCCGGCTTTGAACCAGCGACCTTGGGCATAGAAGTTCAGCATGCTACCTGTTAGCCCCTTCCCTCATAGTCAGATGGAACAAGAAGTTCCGTGACGAAATAAAGTGCCTACTTTACTTAAAATTAAGATTCATGCCAATGATTAATCTACTGTACAGTATATGAACCTATCTAGAATAATGACGAAATTAAGTTGGTAATATCTTAATGTCTTAATTAGTTCGAAATACTGTATACTAGGCATAATGTAGCCTAATAGAGCAATAGAGTTGGCAGCCCTGGACACTGAATATATTCTTAATTCCATCTCTAAAGGTACAGAATACAAAATGTGGTTGAAGTACAAAGGACGTTACATGGAGTTAGACATTGGATCTATTAGTATACGTATATGCATGTTGGCAACAATGTCATGCGATTGCTGGTCAGAAATCATCTGAAATATTATGATATCTTTTTGTGCCAATTTTGGATGAAATCCATTTGTTAGTATAGAAGTTACATGTTTTTTAAAATTGGAGCTATCATCAGGCATAGAATCATGCTGGCAGCACTGACATATTAATTACTCCAAATTAATCTAGTATGTCAGGTGCTATACGTGTGCAAAGTATAGAGCTGTTGGCTTGCATACTTTCTGATATACTGATATTATGGTAAACAAGATGTTCAGTAAAGAACATATAGCCTACTTTCTCCTAAATGCATGGGTATTGTTATAATTCTTTGTCCTTTTCAAGGAGTATGATTGAATGTTGGTTGTAGTAGCTTGTTGAAATACAACGTGCTATAGGGATATTAAACATGAATATGAGGTGCCCTTTGCTAGTGCTACCTCTGTACCAAATTTCGTTCAATTCGGTTTCACCGTGTTCGAATTAATAGGAGGAATCAATTTTGACATAAAGATGGCCGCCATCCGCAGACTATTGGGCTGATGTTCTTGCAGTTTGGTCAGAATATGTTTCCTACATCAAGATATGGTGTTGTAAAATTTGGTAGAGACTAGATTATTAGGTTGGTCGTAATTACATTTTAGTTTTTAACATTTGGGTGGCCGCGATTACGTTTCCGTCATGATAGCGGTGATATGAAACATGACACTGAGGTGCCCTTTGCTAGTGCTACCTCTGTACCAAATTTCGTTCCATTCGGTTTCACCGTGTTTGAATTAATAGGGGGAATCGATTCTGACACAAAGATGGCCGCCATCCGCAAACTATTAGGCGAATGACCTATTAGATTGGTCACAGGATGCTCCCTCCACAAAGGTATGTAGTTGCAAAATTTGGTAGAGATCGGATGGTTATGTTAGTCGTAATTTGATTTAGGCTTTAAACATTTGTGTGGCCGCCATTACGTTTCTGTCAATATGGCGGCGATATTAATCATGACACTGAGATGCCCATTGCTATTGCTATCTCTGTACCGAATTCCGTTCCATTCGGTTTCACCGTGTTTGAATTAATAGGGGGAATCGATTCTGACACAAAGATTGCCGCCATCCGCAAACTATTAGGCGAATGACCTATTAGATTGGTCAAAGGATGCTCCCTCCATAACGGTATGTAGTTGCAAAATTTGGTAGAGATCGGATGATTAGGTTAATCGTAATTTGATTTAAGCTTTGAACATTCGTGTGGCCGCCATTACGTTTCAGTCAGGATGGCGGCGATATAAAACATGACACTGAGGTGCCCTTTGCTAGTGCTACCTCTGTACCAAATTTCGTTCCATTCGGTTCCACCGTGTTTGAATTAATAGGGGGAATCAATTTTGACATAAAGATGGCCGCCATCCGCAAACTATTAGGCTAATGACCTATTAGATTGGTCAAAGAATGCTCTCTCCATAAAGGTATGTTGTTGCAAAGTTTGGTAGAGATCGGATGGTCATGTTAGCCGTAATTTAACTTAATCTTTGAACATTTGTGTGGCCGCCATTACGTTTCTGTCAATATGGCGGCGATATAAAACATGACACTGCGATGCCCTTTGCTAGTGCTACCTCTGTACCAAATTTCGATCCATTCGGTTGTACCGTGTTTGAATTAATAGGGGGAATCGATTCTGACACAAAGATGGCCGCCATCCGCAAACTATTAGGCGAATGACCTATTAGATTGGTCAAAGGATGCTCCCTCCATAACGGTATGTAGTTGCAAAATTTGGTAGAGATCGGATGATTAGGTTAATCGTAATTTGATTTAAGCTTTGAACATTCGTGTGGCCGCCATTACGTTTCAGTCAAGATGGCGGCGATATAAATCATGACACTGAGGTGCCCTTTGCTAGTGCTACCTCTGTACCAAATTTCGATCCATTCGGTTTCACCGTGTTCGAATTAATAGGGGGAATCAATTTTAACATAAAGATGGCCGCCATCCGCAAACAATAAGGCTAATGACCTATTCATTTGGTCAAAGGATGCTTCCTCTATAAGGGTATGTTGTTGCAAAATTTGGTAGAGATCGGATGATTAGGTTAATCGTAATTTGATTTAAGCTTTGAACATTTGTGTGGCCGCCATTACGTTTCCGTCAAGATGGCGGCGATATAAAACATGACACTGAGGTGCCTTTTGTTAGTACTACCTCTGTACCAAATTTCGTTCCATTCGGTTGCACCGTGTTCGAATTAATAGGGGGAATCGATTTTCACACAAAGATGGCCGCCATCCGCAAACTATTACGTTGATGACCTATTACTTTGGTCAAAGGATGCTCCCCTCATAAAGGTATGTTGTTGCAAAACTTGGTAGAGATCAGATGATTAGGTTAGTCGTAATTTGATTTAAGCTTTGAACATTTGTGTGGCCGCCATTACGTTTCTGTCAATATGGCGGCGATATAAAACATGACACTGAGGTGCCTTTTGTTAGTACTACCTCTGTACCAAATTTCGTTCCATTCGGTTGCACCGTGTTCGAATTAATAGGGGGAATAAATATTCACACAAAGATGGCCGCCATCCGCAAACTATTACGCTGGTGACCTATTGGTATGGTCAAAGGATGCTCCCCCATAAAGGTATGTTGTTGCAAAATTTGGTAGCGATCGGATGATTAGGTTAGCCGTAATTTGATTTAAGCTTTGAACATTTGTGTGGCCGCCATTACGTTTCCGTCAAGATGGCGGCGATATAAAACCTGACACTGAGGTGTCCTTTGCTAGTGCTACTTTTGTACCAAATTTCGTTCAATTCGCATTCACCGTGTTCGAATTGATAGGGGGGGGGACAGACATTCAGAGTACGCACACTCACACACAGACACACACACACACAGACTCACACACACACACATACACACACACACAGACTCACACACACACATACACACACACAGACAGACACACTTTTTTCGCCCTGTGTTGATCTCATAAGTCTACTTTCATTTTTTGCAAAAATCGAAAGTAGGCTAAAAATATAGTCAGCATTTATTAACAGTTGGCAGCCATGATTGCTCTTAAGAATACTTATAGTCATATCTGTTATGTTACACATAGCACATACGAAATTTGGTTGAAATCCAACTGACAGTAAAGAAGTTACATGTATTACAAATTTGTCCTATCAGCTGGCTTAGAATCAACTGACGTATATAAGTTACTCCAAATTAATGTAAAATGTCAGGTAATATACCTGTGCATAGTTTAAAGCTGTCGGCTTGCACACTTTCTGATATATTGGTATTTGGATAAAAAAAAGAGAGCAATTATTGACAGTTGGCAGCCCTGGTGGCTCTTAAGAATACACTCAGTCATATCTGTTTATGTACGCATATTACATACAAAATTTGGTTGAAATCCAATTGATAGTGTAGAAGTTATATGCATTTTAAAATTGGACCTATCAGAAGGCTTATAATTATTTTGGCAACACTGTCATATATGGCCTCCTGGAAATTAATCTGAAATAGTATTATCTACATGTGTGCGAATTTTGGAATAGCTCCCATGTATACATTCCAAGATATCCAACATGGAGCTCAAATTTCTAGTGCGTTTTTTTAGCAGTTGGTAGCACTGACATCTTTTTTCAAATATGGGCCTGAGATATTCCGGTATACATCTTTACTCATACTAAATTTGGTTTCGATTGCTGCAGCCGTTTAGGAGTTGATAGAGGGGGACACACACACACACAACCATCCAGCCAGACAGGAGGACGGACAGACAGACAGACAGACAGAAGGACAGACAGACACATTTTCCCGGATCAATCTCATAAGTCTACTCTTTCCTCATTTTTGCAAAGTGTGAAAAGTTGGTTAAAAATTAATGTGATCTCGGCAATGGCGTTGTCTTGGCAACCTCTGATAGCTCATCCCTCATCAATTTAGAAGCGTTGTCATGGTAACCTCTGATAGCACTTGGCATTTTCTTTAATTCCGAAATCATTTTACTCATCCCTTGGCGTAATGGTGGGTCATATCAAAAATTCTTTCAGACAAAAGTTTTAGGTAATTATTAGGGAAATATTTTCCATTTTGTACGGTTTTGATATTGTGCCTATTAAGAGAGATATGATTAATGTTTCCCGAAAAACCCACTTTTTTCCACCCCTTTGGTCAATGGTTGGTGCTATCAAAAAAACTTATTTGATATAAATTTTTGGTACTTATCCGACATATATTATGAACTTTGAATGGATTCGATATTTCACGTATTAAGAGAGTTATAGCGAAATTTCACTTTTTCGAAAAAAGCCCCCCATTTTCACCCCCTTCGACCAAGTTTGCCCATTAACGAACGCGACCGAGATTTTAATGGGATACTTATTATGTTAAAAGTTCAAACTGATTGGGGCAAAATTACGGCAGTTATCGTGTCCACAATAAAGTGATATATATATATATAGAGAGAGATACATACATAAATTATATATAAACTTTTGAACTGACGGTGGTTTTGGGGTCTGGGGGATGTGAAATGCGAAGATATGTCGAAATTTTCCGGAAGTCGAAACATGGTACCCATTGCAATAGTTAGCTTTCTAATGAAATCTACCTAAAATAGTGTTATAATGACCATTATTATGATACAGTTTTCTGACATTTCATAGTCAGGGTTGAACATAAATATTATTACGGTATTAATAATTATTTTATCATTTTATATGATATTGTCGACTTCATCGTTACGCTGGGGTCTGGCGTTACGTTACGGTGACGGGACGAAATGTACCTAGATGCACTGAGGTGTGTGACGTCATAGTACCGCTTGGTGCATGTGTTATCCGACAATCTCTACTTCGTTAGTATAAGACAAAAATCCCCGATTTTTGGATGTCACGAGTAATTTCGAGAACCACTGGATGGATTTTGATGCGGTTTTCACCATTCTGTAAAGGATATCTCGAGGAAAGGTTCTGTAGAAAATAATTTATGTATGATCAAAGGAAGCCAAGCAGTAACGATTTCAGTGAAAAAGTCGAAAACAAACTTGGCGTCCGTGCGCTTCTTAAGCTTACGCTGGGCAAACCGTTAAAAATATCAATCTACTATGAGCGTAAGAATTGGTCAGCATGAAAAGTTCCACAAAAATGTCCGCGAGAGCATATCTCTATCTTCAATACATCGCCCACTATAAGTGTTTTTAGACTGGATGGAAGGGGCACGTCGTCCAGCCATCTCCATCCACGTGCTTGACCTTGCTTTGCCCTTGGTTTGCACTTGACGTTCGCGGGTAATTTGAAACAAGGTAAAGTATTATAAAGCAAGCTAAGTGTTATGCAGATAATTTTCTATCATGGTAAGAGTCTTTGGCTTCGAGCTAAGCCTCCAGCCTTTCTAGCATTTTTCAGCATTTGTAGCATTTAAAATGATACAAAGTCTAGTCTTTCAGACTGACTGACACTTTTTTTTCTTTAAGATCTCTGGTCGTTGTGCAACACTGCAACTTTATTACCGGCCGCTACTGGTCTCATCATAGAATAATGCGTATAGTTTTATAGAATGTTCAGCCTGGAGTTCGTAGACTTTAAGTTAGTAACTTCTCCTGTGTAATGGAGCGGAGTGTAACGAAGGAGAGAAGTTCTATCTCAAAGTTGATATTGGAAGTAAAAAAGTGGTAATTACGTCTTAAAGACCGTGTTCGTCTTACTCCTACTGGCTTTGGAACGCAAGAGAAACTTGGGCTATTGTTCCATATCCGTGGTGTTAGTGACAGACAACGGAGACTTTCATTTTACATCTACTAAATGATTATATAAGTATTTGGAACAAATAGTTATTTAAAAGCTCGCTAAAAGAATTCTTTTGTTTATAATGTTTCTGTTCTTAAGGATAAGATCCCATTGTCGAAGCGAAAATATGTCATGACGCACATTTTAAATTGCTCTTAATCTTCAACTTGTGAAGGGTGGTGAAACAGACTCCTTAACTCTTTCAAGCACATGAATTGGACAGGAATTCTGACCCTTGAGGAACAAGATATTTATTGATGTGTAACATCTTTCCACTCGGTTGCTGGATATTTTTGTGGGAGTGATTTTGAAAAATGGGACGGAAGACGCACTGCCAGTTGGATCGCATCCCTTCTGGCTGTTTATCACATTCGGATTACTTTGTAACAGAAGAGTTTCAAGAAGGCAGTGCGAGAGTAGAAATATCAAGAAGAGAGTGAAGAAAAAAGTCAGTCTCTGTTAACGTAACTTAATTACTGGCAGGAGAGTGATGTAACAGCAGGGTATGAAGAAGGCAGTGCGAGAGTAGAATTATCAACTAGGCAGTGAAGAAAAAAAAAAGAGAGTCTTGAAATTGGTATGTACTAAGAGAGTGTAAAAATAAAAAGATTGCTTGTGTGTTGATGAATGTCAAGGATAATAAAAACGGTAACAACTTCAAGGTAGGATAACATGACAGATGTTACACATCATATGAGACTACAGTGAGGCTCGTATCTTTTTATTATTTATTTATTTACTATCAACCCGCCCCGGCTTCGCCCGGGGACAATTAGGAATGCATTACGTGATAAGCGTTTTTTAAATTTCGATATCAATGAACTACGACCTATATCCGTTTTACGTCTCAGCATGATGGGTTAAAATCACTGACTGGACTATTAATTATATTATCATGGAAATGCATGTGCAACGAATTCTTGTCAGACGTAATTTAAGAATGGCGAGGTGCATGAAACACAAATCCCCCTTCCGTCCAATATTAACTTGACTGTGTATTTTGCGGAACGAAAATTTCACAGGCGAAATTAAGAAAAGCCGAGTTGCACTTCCAGGGAAACTTTAAACACAACCACTCTTCTCTGAAGTCTTAACTCAACATGACTCAACAATTTTCTACTGGCTGTATCTGGGGTAATAGGCTCGCCCGCTAGGTAGGCTGTAACTGGGGTCATAGGCTAGCTCGTAAACTGTCGCCTCAGTAATGAATGGAGATTGTTGGAAGAAATGAAAACGTACAAACACTTATAGCGGGCGATGTATTGAAGATAAGACATATGCTCTCACGAACTTATTTGTAGAACTTTTCATGCTGAACAATCCTTACACTCATAGTATATATATATTTTTAACGGTTTGCCCAGCGTAAGCTTAAGAAGCGCACGGAAGCCAGGTTTTTCGACTTTTTCACTGAAATCATTAGTGCTTGGAATCCTTTGATCATAAATAAATTATTTTCTACAGAAATCTTCCTCAAGATATCCTTTACAGAATGGCGAAAGCTGCATCAAAATTCATCCAGTTGTTCCCGAGATTACCTGTGACATCCAAGAATCGGGGACTTAGTTTCATACTAATTAGAGATTCACAATAAGCTCTGTGCGCATGACAACAGACAATAGCCACTTAAACACAAACGGAGGGAAAGAAGTACCACCTAGTTATTTATTTATCGTATGGCTTTTAGGGCCGGGAATGTCCGAGGACATTTTCGGCTCGCCTGAGTCTGTAGCTGCTTCCAGCGGACACCCTTAGGGTGAGCTACACGTTCCGTTCAATTTCAAGTAGTTCCAACTATCGCTACCAGATATCAATGATACCTAGTGGTGAACGTTGGATCTTTGATAGAGCGTTCAGACGAAATCAAACCTGACAATTTAGCTGCACACAAGTTTAGTCTGTGGAAAGATCTTTCACATGCCATACATCAATGACATGGGACCGCCGGCTTTACTTCCCCAGCGAAGGAAGGCATACTGAAGGATTTTAACGCTCTTAAAAATCCGAGGACTTCGGCCAGGTTTGAACCCACTATCTTGGGAACAGCAGTTCTGCATGCTTCCGACTACGCCACCGAAGGCGCTATCTAGTATTTAGTAGCATCATAACACAACATGGTACAGAGTGTTTACCAGCACGCTGGAAGATGCAGATCTTCACCATTTGGTGGTATATTCCCAGTACCACCATGCATTGAAGCGATGACAGCTGGTGAATCATTTTTTGCACCACCTAACCTGAAAGAGTGTAGCACTATCCAGGGCACACCATACTGTAATGGCAGGGCTACGCACACCCTGCCTCGTTTAAGGTTTTGTGCAGAAGGCAGGAGATATCATTTGTGGAGTCTGTCCAATAATATGTCGAACGCTCTGCTATTCCTAAGAAAAATAAGAGTTCTGAACCATCGATGAATGAGGGATCAGGAAAGATGAGACAAGGGCCAATTAAGGCGGGAAATTGAAAGACTCCCTAGGCCTCAGATACCGTGATACCTTCGGGGTGGGAAGAGAACAAGAGTTGACCAAGGAAGGTCGAGAGGAAGGATGACAGAGAGGAGCCCGATTCAAGTAAGTGGAAGCAATGCTGGACTCAGCTGAGGTCCCATGGTCCCTAACCCACGCCTCAGTAGTCGTGAAGCCCTGGGAGGGGGTGGTGTGGGTTAGAAGGGGTGCAGTTAAGAATACTAGCCGCTACAGCAGTAGGTGGACAATAATTATTCTAATTACTTTGCCATGACTGTACATTAGCTGCTCATAGGAAAGGTATCGAACGGAAATTAATGTTAATGCCCAGTAATACCAAACAATGCATGAACAAACGGTGATGCGATCTAAAGTAATTACCACAAATGGTGGCTATCTTCATCGGAGCACAGTTCCATGTAATCTCTATTGTCGTCAATGTCCGCGGTAATTTATGCATGGTGAGAATTGTCGCTGTATCGGTGTTATCTGTAGCCCGCGGAGCAGTGTTCCTAACATTATTTACTGAAATTTACGAGAGTGTGGTGAAAAATTTACTGCTGCAGGGGCACACTGGTGGAGGATCCACTCCAAAATTCTTCCTCGAGGAGGCAAAATTAAAAATTGAAGTCTTTTTTCTTAAGCACAGGCTGGATTTGAGAATGTTCGTAACATCCATCGTCCGTGAACATTAATAATAGCTTTTTCTTCTTCTACTTTTAGCGTAGGGCTTTTAGTGCCGGGAGTGTCCGAGGGCATGTTCGGCTCGCCAGTTTTGTAGCTGCTTCGAGGCGGACACCCGATGGGTTAGAAACACGTACCGTCGCGTGTGGAGTGTTGTCTGGGGAGGAAAGTTTGAATGTAAGGACGAGGAGTTGGAAGGTAGCGGCTGTGGCCTATAGTTAGGTACCAACCCCGGCATTCGCCTGGAAGGAAGATGAGAAACCACAGAAGACCATCTTCAAGGTTGCCGGCGGGGGGATACGAACCTCCTCGCCTCCCGGATGTGAGCGACTGCCAGCAGTCATGCCGTAACGACCACGGCTAACTCACCCGGTAATAATAGCTTAGTCATGTTGAAACGACTAAATATTGGAGATCTACGGATTCAGTACCGGTACAGCTACTGGTGACCACGTGCTGTTGGTTGAATCAAGGGAGGGAGGGAAGGACAGGAACTGTTCACCCTGATGCAAGTAAAACTCTTCTCCGAAACGCCTTTTATATCGGTGAGCCCACGGGTTGGAAGATCTTTTCTTCTGCCAAGGCACAGCTCGCATTCTCTCAAAACATCGACTCTTTCGTCATTCTGCAATCTAGGAGGACACGCGTGGGATAGGTTTTCACTAATCGGAAGGAAGGAAGCACAGAGAGAAGGGAGGGAGGGAAGGGAAGGAAGATAGGAAGGGAAAGAACAAAGGAAGCAAGTAAAATAAATAAGAAAATAAGAAATTAAGAGAGGAAGTGGAGGAAAAGAAGAGGAAAAAGGAAGGAAGAGAAATAAAGAAGGTAAGGGTAAGTAGGAATGAGAGGAAGAAGGAATGGAAGGGAGAAAAGGAAGATTATATAATGGAAAGGACTGCAGGTTAAGAAGGAGGGAAATGAAGGGAAAGGCGGAATTAGGGGAAGGATAGAATGAAAGAAGGGAGGAAGGAAAAGAAAGGAAAGGAATTGAAAAGGGAGGGAAGGAAGGAAAGTAGAGTAAGTAATTATTAAAGAAGGAGGGAATGAAGGAAGGAAGATATACAAAAGAAGGAAGGATGGTAATAATAATACTACTAATAATAATAATAATATCGTATGGCCTCGGGAGCCGGGTGCAAGCTTTGTTATTTGACCCCAGAGGGTAGCTTGCATGTCGAATTTTCGTTGTTCATTGACTATGAAAGTCAAGGAGGTTAGAGGTTAGATATCTAAGCTCCTTGAACACTACAGCGCTTTCTAGTAGAGAATGGAGGAACTTTGTGTTGGCGGAAAATCCCTAGATTAATTTTGCCATTGAACACGGCCTACTGAATTCAAATGGGTTCTTTGACATGCCAACATCGCATGACATGCGTTTCGTATTTTTGCCGCCTTTCAAAAATCACTTACCACGGCCAGGAGCGAACCTGCAATCTTGGGGTTAATAGACCGACTCGATATCCACTCACCCACCGTGGTAACCTATAATTATAATAATAATAATAATAATAATAATAATAATAATAATAATAATAATAATAATAATAATAATAATAATATCGTATGGCCTCGGGTAGAGCGTGATGGCGCAGTGGCTTAGCTGCTCGTCTTTCACCCGGACGACCGGTGACAGCGGGATGGAATTTTCACCTGAAAAATCACGTGGTGACAGGAAGGGCATCCGACCGTAAATCCCCGGCCAAAACCAAAATGAGCCTGGTTGGCTCCGGTGACCCCAATTAATTGGGAAAAGCCGAAGAAAGATGATGTATGGCCTCGGATGCCGGGTGCAAGCTTCGTTAATTGACACCCAGAGGGCAGCTTGCATGCCGAATTTCGGCGTTCAACTGAACGCTATGAAAGTCAAGGAGGTTAGATATCTAAGCTCCTTGACGGTACAGCGCTTTCTAGTAGAGAAAGGAGGAACTTTGTGTTGGCGGAAAATCCCGAGATAATTTTTGCCACTATGAACACGGCCTACTGAATTCAAAAGGGTTCTTTAACATGCCAACAACGTATGACATCAAAGTCATGATTTTTGTTGCCTTTAAAAAATCACTTACCACGGCCAGGGGCGAACCTGCAAGCTTGGGGTTGGTAGTCCGACACGATAACCACTCACCCACCGTGGCAAGCATAGGATGGTAATAAAGGGAAGGAAGGTTGGCACGTAATAAGGGAAGATAAGGACGAAAAGAAGAAATGGAAGGAAAAAGATAAGGAAAGAAAGACAGGGAAAAAGGGACGAAAGAAGGGAAAGAGGGAATGAGGGGAAGGGGGAAGGAAAGATAACAATGAAAAAAGGAGGAATTTAAGAAAGAAAAGAAGATGAATGAAAGGAATGGAAGCGGGAGGGAAAATTAAAGGAAGGAAGGATAAGACTGCAAGGAAGGAATAAAGGAAATAAATATAGGAAGGAAGTGAAAGGAAAGAAGGGAGGAAGGTAATAAAGGAAAGAAGATTAGTTATCGTCCTTTAATTTAAATCCAAGTATGAACGAAAATTTACGGTTAATTTAACAATTGTAATTTCTAAAACGAGAAATGTTTGTCTCCTGAGTCTTTTGATCACAAAGCTAACAATAAAGTAAAATCACCAGGTTCCTCTTTCTTACTTGTCTTTTAAAGAGTCTGCTTTCTTATGTAACTGGTGAATAGTACGAAGGGTATCCCATTACCTTCACAGGATTATATTTAACTTCCACAAGCGGGGAAATAAAGGGACCGCTTATCAGAGAAATTTGGTTACGGCACGCGGATATTGTCAGAGAGAGGCCGTGTCGTCTACGATAAAGACGCAACCTTCTTCTGTTATCTTCTTTGCTGCTGTTTCTGCATGGATAACAACCAGACCTCGGCATTCATTATCTTACGTTCACTGTTATATGATCTGTTCAATTCCAGCTTCCCACTCCATGCTTCCGGCGGTCTCACGGTTCTTTCTAAAAATATTCCTTTTCTTATGCAAAGTTGAATAATTGTATGTGCTCTCGAAGTTGCTTTGATATTCTTATGGAGCAATATTTTTAGCCTATTTTCAATTTTGAAAAAATAGGCTTATGAGATCACCTTTTGTCCGTGTGTGTGTGCGTGTGTGTGTGTGTGTGATTCGTGTGTGTGTCCCCCCCTAATAAAATCGAAACGGCAGGAGCGATTTCAATGAAACTCGGAAAGTTCATAGCACTATTCCCGGCGACCTCGACCGTGCCCTTCAAATTTTGTTACGACTCACCAATCCAACATGGCGGCTGTGCGAAATATTTCACCAGCATTCAATATCTCCGAAACTATTACCGATATTACCCTGACATTTTCTATGGTGGTAGAGGGAATTACTATAAGTTCACTTATGTGACTTTTGAAAACCTGGTAACTACAAAACTAACATGGAGGCCAAGCGAATTTGCGACTTTTAAATAGACGATTCTCGTGATTTGACCTACCAAACGCAATGAAACTTGGTACAGTATGTGTTTATATACATTGCAATGCACCGACATCTAACTTCGTTCAATTGTTTACATAATCACAAGATGGCGGATGTGCGAAATATTTCATCGGCATTCTATATCTCTGAAACTATTAGCGGTATCTCCCTAAAATTTTGTACGGAGATAAAGGGCACTACTGGAAGTCCATCTATAAGACTTTCAAAAACCGGTTAACTACAAAACGAACATGGCGGCCAAGCGAATTTGAAAATTTTAAATAGACCTTTCTCGCGATTTAATGTTCCAAGCGCACTGAAACCTGGTACAGGAAATATTTATACACATTGTAATCCACTGGTATCTAATTTAGTTCAATTGTTTACATAACCTCAAGATGGCGGCAGTGCGAATTTTAAAATTAAGTTTTTATTTCTTGTGATGTAGTCATGCGATCGAAGTAAAGGTTTGAATAATGAACCTACGCAATAATTTTCCTTTAATGGTACATGACTCTATGGCCTATACATTTAACAATCCAACATGGCGACCATCCGAAATATTTAGACGATACTGAATATCTACGAATCTATTTTAGCAATCAAACTGCATTTTTTAATGTTCATAGGGGCTATGAACTTACGTTCACCTATAGGACTTCAAATAACCTGGTGATCACAAATCCAACATGGCGGTGACGCGAATTATAAATATTCACATGGACGTTTCTCGCAATTTGACCATCCGAGTGCAGTGAAACTTGGTAGAGTAAATCCTTATACGAATGTTAATCCACTGGCATCTAATTTATTTCAATTGTTTCCATAACCTCAAGATGGCAGCTGTGAAAAATTTTTAAATCTCCTTGTTTTTTCTTGTGTCTTAATTATGCGATTGAAGTTTGAATACTACACGTTCACAATAATCAGCATGTAACAGTACATAACTCTAGGACCTACATATATAAAATCCAACATGGCGACCATCCGAAATATTTAGTCGGTTCTTAATAACTACGAATCTATTACAGCAATCAAACAGAAATTGTGTATGTTGATAGTGGCAATTAACATAAGTAGGATATATGAAAATAGGCTGTATAGTTCTTCACGGAACTACTTGTTTATTTTTGTTATCAAAGATTTTAAATGCTTGTAAAATGCCGCCTTCTGAGGTCCCGAGATTTAAATTGAAACTCCAGTTCCAAAGAACCTGGGTTCAATGAAATTAATAACAGGCGTTCAAACGAATTTTATGTTCGACGATGTCGATATGTAAATATTATATGTCAGAAAACTGTATCATAATGGGGGTCATGAAAGTAATACTTTTCATTATGATACATTTTTTTCAATCAATCAGAGCTCAATATTTTCATTCATTGACCAATTATGTAAGGATAGCTTCGCACATGCACTCAAAATCCAACAAGTCGGACATTAATTACATTATTTGAAAGTTGATATTGGATCAACCTGTGTAGTTACAATGCCAAACAGGAAGACAAAATCAGCACGAACCTTTACGGTAACAGGAAAATACTATGAAATATGCAAGAAATTTAGGAATCTACGTCCAGAAGTTTGCAACATCTTCCTTCTAGCCATTACCGACATGGAAAGTATCCGCAACTCCAATTTCGCCGAAAATTTTAGTGATTGCAGTTGTTGACATAAACACACCAGAACGTCATGGAGGAAGCAGGCATATGACATTAGTTCCACGGAAATTATAATCCAGATCTCTGTTCAGTAAATGGATTTCTTATGCGAAACCTTTCCGCCAGATGTCATAACTCAATTGATTTGCCTTCCGTTTACATACTATACGCATCGAATTTGAAGAATAACTAGTTGAAAATACGATAAATTTTAATTTTAAAACGTCTGTAACAGCCTATTTTGTGTTAATTGACCAAAATAACAAAATGATCCAACATAGTACCTGTGCGCTATTTGTTGGTGCTACTTCAGGATGAACAATGTTTCAAAGCTTTAGAATTCATCATTGGGTAGAGATCAAATGCTGAGCGCACGCAAATCCCGAGAAGAAGAAGTCGACCGGCAGAATCTCGACAGATATTTAGGAATATTTATGGTAGAAGACATAATAAAGTTATAATTATCGTCGAAAGTAAAACAGACATATGCAACTTCCCTATAATGGTAATTAAGACACTCGTATGGAAATTATAAAACTCGCAGATGGACTATTAGCTGAAAAATTGCGTGAGGCATTCAAATGGTCGCGATAACTACAAAATCATATATTATTGGGTCGGTGCATAAGTCCGTGTCGTTCTTATTAGTATACAATTCAGTACATTATTATACAATAACACGACTGATACACAACGTCATAAATATAGCAATCAATCAATCAGTCACAATTGATGTAATCACCATCTTTGTCAATGACCGCCTGCCGGCGTTGCGAGATCGCATTCCAAAATTTGTGCCAATACCCGCGTTGTTTGGCGATGATTATTGCGAACCAAGTAATTTAGGCAGTTTTTAGCCTACTTTCGATTTTTGCAAAAAAAAAAAAATGAAAGTAGACTTATGAGATCCACACAGGGCCAAAAATTGTGTGTCTGTGTATGTGTATTTGTGCGAGTGTGTGAGTGTGTGTACTCTGCATGTATGTACCCCTATCTAACACGGTGAATATGAATTGAACTAAATTTGGTACAGAGGTAGCACTAGCAAAGGGCACCTCACTGTTATGTTTTATATTGCCGCCATCTTTACCAAAACGTAATGGCGGCCACTCAAATGGTCAAAACTTAAAATCAAATTACGACCAAATTAATTATCGGATCTTTACCAAATTTAGTAACAAAGTACCTTTATATGATTCGCGTCTTGTGCCCAAACGACAAGGTCATCAGCCGTACCATTGAGGATGGTGGCCGTGTGAATTATGCAAACTTTATAATCCATAACATTGGACCCACCAGTTCCGATTATCAAACCAAGAATCGTTTAAACTGTTCTAACGGACGTGGCCCGTTCGAAATTCCAAGTTTATATTATAAAATTACAGTGCAGAAGTGGCTTTAAAAAGTTAAGCCGTCTCGGTTACAGACAAGATGGCAGCTGATCTCTCGTTCTGACCTATATTTCACTAATTTGAGTATGTTGCATGCAATATAGCCTAGAGATGGAATTAATGAAATGAAATGAAATGAACTCTGTTTGAAATATACTCCAGTGAAGAAATCATTTAGTCAAAGTCATTATTTGCTAAGACGTTGTATCTCAATCGATTGATAACAGTGAACTTGGGAGGACATAATTAGGTCTGTAGTTATAGCGTTGATCTCTCACATGGCCGGCTGGGGTTCTAATCCTAAAAGAGTTGTATTTTTTGCTTGATTTTTTTTATTTATTGTTTTTTTGAGTACTGAGGCGTTATTGAGAGTTATATAGTGCATTTTGCAATGGAAAATATATGTTTAATTAAAACAAAGTTCTCCAATGGATATGCAGGAGTGACATCTTACAGCAACAAGTGGAACTACAGTATGCGGGAGCTATCCACTGCCTACTAGATGCGAGCTGCGCTCTATACCGGCCAGTTAGTGAACCCATGCAAGCGGTGTTATTGAAAATGACCTCTTGTTGCCGATAGAGCGCACTGCCAAGTATAGGTGCGGTTAAATATTAGGTGTTCAGTAGGTTGGCAATATTAAATGTGTTTCTCCCAGTGATACGATTAGACAAACGAAGTTTCCATTATTGTTAGTAGTTGGTGTTAATATACTGAATTCCTACGTTGTTTGGAGTGTTTGCTGATGAAATTGCAAAATACTGGGGTAAATTATAAACTATGATCTGAACGCCGCTGCTCAAATCCAGTGTGCCAATTTGTATTTCGAATAGGAAGAAAATAGGAGGTGATGAGAACAAAGAGTTATAACTATACCCATACATTTAGGAGAAAGTAGGCTATATGATATTTCCTGAACATCTTGTTTAATCAAAAAGTGAAGGGCTTTCCAGAACGTGGTTTATCACACAAGTCGAATTTCCCCTCTCGGAAACTCGAAAACCATTTCCGTGCCGTCCTCTCAGCGATTGTTTCCCTCCCGTACTCACCAGAAATTCTTCGCATGGCTTCTGCAGCACTAAATCTTTGATTAAATTCGAAGAGTAAAATGTGTCAGAAGTGTTTATTTTTCTCTACTTGACACACCATACTGGTTGGCCTTGAAATTGACCAAAATGTGCTGTTAACAACATACAAATTCCGGTTCTTAACAATCAAACTCCAAACAGAAGTTAGAAAACAATTGAAAAGCATTACGAAGGTTTCACAATGCAGTGTTGCTGAACGGCACGGGCTTCTGCACCAACCCTATATTTATGTTGTGAACATCCTTTCCTCTCAACTAATAAAAGTGTAAGCCTACCTCAATAAATCTATCGTCAGATAGTTTCTGACGTTTGACACTCTCGTTACATTAAAATATTATAATAATAATAATAATAATAATAATAATAATAATAATAATAATAATAATAAACATCTATTAGCCAATGTAACTGAATTCAAATCACGCTCAGAAAGGATGTGTCTTTTGACAATGAAATGCAAAAATAAAATATATACTTTTGATAATTGCCATGCGCCAATAAACGAAGACAACAAGAAGAACCCAAATAAAGTAGAGGAATTCTGGGACCTCCTAGATGATGAAATATCTAAAATTCCAAAATCAAATGTGGTGATATTACTTGGAGATTTCAATGCCCAAATAGGAAGAGAGAGAATAGTGGGAGAATATGCTGCACACCAAAGAACAATCAGAAATGGGATGAGATTAATTACTATTTGTAAAAACTTTCAACTTAAGTTAATGTCAACTTTCTTCAAGAAATTGCCAAGAAAAGCTAAAACATGGATTTCTCCAAATCCAATACTAGGTGAATTTCAACTGGATCATGTAGCTATATCCAAAAGAAACATGAATGAAATTATGAATGTCAAGGTTATAAGAAGCAGAGAATTTGAATCTGATCACTATTTGTCTAAAATTAAACTCAAATTCGTACCCAACAGAAACCACAGAAGAGGGGAAAGAGTAAATAAATATAACACAAATAGACTTCAAATTACACAAGAAACATTGGAAAATTTTCAGGAAGAAATAAAAGTAACTCATCATGGGAAGTGGCAAGATTTATCTAAAGAAATAACCAACGCAGCTCAGAAGACGTTTGGGCTAGCCAAACCTAAGAAGAAACCTTGGTGGAATCAAGTATGTGAGGATACGTTACAAGAGAGAACAAAACAATGGAAAATGTGGAAATGCTCTGGAAAGACGGAACATTATGACCAATTCAAACAGCAAAGGAAAGACACTGCTAGAATAATAAGGGGAGTTAAAAGATCATTCGAAAAATCACAACATACTGACCTGCAAGACAGCTTTGTTAAAAATAACTCTCGAAACTTCTATCAGACTTTTAAGAGTCAATTAAAGGGGTATCAAGCGCCTAGCATATGCTTTAAAGATGAAAATGGTAGACTTGGCCTAAGCAATGTTGAGAACTGCGAAATACTTGCGAAGCACTTTGATCAACTTTTAAACTGCCCTGAACCAGATCATAAGTTGGAATTCTCACAAGCAACAGAAAATCTGGAAGAAGATATACCACCCAATGCTGAAGAAATTAAAGAAGCAATTAACACTCTAAAAAATAATAAAGCTAGCGGAGAGGACTCTATAACAGCTGAACTTTTGAAATGGTCTCAATCAAAAATCATTGAAGAGCTGCAGTTAATCTTTGAAGATATTTGGAGAACTGAAAGGATTCCAGAGGAATGGAAAGTGGCTCTAATACACCCAATGCATAAAAAAGGGGACAAACAAAACGTTGATAACTAGAGAGGCATCTCTCTTCTTCAAATTGCATACAAGGTATTTTCAAAAATATTGCTGAATAGAGTAGAAACATCACTTGACAAGCAACTGGGCGAGTATCAAGCTGGATTTCGAAAAGGTAGATCTTGTTCAGAACAAATATTTAACTTAAAATCCATAATTCGCCATAGGATACTGAATTCAAAGGACATAGTTGTGACTTTTGTAGATTTTAAAAAGGCCTTTGACTCGGTTGATAGAGAAACCATAGATTAAAAAATTCGTGAATTTGGAGTGAAAACTAATTTGGCAAACCTAATACGTGAAACCCTTACTGACACGATTTCAAAAGTAAAATTTATGGGTGAGATATCAAAATCTATTAAGATAAATACAGGTGTACGACAGGGTGATGGTTTATCACCCCTTCTGTTCAACTGTGTTTTAGAGAAAATTGTAAGAATTTGGAATTTAAAGCTAAAGGAACATAACATTTCGCCAGTAACTTTGGGGAGAAGAAACAAAGGCATTGAAGTAAGTTGCCTAGCATTTGCAGATGATTTTGCTATATTGTCAGAAAACCTAACAAGTGCAACAACACAAATCAATCTCTTGGAAGAAATAGCCAACAAAACAGGTTTGAGAATCTCCGTAGAAAAAACTAAATTTATTACAAGCATCAAGAACGCTTCAAAATATTTGGCAACAGATATTGGCCCAGTGGAAAAAGTAAAGAAATTCAAATATCTGGGAGAAATAATTCAAGAAAATGGTTTAGAAAAATCTTCGGTAGAGGAAAGGGTACACAAGATGGAAAGAGCATATGGTATCACTAAGAATTTTTATAACAGAAGGTGCTTATCTAAAAATCTTAAAATAAGGCACTACACTACAGTGGTGAATCCGGAATGCCTATACGCAAGTGAATGTCTGGTACTAAACTATAGATTAGATAAACTTGAAGTACTAGAAAGGAGAATCATGAGGAAAATTTTAGGCCCAGTGAAAACAGCAGAAGTATGGAAATTAAGATCTAATGATGAAATATACATGAACATAGAAAATATAACAGAAACGATAAGAAAAAGGAGATTGCAATTTTTTGGACATATTTACAGAATGGATGATTCCAGATTAACAAGAAGGATATTCAAGTACCTTTGGGAGAAAAGGGCAACAACTAGCTGGATTCAAGAAGTAAAGAAAGATTTAGAAAGAAATAATATAAGTGAAGAAGAAACGGTGAACAGAGAGATCTTTAGAAAAAGGGTATTAAGTATGAAAGGATTCCAAGGAAGATTGCCAAAGAAACCTGGTGCGAAGTGGTCCGAGGACATAAAGTAGCAGCATAGTGAACGGATGAAGGAGTACTGGAGGGAACGGAAGAGAAAGCAACAAAGTGTGAAGAATTGAAATTGGCACGTGGTCCCTGGCAGGCCTCATTGGAAAGAAGAATAATAATAATTTATTTGAACATTTAATGAGCATTAGCGATGCACTCACGATTTGTGATCTTTGTATTTACCTCAGTCACTGTCAGCTGGTTCGTGTCCTCCATCTGCTTTAGAGTGCTTGCTCATTCATTGAATTTCTTATTGGCCATGCGTGTCCATTGGTTTCCAAATCAACCGCAAATTGCGGCACCAACTGTCCGTAGTAGAGTTTATTTGATGAAGTAATAACCATATATACGAGGGCCGTTTTTTAACTAATACCCGTTGTGATATTACGCCATTGCAACGCCGCGGTCGGCATTCCGTGCAGGTGCGCTGTGTACCTGCATCTATTGGAAAGGCTGAGACGCCATTACGGCATCAGTCACCCTTGTGTGGGTGTGTTGACAAGCTTTTGAAATGGCATCGCCGATCGCGAGTCCCGCCGACTCGTAGACAAGAGAGAAAACTCCCCTGTAAGATATGCTGCCATTTGGCCACCACTTTTAGGCAAATTGCTCATGTGCTCAGGAGAACTCCTAAACATTCGGATTTCTCCTGAGTAAGCACGCAATTCGCCTTACATTAGTGGCCAAATGGCAGCATATCTAACAGGGGAGTTTTCTCTCTTGTCTACGAGTCGGCGGGACTCGCGATCGGCGATGCCATTTCAAAAGCGTGTCAACACACCCACACAAGGGCGACTGATGCCGTAATGGCGTCTCAGCCTTTCCAATAGATGCAGGTACACAGTGCACCTGCACGGAATGCCAACCGCAGCGCTAATTGAAGGGATGACAAGAATTCACGACATCGAGAAACAAGAACGGAGAATTCTTAGAAAGATACACGGCACAGTTCCCCGAGAAGGAACTTGGATCAGACGACCTACAAAGTAATTCTATGGACACCTGTGGAGGATGGATGAAAACAGACTCACAAAGAACATTTTTAACCTCATTAATACAAATAAATTAAAGACTTGTTGGAAGAGAGAAACACAGGAGGGCCTGGAACGATTCAAAATCTCTGAAGACTATGTTAAGGACAGAAATCAATTCATAAATAAAATCAGAAACTCGAAATTTGAACAAGTCTCAAGAAAAGAAACAATAGGGAAGAAATGGACAAAGGAAAGGAAGAAAAAACACAGTGAATTAATTAAGAGGTTTAAAAGGCTCGGTCAAACAGGAAGCGGGCTGCCCGCGCGAACCAGGCCGCCCGACCGCTGCGTACTCTGTGTCGTGCAATATTACATCATCCTGGTTAAACAGAAGGCAGTCTACCGCGGCGGACCAATCTAGTTCGCGGCGGGCAAGTGAGCAGTTGTGATTTTCCACAAAGGCAGCGTGGGCTGAAAGCATGGCCGACGAAACGGAGAAGTTAATTGACCTTGTGCGCGAGTGCGTTCTACGGTCATTCGAAAATATATAACAAAATGGTCTGGAAATGACCTCAACTCGCAGCATAGTTGTGATACTCGCCCAAATCCTGTCTTTTTCATTAGTATCATGCACCCATTTCCTCTTTCGTCTCGCTTGACTCAAAGCGAACAGAAGAAGCAATTCTTCTTCGTCCGAGGAACTGCTGGACATGTAAAATTAACACCACGAACAGGAAACACTGATATGCACTTGATAGCGATTGCTTTCACACTGGTTCGCCTTGACTTGTCTGTACTCAGTTTGACCACCACAGTCCGCGACGGGCTGCGGTCGTTCCGTTAGTGCGGGCAGCCCGCGTCCTGTTTGAAAGAGCCTTTAGGGAAGAAAAGAGAAGAGAAAAAGGAAGTGAAGCTGTGATTGGCTCAAGTTCGCACGCTCTCCTAAACGGGGAAAAATCGATAATTATAATATTAATAAAATAATAATAATAATAATAATAATAATAATACATTATTTTCACGCCTGTTAATATTTGTGTTGAGATCACAATATAATAATCATCTACAGCTGCTAAGATATAGTACCAACCATACTTGAGACCATTAAGACTAATATACATTCCCGATAGTTGTACCATTCTAACTGAAGAGCCCAATAGTATTGTGGGGAAAAACCCTGGCAAACCAGTTTTAACTATACTGATCAATTTTTAAAGTACAGTTTCTGTTTTTCTTCGAAATTTGATGCGCTGTCTCAAACAATGCTGTGAATAGAAGGCATAACATAACTTAGTATATTTATTGATCGCAGCCAATGGCCATACATAACTTAATTGAACTATGATGGAAGGGAAATGAAACCTATAAATAAACAAAATTACCCTTCCCAACGCATAAGAAACCTATTCAACTGGCAAAAAATTCGCACGGGCTTGATGGTTCATTGATTATATCTTGTGAACATAACTGGTGCTAAAACACGTATTAGTATTTTAGTTCTCCGCATATAACCTCTCTCTCTCTCTGTGGTTAACAGCCGTGAGGCTGGTTGGCAGCAGCTCGCCATTCTTCCCGTCTCTTCAGTCTCTTCGGTTCACAGTATGAGCCACAACCCATATCTTCCAGTATTTGATTCATGTACTCCAGTCTGGGTCTTCCTCTATAATTCTTGCCGTCTACTGTTCCCTCGATTATAGGATTAATCAGTCCATTGTGTCGCAGTATGTGGCCCTCAAGGTGATTCCTTCTTCTTTTTACATATTTAAGGAAGCATCTTCTCTCTCCCACTCTTCTAAAGACTTCCTCATTTGTGACAATTTCTTTCCAGATGATTTTCGTAATCCTTCTATAGCACCAGGTTTCAAATGCTAGTAGTCTTTTCCTCTCTCTCTCTCTCTTATTGTCCAAGATTCGCTGCCATATAGCGCGACGCTCTATACATAGGTCTTCAACATTTGTTTCCTCACATCAAGACTTATGTTCCTTGCAGTAAATAGGTTCTTCTTTATATAGAAAGCGTTCTTGGCTTGGGCAATCCTACTTAACATCTCTCTGCTGCTTCTTCCATCATTCGTTATTTTACTTCGCAGATAATTAAACTCATTCACTTCTTGTATCTTTTCATTTCTTAATTCTATTGCTGTCTGGTTTCCGCAATTTCTACTGCAGACCAAATTTTTTGTTTTGTTTGTATTTATTCTCATATTAAATTCTTCCTCCATTATGTTGTCCATCTTGCATATAACCATCAAAATCAAAAACAAATTCGTGACTTCACAACCCACGCAGATCCTTACCTCTACACCACGTGGTCGACTTTATTACCCCTCCAAGAATAATCTGAAGCAAGAGCGCTAATTTTGTTGGGAATTTCTATGAACAGTTGAATTGAGATACAATGCCATTAAAATTCTTAATGAACTCTGAGTACCTCGGGTGAAATTTAACACTATTACAAGAATCGTATTAGATTGTTGAGCATCAATTAGAGTCTAGGAAATGCTCTTCTAGCTAAGCAAGAGAGAGGTTAATATCGGAGCGTTTTCAATTAGCAAGTCGTATACGTTCTAAGGGAATTGAATAGAATGAACAAGTAGGTTATAACTGCTTACTAATCTGAACAAATCTCTCTTCTACCTTCTGGTGACTTCACCACGGTTGCGAACTGTTTCATTGATAAGGTAATTTGCCCATCTCTTAATTTGGCAAATAACTGCATGGCCCATATTTCCATTCAATAATAACACATTGGCAGAACTGTAAATAGAGTGCACAGTACCTACCTGACTATTTTTAGGTTCACCATATAAATCTCCCATTTCTCAATAAATAGCGGATCAGAAATATGGAGAAATTTAAGTACTTGGGAGAATGGATACAGAACAACCTGTCAGAAAAGGAGGCAATGAAATTCAGAATTTACAAGTTAAACTTGGCATGTAAATTAACCTGGAACACTTACAACAAGAAGACCATTTCGATCAACACATATCTGAGACACTACCAGACAGTCATTCGTCCGGAAGTCATATATGCAGCTGAATGTTTGTGTCTGACAAAGAAAGGAATTATCAAAAGGTTGGAGCTAATAGAGAGAAAAATTCCTAGGAAGATACTTGGACCTAAAAGAACAGAAGATAGGTCGTATAGAGAAAAAGGGAACCAAGAATTATACCTCGGATTGGATAAAATCTCAGACACCATCCGGAAAAGAAGGGTCATGTTCTTTGGACATACATACAGAATGGACATAGGTAGATTAACCAACCGGATAATGACATTCTTTGCGACCAGGAAAACCACAACTCGCTGGTATCAGGAGTTGAAGAAGGACCTAGAAGAAATGACAACATCTGAAGCTGAAATCAGCAACAGGTTAACATACACAACCAAAATTAAGAATTTCACGGGTTTTAAGAGTCATCCTACATCACGGATTCAGGCACCATGGACAGAAGAATGGAGGAGAATTCAGAGCGATTGAAAGAAGGAGTATTGGGCAAAAATAAAGATCCATAATATGAAATCGAATTAACGTGGTCCACAGTGGGCCTAAACGACAGAAGAAGAAATAGCGGAAGATGGAGGGGGTGGATTGGAGGAGGACATACAACTTAAGGAGTCAAGAGAGTAATAGGTATATTAATATTTCATCAATACCATATTGTTCAGCAGCAATCGTTTTACCAAAAAGTAAGTCAGTCTGAAAGACTAGACTTTGTATCATTTTAAATGCTCAAATGCTGAAAAATGCTAGAAAGGCTGGAGTCTCGCTTCGCTCGAAGCCAAAGACTCTTGACATGTTAGAAAATTATCTGCATAATACTTATCTTGCTTATCTTGTTTCAAATTACTCGCGAACGGCAAGTGCAAACCAAGGGCAAAGCAAGGTCCTGCGCGCGGGATGCCGCACGCTCACCAGAGCACGCGGGGACGTGCCCCTTCCATCCAGTCTAAATTCACTTATAGTGGGCGATGTATTGAAGATAGAGATATGCTCTCGTGGACTTTTTTGTAGAACTTTTCATGCTGACCAATTCTTACGCTCATAGTATATTGATATGTTTAACGGTTTGACCAGCGTAAGCTTAAAAAGCGCACGGACGCCAAGTTTGTTTTCGACGTTTTCACTGAAATCGTTACTGCTTGGCTTCCTTTGATCACACATAAATTATTTTTACAGAATCCTTCCTCGAGAAATCCTTTACAGAATGGTGAAAACCGCATCAATATCCATCCAGTGGTTCTCGAGATTACCCGTGACATCCAAGAATCGGGGATTTTTGTCTTATACTAACGAAGTAGAGATGGTCGGTGAACACATGCACCAAGCGATACTATGACGTCACACACCTCAGTGCATCTGAGTACATTTCGTCCCGTCACCGTAACGTAACGCCAGACCCCAGCGTAATGACGAAGTCGAAAGATCATTTAAAATGATAAAAGTCCGGAACAACGTTCTTGGCTGTCGCCCCAGAGATCTTGGCTCTGCGTAGAAATTTTAATTCTGGTATGAGTGCTGGAACGGGATACACTTAGCCTCGTGAAGATTAACTCAGTAGAGGAGGGTCCGATTCCCACCTCAGCCATTCTAGAAGTGGTTTTCTGTGTTTTTCCCCACTTCTACTCCAAACAGATGCTGGGATGGTTCCCAACTTAAGGCCACGGTCGACTCCTTCCCAATCCCATCACCAATTTGCAAATACACACACTAGTTCGGCAATCACAATAACATACTCACCCAATATATGGGGCTATATGACTACAATGTTGCAGCAAGTGTTTATACTTAGAATGCTATGTGTTACTAATTGCAACATGATGCACTTGGTTTAGAGGACTATGTATTTAAGATAGATACTGTATTTGCTGTCGCCGATAATTTTGTAGAATATTTCATGCTGAACAATGATATTGATATGTTGTGCTGTAGTTGTTGTTGTTGTTGTTGTTGTTTAAGACTTCAGTTTTTTATGCAGCCATCCATACCTCCCTGTCCTGAGATAATCGTTTCATCTCTACATAGCTACCGCACCTTACATCCGACGCAAGCTATTTTGGACTACCCCTACAGTTCTTGTCCTCGACCCTTCCTTCCATAACTAACTTTGCTATTCTTGGGTGTCTTTTATGTGTCCTACCAACCTATCTCTTCTCTTCATTAGCAGCAGCCAGAAACATCTCTCCTCTCCCACTCGTCTTAATACCTCTTCGTTTGTAACCCTATCTACCCATCTGATCTTCATCATTCTCCTGTAACACCTCATTTCAAACGCTTCAATTCTCCTCTTTCCTGCTGCACCAATAGTCCAAGTTTCACTTCCATTAAGTGCCACGCTCCAAGGCTATAAGGCTTTCAAAAATGACTTCCGGGTACCTAAATCTATATTCGATGACAACAGATTCCTTTTTTTGTAGAGATGCTTTCCTTGCCTGTGCTAACCTGCTTTTGATATCCTCATTGCTTCGTCCATCACTGGTTATTTCGCTTCCTTAGTAACAGAAGTTTCCTACTTTCTTTATATTGATATAGAGTTGATATATCATTAACAGTTAAGCCAGAGTAAGCTAACACAACGCACAGATGTTCGTGTATTCTTCAACTTGCTTCACGTGAAATGTTACTGATTGGTTTCCTTTGGAGATAGGTGAATGTTCCGACATATGTGAACCTTTGTCGAAATGTGCATATAGAATGGTGGAAACCGCATTGAAATCCATCGAGTAGTTGTCGATACTAGTCTAGAGTAGACAAACAGACCAAAAAACAAGTCCAGGACTTAAGTTTATATTGTGTAGGCTATAAGAGTGACTGGAAGTAGCATGCAAAAATAGTTGTAAATACAAAATTCAGATTTCTGTCCGTCAGCGTCTGGTGCCCCATTGCAGTTGTGGGAAGTGCTCGAACGTGCTTGGCTACGCTGTGTGGCAACAAAATATTGCATATTTTGAAAAAAGAAAAGGATCTTATTAATATTTAGCATAAATAGGAATGATGTGATTGTGTATTCTGTCTTTGGAGTGGTTTGATGCAGCACTCCATTGCTCCCTGTCCTCAGCTAATCTTTTGATCTCTACATAGCTATCACACCTTACCGTACATCCGAGCCTATCTGTTTAATATTTTCTATTCTTGGCCTTCCAATAAATTTCTTTTCCCCCGCCCTTTCTTCCATAACTAGCTTTTCCTGGATGACTTATTGCGTGCTCAATTAACCTAGTTCTTCCTTTTATTTGCTCTCCCCATAAACAAATTAATATCTCGTCATTTGTTACCCTTATCTACCCCCATCTGTAATTATTCTTCCAACGCACCACATTTCAGATATCTGCTGGACCAACAGTCAAAGTTTCACTTCTATAGAGCGCCACGCTCTAGACAAAGGCTTTCAAAGACGACTTCGTAATACCTAAATCATTGATGTCAAGAGATTTTCTTGCCTCTTCCAACCCACCTTTTGTTTAGAAAGTAGCAGATTTTTCGTCCATACTTCAGCTTTACACCTGTCGATTTGATGTTAATAGGGGATTTTGATTTCTTCCCACTGCATTCCATAATTGTTTTACAATTGAATCGATCATTGTCAGAAGGCACTAAGTCATTTTTGTAAGAATTGATATAATTGACAAAAACTGTTTCTCTCACTTAATTGTAAAGAATAGTTGCTGTCACATGTAAGAATCTTTGCCCGCAATAATACAGTTCTAGAGAAGTCTATTTGAATGGATTTATCCTTTTAAAAGGGGAGAAAATAGAAAAAGAAATTTATGACTTAGTTCCCTTGAACAATGGATCGGATCTTTAAAAAGTAGTTCACTTTTATGACAAATATACAGATTTATAGAGCATATTCCTATATTTGAAACGCTAGCAATACGGTAGTAGGCAAATAGAAGCAAAATAGTCTGGAACTCAGTCAATGACTTAGTTCTCTTTGACACTGAACGTTAAATTCAGCTAGTCGTGATACAGCATACTGAACGGGCAAACTTAGTTCATTTTAACATAGCTAGATGCGTCAACATTCATAGCCTACTATACGTACCCATGGAAATCGCAATTTCGACAAGAATTGACTTAGTGCCTTCTAACAATGACCGATTCAATTATAGATTTTCATCATTAATTATTCTTTCTTCAAGACTGTGTTCATACCATAAACAAAACTCATTCAAATCCTCTGATGATTCGGCTCAGATGACAGTGTCGTCAGGCAATCTCCGAGTTGTAAAAGTTTCACTTTGAACCTTGTTGTTTTTAGCCTATTTTCAATTTTGAAAAAAAAAAAAGGCTTATGAGATCACCTTTTGTCCGTGTGCGTGCGTGTGCGTGTGTGTGTGTGTGTGTGTGTGTGTGTGTGTGTGAGAGGTGTGTGTCCTCCCTAATAAAATCTAAACGTCTGGAGCGATTTCAATGAAACTGGGTAAGTTCATAGCACTATTCCCGGCGACCTCGACCGTGGCCTTCAAATTTTGTTACGTCTCACCAATCGAACATGGCGGCTGTGCGAAATATTTCACTAGCATGTAATATCTCCGAAACTATTAGAGATATCGCCCTGAAATTGTGTACGGTGATAAAAGGCACTACTAGAAGTTCACCTATGAGACTTTCAAAAACCTGGTGACTACAAAACCAACATGGCGGTCAAGCGAAGTTGAGACTTTTAAAAAGACTTTTCTCGCGATTTAACTATCCAAACGTAATGAAATTTGGTACAACAAATGTTTATACACATTGTAATGCACTGGAGTCTAATTTAGTTCAATTGTCTACATAACCTCAAAATGGCGGCTGTGCGAAATATTTCACTGACATTGTTTATCTCCGAAACTATTACAGATATCACCCTGCAATTTTGTACAGTGATAAAGGGCACTGATACAAGTTTACCTATGTATATTTCATAAACCTGTCAAGTACAAAACGAACATGGCGACCAAGCGAATTTGAAATATTTTAATAGACTTTTCTCGTGATTTAACTCTCTGAGCGCAGTGAAATGTGGTACAGTAAATGATTTTGCAGATTGTAATGTACTGCCATCGAATTTAATTCAATTGTTTACATAACCTCAAGATGGTGGCTGTGCGAAATTTTAAAATTAAGTATTTTATTTCTTATGTCGTTATCATGCGATCGAAGTGAAAGTTTGAATAATGAACCTAGGCAATAATTGTCCTTGAATGGTACATAACTCTATGGCCTATACATATAACAATCCTAAATGGCGAGCTTCCGAAATATTTAGACGGTTCTCAATATCTATGAATCTTTTACAGCAACCAAACTGAATTTTTTATGTTCATAGAGACTATGAACATATGTTCACCTATAGGACTTTCAGTAACCTGGTGAGCACAAATCCAACATGGCGGCGACGCGAAGTATAAATATTTACATGGACGTTTCTCGCGAATTAACTATCCGAGTGCCGTGAAACGTTGCACGTTAAATGCTTATACAAATGTTGATCCACTGGCATGTAATTTATTTCAATTGTTTGCATAATCACAAGATGGCAGCTGTGCGTAATTTTAAAATCTCGTTTTTACTTATTGTGTTCTAATCATGCGATTGAAGTTTGAATACCACACGTACACAATAATCTTAATGTAATAGTACAAAAATAAAAATCCAACCTGGCGACCATATGAAATATTTAGACGGTTCTCAATATCTACGAATCTGTTACAGCAATTAAACTGGAATTTTGTATGTTGATAGTGGCAATTAACATGAGCAGGATATATGAAAATAGGCTGTATAATTCTTCACGGAACTACTTGTTTCTTACATTGTTTGGTCAGTGTTTAGATTGAAAACTATGGGCGATAAATTGCAACCTTTCCCAACACCTTAAGAAATAGGAACAACGACAAAAAGAAGGAAATTTCATTATCCTCGCAATTTCACAGAAATATGCTTTAAGATTATTTTCATGGAATTTCACTTTTATTGTCTACATTAATTCTCCAAAACCTTTTGTAGGTTCATGAATAGTACATTTATTATTATTGTCACTGTGTCTGATGTCCTATAAATATGACGCAATGTGCATCGCATTTATAATTCAAAACTTCCCTGTGGATACTCGATAAAACATGCAGTCATTTGCGGTTTGTTATGTGAATAAACGCAGCACTAACATAGTGATAACATTAAATTCAACATGGAATAAAATATTAATGACTAAAAGCGTCAATCTGCTGGGTAATATTAATATGTCACGATAATTAATTAGCCAACATGCGTTGATCACACGAATTCATCCCGGCTATGGTTTGTATAAAGTAAATGCGCTATGCATATTTATGTTCTAAATATACTGGTAGTCAATAATGAGCAGTAGGAGACGTAAATTGCCTATAAATCACCTTAAAATTTGCAACGTGATTATAAAATACACGCCCAAAATAGCAAACTGTTTTAGATGATGGTGTTACAGAAGTCATTTTAGAGAAAGGCTCAATTTCAGATAATAGCTCCTGTTAAATCAGTCAGTTCCGCTGAGCAGAACTTTGATGCATTTATTTAATTTGTTCAATCGTTCATCCTCCAAACTCGGCTTCACCCACGGATACTCTGTGAGTGATCATTCCTCTACCGTCGCAAGGACAGTGTTTTGGAGCTGAACACACTTTGTAAGCAGATACAACTGGGGATGGTGACAGGCCGAACGTCCAGACGACCGCTATTCCTCGGCAAGTTCAAATAAAGCCCTGAGTGATGTCGGTGCCGGCGCGAGCGAGGGGGGGGGGGGGGGGAGGAGGGATAGTACGTGGTGAACCGTGGGAGAGAGCGCGATAAGAAAGCGCCGATGCCAAATCAAAATATTTATATTACATAAGTTTGTAAAAACTTGTATAGTGTGTCAACTATTTACAGACAGTATAGTACACTTCTATGGTTGCCACGGTGGGTGAGTGGTTATGGTGTCGGTCTGCCAACCCCAAGCTTGCAGGTTCGCTCCTGGCCATGGTAAGTGATTTTTGAAATGCGACAAAAATCACGACACGCATGTCGTACGTTGTTGGCATGTTATAGAACCCATTTGAATTAAATAGGCCATGTTTATAATGACAAAATTAATCTCGGGATTTTCCGTCAACACAAAAACAAATTCCTCCTTTCTCTACTAGAAAGCGGTATAGTGTCAAGGAACAACAAAATTCGTTAGCTAGTTGCCTTCTGGACGTCAAATAACAAAGCTTGCATCCGAGGCCATACGATATTATTATTATTATGGTTGTTGCGTTGTTATTATTATTAATTTGTTTGTGTTTAAGTGTAATTCATGAACATTGTACACTAATTACGCCTAAGTGAACAGGATCTGAGGATGAACGCGTGACGCTCGAAATATGTCATCCAATTATGTAGTTAATATTGTACAGCGTGTTTCACTTGAATACACAACAGACATGCGGGTTGCCTACCACCTGCAATAGAGCCGCGAGAAGTTCTTGCTCGTCTATCTCTGGTCCCTGTGCCTTGGTCTTTTCTGTCCTTTCGTTTTCCAAGACTGTCACGGTGGCTCGGACGCTAGCACAGACTGCGGAGTGTATGGTCCGAGGTTCGAATCTCGAGCCTGAGTCCATTTCTTCTGATTGGCCCATTGTCAGGCAGAAAACAATGTTCTTACTAAAAATTGCTCAACAGTTTGTCTTCTTTTCTTTTACGAACACGGTGCCACAGTCGAGATTCTAACCCAAGACCATAGGCTCCGCAGTCTCTCGCGCTAGCGTCTGAGCCACCGTGACAGTCTTTGAAACGAAAGGACAGAAAACACCAAGGCACAGGGACCAGAGATAGACGAGCAAGAACTTCTCGCGGCTCTATTGCAACATGATTGTTGTGTATTCAAGTGAAACACGCTGTACATAAAAGCGTGTTAGTTTGTGCAGTATGCAAATACTTGTTTCCCGCCTAATGTAACATTACTTCATCACCTTGTATATAAGAACTAGCAGAAGTACCCATTCTTCGAACGGTCTTCGGTATTAATAACCAGACGTAATCAATTGAGCTACTGTTGCAATGGTTAGAGACTTGGAACCTGTTTGTCGACAAAGAAAATGATTAGTTAAAATATGCTCTGAAACTAAATTTACCTAACGTGTTCTTCCTAACGTGAAAATAAAATTGAAAACCTCGTAAACGAAACGCAATACACGTCACATAAAAACTGACCCTCACTGTTGTGTCAAGTCCCACCCGGAGGAAGACCCCTTTAATAAATTATAAAAGCTTGTGGTGCATGAAAATTCAGGGTTTTTTAGCCTCCAATGGCCCAAATTCCTAAAAGCAAAAAATAACTATTTCAAATCAGGAATTTTTGAAAATAATGTTGCTATTTGGAGATATAATAGACCTTTTGTACAACATAACGCACATTTAAGTCGTTTGAAAAAATCTAGGGTAGCCCTTGACCCCCTTAAGCGCATTTATGAATTTACAGTTTTAGATGATTCCGTAATAACCTTATAGGCATTTGCAATCATTCACAGTATGTATGTCTACCCCTTACTATTCCCGTTTTCCTGCGGGGTCGGGGATGAGTTGCGGTGGAAGTCTTTGTGGCGATGGTTTTAATGGCCGGATGCCCTTCCTGACGCCAACCTAATGAGAGGAGTTAATGTGAGATGAAATGAATGATGGTGAATGAAACTGGGCAAGGATGTGGAAGGAAGCGGCCGTGACCTGTCAGAAGGTACCGTCCCAGCATTTGCTTGGTGTTGAAAATGGGAAACCACGGAAAACCATTTCAAGGACGGCCGACGGTGTGGCTCGAACCCACGCGTCTACCGAGTCAGCAGAGAGCTTGGTCCCATGACCTAATGCTGCGCTTTAGCCAGCGTAGCCACTACTGTCGGTATTTGCAATCATTCACATAAATTTAATAAATGCAGTGGCTTTACTTCTTGCAGAAATAGATGGAAAGTTGGATGTCACCTTTTGAGATACTGTTGTCATGGTTACTGGCTTGCATTCCTTCATTAGTTTATTAAATAAAATTAGTTTTCTGGGAATATCTCAGAAACTGTTGGTTTTAGAGCCTTAAAATGTAGTTTTCGGGGACCCTTTAGGGCTATTTAGGGGCACCGAGTTTTGTTTCAGACACCAAGGGACTGAAAATAAGCTTTGTCTCGTCGTTGTAGGCCGTAGTATAATAATAATTACAATACAGTAATAATATAACAATATAGGGATAGGGATATAATAGACCTTCCGTACCACACCCGCACGTGTAAATCGCGTGAAGAAATCTTAAGCGCATTATAGGACACTGATGAATTTTACAGCTTAATTTGGTTCCGTTATAACCTTATAGCCGGCGGCTTCGGTGGCGTAGTCGGTAGCATGCTGAGCTTCTATGCCCAAGATAGCGGGTTCAAACCCGGCCGAAGCCGTCGGATTTTTTAAGAGCGTTAAAAATCCCTCAGTATGCCTTCCTTCGGAGGGGAAGTAAAGCCGACGGTCCCATGTCATATATTTATGGCATGTTAAAGAACCTTCCACTAATTGCACCTGTGTGAAGCTAAATTTGATAGGTTATTGTAAACAACGCTCTTAGGTTTCTAAGTTCGTTGCCAAGAGCCGACTGCGGTGGCGTCTAGCAGCTGAGTTGTGAACTTAGCCAGTAGTCGTTGACGGTGGCGCTTGGCGGCAAAAGTAGGAACAATTTGAAAAATTCTAAGTTGCAGTACTTAAATTAAAATGACAGATAACACACACTAATACAGTCATCACAATTAACACCGGTTATCAGACAGATTCTACACACACCCAAAGTACACGGGGCTACATGACCGCGTTGTCGCAGCCCCTAAACTTAAGAACCAACCAACCAACCAACCTTATAACCGTTTGCAAACTATCTCAGTAATGTAATAAATGGAATTGTATTGCGTCTTACAGCAATAGATGGACCTGTGAGATTCCGTTGCCATGGTTACCGGCTTGCAATCTTTCGTTATTGTATTAAATGAAATTAGTTTTCTGGAAATATCTCAAAAACTGTTGGTTTTAGGGCCTCAAAATGTGGTTTTCGGGAGTTTCGTTTCTCACATTGAGGGGCTGAAAATGAGCTTTGTCTCGCCCTTCTACGCCTATTTCAGCAAGTATTTTAAGGGGGGTAGGCCCTCTTTTATGAGAGGTACAGAGATGAGTTACATCAATAATTCGTGTCGTGCCTCTGAAGGATATCTGTACCAAATTTTACGTTGATCCACCCAGCCGTTCTCGAGTTATAAGGGAACAACTTTGTCCAGACATACAGACATACAGACAGACAAACAATTTATTTTCGCGCGCATCCGTCATAAAACAGTCTGAAACGCATAAATAACGCAAATTTCCGTAGAAATTCAGAAAAAAACAGACAAACTTTCATTTTAGCCTACTTTCGATTTTTGCAAAAAATGAAAGTAGACTTATGAGATCAACACAGGGCGAAAAAAGTGTGTCTGCCTGTGTGTGTGCATGTGTGTGTGTGAGTCTGTGTGTGTGTGTGATGTGTGTGTGAGTGTGTGTACTCTGAATATCTGTCCCCCCCTATCAATTCGAACACGGTGAACGCGAATTGAACGAAATTTGGTACAAAGGTAGCACTAGCAAAGGACACCTCAGTGTCATGTTTTATATCGCCGCCATCTTGACGGAAACGTAATGGCGACCACACAAATGTTCAAAGCTTAAATCAAATTCCGACTAACCTAATCATCCGATCTCTACCAAATTTTGCAACAATATACCTATATGGGGGAGCATCCTTTGACCAAACTAAAAGGTCATCAGCCTAATAGTTTGCGGATGGCGGCCATCTTTGTGTGAAAATGGATTCCCCTATTAATTCGAACACTGTGAAACCGAATGGAACGAAATTTAGTACAGAGGTAGTACTAGCAAAGGGCACCTCAGTGTCATGTTTTATATCGCCGCCATCTTAACGGAAACGTAATGGCGGCCACACAAATGTTCAAAGCTTAAATCAAATTAAGACTAACCTAATCATCCGATCTCTACCAAATTTTGCAACAACATACCTTTATAGAGGAAGCATCCTTTGACCAAATTAATAGGTCATTAGCCTAATAGTTTGCGGATGGCGGCCATCTTTGTGTCAAAATCGATTCCCCCTGTCAATTCAAACACTGTGAAACCGAATGGAACGAAATTTGGTACAGAGGTAGCACTAGCAAAGGGCACCTCAGTGTCATCTTTTATATCGCCGCCATCTTGACAGAAACGTAATGGTGGCCACACAAATGTTCAAAGCTTAAATCAAATTACGATTAACCTAATCATCCAATCTCTACCAAATTTTGCAACAACATACCTTTATGGAGGGAGCATCCTTTGACCAAACTAATAGGTCATTAGCCTAATATTTTGCGGATGGCGGCCATCTTTGTGTGATAATCGATTCCCCCTATCAATTCGAACACGGTGAAACCGAATGGAACGAAATTTGGTTCAGAGGTAGCACTAGCAAAGGGCGCCTCAGTGTAATGTTTTATATCACCGCCATCTTGACGGAAACGTAATCGCGGCCATCCAAATGTTAAAAGCTAATAAGTAATTACAACCAACCTAATAATCTAGTCTCTACCAAATTTTTCAACAACATATCGTTATGTGGGAAGCATATTCTGACCAAACTGCAAGATCATCAGCCCAATAGTTTGCAGATGGTGTTCAAGTATGTGTGCAAATCGATTCCCCCTATCAATTCAAACACGGTGAAACTGAATTGAACGAAATTTGGTACAGAGGTAGCACTAGCAAAGGGCACCTCAGTGTCATGTTTTATATCGCCGCCATCTTGACGGAAACGGAATGACGGCCACCCAAATGTTAAAAGCTTAAATCAAATTACGACCATCCTAATAATTTGATCTCTAACAGATTTTGCAACAACATGCCTTTTTGTGGAAAGCATCTTATGACTGATTACAAGGTCATCAGCCCAATAGTTTGCAAATAGCGGCCATGTATGTGTGCAAATCCATTCCCCATATCAATTCAAACACGGTGAAACCGAATTGAATGAATTTTTTTACAGAGGTAGCACTAGCAAAGGGCACCTCATATTCATGTTTAATATCCCTATAGCACGTTGTATTTCAACAAGTTACTACTACCAACATTCAATTTTACTCCTTGAAAAGGATAGAGGGTTATAACAATACCCATGCATTTAGGAGAAAGTAGGCTATATGTTCTTTACTGAACATCTTGTTTATATATGTAGAGATCTCAGATCTACCCAAGAGTCCATACTCCTTTATTATATGCTACTTGGCAGGCAGCTTAACGGCAATATTTGTATGCTGAGAATAAAGAAGATGCGGATATCACACCTGGCTAACGTTTAGAATGCGAAAGACTCCGAGGATTTGCACTCGCTCTTTCTCAGCCAACACCGGACAGTGGAAAATCAATGAATGCCGTAGTAGATGTTACGCGATACCTGGCCGCAAACACCCACAGCCTCCCTTCGCTCTCCCTTGCGGAGACCGTGAAGCCTGCAGTTCCTAAATTAACACCCTTATATGAATAATAGAGACGGAGGACAAATTCCCCATCTAATTACCTTTCAAATTAATTAATTTACATTTTGCCGTGGGCTAAGATTTAAGCTTCACTTCTGATTACAGCTAGCAGAGGTACTCGGCTTCACCCGGGTTGAAACTGTAGATAATTCTAAAAAAGAACAGGGATCATATTACCACATGCCATTTATTTAGGAGAGGCTAAAATTTGAAGGAATGAATTGAGATTATATATTTTTGTTTTTTTACAAGCTGTACCCGGCATCAAATAATCAATGCCAATCAAATAAAGTATTGGCATTGTAATTTCGTTTTTCGAAGTGCTTTTGGATACATAATATTCTTTTCTATTTCCATTAACTGCCTCTAAACTATTGCTTAATGGATTTACTAATTAAGAAACATTTGTGGGAGCGTGTCCAACAACTCACCAAAGTGTCATCGTAATTGGATGAATTATATATGAACGCATATGGGACTTTGTTGTAACGATTCGCGCGCCGTCACTCATTTGTTGAATCCAGTTAGTTAGTTAGTTTGTTATTGAGGTTTTAAAGGGCAGAACTACGAGGTCATCTGCCCCTACTCGTGCGCTACCCATTGTAATATGGATTTACTAAGTCATAAACCTGCGCAGGAGTGTACACAACAACTCACCAATGTTTCATCGCAATCGGATGAATAACATAAAGGACACACATACAAACTATCAAGTAACATTCAATATTTATACTGTATATAGAGATGATATTCAAACTTTTGTCACTCTTTGAGGTTCAGTGTGTGGAGGGAAGTGTTATTAAGGTACTGTAAAAATTTCAAGAGATTTGGTCTGATGGTTTTAGATATTAAGGGCTATAATGCCAATTTTCAGTAAAGCAGGTTAAAGTTGGAAATTGTTAAAATTATCTCTTTCTTTCAAAAGACCACAGACGCTGAAACCCCAATTCTCGCCTCAATTAAAAATACCCACACTAATTCAGATTTCACAATAACACAGGCTATCAGATTTGTAATTTAGTTACATACGCTAGTTTTGACGTGTAATATGCCAACATTTTACCATTTGTCTTCAATGCAGATTGTTTTAAATAGTTGTAAATTATAGTCTATGTGACTTTGATCAGAAATATCTAAATAATGTATTGAACTACTTTTCAGAAAATGTCATATACTCGTATCACATTTCTGCCTGCAATGGTCCCCTAGTGTTCCTGTTTGATGTTATCGAATGTTATCTTCTTAGCTCATTTTTTCATAGGCGTGCTGTTGTTGTTTGAGACTTCATTCTTTTGACAGGGTTGATGCAGCCCTCCAAACCTCCCTAACCTGAGCTAATCGTTGCATCTCTACTTAGCTACCACACGTTACATCCGAGGCAATCTGTTTAACATATTTTAACTTTGAACTACCCCTATAGTTCTTGCCGTCAAAGCTCTTTTCAATAACTAACTTTGCTATTCCTGGGTGTCTTAGTAAGAGTCCTGCCAACCTATCTCTACTCTTCATTAGCAGTCGCCAGAAACATCTCTCCTCGCCCATTCGTCGTAATACATCTTCATTTGTAACCCTATCTACCCATCTGTTCTTCATTATTCTCCTGTAACACCACATTTCAAACGCTTGTATTCTCTCCGCCAACAGTCCAAGTTTTACTTCCATAGGCGCCACGCTGCAGACAAAGGTTTTCAAAAATGACTTCCTAATGCCTGAATCTATATTCGATGTCAACAGATTATTTTTCTTTTGAAATGCTTTCGTTGCCTGTGCCAAGCTATTAGCCTACTTTTCACATTTTGCAAAAATGAGGAAAAAGTAGATTTATGAGATCGATCCGGGAAAATGTGTATCTGTCTGTCTGTCCTTCTGTCTGCATGGCTGTGTGTGTGTGTGTGTGTGTGTGTGTGTCCCTATCAACTCTTAAACGGCTGCAGCAATCGAAACCAAATTTAGTATGAGTAAAGATGTATACCGGAATATCTCAAGCCCATATATGAAAATGATGTCAGTGCTACCAACTGCTGAAAAAACGCAATAGAATTTTGATATCCATGTTGGATATCATGGAAGGTATGCATGGGAGCTATTCCAAAATTGGCACACATATATTTCAGTTAAATTTCCAGGAGGCCATATATGACAGTGTTGCCAAAATAAATTTAAGCCGATAAGTCCAATTTTTAAATGCATATAACTTCTACACTATTAAGTGGATTTCATCCAAATTTTGTATGTAAAATGTGTACGTAAACAGATATGACTGAGTGTATTATTACGAGCCACCAGAGCTGCCAACTGTTATTAATTGCTCTCTCTATTTTCTTCATCCAAATACCAATATATCTGAAAGTTTGAAAGCCGACAGCTTCAAACTATGCACACGTATAGTACCTGAGATTTTAGATTAATTTGGAGTAACTTATATACTTCAGTTCTACCAACATGATTCTAAGCCTGCTGATAGGAACAATTTTTAATTGCATGTAACTTCTCCACTATGAGTTGGATTTCAACCAAATTTTGTATGTGCTATGTGTAACATAACAGATATGACTATAAGTATTCTTAAGAGCAATCAGGGCTGCCAACTGTTAATAATTGATCTCTATAATTTTTACCCTAATATCAATATATCAGAAAGTATGTAAGCCAACAGCGCTATAATTTGCATATGTATGGCACCTGACACTCTAGATTAATTTGGAGCAATTAATATAAGTCAGTGCTGGCAACATGATTCTATGCTTACTGATATGTCCAATTTTAAAATACATGTAACTTCTATACAAACAAATGGATTTCATCCAAAATTGGCACAACAAGATGTCATAATATTTCCAATTATTTCTAACCAGCACACACATGACATTGTTGCCAACATGCGTTTACGCGTGCTGATAGATCCAATGTTTAACTGCTTGTAACGTCTATTGGACTTCAACCAACTTTTGTATTCTTTTCCTTAAGAGATGGAACTAAGAATATATTCAGTCACCAGGGCTGCCAACTGTAGTGCTTTATTAGGCTACATTATACCAGGAATATTTCGAACTAATTAGACATTTCGATACTACCAACTTAATTTCGTCGTTATTCTAGATAGGTCCATATACTGTATAATAATCATTGGCATGAAAAGTAAGCTCTTTAGTTCGTCACGGAACTTATTGTTGTTATATCCGTTTTGCTTCGTCCATCACTGGTTATTTTGCTTCTTAAGTAGCAGAAGTCTCCTATTGTACTTGTGTCAAATTTACATTAGTATTTCTTTCCCTGTGCGTAGTACTAGTGAATGATAAAGGGATCCTTTACGGTATTCCGTAACGACAACGCCGTCTGCTACCTCATCAGATAGCAGGCGTATTTGTATTTTAAGGGGGCTCATACACCGCGAGAGGGAATTTTCGCACACAGTTAAGAATTAAATAATAACTTCACTAATACAACCTGTGACAATAAAGTTCGGTAAATAGTCCTGTATTATCAACACAGATGAACAATGCACGACAGTGACCCTATTGTCCTTCGAAATAGTCCCCTCCCGTAACCATGAAATGCTGAGATTGGCGATACATGTCCGAGAAACTTTGCAAGAAGGAGTCCTTTGGGATTGTGTTCAAATAGCTCGTCACGTGACCGAAAAGTTCGGTGAATGGGTCTATATTACGAATGGATTGTTGGCTTACCTGAAACAGCAGTTACAGTCCTTCGATGTAATCCCCGTGGAGGGTTATGCACTTTTGAGGAGGTCTGTACAAGTCCTGTAACTCTTTAGGGATAGCCTTCAGTTGGGTCGTCACATTACGTTGGAAGTCCGAAATGTTCAAAAACCTCTGGCCCTTCAGGGCTTTTCGGTGACCCTGGACCTCGACGCCGCTACTCCATACTTTGACGCTTCACTTCGGGGTTGTTCCTCAGACACTAGATCTCGTCGCCCGTGACGATGGTTTCGAGATAAGCCATTCCATTCCACAGAACATTCACCCTTCTCACTGCCACCCCCCAAACAGATGTGCATGGTAGGTCGCATAAATTCATCCTTCTCAGAGCAACCCGATGAACAGAAGTGCATGGTAGGTTGCATAAATTCATCCTTGTTAACACGCACTGTGCCAAACAGGTCTTGCACGTTGCGTTGTGTGTCGCCAATGTTGCCAGGTCGGCCGTTCTGACTTTATTTACCGAACGCATCGTGACGAGCCTTTTGAACACAATCCCAAAGGATGACTTCTTGTAAAGTTTCCAGGACATGTATCGCCGATCTCAGCATTGCATGGTTACTGGATGGGACGGTTTCGAAGGACAATAGGCTCACTGTCGTGCATTGATCATCTATAATGATACGAGGCACGTCCAGAAAGTAAGCTCCGTTTGGTAATTAAATTAAATTGTGTACAGATACAGAAAAAATATTTATTGCACAACATTCTACACCTCTTAAACTACTTTTCCACATAACTGCCGAACTTTTGCAGGCATTTGTCATAGCGTGGCACAAGTTTTTGGATACCTCTTCATAGAAGTTTGCCGCCGACCCGTAAACGAGAGTGAAGACTCCCCTTAAGATATCCTACTGTTTGGTCACTACTGTTAGGCAAATTGCGTGCTTACCAGGAGAACTGCGTATGTTTAGGAGTTCTCCTGACCACATACGCAATTTGCCTAACAGTGATGGCCAAACAGTAGGATATCTTAAGGGGAGTCTTCACTCTCGTTTACGGGTCGGCGGCAAACTTCTATGAAGAAGGTATACAAAAACTTGTGCCACGCTATGACAAATGCCTGCAAAAGTTCGGCAGTTATGTGGAAAAGTAGTTTAAGAGGTGTAGAATGTTGTGCAATAATTATTTTTTCTGTATCTGTACACAATTTAATTTTATTACCAAACGGAGCTTACTTTCTGGACGTCCTTCGTAGTATAGGACTATTCACCGAACTTAATTGTCACAGGTTGTATATAGCATAGAATTATGAAAACTGATATACAGGATCATTATGTGAGTGCGCGCCAGTAAACACGGTAAGCTAAGCCGGCTGTGACTAGCGCAGATCGCGTACCCGGTCCAGCCGGCGGTCGGCGCTCACTTTCACACTTTTACCAAACATGTTCAATAATGTGTACATACAGAGCTCATAGGCGATGCTGAAAATGTCTTCCCTCTCTAGCAACACACACCTGACATCTTTTGATGGAAGAATGTCTGTCAACTCTTTTATTATTTACGGAGCCTGTTTCCTTGAATCATTCAGCGAGCCTCCTAATTATACTGGCATTAGGCACAGGTCTTCCTGGAAACTTGATTCAAAATTTTCGTCTTGTTTCAGAACATGATTTTCTGCCTTTCATATACGAATTATGGATATACACACGTTCGCGCAATGTGGATTGGTGTCTAGGCATAACCAACAATCACAGTAATCACAATACTCACTAAACGTGCAACACTAACGTCAAAGCTTTGTAAATACACGCCCATATGAATGACAAAACACGTGTGAACTAACGATATGAGTCAGCGGAGCACACCAACCGCCGGTTGGACCGGGTGCGCGCGGCCGCGATCTGCGCTAGTCACAGCCGGCTTAGCTTGCCGTGTTTACTGGTGCGCACTCACATAATGACCCTATACGTATAGTAATTACGTAGGTATTTCTTTTGATATATGAAAGGGAACAGTATATAAAGAATTGCGTGATTTATTGAAAGGAAAATATTTTTAATTCTTGTCAACCCTATGAATCACAAAATTCGCGATTTGACAAGAAATACTGTCAGAATGGAATTAAATTAAGTTATTTTCATGTAAAGAAAACACATGAATACCTAGGATGAACTTCATTCATGAAATTATACTAAAAATAATTTAGATATACTTAGAAAATTAAGCAAAAAAGCTGTTGAATTTTTGAAAAATAAGTCAAGTATTGAAAAAAAAAACATAGACTACTATTTACAATATACCATTCATAGAGGTTCATCCTCGGTATTCATGTGTTTTCATTACATGAAAATTTTTGTTCCATTCTGACTGGTATTTCTTGTTAAATCGTGTTTTGTTGTGATCCATAGGGTCGAAAAAAAATCAAAAATATTGTCCTTTCAATAAATCACGCAAGCTAAAACAGGTCTTCACATCTCTTTCCAAAAAACCATGATCATGACGAACAACCAACACCCTCGTAAATACTTAAAAGTTATAGAACAAAAAATTGAAATAGTACAAGAATTCAAATATCTCGGAGAATGGATTAGTTGGAATGCTGGGGAACGTAAAGCAATGGAATCCAGGAAAAATAAGCTTGAACTGGCCTTCCAACAAAAGATATATACAATAAAAAATCCCTTTCATGGGGGTCCAAAATTAAACATTACAAGGCAGTGATTAAGCCAGAAGCACTGTTCGCAGCAGAAACACTAACTATAAATTTTAAGGGCCAAATGGAAAAACTCGAGCTGAAGGAAAGGAAAATGTTAAGAAAAATTATAGGAACAAAATATCGGGATAACAAGATTATATACATTAGGAATGAAACTCTCTACCAGAAAATTGAAAAACTCTCAGATACCATGCGAAAAAGGAGGATAAATGTTTACGGTCATCTTCTGAGAATGGATTCTAATAGATTAACGAAACAAATCTTTGACTTTTTCCGTAATCGTAAAACAAAACTCAACTGGTTTAAAGAAATTAAAAAAGACCTGAAAATGACAGAAACGTCATTACTCGATCGAACAGTCAAATTAATTACTAAAGTAGAAAATATAAGGTTCCAAGACAGAGCTACACTAAAATCCAAACCCATTATCTCGGAAGAAGAGAGGAAAAGAAGATCGGAATGACTGAAGAAGTACTGGGCTCTACGGAAACAACAGCGTACAGGGAAATAATTGATTCAACGTACCCCAAAGAGGGTGAAACGAAAGAAGAAGAAAATAATCACTCAATAACTTATATACTCTTTCCTTTTATGTATCAAATGAAATCCCTATGTAATTACTATAAGTTTATCAGTTTTCATAATTCTATGTTATATAATAGTGAAGTTATTATTTAATTCCTAACTGTGTGCGAAACCTCCCACTCGCAGTGTTCGAGCCACCTTAAGCTACACTCTGCCGATCCGTACTTAAGGGTCGTTGATATTTGGAGTGCACTGTACCTATATCCCGCATGAAAGAGTCGCGTGCTCTCCACTTCCGTTGCCGTGGCACCGTGAAAGAATCCCGTGGATTATACCCTCCGGAAATGTTTCTATTCGCGTCGTGTCGTGGTTGGTCGCATCGTGGTAGAAGGAGATAGAAATGGCGCTTTTCACCAACACTGACCAGATAACATCACACTCGACAGCAAAGCCTTTCGTCCTGCAATCTCTCGTGCGGCACAGACAATGGTTCGCACTGTACTATTATTGTTAAGGCTGCAACTTAACACCCATACTTTTCAATCTGTGCATTGAACAAGCAATTAAATAAATTAGTGAAAAAATTAAAGTTGTTATTATTTGAGTCTTTTGACTGGTTTGATGTTGCCCTCCATGCCACCTTGTCCAGAACTAATCGTTTCATCTCGACATAGCTACCACACCCGACATCTGAGGCATCGGTTCAACATATTCTAACCTTAATCCATCCCTACAGTTCTTGTCCTCGACCCTTCCTTCCATAAATAAACTTGCTATTCCTGGGTGTCTTAGTTTGTGTCCTACCAACTTATCTCTTCTCTTCATGAGCAATCGCCAGAAACATCTCTCCTCTACCACTCGTCTTAGTACCTCTTCGTTTGTAACCCTATCTACCCATCTGATCTTCATCATTCTCCTGTAACACCACATTTCAAACGCTTCAATTCTCCTCTTTTCTGCTGCAACAGTAGTCCAAGTTTCACTTACGTAGAGCACCACGTTCCAGACGAAGGCTTTCAAAAATGGCTTCCTAATACGTATATCTATATTCTATGTCAACAGATTCCTTTGTTGTTGTTGTTGTTGTTGTTGTTGTTGTTGTTGTAGAAATGCTTTCGTTGCCTGAGCCAGCCTACTTTTTATATCCTCTTTGCTTCGTCCATCACTGGTTATTTTTTCCTAAGTAACAGAAGTCTCCTACTTCCTTTAGCTCTTCACCTGCCAAATTGATATCCATAGAGGTTTCTGATTTATTTCGGCTGCATTCCAATATTTTTGTTTTACATTTATTAATTTTCATCATGAATTCTTTCTTCAAGACGGATTCCATACCATTCAAACACTCATTCAAATCCTCAGGCGTGTCGGCCAAGATGACGATGTCATCGGCAAATCTCAGAGTTGAAATTATTTCTCCTTGAATCTTCGCTCCCACTTCAATTTTTTCTCCAATTTCCTTCATTGCTTGTTCAGTGTAAAGATTGAAAACTAGGAGTACAGATTCATGGAGAAATAATTTCAACTCTTGAGATTTGCTGATGACACTATCATCTTAGCCGATTCACCAGAGAATTTGAATGAGTTTTATCATTTCAAATGATCTTGTCGACTTCGTCGTTATGCTTTGGGTCTAGCGTTATGCGGGACGGAGACGGTTGCGTTACGGAGACTGTGACTTCATGCAGCCGTGCGGGAAGCCTAAGTTAATGGGTAGAGGGCGGCGAGTGCGTGACGTCATGCAGCCACGCGGGAAGCCTAAGTTATTGGTTAATGGAGTCTGTTGAACTAGTCCTGGGGCGTCGAGTGACCTGGGGCTTCGAGCGAAGCGAAAAGAATACAGGGTGACTCCTAAAGAGGTGTTCAAGATGCCAGATGAGAATACAGGGTGACTCCTAAAGAGATGTACAAGACGCCAGATGAGAATACAAGGTGACTCTTAAGTAGGTGTACAAGATGGTAGAGAAGAATGCAGGGTGTCTCCTAAAGAGGTGCAAAAGATGTCAGACAAGAATACAGGGTGACTCCTAAAGAGGTGTTCAAGATGTCACACAAGAATAGAGGGTGACTTATAAAGAGATATACAAGATGCTAGATAAGAATACAGGGTGCCTCCTAAACAGGTGTGCAGGATGTCAGAGCAAAATACAGTACAAGATGCCAGATAAGAATACAGGGTGACTCCTAAAGAGATGTACAAGATGCCAGATAAGAATACAAGGTGACTCTTAAAGAGGTGTACAAGTTGACAGAGAAGAATACAGGGTGACTCCTAAAGAGGTGTACAAGATGTCTCACAAGAATACGGGGTGCCTCTTAAAGAGGTGTGCAGGATGTCAGAGCAAAATACAGGGTGACACTTAACGAGGTGTACAGTATGTTAGATTCGATCAAATACAGGGTGACCCTTAAAGAGGTTTGCAAGATATCAGATTCAAATAATGGGTGACCCTTAAAGAGTTGTAAATGATGTCAGATTCAAATATAGGGTGATCCTTAAAGAGGTGCCCGCGCGGGAAGCCTAATTTAAAGGGCAATGGAGTCTGTCGAAAGAGCCCTCCTGAGCCTTTCTAACATGTGTAAGATTTGTAGCATGCGTCATTTGAAATGATGTAACGTCTAGTCTTTCAGACTGACTGTAATTTTTTTAAAGGTTTGGACTCCGTCTTGTGGAATAACTCATGTTGAAAATCAATCAATGTAAAACAAAAATAATGGAATTCTGGCAAAGAAAAACACAATAAGAAAACAGCAACCTCTACTTACGTCAAATTGGCAGTTGAAATGGTAAAGGAAGTTGGAGACTTCCCCTACTTAGAAAGCAAAAAAAAAAAAACATTACCAAAGCAAAGAGGATATGAAAAGTGGCTTGGCTCAGGTAAGGAAAGCATTTCTACAGAGAACATCTGTTGACATCAAATAGAGATTTAAGTATTAGAAAGTCATTTTTAAAAGCCTTTGTCTGAAGCGTGGTGCTCTATGGAAGTGAAACTTGGACTGTTGGCGCAGCAGAAAGGAGGAGAATAGAGGGGTTAGAACAGTAGCGTAGCCAGGATTTTAGTTTTGGGGGGGGAGGGGGGGGGGGGCATTAGGTCCTCATCTATTACTGCCAGAGTTTTTATATTTTAGCCTATTTTCATTTATGAAAAATAGAAGGCTTATGAGATCACCCCCCCCCCCACTTAACCCCTCCCCCCCCCCCTTATAATGAAATATAAACGGCCGGAGTGATTTCAAGGAAACTCGGTAAGCACATACTACTACCTCGTCCGACCTCGACCGTGCCTTTCAAATTTCAAATTTTGATGCGTTTCACCAATTCAGCATGCGGGCCACGCGAAATATTTCACTGGCATACTATATCTCCGCATTGTTAACAGATATCACCCTGAACTCTTGTACAGTAATTAAGGGCACTACAACAAGTTTACCGATGCGACTTTATTAAACATTTAGGAGTATTACCCTTTATTTATAAAACCTGTTAAGTACAAAACGAACATGGTGGCCAAGCGAAGTTGAAACATTTTAATGGATATTTCACGCGATTTAACCACCCGAGCTCAGTGAAACTTAAAGCGGTAAATATTTATACAAATTCTAATCTACTGACATCTAATTTAGTTAAATTGTTTACATAATCTCAAGATGGAGGATGTGCGAAATTTTAAAATTAAGTTTTTATTTCTTGTGTCCTAATCATGCTATCGTAGTGAAAGTTTGTATAATGAACCTACGCAATAATTTTCATCTAATGTTACATAATTGCATGGCCTACATCTGGCGACCATCCGAAATATTTAGACGGTTCTCAATATCTACGAATCTATTGCAGCAATCAAACTGAAATTTTGTATGCTGGTTGAGGCTATTAATATAAGTTCACCTATTGGACTTCCAATAACCTGGTGAGCACAATACCAACATGGCGGCAAAGTGAAGTAAAAACATTTAAATGGAATTGACTCGCGATTTCATTATCCGAGCGCAGTGAAACTTGGTATGGTAACTGTTCACACAAAATCTACTGCCATCTAATTAAATTCAATTGTTTTATAACCCCAAGATGGTGGCAGTGTGACATTTTAAAGTTGAGTTTTTATTTCTTGTGTCCTAATCATGCGATCGAAGTGAACGTTTGAATAATGAACCTATGCAATAATCTTCATCTAACGGTGCATAACTCTATGGCGTACATACAGAACAATCCAACATGGCGTTCCTTTTCATAGGTGGGAGATTTTTCTAATAAAGAAGACCAATTGGATACAAGAAAATAGGCTATATAGTTCTTTACGAAACTACTTGTTTTGAGTATAAGTACTTTAGGGTCCATTTTAACTTACAAAGATCTTCAGTCTGTTCATGTCTGTCTGAATTCTGTCCTTCGTTGCTTTGTTTTGAGGCAGCTCACAGCTGTGTCAGTGTCTATATTTGTCTCTGTCGCTCAGATTTTCAATAATCCGTTATCAGAATACTACTACAATATTATGGCATATTCACACGTTTCTGTGCAGAATGTTCTTTTACATTAACACCGCACTATGTCTTGGTGTTTTATAAATAGTTTATTTTAACAGAAATGTTTTTAGTCAATTTAATGAATCTGTCAAAAAAAACACCAGGAGTAGATAACAGGAAGAAAGGACACTCATGAAGGCTTCAAACAAGTACCTATGTTGCAAAATAGTTAGGCATATTATTGTTAGTGTAATTTATACAGTGCTGTTTTAAGGTAAGCCTAACGGTCGCCGTGTATGGTACCTTAATCTTGTTTATTATTATTATTATTATTATTATTATTCAGAGGAAACTGTAGCACCCTTTAAATAATAATAATAATAATAATAAATAAATACGAACCTTTTAAAAAATGGAATAACTTTACATTCTATCAGTGAGCATTGCGTCTTTCTCGTTCAGAGAAAATTATTTGTAAAAGCTGTGCCCTCTGAATGAAGAGAGCTGCATAAAGAGGCTTTGTAGCCTCAGTGGCCTGTATAAGAGAAACAATAAATTCAAATAAATTCAAATATATAATGAAATGGGGGCCTCAATTTTCTACACCTACCATAAAATCTTTTCATAACTTACCGAAGATGTGTTCAGTTTTGCCTTCTTTATGACAAATCGGTCGATCTTAACAGTCGCTAATGTGACAAAAAGAAGAAAGAAAAGAGCAACTATCAAGCAACTCTCGACTCTTCCCCAATACTACCACTCACAAACTGTATCTCTCCTCTCGCACAGACACACAACCACCGTAAATCCCGACAGTGGTGACAATCCAACATGCTGCGCTAGTATTGTAGCCTGGGACATCTTAACACTGATATTTCCAGGAAATGGAAATTAAAGGGTGACAAGATATAACTGGCCCCCTCCAGAGAGGTCTCCTGCTAATTTCTTGGTAGGCTTTTGTCATCATCACCTGGATGTATCCCCAGTACTCAGGCACCTACTGTTCTTGGAAAATTCCCCCTCCCCCATGTCACAATCCTAATTGCAACCCTGTTATTTGAGCTCCTCCAAGCTGTGCAGACACGGAAATGATGACAGGCCGTGCAAAGATTGTTAGTAGGGTACATTCTTTGTCAAAGCATTTACTGTATTTAACATTTCGTTGTAGGTTCTAAATTTGTTCGAGCCGTAGGAAAATATGAAGGCTTATGCCAACCCCAATTTCTGGATTAATTTTGGGGGGGCCCGGCCCTTCTGCCCCCCCCCCCTCTGGCTACGCCACTGGGTTAGAAATGTGGTGTTACAGAAGAATAATGAAGTTCGGATGGGTAGACAGAGTAACATATGAATAGATATTTAGACAAATGGGATAGGAGAGCTGTTTCTGGTGACTGCTAATTAAGAAAGTAGATAGGTTGGTAGGGCTCATCCTAAGACACCCAGGAATAGCAGACTTAGTTATGAAAGGAACGGTCGAGGACAAGAAATATAGGGGTAGACCAAAGTTGGAATAAGTTAAACAGATTGCCTCGGATGTAAGCTATGTAGAGATGAAACGATTAGCTCAGGACTGGGAGGGGGCGGAGGGCTGCATCAAACCAGTCAAATGACTGAAGACTCCACAATAATATTATTATTATTCTTTGTTGGTTTGTTTATTCAAAATTTATTTATTTTTATATTGGTTCATTCATTCTTCCATTCGTTTATTTACTTATTTACTTCTGTTACCGTGAATGCCCGAGTTTGATTCCCGGCTCTGCCAAGACATTTAATTCTGCTCTGTGGGATGGGTACACGCAGCCTCATGAGCCAAAACTGAGAAGAGGCGTGTTCGATTCCCACCTCAGCCATCCTGGAAGTGGTTTTCCGTAGTTTCCCACGTCTATCCCAGGCGAATGCCGGGATGGATCCTAAATTAAGGCCATGGCCGTCGCCTTCCTAATCCTCGTCAGAATTACAAATACGCAATAACGCAAGTTATCAGACAAATTCCGTACACACACACCCTAGTAGACGAAGCTACATGACCACGATGTCACAAAGCCCCTAAATGAATCAACAGCTTTACTTTACTGTATATTTAAATAATTGCTTTGGTTTATCGTTTTATGTATTTATTGTTTTAGATATTGTTTTATTTTTTTAATTTTTTAGCCTACTTTTCACATTTTGCGAAAATTAGGAACAAGTAGACTTATGAGATCGATCCGGGAAAATGAGGGTCTGTCTGTCTGGCTGGGTGTGTGTGTCCCCCCCCCCCCCCTATCAACTCCTAAACGGCTGCAGCAATCGAAACCAAATTTAGTATGAGTAAAGTTGTATACCGGAATATCTCAAGCCTATATTTGAAAATGATGTCAGTGCTACCAACTGCTGAAAAATGCACTAGAAATTTGAGCCCCATGTTGGATATCTTGGAAGGTATGCATGGGAGCTATTCCAATATTGGCGCACATGTAGATAATACTATTTCAGTTTAATTTCCAGGAAGCCATACATGACAGTGTTGCCAAAATAATTTGAAGCCATCTGATAAGTCCAAGATTTAAATGAATATAACTTCTACACTATCAATTGGATTTCAACATAATTTGTATGTAATATGTGTACATAAACAGATATGACTGAGCGTATTCTTAAGAGCCACCAAGTCTGCCAACTGTTAATAATGCTCACTCTATTTTTTAAAATCCATATACCAATATATCAGAAAGTATGCAATCCGACAGCTTTAAACCATGCACACGTATAGTACCTGACATTTTAGATTATTTGGAGTAACTTATATACGTCAGTTCTACTAACGTGATTCTAAGCCCGCTGATAGGACAAATTTTTAAATACATGTAATTTCTATACTATCAGTTGGATTTCAACCAAATTTCGTATGTGCTATGTGTAATATAACAGATATGATCATAAGTATTCTTAAGCGCTATCAGGGCTGCCAACTGTTAATAAATGCTGTCCATATGTTTTACCCTAATATCAATATATCAGCAAGTACGCAAGCCAACAGCTATATACTTTGCACACGTATAGCACCGGACATTCTAGATTAATTTGGAGTAATTAATATAAGTCAGTGCTGCCAACATGATTCTATGCCTGCAGATAGGTCCAATTTTAAAATACATGTAACTTCTATACTGAACCCGAGGTGGTCATGCTGACTGGTCTCGAACGTGGATCTCGGAGATAAGTTGAGCTCTGAATGAAGGTTCCACCAGGGAACGAACCTGAGATCTGTTGAGGGTATTTCATTGTAAGAACCCCTAGAAGAAATTATATATTTAATTACTGGTGTGATATCAGTTGTTACTGACATTATTTAGTGAAATAATGCAGGAAAATAGTGGAAGATAGCATTATTTGGACTACATGAAGTAGGCTATGCTGGATTTGAAACACAGGAGTTTCAAAGTTTGACGTTTTGCAAATAGCCCCAGAATTGTGGGAGGAGGCCCGTGGCGCCATGTCAATCTTGCTGACCCAGATAAGTCGTCTGCAAGGGGTCGGGAGGTTAAATAACGACCAGGTTCTTCCCCGTTTGAGAATAGATTTGAGAATGGAACGGGAAGATCCCAAGGAAAATCATTGATTACTCATGATTTGAGCAATGCAATGACATGAGAGTTGCGCACAGGTGAATCTTTAGCCAGGAGGCTAATTTTAGAGCCATAAAACGGCGAAATCAAGGCATGTTTAATGCAGTGCGCAATGTTACAGGACTATGGGTGTTCGCGGCTGGACTTGAGGATGTTGCCAGGGATTCCCAGTGAAGTAGCGTCCCCACGCCATGGATAAGATAATTAATATAAATTAAGTGGCCGATCGATCCTCGAACACACATACATTTTTGTGACCAGCGAAGAAAAAGGAACAATATGGATATTATTCCAAGTTCAGAATCACCCTAGGAGAGGAGCTGATTTATCGCGGGAATTCTTGCCCTACTTTTTGTGTGAAACAGATATAAGAGGGTGGACCCAGTCGAAGCGTACAGTTGAAACTTACAGTTTTACAGTTGACAGTTTTAGACCCAGTCGGAGGGAGAGTTGTTTTGAAGCAGTCGCAGTTGAAAAGGACACGGAGCGCCCAGGCGCACACAAAGACTTAAACATTTCACTGGTAATCAGCATGTTAGCTGTGCAATATAACACACATGTGAGAATATATTCATGCATAGTCATGAACTAAGAATGAAGTCGGTAATTAACAAACTTGATTATGCGAAATGCATATTACCGAAGTTAGGAGAGGATGTTCGGACTTCAATGTGGGAAGCCGTGCAGTAAGACTGTTATATAATGTTTATTAAGTGCCGTGTGATATACTTGGCAGGACTGTGAAAAGTAATAATTCATGTAAATACAATGTACAATGCCGAGCGCAGTAAAGTATAGTGATTGGTTATACATATTTGGAGTATACCAGTAAGTAGCGTTCATGACGAGATGTAAGCATATCGCTGCAATAGTAGGAAGATTATCAAGGGATGATCGAGAAACTGTTGGTGAATCCGTGAGCAGATGATCGGGAGATTCAATCAGGAAGGGGTAGGACCGAAGAAAGGGCCGTCCGCACCTGTACTTTCGATACATGCTAGGGAATGTCAACCAATCAGGAATTAAAGTGTAACGTGTGTTTGTGCACCGATGTTATGTAAAATATCTCTTAAAGTCATAATATAACCAGTGTTATAGTGTTATGTGTTTTGGAAGCATTAGCTTCATTATAAAAATGGAAAAGTGGCATGTGTTTCGGAAGCATTAGCTTCATTATAAAAATGGAAAAGTGTCGTGTGTTTATAGATCAGATGTCATATAATATGTGTATTTGCAAGATGGCAATGTGTCACTAAGTAAGCCGATGGCAGGTGACACTGGAATATGGTGGTTGGAGCCACCTGGATAAAGCCGACGTAAGTACCCCACAAATCATGTTACTATAGAAGGATAGTCACTGCATGTAATGTGATTTCAGAAGTATAAAATATGCCAGTAAGAATCAATATTAGGAGGCATATCCTCATATGTTTATTGTTTGATTTCAGTAAAGTTAAGATGTTGAATACATCAGAGAGTGGATTAATCGTTACCACTATTAATGCTACTAATAAATAATGGCAATTCAGTTATGTGAAACTTAACGTGACGAACGCGAATGTTCGATCATTGAAGCAGTTACGTTGTGTCGGAAGGATAATTTATGTCAGTAATAATAATAATAATAATAATTATAATAATGATAAACGGTATAATTGAATACATCAGGATGAAAGGTTTTAAGCAAGAAGTATTTACGCTAATTGGATTATTTATCTAGCCAAGCAGTAGATTACATTAAGGGAAGAGAAAAGAGTTAATATTAAATAGATTGTATTAATGGGAATATAATTATGCACGGGAATGTTGGAGCTTGACATTGAATTGAATTTGTGGCTTGATTAAGCTTGTAGAGTACAGTTAAAGTTCTCTTTATTATAAGGCGAGATCGTGGACAGGTAAGGGGCCAGGTGATCTAATCGACGTGTGAAATCTCGTACAGCATGAGCGTACAGAGATATTAATTTATGCCGGAGCATATTTAGTGTGTACCCTATCTCCGATGTTGGATATGAAATGTTCCGGGTTCGAATCCCGTGGTAAGCGCGGGGAGAACATTGGACACCTCGACGCTATACCTGATTCCCCGAGAACGTATTGTTGAGTGATTCAGCTCGTTGAAGCGAATCATTGGCGGCAGCTGTTGACTGACCGTAATATTTTATTTGAGATACCGGCTAACCACTAGACCTGTGTTCTATGAATCTCGTGCCTTCATATTGTGATACGGACCGGTTGAGGCCGTTATTAATGTCCTAAGGATAGGATTAAATATTCAAGCTCACCCAGAATCATTGCATAATATTCAGTTCAGATCACATGGGATCACGTGGATCATTGTGACCACAATGTTATATTCAAAGTTGTAATACTGCTTGGGAGGTAAAAGTCCAGGAAACGGGGAGACAAGGGGCGGTTTACAGCCGTGAACGACCCTACCCTGTCCATTGTATGCAGGCAGTCCAAGGGGCTGGGGTTGATAAACTAACTGTGAAGGTTCGCGTTCTTGAGCGGACAGATTTAAGACCTCGCTTGAAATGAAAGGAAGAATTGTTATAATGTGTAATGAATGTGTGTGGTTTAAAAACACATTGCTAATCATAGATTACCCTGATGATATAAAAATTTAGCAATCTAACGAATGGTTGGATGTTGTATTTGTTACTGTCACAGACACCTAGTTAATGAAGTTGGTTACTCGTTGCCACAGGCTACGCTCGTAAGGGTAGCGTAATAGTATACTATCCGACACAACGATAACAGAAGTTATTTAGTGAAATCACAATGACATGCAGTGTAACTATAAAAAGAGGGGAGTGGAGGGGTAGACTTACGTAATTGTGGTGTTGAAAGTAGATCGTAGTGTAAACCATGAGTTGGCTAATGCATGAAAGCATTTGGTGGGAGAGAGAGATGTAACACAAACAGTACACATGATGTAAATTCAGATGTATTGTAGGATACAAGTAACTTTGTGAATATAAAGAAGTCACATTAGGTGACATGAATGTAATAGTTCAGTTTTGTGAAACATTGCATGTGCATCAGTGCACTTGAGTAAAGTTTAAAGTCCACATAATGGTAAAAGATTGAATAGTGATATGGATTTAATTTGATCAACTATGTGAATAATTAATGGATTGTGGGAGTAACTTTGTTTGTTTGTGTATTGTTTATGGGATTTGTGTTCTCATTATTTGTTTGAAGCCATGAGTTTTACTGAATTAAAGTCTTTAGAGTAGAGTTGTGCCTTATCATTGTAGAGTTGATACCTTTTAGCCTCAAATCCAAAATATGCAACTGCTCAATGGGAGAACGGTACACGCCTGAGTCCTGATGCTAGCTGGAGGCAGAAGCATATTTTCCATCGAGATTACTCACATGGGTACATTACTAACAAAGGGATTTCATCCAAAATTGGTACAACAATATATCATAATATTTCAGATTATTTCTGACCAGCACACGCATGCTATTGTTTGCAACATGCTTTTACGCGTGCTGATAAATCCAATGTCTAACTGCATGTAACGTCCATTGGTCATCAACCAAATTTTGTATTCTGTACCTTGAGAGATGGAACTAAGAATATATTCAGTCACCAGGGCTGCCAACTGTAGTGCTCTATTATGCCACATTATACCAGGTATATTTCGAACTAATTAGACATTTCGATATTACCAACTTAATTTCGTGATTATTCTAGATAGGTTCATATAATGTAGATTAATCATTGGCTTGAATCTTAATTTTAAGAAAAGTAGGCTCTTTAGTTCGTCACGGAACTTCTTGTTTTATTATTTATCGTTTCTTTATGTATTTATATATTTAATTACTGTTGAAGTAATTGGTAGGGTCCGGGACATGGTAAGAGTCTCTGCAGGCTACTTATCACGCCATTTGCTTGTAAATATTAGGAAAATTCCTGCGTGAAAATACTCTCAAGATAGCCGCTGTCAGCGATATCGAGCTTGCTGCAGTTCCCAATCACGGTCCTGGTCAGCAATTTAGCGCACATGCCTATGCTGCGGGGTATCATTATGAATATAATGAGCAGTAGATCGTATTTCATTAAGTGTACAGTATAATTCTAACTTTATTGATCCACGTCCTTTATTTCACGTAGGCTGTACATGAAGCGTCAGGCGCATCCCACACAATGAACTCACAACTTGCCTTCCGGGTTCATCTGTATGAGGTCACATTTACAGCGTTATATACGATAGTAGCTAATTACTCTGGCCCGGTATGAAGTCCCGGATATTGCTACAAGCTGCTGCATAGACAGTAACCCCACCGCTAACATTGTAGCAAGCTGACGCCTTCCTCTCGAGATTCTGAAAATGCAGTTTTTATTTTCATTAAGTTAGGAATTTTATGACAGGCACATTATTTGAACACAGAATAAATTGATCACGTGATTAACTAACCAATCGTGATTTGTAACAGTTAGACACCTCTATTAATATCTTAAGTGCTGAGTTACCCAATTATCTACTTGCTACATCAGTTTTCAATATGGACATAATACAAATAATTTTTAATTTATCAGGGGTTTTAAAATGTCTATAGGTTTTGGCTCTTTATTAATTTAAATTCAAAATCCTATGTTTATAATCATTTTAATTTAGAGACGAATCGAAATTAATTTTTTTGTGCTCATGCTTGCATAATTTCCATGCCAAGTAAAGGGTCCGAAATAAAACTGTTTCCTAAAATCAGTAGGCAGGTAATACGTGTTGCTCCTTACCTGTAAACAAAATTGGTATTCTTTGGTCCGAAATTACAACGTGGCGTGAAGAATTTGCTTGTTATACCGCCATGCTTGTTTATATCTCAAACGTCTAAGCTGTAGTTACTTCTAGAAGCAAATATCCACACTGAAGCAGTACTACTATATAATGCTCAACAGATGGTAGAACAAGCCTGAGATCGACTCGGCACTCGAAGGCGACTGAGGAATATGAAGAAAAGAAAGTTCTTGTGTACTGTTTATAGACGGGCGTAGCACTCAAAGGATTAAATAGATTCTCTGCAATGATTCCACCACGAAGACGAGACAACAGTTATCTTGGGACTTAGTATTTTTAAAGTATTCTCAAAATCTATGTTTTCGATGAATTCAGGTGCTACCCGACATCATAGTCATGTATACTCTCTACTTGTGTGTGTGGGGAATCTATCTGCAAACTCGTGTCATTTTTATGGGTTTAGTAGTGTGTTTAATTGTAACTGCCGCTAGAATTTGGGTAGGAGATGACGGCCTTCATTTAGACATCATACCGGCATTCGCTTCGAGTAGAAGCAGGAAACAAAACATTTTCGGCAGGGTCGGATATCAAACCCGGACCTCCGCGATGATGTAGAAGAATCCTTGTCATTGTCTTCTTTACGTAGAAAAGGAAAGGAAGATTGTAGTTTTACGTGACCGTTAATCGCGAGATCATAAGCCACCTCCTTTTTACGTGGAATCCGAACCACAGGACATGGCATTTCACTTTCAAAATCTCACATGCATTGACCGGGAATCGAACCTGGTCTGCCGAGGAGAGAGGCCAACAGCTTGACCGCTGCGCCACCACGCCCCCTTTTTACGTAGAACAGAGAGTATTATTTTGTTAGTGTTATTTTAGTTTTCTACGAAATGTGGGTATTTGAAATGTAAGTTATTATTTACTGACAGCCACTGCTACGCTCACTAAGGCGTTGTGCTAGGCCATAGGTCAAACTATCTGCGGACTCAGTAGACGTGAGTTCGAACACCGTCGGCCGTCCTTGAAATGCTTTCCCGAAGGTTCTCATTTTCAACTCCAGGAAAATGCTGGGATGGTAACTTATATTAAACCACGGCTGCTTCCTTCCAACTCCTTTCACTGGTTCATTCAGCTTCATTGATTTAATTTCTCACTAACTTCTCTCATGAGTTGAGGATCAGGATGAGCACCTAGCCGTAAAAACTACCCGCAACAATGAAATCCATCATAGCTCAACCCCAATACCACTGAATGGGAATATTGATAGGAAGACATGTCTTTTTCGTACTTGACTACAAATGTATAAATCTGAAATGCCAAAAGCTAGAGTGTCCTTATTATCACTAAATGGGGGGTTCGATTGTCGACCAAGGAAGTCGGGAGTTTGAAGGACGGGAAAAATGCAAGACACTCAGATTCGTACGATGTCGGCTCGTAAAAGATCTCTCATATTACATTTAGTGATAACAAGACAAATTTAATTTAACAAGGCACTCACCAGTCCTAAATTTTGAAAATTCACATTTCACGTTATCAGTTACGAGACGGCAGTTGCATAGTGTTTCCTTCTGTTTGTTTGTCTGTTTGTTTTAAAATGGATATGTTTTTAAACTGGGGGTCAAGGGAATATTTGCGTGATACACATTTAAATTGATATGGTCTACTGCGCACCTTGTCCCTAAGCGGACCTGCGCAGATAGTACCCGCATCTCATTGCTGAGCAGTTATACAGTACACTTCGTTATTACAAGCTTATTTAACCCTGGAATGGCACACTCACAAAGCACATACGTAAATAGCACAGTGGGGTCTGCTCGACCCTATCAAATTGCAGTCATTAATATCATATCCTTTGAATTTCACCACTTGTTCTTATTCTAGCTGTCTACTGTATGGTTAGAGGACACCGGTAAATGACTATTATAATCTCTAGTGCTTATCTTCTTCTTTCTTCGATTCGGCCAACTAGGGACCACGTCAGTTCAACTGTCTCTCCTTCCGAGCTCTAACTACCGCCCAGTATTCCCGCATTCGTCTTCGGTGTTGTTCTTTTCTCTCTTGGGACCAAGCCTTCCCTGTCTTCAGCTTCGGCTTTTCCTGGAAACCTTTGTGCGTACGTAGTTTTTTTTCTGAAGTGGAACACGCTCCTGGATATCTTTAGGGGAAATTTCCATTTCACGTAGATCTTCCTCAACTTCCGTAAACCATGCCCCTTTGTTTTTCTTATCTTGGAGGTACGTCAATATCCGTTTTGATATCCTGCCTGGGCTCATTCGTGTCACGTGGCTATAAAAGGCAATCCTTCTTTTTCGAATCGTGTCACTGATCATCTCCACGTGCTTGTACAATTCATGGTTGTGACGCCTTCTGTACTCGCTGTTTTCTTTGATGGGACCCAGGATTTTCCTCAAAATCTTCCTTTCTTTAGCCTCTAGTTTTTCCATCAGACCTTTCTTGTTCATTATTAGAGTCTCAGCTGCATACAGAGCCTCTGGTCGAAAAACAGTGCAGTAATGTCTAATTTTGGCGTTTAAGGATATCGATCTCTTATTGTAGATGTCTTTAGTCAGTTTGTATGCCATTTCCATTTTATTAATGCGTGACATGAAGGCTTCCTTCTCTGATAGGTTAGGCTCTATCCATTCATCGAGGTATTTAAACTTTTCTGCCTTCTGAACTTTTCCTAGTCCGACCTCCAGTTCCCTGGGCGCTGACTTTATATTTGTCATGAATTGTGTCTTAGATAGCGACCACAGAATACTTGTAATGAACCTGGGAGTTGTTACGGGTAGCAAGAGGACAGAGTATCAGGAAAGGAGAATCAAAGTATGGAAACTCAAGGAAAAGGAAGTCAAGGAAGAATTCCAGAAGATAATAAGGGAAAGGATGCCAACAGACAATCCTAAAACAGGGGAAGAGGAATGGAAGCAATTCAAAAACACAATGGTGGAAGCTGCAGTGGCAGTATGTGGAAGAACAAGCAACAGAAAGCGGTGTAAAGAGACACCATGGTGGAATGAGAGAGCAAAAGAAGCTGTGGGAAGGAAGAACAAGGCTTTCAGAGTGTGGTTCCAGGAAAGAACTGATCTGGCAAGGGAAGATTATAAGATAAAGAAGAAAGAAACAAACAAGATTGTTGCAGAGGAGAGGAAGAAGTGGATGGTAAAGTGGACAGAGATGATGGAGGAAGACAGCAGAGGAAATAAGAAAGTTCTTTATGGGATGGTCAAAAGTAAGAGTAGAGGTCTGCGAGAGGATGTGGTAATGATGGACAAAAACGGAAATGAGGTACACAACAAAGAGACACTCAAGACAGTGTGGAAAGAGTACTTTGAGGATTTGCTGAATCCAAATGGTCATAGGGAGGAAGACAATGTATTGGAAGATGGAGAAGACAACACACGAATGGAAAAGGACCTGACTTGGAGAGAACTGGAAATGGCTATAGACAAGATGAAAGGAGGAAGGGCACCAGGTGTGGATGAAGTGAGTGTTGAAATGGTGAAGGCAGCAGGGGAGGTTGGGAAACAGTGGCTGTACCGTGTGATGAGGGTGATATGGAAGGAGAAAAAGACCCCAGAAGATTGGAAGAAAGGATTAATTGTCCCAATATTTAAGAAAGGAAGCAGAAAGGAGTGCAGAAATTACAGGGGAGTCACACTCATACCTCACTGTGCCAAGATATGAAAATATATTAGAAAGTAGAATACGAGCCAAAGTGGAGAGAAAATTGAGAGAGGAACAGTATGGATTCAGACCTGGGAGATCAACAGTGGATCTCATATTTTCAGTGAGACAGCTCCGGGAACACCACTACGAATTTGGAGAGGATCTGTTGATGGCCTTCCTGGACATCGAAAAGGCCTATGATAGTGTGTGTAGGGAGAAGGTTTGGAAAGCAATGGAAAACATGGGAGTGGAAAAAGAGACTGTAGGCAGAGTGAAGGAGATGTATTGTGGAAGTGTGAGTTGTGTGAAAGATGGAGGGGAAAGAACAGACTGGTTCAGACAAATGAGTGGCCTGAAACAGGGTAGTGCGCTGTCACCCCTTCTCTTTATTGTGGTTATGGACGAGGTAATGACACAGATAGCAGGAAAGATAGGAGAAGATAAGATGAAAGCAATGGTGTTTGCAGATGATCTCATGGTCTGGGGAAACAAGGAGGAGGAAATTCAGGAGCAACTGAAGGCTTGGGAAGAAACAGTGGGAGAGTACGGATGGAAGTTCAACATCAGTAAATGTGAGATCCTGTTAACGACCAGGAAAAAGGACAGACCAATGAGTGGGATAACACTTGGAGGTGGACAGCTGAAGAAGGTGGAAAGTCTCAAGTACTTGGGAAGTATAGTGGAGGAAAATGGGAGAAATGACAAAGAGATTACGGAACGTGGCAGACAGGCAGAAGCATTTCTGAGAAGCATTAGGAGCTTAGTGTGGAATAAAGATGTCCCACAAAAAAGCAAGGAAGTGTTATACAGAAGCTACTATATCCCGATACTGACCTATGCTTCAGAAACGTGGACAATGAAGAAAAGAGACATAAGCAGAATACAGGCAGGTGAAATGAAGTTCCTGTGAAGTAGGATCAGAGTAACAAGAAGAGACAGGGTGAGGAATGAAAAGGTCAGGGAAATGGTGAAAGAGGAGCCCTTGCAAGGTAGGATTGAGACATCAAGACTGAGGTGGTATGGACACTTAAAAAGAATGGATGAGAAGAAGATTCCCAAGAGGATACATGAGATGCAGATGCAGAAGAATCGACCAAGGGGAAGACCAAGAGATAGATGGCTGAAAGGAGTGGAGGAATGTGTCAAGAAGAGAGGCGAGGACTGGACCAGAGTGACAGCGGAGAAGTGATGGGAAGAAAGAACTAAGTGGCGAGGCTTATGTTCCAAACAGACCCAGCCTGGGGCTGGAAACTGTACAAGATGATGATGATGATGATGATGTGTCTTCTCAAAGGAGATTTGAATCCCAGCCTTCAGTGCTTGATTTTTCAGCTGGTTAAGTTGTTCTTCTGCCATATCAATGGAATTAAAAAAGATCACTAGATCATCTGCAAAGGCTAGACAGTCGATTGTAAGATTCATATACTTGTACCCTAGCCTTACGCCAATTTCTACCCTTGAATTTTTCATTTCCTTCCGCCATTCTCGGATAACCTTTTCCAAAACACAATTGAAGAGAAGTGGTGATAGCCCGTCTCCTTGCCTCACTCCTGTCCTGATTTCAAAGGCATCAGACATCTCTCCTCTGAACTTCACTTTGGAGGTGGTGTTGGTCAGGGTTTGCTCAATAATTGATTGTGTCTTGTTATCTAAGCCAAATTCTTCAAGGATTTGCAATAGGGTGGTTCGATCAATTGAGTCGTATGCTTTCCTAAAATCAACAAAGGTCATCACGAATTCCCTGTTCCTGAGTTTCAGATATGAAAGGATGGACTTCAGATTCATAATCTGCTCAGCACATGATCGTCCCTTTCTGAAACCCCCTTGGTATTCCCCCAGTTGTGGATCGATTTGTTGTTCCGCCCTATTCTGCAGAGCTTTTGAGAGGATCTTGTAAGTTTTTGATAGAAGAGAGATGCCACGGTAATTGTTCACATCGGTTTTCTCCCCTTTTTTATGTAGTGGATGAATTACGGCAGTGGTCCATCCACTTGGGAGTTTATCACTCTCCCAGATCTCTTGAATAATTGCAACAAGCTTGTCGACTGCTTTTTCCCCTGCATGTTTCCACAGTTAAGCAATTATCAAATCTTCACCCGGTGCCTTGTTGTCCTTCAGCTCTTGGATGATCTTCGTGATTTCAGCCTTCGTAGGAGGGGACGAAACAGGGTGGATGTTTGGATTTATTTCATAAACGAAAGGGGTCTCAGGAGCCTCACAGTTGAGGAGGTTTTCAAAATAACTTGCTAGAATCTGACAAGTATCTTTATCATTGTGAGCTAATTTCCCGTTGGAATCTTTAAACTGTAGACTTGGGGGGTTGTATTTGTTCAGACTGTGCTTGAAGGTTTTATAGAAGTTACGTGTGTTATTATTCTGTGCTTATCTATTTTAATTAATTAATTATAATTACAATAAAAGCAGTTATAGCCTGAAAATTACAGAGATGCATAAATATGCATTCCTCGCTGGCACAGTGGACAACTATCGTCAAGTTTTGAAACATTTTTACATTACAGTTACTAGACAGTCATAAAACAGCCACTACAAATTAATATCCCTGATAGTTCGCCTTAGCGAGAGGTTACAAAATGCTTCACAGAAGACGTTCGCAATCTACACATACCATGGCACGGTGGCTCTGGTAGAATGGTTTCGCACACCCTAATGTAACAATCGGATAGTCCTTCCTTGGAATTGGCCATTTCATACACTGGTTGTAGCACTAAGGAAACACGTGTCAGCTTGTTAATCACATAGCAAGAACTGCAGCAGGAAGGCACGCAGCAGGTAAAGGCAACCGTAAATGGCACACTGGGGTTTCCGTGACCCTGAACTATATTTGCTTTTGTCCCACGGACGTTTAGATCTGAATGGCACTATCTGAGTGTGACAAGGTGCTTACGCAATTTACAAAGATGACTCGGTAGCCTGCAGTTTCATATAAGCGATTTATTCAAAAATTTGTTTACCGCAGGGTCGCTGAGACCCCAGTGTGCCATTCCAGGGATAATGAATACACTTTCCTCATCGCATACAACCGAGGATGAGAACATTTCTGCATGAAAGCACCCCCACGTACAAGTCGTCAGAATGTAGAGGTAGTTAGGCCTACTTGTCATTATAACTGAAACACTCGATCTGGCTCTTCGCTCGCCATCCCCATCAATCACTCATCTATGTTCAACCGTTCTTTTTCTGTAGCCTGGTCCCGACTTTCGAATTCAACTCTTGCCGATATCAACAATTCTTCAACAATATAGAAATTTAAGGTTTGTTGAATTACTACTGACTGACTCGTGTGAATGGTGATGAATGGTAGGACGTATGACTGAGCTAGGATAACATTTAGGATAGCCCATTATAAAAAGGTTTGTGACATTGAGATTTTGATGTGTAGCATCTTTCCACTCGGTTGCTGGATATTTTTGTGGGAGTGATTTTGAAAAATGGTACGGAAGTGGATCGGACGGAAGTGTGTAAGACGCACTGCCATCTGGCAGTGGAACCTTGTGGAATGTTTATCACATACGGATTACATCAAAGTTTGGAGGCGCCATTACAGATATTTCTACAATAAATCACCTTAAAGTTGTCGTTCTTTGGTTTAAAAATATTCATTATAGCCTATAATTTTTGCTGAAAACAGTTATGATTTTTTAAGAAACTGTTTTCCAATCTCTGAATAAAAGTGCTCCCCGAGTAACTTTGCTCAACACTTACATACTGAACGGTAAACGCACTTGCCTACTGTGGTGTTAACTGATTGAAACACAAACCACATGTTAATCTTCGTATCAGTATTTAAATGATTATGTGCTTTAATATGGAACATTGTAACTAGTTGGCAAATCCGGCATTATGTTTCTGCACAATGGCTGTTCAGATATTAACCCACATTGCGGTAATGCAGCGATCAATGTAATCTATATCGATGTTTTTATACGGGAACTGGGCTAGCCTTTCACGGACCACTATAGCAATTTCCTTTACTGTCAAGTAGGCGTATTCATAACTAATTTAAAACTCAATTCCACGCAGGAAGATTATCGAAAAGAAGCACAATATTAATTGAGCATAAAAAAATACTTCCACATTATAATCGGCACATGAAAATGAGTAACTGACTTGTACTCTAAATATCTATGGTTGTAATGGCTGCGTGTATAGCATCTTGGTCTGCGAATCATGAGGTCTCAGTTTCGAACCCCAGTCCCGGCAATTGCTAATGGATTCTCGATTTAAACGATATCTATCATAACATTATTCGTCATTTTAACAGATCTACAAGGAATTACGATTTATCTAATTTAACTAATTTAATTTTAATTTTAATTGCAATAGTTTGCACCAAGTGGGAGTTGGGAAATTTGATTGTATTGTACATTATTTTTAGTAGTCTATAGATAGGCTTGAGACTATGGTTTCATTCCTCCTCTTAATTTACAATATAATATGTGATGTTTGTTCAAACAAGTGTGACAGTAGCATATCTCCAATTAAATCTATACATTCATCGTAGTACCAGTATGAAAACGGAGCGTATATTAACATTTTATGAATGTCCAAGCTGTGTAGTATACTACAGTAGTAGGATAACATGTCAGATGACTTCACATACATTTCATCTCAATTTCATAGTAGGATAACATGTCAGTTGCGATTACTCTATGGCTCGTATCTTTTTATTAATATTATTATTATTATTATTTACGTTAATTCCCCCTTGAGAGCGTTAAAACACAATCAATTTTCATGTTTCTTTTCTCCCTTTCTTCTTTCTTCCCTAAACCTCTTATATATTCTCTGTGTTTCCTCATTCTCTCTTCCGTCCACTTCTTTCAGGTTTCTTTTCTTTTCCTCTTGGGCATTTGCTCAAATTTCTGTTTTTCTTGTTGAGTTATGCCGGAACATTTAGCACTATTTGTGTTTAAGTATATTTTCCTGTCTGCCATGTCTTCTGTTGAGTTATTTAGTTTCTCCAGGTCTTCCACGGTTTATTTTACCCAATTGGTTCTCAGTGTACTTGCATAGCTATATTCAACATCTTTTTGGACAGTCGGTCTTCGTTCATCCTATGTAGGTGTTCATACAATTTTGCCTTTCTGTTTCTAATGTTGTCTGTAATCATCTCTGTCTGTTTGTACAGTTCTATTGTCAGTCTCTTTATCCATATTCCCTCTTTCTGAACTGGCCCGTAGATCTTTCTCAGTATTTTTCTCTCTTGTTTTTCTAGTTCCTTGATTTTTGTTCATCCCTTGGTCACTGTCGTTTCTGGAGCGTAGAAGGCTTCTGGTAAGACTACTGTAATTAAGTGATTTTATGAGATCACCTTTTGTCCGTCTACCTGTGTGTGCGTGATTCGTGTGTGTGTGTGGTTGTGTCCCTAATAACTTCAAAACGGCTCGAACGATTTCAATGAAACTCGGTAAGTTCATAGCACTATTCTGAACGACCCCAACCGTGCCCCTAAAGGTTTGTTTCGTATCACCAATCCAACATGGCGGCTGTGCGAAATATTTCACCTGCATTCAATATCTCCTAAACTAATACCGACATCACCCTGGAATTTTGTGCGATGATAAAGGGAACTAGTAGAAGTTTAACTATGTGACTTTTGAAAAACTGGTAACTACAACCAACATGGCGGCCAAGCGAATTTGCGACTTTTAAATGAACGTTTCTTGCTATTTAACCAACCAAACGAAATGAAACTTGGTACAGTATATGTTTATACACATTGTAATGCACCGACATCTAACTTCGTTCAATTGTTTACATACCCTCAAGATGGCGGCTGTGCGAAATATTTCACTGGCATTCTATATCTCTGAAACTATTACCGGTATCATCCTGAAATTTTGTACGGAGATAAAGGGAATTGCTGGAAGTTCATGTATGATATTTTTTAACTGCTTAACTACAAAACGAACATGGCGGCCGAGCGAATTTGAAAGTTTTAAACAGACTTTTCTTGCGATTTAATAATCCAAAGCAATGAAACTTGGTACATCAAATGTTTATACACATTTTAATGCACTGGTTTTTAATTTAGTTCAATTGTTTACATAAACTCAAGATGGTGGCTGTGCGAATTTTAAAATTAAGTTTTTATTTCTTGTGTCGTAATCATGCGATCGAAGTGAAAGTTTGAATAAAGAACCTACGCAATAATTTTCCTTTAATGGTACATGACTCTATGTCCTATACATATAACAATCCAACATGGCGACCATCTGAAATATTTAGACGGATCTCAATATCTACGCATCTATTACAGCAATCAAAATGTTTTCTTTGTTCATAGGGGCTATGAACATAAGTTCACCTATAGGACTTTCAATAACCTGGTGATCACAAATCCAACATGGCGCTGACACGAAGTATACATATTCACATGGTCGTTTGTCGCAATTTAACCATCCGAGTGCAGTAAAACTTGGTACAGTAAATCCTTATACAAATGTTAATCAACTAGCATCTAATTTATTTCAATTGTTTCCATGACCACAAGATGGCAGCTGTGCGAAATTTTAAAATCTCCTAGTTTCTTCTTGTGTCCTAATCATGCGATTGGAATTTGAATGCTACACGTACACAATAATCTTCATGTAACAGTACATAACTCTAAGACCTACATATACAAAAATCCAACATGGCGTCCATCCGCAATATTTAGTCTGTTCTCAATATCTACGAAACTATCACAGCAATCAAACTGAAATGTTGTATGTAGATAGTGGCAATTAACATTAGTAGGAAATATGAAAACAGGCTGTATAGTTCTTCATGGAACTACTTGTTATTGTTAATGTTATTGTTATGCCTTTTTCAATAATATTAGTGTTTACATAATTAATTTACTCTTAATTGATCATCATAATTAACTTGTAAGTTATTTATTGCATTTTATAATAATGTTTCATTTTTTGTCGTGTGGCCTCCTGAGAGGCCAAGTGAAGGTCTTTCTAGTCAACGCCCGTGGACGACCTGCGCGTCGGAATGAGAGATGAGATGAATGGATAAAAGAGGGCAAGGATGTGGAAGGAAGCCGCCGTGGCCTGTCAGAAAGTACCGTGCCAGCATGGCCTAACGCTGCGCTATAGCGAGCGTAGCCACCGCTGTTGGTATTGTTTCATATGTAATGGTATCATATTGCGTGATTGAGTGTAGGAGAGGGCCATGAGCCCTAACTTAGCCACTACCAGAGACACAAAATATACAAATAATCATGTGTGCGTTTCAGCAAAACAAAGAAGAAAAGGGAGCAAAGTGAACGTAACAAGTATTCATCATCTAGATCTGAAAAACATATTCATGATTCCATGAACCTCAGTGTAGCGGAGCAACTTTATTTTGTTTTGTTTCTTTGCCTTAAGTTTCATTTATGAAGGTAACGATAAAAGATATCTCGGGTTTAGCCTATACGAAATTTATATAAAACCCGCAGAATGTGAAAAATATAACAGATATGCACCTACCCGGGCGAAACGTTGAGGTAAGGAGAAACGGCAGCTGTCGAGGATTGTCGTACACCTTCAGGCGATAGAAATAAAAAGAACCTTCAGAAATATAATTGGAACTGAGAAGACTGTAAATGAGGTACCTAGAGGGCTTGAAGGGCGTCATGGTGGGAACAATTCTAGACACTGGTAGAATTGTAATGTTAAATCCAAACTGACACTGGTTTATTTATTTGAGCGATGCGCGGTCTGGTCTCGAGCAGCAGCTGCCAACCACCGTCTACAATGAACAGTTCAGGTCAATTGGGTGTAATGGTGTTGATCGACTGAAAATCTTTCTTATCGACGACATAAAAAGTGCTAATTTCAGCGTCTGGGAACAAGGTGACATTGAAACATGCGGGGTAACAGTGAATTCAGTCCTGATTCAACCGAACTCTATGAAATACCACTGTTTGTACTGATAGGAGACAACTGGTATGGTTACATTGTTAATAACATATTTAAGTTTGTTGTTCTTTTACTTAGGGTTTTCGACGTCGTGGTATTTCTGTCATATGCACACTAATTGGGTGTATTATTGTGAGACATATACAAGTGTAAGCCTATGAATTTGGAAGTTAAAATTTGGTTTGCGAGGAGACGGCCGTAGCCTTAAGTTAGGAACCATCCTGGCTTTTGCCTAGAGCAGATGTGGAGAAACCACGGCAACCCACTTTCAGGATGGCTGATGAGGGAATTGAACCACCTCTTCTTAGAGCTGCCTGTGTACTTATATTGTTACAGTATTATTATTTGCGTACATTCCCCTTTAAGAAGAGCAATAAAACACAAATATCTAGCTTTTGGTGGTGGCTCTCTTCTTCTTTTTATCTTCCCGACAACCTGTCATAAATGCAGGGTGATTCTTATTAACGTTTAAAAATCTCTGTAGGGACGTAGATGGCATTTAGACGAGTAATTTGATATAGGACACTTAGGGTCGCAAGTGTTCGGAAATACCTTAAAAGTGAACCACAACTGTTAAACATATGACGTCATCAGGTGACGGCTACGATCAAGCGGTCTGGCCCGTGCTCTCTTACGCACACCAAAAAATCCATATCACTCTGGTTCCAAGTCTGCGTGTGCGACTTGGGCGCTTGGGGTTCTAGGTTCAAATCCGGGGCCTATCCATCAACTTCCTTTGTTCTCTCTCTTCTCCTTTCAAGTGGAAGCAGATTGTTTGTTGACATTAAGACACGGAACCAGAGTGATATGATATTCAACGTTTGCTTTGAGGTGCGTAAGGGAGCTTTAGCTGAGCCGTCACCTGATGACGTCATATGTTTACCAGTTGTGGTTCACTTTTAAGGTATTTCCGGACACTTGCAACCCTAAGTGTCTTATCTCAAATTACTTGTTTCATTGCCATCTACGTCGCTACAGAGAGTTTCAAATGTTAATAAGTATCACACCCTCTATATATAAACACATAAATAAATAAATAAATAAATTAATTAATTAATTAAGAAAGAAGGAAAGAAAGGTAAAGGTTCAAAAATCAGGAAAAGGAAAGGGAAGGAAAGGAAAGGAAAGAAAAGGAAAGGATAGGAAGGAAAGCAACGCAGGAAAGGAAAAGGAAATGTGATAAGAAAAGGGAAAAGAAAGGAAAGTAAAGAGAAGGGAAGCCCGGAGGTAAAGGGAAAGGAAAGAGAAAGGATAGGAAAGGGAAATGGAAGGGAGGTAAAGAGAAGGAAAGAGAAATGGAAGGGAGGTAAAGAAAAGGAACGGAAAAGGAAGGGAGGTAAAAAAAGGAAAGAGAAAGGATAGGAAAGGGAAATGGAAGGGAGGTAAAGGAAAGGAAAGAGAAAGGATAGGAAAGGGAAATGGAAGGGAGGTAAAGGAAAGGAAAGAGAAAGGATAGGAAAGGGAAATGGAAGGGAGGTAAAGAGAAGGAAAGAGAAAGGATAGGAAAGTGAAATGGAAGGGAGGTAAAGGAAAGGAAAGGGAAATGAATGGGAGGTAAAGAAAAGGAAAGAGAAAGGATAGGAAAGGGAAATGGAAGGGAGGTAAAGGAAAGGAAAGAGAAAGGATAGGAAAGGGAAATGGAAGGGAGGTAAAGGAAAGGAAAGAGAAAGGATAGGAAAGGGAAATGGAAGGGAGGTAAAGGAAAGGAAAGGGAAATGGATGGGAGGTAAAGAAAAGGAAAGAGAAAGGATAGGAAAGGGAAATGGAAGGGAGGTAAAGGAAAGGAAAGAGAAACGATATGAAAGGGAAATGGAAGGGAGGTAAAGAAAAGGAAAGAGAAATGGAAGGGAGGTAAAGAAAAGGTAAGAGAAAGGATAGGAAAGGGAAACGGAAGGGAAGTTATGGAAAGGAAAGAGAAATGGAAGGGAGGTAAAGAAAAGGAAAGAGAAAGGATAGGAAAGGGAAATGGAAGGGAGGTAAAGAAAAGGAAAGAGAAATGGAAGGGAGGTAAAGAAAAGGAAAGAGAAAGGATAGGAAAGGGAAATGGAAGGGAGTTAAAGGAAAGGAAAGAGAAAGGATAGGAAAGGGAAATGGAAGGGAGGTAAAGAAAAGGAAAGAGAAAGGATAGGAAAGGGAAATGGAAGGGAGGTAAAGGAAAGGAAAGAGAAAGCTAAAGGGAAGGACAAGGAAGGGAAGGAAAGGGAAAGGAGAAATAAGCTACAGTAAGTGTACCTCGTTCTAACCCTCAAATTAGAATTACATTTCTTGCCAGATCAGGAAATCGAGCCCGGACCTCTGGGGTAATAGCCATCTGGTAACTTATTTAAGGTAACGCAAACCATATCCTGGCATATAGGCTACTTGGAGAGAGGATGGCCACTGGTTTCTAAACTTCGGTCTCTGGACTTCCAGCTCTCCATTACGGTTGTGACGTGTGACTTAACGCACAAGGCTATACTGTGGGGTAGTCGCTCATTATCAAACAAGAAGCGGTAGCAAATAGCAAGACCAAAGGAACTCTATCACAATACACATGTCTCCCACAACAAAACAAAGGAGAGCAATAGGCTCTTGTGTTCCATTTAGAGAGGGTGGTGTCAATGTTCCATTATTCAAAAGCCACAGTGGCGCAGCGCACCACAACTATGATGCAGGGTTGCCGGTGATTGAAATCCCGGTCATCCTGAGTTTGGGTTTCATCCCGACTCACTTCATGAAAATGCAAGGATGGTACCTTAGTGCATGTTCCGGGAAACTTACCCAAGCAGCTAGCATTCTTAGTAGTCGCCCGGAAGTCTAGGTTCGATTCCCGTTTCTGCCAAGAAATTAATACTGGTTTAAGGGTTGGAACGGGGTGCACTCAGCCTCGTGAGGCAAAACTGAGAAGAGGTGGGAAGTGATTATCCGTGGATTCCCTTAACTTATGGCCACGGCTGCTTCCTCCCAATCCTCACCTTAATTACAAATACACACATTACTACTGCCACCACAGTAACACAGGTTATCAGGCAAATTTTCTAACTTACTTTCATTTTTATTTATTTATTTATTTATTTATTTATTTGTTTATTTATTTATTTATTTATTTATTTATTTAATTATTTATTTATTTATTTATTTCTTATACCAGGTGAATCAGCTGCCCTTAATATTCGAACGGTCACCTCGAGGGAAAATAATAATAATAAGTGTTCAGTATCGTTTGCGGAATATGCGTGCAGTGGATTAGTACCATACGGGTTGCAAGCAGAGGAATATTGACCTTCCTGATAACACACGTTAGTTGGGTTGCATAAAACAAGGCAACTGATTCACCTGGTATACAGTCATGAAGTAAATTACTTGGCAGAGCCTGGAATTGAACACGGATCCCCAGGGTGATATGCAAGAAAACTACCGTTGCACCAATAACAACACTATGGTATATTATTCCAGTATATAATGTGGTTGTAAGTAATATATATTTTTCATTTTCATAATATTTCAATTAGGGACAGATGCTCTAGATGTTTCTCCCCTTCTTCACCGCATATAATGTGAATGATTACACTACCCGACACTGATAATCTTTTCCGGAGTATATTTTCCCACCTTTTGCTTTTCATTGTAAGTTATTCTTATACATGACACTAAAGCGACATTCAGGTTAAGAGATAAAGGAAGGAAATATCATTGAGTAATTTTATACTTGGCTTGAATAATAGCAGCTATGCGAAGAATTGATGTTATAATTTAAACGTTTTCATCTACAGACCAATATTGAACTCTATCTTCTCTTCGTTGGCTCGTTTGTTCGTCTTACATTCTCTCTCTTCTCCACCTCGTGGTGTAGTAGATAACTTTCGTCGCTGTCCGTGGTCCGGTTTGATTTCAGACTCTGCCAAGAAATCTCATTCTCGTCTGACGGCTGCCTCGTGAGGCATAGCTGAGAAGGGATGTGATTTATTCCAAACTCAGTCATCCTGGAAATGGTTTTTCGTGGTTTCCCATTTCTACACCCGACAAAATCCGGGATAGTTCCAAACTTCAGGCCACGGCCATCTCCTTCTCAATCTTCAGCTGAATTACAAATACCAACACTACTACGGACTCCACAATAACACACGTTATCAGACAAATTCTATACTCACGCAAGTACATGGGGATAAATGACCACAATGTTCACAATCATGGTACAATAATGAACAACAGGTAACGCACCACCACCACCGTAAAGTAAGTGGAATAGGTTGGTAGGTTCCTTAGTTTAGGGGCTGCGTCAACGCGGTCATGTAGGCCCGTGTACTTTGGGTGTGTGTAGAATCTGTCCGATAACCGGTGTTAATTGTGATGACTGTATTAGTGTGTGTTATCTGTTCTCAATTCAAGTAAGGAATGCAGACGATAATTTCAAGTAGTTCCTACTTTCGCTACCAAATGCTACCGTCCACGACACCTAGCTGTGAACTTGGCGACTACTAGATGCCATCACAACCCGTGCCTGGTGACGAACGTTAGAACTTAAGAGCATTAATTAAACCTAACCTACACACTTTGCTTCACACAAGTGAAGGTTGGAAGATTCTTTTACATGCCATAAATCTATGACATGGGCCCACCGGCTTTACTTCCCCTCCGAAGGAAGACATACTGAGGGATTTTTAACGCTCATAAAAAATCCGACGACTTCGGCCGGGTTTGAATCCACGATCATGGGCATAGAAGCTCAGCATGCTACCAAAGCCGCGTAAGTGGAATAGATCGTTCACAATTGCAGTATTAATTTACTAAGAATCTCAGTCAATACGCTTTCACATCAATACAAATTGCCTGCTCAGTGAAAATCCACAGCCTGCTTCCAGTCTCCGACCGGGTCAGGAATGGAATGAATGAAGCCCCCATCTAGCGGCGAGGATATGAACTGTGCCGGCTGCCGAGGCCTGACGCACTCCTCTGGGGCAATGATTAAATGAATGACAGATGAAATGAAATGATAGTGGAGAGTGTTGCTGGAATGAAATTTTGACAGGGAAAACCGGAGTACCCGGAGAAAAACCTGTCTGCCTCCGTTTTGTCCAGCACAGATCTCACATGGAGTGACCGGGATTTGAACCACGGACCCAGTGGTGAGAGGCCGGCGTGCTGCCGCCTAAGCCACGGAGGCTTGCCTGCTCAGTATAATTACATAATTAGCATGGGTTGACCATTTATGATTCGTCACACTTGCAATATGTATATCAATCTCGTCAATAAATAATATGGTGAATATTTCTGATACTTATTTGTACAGATGCACCTGTACTGTGACTATTCTTACATGAATCGAACAATTTGTTAGTGATTGTATATATAAGTAAGGAATTATCTGGACCTTTGGTGGACTTAGTATGGGCGTTTAACAAAGCGATGTGTGACTGAACAACCATCGCCGGATTTTATGAACTCTCATAACGTGTGTGTTATTTCATTTATTTATTTATTTATTTATTTATTTATTTATTTGTTTATTTATTTACCAGTTGGCAAAGAACACACAATCAAACAAATAAAAAATAAATGGAATTAATTTTGGTTTCACCTTTTTATCAGGATTATTTATTTTTTTGGTCAGAATAACATTGTGGGGTTTGCAGCCATTTTTTCAGTGTTACCTAAGTAAACAAAAGTTTGGTGCTTTTCAGTCGGTCAACACGAATGTACCCCAAAAAGAGCTGGGCTATGCCCAAATCCTAAAATAAATTATTAATCTCATGTAATTTATTTCAGGATTCGGGCATAACCCAGCTCTTTTTCGGGTAAATTCGTGTTAACCGACTGAAAAGCACCAAACTATTGTTTTGTCAGAACAAATAGCCTATGTGCTGATTAAACTTAAGATACTGTGTTCTATTTAATAAAATATCTCAATTTAAGTTGAAAGTCACTATTTAAAATCTTAGGTTTGTGAATAGTAGATAACAGCAAATAGTTATATCTTGTAATTTGGACTGACAACATCAGGGCTGACATGCACGCTGTTGATCTAACACCGGAATATGTCAACGGCAGGAAGAAGTGGAGGAGATATAGCAAAATAGCACACCCCGCAAGGGATTAATGCTGGGAAGAAGAAACAGTTATATCTTGTAATTGTAACCCGAGTTCAGTTTCGTCAAAATGTTGAAGTATTTACTAAAGAGTATTTTCTTCAACTTGAAGATATCTTATTGATTATTTAAATTTATCCTTCAGTTTATCCGTATCCACCCAGTATCCCTCGAACCCATGTTTCAAAATCGACGAAGAAGCAAGCAGAATGAAATAGAGCAAAGTAAATACAGTAATTTGTGTGTCTGGGTCAAACAACAGAACAAAACAGAACAAAACGAAACAAACCGCAAGCAGCAAGAAACAGTAGAGAGGCTAGCACGTAGTGTCCCAGTGGGCATTAATGCGAAACTAACTTCAGTTAAGGTACGGTATTACAAAGTGCAGGGCAGCCAACCATGGGAGGCTAAAGCTTGCACAGGTGAGTAGATGCTATTAAAGGGTAGTACAGTTCAGTTCAATGGTTCACTGCATTTGCTCGGCCAACTGGCATCAAATGAAAATATCATGACACATAAGTGGGGTGAGACAGACTGAAGCGGAATGAGGAATCGAGCAATCGGAGAGAACATAGGGTGATTCAGAAATAACGCAAATACAGTGAGATTCTTTTGCTGGAGCGGGGCCAGCCCCCTCCCCCCGCCCCAAATTCCTCCTCCTCCCCCCACCTCCTGTCCTCAGTTTTGCCTCACGAAGGATGCTAACTACTACACCACGAGAGGGGTTAACGCGGGGTGCTGAAGTAAACGGGTCAAGGAGCTGGAAGGGAATGGTCGTGGTATGTTAGAAGGTACCGTCACAGAATTTTTCTGGAGTTTTTTGTAGCCCATTTTCATTTTACGAAATAATAGGCTTATGAGATCCCCTTTTGTCCGTGTGTGTGTGCGCGCGCGCGCGTGTGTGTGCCCCCTAATAATTTCTAAACGGCTGGAGCGATTACAATGAAACTCGGTAAGATCATAGCACTGTTGTGGGTGACCCTGAAACAGCCCTTCAAATTTTATTGTGCCTCACCAATCCAACATGGCGGCTGTGCGAAATATTTCACCTGCATTCAGTATCTCCGAAACTATTACCGATATCGCCCTTAAATTGCGTACGGTGATAAACGGCACTACTAGAAGTTCACCTATGAAACTTTTAAAAACCTGGTGACTACAAAAGCAACATGGCGGCCAAGCGAATTTGAGAATTTTAAATAGACATTTCGCGCAATTTAACTATCCAAACGTAATCAAACTTGGTACAGCAAATGTTTATTCACATTGTAATGCACTGGAGTCTAATTTAGTTCAATTGTTTACATAACCTCAAAATGGTGGCTGTGCGAAATATTGCACTGACATCCTATATCTCCGAAACTATTACAGATATCACCCTGAAATTTTGTACGGTGATAAAGGGTACTGATACAAGTTTATCTATGTAACCTTCCTAAACCTGTCAAGTACAAACGAACATGGCGGCCAAGCGAATTTGAAACATTTTAATAGACTTTTGCCATGATTTAACTCTCTGAGCTCAGTGAAATGTGGTACAGTAAATGATTTTACATATTGTAATGCACTGACAGCTAATTTAGTTCAATTGTTTACATGACCTCAAGATGGCGCCAGTGCGAAATTTTAAAATTAAGTTTTTATTTCTTGTGTCGTAATCGTGCGATCGAAGTGAAAGTTTCAATAATGAACCTAGGCAATAATTTCCTTGAATGGTACATAACTCTAAGGCCTGTACATATAACAATCCTAAATGGCGAGCATCCGAAATATTTAGACGGTTCTCAATACCTATGAATCTTTTACATCAATCAAACTGAATTTTTTTATGTTCATAGAGGCTATGAACATATGTTCACCTATAGGACTTTCAGTAACCTGGTGAGCACAAATCCAATATGGCGGCGACGCGAAGTATAAATATTTGAATGGACGTTTCTCGTGAATTAACTATCCGAGTGCAGTGAAACGTTGCACGTTAAATGCTTTTACAAATAATCATCCACTGACATCTAATTTTTTCAATTGTTTGCATAATCCCAAGATGGCAGCTGTGCGAAATTTTAAAATCTCGTTTTTACTTCTTGTGTTCTAATCATGCGATTGAAGATTGAATACCACACGTACACAATAATCTTCATATATTAGTACAAAAATAAAAATCCAACATGGCGACCATCTGAAATATTTAGACGGTTCTCAAAATCTACGAATCTATTACAACCTTCAAACTGAAATTTTGTATGTTGATAGCGGTAATTAACATGAGTAGGATATATGAAAATAGGCTGTATAGTTCTTCACGGAACTACTTGTTAATCGTGTGGTCTTCGGAGAGACCTAGTGCAGGTCCTTCTAGTTGACGCCCGTTGGCGACCTACGCGTCGTGATGAGGACGAAGGGATGATGAAGACGGCACATACACCCAGTCCCCAAGCCACGGGAATTAACCCCATGAGATTAAAATCCCTGATGGCTCGACCGGGAATCGAACCCGGGGCACTTTGGCTAAAGCCTAGTGCGATAACCATTTAGCTACGGAGCCGGAGTTCCTGGAGATGAAAATGGAGATCCAATCCAAGGACTGCCGATAGTGATGTTAGAACCCATTCGTTTCCTGAGTTCAAAGAAGACGTGGCACTAAAAGTGCCGAAATGCACTGTTCGTTTTAATTAGTTTATTCTGTTTTCTTCTTAATATTAACACTTCCTTTTTCTTCGGCAGGTCTGCATTCAGCATGTATTTTCTGTCGGCCATGCTTGAAATAAGCGTAGGGAGGATGTTTTTATTTCCAATGACGCAATGAGCTGAGAATAAGGAAACTAAGCACGTTTGGGACTTATTTAAATGGATATCCTCTTGACCTACAAAGTTTCAGTGTTTCAAATCCAGCATAGTAAACCTCGTGGTGTTTTATTTGTGTGTGCGAGTGGGTGTGTGAGCTCGAACCTCGGCTATGCATACTGATGGGGACCCTGTCCAGCTCGACGAATTCCTCCCCATGTGAAGCGCATATAAAGTAGTCCCCAACACCTCTCCGCACTTAATAAGGGCTTGAGGACCCAAGAAGAAAGAACGAGTGTGCTGTAGAATAAATAATAGCCTATCTCTGAGATTGTTGAAAGTAGAATTCTTCCCTCGGTTGGTTGTAGACTGAAATTATAGTGGTAACGTGTGCAACTTGTCCTCTCCGCAAAAAAGTAAAATAAAACGGAACAAAAAAAGGAATCCACACTTCCTCCAGGCAAATGCCGAGATAGTACCTTATTTAAAGTATCGATGCACCTACCTCATCCCTGTATCTAATACAGTTACACACACTACTACAGTCGTCTCATAAATACAGGATATCAGATAAATTCAACACACACCAAACTACGCAGTGATGATGAACAATATGTCCCAAGCCCTTAAAATGAGTCAACGAAAAATTAAAACTTAAATAAGCTTTAAAGGAACAAACCTTAACTTTTGACTACCACCAATACAAACATGATCCTTTTAAACAATCCGCGATACCTTAGATAAGAAACAAAGAAAGAAACCTCACCGCTTGTCCCCCATCACTACCATACTATAGTCCACGACAACTTAAATTGCTAAGAATCTAACCTTACCACTTGTCCCACCCATCACTACTTTAGTCCACGACACCTTTTATAAGTTGAAAAAGTATGCCTTACCACACCATTAATTGAAACATAGTGATTAAAATAGTCCGCATAACCTTAAATACGTTGCTTGAAATATCCCACTCTAATTGAAATAACAACAGGTAGTTCCGTGAAGAACTATACAGCCTATTTTCATATATCCTACTTATGTTAATTGCCACTATCAACATACAAAATTTCAGTTTGATTGCTGTAATAGATTCGTAGATATTGATAACCATCTAAATATTTCGGATGGTCGCCATGTTGGATTGTTAAATGTATAGGCCATAGAGTCACGTACCATTATAGGAAAATTATTGCGTCGGTTCATTATTCAAACTTTCACTTCGATCCAATGACTACGACACAAGAAGTAAAAACTTAATTTTAGAATTCGCACAGCCGCCATCTTGAGGTTATAAAAACAATTGAACTAAATTAGATACCAGTGCATCACAATTTGTATAGACATTTGCTGTACCAAGTGTTATTTTGCTTGGATCATTAAATCGCGAGAAAAGTCTTTTTAAAACTTTCAACTTCGCTTGGCCGCCAAGTACGTTTTTCAGTTAAACGGTTTTTGAAAGTCTCATAGATGAACTTCCAGTAGTGCCCTTCAACTCCGTACAAAATTTCAGGTTGATTCCGGTAATAGTTTCAGAGATATAGAATGCCGGTGAAATATTTCGCACATCCGCCATCTTGTGGTTATGTAAACAATTGAACGAAGTTAGATGTCGGTGCATTACAATGTGTATAAACATATACTGTACCAAGTTTTATTGCGTTTGGGTGGTTAAATCGCGAGAAACGTCTATTTAAAAGTCGCAAATTCACCTGGCCACCATGTTTGTTTTGTAGTTACCAGGTTTTCAAAAGTCACATTGGTGAACTTCTAGTAGTTCCCTTTATCACCGTAAAAAATCCAGGGTGATATCGGGAATAGTTTCGGAGATATTGAATGCTGGTGAAATATTTCGCACAGCCGCCATGTTGGATTGCTGAGACGTATCAAAATGTGAAGGGGACGGCTGGGGTTGTCCGGAATAGTGCTATGAATTTACCGAGTTTCATTGAAATCGCTACAGCCGTTTAGAAGTTATTAGGGGGGCACACACCCCTCTCTCTCTCTCTCTCTCTCTCACACACAGACACACACACACGCGCGCGCACGCACACACACACACACACACACAGACAAGAGGTGATCTCATAAGCCTATTTTTTTCAAAATTGAAATAGGCTAAAAATACAAAATCTATATTAATAATGACACCGCATCTACTGGTGCGAATCATCCGAAAATGAGATCGCGCCACAATATTGATAACAATCACTCAAGACAGATTTTACCCCGATATGATAAAATATGAATAAATAATTGTTCAGTTCACGAAAACGGAAAAACCAGACGATGTAATAAGATAAATCCCGTTCAAGCGTATAGTAAGTAATAATTCGTAGTTTACGCCAAAAAAGTGGTTTACTTTCATTTTATAAATATGTCTTGCTGTCGAATCGTACGCCTTATTAATTTGGCATTTCAATATGTAGTGCAGCAATACAAAATAAAGAAATGATATCTGGGTTGAATACACCAGTTGGCAGTCAAAGTGAATGGTCGTGTTTTTCCCGAGCTCTCAGGTGTGCTGAAATGGGTTGTTCTCTGGAGTGTTATCGCGCGAGGATCGGACTGTGGTATGCGAAGGGTAGTCGGGATTTCCGGTGTTTGTGTGTGCGTACGGGACCTAGTAACTTGTGGTTTATATCCCTAGTGATAGCTGTGTTGTTAGTTATTGGTGGAGTGGAAGTGAATCCAGGGCCTGTTACTCCAAATGTGAATCAGGCAAATGATCCAGTGGCAGCTTTAAAGTGTTCGACGTGCAGTAAAACATTGAAGAATGGTGTTGAGTGTGGACTATGTGAGAAATGGTTTCACTTCGGCTGTATTAAGGTCAAGAAGGAGGATTGTGATGTCGGAAATTGGTTTTGTAAAGTATGTGATACGCCGGACAGTTTGAGGATGCAAATCAAAGCAAGGGATCAAATAATACAGGAACTTAGAGCAAAGCTTCGTGAATCAGAAGAAACGGTGAAGGATGTGACTGAACGGCTTTCTTCTGGGATCAGTGTGGAAGAGGGCGTGCAGGAGCAAACTGAGGATGACGTTATCATAATGGGTGATTCTATGATACGATGGAGTGCGAATATCTCGAGGAAATCAGGTGCGAAAGTGCGGTGTTACCCGGGGATTAAGATTGACCAGCTTGCCCAACAAGTGGAAGAAGCAAATGTAGAGGACTGTGACAAAGTTAAAGTGTTGTTGCTCCATGTTGGGACGAACGATTTGAAGAAGAGGGCTACAGCTGATTACATTATGGGGGAGCTCTACGAACTAGGCAGAAAAGCTAAAAGCAAGTTTAGAAATGCAAAAATTATAATGAGTGGCATTGTTCGGCGGGGAGATGTTCCGTTAATGAGAGTTAAGACTCTAAATAACCGCATGGACTGGGTACGTGCACAACTGGGATTAGTGTAGGCCTACGTAGAAGCTGACTGCTGGATTGGTGGCCGTGACTTCGCCCGAGACGGGCTGCATCTAAATTGACGGGGCGCTTTCAACCTAGGGAGCCTACATGGCAGGGTCATCGGTTCGTGCCGACTTTTGTGAGGAGGAGCAGGTCCAGAGGTTGCCAGCCGATGAGAACAGAAAGAGCTATTTCGAGATATTTGCTGCGGAGGTAAGACTCTAAGATTACTGCAGGTTAATTGTCAGAGTTTAGGAAATACATTAATTGAATTTTGGAATCTTGTAGAGACGTATTCTCCGGACATTGTCATTGCAGCTGAATCTTGGTTATATGAGGACATAAATAGTAGCGAAATAATTGAAGGGACCTACGAAATGTACAGAAGGGATCTGGGGAAGCGAGGTGGTGGGCTAATTATTTGTGTGCGCAAAAATATAGCTAGTTTCTTAAAGTGGGCTGAAATGGATCTTGAAATGTTATGTGTACAAATTTCGGATAAAGGAAATAAATTCCCTCTTCAGGTGATAGGGGCGTATAGAGCACCGAAAGATAACCTTTCTCTCCTCGAAACACTGTATGATAAAACTTGTACGGGTAATGCTATGAAAAAGAGCATAATAATTGCTGGAGATTTAAACCTCCCCAAAGTAGACTGGTCTGGTGAGTCAACTAGCTGTGGTCAGGCTCAGAGCGCTGCAAATAAATTCTTAAGGGAGGGGGGATTTTCCCAAGTAGTTGACTTCCCAACTAGAGACAATAATACCTTAGATGTTTATCTCGTAAGGCCTGTAGAGCTGTATTTTAACTGTCTGAAAGTACCAGGAATTAGTGACCATTCTGGGGTTGAATTAAATATTAGATATGGTGACATTACAAAATTAGACTCTGATGGAGCAAAAAAGATCATATTCCAGTATCGCAGGGAGGATCAGGGCAAGTTTCAGGGGTATTTGAATGAGCTATTTGTAGGATGGGCATCGGAAGGAAATCACATTAATATCCTGTGGACTAACTTTTTGAAAATTTTAAATAGCGCTGTTGATAAATTTGTCCCATTTAAATTGCTGAAACAAAACCCAGATCCTGAGTATTACACACGAGAAATTAGGAGTCTAAAACGGAAAATTAGGAAATTATACAACAAAAGACATGATAGTGACAAGTGAAAGTGAAAATCCACAGCATGCTTCCAGTCTCCGACCGGGTCAGGAATGGAATGAATGACGCCCCCATCTAGCGGCGAGGGTATGGACTGTGCCGGCTGCCGAGGCCTGACGCACTCCTCTGGGGCAATGATTAAATGAATGACAGATGTAATGAAATGATAGTGGAGAGTGTTGCTGGAATGAAATTTTGACAGGGAAAACCGGAGTACCCGGAGAAAAACCTGTCTGCCTCCGTTTTGTCCAGCACAGATCTCACATGGAGTGACCGGGATTTGAACCACGGACCCAGTGGTGAGAGGCCGGCGTTCTGCCGCCTAGGCCACGGAGGCTTAACGATAGTGACAAGTATATGTTGAAATTTAAGTCCTTATCAAGAGAGCTCGTCTTAAAAAAGAGGGCTGCTCATGACAGTTATATGCAAGGTTTACTTGGTTCGGGAGGTGATGGGTGGAAAAATTTTTACAGTTATGTTAGGAGAAGAAAGGGAAATTCAAATAATTTGTCGATGATAATGTCCGGTGACGGTAAATTAATTACTGAGAAACAGGCCATTGCTAATGAATTAAATGTCTTTTACGGTAGTGTGTTCAATAAATCCAATAGCTGTGTGTTGGACCTTATCGACGAATCAGGGGCTCCCCTGTTCCAAATAAACCAGTCAGCAATTGTAAAGCTAATACAAAAACTACGTTTCAGTGTATCAAAGGGTCCTGATAATATTGTTAGTGAAGTACTTAAACTAGGAGGTAGTGCAGTGGCACGATACTTGGAGGTGATGTTTAATGTGTCCATAAACAATGCGCAAATCCCAGATGACTGGAAAAGAGCTACGGTAGTCCCAATATTTAAGGGAGGGAGCAGACTTGAATTGGGCAACTACAGGCCGGTTAGCCTTACGTCCGTCGTTTGTAAACAGATGGTGCATCTCATTTGCGACTACTTGAGGGAACAGTGGGAAACATTATCATGGTTTAATGATAGGCAACATGGATTTCGGAAAGGTTACTCATGCGAGAGTCAGATGCTATCACTTTTTCAAGACATTAGCGAATCGTTAGACCATGGAGTTTCAGTCGACGCCGTGGTTATAGATTTTGCGAAGGCATTTGATGTCGTTCCGCAAGACATGCTACTCCATAAATTAGCTTCGACGAAGATTGATAGAAGAGTAATTTTATGGATCGAAGAATTTTTGACGGGTCGTTCACAGAAAGTGAAAGTCGAAGGCATATTCTCGGATGAAATTACCGTAACGTCGGGTATCCCTCAGGGCAGCGTAATCGGAACTTTGTTATTTTTGGCGTTTATAAATGACTTACCAAATGGGATTCGCAGTGACTGTCGATTGTTTGCGGATGATTGTGTAATATATCGAAAGATACATGACTCACAAGACAATGCAGTGCTTCAAGAGGACCTGAACCTGGTCTAAAAGTGGGCGATGTAAATAAAATGAAAATAAACACAAGAAAATGTAGTCTCTTAAAAATAGGGAAAGTGCGAAGGCAGGATTTTCAATATAACATTGGCTCGGAAATACTTGTAGAAGAAGATTCTTGCAAATATTTGGGCGTTCACGTAAGAAATGATATGAAATGGAGTAGTCATGTAGGATGTGTAGTTTCAAAAGCTTACAAATCCCTGCACTTTGTAATGAGGGTATTAAAAGGAAGTAGTACCTCTGCTAAAGAATTAGGCTATTTGTCACTTGTAAGACCTATTCTGGAATATGCCTCGGCGGTTTGGGATCCATATCAAGTAGGGCTCATCAATGAGTTGGAAATGGTACAAAGAAAGGCCGCTAGATTTGTGCTCAGTGACTTTAATCCCAGGAGCAGTGTGAGCCGTATGTTAAAGAAACTTGGGTGGGAATCACTGGAGGCTAGGAGGATGAAATCTAGACTCTGCGCTATGTACAACACGTATACAAATCAACCAGCATGGGGTGAGCTTAGCAAACGATTGGGAAAGCCCACTTACATGGGTAGGAGCGATCATCCTTTCAAAGTTAAGGGCCGACCACAGCGAACAAATTATGGTAAATATTCTTTTGTAAACCGTGCCATTGATAACTGGAACTCTCTACCTGCCGCAGTCTTAGAGCCTTTTCCCAAACATATAGGTGTGTTTAAGAAAAGACTGACTATTTGTGTAAATACTCCAGTTTAATTGTTGTATAATTGTTATTGAATTGTTATGTATAATTATTTATTTGTTATGTATATACAATTTGCCACCGGGGGACACACCCCCCATTGCAAATAAATGAATGAATATGAATATGAACATACGGCGAGTGGTTCCCTCAAAAATCGACGTTACTGCAATCACTTCGTGGGAGGCTGTTCTATGTTAGCAATTTGGCATCAACGGTTGAAGGGTAGCGTGTTAACGGTCAGAAACCAGTAAGACAGCTTCCAACTTCCTCTGTTCTAGTCCAGTCTTGTCATGACCTGCCTACCTGCATGCCCTACTTGTCCGTTGCGTGTTATCTTGCTTACTACCCTACCAGAGAATTGTTGCCGCTTGACGTGGAGCTTTGCTGTTGTGTATACATTACGTCATCTCGCCACGTTGTGGCTGCAGCGAGCGGTTGCGGAGCAAGAGTGGGGACGCATGTACAGTCATACAATGACAAAACACCACACAGCCCACGACCCAGCACGAAGCGTGCACACAAATGACATGCAATGAAGTTTCGCTGGTGACGACTGCACGTCTATCGCAGGCATGTGGCTGGGCGGAGCGCATTAGTTCCGATTTCCGCCACCGGTTACAATTCGCTGGTAGGGTAGTTTGATTTGTTGATGTTTATCACATCTCGTCCTCATGGATCCCATGTTTACCCACAGTAGTAGGCTTGCAAGCGGTGTTGCCAAATGCGACGTAACTTTCATCCTGTTCTCTCTGAATTCTTCCAAAACTTATCGCGTCTTTTCCGGCAGACTGGTAATATCTCAACCATCCTATACACCGCAGAAAACTTGCACAGGCATACGTAGTGTGTAAATTAAGCAATGAGACTGGTAATGTGCGATCGGGCAACACTGGCGACGCGGGACTTGAAGGGGAGGCAGGTGTATTCATATATCTGTATTATGTTTTATACCGTAGGTACCTTCCATTCTATACATACTTCAAAGTGTCTGTCGATCTTCAGAAGGCTGGGAACCATTGTAAATCTTCACGGGCTCTTTCACGGGCTGGGAAGAGATATGTAACACATCTTTCAGAAATCCAATCCCGCCTCAATGTACATTGGGATGCGCGCCAACAAGCTATCGGGGACGGGGAAATAACTTACAATTATTGCCTCATCCCAGTGAGATAGCACTGTAGAAATCCTTTTCAGTCTTGGACAAATACGTTAAGGTGACGAAAATTAGTCATCCGGAAATCTTCCCGATCTTGTCACTAATCAAGTGGATGATGAATGATGATGAGGATGATGATCGTTTTAATGTGCATACGTTCGAGATTATCGGGCTCCTTAGTGATCAGTATGAGTATGCTGATGGTTACTACTGCTACTGTCTACTTCCAGCTAGATTATACCAGAACAAGAAACTGAAAATACATTACATTAATTATTAATACAAACACAATAGATATACGTCAGATTTCAACAGGCAGTGGGGGTATTAAGTGCTTGGGCAAAAGGAATTTTCCAGTAATCAGATAATTGCCTCACTTTAATATTCATGTTGCTATCAAGGTGTGAGCATTCCTTTGCAACATAACTAATACTGTGTACGCAGGCTCAATAATAACAGGAATGGTATAAACTATCGGAAAAAGTAATTGTTTAAAACAATTAACAAAATTAAAAATAAATTAAAATTTATACATTTCTGACTCATAATTAGCTGCCGTCCCGGAGGTTCTGGGTTCGATTCCCGGCTCTGCCACGAAATTTGAAAAGTGGTATGAGGACTGGAACGGGGTCTACTCAGCCTCGGGTGGCCCAAATGAGTAGAGGGGGTTCGATTCCCACCTCAGCCATCCTCGAAGTGGTTTTCCGTGGTTTCCCACTTCGTCTTCGGGCAAATGCCGGGATGGTACTGCCCCCGTAATTGAATTATATAGAGACCACGGTGGCTATTTTGGAAATTATAGCGAAAGTTATGGCTGTCATAGTTATGACGTGGGTAGTCATGACGTAAGCACGGATGACGCAGACGTTATGCCAGCAGGCTACTTGAGCTGAGATTCTCAGTGACGTCAGCATTTATTCGAGAAGGATCCGAGATGTACGACGCAGTCGCAGGAAACGTGGAATTCTGCTGAGGAAGAAATTATGCTATTGGAGGGGAGGCTCAAACCAATGAACGATAGTCTGAAGGAAGACGGAGATTGCTAAAACTATGGTATTTTTATTACTTTTTGGAATGCAGAATTGTGGAAATCCATTTGCAGTAGAGGCATTGATCTGGAATTTTGGTGAAATTTATTTTCAGTTTTTGAATTTTGAAAATCCGTCATGTATTGACGAAGTTGGAACTTCTAGCGATGACGTAGTAACACGCGATGGAAGGGATAGATACGCCCCTCATGAAGTTCATAAAAGGCCTTGCGCAGAAGAGAGGAGCCTCATTCTCAGATTATAAATCGTCTGATATTCAATCGTCAGATATCAAATAGTCATTTCAGTGAAACGTCGAGTGAGTTTATGAGTGAAAAAGTCGTCTTTGTAACGCGTGGCGAAGCCACTGCATAAAACGAGAGTCGAACTTACAAGCAGTGCAGGTTTACTGTGAAGTAAATCTAGGTGAAGTTGAAACAACCCTTATAACGCTTCTACAAGATTAGCTGTGAACAGTTAGCGGTCGCCTATAAGCTAATTCTCTTGTGCATTGCTACAGTAAGGACTGTGGAAAAGCTGAACAATTTCGAGGAAGTATTTTGGAAGTTATTGACAATATTAGACGACTGACAAAAGTGATTTTCTCGCCACAGAAGAAACACTTTGTATAGCCAGACTCTACGCTACGGCTGACAGGGCTAGTGAAATAGGGAGACTTCAGATTGCTTTTGTGACACAACGCTACAGTATTATGGAGCAGTTTAATATGGCAGTTTGTTCTTCTAATACTATTACCGAAGAGAACATGGAAGGCTAAAGGACTTAATGCAATTGGGACATATTTCAACGGAGTAAGATAGCAGCATGGAACTTCGCTAATTGCTATTCCATACAAGCGAACATGTGGTAAATAACCATCTACACCCATGTTTCGTGATTAAAGGCTGAATACTATCAAACAGCAATAGAAATGATTTCATACTTTCTGAATATGAATATTTCTTCGGAAATTTATACAAAAACTTCATGGCGATTTTCAACTGGAACTTCAGGGATTTTTCAAGATAGGTCAGGGTTGTCCCGACTCACAAAGAAGATTATTGCCGGAAGGATGTCGTTCGTCTTCGTGAAGCAGTTCGATTCTCCGATGGTGCTGTTTCTGGTTTCGAGGATGGAGCTCAGCTTTAACTTGGTGAAATGGATCCATCAACAGTCTTCTTTGGGGAATTTTCCTCTGGAACGTCAATCGGCAGATAAGGTAGTCGTGAACGTTTATTGTATTTGAGTTTCTTAGCAATATTTGAGCAACCATTTTTCCCATATTTTTGTCCTCATGTATTTTTGCCCGATATTCTTGTTTGAGATTCCTATTCTCAGTACACCTTGATGAGTTATGCCTTTTTTCGACGTTTTGTTAAGACATTGTTATGTCATGGGCATAGTTAAATGATTTTGAATCAGTTGAGACTGATATTTAGATTTTTCAGTAATTTGCTTATTTTTGTAGTCACGAGTTGACTGTAAATTAATGATTTTTATGGCAGATTTAAATTCAGACAGCGTGTCACTTTATTAAAGTAATTCTACCCCAGTTTAATTACTTTGACCAATTTTCTGTCATCATCAAGAAGGAAGAACATTTAAATGATTTTAGAGCGTTTAAATCCAGTACGTTGTCGACGATCTTGGAAATACTAGTCGTTATTTGAATTGATTGCAACACAGACATTTATCGTCAGTCATGAACAACCATTGCATCTTAGGCAATTTTGTGAAAGATGAACATTAATTATGAATTATTGAATGCATTAAATTCGTGAAATTTGTGTTAGGTTTTTTCTCATATAGAGAGTTATATAATGATGTTTGCATTCCCCAGTCTAATTGGATTCTATTCGACTATTTTGCAGTTAGTCGCACTTTGTTTGATGATAGTATTTTTATACTACAATTCTTTGAAGATGTTAATCTTAAATTTTGATAGACCAGACAGGCGTATATAAGCGTATTCACTATTAAATTTGTTTGTGATTGGCAAATTTTTATTTCATTTCGATTCATGAATGAAATCCACGAAGTTTAAATGACAACAGTTTTGAAACAATTATTGATATAAGAATTTTTAAGTGGAACTATGAATGTATAATCGATAGTGCAGCCGACATGTTGAAAGTCGCTGATGTATAATGCCCTTAAATAAATGAAGGAGATTCCCACAGTAATTAATAATGATAAAGATTGTGTTAGGGGAGGTTTTTGTGTAAATGCTGTGGAAGATTTTGATGCCGTATATTTTAATATATGATGAATTTTGGGCTATTTTGAATGCAGTTTGTGCATTATTTTGTAAGCGAAGTATTTTCCGCTAGAGTGTATTGTCATAGTTCGTTGAAAATTAATCAAGTGAATTTACTGTTATAATTAACAAGAGTTTTGAAAGAATTTGAGATAAGATTTTGAATGAAGATTACCGTCACAAATAATTAAAATTATTACAACCTTTATTAAACCAGATTGTGACATGTACATGTATAACTAACCTTCATTGGTCGATTATATTCAACACGATTATGAATTTACCAACCGGATAAAACATGTGGTTCAATGTATTTCTTAAATTAATAATTTAAATAATTTAAATGTTGATATTGTAAATAATAAATGTAAATATCTTTGACAATATTGTGGAACGAAAGTAATGTTAAATGCGTGTTTAAAAATTTTGTAATTATCTTCGATAATATTATAAACAATTTCTAATTGTTATAAATAATTTATGTGATTTTGTTATAAACATTTAAGAGTGTGTTTTATACTCTAAACTATGCTTATTAAACATTTGGATGATAACTTAACAAGTTTAAGGATAGTTAAAATAATCCAGTGGGATGTGAGTTAAGCATTTGAAAGATTTGCGTCAATATGTATGAGTTGTCTTGTAGACATTTAAAGCTTTAAAAGGAGCTGAATTCTTACGCAAGTGTGGCGTGACGAGGGAGCCCCATTTGACAGGTGTGAGCCAGGTTAAAGAGTAGACCAGCCGGCCAGACATCTGGTTGTCAGCAGGTGAGGTCGATACTCCGGCCTTGTGCCTATTAATAAATGTGTTATGTTTATTAAAAGAAACCAAATGCTCTATATATGTCGTACCCTGACTTCCTCATCCGATCCAAATGTGTTATAAAATGTTACGTTATTTTGAGCTCAAGGGAGCTAACATATTGTTTGATAATTTGCAAGTCCTTTAGGAGGACGTAGTCAGATTGACATAGGCTACTGATAGCCACGTTTATTTTGTTGAGTTGTTAAAATCATACTCTTTATTTTGAAAATAAAGCTTTTGTACAGTTCAAAGTTCTCGTCTTCGGTCTGGTTCATTTTTAAATGTCGTGGTGAAGGTTATTGTGAGAGCATACTTTAAAGATCCTGTTGTCAACCCAATCCCCGAGATATTTATAAGAGGTAAGTAAAAGTAAGTATGAAACCCCGTCTATTTTGGTGTGTTCCACAATAATTTTTCTTGGTAACTTCTGTGTTCAAACCTCGGTAGTATCTGTCAGTGCCATTTTCATTGATGTAGCTGAGCTGGTGCGATTGATTCTTGGCAATCCGATTGAGGGGGCGGATATCTGACAGCCTACTATTCGGGTAAACGGGGACAGTACCTACTGTCAGGCCACGGCCGCCTCCTTCCCTCTCCCTAGCCTATCCATCCAATTCTTCCATCCCTTCCCATCCCTCATGAGGCCCCTGTTCGCTTTGCAGGTGTGGCCGCCTGGGCGAAGTGCTGATCACACCTCCCCAGTTGTATCCATCCCGACCAGTTGTTCCAAGCTCCAGGACACTGCCCATAGAGGTGGTAGAGGTGAGTTCCCTCTCTGATTCCGTGGGAACCACCAACCTAGAGGGTAAATTGACTAAATAAATAAAATAAAAAACATTTCTGACACTTTATCAAATACGTTTTTGTAAGTAAATCATTGTGTAGGTATATTATATTACTGCTTTTAAGTGATATAGGACCTACACATATCTACCAAAAAAGGCCTTAAGTGAACAATATCTGATGACGTCAGCCTGACGAACGAAACATGCCATAAAATAACTCACGCTTTTTGAGAAGTGTATAAAAAGTTCAAATTTCCCAACCTTAGTATGTGTGAGTAGATAATTTATTATAATTCAATTTAATGTATTTTTGTTTTAATTTCATTTATTGATTTGTATTAATTTTATTATTTTAAATTTTAAAATTTTACCTTATATTTTTTAATATTTTATATATTTTAATTATTTTATAGTTTTTATTCTTTTATTATCTTTTCTTTTTTTCTTCCTTCTTTTTAGCCTACTTTCGATTTTTGCAAAAAATTAAAGTAGACTTATGAGATCTACACAGGGTGAAAAATGCGAGTCTGTATGTCTGTGTGTGTGTGTGTGTACTCTGAATGTCTGTCCCCCCCCCTCCCCCCTATGAATACGAACACGGTGAAACCGAATTGAACGAAATTTGGTACAGAGGTAGAACTAGTAAAGGGCACTTCAATGTCATGTTTTATATCGCTGCCATCTTGACGGAAACGGAATGGTGGCCACCCAAATGTTAAAAGCTTAAATCAAATTACGACCAACCTAGTTATTTGATCTCTATCAAATTTTGCAACAAGATACCTTTTTGTGAGAAGCATATTTTGACTGAACTACAAGGTCATCAGCCCAATAGTTTGTAGATAGGGGCCATGTATGTGTGCAAATCGATTCACCATATGAATTCAAACACGGTTAACCCGAATTGAATGAAATTTTGTACAAAGGTAGCACTACCAAAGGGCACTTCTTATTCATGTTTAATACCCCTATAGCACGTTGTATTTCAACAAGCTACTACAACCAACATTCAATTATTCTCCTTGAAAAGGACAACGAGTTATAACAATACCCATGCATTTAGGAGAAAGTAGGCTATATGTTCTTTACTGAACATCTTGTTTATTTTTTATTTCCTTAATTGGGAACATAAACGTGTTGGCCGAACGAAAATCATTTCTTCTGCTAGTTTACAATAAAATAAAGAATGTGGAGAATTAAATGGAGATAAAGGAAAATCTAGCATTGAGAGGTTTCCAACATATACCTATTCCATATTATTCTCGTTTAGATAGTTATTGTTGCTTTAAGGGGTGGAAAGGGGAGGTCATATGGCCCATTATTCCTGTTTCTCTAGGGATGAGGGATGAGGTGAGATGAGTCTCTATGTGGCAATCGTTTCATGGACAACCGCCCTTCCTAGCTCCAAAATTATGAGAGAAATTCATGCAAAATGAGACTGCCTCGTGGTGTAGCGACTAGCATGTTTGGCTGAGGCCGCAGGCGTCCGGGTTCGATTTCTGGCTCTGTCATGAAATTGTATTCTGGTCTGAGGGCTGGACCGGTGTAAACTCAGCATCGTGGGGTGAAACTGAGAAGAGGTGGGTTCGATTTCCACCTCAGCCATCTTGAAAGGGGTTTTTCGTTGCTTCCTACTTCCACTCCAGGCAAATGCCGGGGTGGTTCCTAACATAAGGCCACGGTCGTCTCCTACATACTGAACCCTAAAATCCTATGCTAATATTTCAGTGTTCATATTATTCTTTTCTTTGGGCATAGATTTATGTTATTTGAAGGAAGTTCTGGTTAGCTTGAGGGAGGCCGTGATGCTCTGAGAGCCGAGCGATGTCACAATACTGGAGACGTGAAGTCTGCACAATCTATTTTTGGCTCGCATCTTGCGAACAATGAAACTGAACTAAGTCGTCATAATGCTTAAAAGGATTTGAACTTGTGACCAATGAAAGGCGAATGCTTAGGGTGGCCCGAATCTAAAAGTACCCACGCGACAGTGAATTAATAGATCCTACGATGCAATATTCTCCGCAATAGTATGGCTGTAATGTGCGAATTTTTACAAGACTTTTGATATGTGTTCAAACGTGATAGGACAATTTTATCGATTTATTGAGGAGCGGATATCCCCCTCCTAAAGATTTGAGTGATTGAATGAATACTGGGAGCCGAGCAACACGGAAACGACACTTGATTTTGTGAAGCGGACGGCGAAGCCAGGCCGGGCTGTATAGCGATTACTTTTTACTTGTGCTAGTGACTAAAACTTAGTAAGTTGTGTGTCGAGCAACATATTGATTTTAGTGAGTACTTAAGTGGTTCTTACACCACAAAGTCAGGGCAAGTCAGCGATACTGCGATAGGACTCTTGTGTGAATTTAGTAGCACAAATAAGCAGTTATATTTTTGATATTAACCATTACACTTTCATTCAGCGCCAAGATGACGACCGACGGCAGAAGGAACATGGTATCATCAGCAACGACTTCAAGAGTTGAAATTATGGAAGGCTAGGTCCATAATACTGGATGATGACGAGGTCAATTCCATGGCATCGGACTAGACGCAGATGTGTTGAGTAAAAATTTGAATTAATTCATTTTGATGGTTAAAAAAATCGCGTATAACTGGAAAATTGTATATTTTGTAAATAACTTTGTTTTGTGTGCGAATATGTAGATTCTGCCGGCATGATATTTTAAATAGCGATACGTGACAATTTTGCTGATTCTTTTTGCATTTAATATTCTATTGGCATTTGCTGATGTTGATCTGTTATGATTAGAGTACAAGTTCTTCAAGTTGTTGTGTACTTGAAAAGCCTAGTACTTATGAGGTTAATTATCACGGAAACGTTAGATAAGCGGTGACAAGTGGGACTTGATAATATTAATGTCAGGTCTGGTTTGGGAATTCTGATATTTACGATCGTTATGCAAACGCAGTGATTTTGTACTTTGTAATTTAAGCAACAGTAGTTGCACGGGAGGAATTTCTACCTCACCGTATTTGATGTTTTATTGCTTCAGTTCTGATCTGTGGTACCAGTTGGGTCTTTTTGACAAGCTATATTATGTGTGTGTGCTACGGTGTGATTCTACATGAGAGCTGGCGGGGACGTGATATCCAGTGCCGTTGCTGATACTTTTCAGGGTACGTGACCTATGGGGCGTATTTGCTGAGATTGAATCTTGATATCCCAGGTAGGGATTTTGTGTTTTTAAGAACGATGAATTTATTATGTCGCGATTACAGGAGCTGCGAGACTTCTACGAGGATTCAGGCTTTGGGCTTGAATAATATTATTATGCACACACATGGCACCGATTCAGCGCTTGTTTGACCTTGGACCCAGAATTGGAATATTCATTATGCATCCAGCATTGTGCTGAGATATTAGGCCCATAAATTGTATAAATGTCTTGCTTAACGATGCGTAAATACTTTTATTGAATTAAGGGATTAGATGCCCACGCCGCTTTGTCTAAAGAATTTTCGTCGTATTAATCGGAGTGTTTTTGTGCTTGTCCATTTGGCATTGCATTTCATGTCATTTATTGCTGTAAGCATTCTTGTTGTGTGACCGGCGTCGGCCGTGTGAATTTAATGTAATTATCGGGACGCATTCGGCGGTTCTTTCTGTTTTGCCTTGTCACGTAGCGCTCTGATTTGAGTAAATGGCATAAGACCTGCTCACAGGCCGCTTGTAATCTGTAAATATCAATTCGTGATACTATGTGTTTATTTTATAAAAGGGTTAGTGCATGCCGGCATAGATATTAATTTGTTTTACCTTTCTAATACTTTCCAGTAGTGACGTGATTAATTTTCCCACAGACAGGAGTTCACGGCCCAGTCGTATGTAGCGCATGGAAGTGAATTCCGGTCTAAATACTCAACTAATCAAAGTGTAGTTCGAAAAACGTATAGCGCGGCACATAATATTGTATTTTATTTCAGGTATTTTTATTTTGTTTGATCATTTTGTAAAATTTTGTATCGTGATGTGTTAGATCACGTGGGTTTAAGGCTGTCTAAGCCAAGTGTTTAGATAATTCTATTTAAACTGACATGCAGATCAGTTATTCATTTTTATTAGCTGTTGTGGTGAGTGGCAATTTTGTCAACACGGGCAAATGGAGCTTCCGTCTCTCAGCTGACGTTGGCAGATCGCCAGTCCTCATACTCGCTAAGTGGGTTGATGAACTCCCAGCTGTTACTCATAACAGAAGGTAGGGTTATCAGCACACGCAAGGGAGGATATATTTGTTCTATGGCTGATTCAGTATTAAATTGTATTTTGTTTTAACCTGTCATTTTAATTATTCATAACATTAGAACCTTATGGACCCTGGAAACTTTATGAGAGGCATGTTCTATAAACCAATTAGTGACCGATCATGACCCCGCAGTTTTCTCGTGTAATGTCATCTCTTCCAAAGGGCACATAAGATTTCTATGGCGCTGCCACGTGGGGAAAATTGGTTTCTTTATGTATCACATGGTGACAGTAAGGATTCTATGACTCCGACACGTAAGCCAATTTTTTGTGTATGCGTACATTGGTGCAAAGTGTGGAAGCTGGGAAAAGCAATATGGAATGGCTAGACCAGTGAAACACGTCGTACGTATAAATAGATCACCGGATGTGATATTTTATTTACTTAGATAAGCGATGTGTTACCGCTAGAAATTTGTTATGTAAAATCTTGGAGTTTGTAATAGAATTAAATTTGGAACATAGTAGTTGAATTGAGATTTGATAAGTAGATACTAGAGCTTATGTTCCACTCGCCCAACCATTTAAAATAATACTTTTGTTAGCAATCCAAACTCCAAAAATTTGAATGACAGGAAGGTTATACCTTAAGAGCTAATTAATATGTTGGTCAATTAGTTATATTAGTCAGATATAAGGCTAGAAATTTGGTACTGAATCAAAGGGGTTTTAAAGACAGAACTAATAAAAATAATTGATATACTCAAGGATGTGTTGCTTAGGGTAAATGTAAATGAATTGAGTAATCAAAGGGTTAAATTGGGGATAATTATGTGCGTGCATATGTGCCAATTTGGTGATGGTCTTGTCATTGTCCTATATTTCTAAAGTGTGATATTATATTGTGTGAAGATATGGCGACTCTCGCAGAAATACGTGAAGTGGTTGAGGAGGCAGCGAAACGCACTCAACAAAAATTAACTGAACTTAGGGTTGAAATGACAAATGAGATAGCGCAGGCTAGCGAAAAACAGTCTAACGACATGCAAATTCAAAGTGAAAAACAATCGAATGAACTCAAGGAACAATTACACACGCAACTCGAAATTCAAAGTGAAAAACAGTCTAACGAGTTAGAGGGGCGTTTGAACACAATAACCAAACAGAATACCGACGGTCTTGTAGCACTTTCAACCGAGATAAAAGATTACACAAAACAGCAATTAATTTTATTAGCCAGTGACGTGGAGAATAATAATAAGAAACAACTAGCCGAAATCAAAAAGATTGAGGATACTTTCAGCTTAAAACTTGATAATCTAGATGAAGTCGTGATGGGTAAACTCGCACAAATTGAAAATGCATGTTCAATGAATACAGCAGAGATAAAGCGGGCGCAAAATCATTTAGAAGAGAAATTTATTAAAATCGAAGAAGGGGCACAGTTAGTCCAGACACAAATCGATACTATTGACGGAGGTATTAGCGGATTGGTCCAGGAGATGAGTAAACTAGAACTTGTATCGGGAAGTAGGTGGAAAGAAATTGAAACCGAGCAACTAGAACTAAGGGAAACGATGGAGTCGAACAATAACGGGATACTAGCGAAATTAACAACAATGGAGTCTAACAATAACACTGTAATAGCAAGGTTGACTACAATTGAAACTAACCAAGCAAATGTAGATAAGGGCCTAGATAAGGAGCTGGAAAAGGCGAAGAACAGCATTAGGAAGGACTGGAATCGGATGACGGCAGAGGCGAAGGACGAGAAGTTGATTATGATAAAACAATTAGGCGATAACTACAATCGAATCCGCGACATTGAAGAGAACATGAAAGCTAAGTTACAAGAACACAATGATCGTCTGATAAAGAGCGAGTTGAAATCGATGGAAAGGGGGACCATACTTGCCTCATTAGTGGACAGGCAGAAAGATGAACACTTAGATAAGGAGATAACTTCAAACAATTCGGAGACAGGTCGGAGCCCAGACACCGTGAACACACAGCTATTTAGAGAATGCGAGGGACGTGCTTCTACCCCTCAGGCAAACCAATTACCAGCTCAAGTTATTCAGGTTATTAGAGCGAATGATTTCCGCCCGAATAAATTTATACCTGATACTGGAGTTACACCGAAAATGTTCCTGAAAGAATTGGAAAATTTCTTTATGGACCAAAATCTAAGTCCGGAGAGACAATTGAGGACAGTAGAACGCTATCTTGGCGGCGGAGCATTAATTTGGTTCTTAAGCTTCCGCTATACATTTGAAACAATGGAGGGTTTCCGACAGGCGTTTTTAAAAAAATTTTGGGGGCCGAGCCATCAGCAAAATTTGAGGTTGGAACTCTACGCAAGAAAATACCACGGTTCACAACAAACCAGATTTGCTGACTACTTCACACGTCAGATGTTAAATTTGCGCGATCTTGACCACCCACCGAATGAACAGGATCTCATAATGACGATTAGCAAGCAACTCCCTACACATGCTCAGCAATTTTTAGCAGCAGCAAATATAAGTACAGCAGTCGAAGCGGAAGAATTATTACGGCATTTAGATGAGTCCAACAATCAATTTCAAGGAAGGGAAAAAAGAGTAAACAGGGACGAGATGGTTAACACCACTGAAATAGTAAAACCTCAGGCCGGAAACACTAAATCGCAGTCGACTAACACGGGAAATAATCAGAACCAAAGAAACGACATGGGAAATAATCAGAACCAAAGAAACGACACGGGAAATGAAAGGAGGTTCCAAACGAGGTACGACGACCAGCAGAGGAGAAAATATTATGAGGAAGGATATCCGCAGAGGAGATACCAGAACCAGGGACGATTCTATGGGAGACATGAGATCCCATATAGAGGCAACAATTACGACAACAATTATAATCAGAGGTGGCAACAAAGACGGTACGAGAACCATGGTAACCGCAGAAACAAACGGTATCACGAAAAATCGGGACTACAGGATGACTATCGTAATCTAGACCAACGATACGAGGAATCGCAACGTTATTTAGAGGAGCTACAAAATACTGGAGGGGGAGAGAGAAATCGCTGGGAAAACGCGATGAACAGACGTAAGGATCCAGACAACTACACGGAAGATGACGGGGCGCAAAGCTTACAGATGCAGCGTGAAAGACAGGAATCTGGACGACAAAATCAAAATGGAGGTCGCCAGGATAAAAAAAAAACTATAAAAAACGACCAAGAAGACAGTCTCACGAGCGACCAGTGTGCTGAAGGAGATGGATGGATTGTGGCAAATATTACGGAGTGGATCGCGAGACCAGAGGATTGCCTAGAAGAAATCATTAAACCTCACAATGACACTATTATGAAATTACCTGTTATTTATGCTAGAATCGGCGGATTAAGGGTAAAATGTTTAGTTGATACGGGTAGTCAGATAAGTCTAGTATCTGAGGCCTTAGTGCGAGAGATAGGGCGGAATTACACAGTACCTATAATTCCGGTCCCTCAAATGAAAGTACGTGGCGTTATTCCTGAGCGCACCGTGACTTGTAAAACACAAGCGTACTTGGAACTAGAAATTCTGGAGCATACATTCGCTCAGAGTTTCATAATTCTACCTAAGCTAAACTTCAACATAATACTGGGATCAAATTTCATATGTGAATATCAAGCAGTCATCGACTTGCATAAAAACACTGTGAGTTTCAAGAATATAGAAGGAATGAGGAATGTGGGGTTGAACATGAATGAAGCGACTACAGGGGGAGAGGTAAACACCTGGCTGCTCGAAGCAATTAGTGAGGAGATAAGGGAAGAATTGGAGCTTGGAACTGATGGCATAAACACTGCACTCGTGGAACTTGAAGAAGAAGAAGAAGAAGAAGGAGCTGAGATATGGGCATTGTTGGCTGAAGCAGATGGCAATGCAGACGACTTCGAACAACAATTACAAGAACGCCTAGATGGAGTCAATTTAAGGGGTGCAGACAAAGAAAGACTCGAACAGATACTCAGAAAACACCGTAATGTCTTTGATACAATACCTGGGAAAATCTTAAATTTTAAATATTCTATGCAAGTCAGTGATTGGTCCCCATTTAAAAGCCGATTGTATCCAATACCTGAAAAATATCAGAACCAAGTAAGCGAGATTATTGGCGGGATGCTACAGGCTGGAGTTATACGCAAGACTCCCACGCCATTTCTCAATGCTATATTGGCCGTTGCCAAACCTAACGGTTCAATAAGGCTATGTTTAGACGCCAGACCCCTCAACAATAGACTTCTTCCAGAATATGACCAAGCGCCGTTAATCAGAGACGTCCTTAAGGGTTTACGAGGAAAAAGCATTTATTCGAGTGTGGATTTGACCTCAAGTTTTCACCACATCGAATTGGATGAAAAATCCCAATTGTTGACAGGCTTCCTGTTCAACAATCAAACATTCGTATTTTCGAGGATGCCTTTTGGCGTTAAAACAGCCGGTTGTGCCCTAATAAGAGCCCTAGATCGCAATTTGACAGAGGAGGTCAAGCAGATGACAGTGAGGTACATTGACGATATATTGTTGGCGTCTGACAATATTGAAGATCACATGAATAATCTGGACAAGTTACTGGACAACCTACGCACATCGAACTTCAAAATCAACCTTAAAAAGTCGCATTTCTTTAAAGATGAAATTTTGTATTTAGGACATGTTATCGATAAGGATGGAGTGAGACCAAATCCAGCCAAGATTGAAGCAATTATGAACTTCCCCACACCAACTAGGGTGAAACATGTTCGTGCTTTCCTGGGAGTTACGGGATTTTTCAAGGAAAATTGCCCGGGGTATACAGAGACGGTCGCCCCTATGCAGGAACTGCTCAAAAAGAATAACAAGTGGTTTTGGAATGACGTTTGCAATAAGTCTTTCCAGGCTACAAAGTTACTTCAAAAAAATTGTATCAAACTGGGTTACCCAGATTTTAGCCGAAAATTTGTTATTCAGGCGGACGCCTCATTCATAGGAATCGGAGCTATGCTATTCCAGGAAGATCCGAACAACCTTCAACATCGGTCTTACCTTGCCTTCGTAAGTCGCAAATTGCGCAAACATGAACGTAACTACACCGTAACAGAGCTGGAGCTTTTGGCTATACTTCACGCTTTACAACAATGGCGTAAAATAGTATTTGGTTACCCCATAACAATAAGAACTGACCACAAGGCACTAACGTTCTTATCCAAGACTACTATGCTCAGCGAAAGAATCACCAGATGGTCCATTTACATCCAACAATTTGATTTGGAAATTGAACATTGCCCTGGTAAGATGAATATAATACCAGATGCGCTTAGCAGGAACCCTGAGGCGGAAGTTGATGAGGAAGCTGTCGTGAATCACCTTGAGTTAACAGATAAGGATCGTGAGTTTCTTGACGAACTGAAAGAACTACCCAGAGAACAGGAGGCAGAACCATGGATGATGCAGTTAATAAAATTCTTTAAAGGAGAACTACAGAGAGGAACACCAGCGTACAAGGACGCTCTGATAAAGGAAGGAAGATACATGTACCGCAATAATTTATTACACAAATTTATTGATGAAGAACATTCGAAACTACGAATTTTGGTACCAGCGTCTTTACAGCGTGGATTAACATGGCATACACATGAAACCTTGGGACATATTGGAGTCGATAAAGTTGAAGCAACTATAGCAGAGGCATTTACCTGGCCTCGTATGAGAACCACTATTTGTGAGGTAATCAAGACGTGCGATACTTGTCAGCGCACAAAACCTAACAATTACCTAATGAAGCAGTACCCGAAACCTTTGCTACCACTTAAACCATGTGAGCTGATGGCGATTGACACCTATGGGCCAATAACGAAAGGAAGAAGAGGATGCCGACATCTATTGGTGTGCTTAGATGTATTTTCGAAATTTGTGGTTTTGTGTCCCATACAAAAGACCACTTCGAAACAGGTTCTTAGCCGCCTTAAAATTAAAGTGATTCCGACCATGGGAAAACCTGAGTTTATTTTGTCAGATCACGGAAGTTACTTCACCAGCAATGAATTTAAACAAGGATTAATTAATCTTGGAGTAAAACATATATTTTCATCGATTCGCAACCCAGCTGCAAATCCGAGTGAACGTGTGATGAGAAATATTTCGTCATTCTTTAGGGTCTTGATTCCAAATGAACACTATAAGTGGGTGGATCGTATTAAGGATGCTGAGACTTGTATCAATTACACAAGACATGAGTCAACGGGAGAAATTCCTTTGGTTCTCCACCATAACAGAGTGCCTGAGAGATCGTGGGACAACATTGTCATCTGTCCACGTGATCCTATGCCAACACACGACTTAAGGATTAAAAATACTGTAGTACACATGAGAGCACAGGCTGACAGACGGCTAAGAAGGGTAAGAGGAAAGAGATTCCATCGGGAACTGAACGAGTCAGAGTTGGTCCTCATAAAGAAACCACCGCTATCTAATCCATCGAACAAGATATTCCACAAGTTCTGTGTTAAATATCTGGGACCATTCAAAATAATCAGAAATCTGGGGAACAATGCTTATCGAGTAGAAGAAGTGAGTACCGGAGCTCAGGCCGTGTACAACATTTGTAACATGAAGATTTATCATGAACAGGAACCTTGGGAGCCGAGAAGGAATAATGTCATAGGAGCAAATTGCACGGACATAGTACCATGCACAAGTACACTTGGCTAGCATCGGTGAGTACTCGTTGTGAAGAACGTAAACATTGTGTTGTTTACATATGAGGAGGAAAGCAGGTAGTCTACTGCTAATGACGTCTAAGTGGAATGAGAGAGAAGAAATACCAGACACGCTTGAGGCGACGAGACATTGAGGAAACTCATTAGTGAAAGGTAGCTGAGTACTAGGCTGATAGCAGGGGCGTATAAGATCTACGATTTGAAGAGGGGCTTACTCTCGCAGAAAAGAGGTGCCGTATGGAAGTGAAATCTACTTCTTCTAAGTTAAATTTCACCTTTTATGGGGTGAATGAACCCTAAAATCCTATGCTAATATTTCAGTGTTCATATTATTCTTTTCTTTGGGCATAGATTTATGTTATTTGAAGGAAGTTCTGGTTAGCTTGAGGGAGGCCGTGATGCTCTGAGAGCCGAGCGATGTCACAATACTGGAGACGTGAAGTCTGCACAATCTATTTTTGGCTCGCATCTTGCGAACAATGAAACTGAACTAAGTCGTCATAATGCTTAAAAGGATTTGAACTTGTGACCAATGAAAGGCGAATGCTTAGGGTGGCCCGAATCTAAAAGTACCCACGCGACAGTGAATTAATAGATCCTACGATGCAATATTCTCCGCAATAGTATGGCTGTAATGTGCGAATTTTTACAAGACTTTTGATATGTGTTCAAACGTGATAGGACAATTTTATCGATTTATTGAGGAGCGGATATCCCCCTCCTAAAGATTTGAGTGATTGAATGAATACTGGGAGCCGAGCAACACGGAAACGACACTTGATTTTGTGAAGCGGACGGCGAAGCCAGGCCGGGCTGTATAGCGATTACTTTTTACTTGTGCTAGTGACTAAAACTTAGTAAGTTGTGTGTCGAGCAACATATTGATTTTAGTGAGTACTTAAGTGGTTCTTACACCACAAAGTCAGGGCAAGTCAGCGATACTGCGATAGGACTCTTGTGTGAATTTAGTAGCACAAATAAGCAGTTATATTTTTGATATTAACCATTACACTTTCATTCAGCGCCAAGATGACGACCGACGGCAGAAGGAACATGGTATCATCAGCAACGACTTCAAGAGTTGAAATTATGGAAGGCTAGGTCCATAATACTGGATGATGACGAGGTCAATTCCATGGCATCAGACTAGACGCAGATGTGTTGAGTAAAAATTTGAATTAATTCATTTTGATGGGTAAAAAAAATCGCGTATAACTGGAAAATTGTATATTTTGTAAATAACTTTGTTTTGTGTGCGAATAAGTAGATTCTGCCGGCATGATATTTTAAATAGCGATACGTGACAATTTTGCTGATTCTTTTTGCATTTAATATTCTATTGGCATTTGCTGATGTTGATCTGTTATGATTAGAGTACAAGTTCTTCAAGTTGTTGTGTACTTGAAAAGCCTAGTACTTATGAGGTTAATTATCACGGAAACGTTAGATAAGCGGTGACAAGTGGGACTTGATAATATTAATGTCAGGTCTGGTTTGGGAATTCTGATATTTACGATCGTTATGCAAACGCAGTGATTTTGTACTTTGTAATTTAAGCAACAGTAGTTGCACGGGAGGAATTTCTACCTCACCGTATTTGATGTTTTATTGCTTCAGTTCTGATCTGTGGTACCAGTTGGGTCTTTTTGACAAGCTATATTATGTGTGTGTGCTACGGTGTGATTCTACATGAGAGCTGGCGGGGACGTGATATCCAGTGCCGTTGCTGATACTTTTCAGGGTACGTGACCTATGGGGCGTATTTGCTGAGATTGAATCTTGATATCCCAGGTAGGGATTTTGTGTTTTTAAGAACGATGAATTTATTATGTCGCGATTACAGGAGCTGCGAGACTTCTACGAGGATTCAGGCTTTGGGCTTGAATAATATTATTATGCACACACATGGCACCGATTCAGCGCTTGTTTGACCTTGGACCCAGAATTGGAATATTCATTATGCATCCAGCATTGTGCTGAGATATTAGGCCCATAAATTGTATAAATGTCTTGCTTAACGATGCGTAAATACTTTTATTGAATTAAGGGATTAGATGCCCACGCCGCTTTGTCTAAAGAATTTTCGTCGTATTAATCGGAGTGTTTTTGTGCTTGTCCATTTGGCATTGCATTTCATGTCATTTATTGCTGTAAGCATTCTTGTTGTGTGACCGGCGTCGGCCGTGTGAATTTAATGTAATTATCGGGACGCATTCGGCGGTTCTTTCTGTTTTGCCTTGTCACGTAGCGCTCTGATTTGAGTAAATGGCATAAGACCTGCTCACAGGCCGCTTGTAATCTGTAAATATCAATTCGTGATACTATGTGTTTATTTTATAAAAGGGTTAGTGCATGCCGGCATAGATATTAATTTGTTTTACCTTTCTAATACTTTCCAGTAGTGACGTGATTAATTTTCCCACAGACAGAAGTTCACGGCCCAGTCGTATGTAGCGCATGGAAGTGAATTCCGGTCTAAATACTCAACTAATCAAAGTGTAGTTCGAAAAACGTATAGCGCGGCACATAATATTGTATTTTATTTCAGGTATTTTTATTTTGTTTGATCATTTTGTAAAATTTTGTATCGTGATGTGTTAGATCACGTGGGTTTAAGGCTGTCTAAGCCAAGTGTTTAGATAATTCTATTTAAACTGACATGCAGATCAGTTATTCATTTTTATTAGCTGTTGTGGTGAGTGGCAATTTTGTCAACACGGGCAAATGGAGCTTCCGTCTCTCAGCTGACGTTGGCAGATCGCCAGTCCTCATACTCGCTAAGTGGGTTGATGAACTCCCAGCTGTTACTCATAACAGAAGGTAGGGTTATCAGCACACGCAAGGGAGGATATATTTGTTCTATGGCTGATTCAGTATTAAATTGTATTTTGTTTTAACCTGTCATTTTAATTATTCATAACATTAGAACCTTATGGACCCTGGAAACTTTATGAGAGGCATGTTCTATAAACCAATTAGTGACCGATCATGACCCCGCAGTTTTCTCGTGTAATGTCATCTCTTCCAAAGGGCACAATACATACATGCCCGAACACATAATAAAAATATTAATATCGTATGGTCACGAGTGCCGGGTGCAAGCTGTGTTATTGGACACCCAGAGGGCAGCTTGCGTGTCTAATTTTGTTGTTCCTTGGAGCACTATAATGTCAGATATCTTAAGCACCTTGACATTATAGCGCTTTCTAATAGAGAAAGGAAGAGCTTTTGTGTTGGCGGAAAATCCCGAGATGAATTTTGCCATTATGACAAGGCCTACTGAATTCAAATGGGTTCTGTAACATGCCAATAACGTATGACATGCGTGTCGTGATTTTTGTCGCCTTCGAAAATCACTTATAATGGCCAGGAGTGAACCTGCAAGCTTGGGGTTCGTAATCCGACACGATAACCACTGTGGCAAGATTCCCGAAAACATGGGGCTACATGACTACAATGTCGCAAACTCCCTAAATAAATCAACAACAACAACAAATGAGAAGAAGATGAATGAAATAAGACAATGAGTTGGAAAGAAGCGGCCGTGGTAAACGATTTCAAGGACTGTTGACGGTCGGGTTCAAGCCCAATCATCTTCCAAGCCCAGAGGTAGGCTGGTACAATGGTCTTTCTCTTTAACGCACTCAGCTATTCCGATCGGTCTATATTGCCCTTTAGAATTGTCGGCCGTAACTGCAAGACAGTAACCATTAGGGGATCGGAGCTTTAGGAAGCTGAAGCTCCCCTATATCGCGCGATGTTTAGATAACATTCTATCTTGCTCGTTAGATCCACCCCTCCTCGTGTACCAACACATGTGATCCCATTCATAGCCCCTAACGTGGCCTGAGGAGTCATTGGGCTGCATCTTCCAACGTTGTAGTGGAGATACAAGAAGCACTGCATTGTACGGTTCAACCACTAAAAGCTTGAGCGGCTTTGGTAGCGTAGTTGTTAGCATGCTGAACTGCTGTTCCCAAGATTGTGGGTTGAAACCTGGCCGAGGTTGGCGGATTCTTAAGAGAGTTAAAATCTTTCAGTATGCCTTCTTTAGGAGGGGAAGTAAAGCCGGTGGTCTCATGTCATAGATTAATGGCATGTAAAAGATTCTTCCACTATCTAAACTTGTGTGAGGCTAAATTTCTAGGTTAGATTTCGTTGAAACGCTCTAACAAAGTTCCACCGTTCACTACTAGGTGCCAGTGACATATGGTAGTGAGAGTTGGAACTACTTGAAATTGAACGGAACTTGTAGCTCACCCCATGGGTGTCCGCTTGAAGCAGCTACAGCCTCTGGCGTGACGAACATGTCCTCGGACACTCCCGGCACTAAAAGTCATAGATAAATAAAAAAAAACTATACGAGCCTTACAGTAGTGTAACATCTGGCATAGAAGGAACCTCACGTGAAATTGGTGATACACCGGTATTTTATGGTCTACTATTATTGGCACAAATATGAATCTATTGTAAAAGTGAGTGTTTTACAGATATTGTAGTTTATAATACGGAACTCATTTTATTAGATGATTTGTAGCTTCCACCAGCTCTAGCCTAAATAAAGAATACGATATGGATCAACTAGATTAAGGCTGTGCGATCTCCACCGCCGTCAATCGCATGGCAAGAGATGGCAGCACTACTGTATCACCGATAGCAGCCGCTGCATTTGTGTTAGTGACGTGTCTACCCTTCAATTATCACCTCCTTCCGCCCCTACTCCCCCCGCTTCTCCTCGTCACTCAACGTCTTCTCTCTCTCTCTCTCACTGATAGCGTTGCTTTGCATCTGAAAAACAAACCAGACTTGCTTTCCGAGCCGTATTGCCAATTTGTGGACTACTGTCGACCAAAGTATTATGTGTACTCGAGTTTGAAGGTTGTTTTTGACATAACCAATAGACATACATAAAATCCAATAACATCATTATTTTCGTCGTTCTATTTTACGTGAGTCCATGTAGGTTTGGAATTTTTAGTTTATATTTTAATATTTTTTATCGCAGTTGGAACACAAAAAGTGCCCGTTTTTAAGCGTGTTTCAACCATGCGTCACATTTAAGAATTATTATCTCACAAACCCTTCATTGTATCGAATCCAAATTTTAACACAATATACATTGGAATGTTGTATAACTGGTTTATTAATTTCAAAATTTTTCGTGTCCAAGAAACAATGTTGTTATCTATTGTCTAAGGTAACGTTTTCTCGGCTTGGGGTGGTTGGAATATGTAGTTCTTGGTCGCGTTATATTCCTTATACATCAAAAAGTTATGTTGAACGACTTTAAAATACGTAAATTAATTCACTTATTTTATATCGGTTTATATTTGAACGGGGAAATACGACCTCGCCTCGCTCGGCAGTGATGGGCTCCATCTCAGCAACGCTGTACAGCCTACCCCGGAGCGGCTGGCAGGTGAATCATGCCTTATTTCCACGAACAAATACAAACCGATATAAAATAAGTGAATTAATTTACGTATTTCACAGTCATACAGCATAACTTCTTGATGTATAAGGATTACAACGCGACCAAGAGCGATATTTTCCAACCACCCCGAACCGAGAAAAAGTTACCTTACAAAAATGATAACAACTTTGTTTCTTGGACACACAAAATTTTGAAATTAATAAACCAGTTATATAACATTCCAATGTATATTGTGTTAAAATTTGCATTTGATCTGATGACGGGTTTTTGAGATAATAATTCTTAAATGTGACGCATGGTTGAAACACGCTTAAAAATGGGCACATTTTGTGTTCCAACTGCGATAAAAAATATTAAAATATAAATTAAAAATTCCAAACCTACATGAACTAACGTAAAATAGAACGGCGAAAATGATGATGGTATTGGATTTTATGTAGGTCTATTGGTTACTTCACAAACACCCTTCAAACTCGAGTGCACATAATACTTTGGTCGACAGTAGGTATTCTCCCTCCGTCCAGCCCAATAAAAAAGAATATATTATGATATAGGCCTATTATGATTATATTTTGATATAGTATGATATGATTCACGGAGTGAGGTTGTGGTTAGGGTTGTGCAGCTGTGAGCTTTCATTCCGGAAATAGTGGGTTCGAACCCCCCTGTCGGTAGCCCTGGAGATGGTTGTCCCTGGTTTCTCATTTTCACACCAGGCAAATGGGCGCTGTACCTTAATAAAGGCCACAGCCACTTCCTTCCCACTGCTAGTCTTTCCTATCCCATCGTCGCCATAAGACCTACAGTATCTGTGTCGGTGCGACGTAAGGCAAATTGTAATATATATATTATTTTGATATATATTGAAGATTGCAACTCGCATAATAGGCCTGACGACAGGTAGTTCAATAAGGAAATAATTAGTGGAAAGCTGGAAATTTCTTTAATCGCTTTATTTGGACCCAGATATTACTCTCCCAAGTTTCTCCCTCGAGCGAAGTCGGCGTTGGCCCTTCTGGCCCTAAGAAGGTACCATTTTTCAATTTTTTGCAAATATCTCCCAAATCTTCAACTTTATCAACAAAATACCTCGTATAAAAATAATCTAGAGTAAATTTCCTACAAAAATGTTCCCTACCGTTTGTCTCTAATGTGAACCGTTACGATGCTACGACCATTCAAAGATGAGCCCTTTTTGATTCATGCGGAAAAGCTATGGAAATGATATGCCATATCAACGTTTCTACATGTTTTAATATTTGTCAGCATTCCAGATGCACAAGCTGTTAACTTGTTACAAGTATAACAGATTTTCAATGTAAACAGGTGTGGCAAATTACCTACCATTAGTATCACTTTGCAATATTGAGTTTTCGACTACAGAACAGCATGTGGATGCACGGTGTGCGCGGATCTCGCGGGATGATGCGGACTTGAGAAAATTTGTTGGATGGTTATCAACTCAAGAGCCCATTCCTCGTGGACAACACGTTGTTTCGTTAAGCACAGGAGTTGTCGGGGATGGACAAATCACTTGTCATATGACCTATGAAATTGGAATAGCAGCACAAAAAGGCATAACCGGCAACAATTTTCACGATGTGAAGTTCCTTAGAAAAAATGGCGTGATGCCTCTCCGCGCGGTAAATTCGAAAATAACAAGTAGTTCCGTGAAGAACTATACAGCCTATTTTCATATATCCTGCTCATGTTAATTGCCTCTATCAACATACAAAATTTCAGCTTAATTGCTGTAACAGATTCATAGATATTGAGAACCGTCTAAATATTTCAGATGGTCACCAGGTTGGATTTTTATTTTTGTACTATTACATTAAGATTATTGTGGTCGTGTGGTATTCAAACTTCAATCGCATGATTAGAACTCAAGAAGTAAAAACGAGATTTTAAAATTACGCACAGCAGCCATCTTGTGATTATGCAAACAATTGAAATAAATTAGATGCCAGTGGATCTACATTTGAATAAGCATTTAACGTGAAACGTTTCACGGCACTCGGATAGTTAATTCGCGAGAAACGTCCATTTAAATATTTATACTTCGCGTCGCCGCCATGTTGGATTTGTGCTCACCAGGTTACTCAAAGTCCTATAGGTGAACATATGTTCATAGTCTCTATGAACATTAAAAAAATCTGTTTGTTTGCTGTAAAAGATTCATAGATATTGAGAACCGTCTAAATATTTCGGAAGCTCGCCGTTTAGGATTGTTATATGTATAGGCCATAGAGTTATGTACCATTCAAGGACAATTATTGCCTAGGTTCATTATTCAAACTTTCACTTCAATCGCATGATAACGACACAAGAAATAAAAACATAATTTTAAAATTTCGCACAGCCGCCATCTTGAGGTTATGTAAACAATTGAATTAAATTAGATGGCAGTGCATTACAATCTGCAAAATCATTTACTGTACCACATTTCACTGCGCTCAGAGAGTTAAATCACGAGAAAAGTCTATTAAAATATTTCAAATTCGCTTGTTCGCCATGTTCGTTTTGTACTTTACAGGTTTATGAAATATACATAGGTAAACTTGGATCAGTACCCTTTATCACCGTACAAGATTCCAGGGTGATATCTGTAATAGTTTCGGAGATATAGAATGTCAGTGAAATATTTCGCACAGCCGCCATTTTGAGGTTATGTAAACAATTGAACTAAATTAGACTCCAGTGCTTTACAATGTGTATAAACAATTGCTGTACCCAGTTTCATTACGTTTGGGTAGTTAAATCGCGAGAAAAGTCTACTTAAAAGTCTCAACTTCGCTTGGCCGCCATGTTGGTTTTGTAGTCACCAGGTTTTTGAAAGTCTCATAGGTGAACTTCTAGTAGTGCCCTTTATCACCGTACACAATTTCAGGGCGATATCGGTAATAGTTTCGGAGATATCGAATGCTAGTGAAATATTTCGCACAGCCGCCATGTTGGATTGGTTAGACGTAACAAAATTTGAAGGGCACGGTCGAGGTCGCCGGGAATAGCGCCATGAACTTACCGAGTTTCATTGAAATCGCTCCAGTCGTTTAGACACACACACACACGCACACACACACGGACAAAAGGTGATTTCATAAGCCTATTTTTTCAAAATTGAAAATAGGCTAAAAATCCGCAACACGGATATTCCTGGTGATCCTCTTGTGCTTTTCCAATGCATTTGCCTTGCAAAGAAATCCGATGCAGAATTGAAACAATATTTCCAGTTTGAACTAGCTCCGTATCCGGTTGCGATCTTTGATAAAGCGGGAATGCGTAGACGCAAAAGTCTGTGTTCTATAAATTATTCGATCCTGTTACCGATGAGCCCATATTTGAGGACCTACATCATGTTCTCGACGGAGGATATCTTCTGCACCGTGTAATTTGGCACCAAACCGATACTTTTGTCGACATTAGTGCCAAATATGCGAGTTACGTTAAAAGATACTTTAAAAACAGTGTCATTATTTTCGTTGGGTATCCTGACGACCCAGCAGCTCGCAGTACCAAGTCCGTTGAACGTCTTCGACGATCGCACAAGCATGAAGCTGCTAATGTTTTTTTTTATGAGTCCATTACGGCACCTATGCCACAAGCAAACTTTTTGTCTAATGTCACAAACAAACGAAGATTGATCGACTTGTTGCGCGTCAAATTCGAAAGCGAAGGAATCGAAACCAGACAAGCTCCACATGCCGATGTGCTGATCGTTACCACCCCACTCGAGTTATCTCGGCCCGACAATTCAGCCATTATAGTGGCTGAAGATATAGATATCCTGGTCATCTTGGCGGCTTGTGTGCCACCCTCCACGAAAATGTATTTTATGAAACCCGGCCAAGGTTCAACCAAACAACAACTATTTTGCACAACAAGTTTCAATCTCCCAACATGTGTGCAAGAAAACTTCCTCTTTTTGCATGCGTTTAGTGGGTGCGATATAACGTCTTCGTTTCACAGGCAGTGCAAAATGAAACTCGTAACACTGCTGAAGAGTAATGAGGAACTGCAGACAGCTGTTAGGGTTTTCCGAGACGTGAACGCAAACCCCGATGAAATTGACAAAGCGGACCAGTTGGTTTTTGCTGGGCTTTATGACAACAAAACCACGGGAAATACCCTGAATGAGCTGCGGTTCCAACTGTTTGAAAAATCTCTAAGCAAACATCGATTTAATCTCGCAAGCTTACCTCCCACCGAATCAGCGGCACGTGATCACTCTTTAAGAACATATCATCAAATCCAAACATGGTATGGAAATGATACAAATCCACTGGATTGGGGCTGGAAAAATTCTCAATGTGGTTTGGCTCCCATACCTACGAGGGATCCGGTGCCACAAACGCTTCTAAACACAGTGTCCAGCAAATGTTCGGAAGGATGTAACGCAGCTTGTGGTTGCAGGAAAACGGGCCTCCGATGCTCCAGAATCTGCATGAATTGTATGGGACGGTCATGTACAAATGCTGCCGAGGAAGATGATATGGATGATTGTGACGGAGACAACGATGTTAATCTTGAGCGCCCTGTGACGTCGGAAAAAAGTACCGATACAGACGATGAAAGCGATGACGGAGAAATTGAGGCCACAGCTGTTTACATTGAAAATCTGTTATACTTGTAACAAGTTAACAGCTTGTGCACCTGGAATGCTGACAAATCTTATATATAAAAGTGAAAGTCTGTATGTGGGTATGTATGTGGGTGGGTCTGTTCCGTATACAAATCTACACCGTTACACCAATCTCAACCGAATTTTGCATACACATAGTTTAGGACCCAGAAGGAACCGCTGGCTACATGAATTTTCGATAGTCTTTCTCATTCTTCTGATTTCGACCCTTTTGCACTCCAGCACATGCTAATCAAATTATAAAATATACTCATGAAGGAATGGCAAGGCGGATAGTTTCCATGGCAACATAGCTCAAGTCGAGACACGGCCGACTGGATGCCATTTGCGCTCTGCACTACCGGTATAGAAAATGAGGATCTTTACTTGAAATCACGTTAGTTACTCAACTGCTCACAAAGCACTGCCAACCGAGTTTAGCATAACAAAGACTTGACACTATCTACTATATATTTGTCAAATACCACTCACTCACTCATTCATTCATCACGAAATCTCAGAAACCATCAAACGGATTGGAATGAAATTTGGTATGCAGCTTCCCCAAGGGCCGCAAATGCCCACTAAGAGAGGATTGTTGGATATTCTGGTTCTAAAGGGGTGTTAAGGGGGTAGACCTGCATTTCATTGAACAGAAATATCTCCCGATTGGTTTAATTGGGGGATGTGATACTCGGCACATAAACTCATCATTAAAAACAAGATGTTCAGTAAAGAACATATAGCCTACTTTCTCCTAAATGCATGGGTATTGTTATAACTCTTTGTCCTTTTCAAGGAGTATGATTGAATGTTGGTTGTAGTAGCTTGTTGAAATACAACGTGCTATAGGGATATTAAACATGAATATGAGGTGCCCTTTGCTAGTGCTACCTCTGTACCAAATTTCGTTCAATTCGGTTTCACCGTGTTTGAATTGATAGGGGGAATCGATTTGCACACATACTTGGCCACCATCTGCAAACTATTGGGCTGATGTTCTTGCAGTTTGGTCTGAATATGTTTCCCACATAAAGATATGGTGTTGCAAAATTTGGTAGAGACTAGATTATTAGGTTGGTCGTAATTACATTTTTTCTTTTAACATTTGGGTGGCCGCGATTACGTTTCCGTCAAGATAGCGGTGATATAAAACAAGACACTGAGGTGCCCTTTGCTAGTGCTACCTCTGTACCAAATTTCGTTCCATTCGGTTTCACCGTGTTCGAATTGATAAGGGGAATCGATTTTCACACAAAGATGGCCGCCATCCGCAAAATATTAGGCTGATGACCTATTAGTTTGGTCAAAGGATGCTCCCTCCATAAAGGTATGTTGTTGCTAAATTTGCTAGAGATCGGATGATTAGGCTAATCGTAATTTGATTTAAGCTTTGAACATTTGTGTGGCCGCCATTACGTTTCCGTCAAGATGGCGGCGATATAAAACATGACACTGAGGTGCCCTTTGCTAGTGCTACCTCTGTACCAAATTTCGTTCATTCGGTTCCACCGTGTTCGAATTAATAGGGGGAATCAATTTTGACATAAAGATGGCCGCCATCCGCAAACTATTAGGCTAATGGCCTATTAGATTGGTCAAAGGATGCTCCCTCCATAAAGGTATGTAGTTGCAAAATTTGGTAGAGATCGGATGATTAGGTTAATCGTAATTTGATTTAAGCTTTGAACATTCGTGTGGCCGCCATTACGTTTCAGTCAAGATGGCGGCAATATAAAAGATGACACTGAGGTGCCCTTTGCTAGTGCTACCTCTGTACCAAATTTCGTTCCATTCGGTTCCACCGTGTTCGAATTAATAGGGGGAATCAATTTTGACATAAAGATGGCCGCCACCCACAAACTATTAGGCTAATAACCTATTAGATTGGTCAAAGGATGCTCCCTCCATTAAGGAATGTTGTTGCATAGTTTGGTAGGGATCGGATGGTTATGTTAGTCGTAATTTAACTTAAGCTTTGAACATTTGTGTGGCCGCCATTACGTTTCTGTCAATATGGCGGCGATATAAAACATGACACTGAGACGCCCTTTGCTGGTGCTACCTCTGTACCAAATTTCGTTCTATTCGGTTTCACCGTGTTTGAATTAATAGGGGAATTGATTTTCACACAAAGATGGCCGCCATCCGCAAACTATTAGGCTAATGACCTAGTCATTTGGTCAAAGGATGCTTTCTCTATAAAGGTATGTTGTTGCAAAATTTGGTAGAGATCGGATCATTAGGTTAATCGTAATTTGATTTAAGCTTTGAGCATTTGTGTGGCCGCCATTACGTTTCCGTCAAGATGGCGGCGATATAAAACATGACTCTAAGGTGCCTTTTGTTAGTACTACCTCTGTACCAAATTTCGTTCTATTCGGTTGCACCGTGTTCGAATTAATAGGGGGAATCGATTTTCACACAAAGATGGCCGCCATCCGCAAACTATTACGCTGATGAAACATTAGTTTGGTCAAAGGATGCTCCCCCCATAAAGGTATGTTGTTGCATAATTTGGTAGAGATCGGATGATTAGGTTAGTCGTAATTTGATTTAAGCTTTGAACATTTGTGTGGCCGCCATTACGTTTCCGTCAAAATGGCGGCGATATAAAACATGACACTGAGGTGCCTTTTGTTAGTACTACCCCTGTACCAAATTTCGTTCCATTAGGTTGCACCGTGTTCGAATTAATAGGGGGAATCGATTTTCACACAAAGATGGTCGCCATCCGCAAACTATTACGCTGATGGCCTATTGGTTTGGTCAAAGGATGCTCCCCCCATAAAGGTATGTTGTTGCAGAATTTAGTAGAGATCGGATGATTACGTTAGTCGTAATTTGATTTAAGCTTTGAACATTTGTGTGGCCGCCATTACGTTTCCGTCAAGATGGCGGCGATATAAAACATGACACTGAGGTGTCCTTTGCTAGTGCTACCTTTGTACCAAATTTCGTTCAATTCGCATTCACCGTGTTCGAATTGATAGGGGGGGACAGACATTCGGAGTACACACACTCACACACACACACACACAGACACACACACACATAGACTCACACACACACATACACACACACAGACAGACACACTTTTTTCGCCCTGTGTTGATCTCATAAGTCTACTTTCATTTTTTGCAAAAATCGAAAGTAGGCTAATAAGAAGACACGAGTCGGAGGGTTTTTCGATGTGGTGTATATTATGAGGTGAAAGGGGTGAAAAGTGGGGATTGAAAGATTCCTAACGGAGCGTGTATCTCTTTAACGACATAGGCGAGGAGTTTGAAACTCAGCGGGGAAAAATCAACATAAAAATAAGTAAATATATGTTTGACCGTTTTATCATAAATCCAATTTAAGGGGCCCATGGGGAGGGGTGAAATTCTGGAGGGGGGGGGGGGGAACAGGAAAGAAAGTGTCCTAACTGATTGACTGACTGACTCACTCATCAAACTCAGGGGGAAAAACTGCTTTAAAGTAAGTAAATAGCTGTTCGACAGTTTTTTTCATAAATCAAATTTAAGGGGTTCATGGGGAGGGGTGAAATTCTGAAAATAGAAAATTGAAAGAAAATGTCCTGACTCACTCACTCACTCACTCACTCATCATCGCCCAGCCATAATTATTGAAGTTAGAAACATGACAGTTTGGGGATATGTTCATTGTATTTCAAAACAGTCTACTAAGGGAGGATTTTCGGATATTCAGGTTCTAAAGGGGTCTTAATGGGGTTAAACCTGCATATCATTGAATAACAATATCTCCCGATTGGTTTCATTGGGGGATGTGAAACACGGCATATAAACTCATCATTAAAAAGTAAGACACGTGTCTGAGGGATTTTCGATGTGGTGTATATTATGAGGTGAAAGGGGTGAAAAGTAGGGATTGAAAGATTCTTAACGGAGCGTGTATGTCTTAAACGACATAGGCGAGGAGTTTGAAACTCAGCGGAAAAAAAATCAGCATAAAAATAAGTAAATATGTGTTTGACCGTTTTTTTCATAAATCCAATTTAAGAGGCCCATTGGGAGGGGTGAAATTCTGTGGGGGGGGACAGGAAAGAAAATGTCCAAACTGATTGACTGACTGACTCACTCATCAAACTCAGGGGGAAAAACTGCTTTAAAAAGTAAGTTAATAGGTGTACAAGCGTTTTTTCATCAATCCAATTTAAGGGGCCCATGGGGAGGGGTGAAATTCTGGTAAAAATAATTGAAAGAAAATGTCCTGTCTGACTCACTCACTCATCACGCCCAGCGAAAACTATTTAAGTTGGAAAAATGAAATTTTGGGAATATGTTCGCTGTATGACGAAAACGTCAACTAAGGAATGATATTTGTTTATTCGGGTTTTAAAGAGATGTTAAGGGGGTAAACGTGCATTTCAATGAATAACGATATGTCATGAGTTGTTTCTTAGGGGATGCGATATTCGGTATATAAACTAATCATTAAAAATAATCAGACATATGTCTAAGGGTTTATCGATGTGGTGTATATTATGAGGTGATAGGGGTGAAAATTGGGGGTTGAGGGATTCTTGACGGAGCGTGTATCTCTTAAAGGACATAGGCGAGAAGTTTGAAATTTGGCGGAAAAAGAGCAGCTTAAAATACAAGTAAAATAGGTGTTCGACTGTTTTTTTTTCATAAATCCAATTTAAGGGGCCCTTGGAGAGAGGTGAAATTCTGGGTGGGGGGGGGGGGGGGACAGGAAAGAAAGTGTCCTAACTGATTGACTCACTTAGTCACTCATCAAACTCAGGGGGAAAACAGCTTTAAATAAGTAAATAGGTGTTCGACCGTTTGTTTCATAAATCCAATTTAAGGGGTTCATGGGGAGGGGTGAAATTATCAAAAATAAATGAAAGGAAATGTCCTGACTGACTCACTCACTCATCATAGCCCAGCCAAAATTATTAAAGTTAGAAACATGAAATTTTGGGGATATGTTCGTTGTATGTCGAAAACGTCCACTAAGGAAAGAGTTTTGAATATTCAGGTTCTAAATAGGTGTTAAGGGGGGTAAACGTGCATTTCATTGAATAACAATATCTCACGAGTGGTTTCATTTGGGGATGTGATACTTGGCATATATAGGCCTACTAATCATTAAAAATAAGCTGACACATGTCTAATGGTTTTTCGATGTAGTGTATATTATGAGGTGAAAGGGATGAAAAGTGGGGGTTGAAAGATTCCTAACGGACCGTGTATCTCTTAAACGACATAGGCGAGGAGTTTGAAACTCGGAGGAAATCAATCAGCTTAAAAATAAATAAATAAATAAATAAATAAATAAATAATTAAATAAATAAATAAATAAATAAATAAATAAAATATGTGTTCGACCGTTTTTTCATAAATCCAATTTAAGGGGCCTATGGGTAGGGGTGAAATTCTGGAAGAAAAACGTCCCCTAAGGAAGGATTTTTGGATGTTCACTCTCATCGACCAACCCAAACGATTAAAGTTAGAAGAATGATATTTTGGGGATATGTTTGTTGTGTGTCGAAAACGTCTACCCAGGAGGGATTTTTGGATATTCAGGTTCTAAAGGGGTGTTAATGGGGTTAAACCTGCATTTCATTGAATAACAATATGACACGACTATAACGCGAGCGAAGCGAGGCTAAAAATGAGATGATGTGCGTCTATGTATTACTCAATCATGCAAGTACCACTGGTCCGATTTACATGAATTTTACATGGAAGTAGCTGATTTACCTGGTTAACATATAGGTTACTTTTGATTTCAATACTTTGTACTATTTAAAGATGGCGACCATTTTAGTGACTTCACTACACCCTTTGGTTTATAACTTTCATATTTCCATTTCAAATACAAAGAGAACGCTAAGAAATAGCAAACTTTTGATGGTATGTACGAGGTTAAACATTACATTTTCTATCCGAAAGGTATCTCCAACCGTTAGCGAGTAAAACCTAAATTTGTGCTATAAAACACGGTCAACGCCGAGCGGTGTAGTTGGACAAAATGTTCCATCCTTAAACTCCCTCTGCGCAGCACCTCGCCTATCCCCTGTTTAACTGTCACCTTCATATTTTAATTTATTTATGACGCCTAGCGAAGCACGGGTACTTCAGCTAGTATTTTATAATATGTAGAAACTTTGATATGGCATATCATTTCCATAGCTTTTCCGCAAGAATCTAAAAGGGCTCCAATTTGAATGGTCGTAGCATCGTAACAGTTCACATTAGAGACAAAAGGTAGAGAGCATTTTTGTAGAAAATGTACTCTAGATTATTTTCATAATAGGCATTTTGTTTATAAAGTTGATGGTTTGGGAGATATTAGCAAAAAAAAAAAAAAAAAAAAAGGAAAAATGGTACCTTCTTAGGGCCAGAAGGGCCAACGCCGACTTCGCTTGAGGGGGAAAACTTGGGAGAGTAATATCTGGGTCAAAATAAAGCGATTAAAGCAATTTCCAGCTTTCCACTAATTATTTCCTTATTGAGGCTTTTGTTTTTCGACCTGTCGCCTGGCCTATAAAGTTCTATTGATCTTAAACATGATTTATTCTGCGAATATAACTTACACAATTTTATAAAGTAACTCATAAATAATTTTTAACATTCTGTAAACGAAACACACACATATTTTATTATGAGCAAATATTCCCATGAAAATAAATTTTATTATTTCAGATTTTGAAAAATCATTTACATATCATATTGTTCTATATTGAAACATCTTTTTTTAGTAATAATCTGATACAGGTACGAAGTACACCATTTTATACTGACTGTATAACAATATAAAGTATTGACAGTAAGAAAACAAACAATAAAATTTAACAAAAAAAAAGGGACTTAATAATAACAAATTCATTGGAAAATAAATAACAAATAAAATAAATAATAGAGGTTATAAAGATATGTATGTGAGTCGTCCAATTCCAGAACTACCTAAGTCAATTTCATGAAATTTGTGAGAAAGGGCAAAAAACTGTCTTGAGTTATCCGTGCGCGTTTAAATAGAAACAGTTTGTATAATAGTTACAAAATACGATTAGTTTTCATTTTATGTATGTTTTAAAATAAAAGCAGTTTTTACGTAATAATAGAAAATATATTGCACTTAAGCAGTTTTGATACAGGATCTAGGACTTAAGTAGTTTTGGATTAGTTTCATTAAGTCAGTAATTATGGTTTCTATGTGAAAGTGAAATTATTGCTATATTTTAAAGTTCTCTAAGAAACTACCCAGTATACAATAAAAGTAACCTTTCAACCTTAAATTTCCATTCACAATATGCTCACAGCTTTTCAAACTAGGCGAAATAGAGTCCATTGGACTGCACAGCAACGTCATTCCATGGGGTCTTCTTCTTCTTCTTCTTCTTCTTCTACTTCAGATACATTTTGTCGAGCTATGTCTTCGCCACATAGTAGCAAGTCTCGGTAGAAGCCTAGATCCTCTCTGTTGTGCCACTCAGGGCCGAAATGCTTTGACAAAAGCTGTTTCACATCAGTCACTTACATATATATAAATATATAAAAGTGTACCCGTTCCTACGCCACTTTAACATGTTTTCTTGGCGTTGATTACAGTAGCAGTGTTTAGCTATGGACAAGTTCATTGTTAAACGTAAACGCCTGGAGAGTGAAAGTGAGCAGTCGGCTCCTACTCCCGAACCGTCGAATTCAACATAAAGAAGACAAACGAAAGAAAAGAACATACCAGGACAGTTACGTAGTGCATGGATTTACGTGGAATAAGAACGAGGAAAACCCTATCCCTGTGTGTTTAGTTTGTGGCGAAACACGAGGCCATGATACCTAGCAAACTGAATTGGCATATCACAATTAAGCATCCTAGTGGGTCTGGGAAGAGTGTGATGTATTTTTCACGTGTACTAGAAGGGGAGAAAAAAAAACAGCTGTGCGAATGGTAAAGAGAATGACCATAAGTGATACTGCTCTTGAAGCCTCGTTTAAAGTAGCAGAACTGATAGGAAAAAAAATCACACACACACCTCATACTCTTGGAGAGGAAATCATAGGTCCTGCATGGAAAATTATAGTTTCAACAATACTTGGTGAAGGAGCAGTAATCAAATTTCGAAATTTCCTCTTTCCAACAACACAATCAGTCGCAGGATATCTGAAATGTTTGCAATATCAACGAACAAGTCGTGGGGAAAATAAAAACTGATAGAACATTTGCTTTGCAAGTAGATGAGAGTATCGATAGTGGTGACAAACTGCAACTCCTTGGTTTTACCAGATATATTGATGATAAAGATATTAATGAGGCGTTTCTGTTCTGTAGACCGCTGGAGACTACATCCTCAGGACATGATATTTTTGTTTCTATTAATTCCTTTCTCAATGACCAAGATCTTTCATGGAAAGACTGGTTGGTTATTTCTTAAGTTTAGGGGCTGCGACAACGCGGTCATGTAGCCCCGTGTACTTTGGCGTGTGTATAATCTGTCTGATAACCGGTGTTAATTGTGATGACTGTATTAGTGCGTGTTATCTGTTTTTAATTCAAGTAAGGACTGCAGTCTTTTGAATTTTTCAAATAGTTCCGACTTTTGCTGCCAAACGCCACCGTCAATGACTACTAGTTCAGAACTTAGCTACCAGACGCCACCGCAGTCGGCTCTTGACGACGAACGTAGGAACCTAAGAACGCTAGTCAAATGTTTAACCTATATATAATTTAGCTTCACACAGGTGTAATTAGTGGAAGGTTCTTTAACATGCCATAAATCTATGACATGGGACCGCCGGATCTACTTCCCCTCCGAAGGAAGGCATACTGAGGGATTTTAAACTCTCTTAAAAATCCGACGACTTCGGCCGGCATGGAAAGACTGTTGTGGTATATGTACAGATGGTGCACAATCTATGTCTGGGAAATTTAAAGGTTTTTACTGCAAGAGCTCAAGATTTTGCTGCAGTGTTTAACGAAGTTGTGAAAATGGTGAACTACATCAAGTCTCGACCTTTAATGTGCAGGATTTTTAAACAGTTATGTCTCGCAACGGATGCACCTCATACCTCTTTGTTACTTCATACAGAGTAAGGTAGTTGTCGCGGGGTCGTGTATTGAAGCAGTTTCTTGAACTTAGAGAACAGGTGAAAACTCTTTTTAAAGATGAAAATCAAGATACATTTTATGAGCTGTTACTAACTGATTCTTGGTGCTTGGAACTGTCGTATCTGGCAGATATTTTTCATAAACTGAATTAACTGAATGTTTCAATGCAGGATAGACAGGAAACAATAATTTCCTCAACCAATAAAATGAAAGATTTTAAAAGAAAACTTAGTTCTTGGACGTCTGCAGTTCAGAAAGGAGATCTTTCAAACTTTCTTCATCTGGCAGTAGATAACGATCTGGGTAAGCTGAAAGACCGCATTTGTGATCACTTATCAAGATTGCAAGAAGCAATAGATACATACTTTCCATCTATTTCCACTATGAATGTCAACTGGGTTGTCTCACCATTTGATTTCATAGATAGTGCGAGGAAATAGATTTCACTGGTTGCGAACGAGATGAATTTATTCATCTTTGTGCCGATTCCACACTCAAAAGTAAGTCCACCAAGAGTGAGGCGTCGGTGGCTACTTTTGGGCTTCAGCGGAGAGAGTAGTATCCTAACCTAATGAAGAAAGCAATTAACACACTTTCACCCATTCCAAAATCCTATCTATGCGAGCAAGCCTTCTCTGCTCTGGTGACAATAAAATCCAAAGCAAGAAATAGACTGAATAACCTTGAGGATGATTTGCGTGTTTCATTGTCAACTGCAAGGCCCGATATCACGTACCTGTGCTCTAAGCATCAATCACAAGTTTCATATTAACGATTTATCGAACAAAATTTTGATGTATTTTTACTCACTGACTGTAGTAAAGTAGACTGTATTATGTTATGGTGTACGTTACTTATTATAAAATATTTCAATAAATTTACATATGAAACATTTTTTTTTTTAATTCAAGGAAGGGTGCCCCTAGTGTTTAATGTTATTCCCAAGGGTGCCGTGAACTTCAAAAGGTTGGTAAACTCTGCTCTAGTCTGTGGTCGTGTGGACTGGCATGATGAGTCAGGGCGGGAGGGAGGCGGAAGCTGCGATAGCAAAGGTGTTGAAGGAGAGGATAAGGCAGGTGCCCGAGCGCGCTCTTGCCCAAGACCTTGTCTTACCGCTGTGTGTGTGCGCGCGTGTGTGTATGTGTGTGTGACTGATTCAACCTGCGTTTTGTAGAGTCTGAAAGGTACAATCACCACGGGTATATCGCTGAACCAAATTTCTTTATCGAACTTTTCTACTGCTCAGAATAAGAGCCACATCAAATTAATAAAACTTTGAAGTTAATATAACAATTTTTTCTCACTAAAAATGGTATTCAAATCTGAAGAGGTTAATACAAAATTTGAATTTCGTAATAAGAATTGTTCCTATTGCAGGTACTACTACAGGGGTTGTTGTACATAAATTTCGGTGTCTTCCGATTATTAGTTTCGTCGTGGAGATTGTACCTTTAACGCTCAAAATAGCCACTTTGAAGCCATGTCCTCAGCAAACGAGCCGTCGTTATTTTCTTCAAAACGCATATAATATCTCACAACCCCTACATTAGAGATTAAGAGTAAAAATAAAAATAAAAATAAAATTTCAATTTTTGACCGCACAGCCTTAATAGACGCGACACCGCTCATAACCTTAAATTCCTTATAAATAGGCCAACTTGCGAGTAAATGCATTGTGCTCAGCAGTAGATCATGAAAGGCTTGCCCAGTTCCCGGACCTCTTGATTTACAGACCAACACGTAATTTCATATGGATTCTGTTAAAATGAGTCATGTTGATATGATTAGCAGCAGAGTGTAAAGAAGGCCATGCGAGAGTAGAAATATCAAGTAGGCAGCGAAGAAAAAAAAAAAACCAGAGTCTTATTATGTATTATTAGTATGTAAATAAAAATGAATTTTGTGTGTTGATGAATGTCCAGGAGGGATATGATCCAGCAGGTAGTGCGTCATACACACTTCCGTCCGATACACTTCCGTCCAATTTTTCAAAATCACTCCCACAAAAATATCCTGCAACCGAGTGGAAAGATGTTACACATCAATAATAAATAAACTAAAAGCATGATATAATTACCTTCTTCATCTACTGTTTTCCCTTTATCTTCTATTGTGGTGTAGTGGCTACCACTCTAGGCTATCACGCCGGAGATCCGGGTTAAATTCCTGGCTCTGCCACGAAATTTAATTCTGCTCGGAAAGCTGTTATGAGGATCCTCAGCTTCGTGAGGCAAAACAGAGAAAAGGCGGGTTCGATTCCAGGCATCCTAGAAGTGGTTTTCCGTGGTTTCCAATTTCTACTTCAGGCAAATGCCATGATGGTTCTTAACTTACTGCCTCACCCCCATCCTAGCCTCAATTACACACACTACTACAGACACCGCAATAACATAGGCTATCAGATTATGCTGATTATTTAGGGGCTTTGCAAACGTCGTGGTCATGTAGCCCCGTGTACTTGAGTGTATATGTGTGCAATATGTCTGATGATCTGTATTAATGTGATGGCTGTATTAGTGTGTGTATTAGGTAATTCAGAAAAGGATTAGAAAGGAAGTGGAATTTAGGAATCATCCCAGCATTCGCCTGGAGTAGAAGTGGGATACCACGGAAAACCACTTCCAGGATAGCTGAGTTGGGAATTCAACCCTCTCAGTTTTGCCTCACGAGGTTGAGTAAACCCCGTTCCAGCCTTCAGACCAGAATTATAAGGTGCGTTCAAAAAGTAACGAGCCGGAGGCTGTAATGCGCAAACCGGTGACTACATCGGCTAATCGTGGCGTGTGTAATGAGGTGTTGATCCGACCAGAGCGCGGAAAGTCACAGACCGTCGCTAGAGGGCAGGCGTGCACGTCACGTGACGATACAAAGCGAGCAGCAGCATGCATCAATCGTCCAACGCTGCCTGACGCATTGCAAACAGTGACATGGAGGCGTCAAACGAAGAGCAAAGAGGTGTTGTTCGGTTTCTGACAGCGGAAGGAGTAGGGGGAACGGACATTCATCGCCGAATGTCACTAGTGTACGGCGAACACAGCTTGTCCCTTGCAAGGGTCAAGGCGTGGCACAAGCGCTTCAGGGAAGGACGGGTGTCGTTAGCCGATGATGCCTGGTCTGGGGCACCCCCCTGCATTACCGATGACAACGTCCAGCTGGTTGATGCACTCATTACCCAGGACCGCCGAGTGACAGTGAACACCATATCCGCCGTGGTCGGATTGAGCGTCGGAAGTGTGCACTCCATCATGAAGGTATGACTGCACTTGCGCAAAGTGTGTGCCGAATGGGTGCCCCACAGTCTTCAACCACACCAGGAAGCATGTCGAATGGACTACTGTCTTGGTCTTGGTTGGACTATTGATATATGCTGCTGCTCGCTTTGTACCGTCACGTGACGTGCACGCGTGCCCTCTAGCGACGGGCTGTGACCGTCCACACTCTGGTCGAAACCACACCTCGTTACACACGCCACAATTAGCCGATGTCGTCACCGGATTGCGCATTACAGCCTCCGGCTCATTACTTTTTGAACGCACCTTATAGAAATGTTGGTAGAGCCAGGAATCGAACCCGGGCCCCGCGGTGACAGCCAAGAGTGCTAGGCACTACGGAAAGAGGGAGACACAAGTTATCACAGACCCTATCTATTATACAGGGTGTTTCAGTGTGAGGGTGCCAAACGGATACCGGAAATCCGTGCCGCCACAGTGAGCACATCGATATAGGGCTAAAGTGGTTTCCGAGGTCATCCAAAGGTGCTATGGACGTAAACACGACTGTGGTGTCCTGAGTATTAACTTATGTTTGTTGAGAGCAGATGTGTAAACATGAGTAACACAAATAAGGTGTCCTGCACGGTTATTGATGTGTAACATCTTTCCACTCGGTAGCTGGACATTTTTGTGGGAGTGATTTTGAAAAAGGGACGGAAATGGATAGGATAGAAGTGCATGAGACGAAAACAATAAGCGCGCGTGGTGGCGGAGATCGGTACAACGACGTGGCTATGGGGAATGAATATCGCATACAGTTTAGATCAAGGTTTGGAGACCCCATTTATGATATTCCTACAATAAATCATCTACAAGTTGTCGTTCTTTGGTGTGAAAATATTCATTTTATCATATTTGCTGAAAACAATTACGATTTATTAAATCTTCATACTTTTGCTGAATTCTTACTTAATGTAAGCACTCGATGTACTGTCGGCCATGTGGCTATGTGGAATCTATATCGCATCAACAAACACTCCAAACAACGTAGAAATTCAGTATATTAACGCCGGCCACTAACAATAACTGAAACTTCGTTGGTCTAAACATATCACTGGGAGAAAATTTCCGCACACCTAATTTTTAATCGCGCCTATACTTGGCAGTGCGCTCTATCGGCTAAACGAGGCCATTTTCAATAACATCGCTGGCATCGGTTCACTAACTGGCTGGTATAGAGCGCAGCTCGCATCAAGTAGGCAGTGGATTGCTTCCGCCACGACAAATAATAATTATGATTCATTACGGTCAGGGATTGGCACTGGAGTTATACAAGTAGTTATTTCAATTACCAACAGAGTTCACTGTTGACAAAGGATTTGCGCTCCCGGGACACACATGCAGTAGTAGGATAACATGTCACATGTTACACATCATATGCGACTACTGTAAAGCTCGTATAATTTTTTGTTTATAGTTTTTCATCATCATCATCATCATCATCATCATCATCATCATCATCATGAACCGGCTCCAGTTTCTCGGGTGCGGTGAATGAGCGCTCTCCATTTAGTTCTCCCCAAGAATGTTTCCTCCTCCATGATTTGCTGTAAATCCAGACCTCTCCTTGCAAGATCATTTCAAACCTGGTCGATCCATCTCTTCCTCGGTCGACCTCTTGGTCTCTTGCCTTTCAGTTCCTTCTCAAACCTCACTCTAGCTGTTCTATGTGTGTCCATTCTTTGAGATGACCGAACCATTTCAGCCTGGCTTCAACACAGATCTCATTTAGAGATTGTTGTACTTGAACAAGATGGCGTATGTTATCATTTTTAGCCTATTTTCATTTATGAAAAAAAGGCTTCTGAGATCACCTTTTGTCCGTGTGTCTGTCTGTGTGTGCGCTTGTGTGTGTGTGTGTGTGAGTATTTTTGTGTCTCCCCCCTAGTAACTTCGAAACGTCTGGAGAGATTGCAATGAAACTCGATAAGTTCATAGCACTATTCCGGGCGACCCCGACCGTGCCAGTCAAATTTTGTTACGTCTCATCAATCTAATATGGCGGCTGTGCGAAATATTTCACCAGCATTCAATATCTCCGAAACTATCAAGGATATCACCCTGGAATTTTGTACGCTGATAAAGAGAACTACTAAAAGTTCATCAATGTGAGCTTTTAAAACCTGGTAACTACATAAACAACATGGCGGCCAAGCGAATTTGCGACTTTTAAATAGATGTTTGTCGCGATCTAACCAACCAATCACAATGAAACTTGCTTCAGTATATGTTTATACACATTGTAATGCACCTACATCTAATTTTGTTCAATTTTTTACGTAACCTCAAGATGGCGGCTGTGCGAAATATTTCACCGGCATTCTATATCTCTGAAACTATTATCGGTATCACCATGAAATTGTGTACGGAGATAAAGGGCGCTACTGGAAGTTCATCTAAGAGACTTTCATACACCGGTTAGCCACAAAACAAACATGGCTGCCAAGCGAAGTTGAAAGTTTTAAATAGACTTTTATCGCAATTTAATGATCCAAACGCAATAAAACAAACTTCGTACAACAAATGTTTATACACATTGTAATGTACCATTATCTAATTTAGTTCAATTGTTTACGTAACCTCAAGATGGCGGCTGTGCGAATTTTGAAAATTAGATTTTATTTCTTGTGTTCTAATCATGCGATCGAAATGAACATTTATGTTCGACCCTCACTATTATGTGTCAGAAAACTGTATCATAATGATGGTCATTATAACACTGTTTTTCATTATGATACAGTTTCTCCAGTCAATCAGAGCTCGTTCATTGACCAATTAGGTAACGATACCTTCACGCATGCGCTCAAAATCCAACATGTCGGACATCGAACAACATCGAACTATAATAAATTACCGACATGGAATACGCACCGTCCATATGTTCACGTAAATAAACTGGCAAATATGAGTCAAGGAATAGCACTGTACCTTAATATCACCAACGCTAATTTCTACACAGCGCATCGCCTTCAAACGACTCCGGTGACAATATTACTGAGGGACGGCAGATGTAAACATATGGCCTGCATATGGCATTGCAAGCACACAGAGCGCATGCGTCGGTCGTTCAGAGATCTTGAAAGACAGAGATATACCCAGCGCTCGCTCTTCGATCACAAAGTTCAAGTGGCTGACTCTCAACAGATATTTATGAATATTTATGTTAAAACATATAATAAAGTTATAATTATCGTCGAACATAAACAGTCGTATGCAACTCGCCTATAATGGTAATTAAGACACTCGTATGGAAATTATAAAACTCGCATACCCTTGTTTCATAAAAATACTCGTGTCTTAATTATAGCCATTATAGGCTCGTTGCATAATGTACTATTGCATAATGAACGTACACAATAATCATCATCTAATAATACATAACTCTACGGCCTACATATATTAAAATCTAACATGGCGACCATCCGAAATATTTAGACGGTTATCAATATCTAATAATCTACTACAGCAATCAAACTGAAATTTTGAAAGTGTATAGAGGCTATAAGCCTGAGTTCACCTATGGGACGTTCAATAACCTGGCGAGCACAAATACAACATGGCGGCGACGCGAACTTTAAATATTCAAATGGACGTTTCATGCATTTTAACCATCCGAGCGCAGTGAAACTTGATACGGTATATGCTTATACAAATTGTAATCGAATGGCATCTAATTCATTTAAATTATTTTCATAACCACAAGATGGCGGCTGAGAGAAATTTTAAAATCCCGCTTTTATTTCTTGTGTCCTAATGATGCGATTGAAGTATGAATAAAACACCTACACAATAATCTTCATGTATTAGTACATAAATCTAAGGCCTATAATATAAAAATCCAACATGGTGACCATCCAAAATATTTAGACGGTTCTCAATATCTACGAATCTATTACAGCAATTAAACTGACAAAATTGTATGTTGATAGAGGCAATTAATATTTGTAGGATATATGAAAATAGGCTATTTAGTTCTTCACGGAACTACTTGTTTATTTTGTCCCTCCTTGTCTTCTGAATCATAGTTCTTAAAAACTTTATTCTCCACCGCCTGTAGTTTGCTGGCATTTCTCTTGGATTGGGTACAGGTTTCTAAGCTATATGTAGTAACAGGTTCAAAGAAGCTCTTGTAGAGTATTAGTTTTGATCTTAAAGGAACTTGCTTATCCCAAAGAAGCCCTCTCACGAGATGATAAAATTGTGCTCCATGTTGAACTCTACTCGTGATTTCTGCAGATGATTGCTTATCTGTGGACACTACACTGCCAAGGTAACAGAACTGATGTACTTGTTCTAACTTTCTACCATTCATAGTGATGTTAGTACAGATCTTTTCTCGACTAACGGGCATCTCTACCGTTTTGCACTTGCTTATATTCAGACCAAATTGCTTGAATATAGCATTCCATTCATTCAGCTTCTGTTGTATTTCAACCTCATTTTCATCCCATATTACAACATCATCTGCAAACACTAAAGCTTTAAACTCAGAGGTCTTATTGAGTCTCTTAACTCTCTTCATAATTTCATCCATTATAGTAATGAGTAAAAGTGGTGATCGAGCACTGACTTGCTGCACACCCTGCTTAGTCTCGAACCACTCTGAATAGCCATCACCTATTTAGTCTTTTAAATGACAGTAAATGTGTACATTATTACACTGTAACTGACGACCATGCCATGAACGGATCAGAGTTACGGTATCAGTGTGTACAATCTCATAAAAGTTGCTCGAGATGATGGCCACCAACCTCGATGTCATCGTGGCAACGACGTACGAGATTCTGTATGACCGCGCTACCTTCCAGACGATGGAGGAACTGCAAACACAGCATCAGCCGTCTACATGTTTATACCCATCCGTTCATTGGTTACCTGTGTAATAGCCTAGTGTATACATTTACTGTCAATAAGCAATACACATAAATAACTACTCAGGACGCCTTATTCGTGTTACACATGTTTACGTCCATAGCACCTTTGGTTGGCTTCAGAGATCACCTATGTCAATATGTGGCGGCTCGGATTGCCGGTATCCATTTGGCACGCTCTTACAGAAACACCCTGTATCTATAGTATACACACATATGCATGGAGCTAAATGACCATTAAGTCATAAAGCCTTTAAATGAATTAATAAGGTAAGCTCTATCAATGGACATGATGATGTATCTGAGGTGCATATTAAGTACTTTAATATCTATCTAGGTACTTTAATATACAGTATATCTGATGCTGGGGACTAGGAAACCTTTAATTCTTTTTTCAAAATACTTTTTTCCAACAGAAAGAAAAGCACACAAAACTGGCACAGAGTAAAAAGTCAAAAACGCCAAGGCCTCCAAAGAGATCTTCGCTCATGGCCTCCACACATGATGACGTGTGCTCTCCAAAGAGGCCTGGTTCGGGTCTTTCCAGTTGACGCCCAAAGGTGACCTAAGTCAGAGAAATTTACCATCAGAAGTTAAAATCCCACCGGGGTCCTCTGGAGCACAGACTAACTTCCTATCCACTCAGCCACGAAGTCGGACTTTCTAGTGTTAGCTAGATATTACTCAGTTTAAGCATGGTAACAAGTTCATATGAGCCCAATTTCATTGCATTGACGATATACTGGGTGGTCCACCAGCCCCCTGTTTGTTTGGACATACGCAATCCAACGAACTCGTATAACACAACCAACCTAAAAACAAATTCCTCATCCTATATCCTGAATAGACTAAGTCTGTACTATCTACTCTTCTCATGAGTCCATATTCGAGAATATAGATCAAATCATTGACTACTAAAAGATTTGCCTTTCAATCGGTCAACATGAACGTGCCCAATTAAATAGGGCGGGAAATAACACTTATCTAATCACATCTACTAACCTGAAAATGTTTACCGAGTCGTAGCTCATTTATGCAAATTAGTTTACAATGCTAGTTTGGGCCTTATTGCATAATTGTATCACAGCAATAGTATAGTGAGTTAGGGAAGGGAGAATGTTTGTGGATAGAATCGTCATTTCTCAGTCTTGCAACCTGGTCGATCCCTCCCTATATTATTCTGCTAAGGTCCCATTCCAGTTTTGTACCGAAAATAAGGTCCCATTGACACCAACCTACACATATGGGGTACCTACAGGTTCAGAATAACCCAATGCGTAAGCGAAACGCACTCACTTACTCTTTAAATGCCTCACCATTAAATAAATACCTTAAAACATGTACAGTATATTTACAACTAGCTGAAGTACCCGTGCTTCGCTACGCGTCATAAATAAATTAAAATGTGAAGGTGACAGTTAAAACAGGGGATAGGCGAGGTGCTGCGCAGAGGGAGATTAAGGATGGAATATTTTGTCCAACTACACCGCTCGGCGTTGACCGTGTTTTATAGCACAAATTTAGGTTTTACTCGCTAACCGTTGGAGTTACCTTTCGGATAGAAAATGTAATTCTAAACCTCGTATATGCCATCAAAAGATTGCTATTTCTTAGCGTTCTCTTTTTATTTGAAATGGAAATATGAAAGTTTGAAACCAAAGGGTGTAGTGACGTCACTAAAATGGTCCCCATAATTAAATAGTGCAAAGTATTGAAATCAAAAGTAGCCTATATGTTAAACAGGTAAATCAGCTACTTCCATGTAAAAATCATGTAAATCGGACCAGTGGTACTTGCGTGATTGAGTAATACACAGACACACACCATCTCATTTTTAGTCTCGCTTCGCTCGCGTCATAGTCGTGTCATATTGTTATTCAATGAAATGCAGGTTTAACCCCGTTAACACCCCTTTAGAACCTGAATATCCAAAAATCCCTCCTTAGTAGACGTTTTCGACATACAACAAATATATACCCAAAATATCATTCTTCTAACTTTAATAGTTTTGGTTGGTCGATGAGAGTGAACATCTAAAAATCCTTCCTTAGTGGACGTTTTTCTTCCAGAATTTCACCCCTCCCCATAGGCCCCTTAAATTGGATTTATGAAAAAAAAAAACAGTCGAACACCTATTTTATTTATTTATTTATTAGCTCTACCCGGCATGTATTGCAATGCCAATAAAAGAAAGTGTTGGCGTTGAAATTCTGTTTCTTGAAGTGCTTTTGGATACACAATATGTTTTTAGCCTATTTTCAATTTTGAAAAAATAGGCTTATGAGATCACCTTTTGTCCGTGTGTGTGTGTGTGTGTGTGTGTGTGAGGTGTGTGTGTGGCCCCCCCCCCCTAATAATTTATAAACGGCTGGAGCGATTTCAATGAAACTCGGTAAGTTCATAGTACTACCGGACGACCCCGACCCTGCCCTTCAAATTTTGTTACGTCTCACCAATCCAACATGGCGGCTGTGCGAATTATTTCACCACCATTCAATATCTCCGGAACTATTCCCGATATCACCCTGGAATTTATTACGGTGATAAAGGAAAGTACTAAAAGTTCACCTATGTGACTTTTGAAAAACTGGTAACTACAAAACTAACATGGCGGCCACACGAATTTGCGAGTTTTAAATAGACGTTTCTCGCGATTTAACCAACCAAACGCAATAAAACTTGGTACAGAATATGTTTATATACATTGTAATGCACTGGTATGTAATTTAGTTCAATTATTTACATAACCTCAAGATGGCGGCTGTGCGAATTTTTAAATTAAGTTTTTATTTCTTGTGTCGCATTCATGCGATCGAAATGAAAGTTTGAATAATGATCCTACGCAATAATTTTCCTTAAAAGGTACATGACTCTAAGGCCTGTACATATAACAATCCAACATGGCGACCATCCAAAATATTTAGACGGTTCTCAATATCTACGAATTTATTACAGCAATCAAACTGAAATTTTGTATGTAGATAGAGGCAATTAACATAAGTAGTATATATGAAAATAGGATTTAGTTCTTCACAGAACTACTTGTTTAATTTCCGTTAACTGCCTCTAAGCTGTCGTAAAATGGATTTACTAATTTAGAATCATTCGTGGGAGCGTGCACTTCAACTTTCCAAAGTTTCATCGCAATCGGATGAATGGCATATGACCGTATACGGGATTTTGTTTAAACGATTCGTGCGCTGTCGCTCATTTGTTGAATCTACTCGTGCTTTACCTATTGTGAAATGGATTTACTAAGTTGACACCCTTCCCTGGCTTGTACACAATAACTCATCAAGGTTTCATCGCAATCGAAGAAGGGTATATGAAAGCATAAGCGATTTTGTTGAAACGCTTCGCGCGTCGTCACCCATTTGTTGTATTTACTCGTGCGCTACCTACTGTAAAATGTTTTTACTAAATTTGAAACCGTCATGTAAGTGTCCACAACATCTCATCCAAGTTTCATCGCTATCGGACTAATGGTATATGAAGACATAGGGGACTCTATTGAAACGCTCCGCGTGTCGTCGTTCATTTGTCGAATATAGTCGTGTGCTACCTGCTGTGAAATGTATTTACTAAGCCAGAAATCTTCCTTGGAGTGTCCACGATATTTCACCCAAGTTTCAACGCTAACGGTCGAATGGTGTATGGCCTTATACGGGACTGTGTTGAAACGCTTCACGCGGCGTCCCTCATTTGTTGAAACTTCTTGTGTGCTGCCTATTATCAAGTGGATTTACTAAGCCAGAAACCTTCCATGAAGTGTCCACAGCATCTGACCCAAGTTTTATCGCTAACGGACTAATGGTATATGAAGACATACGGGACTTTGTTGAAAAGCTCCACGCGTCGTCGCTCATTTGTTGTATCTACTCGTGCGCTACCTATTGTAAAATGGATTTACTAAGCCAGAAACCTTCACTGGAGTGCACACAACATCTCACCCAAGTTTCATCGCTATCGGACGAATGGTATATTAACGCATACGGGACTTTGTTGAAAGGCTTCGCGCGTCGTTACTCATTTGTTGAATCTACTCGTGCGCTACCTATTGTAAATTGGATTTACTCAGCCAGAAACCTTCCCTGAAGGGTACACAACATCTCACCAAGTTTCATAGCTATCAGACGAATGATATATGAAAGTATATGGGGCTTTGTTAAAACGGTTCGCGTGTCGTCGCTCATTTGTTGAATCTACTCGTGCGCTATCTACTTTGAAATGCATTCACTAATTTTGAAACCTTCACGTAAGTGTTCACAACATCTCACCCAAGTTTCATCGCTATCGGACGAATGGTATATTAACACACACGGGACTTTGTTGAAACGCTTCGCCCGTCATCGCTCATTTGTTGAATCTACTCGTGCGCTACCTATTTTTAAGTGGATTTACTAAGCCAGACACCTTCCCTGAAGAGTACACAACATCTCACCAAGTTTCATAGCTATCAGACGAATGGTATATGAATGTATACGGGACTTTGTTAAAACGCTTCGCGTGTCGTCGCTCATTTATTGAATCTACTCGTGCGCTGTCTACTGTGAAATGTATTCACTAATTTTGAAACCTTCACGTAAGTGTTCACAACATCTCACCCAAGTTTCATCGCTATCGGACGAATGGTATATTAACACATACGGGACTTTGTTGAAACGCTTCGTGCATCATCGCTCATTTGTTGAATCTACTCGTGCGCTACCAATTGTAAAATGGATTTACTAAGTCAGAAACCTTCCTTGGAGTGTACTCAACATCTCAACCAAGTTTCATCGCAATCGGATAAATGGTATATGAACGCATAGGAGACATACCCACAGACAGACCCACAGACCCACCAACTATCACGTAACATCGATGTTTAGCCTACTTTCGATTTTTGCAAAAAATGAAAGTAGACTTATGAGATCAACACAGGGCGAAAAAAGTGTGTCTGCCTGTGTGTGTGTATGTGTGTGTGTGAGTCTCTGTGTGTGTGTGTGTGTATGTGTGTGTGTGAGTCTGTGTGTGTGTGTCTGTGTGTGTGTGAGTGTGTGTACTCTGAATGTTTGTCCCCCCTATCAATTCGAACACGGTGAAACCGAATTGAACGAAATTTGGTACAGAGGTAGAACAAGCAAAGGGCACCTCAGTGTCATGTTTTATATCGCCGCCGTCTTTACTAAAACTGAATGGCGGCCACTCAAACGTTCAAAACGTAAAATCAAATAACGACTAACCAAATCATCCGATCTCTACCAAATTTGGTAACAACATACCTTCGTATAGGATGCGTCTTGTGACCAAACTACAAGGTTGTCCGCCATACCATTTCAGGATGGCGGCCGTGCGAATTATGCTAACTTTATAATCCATATCATGGGACCCACCAGTTCCGATTATCGAGCCGAGAATCGTTTTAACTGTTCTAAAGGAAGAGGCACGTTCGAAATTAAAAGTTTATTTTGTAATACTATAGTGCAGACGTGATTTTAAAAAGCTGAGCCGATTCAGTAATAAGACAAGATGGCAGCGGATATCTTGTGCCTGACTTATATATCACTAATTTGAGTATTGCATGCAATATAGCGTACTGATACAAAATAAATAAACTTTGTATGAAATGCTTTATAAATAATATACTCCAGTGATGAAATCGTTTAGTGCAAATCATTATTTGCTAACAAGTTCTATGTAAGTCATTTTATATAGAACGATATTCGTTGACACAATTAGCTCAGTGGTAGAGTGTTAGCCTATCGGTCAAATGCCTATGGTTCAAACCCGGTCAGAGCTAGGTTTTTTGCTTGAAATGTTATATGTTTATTGTTTTGTAATGACTCAGACGTTTTAAAATTAAGCGTTATATTGTGCATATTATTGTGTAAAATATATATTTAATTAAAACATAATTCGCCAGCAGATTTACTCGAGACATCTAGCTGCCAAAAGGGTAACTGCACGCCGACCTACTTATTAACTTCCAGAATTTATTGAAAAGTTTCTTCTTCTGGCCACTAGAATGCACTCGCTCTGTTACGATTATATTGTTCGATATTTCACCACTAGATGTCACGACTAGTCTACTTGGGGCTCCATTGATTACTATACCATTGGCATTCTATGCGCATCGAATTTGAACAAGTAGTTCCGTGAAGAACTATACAGCCTATTTTCGTATATCCTACTTATCTTAATTGCCACTATCAACTTACACAATTTCTGTTTGATTGCTGTAATAGATTCGTAGATATTAAGAACCGACTAAATATTTCGGATGGACGCCATGTTGGATTTTATATATGTAGGTCCTAGAGTTATGTACTGTTACATGCAGATTATTGTGAACGTGTAGTATTCAAACTTCAATCGTATAATTAGGACACAAGAAAATACAAGGAGATTTTAAAATTTTTCACAGCTGCCATCTTGAGGTTATGGAAACAATTGAAATAAATTAGATGCTAGTGGATTAACATTCGTATAAGGATTTACTGTACCAAGTTTCACTGCACTCGGATGGTTAAATTGCGAGAAATGTCCATGTGAATATTTATAATTCGCGTCACCGCCATGTTGGATTTGTGATCACCAGGTTATTTAAAGTTTTATAGGTGAACTTAAGTTCATAGCCCCTATGAACATTAAAAAATGCAGTTTGATTGCTAAAATAGATTCGTAGATATTCAGTATCGTCTAAATATTTCGGATGGTCGCCATGTTGGATTGTTAAATGTATAGGCCATAGAGTCATGTACCATTAAAGGAAAATTATTGCGTAGGTTCATTATTCAAACTTTCACTTCGATCGCATGACTACATCACAAGAAATAAAAACTTAATTTTAAAATTCGCACTGCCGCCATCTTGAGGTTATGTAAACAATTGAACTAAATTAGATACCAGTGGATTACAATGTGTATAAATATTTCCTGTACCAGGTTTCAGTGCGCTTGGAACATTAAATCGCGAGAAAGGTCTATTTAAAATTTTCAAATTCGCTTGGCCGCCATGTTCGTTTTGTAGTTAACCGGTTTTTGAAAGTCTTATAGATGGACTTCCAGTAGTGCCCTTTATCTCCGTACAAAATTTCAGGGAGATACCAGTAATAGTTTCAGAGATATAGAATGCCGGTGAAATATTTCGCACATCCGCCATCTTGTGGTTATGTAAACAATTGAACGAAGTTAGATGTCGGTGCATTACAATGTATGTAAACATATACTGTACCAAGTTTCATTGCGTTTGGTTGGTCAAATCACGAGAAACGTCTATTTAAAAGTCGCAAATTCGCTTGGCCTCCATGTTGGTTTTGTAGTTACCAGGTTTTCAAAAGTCACATAAGTGAACTTATAGTAGTTCCCTCTATCACCATTGAAAATCTCAGGGTAATATCGGTAATAGTTTCGGAGATATTGAATGCTGGTGAAATATTTCGCACAGCCGCCATGTTGGATTTGTGAGTCGTAACAAAATTTGAAGGGCACGGTCGAGGTCGCCGGGAATAGTGCTATGAACTTTCCGAGTTTCATTGAAATCGCTCCTGCCGTTTAGATTTTATTAGGGGGGGACACACACACGAATCACACACACACACACACACACACACACACACACACACACACACACACGCCACGCACACACACACGGACAAAAGGTGATCTCATAAGCCTATTTTTTCAAAATTGAAAATAGGCTAAAAATGACAAGTTGATACTACGATACATTTTTACTTTTTATTTTAAAGGGTTTGTAACAGCCTATTTTGCGTTACTTGAAAATGTTATTTGAAGTAAAGAACGAAACGATTTCACATAGTAACTGAATTCAAGCCGTTGGTGTTAGTTCAGGTTATTAATTACTACTTTTATTTCAGGCAAATAGCAATCGAAAATATCCACATAGTTTGTATACACGCGTCTCTGTAGGGTCATGGAAAGATTTGTTAATTCAATTAGGGTTGTGAAAGCCATGCACAACCAGACGTGTAAAGACAAGCCTCAACTCAAAGTTGGATGTTGCCCACGGCAGGTCGTATATGTAATAATAATAATAATAATAATAATAATAATAATAATAATAATAATAATAATAATAATAATAATAATAATAATAATAATAATAATAATAATAATAATAATAATAATAATAATGTTATTGGTTTTACATCCCTTTTAACTACTGCTGCTTTTAGAGACATCGGGGTGCCGGAATTTTGGCCCGAAGGGGATCTTTAACGTGCCAGTAAATGTACTGACACGGCTCCCTCGCATTTGTGCACCCTCAATTGCCAGCTGACTGCGCCAGGATACGAACCTGCAACCTAGGGCCCAGCAAGCGGGAACGTTACCGCTGAGCCACGCAGCCAGTCCGGTCGATTATGTCTCCAGATCCATAACATTCTTGATATACTTCTTATCTTTCTTTCTTTCTTTCTTTCTTTCTTCAATGAAGGTAGCAGTTTTTATCTAGGTTGTGGCGTTTGGTAGAGGTAAATCGTTTCTAAGGTCTTCAACAAAGAATAGTTCTATTATACTCTTTGATAATAACAACGAGTTATAACTATACTCATACATTTAGGAGAAAGTAGGCTATATGTTCTTTACTGAACATCTTGTTATATATATAGATTTATTTATTTTTAAGCTGATTGATTTCCTCCGAGTTTCAAACTCCTCGCCTATGTCGTTTAAGAGATACACGCTCCGTTAGGAATCTTTCAAGCCCCACTTTTCACCACTTTCACCTCATAATATACACCATACCGATAAATCCTTAGACATATGTCTGCTTATTCTTAATGATGAGTTTATATGCCGAGTATTCCATCCCCAAGGAAACCAATCGGGAGATATTGTTATTCAATTAAATGCAAGTCTACCCTCTTAATACCCCTTTAGAATCTGAATATCCAAAAATCCTTCCTTAGTGGACGTTTTCGACATACAACGAACATAGCCCCAAACTGTCATGTTTCTAACTTCAATAATTTTGGCTGGGCGATGATGAGTGAGTGAATAAGTCAGGACATTTATTTCATTTATTTTTCAGAATTTCACCCCTCTCATGAACCCCTTAAATTGGATTTATGAAAAAAAAACGGTCGAACACCTAATTACTTATTTTTGAGCTGTTCTTCCCCCCTGAGTTTGATGAGTGACTGAGTTAGGACACTTTCTTTCCTGTTCTTCCGCCAGAATTTTACCCCTCTCCTAAGGCCCCTTAATTTGGATGTATGAAAAAACGGTCGAACACCTATTTACTTATATTTTAAGCTGTTTTTTCCCGCCATATTTCAAACTTCTCGCCTATGTCGTTTATGAGATACACGCTCCGTTAAGAATCCTCAACCCACAATTTTCATCCCTTTCACCTCATAATATACACTACATCGATAAACCCTTAGACATGTCTGATTATTTTTAATGATTAGTTTATATACTGAATACCACATCCCCAAAGAAACAACTCATGAGATATCGTTATTCAATGAAATGCGCGTTTACCCACTTAACACCTCTTTAAAACCCGAATAAACAAAAATCATTCCTTAGTTGACGTTTTCGACATACAGCGAACATATTCCCAAAATTTCATGTTTCCAACTTTAATAGTTTTCGCTGGTCGTGATGAGTGAGTGAGTCAGACAGGATATTTTCTTTGATTTTTTTAACCAGAATTTCACCCCTCCCCATGGGCCCCTTAAATTGGATTGATGAAAAATCGCTTGAACACCTATTAACTTATTTTTTTAAGCTGTCTTTTTCCCCTGAGTTTGATGAGTGAGTGAGTTAGTCAGTCAGTTAGGACACTTTCTCTCCTTTTCCCCCCAGAATTTCACCACACCCCATTGGCCCCGTAAATTAATTTATGAGAAAACGGTTGAACACTGATTTACTTCTTTTTTAAGCTGATTTTTTTTCGCTGAGTTTCAAATTTCTCGCCTATGTCGTTTAAGAGATAGGCCTACACGCTCCGTTTGGAATCCTTCAACCCCCCACTTTTCACACCTTTCTCCTCATAATAATACACCACATCAAAAAACCCTTAGACACATGTCTGCTTATTTCTAATGATTAGTTTATATGCCGAGTATCACATCCACAAATGAAACCACTCGTGAGATATTGTAATTCGATGAAATGCAGGTTTAACTCCCTTAACACCCCTTTAGAACCTGAATATACAAAAATCCTCCCTTAGTGTACGGTTTTGACATCCAACGAACATATACCCAAAATGCCATGTTTCCAAGACATTTAATTTTAATTTTCTTTTTTCAGAATTCCACCCCTACCCATGAACCCCTTAAATTTGATTTATGAAAAAAAAAACTGTCGAACAGCTATTTACTTACTTTAAAGCAGTTTTTCCCCCCTGAGTTTGATGAGTGAGTAAGTCAGTCAATCAGTTAGGACACTTTCTTTCCTGTTTTTATCCCCCCAGAACTTCACCCCTCCCCATGGGTTCCTTAAATTGGATTTATGAAAAAACGGTCAAACACCTATTTACTTATTTTTTATGCTGTTTTTTTTTTCGCTGAGTTTCAAACTCCTCGCCTATGTCGTTTAAGAGATACAGGCTCCGTTAGGAATCTTTAAACCCACACTTTTCACCCCTTTCACCTCATAATATACACCACATCGAAAAACCCTCAGACACGTGTCTTCTTATTTCCAGCCTACTTTTCACATTTTGCAAAAATGAGGAACAAGTAGACTTATGAGATCGGGCAAATGTGTGTCTGTATGTCTGTCCTTCTGTCTGTCTGTCTGTCTGTCTGTCTGTGTGTGTGTCCCCCCTATCAACTCCTAAACCGCTGGAGCAATCGAAACAAAATTTGGTAGGAGTAAATGTCTACACCCGAATATATCACGGCCATATTTGAAAATGATGTCAGTGCTACCAACTGCTAAAAAATCGCAATTGAAATTTGAGCTCCATGTTGGATATCTTGGAAGGTATGAATGGGAGCTATTTCAAAATTGGCACACGTATAGATAATAATATTGCAGTTTCATTTCCAGGAGGCCATACATGGCAGTGTTGCCAAAATGATTATAAGCCTGCTGATTGGTCCAATTTTAAATGCATATAACTTCTACACTATCAATTGGAATTCAACCAAATTTCGTATGTTGTATGTGTACATTACCAGATACGACTGAGCGTATTCTTGAGAACCACCAGGGCTGCCAACTGTTAATAAATGCTCCTAATTTATTTTATCCAAATACCAATATATCAAAAAGTATGCAAGCCGACAGCTTTAAACTATGCACACGTATAATACCTGACATTCGATATTAATTAGGAGTAACTTATATACGTCAGTGCTACCAACATGATTCTAAGCCTGCTGACAGGTCCAACTTTAAATTCATGTAACTTCCATACTATCATTTGGATTTCAACCAAATTTCGTATGTGCTATGTGTACCATAACAGATATGACTATGCGTATTCTTAAGAGCAACCAGGGCTGCCAACTCTTAATATGTGCTGTCCCTATTTTTGTTAACCTAATATCAATATACAGTATCAGAAAGTATGCAAGCCAATAGCTCTAAACTTTGCACACGTATAGTACCTGGCATTCTAGATGAATTTGGAGTAACTAATATACGTCAGTGCTGCCAACATGATTCTAAGCCTGCTGATAGGTCCAATTTTAAAATGCATGTAACTTGTATACTATCTAATGGATTTCATTCAAAATTGGCACAACAATAGATCATATTATTTCAGATTATTTCTGACCAATACATGCATGACATTGTTGCCAACATGATTTTACGTGCGCTGTTAGATCCAATGTTTAACTGCATGTAACGTCCATGCTATTCATTGGACTTCAACCAAATTTTGTATTCTGTACCTTAAGAGATGGAACTAAGAATATATTCAGTCATCAGGTCTGCCAACTGTAGTGCTCTATTAGGCAACATTATGCAAGGTATACAGTATTTCGAACTAATTAGAAATTTTGATATTAGCAACTTAATTTCGTCATTATTCTAGATAGGTTCATATACTGTAGAATAATCATTGGCATGAAAAGTAGGCTCTTTAGTTCGTCACGGAACTTCTTGTTAATGATGAGTTTATATGCCGAGTATCACATCCCCAATGAAACCAATCGGGAGATAATGCTATTCTAAGAAATGCAGGTCTACCCCCTTAGCACCCCTTTAGAACCTGAATATCCAAAAATCCTTTCATAGTGGGCGTTTGCGGCCCTTGAGGAAGCTGCACACCAAATTTCAATCCAATCCGTTCGGTGGTTTCTGTGATTTCGTGATGAATGAATGAGTGAGTGAGCGAGTGAGTGGTATTTGACAAATATATAGTAGACTAGCAGTAGTACCCGGCTTCGCCCGGTGGAATGATGATAATATTTCAGTCTCCTTAACACTCAACGTCATTAATTATATTTATTTATGTATTCATTTCTTACATTATCAAATCCAGTGACAATGTTTATACTTAAGTCACTATGGGAGGCTCTGTAAAATAATGATCATTCTCGTGATATTTGTCTTCAGTCCGAGTCGAGATATGTCGTTAGCGGTCCCAGAATTCGTGACATCTCAGTCGTAGAAGACTTTATGTGGCGGTTAGAAATATAATGGACTTAAAATCCAGGTCATTTGCCCCCAATGACGTTGAGGGCGTAACATCTAGGTAATTTGCCCTACTGATCAGGATGATATTGAAAATTACTACATAACTGACATATGAAACTTAGAAAATAATAGAAAAAGTTATTTTTAGGACTCATATTTCGGGAAAGACTTGATTATTTTTTGCCACAGAGCTCTCACTTAGATCGCTATCTGGTTAAAAGTTTCGTCTTGTTAAGGTTTAAACTGTACGATAAATGTCTCAAGCAATTCCTCCAAGAAGCTTCCAGATTTCGCAGTCGATATATCGTTAACGTTCCTGAGCATCCAGTTGTCTTTTCTTCTGACGCAAAACATCTTCTACATAGTGATGATGAACATAGAAGCGACTACTGGCACATGTAACTTATCAACGAATGGGAAAAATTGATACTTTAAAGGAATGAGAGGTCATTTGCCCTTTTGATGAGGATGACAATGAAGACTACTACTACTGAACGGGTATATCAAACTTACAAACTAATGGAAATACATATTTTAAAAATCACAGGCGATGAAGACTGTGGTGTTGCTTAGTAGTACTGTATAATGGACGTAACATCTAGGTCATTTGCCCTTTTGATGAGGATGATAATGAAGAAGACTGCTACTGAACGGGTATATCAAACTTACAAACTAATGGAAATACATATTTTTTAAATCACAGGCTAGGTAGACTCTGGTGTTGCTTAATAGTATAATGGACGTATCATCTAGGTCATTTGCCCCTTGATGAGGATGATAATGAAGACTACTACTACTGAACGGGTATATCAAACTTACAAAATAATGGAAATACGCATTTTAAAAATCGCAGGCGATGAAGACTGTGGTGTTACTTAGTAGTATAATGGACGTAACATCTAGGTCATTTGCCCTTTTGATGAGGATGGTAATGAAAACTACAGTTGAATTGACACGACAAACTTACAAACTACCGTGATAGAAATAAATATTTCAAAAATCACAGGCGATGAAGACTTATTGTGTGTGGTGATTAGTGGTATAATGGGCGTAACATCTAGGTCATTTGCCCTTATGATGATAATAATAAGGTAATGAAAAATGACTACTAAACGAACATGGTGTAATTTTAAATCTGATATAGGTAATTCAGATCTCTACCTTCGATGTCTTCCAAAGTCTGAACGTTATTTTCTGGCTTAGGCCTATACTCGATGCGTGTAGTGAAAGAGCTTATCGAGTACAGCTCGGATCCAAGCTGCACAAACCTGAGAATATCGCAGATGATGTCGAAATATGATCACAGACGTTTGGAGGGGGGGGGGGCGGTCCAATTCACATTGACCGGTGAATCACTCATTCTTTCGTAACTCTACAGTGGTTTGAGCAAAGACCCTGTATGAACATCAGCATAGTCAGCAATACCAGGTAACACGGCGGGGACTCGACATTTCTCTCATGTCACCTCGCGATGAATCAGTAAGCTATTCTCACATCTGCCCCCTCCTCCCCCCTCCACCCACCAGGGTCTCACAACTTGTGGGACGTGGGTTTGCGACCACGGGACCCCAGCTGAGTCCGGCATTGCTTCTACTTACTGGTGCCGGGCTCCTTTCAGTTCTCTTTCCTGTCGGCCTCCCTTGGTCAAACTCTTGTTCTCTTCCGACCCCGATGGTATCAGTGTATCCGAGGCCTAGCGACTCTTTCACTTTCCCGCCTTAATTGGCCCTTGTTTAATCATTCCTGATAGCCTCATTCTTCGAGGCGTCAGCCTTCTTTTTCTTTTCTTAATATCTCATGTCTTCTGCTCAAGACCCTCAAGGAGGCAGGGTGTATGTAGCCCCACCACTTCTGGTGCACCCTAGATAGTGCTACATCCTCAAGGGCTCATGGCTGGTGAATTCGGGAGCTGGCAACCCTGAGGGTTTCCTGACCTGGGTCCGGTTTTACCCCTTCTTTCCATTGCCTTTGGGACGGACCCTGTCCTCTTTCCGGGAATGGAGTGGTCTGTCCACAATTTCAAGCAGACAGTGTTACTCGCAGGGTACCAAAGGGTAAGTATTTAAATTTTGGTTCTGATCGGTGAAACGGTGTAGATTTGTGCCAAAGGGCCTACATGCAGGGAATGGGGTGGTCTGTCCGAAATTTTAGGTGGACAGTGATATTCACAGGGTTACAAAGGGTAAGTATACACATTTTGGTTCTGATCGGTGAAACGGTGTAGATTTGTGCCAAATGGCCTAAATGCAGGGAATTGAGTGGTCTGTCCGAAATTTCAAGCAGGCAGTGTTACTCGCAGAGTTCCAGACGGTAAATAACAAATTTTGGTTGAGATCTGTGAAACGGTGTAGATTTGTGACAGAGGGCCTAAATGCAGGGAATGGAGTGGTCTGTTCGCAATTTTAAGTGGACAGTGTTATTCACAGGGTACCAAAGGGTAAGTATACAAATTTTGGTTCTGATCGGTGAAACGGTGTAGATTTGAGCCAAAGGGCCTAAATGCAGAGAATGGGGTGGTCTGTCCGAAATTTCAAGTGGACAGGGTTACCCGCAGGGTTGCAAAGGGTAAGTATACAAATTTTGGTTCGGATCGGTGAAACGGTGTAGAAGTTTGCCAAAGGGCCTAAATGCAGGAAATGGGGTGGTCTCTCCGAAATTTTAAGTGGACAGTGTTATTCACAGGGTTACATAGGGTAAGTATACACATTTTGGTTGAGATCGGTGAAACGGTGTAGATTTGGAACAAAGGGCCTAAATGCAGGGAAAGGGGTGGTCTGTCGGAAATTTCAAGTGGACAGGGTTACCCGCAGGGTTCCGAAGGGTAAGTATACAAATTTTGGTTCAGATCGGTGAAACGGTGTGGATTTGTATACATAACAGACAGACAGACAGACAGACAGACAGACAAACATTGAGCTTTATATATATAGATAGTGTCAAGTCATTGTTATGCTATACTCGGTTGACAGTGCTGTGTGAGCAGTTGAGTAACTAACGGGATTTCAAGTAAAGATCCACATTTTCGATACCTGTAGTGTGGAGCGCAACTCGCATCCAGTCGGCCGTGTCTTGACTGGAGCTATGTTGCCATGGAAATGATCTGCCTTGCCATTCCTTCATGAGTATATCTTATGACTTTATATTAGCCTTTGCTCTAGTACAAAAGGACCGAAATCAGAAGAATGAGAAAGACTATCGAAAATCCATGTAGCCAGTGGTTCCTTCTGGGTCCTAAACTATGTGTATGCAAAATATGGTTGAGATTGGTGGAACGGTGTAGATTTGTATACGGAACCAACCCGCATACATTCATACAGACTTTCACTTTTATATAAAGATGAAATAATTAAAGAATGCAACACGGTAACCATGGTAACAGAATCTCACAGGTCCATCTATTTCAGTAAGACGCAATGCAATTCCAATTATTACATTACTGTGAAAGTTTCCAGACGGTTATCACTGAACGAAATTAAGCTGTAACATTCATCAATACATACAGTATAATGCGCTTAAGGGGGTCAAGGGGCACTCTAGAATTTTTTCACGCAATTTTCACGTGTGAGTGTGGTACGAAAGGTCTTTTTCACCCGACAATAAAGGGTCTCCGAAAACCACATTTAAAGGCCCTTAAATTAACAGTGTATGTGATATTCCTAGAAAACTAACTTCGCTCTGATATACCAATGAAGGAATGACAAACCCCTAACCACTGCACCAGTAGCTGAATTGATAAAGTCTGATTATTCATACCAAGGATTAATCAGTCATAGCATTCATGATTGAGATTTTGCTAAGTGTACTCTTTACAACTAGAATATTCGCGGACGAAGCCGCGACGGGTAATGTTAGTATTAAATTAAATAGTTATTTTTCGGGTGCCCAATAAATTAGTATTTAACAGTTCCCACCCTTTCTAAGTTTTTGCCGTGATTTTTTTTTTGAGGGCACAAACCGTTTGTAGATGTCATTGTGGGTTTGCTAGTGATTTGGAGAGCTATTTTGTCTTGCATATTTGGATCTGTTGATGCTCGTTTGATGAGCGAATCATGTCACTGTATAATTTTATCCCTCTTCTGTCGTCTCCGCGATCAATCCCTAGAGTTTGTACACGGTGGAAAAATATCCCCCAGTATTATTATTTGAAATGTCTAAAAAGCCTACGGATAATATAAGGTGCGTTCAAAAAGTAACGAGTCGGAGGCGGTTAAGCGCAAACCAGTGACGACATTGGCTAATCGTGGCGTGTGTAACAAGGTGTGGTTCCGACCAGAGCCCGTCGCTGGAGGGCACGCGTGCACGTCACGTGACGATACAAAGCGAACAGCAGCATGCATCAATCGTCCAACCAAGACCAAAACAGTGGGCCATTCGATATGCTTGCTGGTGTGGTTGAAGACTGTGGGGCACCCATTGGGCACACACTTTGCGCAAGTGCAGTCGTTCCTTCATGATGGTGTGCACACTTCCGGCGCTTAATCCGACAACGGCGGCTATGGCGTTCACTGTCAATCGGCGGTCCTGGGTTATGAGTGCATCAACCAGCTATGCGTTGTCATCTGTAATGCAGGGGGGTGCCCCAGACAGGGCATCATCGGCTAACGACACCCGTCCTTTCCTGAAGCGCTTGTGCCACGCCTTGACGCTTGCAAGGGACATGCAATGTTCGCCGTACACTTGTGACATTCGGCGATGAATGTTCGTTCCCCCTACTCCTTTCGCTGTCAGAAACCAAACAACACCGATTTACTCTTCGTTTGACGCCTCCATGTCACTCTTTGCAATGCGACTGGCAGCGTTGGACGATTGATACAAGCTGGTGCTCGCTTTGTATCGTCACGTGACGTGCAGGCGTGCCCTCTAGCGACGGGCTGTGACCTTCCACGCTCTGGTCGGAACCACACCTCGTTACACACGCCACGATTAGCCGATATCGTCACCGGTTTGCTCATTACAGCCTCCGGCTCGTTACTTTTTGAACGCACCTTATATATTGCATATTGTTGGATCACTACCGAGTATTGATTCAAGTGGTGTACATTTCACTTCTGTTTTCCTTCGTCTCGTGTTGCAGTCATTTGACGAGAAGAGCTCGGCTCCTCTTTCATGCTTGCGTAGCCATAATGGTTGATAAGTTGCGTTGTCATGGAAGCGAGTGAAGTAGGCGGGTGGGGGGATGCGGCGCCACCCCAGAGCGTCCAGACGCCGCCAACGAGCTGTTAACACTGGATACCGACCATCATAAACATACACACTGTTGGGAGAGACTAGGGAATACCAGATAACACATCCTCCTACCACGGGGGATGTTAATGTCCCTTTAGGTCCTGCTTCCTCTCTGAAATGTTTCACTGATCACTGATGATGATGATGTCCTTTATTATTATTATCATTTTAAATGATCTAGTCGACTTCGTCGTTATGTTACGGCAACGTCACGAAATGTACCGAGAATGCACTGAGGTTTGTGACGTCATAGTACCGCTTGGTGCATGTGTACTGAGTTCACTGGAGAGCTCTGGCGTTTCGAGACGGCAACGACACGGCGAGTGTTACGTCATCCAGCCAGCTCCCTCCTTTCACCGCGATGACTTGTAACTTTCTAGCGTTCTGATTGTTTCTTGATCATCTAACATGTCAAGAGGCTTTAGCTTCGAGCGAAGCGAGAAGCCTCCTGCCTTTCTAGCACTTTTCAGCATTTTTAGCATTTATAATTATATAAAGTCCAGTCTTTCAGACTAACTGTCTCTTTTATTATTATTATTATTATTATTATTATTATTATTATTATTACTATTATTATCGGTTTATACAGTACATATAACACATTGCTGGTACATTACAACATAACTATACGGAAACGTAATGGCGGCCACCCAAATGTTCAAAGCTTAAATCAAATTACTACTAACCTAATCATCCGATGTCTACCAAATTTTTCAACAACATATATTCATATGGCGAGCGTCTTTTGACTAAATTACAAAGTCACCAGCCCAATAGTTTGCAGATGGCGGCCATGTATGTGTGCAAATCGGTTTCCCCTATCAATTCAAAAACGGTGAAACCGAATGGAACGACATTTGGTACAGAGGTAGCAATAGCAAAGGACACTCTAGTGTCATGTTTCATATCGCCGCCATCTTGACGAAAACGTAATGGCGGTCACCCAAATGTTAAAAGTTTGAATCAAATTACGACCAAACTAATCATCTGATCTCTACCAAATGTTGCTGCATTATACCTTTATATATAAAGAATCATCAGACCAAACTACAAGGTCATCAGCACAGTAATTTGTAGATGGCGGCCGTTTATGTGTGCAAATCGATTCCCCCTATCTTTTCAAACACGGTGAAACCAAATTGAACGAAATTTGGTACAGAGGTAGCACTAGTAAAGGGCACCTCAGTGTCATGTTTTATATCGCCACCATCTTGACGGAAACGTAATGGTGGACACCCAAATGTAAATGGCTTAAATCAAATCACGAACAACCTAACCATCTGATCTCTACTAAATTTTGCAACAACATACCTTACTGTGAGGAGCGTTCTTTGACTAAGCTGCAAGGTCATTAGTCCAATAGTTAGCATATGGCCGCCATGTATGTGTGCAAATCGATTCCCCCTAGCAATTCAAACACGGTAGGACAGAATTCAACGAAATTTGGTACAAAGGTAGCACTAGCAAAGGGCACCTCAGTGTCATATTTTATATCGCCGCCATCTTGATGGAAACCGAATGGCGGCCACCCAAATATTAAAAGCTTAAATCAAATTACGACCAACCTAATCATTTGATCCCTACCAAATTTTGCAACAACATACCTTTTTGTGGGGGAGTATCTTTTGACTGAACTACAAGGTCATCAGCCCAATAGTTTGCAGATAGCGGCGCCATGTTTGTGTGCAAATGGATTCCCCATATCAATTCAATCACGGTGACATCGAATTGAATGAAATTGTTTACCGAGGTAGCACTAGCAAGGGGCACCTCATATTCATGTTTAATATCCGTACAGCACGTTGTATTTCAACATGCTACTACAACCAACATTCAATTATACTCCTTGAATAGGACAAAGAGTTGTAACAATACCCATGCATTTAGGAGAAAGTAGGCTATATGTTCTTTACTGAACATCTTGTATTCATTGTTTTCAAGAACACACTCTGGCTGATATTGGTAGTACGGAACTTTCTTTCCATTTAGAAGCTGAAACTTATCAGCCAACTCCTGATGCAAGATTTTAGCAACTGCATCATGCCTTTGTTTTTGCTCCGTCGCCAGGAAATATCTACATGCATATGTAATAAGCTGTATTGTTTCTAACTCTTGACAGCCGTAGCGGCACTTATCATCTGGTACAGCGGGATCATTTACAATGAACTTGAGGTAGTTCCTTGTTGAAATGACTTGGTCTTGAATTGCAAGCATAAAACTTTCAGTTTCTGGAAAGATCTGTCCAGAATTGAACCATTAGTTTGACGCAGTTTTACCAACATTTCCTTGACTCACCTCATTTGGATGTCTTCCGTGCAAAGGTTTTGCTTTCCATGCTTCCATCTTCTGAACGTCAGTATGTAGGTGGTGTTTAATATCTTGTTGGCATAAGACCAGTGGCGTTGATCTGTCCGCCTCACTGATGGCTCTGTGAAGTACCGATGACCTTGCTTCTGCGTAGAAGTACTCACTAAAGCTGTCTATCTGTCGTTTCATCTGGTTATCAATGTCAACGAACCCACGTCCACCTAGGCTTCTGGGTAGAGTCAATCGCTCTATTGAAGATCGTGGGTGGTGTTTCCTTCCTTTTGTGAGCATCGTTCTCATTTTTTGCTCAAGACCTTCGATGTCCGTTTTACACCATTTGATTAAGCCAAAGGAGTAGCTCAGCACAGGTACAGCATACGTGTTAACAGCTTTCACTAAGTTTTTGCTGTTCAAGTTCGTTTTTATGATTTGTTTTAATCTTTTGACAAATTCACCGAACAAATCTTTCTTCATTGACACAACATGGTCAATAGGCTTAGCTTGGTTTACTCCTAAGTATCTGTAGGTGTCATCTGCCAACATAGCCTTAATATGCTGTCCATCTTTCAGCTCATACCCAGACTTCTGTACTTTTCCTCTCACCAACTTTAGTGTCCGACACTTGTCCAAACCAAATCCCATTTGTATGTCTCGCAAGAATGCTTCAACTATTCTCAGCAAGTTTTCTAGATGTGACTCTGTTTCAGCATAGAGTTTAAGGTCGTCCATGTATAGCGGATGATTTAGCCAAGTACCAACTGTCTTTCCAATCTTGATAGAAAAGCCGTAGTGAGTAGAGTTAAGCTGTGAAAATAAAGGATTCATTGCCAAGACAAACCATAAGGGGCTAAGGAAGCCTCCTTGAAAGATGCCTCTCCGAATCGATATCTCATGTGTTCGCATGTTTCCGCGTGGCGTACTGAGACAAAGTCTAGTTTGCCATGCTGACATAACTCTTTCCAAGAAACTGACAAATACTCATTGATCCTATACAATCGCAGCACTGCTACTAGCCAGTCATGGGGCACAGAATCAAAGGCCTTCTTATAATCGATGTACGCCATATGAAGGTTTCGGTGATTTAAGTGTGCTCGGCCACACACAACTGAGTCAATTATTAGCTGTTCTTTGCACCCGTTTGAACCCTTTTTACAACCATTCTGTTGCACGACAATTATATTGTTTCTTTCACAGTGTGCATATATCCTGTTATATATGTTAGCCTGTTAGCCAGGATTGATGTGATGGGACGATATTTTGCAGGATCCCCTGTATTCTGAAGATCTTTGGGAAGCAAATATGTGATGCCACGTATGATGAATTCGGGCAAGCTATCAGGATGAAGGATTGCATCATTCATAACTCACCTAGTCGATCGTGGATGCTCCAGAACTTCTTATACCAAAAATTCTGAATGCGGTCAGGGCCAGGGCTTTACAATTTGCTAAGTTGTTGATTACTTCCTTAATATCATTCATGGTGAATTTCTCGTGCTGCATTTGCTCAAATCTTTTGGAAGCTTGCTGTTCTTCTCTTACCCAAGTTGATTGAGTGTCATGATGAGATGGTGTAGACAGTTGTTTGCCCCAAAATTCTTGAATTTCTTATTTAGTCGGATAGTTTATGTGCGCAGAAACCTTTATCTTACCTAGATTCTGATAGAATCTTCTCTCTGAGTTGGCGAAAAGGAAGTTATCTTTCTTCCTCTTCATACTCTCCCTATACTTTGCAAGTCTGGCGGATAAAACAGACAGCTTTCGTTTCAAGGTATCTAAGCACTCTTCATGTGTTTAATGCGGTACGTCTCGCTGTGTGTGGTCTGTGTTTTGTCTCATTATATGCTCAGCTTTCCTCAGTACTTTTCTTGTTCTTGTACCACGAACATATTGTGTCATTCTTGCAATATCTTCCCTGAGCTGTTCAATCCTTCCAACAAGTCTTCTTTCCCAGTTTGGCATCGATGGCATTTGCTTTTTCCGTTCATGTTGTCCAATACCCATAGCTCTCACAACAGTTACTGCACCACTGTAAATAATAGTATGAAGGGATTCCAGATTTGCAGATGCTTCAACATGTTCCGGCAAAACATCCCGATTCATGATACACACTATCTTTGTCAGCTTTCTTGAACCATTGACTTTCGGTATTTTCGGCCTGCAATTAGCATCAGTTCCATAAAGCTCTATGACTGTAGTCATCATTTCATACTTCAACTTTCCAAGTTGGTGATGATCGATAATTTGCATGGAATCTGGATCTACTTCTTGAAGGTACTGGCTATCAGCTTGTGGCGACTCCAGTTCTTCAGGAAAACTGTTCTGAGTATCTCCATTCACACCTTTCTTCTCACGCCGTACATTTTCTTTAATGGTGTTCATTCTGGCTTCAGGGATAAGATTATTCCGGAGAATAGCCCTCTCTGTTCGGTCACAGTTAGTTCAGGGTAATGCAACCGAAATTCAGAATGTAAGCGTTGCCTATAACCAACTGAAATCTTCCCGAAGTCAGTAACCCTAAAGTAAGTGCGTATTAAGGTTTCATTCATGACATTTGTCCATTTAATACGCTGTCGTGGCAGTCCTGCCTGGGTGAGCACAGGTGGAGTTATCTGTGCAGCACCTTCAGCAGGTGAAGTACTAGAAAATGATTATTATTGCATCCGTATACCGGTCTGTGGAGCGTAATAGAACTTACTTGGCCAATTATGTCCTTTTTGTTCTTCTCCAAAGTTCTCTTCATTTGCGCACTTTCGTTCTTCCGTCCAGAATTTCTTGGTCCTAGTAGTAATTTTCTCAAAGAAATGATGGTTATCGATTAATGTTCTGAACTGTAGTCGATCTTGTAAAAAATTTCCTTCGAAATGCCAATTTCTTGAAGGTCTTTTTTTAATTCACTAAGCCAGTTGTTACTTTCATTTAGAGAGTAAGGTTGAGAATCCTTTAGGTAAGCCTGTCATGGTTCACTCTAAGAATATGGCCGTAGAATTTCAATCAGCATTTCCTGAAGGTGTCAGTGATCTTTTCAGCATGCGGATCAAGCTCCTGAGACTTCCGTATCATCCAGATTCGTTCTGAGCAGACTGGACTCTTCAGTATTTTCATTTATAGTCTCTCTACGTCTTTAATAAGAGATCTGCCTCCAATGAACAAGGTTTCCGAGGCGTATCGTGCTTCAGGTTTGTTAACTGTAGTGTAATGTCTTAATTTTGCGTTCTTCGATACTGATTTTCTGTTGTATCTGCTGAACGTGATTCTGTATTTTATTATTGTTATATATTATATGAAATTTACATAAATATAGAATACCATCACCGTCAGGCTCCTTGCGAGCCAAATACACTGATGATACCACTGTATCTCAAGATGTTCAGATTATTATTAAGGTAAAGTACCGAAATAAGAGGCAGCCTTCTAATAAGAGATACCTAATTAATTCATCCAGGATTTGCTGCCTACTTTTAAAAAATAGCCTGAATTCGTTGTTTGTGCTTATTTGGTATAGTGCCCTTTGTCTTGCACCAGGAGCAAGTGGAGAGTAATTGAGAAGGTGATATTCTTTTGTTCAACCTTTCATTATTTGAAGTGAGTTCATCAAGGGCTCAATTAGGTGTGAAACGAAGTTCCTAATCGAATTGTATTTATTTCATCGTTTAGTCAACAGGACGAAAAATAGTATAAGCTGTACTAGAAACATCTTAGATTACTCTCTTCAAGGAGCCACGCAATTTCAGATTACTGTACCTTGAGGTCCTTTTAAGATATACTGTCTCTTATTAGGAGCCATATTCTTACATACTACATTGTAAAATCGTTTGTTTATTTCAATATGTCTGCTTCAACTACATAGGGTAGAAGACAAACAATCTTCAACCAGCGGAGAACCTACGAAGAGGAAAGGCAGGGATGAAAAAGCAACGTGGTTAACATCCAGCCTCTACCGTCAAGACACTGAAGGACAGTTTGGTCCAGGTCAGAAAAAGAAAGGTTGTTCCAGGAGAGGAGCAAACGTTTTGAAAATGGCAAATGACGCATGATCAGTGAAACCGCAACCTAGAAAATAAAATTTGAGCTCAACAAGCGAAGAAAATCCAAACGCTCCCTTTGTCAACACCCGGCCAACGGCGATTTCCTTCCAAAATTCTTTCCTTGACCCGTCCTGTAAAGCAAATACATAGCCATTGGTTGTATTAATAAAATTATTAATACAGCCATCAGATTATCAGACAGATTCCACAAACACCCAAGATGTTGTTTGAGTCTTCAGTCTTTTGACTGGTTTGACGCAGCCCTCCATGCCTCCCTATCATGAGCTAATCGTTTCATCTCTACATAGCTACCACACCCTACATCCGAGGCAATCTCTTCAACATATTCTAACCATGGTCTACCCCTACAGCTATTGTCCTCGACCCTTCCTTCCATAACTAAGCTTGCTATTCCTAGGTGTTTTAGTATGTGTCCTACCAACCTATCCCTTCTCTTCATTAGCAGTCGCCAGAAACATCTCTCCTCTCCCACTCGTCTTAATACCCCTTCGTCTGTAACCATATCTACCCATTTGATTTTCATCATTCTCCTGTAACATCACATTTCAAATGCTTCAATTCTCCTTTTTCTGTTGCACCAATAGTCCAAGTTTCACTTCCATAGTGCGCCTCGATCCAGACAAAGGCTTTCGAAAATGCCCTCCTAATACCTAAATCTATATTCAATGTCGACACATTCCTTTCTTGTAGAAATGCTTTCTTTGCCTGAGCCAACTTACCTCTTTATATCCTCTTTGCTACGTCCGTCACTGGTTATTTTGCTTCCTAAGTAACAGAAGTATCGTATTCCTTCAGGTTTTCACCTGAAAATTTGATGTCCATGGAGGTTTCTGATTTTTTCGGCCGCATTCCAATACTTTTGTTTTCCATTTATCAATTTTCATCATGAATTCTTTCCACAAGACGGAGTTCATACCATTCAAAAACTCATTCAAATTTCAGGCATGTCGGCCAAGATGACGATATTATCGGCAAATCTCAGAGTTGAAATTATTTCTCCTTGAATCTTCACTCCCACTTTAATTTTTTCTCCAATTTCCTTCATTGCTTCTCCAATGTAAAGATTGAAAAGTATGGGTGATAAGTCTGGTTAAGGCCTAAAAAAGGTTTTTCCAGGAATAGAGCAAAGGTTTTGAAAAAGGCAGATGGCGCATGATCAGTGAAACCGCAACCTAGAAAATAGTATTTGAGCTCATCAAGCGAAGAAACTTTCCCATTGTCAACACCAGGAAAATGCCGGGATGGTTCCTTTCAATAGGTTCACGATCAATTTCCTTCCAAAATGACTTCCTGACACGTCCTGTAAAGCAAATACATAGCCATTTTCTGCGTTAATAAAGTCATTAATACAGCCGTCAGATTATCAGACAGATTCGACAAATACACCCAAGTACACAGGGCTATAAGACCACGAAGTTGGAAAGCCTCTACATTAATCAACAATAACAACAATTAACTGAACCTATAGTGATCATTTGAAGCTTGCCACGGTGGGTGAGTGGATAGCGTGTCGGTCTACTAATCCCCAAGATTGCAGGTTCGCTCCCGACCGTGGTAAGTGATATTTGAAAGGCGGCAAAAATACGACACGCATGTCATACCATGTTGGCATGACAAAGAACCCATTTGAATTCAGTAGGCCAGGCTACAAAGGGAGGCCATTGAAATCCTGAAGCATACTAACAGCTTCAATCTTAAGGAGGAAGCAGAACGTGTGAACAGAGCTTGGCTTCCAGTCCTTAATCCCCTCAAGCCTGCCCTTATTGACCGTCGTAGACGAGAAGATGCAACAGACGAGCAGCCCTGTCCTTAATGCATTACTTTTATGTGGGACGCCGTTGCTATGGTAGCCTCTATGTGTGGGTTGTTGACTATTTATATATCTTCTGTTTACTTGTTTTACCTCGTTTAATGTAACCTGTGAACATGCTGAACGCAGTCTTCAGCGAAACGTCAGGACGACTAAATGTCCTTAGAACACGCCCTATAAGCCCGCGAAACAGACATTCCTATTTCAACGCCGGTCGTGAAAGTCTGAATTGTTACTCAGTAGGCCGTGTTCATAATGGCAAAATCAATCTCGGGAGTTTCCGCCAACACAAAGTTCATCATTTCTCTATTAGAACGTGCTATAGGGTTCAAGGAGCTTAGATATCTAACCTCCTTGACTTTCATAGTGATTCAAGGAACAACGAAATTCGACATGCAAGCTACCCACTGGGTGTCAAATTACAAAGCTTGCACCAGGTGCCCGAGGACATACGATATTATTATTATTATTATTATTTGAAGTTCCATGCGTATAATTTTCCTAATGTATCGTAAGTTAAAGCAAGCTCCTAAGTATTATTGCGAGAAACGGAAAGTGAGACTGATTAGTATTATGAACTTTACCCGGTGGAATTTTAATCTCATGCAAATTTTAACACTTTCTATTTGAGCTGTATGCAAACATCAAACTCGTCCATAATTTTGTGGCCAACCGTTATCAGTACCATCCCTACTATTTATTCAGCCACTGCCCGGTGATGACTCATCTCCTCCCACCCACATGTGCACAGTATTTGTGCGAGTTATGAGCCTGAAGGGGAAACAGTATCAATCAGGTATTTTATGAGCAACATTTTCCATCACATATTGTAACTTGATAAAAACATATCCAGGAAACATATTTCAATAGTTGAATACAGGGGAAGTAAAACTCAGCAATTTTTCTAGGTTTGTGCCGTGAGGTTTCGCCTAGGACACCAAGCTGGCTCATCAGCGGGCTCTTGGTGTTCCCGCCCGGACCCCCACAGGCTTAGCGAACTGCTCACTACCTTCCTTGTTATGAAGCGCACCTGTGCCTCTTTACCGCGAGAACTAAAATCTCAATCAGCAATAACCTCCACATTTTCACCGAGTGTGTGGATCTTGCTGACTTACGAAGAAACCTTGGTTTGCAGACGACACTCAAACTTATATTAGCCGATGACGCGGTGGCTGCTGATCACGTTACCCGCTTTATAAGTGAGAGTGGGTTAGGGCCAGCAATCTAAATTCTCCAGTGAACATTGACTCAACGACTTGTTCGTTTTTGAATGATAATGTTTTGTTTTTCCGTAATTTTTGTTTATTTTTATAATTTTTAGCGTACTTTTCACATTTTTCAAAAATGAGGAAAAAGTAGGCTTATGAGATCGGGCAAATGTCTGTCTGTCTGTCTGTCTGTCTGTCCTTCTGTCTGTCTGGCTGTGTGTGTGTCCCCCCTATCAACTCCTAAACGGCTGCAGCAATCGAAACAAAATTTGGCAGTAGTAAAGATCTATAACTGAATATCTCACGGGCATATTTGATAATGATGTCAGTGCTACCAACTGCTGAAAAATCGCAATTGAAATTTGAGCTCTATGTTGGATATCTCGGAAGGTATGAATGGGAGCTATTTGAAACTTGGCACAGGTATAGATAATAATATTGCAGTTTAATTTCCAGGAGGTCATACATGGCAGTGTTGCCAAAATGATTATAAGCCTGCAGATAGGTCCAATATTTAAATGCATATAACTTCTACACTATCAATTGGAATTCAACCGAATTTCGTATGTGCTATGTGTTCATAAACAGATATAACTGAGCGTATTCCTAAGATCCACCAGGGCTGCCAACTGTTAATAAATGCTCTCAATTTATTTTTTCCAAATACCAATATATCAGAAAGTATGCAAGCCGACAACTTTAAACTATGCACACGTATAGTACCTGACATTCTGTAATAATTTGGAGTAACTTATATACGTCAGTGCTACCAACATGATTCTAAGCCTGCTGAGAGGTCCAAATTTAAATACATGTAGCTTCTATACTATCATTTGGATTTCAACCAAAATTTGTATGTGCTATGTGCACCATAACAGATACGACTATGCGTATTCTTAAGAGCAACCAGTGTTGCCAACTGTTAAAAATGGTGTCTCTATTTTTGTTTCCCTAATATCAATATATCATAAAATATGTAAGCCAATAGCTCTAAAATTTGCACACGTATAGTACCTGACATTCTAGATTAATTTGGAGTAATTAATATACGTCAGTGCTGCCAACATGATTCTAAGCCTGCTGATAAGTCCAATTTTAAAATGCCTGTAACTTCTATACTAACAAATAGATTTCATTCAAAATTAACACAACAAGAGATCATATTATTGCAGATTATTTCTGACCAATACATGTATGTCATTGTTGCCAACATGATTTTAAGCGCGCTGTTAGATCCAATGTTTAACTGCATGTAACGTCCATGCTATCCATTGAACTTCAACCAAATTTTGTATTCTGCACCTTAAGAGATGGAAACAAGAATATATTCAGTCACCAGGGCTGCCAACTGTAGTTCTCTATTAGGCTACATTATGCCAAGTATACAGTATTTCGAACTAATTAGAAATTTCTATATTACCAATTTAATTTTGCCATTATTCTAGACAGATCCATATAGATTAATCAATGGCATGAATTTTAAATTTTAAGAAAAGTAGGCTCTTTACTTATCACGGAACTTCTTGTTTTATATTTAATTAATTTTTTGTGTTTGTTTTATTAATTTTTGGTCTTTTTGAACTTAGGTGTCCACCTGAAAATTTTAAATTCAATTCCAAATTTGTATTCTTTAATCTGTGTTAAGAGGGGCAGGTGTTCTCGTAGTTCCGCCCCTTAAAACAACAATAACTAACTAACTAGCCATATCCTCCCTATGATGGCTTTCATAAAAAATGGTATGCTGGCTTTCACGGCCAGTGAAATAAAACTCAGCAATGTTTCTTGTTAGTGCCGTGTCTTGTGTGGGGTTTCGCCTAGGACACCAACCTGGCTCATCAGCGGGCTCTTGGTGTTCCCACCCGGACCCCTACAGGAGTAGCGAACTTCGTGCTATCTCCATTTTTATAAAGCGCACCTGTGCCTATTTACTGCGAGAAGCAAAAGCTCAAGCAGCCATAACCTCCCTATGAAGGCTTCCTATAGATGATATATTGGCTTTCACGGCCAGTGAGGAGAGGCGCAGGTGCGCTTCATAAGAAGGGAGGTAGTGCGCTGTTCGCTACCTCAGTAGGGGTCCTAGGCGAAACCCCACACAAGGCACGGCAAAAACCTAAAAACATTGCTGAGTTTTAATTCACTGGCCGTGAAAGCCAATATACAGTACCATTTTTTGGGGTAAGTAACTTAGTTAATATACATACATTTTCATTTGAGAGTGTTTTGCCTTTCATCGTCCAGTCTAGTCTGCAAGTCTCTGTTTATGAACAAGTCGCCTCCAAAAAACCCTATTAGCAGTTAGCAATGCGACCTCCTCTGCGTCTGCGTCTCTCACTTCGAAATAATTCAACACAGCCTAACCCACGCCTCCTAGATACATCTGCTTCTCTAACTGTCTACATGATGATGATGATAATTGTTGTTTTAAGGGGCCTAACATCTAAGTTATCGGTCGATAATGGTTTGGGTGATAGTGAAAGATGAGATGAAAATAAAAACTATAACCAATACTAACTACAGGCTTACATACTAGAAAAAGAAATGGCAAACAAATAAAGGATAAGGCAAATAAAGGACAGGGAGAAAAGAAATGCCCTCAGACCTCGAAGAATGAGGATTGAGGGACTTGGAAGAAAGGAGAGCCATGAAAGGCAGATAGGAAAGGGAAAGAGGAGAGGGCACGCCCCAAAGTCAGAGGAGAAAGGGGGCAAAACGCACCCAGCTCAGTAATCCCTCGGGGTAGTCAGCTCCCAAAGTCACCAGCCGTGAGCCCTTGAGTGTGTTGCACTAATCCAGGGTGCACCAGAAGTGGTGGGGCTACATACACCCTGCCTCCTTGAGGGTCTTGTGCAGAAGGCTGGAGATAACAGGAAAATAAAAAGAAGGTTGACCCTTCCAAGAATGAGGGTATCAGGAAAGATGAGACAAGGGCCAATTAAGGCGGGAAAGTGAAAGACTCCCTAGGCCCCGGATAGCCTAATACCGTCGGGATCGGAAGAGAACAAGAGTTGACCAAGAGAGGTCGACAGGAAAGAAGACGGAGAGGAGCCTGTACAAGTAAGTAGAAGCAATGCCGGACTCAGCTGGGGTCCCGTGGTCGCCAACCCACGTCCCACTAGATGTGAACGCCTGGGGGGTTACTGTCTACAGCCGAACTCATTAACCTCTAGGTAATTTCTCCGGTTCAAGTATGTACTGCGATACGGGCGTGTCTAGGGAAATACAGGGTCTTCGAAAAAGGTGGCCTTAATGTTGATTTGTAATAGCTCAAGCTGTAATAATAGTACATTATGCAACGAGCCTATAATGGCAAGAATTAAGACACGAATATGTTTATAAAACGAGCGTATGCGGGTTTTATAATTTCCATACGAGTGTCTTAATTACCATTATATGCGAGTTGCATACGACTGTTTATGTTCGACGATAATTATTATAACTATTTTGTGTTCGAACATAAATATTCATAAATATCTGTTGAGATTTCGTCAGTTTTATTCACTGAACAGAGCGCATGAGACGCAGGGAATGCCTTGTATTTGACCATGGCCTCCTCGATTACCCTACTATGACACTAGGCCAGGCAGTGAAATGTAAATTAGAAGGCCGTGGAACTCGTTATCTAATTAGTCAAGCAACTGTTTCTTGAGCTCTGATTGGTGGGAGAAACTGTTTCCTAATGAAAAATAGTGTTATAATGACCATCATTATGATACAGTTTTCTGACATATAATAGTCAAGGTCGAACATAGAGATAATTTAATTATTTTTACACCAAAAGATAAAGAAAATCATACAGTTTTGTTTATCTATTTAGTAGGTTTCAATGTGGGCTTCGCCGGTGGCACGACACACATCCAAGCGATAGTCCGCCTCCATCTAGGTCCGCCGAATCATGTCAGGAGTCAGAGTTGCTATCACATCGGTGATAATTATGTTAATTATGCTTAATGACATAATCATCTTACATTATTTTGTCATAAAAAACAAGATGTTCAGTAAAGAACATATAGCCTACTTTCTCCTAAATGCATAGGTATTGTTATAACGCTTTGTCCTTTTCAAGGAATATAATTGAATGTTGGTTGTAGTAGCTCTTTAAAATACAACGTGCTATGCGGATATTAAACATGAATAAGAAGTGCCCTTTGCTAGTGCTACCTCTGTACCAAAACTTGTTCAATTTGGTTTCACCGTGCTTGAATAGATAGTGGGAATCGATTTACACACTTACATAGCCGCCATTCGCTATGTATTGGGCTGATGACCTTGTAGTTTGGTCAAAAGATTCTTCATACATAAAGGTATAATGTTGCACAATTTGGTAGAGATCAGATGATTAGGTTGGACGTAATTTGATTTTAGCTTTGAACATTTGGGTGGCCGCCATTACGTTTCCGTCAAGATGGCGGCGATATAAAACAAGACACTGAGGTGCCCTTTCCTAGTTCTACCTCTGTACTGCACCATTCAATAAAGCAAGGTTTTGTCGAGAGTCGTCTACGGGGTCGTGTTCAGTCCTGACTGCGTTACACAGCAAAGTTCGCTTAAAACAACATGCTCTAATGAATAGAAAGGTTCATGACAGAGGCTATACTAGAAATAAAATGAATAACAAGTAGAATGAAAGAAATTTAATGACTGAAAAGTATGTGCATAATAATAATAATAAATAAAAACAAATCCTCCCTGACTTTTACCCCCTTAATAAATAATAATAACACTGAGCGGTAGGAACTCGCTCGTCACAACAAGACAATGTGAATGCATCTTCACATAACTGATAAAATCATAACATAAGCATTTGAGTGGTAAGAACTCACTCGTCACAACATATGGATACAAGTCCATATTCTGGTCAAGAAGTTATATAATGTGTGGTGTACTGTTCGTTAATAAGAAACTGAGTACTGATGCGAGTCCGTTTACAACTGAAACAGACATGTTGCTTACGGAGTGCATCTTTTAAATCCCACTACGGATGTGGGACCCACCCTTAATTAATACACCATAATAAATACTGACACATGCAATATCTAATAATATAAACAGAATGAAGAATCTCCCTGAGATTCTAGCTGGTGCAGGAGCACACGGAATAAAAAAAAGAGCATGCCAGAAATAGGCCAAAAAACGCTCTCATCAACTTGGGAACATAGCTCCGCGCACCCTAACTTGACACGGGTCAAGAATGCATCAAAAATAAACACACCAAAAAATTGAACCAACAACAACAAAATACAAGCCTAACGGCTGATAAACGATGTTTACATTTATATGAAACGCCAGACAAACACGAATTTCGGTGGCTACCTTACAATTATGGACAGCTCCCATTTAATCAAGCAATACTCATTATAACCGATCAGGTTTTGTGAATTTAAAACAACATCATAAATTGCAGTAGGAAGCAGATCTCTTACTAATGACAAGACACGTTATCTGATTGAGCTCCCCCCTCTTGCATGAGTCACGCTGTCCTTCAAATACCTCTCTCAGTCTGGCCAGCTAAGTGCAGTTTTCCCTCTGGAAAAGTCAACATATCTCACGCATCCCCTGGATGGCGAGAAACAAATATATACCACGAGTTCAGCCCCGCGAGGTCATGAAATGGGTTGACGTGGAGCAAGTCAGAATAATCACCATGATATATTCTCGCTAGCACATCATAAAAATCACATACGCACCCATAGCTTGGACTGAATCTCAAACACACTCACTCTGGGTCGGCTCAAACAGATCAACAATACTGCGTCCATTGACCCATTAACAAAAAATACAGAACAAAAACTCGGGTGCAAAGTGCCATCCCGTTCAAATCTGCTGGAAAGCAACTATCAAAAACAATCCTGATCCGTAATAAATTTCTACTCACAAATAATCTTTTACCCTCCAAATTCTATTTTTAATCTCAAAATTAATTCAGTTCCATTTTTGTTGTAAGGCAAATATCCGAATAATAATGCTTGACCGTGATTTACGCAAGCGAGATCGAGCATCGGCTTCGCGTCTCGCCCCGTACAGTTAAACCAAATACAATCACAAAATATATAAAATTACACAACGCTCGGCTAGTCCCATATTTAATGTGTCAGCAAAACAAAACTAAATCTACATTACCAAGCAAGCAAACAAATATTTACAAAAAATATCCCATAACACCGTAGCTGATTTAATAAATAAATAAATTTATTTGGTACTCAATCCTTTAAACGGCGCCAAGAATACGTCTGCAGCCATCTCCTTTAAGATGTTTATCTGGTCATTGACATCTTCAGGCAAATGTCCTGCTGGTTCCCAGATCCATCCTCGTTCTTAGACGTCATCACGTGCTGAATTAAATTAAGTTTTGTCAGATACACACACGATATAATTCCTACTATATTCACCTATCAAGTACTAAATTCCTTGACAGTCTATTTGGTGAATTACTTCGATGAACTGGTCCTACTGATAGTGCTGGGACTATAAATAAATCACTGAAGTTACACTTATGATTTGACGACACTGTTCCATGTTCACTAACATGAAATATGCAGAGTATGAATCTCACGTCCTCAGACGCACAGAAATAAGTAATACGTTCCGTCCTCAGACGAACAAAAATTAGTAATCATCCTCGAAGCATCTTGGATCCTTATAAATGACACTGACTAGGGTAGGTGTGGAAGGGGATCTATTAAAAAATATTCCATAATAACTATCAGACTAGCATGCGATCGGTATCATTGAGTTCGTAGCAGTGTGGAGGTTACGATTATGCTGTAGCCGGCTTGAATCGATCGTGGAATTAATCTGTAGATAACTCCCGCGTTAATCTACTCGTGCGCGTTCCCAAGCCGAGTTCCCGCTAAGACAAGGCGTCTTGATATTATTGGCCTAGACTCTTGTATGTCTTTGAGCGTTTTTACATACATTTCTGCCGTAGGGAGTGGTTCACATGATGATAGACCAATTACCTTGTAGCATTCGATTTCTTCCTTGGCGCCAACCTTCATAGCAACAAGCCATAGTGTGCGTCCCCAAGCCAACATTCGCGCTAAAAGTTGCACCTGTTCTATGTCTCAAGAATATATACGCATCCTCCTAAAATACCACAGGAGCTTAAACCATTGTGTCCTCTCGGCCACTGATTTCTCAATATTTCCCAACAGCGTCTGGCTCTCATATCTGTTGTCTGTAGAAATGTATCAGAAGACGATGAATAATTATTAGAATCCTTTATATAGCCTGCGGATAAAGGGTTCACAACCCCCCTGCATGGAAAAAATCGAACATAACAAATAGTCGATTTTTTTACAAACATATAGCATCTGTAATCCATTTCAGCCAATCCTAGAGAAATCTCCCTCTCATCAGTCAGGTCTAGCCGCCACTCTCGTTGGAGTGTCAACACGCGCTCGTGTTTACTTCAGCTTCCTCATTCATTCAGACATTCCCCAAGCCTGCCTGCTTGTCTGATCGCCTAAGGCTAGTGTCTCCCCTTTCCAGTGTCCTTATCTCTCTCGCCCGCTCTCTCGCTATGTCGTCATCGTCAGAGCTCGTTAGTGTTTGACCACAACAGGCTGCTTCCTACGTACTCGTTCAACTGACGTACTCACTGACCCACGTGTAGTTGGATGTGCAAAAAGGACGTCCATATATTTAATTTGCAGCATTATTTTGGCGTTCCCAAGGTTCGCTAATATGATACAACTTTAAATTTGCCGCGTTATAGACAGACGTTGTACCTGTACTCAATTCTTTCACTCTGTATGCGTTTTTACCGATATTCCGTACAATACAGAAGGGTCCTCTCCATTTCTCCGTGCTGCCATCTTCTTCTTCTCCTCCGTTCTGCTACCATCCTCTTCTCCTCCTTGCTGTCGTCTTCTTCTAGTATTGACTCGTTTTTCGTATCGTACCGGTGTTTCTCCTCCCTACCGGGCTACGTTCTCTCGTACTCCGTACTGGCAAGCTTCGTTCGTCTTCCTGGCTGGCTGGTATATTTTCTTCCACTCCAATTTCTTCTTTAAAGGTGTCAGGATTCGACCTTCTATTTATGGCACGTTCCCAATGTCCTTGTTCGTTCCCTCCATTAGCGTGTAACTCTTCCAGGTAGCGCTGCGATTCGGCATGCCTGTCATTCCAATCATTTCTATAATTCCGATAGTCCCCCTGGTTCTGATATCTTCTTTCACGCCACTGTCGATTACCATTATTGTTATTTTCATAAAGTCTGTAGGGTCCCTCATTTCTCCTATTATTTCTCCATTGTTGGTATCCTCGCTGCTGATACCTATTGTTGCCCTGTGTATGTCAATCATTGTTATTTTCATGACGCTGGTGTGACCTATTTTCGTCACCCTCCTGACCTCGTCTTGGTGTTGTTGACACACTTGTATTTGTGGCCTGCGACCTGGTGTGTATTTGAGCGGGTTTAACCACCTCCGTTGTGTTTACAAGTTCCAGCTGTCGTCCCCCTCTTTGCTGCAAGTGAGATGTTGTCTCGTCAATCTGACGTAAGATTTGTTCGGCTCGAACCGCTGTGTCCACGTTTGCTGCTACTAAAACCTGCTGCACATTTACTGGCAACTGCCGTGCAATCGTCATAACCAGATCCGATTCTTCTAAAGGGTGATCCAGATCCCGAAATTTTAACAATTGTAGCGAAAAGAAATATGAATATTTTGTCTGCTGAGTCGACTGATATTTTCTTGAATAAAGTTCCATTCTGAGACTTTGTTGTAGAGAAGCCGACCAGTACTTTTTAAGGAACGCAATCTTAAAATCATCTATCCCTCCGAAAGTATACTTGAAGCTCAAGAACCACGTAAGTACATTTCCCGAAAGAAATCGTTCCATCAGTTTTAAACGACGCGCGGGCGGTATATTATTATCATTAAAAGAGTGATCCATCTCTTTAAGATACGCCTTCGGTGTGACACCAGAATTTTCTGTGAATTTATTAGGTTTAAATTCATTTGATCGAATTACTTGAACGACTTGAGGGTGCTGTTAGCCATGTTGAGGGGTAGAGGTCCCTCCAACGTTGTTGTGAAATCCCTCTGTGCTAGTCGTTAATGGGCTACCTGTCATTCCGTGCCCATTCTCCGCGCTAATTGCCCTCTGGCTCGTTGAGTCAACTTCCTTATCTGCGTGCTCTGTCTGAAATAACGTGTTCTGTCCTAATGAGCGCAACTCTGCTTTAATGATTCTGTCCGACTGTTCTTTCATTGTATTCTTGATTTCTTCCTCAAGTACGTTAATGCACGTATGATTTTCACCTACGGTCTTTGTAATAGTTAGCCGTTCTTCTTTAGAGTCGCAGCTCATCTTGCGCCAATCCTTTCTGATGCTATCTTTTATCGCTCCTAATTTTTCTTCCATCTGCTGTTTCGTGTCCTGCTGATTCGATTCTATCTTCTCAAGCCTGTCTTCTAGACGTAGATTATTCTCATCTATCGTACTCTTTATATTATCCTGGTCCGATTCTAGGTTTTGCCATCGCTCTGCTGATTGTATTTCTAATTTATCCATGTCCTTTATTAGACCGGTAATGCTTTCGTTTACTGCTGACAATTGTCCCTGGATAAACGTAGAATCCTCCTCCATTTTATCAAACCGCTTTTCAAGACCATCCTGTGCCGTTTTAACCTCACTGTTATTTACCGTGCATGCTAATTCTAACTGAGCTAGTTTTGCTAATACAATTTCGTCCAAATCATTTAATTTACGGTTGAACGTATCCTCTAATTTTTGTATCTGACCTAGCTGTTTGTCATTATTCTTACTTATATCAAGCGCGAATTGAACCATCTGCTGTGTAGTGTATTCTTTCATCTCTGCAGATAATGTGGCTAACTGACTCGTATTTCTATTTTCTTGCGCTTCTAATTGTTTGTTTATATTTTCATTTACTTGCGCTTGTAAGGAGTTACCCTGTTCAATTAATTTAATTTCTAATGACTCACTCTGCTCGGCTAATTGTGTTTTTATAGTGTCATTCATTTGAGCCTGGAATGACTCACTCTGTTCAGATAATTTTGCATTCTGTTCAGATAATTGTGCATTCTGTTCAGCTAATTGTGATTTTATAGTGTCATTCATTTGAGCCTGGAATACCTCATTCTGTTCAGATAATTGTGCATTCTGTTCAGATAATTTACTGTCTAATTTTTCGCTCTGTTCCGCTAATTGTGCATTCTGTTCAGATAATTTACTGTCTAATCTTTCACTTTGTTCTCTTAATAGTTTCTGGGTTCGTGCCGTAGCACTCTCAATAATCGCCTGGATCTCTGCGACCGTCGCCATTTTCACACACAAAAAAATATATCACTGAGAAGACAGGAGGATGGCATGCAAACGTCTCCCTGACACACACATATATAATTCTTGACATACATTTACTTCATTTGACCACATTCAGTTCATTTAAACTTATTCCCTTTACTCCCGCAAATCAATCATCACTGAATGGTTCTAACTTTACTTAATAAATTTTTAACCCCGCACATATTCAGTCATAAATTACTATCCAGATCTGATGTTAACACAGACCAATTAACAAAGTATTAATTGTCATTTAAGGCTACCAGCCTCCTAACATATCCATGAGTTTGACTTTCTAAACAAATCTAATTTTATATTTAATCAATGGGCGCCCGATTTCACGTACATTATTTTACTAATTACTTCAATAAACAAAACGTGAATCGTATTTTAACTTGCAAACTCGTGATTCTACTCTATATTCCATTTTCTTGGCGGTACTTCTCTTCGCCGTATTTACGTTAACAAAATATCACTTCCGGTGATCTCAAACAGTCAAAAACAGCAAAACACCACATGTAGGGTAACAGCTTGTTTATGATCCGTTAGAAAAGCCCAAAACAACGAAACGCTCCACGGTATGACACCAGCTTATCTATGCTGTCTATCCACCGTGTTCTAGTAGTTAACTAGCAACGAACTAGCCCCACTTGGCGCGCCAGCTTGTCTATGCACCCTTCAATAAAGCATGGTTTTGTCGTGAGTCGTCTACGGGGTCGTGTTCAGTCCTGACTGCGTTACACAGCAAAGTTCGCTTAAAACAACATGCTCTAATGAATAGAAAGGTTCATGACAGAGGCTATACTAGAAATAAAATGAATAACAAGTAGAATGAAAGAAATTTAATGACTGAAAAGTATGTGCATAATAATAATAATAATAATAATAAATAAAAACAAATCCTCCCTGACTTTTACCCCCTTAATAAATAATAATAATAACACTGAGCGGTAGGAACTCGCTCGTCACAACAAGACAATGTGAATGCATCTTCACATAACTGATAAAATCATAACATAAGCATTTGAGTGGTAAGAACTCACTCGTCACAACATATGGATACAAGTCCATATTCTGGTCAAGAAGTTATATAATGTGTGGTGTACTGTTCGTTAATAAGAAACTGAGTACTGATGCGAGTCCGTTTACAACTGAAACAGACATGTTGCTTACGGAGTGCATCTTTTAAATCACACTACGGCTATGGGACCCACCCTTAATTAATACACCATAATAAATACTGACACATGCAAGATCTATTAATAAAAACTGAATGAAGAATCTCCCTGAGATTCTAGCTGGTGCAGGAGCACACGGAATAAAAAAAGAGCATGCCAGAAATAGGCCAAAAACCGCTCTCATCAACTTGGGAACATAGCTCCGCGCACCCTAACTTGACACGGGTCAAGAACGCATCAAAAATAAACACACCAAAAAATTGAACCAACAACAACAAAATACAAGCCTAACGGCTGATAAACGATGTTTACATTTATATGAAACGCCAGACAAACACGAATTTCGGTGGCTACCTTACAATTATGGACAGCTACCATTTAATCAAGCAATACTCATTATAACCGATCAGGTTTTGTGAATTTAAAACATCATAAATTGCAGTAGGAAGCAGATCTGTTACTAATGACAAGACACGTTATCTGATTGAGCTCCCCCCTCTTGTATGAGTCACGCTGTCCTTCAAATACCTCTCTCAGTCTGGCCAGCTAAGTGCAGTTTTCCCTCTGGAAAAGTCAACATATCTCACGCATCCCCTGGATGGCGAGAAACAAATATATACCACGAGTTCAGCCCCGCGAGGTCATGAAATGGGTTGACGTGGAGCAAGTCAGAATAATCACCATGATATATTCTCGCTAGCACATCATAAAAATCACATACGCACCCATAGCTTGGACTGAATCTCAAACACACTCACTCTGGGTCGGCTCAAACAGATCAACAATACTGCGTCCATTGACACATTAACAAAAAAATACACAACGAAAACTCGGGTGCAAAGTGCCATCCCGTTCAAATCTGCTGGAAAGCAACTATCAAAAACAATCCTGATCCGTCATAAAATTCTACTCACAAATAATCTTTTACCCTCCAAATTCTATTTTTAATCTACAAAATTAATTCAGTTCCATTTTTGTTGTAAGGCAAATCTCCGAATAATAATGCTTGACCGCGATTTACGCAAGCGAGATCGAGCATCGGCTTCGCGTCTCGCCCCGTACAGTTAAACCAAATTCAATCACAAAATATATAAAATTACACAACGCTCGGCTAGTCCCATATTTAATGTGTCAGTAAAACAAAACTAAATCTACATTACCAAACAAGCAAACAAATATTTACAAAAAATATCCCATAACACCGTAGCTGATTTAATAAATAAATAAATTTATTTGGTACTCAATCCTTTAAACAGCGCCAAGAATACGTCTGCAGCCATCTCCTTTAAGATGTTTATCTGGTCATTGACATCTTCAGGCAAATGTCCTGCTGGTTCCCAGATCCATCCTCGTTCTTAGACGTCATCACGTGCTGAATTAAATTAAGTTTTGTCAGATACACACACGATATAATTCCTACTATATTCACCTATCAAGTAGTAAATTCCTTGACAGTCTATTTGGTGAATTACTTCGATGAACTGGTCCTACTGATAGTGATGGGACTATAAATAAATCACTGAAGTTACACTTATGATTTGACGATACTGTTCCATGTTCACTAACATGAAATATGCAGAGTATGAATCTCACGTCCTCAGACGCACAGAAATAAGTAATACGTTCCGTCCTCAGACGAACAAAAATTAGTAATCATCCTCGAAGCATCTTGGATCCTTATAAATGACACTGACTAGGGTAGGTGTGGAAGGGGATCTATTAAAAAATATTCCATAATAACTATCAGACTAGCATGCGATCGGTATCATTGAGTTCGTAGCAGTGTGGAGGTTACGATTATGCTGTAGCCGGCTTGAATCGATCGTGGAATTAATCTGTAGATAACTCCCGCGTTAATCTACTCGTGCGCGTTCCCAAGCCGAGTTCCCGCTAAGACAAGGCGTCTTGATATTATTGGCCTAGACTCTTGTATGTCTTTGCGCGTTTTTACATACATTTCTGCCGTAGGGAGTGGTTCACATGATGATAGACCAATTACCTTGTAGCATTCGATTTCTTCCTTGGCGCCAACCTTCATAGCAACAAGCCATAGTGTGCGTCCCCAAGCCAACATTCGCGCTAAAAGTTGCACCTGTTCTATGTCTCAAGAATATATACGCATCCTCCTAAAATACCACAGGAACTTAAACCATAGTGTCCTCTCGGCCACTGATTTCTCAATATTTCCCAACAGCGTCTGGCTCTCACATATGTTGCCTGTAGAAATGTATCAGAAGACGATGAATAATTATTAGAATCCTTTATATAGCCTGCGGATAAAGGGTTCAGTACCAAATTTCTTTCAATTCGATCTCACCGTGTTCGAATTGATAGGGGGGGACAGACATTCAGAGTACACACACTCACACACACACACACACAGACTCACATTCAGACAGACACACAATTTTTGGCCCTGTGTAGATCTCATAAGTCTACTTTCATTTTTTTTTGCAAAAATCGAAAGTAGGCTAAAAAATATGATATGTCATAAACATCCAGATTCTACTAATGATATTAAACTAGTTTGGATGTATTCTAAAAACTATCCGCAAATTTTCTCCAAATATCCGCTATCCGCACAGCCATGCTAAATATACTGTATCCGCATGGCGAAAAATTTTACGGATATCCGCATTCGTGCAAGGCTTTACACATAGGTTTCCAGACGCATTCCACACCAACAGAAATGTTGAATATCACGACGCCCACAGATAGGAAATGAACCATCTAGACACACCAGCGTCTGTTACATTGAAAGTCAGTGTTTTTCAGGAGCGGTTAGATGAGAGTGACAGCAGCTGATGTCAACATTCAACAATCTTGATGAATTGGAGGAAGTGAGAATGCCATCAGCAAACTTTGAGAGGAAGCTTGAAGTCTTCCACCGATCAAAGACGCGTGTCAAGGAGCTAAGAGAAAGGAAACGTTTTGATCAGTTCGTTTCATGAAGGGAACAAGACCTGTCAATTCTCGCTGATAAATTATCCTCCTCTTGTGTTCATGTGTCAACTCAAGAGACAGGTTGTGGAAATAATGATATCCTTATATGCCCAAGTTTATCGTCAGAGCCTCTCTCTTAATACAGTCCATTCCCATGTTACGTAGTGATTAGCGTTCTTGGCCGTCATCGCGGAAGCCTGGGTTCGATTCCCGGCTCTGCCAAGAAATTAAATTCTCGTCTGAGAATAGAAGAAAGCAATGTCAAAGGTTTTTTTTTCTTACGAGGGATTGTGGAAAATCTGCTTCCATACGCTTAAAGAGGGTACGCACTCTTCAAGTGTATGGGGCTCTTACCCACTAAAAAATAGTGACAGTCAGTCTGAAAGACTAGACTTTGTATCATTTTAAATGGTACAAATGCTGAAAAATGCTAGAAAGGCTGGAGGCTTCTCGCTTCGCTCGAAGCCAAAGACTCTTGACACGTTAGAAAATTATCTGCATAATACTTACCCTGCTTATCTTGTTTCAAATTACTCGCGAACGGCAAGTGCAAACCAAGGGCAAAGCAAAGTCAAGCGCGCGGGATGCCGTTACGCTCACCAGAGCGCGCGGGGACGTGCCCCTTCCATCCAGTCTAAAAACACTTACAGTGGGCGAAGTATTGGAGATAGAGATATGCTCTCACGGACGTTTTTGTAGAACTTTTCATGCTGACCAATTCTTACGCTCATAGTATATTGATATTTTTAACGGTTTGCCCAGCGTAAGCTTAAGAAGCGCACGGACGCCAAGTTTGTTTTCGACTTTTTCACTGAAATCGTTACTGCTTGGCTTCCTTTGATCATACATAAATTATTTTCTACAGAATCTTTCCTCGAGATATCCTTTACAGAATGGTGAAAACCGCATCAAAATCCATCCAGTGGTTCTCGAGAATACCCGTGACATCCAAGAATCGGGGATTTTTGTCTTATACTAACGAAGTAGGGATTGTCGGTGTACACATGCACCAAGCACTACTATGACGTCACACACCGCAGTGCATCTGGGTACATTTCGTCACGTCACCGTAACGTAACGCCAAACCCCAGCGTAACGACGAAGTGGACAAGATCATTTAAAATGATAAAACACACACATCCTTCTCCCATGACGTGTATATCCGCTCTCGCATTACTTCAGGGCGGCGTCGTTTATGAAGCACGTTATGCTCCTTCTTCCTTCAGTTCTTCTTTACTATTGGCCATAAGCGTCTAGATCCCGCTTCTTTATGCGCAAAGCACTTTCCACATACACTGCAACTTGATCTCAGGATTCCTGGTTTTGTAGCATGACATGGACAATGTTGTCTGGCGTAAGCTCTCCTTGCAATGCCTCCAAACATCTTGTGGCAGCCAATGTTCACATGTAAAGAAAGTATGGAGTGCATCATCAATTTCACTGCAGTATATGCACGCTGGACTACTCGCTCGCTCTATTATGTAGACGAATTGGCGAATGTATCCGTGACCTGCCAAGAACTGCGTCAGGTAATAGTTCATCTCACCTTGATTCCGGTTGACCCAGTCAGCCAATGATAATGGCAGGAGGGTAGGCCTACTCGCAATGAAGAGATTGAAATGAGCACTCTAGATGAAGCTGTTCGTATGAGCTCACTCACATGGTTGGGTCATGTGCAGAGAAAGTGGGAGGAGAGATTATCTAAGAGGTTAATGAGTTCGGATGTAGAGGTTAAGAGAAGCAGAGGTACACCTAGGAGGCGATGTTCAGATTCATTGATGAACGGTCTTAAAGTGTTTCTTTATTCGTGTCAGAAGTATCAATATGAATATAGAATATTAAATACAGAATATCTACATTACTACCATACATAAACAGGTCTATCATACAAAACAAATCAAATATTGAGCAAAAAATTTGAGAGCTAGATGATTTTTGCCCAGTATTGGGCGTCGTCAATAGCGCTGGAGGAGGCTTCAATCAAACCTTTCTTAGTGCACTTTGAAGGACATAAGCCACACTGACATAAATGTTGGATTGTCTGTTGTTCTCCACAGTCACAGAGTGATGAGTCGCTTGAGAAATCCCACTTCCGCAGATTTACTCTTGTCCTGCTGACTCCTGTACAGAGTCTGTTAAGGGCTTTCCAGGTTGTTCAAGCCTCGTTGTGTCCACGTGGAAGACTTTTCCTCGGCTCCATCCATTTGGAAAGGTGGTTAGTTCTTTATTTCCACATCTTGATCTTAGAATGCTCTGCTTTCCCTTGAGGTTTAACTGATGTACGGAGAAAACACTTTCTATATTTCAGCCTCCGTGTGGCAGGATGGTATCCATAGAGATGTAGATGATTGGAGCCTCTCTTTGTTAGCTGCTACTTCCCTACGAATCTCACCAGGAGCAATACCAGATAGAAGTTGGATCTTCTCAATAGATGTTGGTTTTAGTCATCCTGTAATGATCCTGCAACTGTCGTTGAGAGCGATATCGATATGCTTCTTAATGTGAGAGGTGTCGAAGAAAAGGAGGCCGCAGTGCTAACTGCTAATAGGCCATCAGGGAGGTGACTTGTTCGCAAACAGAGGCTTGCAGACTTGACTGAACGCTGGAAGGCAAAACAGTCCCAAATGACAATGTATATTAACAACTTGGCCATATCCTACACTTAATAGCAACACATTACGTACATACATGTTATTAATTCATTTATTAAACTATTGTTTTTGTTTTTTTATTTTAGGGCCTGTGACATCTTGGTCATATAGCCCCATGTACTTTGATTGTGTGTGTGGGGGAGGGAGGGGGGGGGTATTTTTTCTGATAACCTGTGGAATCAAGAGATAGAGAAATATGGAATGAAAATAAGCGTGGAGAAGAGTAAGACTGTAGTAATAACAAGAAACAAGAGAGAAGGAAGACAGAATATTGAAGTCCATGGAAATCCATTGGAAATGGTAAAAAGCTTTAAGTATTTGGGGAGCATACTCACAGAAGATGGTACAATAAATGAAGAAATTGGAAAGAGAATCCAACAAGCTAATGGGTTTTACCAGTGTGTGAGAGGTTTAGTATGGAACCAGGAAGTCCCAGAGAAATACAAGAAAGTTCTATTCTCAATGTATTGCACACCAATTTTGACATATGCAGCAGGTACTTGGACCACAACAAAACGCCGAATCCAAGCAGCCAAGATGAAGTTCCTTAGAGGAATAATGGGGAAGACACGCGAGGGATAAAATCAGAAATGTGGACATTAGGGAGAGAACTGGGTTCCCAAAACTGCAAGACAAGATAGAAACCAGTAAGCAGGAGTTGTACGGACATAGATGAGAATGGAAGAATATAGAGTACCAAAAATAATATTTAAGGAGAAAATACCAGGAAGAAGACAACGAGGAAGGCGCAGATACATGTGGATAGATACGGTGAAGGAAATCCTAGAGAAAATAGGAGTAAAAGAAAAAGAAGTATTGAAAGAAGGAAATGAATGGTGGAGGGATAGATAACTGTGGAGGTCCTTGATTCGCAACCCGACCCAGGGAACTGGAAACGGAAAATGAAGACGAAGAGAAGAACCTGTGTTATTGTGATGACTGTACCAGTGATTGTATTTGTAATTCAGGTGAGAATTGGGAAGGAGGCGGCCATGTTCTAAAGTTAGGAACCATCCAAGAATTTGCCTCGAATAGGAGTGGGTAATCTACAGAAAACTATTTTCAGGATGGCCTCTGCTCAGTTTTGCCTCACGACGCCCGTACGAGCCCTCACAATAGAATTAACGTTTCTTGGCAGAGCCGGGAATCGGAACCGCAATTCCGTGGTGACCTCCAGTTATGCTAATAACCAGGCCATGAAGTGGACTTTAACGATTTGAAAACTCAGATTAGAGAAACCGTACGAGAGAACCATTAACAAGATATTCAGTAAAGAACATATAGCCTAATTTCTCCAAAATGCATGGGTATTGTTATAACTCGTTGTCCTTTTCAAGGAGTATAATTGAATGTTGGTTGTAGTAGCTTGTAGGAATACAACGTGTTATACGGATATTAAAAATGAATATGAGGTGCCCTTTGCTAGTGCTACATCTGTACAAAATTTCATTCACTTCGTTTTCACCGTGTTTAAATTGATATGGTGAATCGATTTGCACACATACATGGCCGCTATCTGCAGACTATTGGGCTAATGACCTTGTAGTTCAGTCAAAAGATGCTTCCCTCAAAATGGTATGATGTTGCAAAATTTGGTAGAGATCAAATAATTAGGTTGGTCTTAATTTGATTTAAGCTATCAACATTTGGGTGACCACCGTTACGTTTCCGTCAAGATGGCGGCAATATAAGACACGACAATGAGGTGCCCTTTGCTAGTGTTACATCTGTACCAAATTTCGTTCAATTCGGTTTCACCGTGTATGAATAGATAGGAGGAATCGATTTGCACACATACATGGCCGACGTCCGCAAATTATTGGGCTGATGACCTTTTAGTTTGGTCAAACGATTCTAAATACTAAAGATATAATGTTGCAATAACCGGTTGAGATCAGATGATTAGGTTGGTCGTAATTTGATTTAAGCTTTTAACATTTGGGTGGCCGCCATTACTTTTTCCTCAAGATGGCCGCGATATAAAAGCTGACACTGAAGTGCCCTTTGCCAGTGCTACCTCTGTACCAAATTTCATTCCGTTCGGTTTCACCGTGTTTGAATTAATAGGGGGAATCGATTTGCACACAAACATGGCAGCCATCCGCTAACTACTGGACTGATGACCTTGTAGTCTGGTCAAAGGATGCTCCCTACATAAAGGTATGTTGTTGCAAAATTTGGTAGAGATCGGATGATTAGGTTAGTCGTAATTTGATTTAAGCTTTGAATATTTGGGTGACCGCCATTACGTTTCCAACAAGATGGCGGTAATATAAAACATGACACTGAGGTGCCCTTTGCTAGTGCTACCTCTGTACCAAATTTCGTTCCATTCGGTTTCACCGCGTTTGAATTAATAGGGGGAATCGATTTTCACACAAACATGGCCGCCATCCGCAAACTTTAGAGCTGATGACCTTGTAATTTGGTCAAAGGATGTTCCCAACATATAGGTATGATGTTGCGAAATTTGGTAGAGATCGAATGATTAGGTTAGTCGTAATTTGATTTAAGCATTGAACATTTGGGTGGCCGCCATTACGTTTCCGTCAAGATGGCGGCGATATAAAACATGACACTGAGGTGCCCTTTGCTAGTGCTACCTTTGTACCAAATTTCGTTCAATTTGGTTTCACCGTGTTCGAATTGACAGGGGGGGGGGGCAGACATTCGGAGAAGACACACTCACACACAGACTCACACACAGACAGACACACAATTTTTCGCCCTGTGTTGATCTCATAAGTCTACTTTCATTTTTTGCAAAAATCGAAAGTAGGCTAAAAATGCACTCTACCTGTTAGCCAGATCGAGTGACGTCAATCAGCTCTCAAAGACCGATCTGGGTAGCTATGCAGTCATGCGTCGAGACTCTCTACGTACTTGTAAGAGGAGTGGTTTCAAACCCCACCGTCGACTGTCTTTGAAATAGTGTGACGAGTGTTTCCGTTTTCAACTCGAAGGTAAATGCCGGGACGGTATCTATTGATAGGCCACTTTCCTAATACCTTTCCATTTCCAATTGTCTTCATTTACTTTATCTCTTATGAATTACTGTTATAATGTTTTCCGTTTGGAAGAATCGCCCTTCATCCACCTCACTCATGACCCCGAGAAGCAAAAATAACGTAAGGTAGGCCTACTAACGCAAAACATTGCAAATCACCGTAGTAAGAATGGCAGGCGCAGGGCAGTCGACCGCTGTGCTAACCAGTAATGTGGGCCACATACACGAATTTCGGGCAGGCGTACACGATAAACTCTCCAACCTATTCAGAAAGTGAGTCGTGCTTCTTCGTTGCCGAGGATAATAAAGCCACAAGTCATTAGGTGAATTCTCTTAGAGATATAGCATTTAAACTTTCCCGTTTAGGGTACCTCCAAAATCGATTTCCTTGCCCTTTGTACCTATCAAGTGTTCTCTTTTAGCGTATGGCTTTTGGTGCCGGGAGTGTCCGAGGACATGTTCGGGTCACCAGAGTTTCTAATGCTTCTATGCAGACACCCATGGGGAGAGCTACAAGTACCGTTACGTGTGGCATGTTGTCTGGGAAGGAAAATGTGAATGAAAGGATGATGAATTGGAAGGTAGTGGCTGTGGCCTAAAGTTAGGGACCAACCCTGGCATTTGCCTGGAAGGAAGATGGGAAACCACAGAAGACCATCTTCAAGGTTGCCGGCGGGGGGACCGAACCTCGTAGCCTCCCGGATGTGAGCGACTGCCTGCAGCCACGCCGCAACGACCACGGCTAACTCACCCGGTTCCTCCAAACTGTGTTCCAGTATAATTATATTATTATTATTATTAATAGCTATAGAAGGGTAATTCAACCCGAAGCACTATACGCGTCAGAGTCCCTTATCATTGGAGGCAGATTTAGAAAACAAGAAGGGAAATTCTTGGCCCAGTGTGCATGGAGGAAGCAATGGATGGAAAGGAGGTCTCACGATTCATACCAAGGTTCCAAAGAAATATCAGTGACTGTTTGATAAAAGTCGATTAAAATGTTAGGGACACTATTTAATCATGCCTCTTCACTCGATAAGAGAAATTGAACCTTAAAACAAGTAGTTCCGTGAAGAACTATACATCATATTTTCATATATTCTACTGATGTCAATAGCCTCTATCAACATACAAAATTTCAGTTTGATTGTTGTAATAGATTTGTCGCCATTTTGGATTGTTGAATGTATAGGCCATATAGTTATGCACCATAAAGAAAAATGATTGTGTAGCTTCATTATTCAAACGTTCACTTCGATCGCATGATTACGATACAAGAAACAAAAACTTAATTTTAAAATTTCGCACGGCCTCCATCTTGAGGTTATGTAAACAATTGAACTAAATTAGATGCTAGTGCATTATAATGTGTATAAACATTTGCTGTACCAAGTTGCATTGCGTTTGGATGATTACATCGCGAGAAAAGTCTATTTAAATCTTCAATTTCGCTTGGCTGCTATGCTCGTTTTTTAGTTGACAGGTTTTTGAAAGGCTCACAAATGAACTTCTAGTATTGCCCTTTATCTCCATACCAAATTTGAGGGTGATATCAGTAATAGTTTCGGAGATATAGAATGCCGGTGAACTATTTCGATCAGCCGCCATCTTGAGGTTATGTAAACAATTGAACGAAATTAGATGAAAGTGCTTTACAATGTCTATAAACATATACTGTACCACGTTTCATTGCGTTTGGTTGGTTAAATCGCGAGAAACGTCTATTTAAAGTCGCAACTTCGCTTGGCCGCCATGTTGGTTTTGTAGTTATCAGGTTTACGAAAGTCTGATAGGTGAATTTCTATTAGTTCCCTTGATCATCGTACAAAATTTCAGGATGATATCGGTAATAGTTTCGGAGATATTTAATGCTGGTGAAATATTTCGCACAGCCGCCATATTGGATTGGTGAGACGTAATACAATTTGAAGGGTACGATCGGGGTCGGACAAAATGGTGCTATGACCTTACCGAGTTTCATTGTAATCGCTCCAGCCGTTTAGAATTTATTGAGGGGACACACACACACGAATCACACACACGCACACACACTCACGCACAGACAGACACACGGACAAAAGGTGATCTCATAAGCCTATTTTTTTTTCATAAAATGAAAATGGGCTAAAAATCAACGTAATAGATGAAATTTTAAGTGACAGGCGTAGATTGCGATCGTTGGTGAACAAACATCATTTTGTTACAAATTTCCGGATGAGAGCCTCCAGTACAGGGTCAGAAGAGAGGATGAAGAATCATAACGAAGATATTTTGGGAAGAGAAGTAAGGTAACTTAAATTCATGTGTTAAATATGTTCAATCGCGCTCCTCAGTTGGGAATAACGTCGTGATAAAAATGAAATATTATTAATGATAATAGTTTTTTTAAGTTTTTCGAGGGAAATCTTCAAGGGGACCAAGTACTCCCTATACGAACAATGTTAATTTAGTAAAACTTGGGGGAGCTCATCTTCCAAAGTATTGCAGATAGAGCAGTGAAATTTGATATTGTTGTAACAGTTGCCTTTATCTCTGTGTTAAATGCATTTTAAACAAAATTAGTTCATCCATTTTATTTTATATTTTACTTTTTTCATGTAAGTAAAAAAAACTAATTTTTTTCTTGCACATGAATTTTTTATGAGCAAAGTATGAATTAGTTTATAATGAATTTGTGTTTAACATGGAGATCAGTGTTAGTTTTAAAAGTGGTATTAGTTTTACCCTTGTATATTTCGTAGTTTCCAGGATGAGCACCCCACACCAAAAAAAAATAATGTTTCCAGATATTTAACTTCAAAGTTAAGTTAGAAAAGAACATGTGCTTTTTGTGGTTTAGAACTTTCCAGCTCCATACTCTGGATCATCCATATCTTCCTTCCTCCGTTTGGCTCCTCTCCTTTTCTTTCTTGCTAATTTGGTCATCTGTTGTGCCTGTCGATCAGCATTTTTCACACGCACGTCATCCATTTTCTGAAGCTGATGTATGGTGTTTAGGCCTGGTTCAATCCCTAGGTGGGCAAGCACTTGTGCTTTTCCAATGTTTCCCATGTTGAAGCACAGAACACTTTCCAGCACCCCAATTTTAAGGGTATCATACCCAACAAACATATTCTTGGGTATTATAGTCCATATAATGTTGTTAAACGACTCATTCGGGTTCTGGGTTTTGCCATGTAAGCATTTTCTTAGCAGGTCTGGTTGAGCCAAATCCCGATATATGGGTTTTATGGCATGTAAAATAGGTTCAGGAAGGCCATGGTGCTTGTAGTTTGCCCTTTCAGAAGAATTATACTTACACCATGAATCTGTTGGGCAGAGTCCATGTTGAGGTTGATTGTCTGTCGAGAGCTTATGAAAATATGTGCACCACACTGCTTTTCTCATCTTTTCCAAGTCATGCACATTTTCTCTTATTGATACTCCCTTTCACAATAATCACATTTTATACATATGACACTAGCAAGGCCCATTCGTTTGTCAGTGTCTTCATGCACAGATATGCAATCCACATGATTACAATACTTACACTCTACAAATTGTCTCAAAGCTTTAGACAGCAGTTCAATATCTACAAACTGAAAACCTGTGGTCACTTTATTTACATCTGTATTAATGTTGCCAAATTTATTAAACATAGATCTTGAAGAAGAAACTTTCCTCCTTGATGCACTTGTAGGACTATCTGTACAGTCAGAGTGGACCCACTGTTGCTTGTAGGTCTAACCTCACTTTCAATATTATTTCCTTCACTGTTTCTTACACTTCCACTACCTGCACCACTACATTTATTACTTCTTAAAGATGTATTCTTGTTCTTATACTGATTTCCATGAGTTTTTCTTCGGCCAAATTTCTTAACATTACCCATTTTTCTCCGGCAAACAAGATAATATGGTTTGTATCAAAACAAATAACTGCCTGTGTTATGGATCAAAATAAACCAACTCCCTGTGTAAAAACAAAAGAAGGTGACATAAAGACAGTAGGACCAACTTCAGCTACGTTAATTCCTCTTTAAAACGAGGGTACGCACATCAATCTGACACAAAAAGTAACGGAATAGAAGTTGATAAAGTGAACTTCATATGAAAAGGGGCGTCACCAAGGTTACAAGCATGCACTAATTGTTAAAAATGAGACATTTCCAGATGGATTTAGGATATGAAACTCTAGAATTACATTTATTAGACATCCCTCAGCATGAAAAAGAAAAAAAAGAAAAATAAAAAAATTCATCCCGTTTAAGGGTACCGGTACTTGGTTCCCTTGGCCACCCCGGAAATGCCTGTTCAGCCTTACTTCAGGGTGGAGCCACTGTTACGACCAGAGGTCTCAGTCAATTTCAATAAACGTGATGATAATGAAATTACTCATCAACATCTTCACTGTCCTCATCAACCAATCTTCTTGGTTCCTCCTCTTTTTTTGTTTTCAGCAGCTCAGAGATGTAGACAGCAATCTGTGCCCAACTTTCTCTGCTGCTGCGCATTTTATCCACCACATTGTCAGCAGGGGCGTGTATAGAAAATATATTTTTTTTTTTTGGGGGGGGGGGGGGTGGGGGGAGCTGGCTATCCTGGAAAATTGTGAGTATTCTCAGGGGATTGTCACCGCAAAATACCCAGAAATATCAACCAATATCTTAGAGCATATAACTTTGTGTAATTATTTTAGATGAGATTCAAAGTTTATATAGCCTACAATATTACTGGCAATACAAAAATGTTGTAAAATACAACACAACACACATATAAAATGTTATACTTAATGAACTTTCTATTATGGTCTATGGAGTATAAATGGCAAATATCTAAATATTTGTCAATTTACTAAGTAGAAAGGTAAACAGTTTTTTTTAAATGCATTTCTCAAAAAAACATACTGAGGAATTCACAGATTTACCTCACAAGGCTGAGTGTAACCCGTTCCAGCCCTCAGACTAGATTTAAAATTTGCTGGCAGAGCCGGGAATCGAATTCGGATCTCCGGGGCGGCAGCGAAGAATGCTACCCACTACATCACGAGTTAGTATAATTTCAATTTTAATATTGTTTATAACTTAGCCGATAAGTTAAGATTAGGGTACAACCAAATTTACAATTATGTTATGCTCTTACCAAAGCAGCACTTTCTTAATTTTTATTGGCTTTTTTCGGGGGGGGGGGGGGGGAGGGGCTGGAGCCCCCTCAGCACCCCCCTTATATACACCCCTGATTGTCTGGTGTAATGACTCCAACTATTGTCTCCAGAAGCCTTCGAAGATTTCTCCACCTCAAGCATGCAAAAAACGTGTGCTGAACGTCATCCCATTGATCATCACAATAACGACACCGTGAACTTGGTGAAATTCCCATTCGATAATAATAGTAATAATAATAATAATAATAATAATAATAATAATAATAATAATAAAAGCCAATTTACAGAAAAAGTTCTTTAATCGAGTGGATATGGTTTTGAAATCATACTTGGATGCAGGCAAGAAGATCAAAGCCCTTAACACCTGGGCAGTACCTGTACTTACGTATTCGTTCGGGATCGTTAAGTGGTCAAAGACAGATTTAGAGCAGATAGAACGGAGAGTACGAGTCTCAATGACAAAATATCGGCTTCATCATCCAAAGGCAGCGATAGAGCGTATCACACTACCACGGAGCGAAGACGGTCGAGGGGTCATTGATCTCGCAATCGCCCAAAGTAAACAAGTGGAACGTCTGCGACAGTACTTCTTTGGCGCAAGAAATACTCCTCTGTATGAAGTCATTGTTGAAAGTGATAAGAGATTCACACCCCTACGACTTGCAGACATGCAATATGACACAAAAGAGCACGTTACTTCGTTTGAACAGCGCCAGATGGCATGGTTAAGAAAAGAACTGCATGGTGTACACCCTCACTTGCTCAGCCAACATCATGTCGACCGATCATTGTCGAACTTATGGTTGAAGCATGGTTCGCTCTTCAGTGAAACTGAGGGATTTGTAATTGCGATACAGGATCGTGTCATTGCAACCAAAAATTATAGAAAGCACATCCTTAAAGAGAATGTAGCAGATGATCGATGTCGTAGATGCACCTCAGCGCTGGAAACCATCGATCATATCATCGGTGGCTGCTCTACGCTGGCTGGTATAGAGTATACCAAGACGCACAATGATGTTGCTAAGATCTTACATCAAGAGCTCGCTATAAAATCTGGACTTCTAGATACGTGCATTGTGTACTACAATTACCAGCCTGCCAACGTGCTTGAAAATGAGCATTATAAGATGTATTGGGATAGACCTATTTTAACCGACCAGAAAATCTTGGCTAATCGACCTGATATTGTCTATCTCAATAAAAGAGAGCAAAAGGCCTACTTGATAGACGTTGCTGTCCCACTTAGCCAAAATATGCAAACTACCCAAGCTAAAAAGACAAACAAGTACGCACCGTTGGCGGAAGAAATACGAAAACTGTGGGGATTAAAATGCGTGAGGATTTTGCCGGTGGTGATCTCTTCCACGGGAGTTGTTCCAAAGACGTTGGCAATGGCTTTGGAGGATCTGAAAATGAAACATCTGATTGCCAGAATACAGAAGGCAGTGCTGCTGGATACGTGCCATATTGTTAGGTTATTTTTATCCCAGTAATAGGTTTACAGGGTTCTTGATTAACAAATCCGTACCTTGTAAACTGAATTGTACCATAATTATGAGAAATTAAAGATAATAATAATAATAATAATGGTTTCATGTCACGGATTAACAAAATGGAAATTGCTTACCATTTAAACCAAGATATTTACAAAACACGATCAATGTCCTCCAAGGCCAAACTGAGGCACTTCGTTACCGTTATTCACCCGAAGGCGTTATATGCATCAGAATGCCTGGCGATGAATAAGAAAAACCTGGCAGAAAAACAGGAAGCCAAAGGGAGGAAGAGTTTGATAAAGATCTTGGGCCCGGTCAAGGAACGAAGAGAGTATAGAAGACGAAATAACGATGACATTTATCTACATGTGGAGAAAATAACGAACATCATACGTAAAAAAAAGACTCTCCTTTTATGGCCATTTAATACGAACGAGCTCCGGAAGATTGTCCAATCGAATCTGTGCCTACTTTGTGGGAAATAAAACTAAAGGGATCTGGTTTACAGAGGTGGAAAAAGACCTACAAGAACTGGGGATATCACATGAGGACATCTTGGAAAGTGACTCTAGGAAGAAGAAACTTGGGGAAATACAGAGTTTTCAGCCCAGACCCATATTGAAAACCGACAAGAAGTTCACCGAAGAAGAATGCGGGAATACTGGGCCAATGTGTAAGAACGAGGGAAAATGCAGTTGAAATAACGTGGTCCATAGAAGACCGAAACAATTATAAAATATTAATAATAAGAATAATAATAATTATAATAATAATAATGGATTATTTCAGCTATTAGGTCATGTAATGCAGACATAGTAAAATATGTAAGTAGATGGAAGCTAGAGAATTACAATTTCTGACCCCAGCGAGTCCAATCCCGCTAGGGTCACACAATGTGATGGGTGTGTATTCAATTTGACTGATAAACTGTGCTTCTGTTTTATCATCTTAAATGATCTTGTCGACTTCGTCGGTACGCTGGGGACTGGCGTTACGTTACGGTGACGGGACGAAATGTACCCAGATGCACTGAGGTGTCTGACGTCATAGTATCGCTTGGTGCATGTGTTCCCCGACAATCTCTACTTCGTTAGTATAAGACAAAAATCCCCGATTCTTGGATGTCACGGGTAATTTCGAGAACCACTGGATGGATTTTGATGCGGTTTTCACCATTATCTAAAGGATATCTCGAGGAAAGATTCTGTAGAAAATAATTTATATATGATCAAAGGAAGCCAAGCAGTAACGATTTCAGTGAAAAAGTCGAAAACAAACTTGGCGTCCGTGCGCTTCTTAAGCTTACACTGGGCAAACCGTTAAACATATCAATATACTATGAGCGTAAGAATTGATCAGCATGAAAAGTTCTACAAAAAAGTCCGCGAGAGCATATCTCTATCTTCAATACATCACCCACTATAAGTGTTTTTAGACTGGATGGAAGGGGCAAGTCCTCGCGCGTTCTAATGAGCGTGCGGCATTCCGCGCGCTTCACCTTGCTTTGTCCTTGGTTTGCACATGCCGTTCGCAAGTATTTTGAAACAAGATAAGCTAGATAAGTATTATTCAGATAATTTTCTAACAAGTCAAGAGTCATTGGCATTTGTAGCATTTAAAATGATACAAAGTCTAGTCTTTCAGACCTACTGTCACTTTTTACTGTTATAGTGTGTCTAAATGTATTTGCTAAGGGACAGGATTTGGGGTAGATGCCCCTAATAGTAGACAAACACTATTTCGTATGTTGTAGTTTTAGTATTTTACCATCATCACAGGTAGGTCATTTCCGCATATTAGTTTACAATTCTACTGTAGTTTAGGGCCCACTGCTTATGTGTATCACAGCAATAATAGCTACACCTTCATAGATTAGTTGGGAGAAGAAGACTGTTTTTTTAATGGCATCGTCATTTCTATGTTTTGCAGCATTAAAATAAAGAGCTTAGTTCTTTTTTCGGGTGCATAATACCTAAATAATTATCTATAGTAATTACCACACTTGCTAAGTTTTCTGACATTTTTTTTAATGTTTGTCTTTGGAGGGCAGCGACTATCTGTGGGTGTCACTGCAGTTTTGGTAGTGTTTTGTAGAGCCATTAGTCTTATAAAATTTAGACCTGATGATGCTCGCTTGACGATAGAAACATGTTATCCCTTACTTTTCTTCATAAATGCTTATTAAACAGAATTTGACTAACCAATGAAAATTACTATAAAATTACGATTTCTAATATTATTACCCATTCAAGATTTGATTGCCACTGAGCGTGGCTGCGCTAGCGTTTGTTCTTTATTGTAGTAGGAGACCCGCAGGTCGAAGCGGAGAACACAGTGGTGACAGTGCAGTCGGCACATAAGTCAAGCAGCATTGGGCACGCTACCTGCAGATAAGCGTCACAGGAACTCATGTCACCATGGATAGTTAAACTATGACTGAGGCTACTGGGGCTAAGTCATATCCTACTTGCGCAACTGTACCTGTATACCCCGCAGGCTGATAGCGTGACACAAGTAAACGAAGAATAGTTCCAATCTCGACCGCAAGCAATCAAATCGTGAAAGGGTAATACAAGCTGAAATTCTCAGTCATGTTTCTGGTCTAAAATTGTAGCCGCACCTTGGCTTTAATGAAAGTTAAGATATTTTGTGATAGATTTCATCCATTTAGCTGTGTAGATGTGTAGGCCTACTCGGGATAATGGTTGCCAAAGGAATGTGCGATGCAGGGCATCCCTCGTTTGGATCGCTAATTGCTCGCCCCAATCAATAGCTCTGCCCCCAAAGCGCTGTAAATATCCCCGCCGCAGAAAGCATTTTGTTTTTGCCTTGTCTTAGAGGCTGAGGACGTATACATCAAACAGTGAGGATAGTCCCTATGTCCTGAACCCTTTATAGAAACTGTCATTTAATTAATAGGTGATAATAATAATCCTTTCATTAACAAATACAAGATGTTCAGCAAAGAACATATAGCCTACTTTCTCCTAAATATATGGGTATATTTATAACTCTTTGTCCTCATCCCTAAAACCACCTCTACCACCATGTAGTGTTTGTTTTCTTTTATATTGAAAATTATCCAGTAAGTGTCAAAATCAATATTATATACTTTATGATGATTGAATAACAAAACTACGAACTTATTGTAATGCATTCACGTCCGTTAATCTCTATATTAAGCCAGCCTGCAAAGTTAAGAATCTTTCGTTTTGGGTACCTTCCCCTTTAAAAATCCGCACCGATCACAGTAGGTTGGTGTTGAGACCTAGCAGTGAATTAATATTTATCTTGTACGCCTCTGGATGTTCAACGAGCAGGCAGTTTAAAGTAGCCAGGAGGGAGGCGATCCAGCTGGCAGAGTTTAAAGTTAATCGGAGCGCGATCGTGGCTAATAGTTGAACTACCAGTATTACAAAATTGCCATACTTCAGGAGGCCAGGTATTTGCACAGCGGTATGTTTGGAACAATATTACCCTCATAACCCACAAGAGGACAGCACCGTACAGAGACATTAAGAAGGCTGTGGTTGATAACAACGTGTATCTAGTTCTTCTCTTCTCCTTTTCTTAATGTCTTCTGTTTATGTGCAATGCTGGGACTGTGATTTTATTAATAAACGAGTGTATACATTAGCCTCCCCTTTGAGCTAAATGACATTTTATTCAGTATCTGTGGAAAGAGCTTGTGCACATCATTTGTAAAAGAATTCAAGAAAAAAAAAGTTAACTGTAGCAGTATTCGATCAACAGTCAACTGCGTGACAGACTAACACGCTAGCCCAGAGCTAACCATATCCTTAACAACATGCCGATTTTAACTGATATATTAGATACAACCTGTTGGCAAATAATGACTTGAAATAAACTATTTCTTCCCTGCAGTACATCTTCAGTATAGACCATTTCATACAAAGTTTATATTATTGTATCAGTAGGGTATATCACATACAACATACTAAAACTACTGAAATATAAGACAGGCTCATGAGGACAGCTGCCATCTTGTCGTGTGGCAGATACGGCTCAGCTCTTTTAAGCCATTCATACAGAATAATATTATAATATTAAATTATAATAAATAACGGATCACGACCTTCAGGATAGCTTAAACCACCCTAGGCTTGATAATCTGAATTGGTGGGTCTTAAGCTATTGATTATAATGGTTGCATAATTCACACGGCCGCCATCCTGAAATGGCAAGGCCGATGACCTTGAAGTTTAGGCGAAAGACGCGTCCTATATAAAGGTGTGCTGTCACCAAATTTGGTAGAGATCGAATGATTAGTTTAGCCGTAATTTAAGTTTACGTTTTGAACGTTTGAGTGGCCACCATTCAGTTTTGGTGAAGATGGCGGCGATATAAAGTATGACACTGAGGTGCCCAATGCTAGAGCTACCTCTGTACCAAATTTCGTTCGATTCGGTTTCACCGTGTTCGAATTGATAGGGGGGGGGACAGACATTCAGAGCACACACACTCACACACACACACACACACACACTGACTCACACACACACAGACAGACACACAATTTTTCGCCCTGTGTTGATCTCATAAGTCTACTTTCATTTTTTGCAAAAATCGAAAGTAGACTAACAACAACAAACTAGCAGCCAGAACGGGACTCCAAATCTCGTACGTGAAGGCTCAATATATGCAATGAACTAAATCGCGGTTCAAACAAAACCTTTAATAAACAAATTTAGAAATATCTCCTAAGTTGATAACTTCAAATATTTAGGCGAAGCTTTTCATCCAGTAGGGTTAAACAAGGAAGCCAAATAGAAAGTTTCAAAATCAAAAAAGTCATGCAAAATTATTTGGAGCGGATATAATGAAATATATCACAAACCGCAAAATTACGACACTACAGTACTGACGACAAACCAGAAACAATTTGCTCTTCTGAAACTTTGATAATTGAGGGAAGATTACAAATATAAATAAAAATGCCAGGATAGTACTTGACTTCAAGTCCCGGGGCATCTACCAATCCCTGTCTCTCATACGGTTACACTCTACGAGAGTCATCAGAAAATTCCAGGTTATCAGGCAGTTCAACACACAACCAACTACACGAGGCTGATGACCAAGAAGGCCCAAGTATCTAAAAATTAATTTAAAACAAAAAAGTAAAACAAATGAAAATCATCGAGAAACAGAAGAAAGAAAACGCTAAAAAAATCGGAGGACCTAAATAGGAAACCGGAGCTTTGAAAAAGAAATAAGCCACATAACATCTTTAAGTGCCGAAAAAATCACTGATTCCGTCAGGAAAAGGAGACGGTCACATAGACTGAATGGATGACAATATGCAAACAAAGAAATTTGTAAACTTTGCACTATCTCAGAAAAAACACAACAATTGACTGGTAGAAATAAAATAAGACCTATTCCTGAAGGTGTGAGTGATCTTTACAGCATGCTGATAAAGTTCCCGAGGCTTCTGTTTTATCCAGAGTCCTTCTGAGCAGACTGGACCGAGGATTTTCCTGATTATTTTCCTTTCTTGTTTCTCAACGCCTGTAATAAGAGACCTGCCTCCTATGATTCTTCTTCTTCTTCTTTTTTCGAATTTGGCCAACTGTGGACCGCATGGAACTTAAGGCTTCGTGGCCTTCCTTCTCTTTTCTTCCCACAATCTCTTCATTCTTTCGCTCCTTATCTTTCCCTCCTTCTCGGAAATGATCCGCACGGGTCTCTTTGTAATTGGTTTCTCTTCAAATGATTTTAAACTGTCTACCTTTCTTCTAAACTCACTTCTATTGGGGATCAACTCTGGAGTAATTCCAACTTCTGATGCAACCCTCTTGACCTCTTCTACCCACTTCGAGGTGGTCTTTAATCCCATGATGTATTTGAACATCTTTTTGGTTAGTCGGTTCTCGTCCTATCTTACCAGGTGTCCATAGAATTCCAGCCTTCCTTTCCTCATTGTGTCCGAGATCTTTTCAGAACACTTGTAGAGCTCCTCGTTTTTCCTCTTCTTCCAAGTTCCATCAGAAATCTTCTTAGGTCCCAGAATTTTCCTCAGAATCTTCCTTTCCTTCTTCTTGAGTTCTTGCAGCTCCCCTTTTTTATTTAAAATTAGACACTCTGATGCGTACAATCCTTCTGGTTTTATGACTGAGTTATAGTGTCGGATTTTGGCCTTGTATGATATTGCCCGTTTGTTATACCTGTTCTGTGTTAGCTTGTAGGCCAGGTCTAATTTTCTGGCTCTTCCCTTGTTTGTCTCTTTATCCAGTTCGTTGGGTTGGATCCATTCTGTCAGGTATTTGTATTTCTCTGTTCTTTTAATTTTCCCGGTTTTACCTGCATATACGTCTCGTGTTGGTGCCTGGACTCTATATATTTTGTCTTTCCATGTATGGCGCTCGGGTTCTTGTTATGAGAATGGTGCTCACAATCTGAAGAAAAATTGAGAATGACTGCAAAAGTACAATCACAATTAACAAAAATGAACACCACTATCTGCTAGAAACCCACGAATATCCTCGGTTGAAGTGATATAAATCTGAGGCCCTGCTGTATATTATTTGAAGACAAGGCAGGACATATCCCCAGTACTGCAATGGAAGTCGTGCTATATATATCTGCTGCAATCCCTTGGTCCCCAAGCCATGATCGTGTGTGGATTCCAAAAGTTTCCCCTATTATTGTATTGTATGCTGCAATATCCCGCGGGAAGAGATCAATCAGTGCGGTTGACCGTAGCACCACAAACTGAGTTATCTGCTATCTATCTGTCTGTCATTCAGCATGTGCCCGGTCTCAAAACTTCAAACACAGTTCATCACTCTAAATACAAGTCTTGAAAATATGATTTCAAAAGATTTCTCCAAGTAGGTGTTGACTTCGGGGATGCAAGGCACTGTCTAATGAGGGGAGGGCGCAGGAAGGGGCTCACCGATTTGGCTCACGTTGTGTGTGTAGAAGCAAGTAGATGCTCCATGCAAGTTTCTACAATATCTCGCCAGAGTGAGCCTTAGAGAAAGGTAAAATGCTCTCTAAAGATTTTCGAGTAGAGTTTGTTTTCTATAAGTTTCAATTCACTGGCGTGGCGCAGTGGTAAAGGAACTCGCCGGCTCGGGTTCTATTCTCGTTGCTACCGTTTTAGTGTAGAAAACATATTTTAAATGGCACTATGACTGCTCAGATGATAGGGGTCTAGTTTTCCTAAAACGTTAAGTTATTTTGACGATTGTGCCAAAAATTGAAAAGGTAGAAGACCTAGAAAAAAATAATATCCACATGTTTAACAGAAACATGTCTTTTAGTGTATAATTTAAAGTCGGGCCTCCTCACTGATTAAATTAAAGGGCCGCAGTATTTTGTCTAAGTGTCGAAATACGTGTTTTGAAAATTTTAAAAAATTCCTCCGGCTTAAATAATATTTTGAAGAAACCAAAATGCTTGTTTTTAAAATGGAACTTGTTCTACAGATTTAAATGAATTAAAGTTTGATTTGTTTATCCTATTCTTTGATTTTTGTCTTCAAATTGTGGGAAGCAGATTTTTGAATTTCTCAAAATGTAGTAGATGTTTCAATTTTGATTTGACCATGAATGAGTCAACACTAGCACTCGAAATGATAGATTTAGACCATGAAGGATGTGGTCTGATTGTTGGTGCTCATGACTTTTCAGTCGAAATGGAAGTAGATATTTCAAGTTTGATTTGACTATGTATGGGTCAACACTAGTGCTCGTAGTGATAGATTCGGTGAACTACATGCGACAAAGGATGTGGTCTAACGCTTGGCTGAGTGTATCGCCAAACTGAGAAGAGGAATGTTCGATTCACATCTCTTCCCTCACTATTTCAACAGTTATGAATTGGACCTTTTCTGTATCAGCATGATAATGCTCGAGTCATCGTGGTTCGCAGAACATCAAGTATAGTGGTCTGGCCTGCCCATAGCCAGGACCTGAATCCGATTGAATATTTTGGGATGACCTAGGGCATTGGATGCGTGCTAGATACATTCACTCAATAACTATTCACTATGCTGCAGGAAAAATTAAACAAAAACACATTCAGTGTATCACAATTTAGTGGAAAGCTTTCCACGAATATTAAACGCTGTTGTTGTTTGAGTCTTCAGTCTTTTGACTGGTTTGATGCAACTCTCCATGCCTCCCTGTCCTGAGCTAATCGTTTCATCTCTACATAGCTACCACACCCTACATCTGAGGCAATCTGTTTAACATATTCTAACCTTGGTCTACCCCTACAGTTCTTGTCCTCGACCCTTCCTTCCATAACTAAGCTTGCTATTCCTGGGTGTCTTAGTATGTGTCCTACCAACCTATCTCTTCTCTTCATTAGCAGTCGTCAGAAACATCTCTCCTCTCCAACTCGTCTTAATACCTCTTTGTTTGTTACCCTATCTACCCATCTGATCTTCATCATTAAACGCTGTAATTGCAACAAAAGGAGATCAATGTAAACAAAACTTATAAACCAAATCAATATTGTATTTAGCGTGTTAAATATTTCTAAATTATATTTTCATTTGGATATATTGTATTTGTTGTTGTTGATGTCTTCAGTCCTTTGACTGTTTGATACAGTCTCCATGTCTCCTCGTCCTTAGCTAATCGTCTCATCTGTACATAGCTACCGCACCTTACACCCGAGGCAATCTGTTAAACATATTTTAAGCTTAGTATACCCCTACATTTCTTGTCCTCGACCCTTGCGTCCATAACTCAGTTTGCTATTACTCGGTGTCTTACAGGTTAGTATATGTCCTACCAACCTGTATCTTCTCTTCATTGACAGTCGCCAAAAACATCTCTCCTGTCCCATTCGTCTTAGTATCTCTGCATTCGTAACTCTACTTTCTTATCTGATCATCATGATTCTATTCTCATCTTTCATGGGGCCGATAACCTAGATGTTAGGCATCTTAAAACAACAATTATCATCATCATCATCATCATTCATGCTGCGCCAACAGTTCAAGTTCGACTTGGATAGAGCGCCACTCTCCAGACAACAGCTTTCAAAATGACTTTCTAATACCAAAATCTATATTTCATGTAAACAGATTTCTTTTCTGTAGAAATGCTTTCCTTGACTGAGCCAACCTACATCTTATATCCTCTTTGCATCGTCCATAACTGGTTATTTTGCTTTCCACTTGCCAATTAGACGCCAATTTTGATTTTGATTTCTTTCGGTTGTATTCCATTATTTTTGTTTTAAATGTATTCATCGTGAATTATATTTTAATGGATCTTCAATTAATGAGATGATATTTTAATTTTATGTTGTCATCATAACTGAGCAGACGATGGGTTTCATTTAACCCGAAACATGTTCTCATAACTCCTATAGGTTTTAGCGTGTAGTAAAGTGTTTATTTGGTGGGTGGCTAAACTAAGATTTGTTTATATTGATATTTGTACGTCAACACGTAACCCCAATGTAAGAAACCATTGTGGTTTACCATGTGTCTTACGAAAAAGGAGATTTTCCATGCTATTATATACTTGGCCAGTGTCTTTGGAACGAACAGAAATAGGTGTCTGGAGGATATTGGACACAGAGTGCATTTCAGGATTTAGGAAGGAAAGAAGAAGAAATATTTGAAGACTTCTCGTCGAGTCAACATATACGTAAGCCTACTGAGATTATGCCACTGGGTCTACAATTTTCAGATGGTGGTATTAATGATGATCAATAACGTACTCTACAATAACGTATTGTAACAGCCGATCGAACAATGTACACTGTTAACATTCGTTTAACCTGTGTAGTCTGACTAATGCAATTTGGAAGAAAATACACCTTCAAGCGATTGATGCGGAAATAATAAATTCATAAACTTGGTTGTGTGTAAGTTTACGAGACAATAACTTAGAAACTTTATCTTCATAAATTTCTCTGATACTTTTCTTTGCATGCCATCGTCTATGATGCATTGCTGAGTTGCACGAGTCTCATATTTTACAATATTCGAGTCGTGCGTTTTATGACGGTAATATAGGGATTTTTAAGTCTACTACTCCACTGGAAAAAAAAACAATTACTGATGTAAAATAATAAAAAAAAATACGAGCCTTACAGTAGTCGCAACATCTGACATAGAAGAAACCTCACGTGAAATTGTTGATACACCGGTATTTTATAGTATTATTGGCACAAATATTAATCTATTGTGAAAGGGAGTGTTGTACAGATAATGTAGTTTATAATACGGAACTCATTTTATTAGATGATTTGTAGCTTCCACCAGCACTAGCCTAAATAAAGAATACGATATGGGTCAACTATATTAATAGACGCGACACCGCTCATAACCTTAAATTTCTTATAAACAGGTCTTCTTCATTCACAGACCAATATGTAATTTCATATGGATTCTGTTAAAATGAGTCATATTGATATGATAAATATCGTTTAAAATGATAATCTGGTAGCATAAATATCTATCCCGTCCGGGATTCGAAACCAAGATCTCTAGATTCACAGTCATAAGCACTAACCCCACGGCTATTTCGACTACGCAAATTTTGTGCACAAGATGGTGACTTATTTCCACGTTCCAATAATACTGCATTACGGAATTAAGTTTCATTTATATTTTGCTTGTTTCGATAATGTTCCTGCGTGAAATTGAGTTTAAAATGCCTTATGAATAGAGAATGTATTCAGTAATAGTTCATGAAGGCTTGCTCAATTCTCGTATAACCACGACGATTATATTATATTGATGACTGCATTACCGTTATGTGGGTTAATATTTGAATAGACATTGTGCAGAAACATAATACCGGCAATGCCGACTACTTACTATGTTTGATATTAAGGCATTTTACCATTTAAATACTTATATGAAGAATTCGAACATGTACCATGTAATTTGTTTCAATCACTTGACACCAGAGTTCGCATGAGCGTTTTCCGTTCAGTATGTCATATACATTCCACTGCCAGCTGGGTCTTACCACTGCTCGCTGGATCGATCGATCGAGCGGGCAGTACATACTTCCATTTTCCACCACTGCCAGCTAGTACCCTTCCGTTCGATCGATCGAGTGGGCAGTGCATACTTCCGTTTTCCACCACTGCCAGCTAGTACACTTCCGTTCGATTGATCGAGCGGACAGTGCATAGGCTACTTCCGTTTTCCACCACTGCCAGCTAGTACACTTCCGTTCGATCGATCGAGTGGGCAGTGCATAGGCTACTTCCGTTTTCCACCACTGCCAGCTAATACACTTCCGTTCGATCGATCGAGCGGGCAGTGCATACTTCCGTTCGCTCCACCACTGCCAGCTCGATCGTTCCGATCCACTTCCGTCCCCAATTTTCAAAATCACTCCCACAAAACTATCCATCAACCGAGCGGAAAGATGTTACACATCAAAAATTACTTACTCGAAAGTAGCAAACTGACGTGGTCCTTTCTCTTTCCACGCAAATAATTGTAAACATAAATAATCTGACTATACAGCACCAGAAACTTAGTAGCAAAAACTCTAAACTTTATAATGTATAATTATTACGTAATATCTGTGTTGACTTCTTGTGCCTTTTAATACGCCTGGTAAATAGTGTTTGTTCCTAAACCATATTCATTTACTAAATCATGTTAAGAAGCAAGTACATATTTCAGCATGTCGATGATGCCTTCTTCAGCTTAAAATTATCAAGAAAATAAATTGTTACTAACGTTCTCTAATCGAATAATTTATGTTTTATATGATCTATTTTTTACTTTACCCTTACCGTATCTTTTCCGGAATATTCCACGTTAATACATTTCCATTGCGTGCGTTTACGATCTATATTCCCCAACGTAATTCCCGTTCTAGCGCGTCGCGTTTGGAATATTCCGCTGGCAGTCGTAAGTTTACATTTAATTACGGTAGGTGGCAGAAATGTATGATAAAACATTTACTAACGCAACTGGAATCGTACATGAATACGTGAATCGTTTAGACATTTCAGGATTGGTCAGATACATACTTGAGCTTAACAATACCAGCTGATGTTTGATGTAAACAGTGAAATATCGGGCTTCACCGATAAAATATGGCTAGGTTTTAAAGTTATTTGGACAAATCGGACTGTGATATTGACTAGAGTGTTGAAGAGATTGAGGGTTTATCATCAAGTGACAATAAACCTGATGGAAATGAGAGCATTGGTGATGCAGATACAAGTGTAGTATTTTAAGATATGTCTGCTTTCAGGGATGTAATTCCATGGTTTCCCTGAACTGATTCATATTCTGTTCTGTTTCCGCCTTTTAAATGTTTTTATAATCCGTGGGTGAGTGAATAGCGTGTGGGTATACTAACCACAAGATTGCAGGTTCGCTCCTGGCCGAGGTAAGTGATTTTGAAAGGCGGCAAAAATACGACACGAATGTCATACGACGTTGGCATGTCAAAGAACCCATTTGAATTCAGTAGGCCGTGTTCATAATGGCAAAAATAATCCCGGGACTTTCCGCCAACACAAAGTTCCTCATTTCTCTACTACAAAGCGCTATAGTGTTCAAGGAGCTTAGATATCTAACCTCCTTGACTTTCATAGTGATTCAAGGAACAACGAAATTCGATATGCAAGCTACCCTCTGGATGTCAAATTACAAAGCTTGCACCCGGCACCCCCAGGCCATGCGATATTACTATTATTATAAACAATATAAAAAGTAATGAAATGAATCACGTCTTAAACTATTTCCTTAAAATACATCACTCAAGGAATAGTTCAACATGTAATATTTCATTGACACTGGAAGAGATATATTATGTAAAGGTAATATTTGTATGCTTATTAAATGGTTCTTTATAGTAGCTATTGTATCTATTGAATTGGATACCCTTATTACATTATTTAATAAAATAATAAATTAATATGTGGCTTTAACTTCATGTAGTCCAGCTCCCTGGCTAAATGGTTAGCATGCTAGGCTTTGGCCCGAAGTGCTCCGGCTTCGATTCCCGGCCGAGTCATTAGGAATTTTAATCTTCTGGGGTTAATTCCCTTGGCTTGGGGACAGGGTGTATGTGACGTCTTCATCAACACTTCATCCTCATTATCACGCGCAGATCGCCCACGGGCGTCAACTAGAAAGGCCTGCACTCGGCCTCTCCGGATGCCACACGATCATTATCACTTCATGTAAAACGTTCTTTAAAAATATATTATTCTAAAATGGGTAAAGACGAGATGGTAATATGGACGTAATCTTTGTGCCAGTTATTCGTTAGGATTGTCGTCAACTCCTTATCCTTATAGTGAGAGGAACGTCATCCAGTGCTTACAAGTATAAGTGGGCCGTTCTTTCTTGGCCGGTAATTACTGTATTACGTGCGCAGTGGTGTCTCCACGCACGGTGAGCCTTCATATCTCTGTGCTCAATGTAAATAAAGTGCCCAATGTGTCCTCGGCAGCGCATATGCATATTCAGTGGTCTTAGTGTTCAGTTGGGGATTTAAGAAAAATTCTCACACGCTTACGACCAGCCACAAATGACCAGCCCATTTATATTGCTGTGCAAAACTTAAGGACGAGATTGATGAAGCCTCATAACTTATCAAGAACTCCTTACCAATCTTGTGGCCAGCATATGAACACGTTGCAGAGCATGCATCGCCATCGGTGGTGATCACACACCCTTTTAAGTACCATGTCCCTTTTTTTGTGATGTACAGGGGACCAACATGGGTCTTAGGGACTTCCGTCTAAGTAACACAACATGTGACAGTTCGTCCTTAAGTTTTGCACAGCAATGTAAATACTGTAAGTAGATTGGTAAAATTTCATAAATAGTTTACTAATGTTTCTGACCACGATATCCGATATCATTTCTTCTTATATCGTGAAATATACTATGTAACTAAAAGCTTTCGAGCACCCATTTATGTTAATTCTAAAGACGCCGGCGAACAACAACAACAACAAGATTACAGTCAGTCTGAAAGACTCCTAAAGAGGTGTACAAGATGCCAGATAAGAATACAGGGTGACTCCTAAAGAGATATACAAGATGCCAGATAAGAATACAGGGTGACTCCTAAAGAGGTGTACAAGATGCCAGATAAGAATACAGGGTGACTCCTAAAGAGATATACAAGATGCCAGATAAGAATACAAGGTGACTCTTAAAGAGATGTACAAGATGGCAGAGAAGAATACAGGGTGACATCTAAAGAAATGCACAAGATATCAGACAAGAATACAGGGTGACTCTTAAAGAGTTGTACAAGATGTCACACAAGAATACAGGGTGACTTCTTAAGAGATATACAAGATGCCAGTTAAGAATACAGGGTGCCTCCTACAGAGGTGTACAGGATGTCAGAGCAAAATACAGGGTGACACTAAACGAGGTGTACAGTATGTTAGATTCAATTCAAATACAGGGTGACCCTTAAAGAGGTTTGCAAGATATCAGATTCAAATAATGGGTGACCCTTAAAGAGTTATGAAAGATGTCAGATTCAAATGCAGGGTGACCCTTGAAGAGGTGCCCGCGCGGGAAGGCTAAGTTAATGGGTAATAGAGCCTGTTGAAAGAGTCCTGGTGCTTCGAGCGAAGCGAGAATCCCCCCTGAGCCTTTCTAACATGTGTAGCATTTGTAGCATGCGTCATTTGAAATGATATAACGTCTAGTCTTTCAGGCTGACTGTATTTTTCCCCCTCGATGTGACTGCAGACTAATACGCAGGAAACATAATTGGTGTTCAGTATCGTTTGCAGTACATTAGTACCATACGGGATGCAGCAGAGAAATGTCGACCTTCCTGACAACACGTGTTGGTTGGGCTGCATAAAACAATATTATCAGGGGCATTGGTATAAACGTTCATCACTTGGGAACGTTTGCATACAATTTCATGAATTCGTTGTTATTGCTTTTGCTAAATCATTTTAGATGCTTAGTGCATGTTGGCAACTCTGGCACTGTACATACTCTAATGACAGTTGGTCCCCCTGCTGGAGGGTTGTTGACCCATTAAGAGGAAGGGCCGTTTTCTTACCTGCGTCAAGCAGGACTCACTTGCAAGCAGGTAGCAGTGGCTACCGGACATGGTGTCATAGCACGCATGTAATATCTACTGTACTTGTTCAGTGTTTAATCATGTACATACAGTGTAAAATATATTTCTTTATACAGTCCACCACATCGTATTCTATGTATTCGACATAAGTTTTGGTCCTCCGTGCACGATTAGATGGCAAGCAAAACAGTGAAAATTGAACTCTGTGATCCCAAGACAGCATGGCTTCGCACGAATGCCGTGGGTTGCTGGCGGCATGGCGACTACTGGACAACAGAATTCATCATCCTGGTAAGTCACCGATCATCCTTAATTATTCCTTGGGACTCAAATGCATTCCTTTGTTTCTCCATTCAAAACTGTTCGTTTGTATTTGCAATGTATTGGTATTGCTAGTGATCACACATGATTTCGCCCGTAAAACTGTATGTTATTTGTACGCAGTTTTCCCGCAACTCTTTGAAACAAAACCAGGAGTTCAACTTTGTATTATGTAAATATGTTAGGTATTTGTCTTTTCGTTTTGTCATTCTTTTACGTATATGCATTTGGTCTATTGTGATTTTATATCATTCAGCAGTTTATTGGGAATTGCTAGTGAAAAATGGAACAAAAGATAAAATCACTGTGTAGCAAAAGGGGTAGGTTAAAGGCTAGCTTATCTCGCATACAAGGCTTCGTAGAGAAATTAGATTCTCAATCTAAGGACGTAGATCAGTTGGAAGATCGACGGGCTCACTTATCAAAAATCTGGGAAGAATATGAAACAGTTCAATCACAAATAGAGGATTTGAAAGAGGATGAATCATTTCAAGCAGAACAAGAATCTTATCGCTCCGACTTTGAGGTGCAATACTTCAAAACATCTGGTCTTATAAGATCCATAAACAGTGCAATTTCCAAGTCAGCAACTTCGCTAAGTGACTCTATTGGTGAATCAACTTCCAGTTCGCAAACACGTTCAGTTAAACTGCCTCAAATAAGTTTACCTACATTCGCAGGTGATTATTTAGAATGGCCCAATTTTGCCGATACCTTTAAGAATCTCATTCATGAAGATGCAAATTTGTCAAAAATACAGAAATTTCATTACCTAAAATCAGTGGTATCAGGCAGGGCGGCAGACGTGTTACAGTCTCTAGAAATATCTGCAGCGAATTACGACATAGCGTGGAACCTGTTAAATGAAAGGTTCAATAACCGGCGAGCAATTGTTTCCTCCCACATTAATTCGGTCCTTCAGATTAACAAAATAGAAGTAGAATCTTCCAAGGCATTAAGAGACTTGTATGACGGCTTCAGAAGGCACATACAGTCGCTATCAGCGCTTGGTCTGTCTTGTGAAGAACAATTAGATGCCATTTTGATACATTTAATAACAAACAGATTTGACTCTGACACATTAAAAAAATGGGAGACCTCGTTACCAACCTTTGATCTTCCATCGTATCAGACACTGGACAAATTTCTACTCGAAACATGTAATGCATTGGAATCGATCGAAACTAAGAATTGTGATCGCACAAAACAGCTGAAGCAGGTAGGCGTTTCATCTAAACCGAATGCATCTGGTTTCAAACCGAGGCCATTCACGAACCCAGGAAAAAATTGTTTCCTTTCACAGAAAAATCAGAAATGCCCGCTTTGCACGGAGGAACATCCCATATTTAGATGCAGAACCTTCACTTCTATGGGTGTTTATGACAGATGGCGGGAGATCAAGAAGCATAAGCTCTGTGTTAATTGCCTGTCTGGAAATCACTTCGCTAACGATTGCACTCGTTCATGTTGTAAGCTGTGCAAGGATAAACACAACACCTTACTTCACAGGGACCAAGGGTCACCGAACCACAATAATAGTCAAACTTCAAACAAGAGTATTGTGTCCAATAATACTTCATTGGCTCCCCTTAATGAGCAACATAGTAGTAATGCTGTTTCATTGCACAATCACAACAATGATGTTTCCTCTCATGTATTGTTGTCGACAGCAGAAGTGAATGTCAACAATTCAGAGGGAAAAACCCGTCATGCTCGGGTTGTGTTAGACAGCGGCTCGCAACTCAACTTCATAACCAGGGAATTAGCTCATCAATTACGATTGTTAAAGACAATGACTAATATTCCGATACATGGGTTGCATAACACTACCATCAAGGTGGGGTCGGTGGTAAGAACAAAGATTTCTTCGCGGTTCGGTTCCTTTGAACGAATCATGACATTTCACGTAATACCTTCAATTACTGGTCAGTGCTTACCCACTAAAAATATCAACATAACAGATTGGAGTATTCCAGAGTTTATATTAGAAAACCTTGCGGATCCTCAATTTAATGTGTCATCATCCATAGACATTCTCATTGGAGCAGAATTCTCTTACGATCTTATCAGCGCAGAACAATTTCAGCTCGACAGTTTCTCAAACAAACTACCGTTGTTTCGCAACACGGCTCTTGGCTGGGTAGCAGCAGGTAGTGTTGGTTTGTCTGAAAAGCACGCAGATAACAGTTCTTCCTGCCTCTTTGTGTCAGGTAAGATATTCAATGAGCCGGGGAAAGCACTGCTTGGCCAAGGACATTCTGAGCAAGAGATTAGTGAGAGGCTATTTACTGACGGTCACAGAAGGAATCCACAGGGTAGGTTCATAGTCCCACTACTCCTTAAAGAGGACCCGAGTCAGCTAGGTAGCAATGTTAATGAGGCAATTAGACGGTTTCACAGCCTAGAGAAGCGTTTTGAAAGGCAGCCCCAAGTCAAGTCGGAGTACGTACAGTTTATGAGAGAGTACACTGACCTGGATCATATGGAGGAAATTCCCAGTAATGAGATAAACAAACCATTACAGTACTACCTTCCGCATCATTGTGTATTTAAGGGTAATTCATTGACAACGCGCACTCGCGTGGTATTTGATGGCAGCTCGAAGGGCGATTCTGTATTATCCCTCAATGATTTGTTATTAGTAGGACCGATCGTTCAAGATGATTTATTTTCAATATTGGCTAGATTTCGCATGCATCGCTATGTATTGACCGCTGACATAGAAAAAATGTATCGGCAGGTCCTCATAGAACCTGCACATACTGACTTTCAGCGTATCGTGTGGAGGGAGTCCCCTAAGGACGAGCTTAAACATTATCGTCTCAAAACAGTCACACATGGCACGTCATGTGCACCCTTCCTGGCCACAAGATGCCTCTCTCAATTGGCGAATGACACTAAGGAGGAATTTCCTGAAGCTTCGAATGTAATACGGCGGGATTTTTATGTTGACGATTTAATGACAGGTTGTGAATCAACTGACGGCTTAAGAACCACTCACAAGTGTGTTTCAGATATTTTATCCAGTGCGGGTTTTACCTTAAGAAAATGGTGTTCGAATGAGCCCAATGTACTATCGAGCATTTCTAACCACGAAACAGATCCCAAGTACATTATTAAGGTAGATGAGGGCGAAGACTTGAAGTTGTTGGGGCTATCTTGGAAACCCATCACAGACACTTTTCAGTTTGAGTTGAGAAGTGATTTCAGTTCGACACAGATAAACAAAAGAATAAATTCTATCAGACCTGGCTAAAATATTTGACCCCTTAGGGCTTTTGGCCCCAGTATTGATTAAGGGTAAGATTTTCGTCCAGCAACTGTGGCAAATGAACTTAAATTGGGACGACGTTCTCACAATAGAACTTCAAATTAAATGGATTCGTTATATGCAGGATATTGCTAAATTGAAGGAGTTCAAAGTGCCTCGTCATGTTAGGGCAGTAGAATTTGTGGAGTATGAAATTCATGGATTTTGTGACTCGTCTCAGATTGCTTACGGCGCTTGTGTTTATGTAAGATCTCAGACAGGAGATGGTAAAATAACAGTTCACTTATTGTGTTCCAAGTCTCGCGTTGCGTCATTAGGCTCAGTAACTTTACCAAGATTAGAACTATGCAGTGCTGTATTACTTGCTCAGTTGGTCGAACGAGTCATGAGATCCATAAACGTAACTAAAGACAAGTGTTTTTGTTGGACTGACTCCACAATAGCATTAGCATGGATTTCGGGCCATCCACACCAGTGGAAAACATACGTCGCTAATCGAGTGTCGCAGATTCAACAGTTGACAAATATTGATTGTTGGCAGCACGTCTCTACTCATCATAACCCAGCAGATATGATCTCGAGAGGAGTTACCGCAGAGAAGCTGTTAAATTCATCATTTTGATTATCGGGACCATCTTGGCTTTCAGATAATAAAGACGAATGGCCTTCACAGCAGAGGCATAGCTCTCAAGAATTACCTGAAGTTAGGAAAACTAAAATCGTTCTAGTGTCATCTACAGAATCCCTTGGATCGAATCTGATTAGCAGATACTCTTCCTGGAGCAAGCTGATTAGAATAACAGCTCTCGTGCTCAGATTAATCAAAAATCTTAAAACTAAAACAGACAGACAAACAGGTGCTCTTAATCCGGTAGAACTAGAGCAGGCTAAGTATTTATGGTGTAAAATTGCGCAAGGTTCTGAATTTTCACAAGACATAAAGGCTCTCAAACAAAATTTGCCACTACCCAAGGGAAGAAAATTACATGGATTAGCACCGTATTTGGATGAGCAGGGTCTGTTACGGGTAGGAGGCCGTCTGCAAAATACTAAACTATCGGTCAACAGAAGACATCCTATTTTATTACCTGGCAATCATCGCATTACAATAATGTTATTTGATCATTTTCATTTTGTTTTTCTTCATGCTGGAGCTCAGACTTTATTGACAATGATGCGACAGCAATACTGGCCTCTATGTGGGAGGAACGGTGCTCGAAAAGCAGTGTATCGATGTAAGACGTGTTTTCAATTCTCGTCTCGGCCGTATCAACCGATAATGGGATCGCTACCTGAAAGGAGAGTAGTTCCCAGTCGACCATTTGCATCTTCAGGAATAGATTTCTGTGGCCCAGTATATTTACGGCCTTCCTCCAGGAAGGGCGCTCGGATAAAGGCATATATAGCTATGTTTGTTTGTTTTGCCACAAAGGCTGTACATATTGAACTTGTAAGCGATCTGTCTACAGCTGCCTTTTTAGCATCACTGAAAAGATTCATGGCTAGACGAGGAACTTGCACCCACATATTCACTGACAACGCAACTAATTTCGTAGGTGCATCACGTGAGCTAAAGAAATTCTTTAATGATATGAATACCAAGCAGTCACTCATAAGCTTTGCTACTGAGAAGGGGATTCAGTGGCATTTTAGTCCTCCTGGCTCACCTCACTTCGGAGGGTTGTGGGAGGCTGCAGTTAAATCAGCTAAGTATCACCTTAAGAGAATAGTAGGAAATGCTGCATTGTCGTTTGAAGAAATGACTACAGTGCTTGTACAGATAGAGGCAGTTTTGAATTCGCGCCCCCTCTGCCCACTATCCTCTGATCCCAATGATCCGGAAGTATTAACCCCATCCCACTTCCTGATCGGTGGCTCATTTCATCTTCCGGTGGAAGAAGATGTGTCTCAGACTCCCTTGAATAGACTGAAGCGCTGGCAACTGCTTCAGGCTATGTTCCAGCAATTTTGGCGTCGATGGTCCAAGGAATATCTCGGACAACTCCAACAGCGTTCTAAATGGCGGTCGCCCGGACAATCCCCACAAATCGACACTCTGGTTGTTCTGAAGGAAGAGGGCGTGCCTCCACTTCATTGGAAACTGGGCCGTGTCGCAGCAGTGCATCCAGGAACCGACGGAGTTACGAGGGTTGTTACCATCAAAACACCCAGCGGAGCTCTTTTAAAAAGAGCAGTGTCAAGACTTTGCCCATTGTTGAGTGAAGAGAAGTGAATTGTTTAAATGTTTGTGTACATAGTGTTTATTTCAACTCTTATTCCAGTTAATAGAACAAAGTGACAGTATTTAATTGTTGTTTGAAATATTTGCTATTTCAAGGGGGGGGAGTATGTTGGCAACTCTGGCACTGTACATACTCTAATGACAGTTGGTCCCCCTGCTGGAGGGTTGTTGACCCATTAAGAGGAAGGGCCGTTTTCTTACCTGCGTCAAGCAGGACTCACTTGCAAGCAGGTAGCAGTGGCTACCGGACATGGTGTCATAGCACGCATGTAATATCTACTGTACTTGTTCAGTGTTTAATCATGTACATACAGTGTAAAATATATTTCTTTATACAGTCCACCTCATCGTATTCTATGTATTCGACAGTGCATATTCGTCATCAGCTGCATATACTTAGGTGTGTGTTAAATTTCTCTGACAACCTGTGTTTCTGTGCTGACTGTAGTAGTATGTATAGTTGTACCTTTTAGAGTCGGGAATGGGATAAGTGACCCGAAAATTGAAATAAGGCACTATCCCAGAATTTTCCTGTGGGGAGTGTGGACAAACCAGCGGAAAACCTCATTCAGAATTGCATATGGCAAGCTTATCTTTTGTGAAAAGTCGAAGAGAGCCAGGAGGAGTCCTCTACAGGAGTAGATGATCTCTACTGTATATTCCTTGCCTTAAAGAACCAATCGACGGCTTCGGTAGCATGCTGAGCTTCTGAACCCGAGGTCGCGGTTTCAAACCCGGCTGAAGTCATCAGATTTTTAAGAGCGTTAAAAATCCTTCAGTATGCCTTCCTTCGGAAGGAAATTAAAGCAGGCAGGACCATGTCATAGATTTATGGCATGTAAAAGAACCTTCCACAAACTAAACTTTTGTGAAGAATAATCTTAAGCTGAGGATTGATTAATGTTCTGAAGTCCCAACCTTTGTCACCAAGCGCTGGTTGCGACGGCATCTCGTAGTAGCCAAGTTTACAGCTAGGTGTCCTGGACGGTAGCTTCTGATAGCAAAAGTAGAACTTACTTGAAATGATCGTCTGCAGTCCTTACTGAATTTATTAAAATCAGATAATACACACTAATACAGTCATCACAATTAACACCAATTATCAGACAGATTCTACACACACCCAAAGTACACGCGGCTACATGACCACGTTGTCGCTGGCCCTAAACTAAGGAACCAACCAACCAAGTAACCAAAGAACCAATCACGATCAAACAGACTGGAGATAAGGACTGATGACCGCTATGTTCCTCGCTTTAAAGCACCAATCACAACCAAACAAGAAGGAGAACAGATATGAGTGCCTCCATTTGTTCAAATAATTCTGAGACGTGTCTAAAAAAAGCACAAATTACTGAATAAAATCCGACAGGCAGCTGGCGTTACTGTTTTGTTGAGATAAAAATATTTGCATAGTAAAAATATCGCACGTTTTAGCAATTTGAACGCATTAATGCATTACGTCAATGTATCTTCATAAAATGCGGGGTAATTAAACCCTCTTCAAGCCCACCGAACTTGTGGAAGTGTGTTAAATGAGAAATGATGGGCTCAGCTAATGGTAGTTTCATCTTACTTCAGTTGAAGCGTTAACTAATGGGCAATAATGCAGACATGATAGTGAAACACACTCATACTTAACTGTATGTTATGGCTTAATTCTAAACATCATTGTAGGTTAATTGGGCTTTCCTCTCCATTACACCACAACGAGGGCTCCAGATTTTATCAATACAGACATGGCTGATTTATTGGAATATGAATTCATTTTCTCAAATTAATTATTTTCAAACTAAAATAAGAATTTTCCCCAAACCACCTTATGGTGTAGTGGCTAGAATTCTTTGCTGTCACCCGTGAGCACTAGGTTTAATTCTCGGCTCTGTCAAGAAATTTAATTCTGGCATTTGGGCTGAAACGGAAGGTTCACATAGCCTCGTGAAGCATAACTGAGACGAGGTGGGTTCAAATCCCATCCCAACCATCTTGGAAGTGCTTTCTCGTGGTTTCCCCACTTCTACTACGGGCGAATGTCGGGACTGTATAAATGGATGGGCCAATTGTGGTCGGACGTATGCATGTGGGAATTTTAGAGCGAGTCTATGCAATAACAGATGACAGCCCCTTGACAGTATTCTGGCACACCTGACCAGCACCTCGTTTGCAATATTTTTGGTACTCACAATTTATTTTTTGTCCTCACGCTCCGCATGTTGACAGCTCGAATTGAACACTAAGACCAGACACAATATATACAGGGTGTTTTAGGAGGAATAGTAAATATTTTAGGAGGTGGTAGAATATATGAATTGCATTAAAAATCCATATAACATGTGTCCCATTTGTATTGCATACAGAGATACAGCTGGTAGTGTTTAACCCAAACAAATGTAAAGCCAAGGCAAATTAGGACGTTCAAAGTTTCAAAATTTTCAAAAATTACACTACCAATGCATTTTGCACTTCTCACCCCGAGTAGCTCTTCGGAGGGCGTCTTGCGGTTCTTTAATGAGGGCTGCACTATCCATAATCTGAACGACCAACTCTGCTCTTGTGTTAACTTTTTCCTTTAGACTTCGCTTTTCAACCATCCCCACAGGCAAAAATCCAAAAGGGTAAGGTCATGGTACCTTGGTGGCCAAGAAACGTGCCCATATCTCCCTATCCACCTTCCGGGGAATGTTAGGTTTAGATGTTGTATCGCCAGACGACTAGACTAGAATGTGCAGGAGCCCCGTCATGCTGGAGGAACGTACGCATTCTTATAGCCAAAGGAATCTCTTCCAACAATGCTGGAAGTTCATTTCCAAGAAAGTGTAGATAATGGGGTCCTGTTAGACGATGCGGTAACACAACAGGCCAAATCAACTGATTGTCAATCAACCCACACCACACATTTACAGAGAAGCGTTCCTGAAAATGTTTGTCCACAATGGCATGTGGGTTTTATCATTTCAAATGACCTTGTCGACTTCGTCGTTATGCTTGGGTCCAACGTTATGCGTTACGGAGATGGAGACGGAGACGGAAGTGACGTCATGCAGCCGCGCGGGAAGCGTGTGCGTGACGTCATGCAGCCACGCGGGAAGCAGAAGCTAATGGTTATTGGAGTCTGTTGAAAGAGTCCTGGGGCGTCGAGCAACCTGGGGCTTTGAGCGAAGCGAACACAAGAATACAGTGACTTCTAAAGAGATATACAAGATGCCAGATAAGAATACAAGGTGACTCTTAAAGAGGTGTACAAGATGGCAGAGAAGAATACAGGGTGACTCCTAAAGAGGTGCACAAGATGTCACACAAGAATACAGGGTGACTTTCAAAGAGATATGCAAGATGCCAGATAAGAATACAGGGTGCCTCCTAAAGAGGTGTGCAGGATGTCAGAGCAAATTACAGGGTGACACTTAACGAGGTGTACAGTAGGTTCGATTCAATTCAAATACAGGGTGACCCTTAAAGAAGTTTGCGAGATATCAGATTCAAATAATGGGTGACCCTTAAAGAGTTGTAAAAGACGTCAGACTCAAATACAGGGTTACCCTTAAAGAGGTGCCCGCGCGGGAAGTCTAAGTTAATGGGTAATGGAGTCTGTTGAAAGAGTTCTTTGTAGCATGTAGCATGCGTCATTTGATTTGATATAACGTATAGTCTTTCAGACTGACTGTAATTTTTTCTTCTGGCCACTGATGTTCAATACGAGTATTATTGATGCCGTCACGAGTGAACGTGGCTTCATCAGTGAAGATTACAAATGCGATTACTTGGCGATTTTCACGTATCCAACGACAAAATTCCAAACGTCTATCTGCATCTCCTGCTCGAAGGTGTTGAACGGGCTGGTAATGACACGGATGCTACCCGTGCATACGTAATTCATTCATTCATTCATTTATTTGCAATGAGGGGTGTGTCCCCCGGTGGCAAATCGAATATACATATCAAATAAATAATTATACATAACAATTCAATAACAATTATACAACAATTAAACTGGAGTATTTACACAAATAGTCAGTCATTTCTTAAACACGCCTATATGTTTGGGAAAAGGCTCTAAGACTGCGGCAGGTAGAGAGTTCCAGTTATCAATGGCACGGTTTACAAAATAATATTTACCATAATTTGTTCGCTGTGGTCGGCCCTTAACTTTGAAAGGATGATCGCTCCTACCCATGTAAGTGGGCTTTCCCAATCGTTTGCTAAGCTCACCCCATGCTGGTTGATTTGTATACGTGTTGTACATAGCGCAGAGTCTAGATTTCATCCTCCTAGCCTCCAGTGATTCCCACCCATGTTTCTTTAACATACGGCTCACACTGCTCCTGGGATTAAAGTCACTGAGCACAAATCTAGCGGCCTTTCTTTGTACCATTTCCAACTCATTGATGAGCCCTAGTTGATATGGATCCCAAACCACCGAGGCATATTCCAGAATAGGTCTTACAAGTGACAAATAGCCTAATTCTTTAGCAGAGGTACTACTTCCTTTTAATACCCTCATTACAAAGTGCAGGGATTTGTAAGCTTTTGAAACTACACATCCTACATGACTACTCCATTTCATATCATTCCTTACGTGAACGCCCAAATATTTGCAAGAATCTTCTTCTACAAGTATTTCCGAGCCAATGTTATATTGAAAATCCTGCCTTCGCACTTTCCCTATTTTTAAGAGACTACATTTTCTTGTGTTTATTTTCATTTTATTTACAATCGCCCACTTATAGACCAGGTTCAGGTCCTCTTGAAGCACTGCATTGTCTTGTGAGTCATGTATCTTTCGATATATTACACAATCATCCGCAAACAATCGACAGTCACTGCAAATCCCATTTGGTAAGTCATTTATAAACGCCAAAAGTAACAAAGTTCCGATTACGCTGCCCTGAGGGATACCCGACGTTACAGTAATTTCATCCGAAAATATGCCATCGACTTTCACTTTCTGGGAACGACCCGTCAAAAATTCTTGGATCCATAAAATTACTCTTCTATCATTCTTCGTCGAAGCTAATTTATGGAGTAGCATGTCATGCGGCACGACATCAAATGCCTTCGCAAAATCTATAACCACGGCGTCGATTGAAACTCAATGGTCTAACGATTCGCTAATATCTTTAAAAAGTGATAGCATCTGACTCTCGCATGAGTAACCTTTCCGAAATCCATGTTGCCTATCATTAAACCATGATAATGTTTCCCACTGTTCCCTCAAGTAGTCGCAAATGAGATGCTCCATCTGTTTACAAACGATGGACGTAAGGCTAACCGGCCTGTAGTTGCCCAATTCAAGTCTGCTCCCTCCCTTAAATATTGGGACTACCGTAGCTCTTTTCCAGTCATCTTGGATTTGCGCATTGTTTATGGACACATTAAACATCACCTCCAAGTATCGTGCCACGGCCCTACCTCCTAGTTTAAGTACTTCACTAACAATATTATCAGGACCCTTTGATACATTGAAACGTAGTTTTTGTATTAGCTTTACAATTGCTAACTGGTTTATTTGGAACAGGGGAGCCCCTGATTCGTCGTTAAGGTCCAACACACAGCTATTGGATTTATTGAACACACTACCGTAAAAGACATTTAATTCATAAGCAATGGCCTGTTTCTCAGTAATTAATTTACCGTCACCGGACATTATCATCGACAAATTATTTGAATTTCCCTTGCTTCTCCTAACATAACTGTAAATTTTTTTCCAACCATCACCTCCCGAACCAAGTAAACCTCGCATATAGCTGTCATGAGCAGCCCTCTTTTTTAAGACGAGCTCTCTTGATAAGGACTTAAATTTCAACATATACTTGTCACTATCATGTCTTTTATTGTATAATTTCCTAATTTTCCGTTTTAGACTCCTAATTTCTCGTGTGTAATACTCGGGATCTGGGTTTTGTTTCAGCAATTTAAATGGGACAAATTTATCAACAGCGCTATTTAAAATTTTCAAAAAGTTAGTCCACAGGATATTAATGTGATTTCCTTCCGATGCCCATCCTACAAATAGCTCAATCAAATACCCCTGAAACTTGCCCTGATCCGCCTTGCGATACTGGAATATGATCTTTTTTGCTACATCAGAGTCTAATTTTGTAATGTCACCATATCTAATATTTAATTCAACCCCAGAATGGTGACTAATTCCTGGTACTTTCAGACAATTAATATACAGCTCTACAGGCCTTACGAGATAAACATCTAAGGTATTATTGTCTCTAGTTTGGAAGTCAACTACTTGGGAAAATCCCCCCTCCCTTAAGAATTTATTTGCAGCGCTCTGAGCTTGACCACAGCTAGTTAACTCACCAGACCAGTCTACTTTGGGGAGGTTTAAATCTCCAGCAATTATTATGCTCTTTTTCATAGCATTACCCGTACAAGTTTTATCATACAGTGTTTCGAGGAGAGAAAAGTTATCTTTCGGTGCTCTATACGCCCCTATCACCTGAAGAGGGAATTTATTTCCTTTATCTGAAATTTGTACACATAACATTTCATGATCCATATCAGCCCACTTTAAGAAACTAGCTATATTTTTGCGCACACAAATAAATAGCCCACCACCTCGCTTCCCCCGATCCCTTCTGTACATTTCGTAGGTCCCTTGAATTATTTCGCTACTATTTATGTCCTCATATAACCAAGATTCAGTTGCAATGACAATGTCCGGAGAATACGTCTCTACAAGATTCCAAAATTCAATTAATTTATTTCCTAAACTCTGATAATTAACCTGCAGTAATCTTAGAGTCTTACCTCCGCAGCAAATATCTCGAAATAGCTCCTTCTGTTCCCATCGGCTGGCAACCTCTGGACCTGCTCCTCCTCACAAAAGCCGTCACGAACTGATGACCCTGTCATGTAGGCTCCCTAGGTTGAAAGCGCCCCGTCGATTTAGATGCAGCCCGTCTCGGGCGAAGTCACGGCCACCAATCCAGCAGTCAGCTTCTGCGTACACTAATCCCAGTTGTGCACATACCCAGTCCATGCGGTCATTTACAGTCTTAACTCGCCTTAACCGAACATCTCCCCGCCAAACAATGCCACTCATTATAATTTTTGCATTTCTAAACTTGCTTTTAGCTTTTCAGCCTAGTTCGTAGAGCTCCCCCATGATGTAATCGGCTGTAGCTCTCTTCTTCAAATCGTTCGTCCCAACATGGCGCAACAACACTTTAACTTTGTCACAGTCCTCTACATTTGCTTCTTAGTAGTATATGGGCAACTTTGGAGCAAGCCTACTTCTATGGTTAAATTTAACCATAATGTTATTTATTTTTTAAGGTTAATTTGGACTATAAAATTAACACTACTTTTTTGGGCGCACTTGGGAGCACAGGTTAAACTAACCATTATATTAACATTTTTATTATGGTCTAAACTAACCATAATAAAAAAACTTTTTTTACCGAGAACACTAACCTCCTTTATAGTTAAGCTAACCCTAACGATAGCACTCACAAATTCTATGGCCAAAACTAACTATAACATTAACACACATTTTATGGTTAAAATAAACCATGATATAAATGTTTTTGGTACCGAAAACACTAATCGATTTTGTGCTCAAAATTAACCGTAACGTTAACACACATTTTATGGTTTAATTAGCTACAAAAAAACGTTTTTACTACCGAGAACACTTACAAATTTTAATGCTTAAAAAAAGCATTAAACTAGTCCTATAATTTCCAACGACTTCTGGACGTAAATAATGGTTCAAACTAAGACTACAATTCCCAACGACTTAATGTTCGAAACTAAGCATACTATCTCCAACGACTTTTCCCATAAATAATGGTTACTACTAAGCCTACAGTCCTAAGAGAAGACGTCCTGTAACGTATGGGGTAGTTGGGAACACCCTCTCTTCAAGGTTTAAATTTAACCATAATTCTATTTATTTTTTAAGGTTTTATTTAACTTTAAAAATTAGTTTACTTATTTTATTTTTTATGGTCTTGGCCTACCTTAACTTATTTTATTTTTATGCTCCTATTTAACCTTAAACAATTATTTTACTTACCTGTAGGATATGTTCTATAGGGGGGTACCCGTGTATTTGATTGGCTTGGTTATGAAGGAGAAATTTATATATTTTTAATGCCCCAAGAGTATAAAATGTTTACCTTTGGGGCAGAAAAAGATCCAGAACGGGTAAAAAAACAATCATTAAAGTAATTATGAAGATTATTGTATTTATTCTGTTTGAATCAAGATCTGGTAACCTTAGTAAAGGTTAAAAGTTTTAAAAGTTAGGGTAGTTTATACAACGCATATAGGTACTAATTAACAACGTAAAGAAGTGGCGACTATTGAAGACTATGAAATATTTCTTGTGACCCGGGGGAGGGCCAATGGCCCTTCTTGGTTCAACAGAAACTAAACCTAAAAAATGTTTTTTTAATGGATTTTAATTTTATTGATTTATTTTTAAAACCACGAGTATAATGGTTTATTGACAATCTTTCATAATATTGAAGATTATGAAAAATTTTCAGTGACCCAAACCAATATATCTTATTTAGTTAGGACAGAAGAACTACTAACTTTTTAAAGAATTATAGATAAAATAATGGTTAAAATTTTTGCAAAACTCCGACATTTCGGAGAAACCCCTAGGGGTGTTTCGAAGCCAGCGCTGGTTTTCTAATTTCTCCTCGTCGACACCCCTAGGGAGTTTTTTTTCCTTTTTCAGCTTCTCCTTCCAACTTCTCATTCCTTTCCTTTTGAGTGGCCACTCCCATCTACTTTGCATCTCTCAGAATGCCTCTAACAGACCCTGGAGAGCATTTGCTCCTTACTCCTCTTTTCTCTCTCCATTAATGACTCAGTTATTTTTGAAAGGATTGAGTGGGATTCGAACCATAGAAGCAGGGCGCCTCCGCTTCTAAGTGAACAAGTCTCAACAAACCAAACACTTTAACCTCCTGAGCTACGAGGAAAGCGAATAATAAGCGCGTTTGCGGCTTTATGTGGTGCAATTGCTTACAACAAGTGCACTACGAAGAGCTTTTATTGTTTGCTAATAGATCGCGCTGCACATACTATGTAGTTTCTTGCTTTGCTACTAGTGCTTCCGGTGTAACAAGACTAACAGCTGGGGTCTAAGTAATATTTAATTTAGCACAGCACTTCCATGCGAGCGAGCGGACGGGATTGAGAGAGAGTGCATGCTCACAAGGTTATCTTATCGACTAAGAGCGTATCAAGGCTAACGGAGTTTCCTGGTCAAGTTCACTGATAACTTATTTTTAACTTCTTCCTTCTTTTTTCGCACTGTGCTCAGCCGAAACTATTAGTTTCTTTACTTGCTCTTCTAATTCCATTAATGCCTCACCAATTTCTACACAGTCACTTTCATCACTAACGCGTGCTAAGATAGTTAGTTGCAAATTTTGCAGCTTGAGGTAGTAATCGAAGACTATTTTCTTAATACACTCAGGCACATTATTTACGTCGACGCAACGGACGATAACGGCGTATTCAGGTTCCATATTTATTAACTGTTTTTTTATATTTATAAATAACAAAATTTTGCAGACTTAATTGCCTTTTCACCCAAAATATCATTTTCTTAATTCATAGATTTTAAGTTTAATTAAACTTAAAAACTAAACTCTTACTAATTTATTAAAATGAATAACAACTACTTTCACATTTAAAAGTTTTCAGTTTGCCGAAGTTACAATTTTTAATAAAGATAGAGGTTATACTTCGCCAGAACACTATAAAACTTTTGTTATTGATAGTCTAATTGATAATGAGTTGATGGATAACAGAAAAAATGGTTCACTTTCAACATTTAAAAGTTTTCAGTAACTATTCCATGCTTAGCATCATAGGTTAAATTCTTTTTACCGTACATAATAGTAGTAAGCGTTTGTTAGACTCTAAATATTGCATCATCATGACCAGAAATTGCGTAATCCTGATGACGTCATGGGATGACGTCATGGGTCCTTAGAGCGAGCACGTGGTCCAGGAGCGAGCATGTGCAGTGCACGTGTTAGCGTGGGAAGAGGTTGACCCTTTGGCTTGTTTGTGCGATGGTGATAAAAAGTTAATGGGTGTTGACGTCATGGAGGATGTTTATTAGGATGCTAACTGTCATCTGACACCCATGCGAGTGTGAGCACCAAAACAAAAGGTTATTCGCGGGTAGTGGGGTAGTGTATGTTCTCTTGCAAGTCACGTGTGTGCTTGAATACGTATGGCTATGTTGGGAAATGTTTGGTGGCGGGCGAGGACTAGGGTTGAGTGAGGGTTCGTTTAAATGCTATTTTTCCCGCTCTATTTGATGGTGAGGTAATTTTTTAAAATGGGTGGAATTTGGAAACGCAATTTGAGGTAAACGTGCTTTTTTGACATTTTGGCGAATTTAATGAGCTTGTAAGGCTAGAACGATGCATATAGGGTGTCGTAGGACTTGTGGTGAACCACCCCTTGCTATGGACGGGAGTATATCCACCCCAAAATAAATCTACCCTTACCCGGAGGTTAAGTAGTGGTTATTTTTGTATGCATGCGCACTTGAGGGTTTTTGTAAGAGAGCGGAATTTTTAAAAGATTCTTTATAGATGAGGCTTTTTAAAACAAATTATTAAAAAAACAAAAAACTAATAGGTCATTCGATTTTTAGTATCTCGCTAACCAATAATGCGATGTAAACATATGGGGTGTCATAGGACTCGTAGTGAATTCTCCTTTTGTATGAATGAGGTATGTCAACCCCCAAAATAAAAACTACCCTTACCTGGGGTGAAAGAGCAATTTTTGTATGTATGCACACCGGTGGCTTTTGTCAAAAGGGTCTAACTACACATTTGTTAATATTTTCTGAACCCAGGATGGGATTTTCCCATAGGCAGTATCCTAGCACTTGGGGTGACACCTCGTTTTTGAAAGTATCATTCATTTATTTTCTTGTCAAAAGGGCCTAACTACACTTTTGTTAATATCTCGTGAACCAATCATGCTAGGGACTTGTATGAGGGGTCCTAGCACTTGGGGCGACGTCCCCCTTTATGGGGTGAAACTACCCCCCCAAAATTGAAAACTCAATATCTTGGAAACTATGAACCCTAAAATTAGGCGTTATAGCTTTAAAAATAGGTGATGACATAGGCTTTTACCTGGATTGGTCATTTCACCCCTAAAACAGTAAATAGTCATGTTATGGGGAAAAAACGTGTTAAACACCTAAAAATGATAAATGAAACTAAGATCTTTTGTTTTTGATGAAAAATAGCAGGGGGGGTGAAAACTACCCCCAAATTGAAAAATCGATACCTTGGAAACTAAGAACCGTAAAATTATGTGTAATAGCTTAAAAAATTCGTTGTGACATAGGCTTTTACCCGGATAGATGATGTCACCCCTAAAACAGTAAATAGTGATTTTACAGTGGGGAAAAAGGTCTTAAACGGGTAAAAATGATAATTGAACCTAAGATCTTTTGTTTTTGATGAAAAATAGCAGGGGGGGGTGAAAACTACCCCCAAATTGAAAAATCGATACCTTGGAAACTAAGAACCGTAAAATTATGTGTAATAGCTTAAAAAATTCGTTGTGACATAGGCTTTTACCCGGATAGATGATGTCACCCCTAAAACAGTAAATAGTGATTTTACAGTGGGGAAAAAGGTTTTAAACGGGTAAAAATGATAATTGAACCTAAGATCTTTTGTTTTTGATGAAAAATAGCAGGGGGGTGAAAACTACCCCAAAATTGAAAAATCGATACCTTGGAAACTAAGAACCGTAAAATTATGTGTAATAGCTTAAAAAATTCGTTGTGACATAGGCTTTTACCCGGATAGATGATGTCACCCCTAAAACAGTAAATAGTGATTTTACAGTGGGGAAAAAGGTTTTAAACGGGTAAAAATGATAATTGAACCTAAGATCTTTTGTTTTTGATGAAAAATAGCAGGGGGGTGAAAACTACCCCAAAATTGAAAAATCGATACCTTGGAAACTAAGAACCGTAAAATTATGTGTAATAGCTTAAAAAATTCGTTGTGACATAGGCTTTTACCCGGATAGATGATGTCACCCCTAAAACAGTAAATAGTGATTTTACAGTGGGGAAAAAGGTCTTAAACGGGTAAAAATGATAATTGAACCTAAGATCTTTTGTTTTTGATGAAAAATAGCAGGGGGGTGAAAACTACCCCGTATATGAAAGGAGTGTAGACTTATTGATGTTGCAGATTGGAAACAGTGAAAGTTATCACTTTTGTTTAATTAGAAATCTTGCTCGCCTTGTGCGTTCAAGCATCACTAGCACTCAGAGAAGGATTTATATATGTAGACGTTGTTTGTCATATTATCTTCTTGAGGATGAGTTAAATGTTCACTTTGCAGACTGTAAACAGTTTCCTGTTGCAAAAAGCATAATGCCGACTGATGAACAAAGATTTGTTAATTTTACAGAATTCCGAGTTAAAGATACAGTTCCATTTATAATATATGCAGACACTGAATGCGTTTTGTCTCCAATTTCCTCCTGTTTTCCAAATAGTGACATTCATAACTCTACTTTAACACATAAACATATTCCTTACAGCATTTCTTTATACCTTCATTGTAATTTCGATAGTGAATTGTGCAGTTTCAAGCTCTTTAGGGGAAATAATTGCATTGAATTGTTTGTAAAGGAACTTTATAGTATTGTGGATAAACTTCAAACATATTACTTATCGGTTAAGCCAATGTTAAAGATGACCGAAAATGAAGAAAGATTATTTTTGTCAAGTAAAATGTGTCACATTTGCGAGAAACCGATTGCAGTTAATGAACTCAAAGTACGCGATCATTGTCACTTAACTGGAAAATATAGAGGAAGCGCACACAATAGTTGTAATTTAAATTACAAAGTAACAAAGGTTTTGCCTATAGCATTTCATAATCTAACCGCCTATGATGGACATTTTATAATTAAAGAAATTTGCGAGAAACGTGATGGAGAGGTGTTACATAATCCTGGTCATATAAAATTGTTAGCGATGAATATGGAACGTTACAAAGGGTTTACAAAGTATGTACGGGCTAAGAATGGATTCATTCAGTTAAGATTTTTCGATACATATAATTTCTTGTCCTGTTCACTAGATCAATGTTCATCTTCGTTAAGCGAAGATTCAAAGCAAATAACACAACGTTATTTTAATGATGATGCACAGTTTCGACTTACTGCGAGAAAAGGTGTGTTTCCCTATGAATACGTCACGAGTATGGATGTTCTTAACGAAACTAAATTACCTGAAATATCCAAGTTTTATAGCAGCCTTAATGATCAAACAATATCGAATGAAGAGTATGAGTTTGCTCAATCGGTGTGGGAAACGTTTTCCTGTCAAACATTAGGAGAATACGCAGATTTGTATTTAAAAGTTGACACACTTCTTTTGGCGGATGTCTTTGAAAATTTTAGATCGAATGGCATGGAAACTTATGGCATTGATGCAGCTCATTTTTACACTGCTCCATCTATGTCTTGGTGTGCTATGAAAAAGATAACCAACGTTCAACTTGAATTGCTTCAAGATATTGATATGTTACACTTTTTTGAACGATCTATTCGAGGAGGAAATGTTCAGTGTATAACACGACATGCGATTGCTAATAATAAGTATATGAAAACTTATGATGAGAAAAAGCAAGAGTCCTACATAATGTACTTTGACGTTAATAATTTGTATGGATATGCGATGATGGAATATCTTCCAACGGGTGGCTTTAAATGGATTGCAAATGTTGAAGGCTTTGATGTTTTAACTATTGATGATACTTCAGAAATTGGATATATTTTGGAAGTAGATTTGACTTATCCTCAAGAGTTACATGACAAACATTCAGATTACCCTCTATGTCCAGAAAAGTTGACAAAGCTAATGGCTACCCTAGATAATAAAGAACGTTATGTTTTGCATTATAGATTGTTAAAGCAATGTATTCAACTAGGAATGAAATTAGATCGTATTCACAGAATAATTGAATTCAATCAGAGCCAATGGCTAAAACCATATATTGATGTGAACACAGAGAAACGAAAACAAGCCAAAAATGATTTTGAAAAGAATTTTTATAAATTGATGAATAATGCAATTTTTGGTCGTTCACTGATGAATGTGAGGAAGTTAAGGGACATCAAATGGGTCACCAAATGGCATGGAGCTCGTGGTGGTAGGTCTTTAATAGCTAAGGCTAATTTTAAACATAGAATTATATTCGATGAACAATGTATGGTCATCGAGATGAGTAGACTAAAGATTTTTCACAATCAACCAGTATATGTTGGTGCATCTATATTAGATTTGTCTAAATGTAAAATGAATGACTTTCATTACAATGTTATTTTAGCAAATCCTGAATCAAATGTGAGGTTGTTATACACAGACACCGATAGTTTTATGTATATATTCTATTATGATATTTATGAGTTCATGAAACAACATTCAAATTTGTTTGATACTGGAAACTATGAAACAAACAATCCTTTTGGCATTGTGAGACAAAATAAAGGTGAAATTGGTTTAATGAAAGATGAAAATGCTGGAAGGATTGTTGAAGAATTTGTGGGGTTACGACCCAAAATGTATGCAATAAAATTGTGTGATGAAATGAATAGCTTGTGTAAGGCTAAAGGCATTAAGAAGAGTGTGAGTAAAAGTATGAATATTGATGAGTATCGAAAGTGTCTTTATAACAGAGAAAAAGTCAACAAAGTTCAAGTTTGTATAATTTCAAAATCTCATTCTGTATTTACTGTTCGGCAAAATAAGTTGGCAATTTCATCAAACGAAGATAAAAGACACATAACTGAAAACGGAATTGATACTTTACCGTTTGGTCATTTTTCTCTGAAAAATGATTAGAAACAAATTGAGATTAAAGCAGTTCATCTCACTTACTTTATTTCTTTCACACACACACTTTTATGCTGGTAATAATACTAATTTTTGTGTGTTCCTTTGCTTATGAAAAAAGAATAAATAATAACCCAAATTTTGTGTGTATTATTTAAAAAAAAAAAAAACACCTCCCCCCACCATTTCCCATTTTCCAGAAATATATATGTATAATTACTTTATATTACATATCATTTAGTAATGGTGCGTTGTAAGAGGAGCAACTCTACCACTCAATATAAACGAACAGGAAGTGGATCATTAATCAGTCGTGTACTTAATAAAACTATTGATAATTTACCCGTGGAATTACACATCCCGGGATATGAATATTGTGGACCAGGAACAAAATTAGAAAAGCGATTGAGCCGTGGTGATCCAGGAATAAATATATTAGATAAAGCGTGCAAAGAGCACGACATTGCTTACGCAAAGCATAAAGATTCAAACAAAAGAAGAGAGGCTGATGAAATTTTAGCTTCAAAAGCTTGGTCTCGTGTAAAATCCCGTGACGCATCATTTGGAGAGAGAGCGGCTGCACTAACAGTGGGTGGCATCATGAAAGCTAAGTCTAAGATTGGAGGAGGTAAGCGAAACTTAAATAATAAAAAAAAAAAACAAGAAAAGATTAAAAAAAAAAGAAGAACATCGAAAAAGCAAGGTGGTATTTTACCCCTACTTCCGATATTTGCAGCCTTGTCGGGCTTGGGGGGTCTAGCAGGCGGAGCAGCAGGGGTGGCGTCTGCTATAAACAAGGCGAAAGCTGCTCAAGAAGAACTAAAAGAAATGAAAAGACACAATCGAATGATAGAAGCAATGCGAGGAAAAGGAGGTCAAGGCATTTATTTAAATCCTCCTGCATACAAAAGATAATTAACCAAATACCAAATAAAGCATTAAGTAATTTCGATTTAGCTAAATACGCACATCAATTAAAGATTCCAAATTTTAGAGGAGTCTTTATGCGAGATACGTTACCAAGATATCCTCGAAAAAATGAAAACTGTATTGTTAACCTTGAACCGATGGATAAATCCGGTTCACATTGGGTAGCTTTCAGTAAACATGGTAAATATGTGCATTATTTTGATAGTATTGGTAATTTAAGACCACCATTTGAAATTTTAACATATCTTAAAAATTGCTATCTACAATATAATTTTCATTCATATCAATCGATTACTTCTTCGATTTGTGGACATTTATGTTTAGTCTTCTTGTATTGTATAAATAAGGGAAACACAGACCGTCTTTAAACATTTCAAAGATGGCTTTCGAAAGACGGATAACTCTTGAAGGTAAAGGCTCGAAGATTGATGTTACATTGGAGAACCCGATTCATCTTGTAGGAGCAGAGTTTTTTGAAATAGGACTTGCAGGATTGTATACATCTAATTCTATTCGAAATGTTACCAACAGAAATAATAAATTTCGCATTCATTTTACTAATTTTTTATCAATTGATTTAGTGGTGCCACCGGGTATTTATGAATTTGAAGATCTAGCCTCAGCTTTTGATGATTTACTTAGTTATCACTCATTGTCGAAACTTATACCAGAACATTTAGAAAAAACAAAATTGTATGTGGAAGAGGATATAGATGGAAAAAGAGACAACCGTCTCGTTTTGTCTTCCCCGTTTAATATTGATTTCACTGTAGCCAACAGTGTAGCAGGGCCTTTAGGTATTGAAAAGAAAGTTTACCCTAAAGAGAATAAAAGAGAAATTGAAATTCATCGAAAAATAGAATCGATAATGAAGTTTGCAATTAACGAGAATAATAACATTTTGGCTATAAAGTTGAACGAAGCGGATAGAGCGATTTTAATAATACCCAATGCTAGCTATACGTTAAAACAATTAAGTGGAAAGATTGATGATTTATTAGTTGAACATTTATTAGGCGACAAAGACAAATTCCCATCATTTTATATTAATTATGATAAAGTCTTTTATCATTGTAAACTACATTCGAAAGTGTTTGCTATAGATTTTGGTGTTGCAGATTCTATTGCAGATTTGTTAGGCTTTTCTCATAGAAAGTTCAAGGCAAACACAACTCATCATTCTGAATATATGATTAAAATTAACACTGTTAATAGTATTCGAGTATGTTGCAACCTTGTGCTTGGTACGAGTTCTTATTTGAACCATAAACCAACACACTCTTTATATAATTTTAAAGCTCATGTTCCTGCTGGTTACCCGATTGTTGTACAACCAACAACGATTAATTTTTTGCCCATGAACACCAAGCTTATTCAACATGTATCTGTGCAACTTGAAGATCATCTTCAACAGCTCATTGATTTGCAAGATGAAGATTTAACTGTAGAATTAATTATTCGTCCAGCACGATATCTTGCTATATAAAGTAATGAAATACTGTTATGTTTTCATTCTACTTGAGTAAGCATACTAGAAAACAATCACAAATATGGTTATACTATATAATACTCAAAGTTTGAAAAAAAAGAAGTCGACTCTGATTCGAAAAAATAATATAAATCAATCAGCTAAAATTTGTAAAAAAAAACAAACAACGACATCGCACCTTGAAATCTAAGAAACAGTTATCGAGTAACAACAAACAATTCTTACAGTCTTTAGGCTATCGCGTACTTTAATTTCAATATAAATATATATGCAATTGTTAATCTTATTTAGTTTCTATCTATAGTTGAAGCTGTTAACATGTTTAACATAACAGATAAAAGAGAGGTTGACAACAGAGTTGTGCGACGAGAAGAAAGAGTTTATCAACCTTATTCAGCTAATAAATTCGAAAATAATGATGAAATTCGAATACCGATTCAAAATGAAGAAAACATAGTTTTATTATCAGAAGGTGTTCTTCACTTAGAAGGTCAAATTATTACTTCTAACATAAATCCAGCTGCTTCTACTACAGCGCATCCTGACCAAAATTTTGGGGCTAATCTTTTTAGCGAAATTCGCATCACGTTAAATGGTAAAGAAATTGATCGTACACGCCATCTATGTATAACAAGTTCTATAAAAACCTTTGCATCATATTCAAAAAACGAATATACAGCTTTACAAAATGCCGGTTATTTTCCCTCTTTAACAACGCCAGCAAGTGAAGCAAATATTGTTGATAGTAACACAAAACGTTTTCATATAATACTTCCTTTAAGCAACCTGTTAGGAATAGCAGAGGATTACAGAAAGCCGATTTTAAACTGCAAGCATGAGGTAATACTTCTCCGATCGTCAAGTGACGCACGTGCGTTGCAATCGACAACCGAAAACGATCTTTCTACGGTCAAGTTATTTAAAGTTTATCTAAAAATCCCCGTTTTATTATTATCAGACGAAGAACAAATTAAAAGATTAAAACTAATGCAGAAAAATATTCCCATTCAGGTTGGTTATCGATCGTGGGATGTTCACGTCTTGCCTTCTCTTCCTAGAACAACTAAATATAGTTGGACTGTAATGACAACTTCTGAAACTCAAAAACCGCGTCAATTTTTATTAGGTTTTCAAACTAGAAGAAATTTACTAAACACATGCTCTTCCTATTTCGACCATTGTAACATTAAATCTATAAGAGTTTTTTTAAATTCAATTTTTTATCCCTATGAAATGCCAACTTCTGAAATTGCCATAAATGACTACAGCGAGTTGTATGACATGTTTGTTAAATTTCGTAATGTATATTATCAGATCGATGATGTTCGTTCAGAGACTCTGGTTTCACGAGATGAATTTAAGTCTCTTTGTCCTATTATTGTAATTAATTGTCTCGAACAAGTGGAAGCAGTGAAGACATCTTCAGTCGATGTGCGAATTGAAATCGAGACAAGTGAGAATATACCTGAAGATACAACTCTTTATTGTGTTCTTATTCATGATCGTCAAATATCTTACAGACCATTAACGAATGAAGTAATTATCTAAACCAATATTTGCTAAGTTATAAGCAAGCAAGTAAACAAGTATTCTCACTTTAGTTGCAATCATGGAATTGACAACAACAAACTCTCCTTCTACTGATGCTGGCACGTGGAATAAGAAGCAACCAATAGTTGCAGACATTCGCAAGCTACCAAACGGCAGTTTGGAACTTGCTTACTGTATGTTAAATAACGGCAATATACCTTCATTCAGCCCCGTGATCACATGGGTTGCAGCATATTGTGAAAAAACTCTTTCTTCTTTTTTTGAGTCTATTAAGAATAAATATGATTATTTAGTTGTATATAATTTGCCACAGGAATTTTCTTTGTTTGCACTAAAAGCACTTTCCCCAGACTCATTATTCGATCTTAATACGATTGATGGAATGTCAGACCTAATGTTGAGGCATAGCCAACGTTTACCTACAGATTGTCCAAAACATTTACCATCTCTAGCAATGGGAAGCAATAGTTGTGCTAAATTCAACGTCAATGCTGTTCAACATTGGTTAAATTCTTCTGATGGCATCATGAAAATCGTGTGTTCGATAATAAACAAGTTTCGAAACAGTGGACTTCGAGGTTTTAATAAGTTTGATTGGAACTACTTTCCTATAAACGTGCTGACTATATATGAACCACAACGAATTCGTCTAGAGTGGGAACATCTACCAGATCATCTAAAGAGGAAATTTCAACTGTTTCATCTTCGCTGCAAATGTGACAACTGTAATCGCTATCTATAAAAGGTGAATAATTTAGATCTACTACTGTAGTTGACAGCTATACATATTTTGTTTTTAGTTTGCTTTTTAACACAGTGTATCTTTTTTTTGTCTACAGAAAATAATCATCTGGACAACTAAAAAGAAGAAGATCATCTCAACACAGCCACACTCATCTGGACAACTAAAAAAAGAATGAGATTACTTCAAGAGAAATACAATTGTATTAATTGTAATTCTAAATGAATAAAGAAGAAAAAAAAAATGTCTTTTGTACCATTTCATATGAAAGTTCTTATTAATGATCAATTACCTCCTCACTCTACATGTAAATAAAATAATAATAATAATAATAATAATAATAATAATAATAATAATAATAATAATAATAATAATAATAATAATAATATTGTCAGGTGAGGGATTCGAACCCTCGCTTTCAATTTCTGAAAATTAGATCTTAAGTCTAACGCCTTAGACCGCTCGGCCAACCCAACACGTGCATATTAGCCAACGTGTTTTGTTGATTCATGTCAGTTCGCATTTAGCTTTGTGTGGTGAACATCTTTTCTTTGTGAAGTAAACCAGCATCATGAAGTATTTTAATTGTGTAAAGTATTCCAAAAAACAGTTAATGCAAATGATATTGAGTCAAAAAGAAATGAATTTAAAATCTGAAAGAGATCGGCTAAAAACATTTAAGACCTGGTCTTCAGACAGTTTTACGAACACTGCATGGTTAGCAGCTGCAGGATTTTTCTATTTTGGATATAAGGATATGGTTAGGTGTGCTTTCTGTAATCTGCAACTTAGTTATTGGGAAGAAGATGATGATCCGTTTGAAGAACATAAGAAATGGGCTTTTTCTTGCCCCTACGTAAACAATATTTCTCCTAGCATAGAATTGAAATGCGAATATGAAAGACTTAAAACTTTTCAAAATTGGCCTCTTCCCTGTCCAAACGAATTTTGTTTAGCACCAGCAGGGTTTTATTATACTGGACATGGTGATAAGGTGAAATGTATATTCTGTAAGATTGAAATTGAAAATTGGAGGGAAAACGATAATCCTTTAAATGATCATGAAAAATGGGCGCCATATTGTCCATATATAAGAGGGTTTTACGTCGGCAACGTTGATTTAAATCCTGAAAATCCTACTATTATTCCACATAATACAAGTTATGATACGTGTGGAAGCAATATATGTTGATGTGATGTGATTTTTTGTGCAGTGTGCATTCTCAGACGTAAACGTAGACATGTTGAAGTTTGTTAAGCAGTCAAACACTCTACCAGTAATTTCATTTACTAATGCTGAAAACCAGAGTAAAAGTGAAAAAAGAAAGCATGGTGTTTTACTACCGAACACAATTCGATGTATCATTTGCGGTCCATCGAACTGCGGTAAAACAAACGTAATGCTAAATTTATTATGCCACAAAAATGGAGTTCGTTTTGAAAACGTTTATATTTATTCTAAATCACTTGCTCAAAGTAAATATGTTGAATTAAAAAAGTTTTTGGACTCCATAAAAGAAATAAAAAGTGATTTTTTTTCCGATAATGATGAAGTAATGTCTCCAGAAATGGCTAGAAAAAACTCTATATTTGTTTTTGATGATGTAGCCAGCAATAAACAACAACACATGAAAGATTATTTCAGTAGAGGTCGTCATCACGACGTTGACGTATTTTATCTTTGTCAAACATATTCTTGTATACCTAAACATCTAATTAGAGATAACGCTAATTTTTTAATTCTTTTTAAACAAGACGGAACAAACTTGCGTCACGTATATAACGATCATGTAAATACAGATATGAGCTATGAACAGTTCTTTGATATTTGTTCGTATTGTTGGCAAAACTCTAAGTTTGGTTTTTTGGTTATCGATAAAGATAGCGATTTACAAAATGGTCGATATCGCAATGGATTTGATGTTTATTTTCAGTTATAAATATGACTTCAAAAAGAGGTAAATGGCCATTCGTGTTATAGCTTTTGCGTGGTTAACAACTTAACTATGACATCGTTTAACAAAACCAATAATGTGTCTATCGGACGACCGACTTCACGACATGATATTGCAACTAAATCATATGTTGATGATAAGCTAGTGCAATATGAAAATCAACTAACAACAACAACAAGCGACGGACATCTAAGTATTAACGGCAAACGGTTAAAAAATGTCGGAATGCCAATACATGTTGAAGATGCATGCAACAAAGGTTATGTAGTGAAGTTATTAAATGAGCTAAATAAAATCGAGTCTAAAGAAGACATACAACGAAACTTTAACGAGCTTAAAGGTTTAATTTTTTCAATTTGTAAAATAGAGAAAAAAGAACTTGACTTTCAAAACAAACGTCTCGCGGGCTTAGCTTTACCATCATCTGCAAATGATGCAGTAAACCTTATTGCAATGCAGCAACATACATCGAATATAAAAAAATATCTTGAGACCCGAATAACAGAAGTGTTACAACGAGTAGAATTCATTCATGGTTTAGTGCGAGAATTTTCAGAAGATCACTTTCCGTATGATCAAGATACTCTCGACTTGGGTAACAAAAGAATAAGAAATGTTAAAGATCCAATTCAAAATCAAGATGCGGTAACTAACGTATTCTTTTCTTAAAACTCATGTAACAAATGAACTCGATGAAATTAAAAAATCTCTTTTGAATATAAACAGAGATGATGAAACTGTAGATATGTTAAATAGAAGAATAACAAACATATCTCAACCAATCGATTCGTTAGATGCAATAAACAAATATTACTTAGAAAACTTTGCTGCCTCTCGAAAAGATCTAGAAGACTTAATCGCTAAATTTAATAAACAAAACGTTTTAAACGTAGACGATGGTGGAACTTTAAATATGATGAGTGGACGAATTACTCACGTAAACAACCCCATATACGATAACGATGTTGCAAATAAGACGTTTGTTGAGCAATATGCCGCTTCCCAACGTGAATTTGATCAATTGAAACAAACTGTAAACAATCTACAACATCAAAAACAAACAAATGTTGAGTTCCCTGTTAACGACCAAGACGTGACAAATAAACGGTTTGTAGAACACTATGCTGCGTCACGAACTGAAGTTAATCAACTAAAAGAAATTTTAAGCAATTTACAAACTCGTATTGAGGGTGTTGCTAACAATCTCAATATTGTTAAAAAAGAAGATCTTGAAAGTTATGCTGCTGAATCCAAAGAAGAATATAACAAGTTAAAAACTGAACTGGGAAAAATTGAGCAAATGGTTAACAAAGAACCACTCGAAAGTTTTACTGCATCCAAAGAAGAATATGGTATATTAAAAGATGAAGTAAAGAAAAAGAACTTATCGAAATTTATTCTGAAATTCTCCAACACACCATCAATCCATTCACCAGTATACACGCTTCATAATCATAACATACAGTACCAACTTCCCTACAAAGGTGTATTAAAACCAATTTTTGTTTCACCAAGATCTCCAATTGTGTATGCAATTTTAAATATACGTCAAGAGATTGAACTGGATGGCAGTGATATTGTCGTTGAAGAGCAAGATGAAATTCAGTTTCGACTTAGAGACCCGAAAAAACATAAAACTGATGATCTTCCTCTTCAAATCGATTTTGAATATACTATAAATAAGTAAAACAACCACAATTTCCGTTTAGTCATGGAGAAGAGGTCAAAGATTAAAGCTGAAAGTCGAGTAAAGGATAAACTTTCTCGCTTAAAAAAAGATGTTAAAGACAAGTATCTTTCACTTCAAGATGATGTTAGACGAAAAGAATTAGATATAGAGACTAACTTTAAACCAGTAACAAGTTCATTAAATCAACTTGTAGCTATTGCTAATACGTCGACTCAAAATAAAGAAAATCGAAAAAGAAAAGGAAAATATATCGATTCTGAATCCACTGCTACTTCAGACGAAGAAGATGGAGATAGCATCAAAATAATTTCACTACTTAACCGCTACTTTGATCCGTTCATTAAACAAAACGTGGATAGAACATTTGGTATAACGATAAGAAATGATAAACAATACTTGGGACGCGAACGAGTTTTCTTCGATAAAAAGTGGATAAAAGTTGGCGGTGAAAAATTTCCTATTACAGAAGGTCTACTTGAATTGATTCAAAGGAAAGTACCAGACCCCACTCTAATAGATAGGAGTGATTTAAGTTCATATTTGAAATTATTAAATGTTTCAAACGTGCACAAAAGAAATTATACAAGCAATGCAGCTCCGAGAGGAACGCAATCTTATAAGTATAAAAATATAATTGAACCCCTTCTCACTGAAGACATAGATAGAATTATAAAAACAGCAGATGAAAATGAAGAAGCAAATACTACAATGCATACTGGATATGGTCAAAAAAAACACATCGCGCCACAAGCCATTTGGAAATTTGAAGGCGGAAACAATATTGAATTCGTTCACTGGAATGAACCAAACAAATTGGTATCAAGACTTAAAACATTAATTGCATCGAAAGCTGCAGGTCACACAGGAGTAGACAGCGAAATCTTTGCAATAGAAGAAGAACTAAGAAATGCTGGATATATTGAATAAAAATTCCAACGTTTGTAAAACAATGCACAGTATGTTATAAAACATTGTTTGGAAAATAACTATGAACGAAATCAGACGAGAAATTGCAAAAGAACTTCACGCACCGCTTAGAAAAAAGTTTAAAAGACGACGTGTTATTAGCAAAGGAATCGATGACCTCCATGAAGCTGACATTGTGGACATGTCCAAACTTGCAAAATGGAATAATGGATTTAAATATTTATTAACCATTATTGACGTTTACTCGAAATATGCATGGGCAATTCCTCTTAAAACCAAAAAAGGAAGTGAGATTGTGAACAGCTTAAAATTTGTTTATTCTCAAAGTAAAAGATTGCCCAATTATTTTCACACCGATCGAGGAACGGAATTTTATAACAGTGAATTCAAAACATGGTCTCAGAAACAAAATCTAAAGCATTATTCCACTGGCAGCTCCATTAAAGCGAGTGTGATAGAAAGATTAAATCGAACTCTTAAGGAATCGATGTGGAAAGAATTCACAACACGAGGTTCTTACCGATGGGTACATATTTTGCCTGAGTTACTAGTAAAGTATAATCACAAAATACATCGCAGCATTGGCATGAAACCTAATGATGTGAAAAGAAACAATCCACCCCGCTTGCCAACACAATATAATGAAACTTTAAGAAAACCAAAATATAAAATCGGCGACATTGTAAGGATATCAAAAATCAAGAAACACTTCAGTAAAGGGTACGAAGGTAATTGGACAACAGAATTATTTACAATTTATAAAGTTCAAAATACTAATCCACGAACATATCTTTTAAAAGATAATAAAAATACCCCAATATTTGGTGCGTTCTACGAAGCAGAGTTACAACGAACAAAACATCCTAATATTTACTTAGTCAACAAAGTACTACGTAGAAAAGGAACCCGAGCCTTCGTATCTTGGCTTGGATTCGATTCAACTCACAACTCTTGGATCCCCAACAAAAATATCTTATAATTAGAACAGTGTAAGTTTTTTTTATTTTTATTTTTTATTCCTCACAAAGATATTATTATTATTATTATTATTATTATTATTATTATTATTATTATTATTATTATTATTATTATTATTATTATTATTATTATTATTATTATTATTATTATTATTAATGTGTCTCTATATATATATTTTTCAGCTCACTAAAACCAACACACGCAAGAAAGAAAAGAATGATTGTACTTACCCCGTGCACAAGACCAGCATATTCCACTCTGCAAACAACACAGCATCTTCAATTCTCTCTGCAGCTTGTTGGAAAAGGAACTACTTACCACTTTAAGAACGAAGATCATATCATTTTTCACTATTTCATATTATATAATTAATGTAAACCACAAATGATCAAATAAATATATTTAAAAAATAAAATTTACACTGCACAATATTAATCCACTGTCCACTGTCCATTGAATTTAATTTAAGATTTGAACATCATCATCATCATCATCATCATCATCATCATCATCATCATCATCATCTTCTTCTTCTTCTTCTTCTTCTTCTTCTTCTTCTTGTCGGTCTTCTTCTTCTCCTTCCGCTCGATGTTCTTCTTCTTCTTCCATTCGATGGTCTTCTTCTTCTTCTGCTTCTTCTTGCACTTCTTCCATATGCTCTTCCATATGCTGTTCCTCTAATGGCCGTTCAAACACGGCCATTAGCTCTTCCGCCAATGTAGGTTCAAACACGTTGAAATTCATCGAGCCGATGGATCTCAACTTGTCAATAATAATATTGACAATGTGAAATGTCATGCCGTTGAAAATAATTTCACGGCAGTGGTGTTGATCCCTCATCAGCTCGAATATTTCGGCGCTTAAAAGCTCCTTTTCTCCCGGTGTTAAGGTGTTATACCACACCTCCTCCTCTATTTTCGTCGCACTGACGATGAAATGCAACCCTTGATTCAGGGCACTTTCCGCAAACATCATAATGTGTTGCAATTTTACTAACTTTTCTATCAACCCCTCGCACAGACTCATGATATTGCAGATAAAGATAGCTAACTACTGCTCCATAGCAATCTCCTCTTATATATATATATTAAGAAGTTAGAGCGCCAAAAAACCTCTTTAAAACATTTCGCATGAAGCTCTGGGAACCGACATCCAATCTCGTTCTCGCATTAAAAATTACAGACTTGACTAATGACGTCTGGGAATCTAAAAACAAACAGATCGAAATTCATTTCACACACTCAAAGTTATACATGTCATATAAAACACTTTAACCAGATTGAGATCATGAAGCAAGCCAGAACACAAAAATGTTAACATCATTTAAATTAAACAGACATAACATAGCGAGAAGGAGTAACACAACTCCACTCCCACGCCGTGGTAATATATGTCATACTTAAACGGAGTGTAGCATTACAACATATGATTGCTTATTTAGCTTGCGCGAGCAAAAACTTTAACGACAACCATGCACTACATGAGCTGAGTGCTCTCATGGCTTGCCGCACGGCGCGAGCAAAAACGGAACAGCTGCACACACATGTCTGGTAGCGATCCGGCTATGTCGAGTGCCTCACCGTACACTCTCATTCAAAAGTTATGACACCCAAGACTCTCTACACTTCCTTGGGAAATTACCAAAATATAATTCAATAATCAATCAATACTTAATAACCATGATACACAGGCTGCCCCCCGGGAATTAAATAACAAAACACGGAATCGAACCAAGAAACCCCCCTGTAGGAGTGGAAGAGGAGTCTGAATTTCGAGTTACCATCCTAATAAACAACCCCCATGCCGTCAACACCCATTAACTTTTTATCACCATCACATAAACAAGCCAAAAGGTCAACCCCTTCCCACGCTAACACGTGCAGTGCACATGCCCCGCTCCTGGACCACGTGGTCAGGATTACGCAATTTCTGGTCATGATGATGCAATATTTAGAGTCTAACAAACACTTACTACTCATAATTATATAAGCAAGCGTATTTTCTGGTATATTGGCATTAAATGTTGCTACCAATTTCATACTGGTTTTCTGAGGTGTTACTACATTTCTACGCCGACTTATATTGATAACATAAATTGGATAAGAAGCAATGAACTCTGTGGGGGTTACAACAACATTATACTTCAGTTCAGTTATACGTTTAAAGTCCCTAAAAGCATAATAGGCATTGAGATAAGTATTAGAAGGATTGATATTCCACATTTCTTCCGGAAACATTTCGTTTCTTCCGTTTTTCATGTAAATATTTTGAAGCTGAACATGATCAAATTTGGAACTATTCATATCTTGGTTACCTTTTTTATTAGTTTGAAACACAACAAAAATGAAATATGGCAGATCAAACTCCATTGAATTGTAGTAATTAGTAATATCTATTTCAAAATTCCTTTTCCCACTTAGGCCTGAAATTTCTTGAGTTTGAAGGTCAAAGAATGATATAGGTATTCGTGGTTCTTGCAGTATTTTTTCTCTCAGTTCAAGCTCATAATTTGGTTCGTATTTTACAACAGGAATTTTTATCTCCATTGACTTTACGGTAACTTTTCCTTCCTCCGGGAGAGTTCCAGGTGCATTGCCCCCATCGGGATTCTTAGTCCACCATCTATACAGAGCATCGTTCGCATTTTGACTCCATGTAAATGTAACAGTTAAATCCCCTTCCCACATAATCTCTTTAAAATCCTTAAAAAAGCCACCAAGAAGACTTAAAGGGTACCTTAACTCATTTGATTTTTTCTGCAATTTACCATTATTAAGAAAATTACCTGAATATATCATTTTATCACTATAAGAGGCTGTTAAATTAAACAGAACCGTTGAAGATATATTTGGATGGTCAATTCGATAGATAGTGTGTCCTCGTTTTTTCACGGTTACAGTGCTCCAAAATTGAGTGGGATAATTGTCAATTAGCTTTACATTTGACTTTCCTTCATAGTTAGTGTAATCAGTTCCATCAGCATGAGTTACATCGAAAGTAATATACAGGTGCGCATTATTATCAATCCAACCATCACCAACTTTAATATCTATTTCCACGTCCTTGTTTGGCAAATTTAAATTGTTTTTAGTCTTTTCATTTACAGGAAAAGACTGCCACTGGTAACTTTCTACTTTGTTCATTTATTATAAGAAAAATAATAGAAAATTAAATGAAGAGGAAATAATTAACTCATCTCTAAAATTACAGTAACTGTTGCGCCGTTGAAATCTATTACTTCGTCATTCTCATTGGTCACAGTAATTTTTAAATTCTGAATTTTATCGAAAACTGGGCAAAATACAGGATAATTCGGCTCATAAATTATTGGAGCACTAAATTCTATGGCTGGTTTAAATGATGCTATAATATTCGTTTCACGGTGAAAATGCTCAGAGTCTTTTACAAACATTCCATCCGCTAAATTGAAATGAACGCGGATATTTTCGAACGGAATTATTTTAGTTAAGTTCCGAGCAAGTGTTTTGGTTTTTGGTTCTACAATTTGATTATTAAAACCTAAAACTGAACCAATACTTTCTTCTTGGTCTAAATATATTTTATAATCACTAATTATTTCCAATCTGTTTAGAATTTTATTTTGTTCAATACTAATGTTAGGTTCTTGACCTTGAATAGCTTTTTGTAAATTTTCTACATTATATTGACCTGGTGGAATAAACATTTCAGTTATCGTGCCTGATACTTTTTCATAGTGTGCTTTATTGTTTTTTGTTGTAATATTTGGTGTTAGGAAGGTTGAGTAAAACCCTATTAATCCAACTTTTCTAAATTCATCTCGCAATGGAACATTTAACCTTTTCTCTAAAACCAAAGTTTTACCACTTAGTTCAAAAATTCTCTTCATTTATTAATTCATTCATTAATTAATAAAATAAACGAAAATGAGTAAACGAAATGTTGTAGATTGGGACCCACAAGTAAGACTTGTAGAAAAGCAAGTAAAGAACAAACATGGCAAATTATTACCGAATTCCATTCGTTGTGCTATAATAGGCCCCAGTAATTGTGGTAAAACAACCTTAATGATAGACAATTATATTTTGGCACCTGGATGGTTAAACTGGGAAAAAATAAACAACCTTTACATCTTCTCTAAAAGTTTAGATCAATCTAAGTATCAACAGTTTATGGAAAAATGTAATAAAATCGAAGAGAAGTTAGGAAAGTCCATTGCACAATTTATTCATGACGATGAAAGCATAATGCCCCTGGATAAATGTGAAGATAGGTCAGTTGTAATTTTCGACGATTTCATACTGGAAAACCAAGACATAGTTCGAGAATATTTTACACGAGGAAGACATAAAGGGATTAGCTCAAACGTATTCAAAAATACCAAAACAATTAGTTCGTGATAACTTAAACTTCTTAAATATATTTAGGCAAGATAATACCAATTTAAATCATATTTATCAAGAATTTGTTGGTGGCGATATGAAATTTGAAGACTTTAAGAATATTTGCAGCAAATGTTGGAATGAGGAGTTTGGTTTTATTACTATTGATATGAATCGCAAAGCTAACGATGGTAAATATAGGAATAAAATTAAAACGTTTCTAAATGTTGGGTAACTACTCCAGGGGTATTGGCAGGTTATGGGTTGAGTATTCTAACACTAACATCGTTAGCGTACAACTTCAGCGTCAACGTACAGCGTACAACGTACAGCGTCAATGTCAGCGTCAAATGTCAAACGTCAATGTTAGCATTAAACGTCATTTTTTTTAAATTTCACCTATAATAAAGATGTTTGCGAAATACGATCAAAAGGTAGTTCAACAAGCAAGAAGGAATAGGAAGAAATTTGAAGAATTAAAAGACGAATTTCGAATATGGAAGAAGCAGCCTATAACGGAATACGAGAAGTATAAAAAAGAAGATCAACCTGTTATTGATGCTGTTAATGTTTTAGGCAACAAGTTAAATGACATCGGTGAAAATGTTATTAAAGCTATAGAAGAAAATAGAGAAGTGGAGAAGCAATTAATTCCTTACAGAATTTACTATAAAGAAGATTTTCCTTCAGATTCCCAAGGTTCCCATTTCTTGGATGAATATGATGTCACTGATGAGCAAAAAGAAGCTTTAAAATCGGCAAGAAAGGTCAGAAAGAATTTAGAGTCGCAACTTCAGAAAGAAAAGGGGAGGAGTTTATTTCAAGAGGCCGATGAAGAGTATGATAAAAGTGAAGAAAATGTTAAGAGGAAAGGCATAACTGATTATTCTACGGTCCACTTAGGGGTAATAATTTCAAAATATTTACCTAGAATTAGTGACCCTAAATTTGGAATAAGGTATGATAAGAACTATCAGGGTTATTATATAGGTGACTCAAAAGTTGAATTCAGTAATGACGATATTATTATTAAGGGTAAGAATTTTAAAGCTACAAAGGGTTTAATGCTATTTTTAACCTTAAATGATATATCTAACGATGATGAGTATACAGACGAAGACCGCAGCACATATGAGACTATTTTAAAAATTACAAATGCTATGTAACAAAACAATGACCCAAATAGCACTAAACCTAAAAGTAGTGTTGGCAAAAAATATAATACGTTGATAAAGGATATATGGCTTTCAGAAAAAGTTAGTAGAAAAGAAAGAGCTGCATCTCTAACCACTCCTCCTAAATCAGGATTTGGTTTTGTAAAAAAATATTCAAAAGCACCGATTGAATATGTGTGGATGGATGATGTAAGGGAATTAATAGACAGATTAATGGTAATTCATGGCGAAGAAAATGCTGGAAACAACGTCTATCACAATGAAAAGGTTGGAATAACGAAGATGCTTACGAGTAAGTTTAATGACTTCATTGTTAATAATTCTAAAGGTATTCCATATCTAATTAGGTTTTTAAATAACATTCCCCATACATTCTGGGAATCTGAAAAACATGGAAAAGGATTAGTTAATTGGATGATTAATAAAATAGGTGAAAATAATATTGACTTAACACTCCCGGGATATAAATTTTGTGGTCCTGGTAATCCATTAGACAAGCAACTAGCCGAAGGTGTTCAGGGTTCCAACCCATTAGACGAAGCATGTAAATTACATGATATAGCATACCGCGACCATACAAAATTAGAGCACAGACATCAAGCAGATAAAGAATTACAAAAGGCTGCAAAAGAGAGAATATTCAGTAAAGATGCTAACTTGAGTGAGAGACTAGCAGCTACAGCCGTTACTGGAATAATGTATGGAAAAAGAAAAATGGGAATGGGGTTAGATGAAAATGGTTGGGGCGTCTGAGTATAAATTTGTAAAATTTTTGTTTATAATTTTTTCATTAAATAAATGAAAGGATTTAGTATTGATTACAACGTTTCCCAAAAAGGGAAACTAAAACCCAAAGCTATTAAAATAAAACTCTCCAACGAAGATCTGAAAAAGCATGACTATCTAGATGAGTACTTGACAGATACACAAAAGAAGCAGAAAGCAAGAAAAATTCAAAAAGGTGGTAGCTTACTTATAAGTTTGTCCATTCCAATTGTAAAGAAAATATTCGAATATCTCAGTATAAAGAAAGAAGGTTCTGGAATTAATGAACACCAAGGAGGATTTTTGCCATTAATATTAGCTGCATTGGGTGCCATTGGTTCGCTGGCAGGTGGCGCTGCAGCCATTACAAGCGCTGTTCATAAAAAGCAAAAAGAAGATGCGGAATTGGCTGAACAAATTAGACATAATCTGGTGATCGAAAAAAAGACTGGACAAGGTTGTTTGGGAATAACTAAAATAAAAAATAAAAAAAAAGAGAAATTTCATCGATATTGAGTGATATACTTTCCAACTATAAGCACCCTTTAAGTAATTTCGATATACTTAAAATAATACACGAAATAAACATAAAGCATTTTCAAAATGTTTTTATGATCGATGAATTGCCTACAAAACCTAATGATTGTGAATCAGGAATTGTAAACTTGGATACGTCGGATCATGCAGGTACTCATTGGATTTGTTACTTTAAAAAGGGTAACCAAAAATTCGTCTTTGACTCATTTGGTGGAGATGTTCCTGAAAAACTAGTAAATTATTTGGGAGCTAGCAACCTATTTTATAACGCCGAAAGAATTCAAATGTTTGATGAATATATATGTGGTCATTTATGTGTCCTTGTTTTAAAGTTGTTTTCGAATTTGGGTTCCCCTAATCCCGCTCATTTTAACGAAATTATAGATTTAATAAATGGACATATTTGGAAATAAAATTATAAACGGAGAGAGTAGTTCATTAAATATTAAAGCTATCACAAAGGATGATTTAGAAAAACGATTTTCAAGGCTAGTTACGGCTCTAAATAAACGCCTTAGTGAGCTTTTTTTGTTTCAAAAACATGGATTGATTTTCAAGGTAAAAGGATAGCGAATATTGAAGATCCAATCAACAATAAAGATGTAGTTAATACGCAATATCTCTTAGAAAAGCTCAAACCACTTACTACTGAAGGGGATTTTCCTAAAGATAACTACTTCACGAAAGAAGAAATAGAAAAATTATTCTCGGAATATGCCACTACTTGTCTTGCACCAGTAGCAACATTAACAGAAAAGGTTGACAACTTAGAAAGAAAGGTGTTTGATAGGATAATATTACAAAAGGACCTTTTTGCAGAGAAAGATAAAATTAAGCATATTTTTACATACAACGCAACGATTAGGAAAATATTTGTTCGTATCGTAGACCCAGATAAAGTATTTACTTCATATACAGATGACGCTATTAAAACAGTATTAGACGTTTATATTGCACGTTCCAAAGAAGAAAAAATTATGGTAGATACTAGTAAGCCCTTCAACGTTAAATCTGGTGATACTTTATGCTTTAAAAATAAAATGGACAGCGTAATTTTAAAACTTCCAATAAATGTTAGTGTGACGATGTTTGGTGAAGTAATACTTAATGCATATGAACCTCATCCTGATGAATCGGTCGAATAACACTAATGTTAAAATGTTTTAGTTTTTAATGGAGAAAATATCCATTAAAAACAGTCTAATGTAACAGGTTTTTATACAACATCTCTATTGTTCCTTTAAGAAGATCAGGAGTAAATGGAATATTGAAATGGTTTCCCGAATAGCTAATTTTTATTTGTTCTTTCATAAGCACATACAACCTTACGCTATTAGGATCATTATATTTTTCATAAACTATCTCACAATCGGGGTGCCGCCTGCATATTTTTTTGATTGCTTGATTCACCTGTTGTCTCTGCGCCCTTATTGCATAGTACCTGTACTTTTCGTTTGGTTCATGCTTATCTATAATAAGCAGACAATTATTCTTACTAGTTTTAAGTGCAAGAGGTGTGGCTAATGGGGTAAGAGATTCGTTTTCTGCTTCCTTTATTTGAAGTTTCTGCATTAACCCAACTAGTTGGTTCTTATATTCTTCTTTAATTTTGTATTCTCCGTACTTTCGAATTGATGGAAGGACTTTTTTCGTTGCCCATTTCTTAAATGTTTTAGCTTCCTCTTTTTTAGATGATAAAATAAGCGAATACAAACCAGATTCATTAATAAATATGGTTTGAGGATGTATATTTTTTAACCCCGCCAAAACGGCGGGGTTATTTAAGGTATCGAATGTACCTTTGTCTTCAATTGCAACGTGTTTTCGAATTGCTTTATCTGTATCTCTATACTCCAATATTAAAGCAATATCTTTAGCTTTAAACCATGAATCGTTATTTTCATCAATAGCAATAACCACTTGTTTGCTATTATAGACAAGTTTGCTGTTCAGAATATCGGCAATTGATTCCATTTATTAATTAATTAATTAATTAAAATATAAATATAAAAAGTTAATTTCCTCAACAAAGGGTAGACCCTTGTTTCTTGTAAGTTAGTTTGCGTTCTTCAATGTTGGGTGTCTGAGTAAACCAATGCTTATTTTATAATTAATTTTAATTAATTAATTAGTTAATAAATGAATAATCACATTTGGTGTTTAAAGTGCAAAACGTTTACTCAAACACTGCATCCTCACACCCTTTCGACAAAAAATGGTCGAACTAGAATCGAAGGTTTATGTTCCGAGTGTGGGAGTAAGAAAAGCCGGTTTGAAAAAAAAAGTTAATGAGAGTGTAAAAATAGGGAGTTCTACCCAAATTAGAGAGCCACCCGTTAGCATTCGGGAGGAAATTATAAACGAAATTCATAAGCCCATGAGGAAGAATTTTCCGAGAAGGAGGGTTACAACTCACGGCATTGATGACATTTGGCAAGCGGATTTGGTAGAAATGGACTCTGGAAAAATAAAGGGGATATCGAAGCTTAATAAAGGCTACAAGTATTTGTTAACAGTCATTGATGTATTTTCAAAGTATGCCTGGGGTGTACCAGTCAAAGATAAAACGGGTAAAAGTGTTGCTGAAGCGTTTGATGATATTTTAAAAAACAGAAAACCCAAAAATCTTCAAACAGACAACGGTAAAGAATTTTACAATAAAGAATTTTCAAAATTAATGAAAACATTTAATATCAATCATTATTCGACTTTTACTGAAGTAAAAGCTTCAGTTGTAGAACGATTCAATAGGACCTTAAAAGAGAAAATGTGGAAGCAGTTTGATATTCAAGGAAACTACTGCTGGGTTGGCATTTTACCAAAGTTAATTAATGGCTACAATAATACGACGCACACAACTATAAATATGAAGCCAAAAAAACGTAAACAAAGCTAATGAAGAACATTTGTTGAAAACTGTTTACACTGTAAGCGTAGGAGCGGAAGAAAAAGCGAAATTTAAAGTTGGCGATCAAGTCAGAATTAGTAAACTAAAAGGTATATTTGAAAAAGGATACACAGGAAATTGGTCGACTGAAATATTTGAAATAAAAGATATCGTTTATTCCGACCCTATTACGTACAAATTGAAAGATGTAAATGCGGAAGAAATAAAGGGGGACTTTTATGAGCAAGAATTACAGAAAACAAAGTATCCAGAGGCATATCTTGTTGAAAAAGTTTTAAGAAAGAAAGGAAATCGGGCATATGTCAAATGGTTGGGCTTTGATAATTCTCACAATAGCTGGGTTAATAAAGAAAATGTTATATTATAATATTTCTGTAAATATAAATGGACGCCCGAGTAAAGCGAATAACCCTTTCTTTCTTCCTGTTTTTACTACATCCTACTGAAGATGTAGAAGTATTTATAAATCAGTTGTCTGAGGATAGTATAGATTATCTTTTTGAACTTAATGGTGATGACATAGATAGCTGTTACAACTTTTATAAAGCTACGAAGGAATCCTTAATTTTACTTTAATTTTGGTATTTGATTTTAATGGTTACTAACCATTAAAACCATAAATTTTCTACTTAAAATTTGTCGGGGAGTTACGAAAATTTAAGAAAATGTTTAAAAGAATTCAAGATTGTGCGCTTTGCAACCACCATAGACTTCTTTTGTGCCGTGGTATACCATTTTCAACCCTATCATTTCCTTTTTTTCCTTTCCACAACTTAGCACCTTGTTGTATTTGTCAGGCAATATAACCTTAAATTCACTATCAAGTTCTAGAAAAGTTTTATTTCCATATTTTGTATTTATACCATCTACATTCGTTATAAGGTATTCGTTCCCTATTTCTAACTCACTGAGTTTTTTAAACGTCTTTTGTTCGTTGATGCTGTTGAGCGTCTTGAGAAATTGATTTACTTCCATTTATTACCTATAAAAAATTAAAATAATTTTTTAAATATTTAATATAATTATTTTATTTCCTCTAGTTGAGCTACAGTATTTTTCAAACTCTTTATTACTTCCATAAACGAAGATGACCTTTTTCGACAGTCTATGCCAATCATTGAAAGATCAAATTTTTGAGCTTTAACCAAAGAATTCGTGAATTCATTGTATTGATATACTTGTCTACCTTTAAAAAAATACAGCATTCCGTTAATATATCTAAAGGCTGAATCCATTGCAGGCGGTAAACCAGGAAAACGTCTTGATAATATGCCATGTTGCTTGGGTTTAAAGCTGCATTCGTCTATTTCCGAAAAGAAAGCGTCATTGTAAAAAATATAAGTGTGGCCTGAGTAAGTGTTTAACAAAGCATGAATTATTGTATCTGGTCTAATGTTCCACATGGACATGGCTTTTGGATAACCATTTACCAATATTAAGCTCGGATAATCCATCATGTAGATTTTGTTGGCAATAATCATAACAATCTCACCAGAGGGTCTTTGATAAGCGGCTGCAATAGTTTTAAAATCTTGGGGTAAGAAGGTTAACCAATCTGTAATAAACTGGGGTCGTTTGTTTTTTAAGGCTGTTGAGTTATCAAGATCTAAAAGCCAAAACCATTTTTCATAAAAGACATACATTAACTGATTAACAATTAAAATAGTGTTGACAATCAAATCACATAAATTGGGCTCTGGCTTTGGTGTATCTGGAGTTGGTGTTTTATCTGGTACGTTAGGCTCTGTGGCTTTACCATATAAACTTTGAATAGCTAAAATGTCATCTTGATGTAGCTCTATTTGATTGTTAGCGTATGCATACATAATAGCATCTGGATTGTTTGAATGAGAAATACCTAAGGCATGGCCTATTTCATGTATCATAACAGAAAGTAAATTTGTTTGATATTGAGGAGTATTAGCATCGGTATTTAAATACCAAGATTCATCTTGATCAATATGAATTTCAATAGGTGAATTAATGCTATTTGGGTAATTTGCATGAGCCAAAACTCCACCTTTTCCATCAAATCCACTGAAACATTGCCCACTTATTTTGTGATTTCTATGAGGGCTACCACGTTTATTTGATATAATTATATCTGGATTCCTCAAATCGTTCTCAAATGAGAGATCTGTATGTTTTTTCCAAACATCGAAAGCGGCTCTAGCTACACTTTGCATTGCTTGATTAGCTAAAGCATAATGCCATTTTATATTTTTATTATTCCATTTATACCGCCGAGTAGTAAAATTTATATCGTCATCGGTGATACAGCATCGCGATGTATTCATTAATTGTAAAGTACATTCATCTAAATCACCGGTGATATCGAGATTGTAGTACTCTTGGAACAATTTTAAAGCATATTGGAAAGTTGTTTCATTTACTTCTGAAATTTCTTGTTCGTCTATAGTCAAGTATCCAAAATTACGCAGATAGTTGATAGCAAATTGATTCTGATTTTCATGAGATATTATTTCTAATTGAACCTTTGTTAGGGTAACAATTATAATGCAAAATGTAATTATTCTGTTCATTTATTTATTTATATAAATATTTTACTATCATTTCTCTCGAGCCCAAAAGAGTAATGTCTTATAATTATTTTTATTTAAAAATGAAATTTTTAATTTAAAAAAGTTATATAATAAATGGATACAGCATTAGAGAAGAAATATAACTATGCAGGTAAACACTGCAACAAGTGTGGTGTGGACATCAGTTATACTAACTGGGCCAGGCACTTTAAATCAAAGGGTCATATTAAAAATGACCCTAACAATGAAGAGAAGAAGGCAGAGGTTAAGCAGGAGGTAACATGCAAGAATCTTCGGGGTGTAGCCAAAGAGTACAACCTTAGAGGCTATTCAAAATGGAACAAATCACAACTTATTGAAGCTTTAGACAAGGTCAGTGATATTTTATACAAAAGGAAAGATTTGGAAAAGCTCACGGTACCACAACTCAAAGAGGTCGGAAGAAGTAAAAATATTAAGGTGACTGTTAGAATGAGGAAACCGGAAATCATAGAATCTATTTTAAAGACCCAAGATGCTGTTTTTCGTAATAAGGTAGCCCAAGAGCTAAGCTTTCACGAAGACCTAATACAACCACCAAAAGAAGACCGGAAACCACCATACACCATAACAGAAACCACGCCAAGAATTATTAAGAAATTTAATGCTACAGAAGTAGATTACACTATAAAAATTGAAAAGATTATGGAAGTTGAAAACGCCATCAACGCAATGATTAAACTGGCCAAAGTGAAGGGCAACTACAAAAAAGGAGACAAGTTAACTATAGTAGCAAGCAACCCAAATTTCCATCATGACATTTCAACTGTTGTTCAATCAAATATCAACGCCAGGTCCTTCATGAACCATATAGCCAAAATTCTATCTTCAAACGAAAACCTAAATATCACACAAACCAGGTTCAATATCAAGATAATCAATATACCAAAAGGCCAAGGTAAGTCTAAAATCATAAATCTAGCAGATGACGTAAGGACCAAGAGATGTATCACACAAATAAAGAACAGAGATAACTTATGTTGCCCTCGGGCCATAGTCACCGCTTTGACGTACCACTCAAATGAAGTGCTAGGTAGGCAACTAAGTGCAATGGAAATAAAATTAGTTAGGCAAGGCAGACGCATTCAAACAGAGTTAACTGAAGAGTTGTGCAAGAAGTTAGGAACCTATAACGAGGAAGGTTTCACTTTAGAGGATATAAAGAACGTAGAAAAAATATTACAAGTTCAAATAAAGGTTGTTTGTGCCGAAAATTTTAATTCAGTTATATACTCAGGTAAAGAAAGAAATACCAAAATTTATCTATACAAAAACGGGAACCATTTTGATGTAATAAACAGTATGAAAGCTCTCTTGGGAAGCTCATATTATTGTGATGCTTGCAATACATCTTACAACAATAAGGATAAGCATAAGTGCAATAAAAAAGTAAAGGCATGTATACTGTGCACGAAACCAGTACACTCCCCCGAAAATAAAGCTAAAGTTTACTGTAAGAAGTGCAATAGATACTGTTATAACCAGGATTGTTTAAACCATCACTCTGAGGTATGTAAGATAGCTTACAAGTGCAAAGGCTGCAATAAAATATGCTTAAGGGAAGATGCACAAGCTAGCTGTTGCCTTGCTAAATGTAGTAAATGTGATACTTTTGTAAATTATGAAGTCGTTTTGAACTGTAATGAATGTAAAAGCGTGTTCACAAAGGTTTATGAAAACAAGTATTACTACAACTTACACGTAATTGTTGTATTCACTGAATGTGAAAAATGTGCAAAGAAAGTAAACTGTTTTATAACACTCAAGTGTGTAATATGTAATAGTAAATGTGAAAAAATATTCAGACACAAGTGTGGGTACGATAAGTGTAGGAATTGTGATGATTTCGTAAAGACTAGTGAACATCAATGCTACATCCAGATTAAGCAGCAACAAGGAGGGAAGTGTGAAAAGTTATGTATTTGCACAGCAGACGATACAAAAGAGTTTCTAAAACGGTATGTAGATGAACATAGGTTAAAAGTGTTCAAGAAGCCAAAGATTAAAGACCTTCAGAAACGATTCTTGGCCGGTAAAATTTCAAAAGAAAGGTACAAAGTACTATTCAACAATATTTTGCTTGATATTATCACACGGAAAAACGGATGTAGTTACACAGAGAAATACATATGGTTTGATTTTGAAGCAAAACAAGAGACCGGGGTGCACATTCCCAATCTTATTGTCGCACATTACATCGACGGCACCAAAGTAAGCTTTAACACAAATGAAGATTTCTGTAAGTGGTTGATCTCAAAAGACCACAAAGGATATACTGCCATCGCCCACAATGCAAAAGGTTATGACTCACAATTTATCTTGAAATACTGTATAGAGAATACGTTGAAACCATACACTATATACAATGGAACAAAGTTAATGATGCTAGAGGTAAATGGGCTAATAAGCATTATCGATAGCCACAATTTTGTAGCTTCTCCCTTAAGTGAATTCCCAAAAACTTTCGGGCTAAAAGAACTTAAGAAGGGTTACTTCCCACATTTCTTTAATACACGAGATAACCAAAGTTATGTTGGTGGTGTACCTGACAAAAAGTACTATGGGGTAGATACCATGAAGGCGAAAGCTAGGAAAGAGTTCCTTGAGTGGTACAACGATAAGGTTAAAGAAAATTATACCTTCGACTTTCAAAAAGAATTTATGGACTACTGTAACTCTGATGTAGATATTCTTCGTAGAGGTTGTTTAGAGCTAAGGAAACAGTTTTTGGAAACTGCTAACATCGACCCATTTAAGTACATCACTATTGCAACCGTTTGTATGGGAATATACAAATCAATGTATCTTAAGAAAAACACTATGGCTGTCATAAAATCAGATAAGAAAGAAATGTATAGTAAAGCTTCTATAGGGTGGCTCAACACCTTCAAAGGTGTACAGCACGCTTTGAATGGTGGTGAAGTCAAGATTTGTGGGGCAAAGGTTGACGGGTTCCACAAAGAGACCAACACTGTTTATCAGTATCACGGTTGCTTTTGGCATGGATGTCTTGATTGTTATCAAGAAGAGACTATTAACAATGTCAACAATGAGACTATGGGCGATTTGTTTGAGAAAACAAAACTAAGAGGTGTTCAAATTAGGGAAGCGGGGTACAATTTAGTAGAAATGTGGGAATGTAAGTGGCTTAAAAGCAAAGATTATAAGAAAGGTTTGAAGAAGTGTACAGCAGTCGTAGAGGTGGAAGAGCCACTGGACCCTAGAGAAGCTTTCTATGGAGGAAGGACCAATGCAAGCAAGCTTAAAGTACAAAATAAAAAATTAAAATATATAGACGTATGCAGCCTCTACCCTACGGTACAGTATTTTGATTACTACCCGGTCGGCCACCCTGAAAAAATATACAAACCTAAAAGGTATAATAAAAATTGGTACGGGCTGATTAAGTGCAAAGTACTACCACCGCGAAAGCTTTACCATCCTGTATTGCCGGTTAAGAAAGAGAAGCTGATGTTTGGGTTGTGTAGAAAGTGTATTGAGGAAAAATGCTCATCATGCCAACACTCTGACTTTGAAAGGGCAATAACAGGAACGTGGACAACAGATGAAGTGAAGAAAGGGATACAAAAAGGTTATACGATAGTAGAAGTATACGAGGTTTGGGATTTTAAAGTAAAGAGTAATGCTCTGTTTAAAGAATACGTCAAAGACTTTATGAAAATAAAGCTTGAAACGAGTGTGTGGAAAGATGACTTTGATACTATTGAAGAGTACATAGCTGCGGTTAAGAAACATCTTAATATTGGCCTGAATCCTGAAGAGGTAGTTCCAAACCCTGGTAAGCGTGCTGTTTCTAAGATTTGCTTAAACTCATTGTGGGGTAAATTCGGACAAAGACAAAACTTGACCCAAAATGAATATGTAGTAGATGTAAAGAGATTCTATGAAATTCTGTTAGACGATAGGTTAGAAATAAGCAATATGATATTTATTAATGATAATATTGTACAAGTAACGTATAAGTATAAAGATCATTTTGTTGAAGACCCCTACTTAACCAATGTGTTTATAGCTGCATTTACAACCTCAAATGCAAGACTTAGGCTTTACGATATGCTAGACAAATTAGGGGATAATGTAGTTTATTACGATACTGACTCAGTAGTTTATATTGATGATGGTAAAAATACCGTTCAAACAGGCTGTATGTTAGGGGAATGGACCGATGAACTTGGAAAGGATGATCATATCACAGATTGGATCTCTACGGGACCTAAGAGCTACGGGTACTTCACAAGTAAGGGGAAGGAATTCATGAAAGTTAAAGGTTTTACTTTAAACTACAAAAACTCCAAATTATTAAACATCGAAACTATGAAAAATGTTGTAGATAAAGAGAGAGATAAGGTTAACTTAAACTACAAAATGATTACGAGAGATACAAAAACCAAAAGCTTGATTAATAAAAATGTTAGCAAAGATTTCAAATTCGAATATGATAAAAGAATGATTAAGCCTACGGTAGATGGTATTATTGAAACGTATCCATGGGGATATTAGTTAACGAATACATATAATAAGGTAAGGTTAAATAGAATCTTAAACAAGATTAAAAAATAAATAACTTTTGATTACGTTTTATAGATAATTTTAGCCATATTTATGTGCATTATTTTGGATTAAATTGCATGGTTACTTTTAGCCATAGTTTTGAAAAGCTCATTGGCAATGTTATGGATGGCTTTAACCATAAACAAGATTAAACAAGAAGTTCCGTGAAGAACTATACAGCCTACTTTTCATGCCAATGATTATTCTACAGAATATGAACCTATCTAGAATAATGACGAAATTAAGTTGCTAATATCGAAATTTCCAATTAGTTCGAAATACTGTATACCTGGCATAATGTATCCTAATAGAGCACTACAGTTGGCAGCCCTGATGACTGAATATATTCTTAGTTCCGTCTCTTAAGGTACAAAATACAAAATTTGGTTGAAGTCCAATGAATAGTATGGACATTGCATGCAGTTAAACATTGGATCTAACAGCGCGCCTAAAATCATGTTGGCAACAATGTCATGCATGTATTGGACAGAAATAATCTAAAATAATATGATCTATTGTTGTGCCAATTTTGAATGAAATCCATTAGTTAGTATAGAAGTTACATGCATTTTAAAATTGGACCTATCAGCAGGCTTAGAATCATGTTGGCAGCACTGACGTATATTAGTTACTCCAAATTCGTCTAGAATGCCAGGTACTATACGTGTGCAAATTTTAGAGCTATTGGCTTGCATACTTTCTGATATATTGATATTAGGGTAACAAAAATAGGGACAGCACATATTAACAGTTGGCAGCCCTGGTTGCTCCTTAGAATACGCATAGTCATATCTGTTATGGTACACATAACACATACGAAATTTGGTTGAAATTCAAATGATAGTATGGAAGTTGCATGTATTTAAAGTTGGACCTGTCAGCAGGCTTAGAATCATGTTGGTAGCACTGACGTATATAAGTTACTCCAAATTAATATAGAATGTCAGGTACTATACGTGTGCATAGTTTAAAGCTGTCGGCTTGCATACTTTCTGATATATTGGTATTTGGATAAAATAAATTAGGAGCATTTATTAACATTTGGCAGCCCTGGTAGGTCTTAAGAATACGCTCAGTCATATCTGGTTATGTACACATACAACAAACGAAATTTGGTTGAATTCCAATTGATAGTGTAGAAGTTATATGCATTTAAAAATTGGACCTATCAGGAGGCTTATAATCATTTTGGCAACACTGCCATGTTTGGCCTCCTGGAAATTAAACTGAAATATTATGATCTGTACGTGTGCCAATTTTGAAATAGCTCCCATTCATACTTTCCAAGATATCCAACATGGAGCTCAAATTTCAATTGCGATTTTTTAGCAGTTGGTAGCACTGACATCATTTTCAAATATGGCCGTGAGATATTCAGGTGTAGATCTTTACTCCTACCAAATTTTGTTTCGATTGCTGCAGCCGTTTAGGAGTTGATAGGGGGGGACACACACACAGCCAGACAGACAGAAGGACAGACAGACAGACAGACAGACACACATTTGCCCGATCTCATAAGTCTACTTTTTCCTCATTTTTGCAAAATGTGAAAAGTAGGCTAAAAATAAAATAAGTTAAGGTTACGGTAGACCACAAAAAATAATAAGTTGAGTAAACAATTTTTAAGGTTAAATAACACCTTAAACAAGAAGTTCCGTGAAGAACTATACAGCCTACTTTTCATGCCAATGATTATTCTACAGAATATGAACCTATCTAGAATAATGACGATATTAAGTTGCTAATATCGAAATTTCCAATTAGTTCGAAATACTGTATACCTGGCATAATATATCCTAATAGAGCACTACAGTTGGCAGCCCTGATGACTGAATATATTCTTAGTTCCATCTCTTAAGGTACAAAATACAAAATTTGGTTGAAGTCCAATGAATAGCATGGACGTTACATGCAGTTAAACATTGGATCTAACAGCGCGCGTAAAATCATGTTGGCAACAATGTCATGCATGTATTGGTCAGAAATAATCTGAAATAATATGATCTATTGTTGTGCCAATTTTGAATGAAATCCATTAGTTAGTGTAGAAGTTACATGCATTTTAAAATTGGACCTATCAGCTGGCTTAGAATCATGTTGGCAGCACTGACGTATATTAGTTACTCCAAATTCGTCTAGAATGCCAGGGACTATACGTGTGCAAAGTTTAAAGCTATTGGCTCGCATACTTTCTGATATATTGATATTAGGGTAACAAAAATAGGGACAGCACATATTAACAGTTGGCAGCCCTGGTTGCTCCTTAGAATACACATAGTCATATCTGTTATGGTACACATAGCACATACGAAATTTGGTTGAAATCCAAATGATAGTATGGAAGTTACATGTATTTAAAATTGGACATGTCAGCAGGCTTAGAATCATGTTGGTAGCACTGACGTGTATAAGTTACTCCAAATTAATGTAGAATGTCAGGTACTATACGTGTGCATAGTTTAAAGCTGTTGGCTTGCTTACTTTCTGATATATTGGTATTTGGATAAAATAAATTAGGAGCATTTATTAACAGTTGGCAGCCCTGGTAGGTCTTAAGAATACGCTCAGTCATATCTGGTTATGTACACATACAACATACGAAATTTGGTGGAATTCCAATTGATAGTGTAGAAGTTATATGCATTTAAAAATTGGACCTATCAGGAGGCTTATAATCATTTTGGCAACACTGCCATGTTTGGCCTCCTGGAAATTAAACTGAAATATCATGATCTGTACGTGTGCCAATTTTGAAATAGCTCCCATTCATACTTTCGAAGATATCCAACATGGAGCTCAAATTTCAATTGCGATTTTTTAGCAGTTGGTAGCACTGATATCATTTTCAAATATGGCCGTGAGATATTCAGGTATAGATCTTTACTCCTACCAAATTTTGTTTCGATTGCTGCAGCCGTTTAGGAGTTGATAGGGGGGGACACACACACAGCCAGACAGACAGAAGGACAGACAGACAGACAGACAGACAGACACACATTTGCCCGATCTCATAAGTCTACTTTTTCCTCATTTTTGCAAAATCTGAAAAGTAGGCTAAAAATAAATAACATTATGGTTAAATTTAACCATAGAAGTAGGCTTGCTCCAAAGTTGCCCATATACTACTCTTCTTCCACTTGTTGGGCAAGCTGGTCAATTTTAATCCCCGGATAACACCGCACTTTCGCACCTGATTTCCTCGAGATATTCGCACTCCATCGTATCATAGAATCACCCATTATGATAACGTCATCCTCAGTTTGCTCCTGCACGCCCTCTTCCACACTGATCCCAGTAGAAAGCCGTTCAGTCACATCCTTCACCGTTTCTTCTGATTCACGAAGCTTTGCTCTAAGTTCCTGTATTATTTGAACCCTTGCTTTGATTTGCACCCTCAAACAGTCCGGCGTATCACATACTTAACAAAACCAATTCCCGACATCACAATCCTCCTTCTTGACCTTAATACAGCCGAAGTGAAACCATTTCTCACAGTCCACACTCAACACCATTCTTCAATGTTTTACTGCACGTCGAACACTTTAAAGCTGCCACTGGATCATTTGCCTGATTCACATTTGGAGTAACAGGCCCTGGATTCACTTCCACTCCACCAATAACTAGCAATGCAGCTAGCACTAGGGCTATGAACCACAAGTTGCTAGGTCCCGTACGCGCACACAAACACCGGAAATCCTGACTACCCTTCGCATACCACAGTCCGATCCTCGCCCGATAACACTCCAGAGAACAACCCATTTCAGCACACCTGAGAGCTCGGGAAAAACACGACCTTTCACTTTGACTGCCAACTGATATCTGATGTCCGCCATACTCTTGTATATGGAACACCGATACGTGCAGAAAGTCTACGTGTGCCAACACACGAAACGACAACTGTTCTGGTTACATACCAACGTCTGTATCTCGGTACGCTATAAAAATGGGACACATGTTATATGGAATTTTTAATTGCAATTCATCTATACTGCCACCTCATAGAATATTTACTGTTCCTCCTGAAACACCCTGTATAGCATTGTGCTAGGAGGCATTGTTCACTTCATTTGCACTAAGTAGGAAGGTATGAAGGCCCACTGTGTGCCAATTCACCATTGCGAACTTTAACTGTACCGGCCTAGAAATAACGGCCCATTTATACCTGATCTAAGGCCTCAGTGGCCTACTCCCAATCCTAGTTCCCCCCAGGGCCTCACACCTAGCGGGACTTAGTTAGTTATTGCTGTTTTAAGGAGCGGAACTACGAGGTCATCTGCCTCTCTAACACAGATTAAAGTAAACCAATTTGGAAATGAATTTAAAATTTAGAGGTGGACACCTAAATTTGAAAAGACCGAACATTATTAAAGGGGGACTTAAGTTGGCGACCACGGGACCTCATCTGAGTCCAGCATTGCTTCCATTAACTTGTGCCGGGCTCCTCTCAGGCATAATTCCCGTTGATCTACATTGGTCAACTCTTCTTCTCTCCATACCCCGATGGTATTAGGATATCCGAAGCCTAGGGAGTCTTTCACTTTCTCGAATTAATTAGTCCTTTTTCCATCTTTCCTGATGACCTCATTCTTTGAGGGGCCAGATTTCGTCTTATTTTTTCCATGTTATATCCTGATTTTTGCACAAGGTCATAAAGAAGGCAAGGTGTGTAGTGCCCTATCTCTTAATATGGTGCACTCTGGATAGTGCTACACCCTCAAGGGCTGATGTCTGGTGAGCTCTAGAATGGAGGACACCGAGGGATTCCTGAGCAGGGTCCGGTTTTCCCCCTTTTTCCACTTCCTCTGGGAGGGACCCACTCCTCTTTCCCCTTTCCTATCTGTCTTCCACGGCTCTACTTCCTTCCAAGTCTCGCACTCGAAGGTAATTCTTTTCCATGTCTTCCATTTCACTTATTCTGCCTTTGTATTCCATTTCTTATTCCAGTATATAAATCAGTAGATAGTTTTAGTTGTAAGTCTTTGGTTAGTTTCACTTATTGGTAGTAGCATTAGTTCCACTTCATTTCCATTTCTCACTATCACCGATACCATTAGAGGTCGATAATCTACATGTTTATCCCCTTAAAGCAACAATTATCATAATCACCAATCCTAGTCTCGGTTATAAATACACACACTCATACAAACATCCAACCAAGGGCATGGCGATGTTGCACGCCTATAAATGAATCAACAACAACAATTCCTAAAATGCTTCCGATGCTTAGCTACACTACACTGTTTAATATGTGTTTGTATGGTAAAAATGTATCACACTTCCTCCTTATAATCCGATAATTTTGATGTGCAGACAACAATCATATAGGCCTACCATTGAACAGAAAAAAAACGTACATAAAATAATTATGGTCACTAATCAATTATATGCAACAACTACTTCATCGTCAATGACCACAGTCGTAAAGAATGAATAACGTACTGGAGTCAGAGAAGATTCGAAAAGTAATGTAGTTTTTTTTTAATATAATTTTTAGGGTATGGCCTCTTTCTAGTACCGGAAGTGTCCGAGGACATGTTTGGCTCGTCAGAGTTTGTAGTTGTTTCTATGCGGACACCCATGGGGTGAGCTACAGGTACCGTCGCGTGTGGAGAGTTTTCTGGGGAGGAAAGTGTGAATGTAAGGACGAAGAATTGGAAGGTAGCGGCTGTGGCCTATAGTTAGGGACATACCGTCTGGAAGGAACATGGGAACCCACAGAAGACCATCTTCAAGGTTGCCGGCGGGGGAATTCGAACCTCCTCGCCTCCCAGATGTGAGCGACTGCCTGCATTCACGCCGTAACGACCAAGGCTAACTCACCCAGTGTAATGTAGGCGAGAAGTCATGACTAGGGCTCGGATTTTTAGGTAAATGAATATTTTTTATGTAAATACATTTTTAAGCATGTTTTCTATAAATGCACAAATTCCTGTTTTTCACTTATTAGCACATAAAAATACATAATACCGGTACTTACATTTTTAAAATCAGTAACCTAGATCTTTCAGTTTATTGCATTTTTAGCCTACTTTTCACTTTTTGCAAAAATGAGGAAAAAGTGGACTTATGAGATCGGGCAAATGTGTGTCTGTCTGTCTGTCTGTCCTTCTGTCTGTCTGTCTGTCCTTCTGTCTGTCTGTCTGTCTGTCTGGCTGGCTGGCTGGCTGGCTGACTGTGTGTGTGTCCGCCCCTATCAACTTCTAAACGGCTGGAGCAATCGAAACAAAATTTGGTAGGAGTAAAGATCTATACCTGAATATCTCACGGCCATGTTTGAAAATGATGTCAGTGCTACCAACTGCTGAAAAATCGCAATTGAAATTTGGGCTCCATGTTGGATATCTTGGAAGGTATGAATGGGAGCTATTTCAAAATTGGCACACCTATAGATAATAATATTGCAGTTTAATTTCCAGGAGGCCATACATGGCAGTGTTGCCAAAATGATTATAAGCCTGCTGATAGGTCCAATTTTTAAATGCATATAACATCTACACTATCTATTGGAATTCAACCAAATTTTGTATGTGCTATGTGTACATAAACTGATATGACTGAGCGTATTCTTAAGAGCCACCAGGGCTGCGAACTGTTAATAAATGCTCTCAATTTTTTTATCCAAATACCCATATATCAGAAAGTATGCAAGCCGACAGCTTTAAACTATGCAAACGTATAGTAGCTGACATTCTGTATTAATTTGGAGTAACTTATATACGCCAGTGCTGCCAACATGATTCTAAGCCTGCTAATAGGTCCAATTTTAAATTATATATAACTTCTATACTAACTAATGGGTTTCATTCAAAATTGACACAACAATAGATCATATTATTTCAGATTATTTCTGACCAATACATGTATGTCATTGTTGCCAGCATGATGTTACGCGCGCTGTTAAGTTCAATGTTTAACTGCATGTTCCGTCCATGCTATCCATTGGACTTCATCCAAATTTTGTATTCTGTACCTTAAGAGATGGAACTAAGAATATATTCAGTTACCAGGGCTGCCAAATGTAGTTCTCTATTAGGCTACATTATGCCAGGTATACAGTATTTCGAACTAATTAGAAATGTCGATATTACCAGCTTAATTTCGTCATTATTCTAGATAAATCCATATAGATTCATCATTGGCATGAATCTTAAATTTTAAGAAAAGTAGGCTCTTTAGTTCGTCACAGAACTTCTTGTTCTTAAAAGTTACTTCAACCTGTGAGCTATCTAATCTTCATGCAGAGCGTGTGTCAGCTGGTAACTGTGTTATTCAAAACTTGTCGCCCCGTGCCACTCACTGTGGAAGCCGGGGATTTCCTTGTCCATAGCCATAGTGTACCTAGTGGTAGACCTACACGCCCAGCCAGCTGGAACCAGTGTCACTCACATGCAGTTCAATTCTGGCACTGTGAAGTGTAAGGCAGTTCTACGATGCCTAAAGTAATAGCAACTACTAGTTATCGCCTGCAGCAGTATGTTGCAGAATTTAAAGATAATTTTACTTCTGATGGGGGCGTTCTGTTCTGCCAACCATGTGGGAAAGCAATCAATGCTGAACAGCTATCTCAAGTTACACAACACCTCAAGGGCAAGAAACATATTGCCGCAGTTTTGCACCTACAGAAGAAGTTTTTCACGATAATTGTCGGTCATTTGTGATGGACAACGTGAAGATGTATCTCGTTGTGTATTGTAATGCTTCAGGAGTCAGTGAGGCATAGCATAAATTGCATTCGTGAGTACTGCATATTGTTTATATTCACCTTAATAAACTAAGTTATAATTAAATATTTTTACATTTTCCTCACATATTTCAGGTATTTTTAATACATAAAAAATAAATATTTTCCCGATTTTTAGTGCCTAAAAATCCGAGCCTTAGTCATGACTGCCGATATGCACCTTGCTTAATTTCGACTGTAGACCCTATGTACATTCATTTCCAGCTTCATCTTCTACTTTTATTCTTGGTCGTAGTTCAATTTCAAACGTCGTGACCCTTATTGCAATTCTGTTAACAACACCCCGCCATACACCGCGGTCTTCTGTTGTGTGCATTAATTTCCGAAGTGGCAGATTAGTCAGACTCTTTATCAGGTCAAGGTACCAGTTCGGGGCACTTCCCCTCAACCGTTATCCGTCAACTTTACCCTGGATGATACACTTCTCAATGCCATCTCGCCGGATGACATGACCGGAAAATGTCAACATTTGCCTTTGGATGTTTGAGAGTAAGCGTGCTTTAAGAGCGATCCTTAGCTCCTTCCGAATAGATTCGTTTGTTCGTCTTGCTACCCACGATATTCGTAGGAATCTTCGATAACACGTCATCTCGAAGGTTTCGATTCTCCTACGGCATGCAGCATTTATGGTCCAGGACTCAGAGCCATACGTGACGATAGGAAATACCAAAGCTTGAACCAGACTCATCATCTTCTTTGCATTTTCCCACTTATCTGGGGTCTGCCTTCCTGCAATGATTCCTCAACTTCATTCGATCCATACCGTCCCGGAGGCGGAGTTTAGCGAGCCGCTTGTCATCTCTCACCCTATCCAGCCAGCGTGTTTGAGGTCGCCCTCGAGGTCGACGACTCTCCACATTCAGTTGAAGGGCAGTCTAAGCAACTGAAGTTTCACTGCTACGGAGCACATGTCCATACCACCGCAGACGTGATTCACGCATTTTCTCTGTGATTGGGGCAACCTTGAAATCGTTCCGCACAGCATCATTCCTAATATGGTCCAGTCGAGTCAAGCCATAGGACCACTGCAACGTCTTCATTTCCATTGCATGAACCAGACTGCACCTTCTAAATTAGAAATAGTCTGCACAACTTCACTTTAAAAAACAAGAAGTTCCGTGACGAACTAAAGAGCCTAATTTTCTTAAAATTTAAGATTCATGCCAATGATTAATCTATATGGACCTAGGCTATCTAGAATAATGACGAAATAAAGTTGGTAATATCGAAATTTCTAATTAAATCGAAATATACCTGGTATTATGTAGCCTGATAGAGCACTACAGTTGGCAGCCCTGGGGACTGAATATATTCTTAGTTCGATCTCATAAGGTACAGAATACAAAATTTGGTTGAAGTCCAATGGATAGCATGGACTTTACATGCAGTTAAACATTGGACTTATCAGCGTGCGTAAAATCATGTTGGCAACAATGTCATGCATGTGTTGGTCAGAAATTATTTGAAATATTATCATATATTGTTGTGCCATTTTGGATGAAATCCATTTGTCAGGCACTATACGTGTGTGAAGGTTAAGGCGGTTGGCTCGCATATATTGGTATTTGGATAAAAATAGAGAGAGCATTTATTGACAGTTGGCAACCCTGGTGGCTCTTAAGAATACGCTCAGTCATATCAGTTTATGTACACATAGTACATACGAAATTTGGTTGAAATCCAATTGATAGTGTAGGAGTTATATGCATTTAAACATTGGACCTATCAGTAGGCTTAGAATCATTTTGGCAACACTGTCATGTATGGCCTCCTGAAAATTAAACTGAATATTATTATCTATATATGTGCCAATTTTGGAATAGTTCCCATGTATATATTCCAAGATATCCAACATGGAGCTGAAATTTCAATTACGATTTTCAGCAGTTGGTAGCACTGACATCATTTTCAAGTATGACGTTGAGATATCCCGGTATAGATCTATACTCATACCAAATTTGGTTTTGATTGCTGCAGCCGTTTAGGGGTTGATAGGGGGGACACACACACAGACAGACAGACAGACGGAAGGATAGACAGACGGACATTTTCCCGGATCGATCTCATAAGACTACTTTTTCCTAATTTTTGCAAAATGTGAAAAGTAGGCTAAAAAATCATCTCCTGTTTGCTACAATGATTATTTGCAGTATATTTCCAAACAGAGACCAGGCTACTAATGGCGCTGACCACAGAGGGTCTGACCACTGACCGCAACACACCAGCGCAGCGCTCTCTACTCTGTGGGAAATGCAACTGTGTTACCCGTTAAAGTTAGGATCCGGCAATTATTATGTTGCTGGAGGCCTCATCCCTCACCTGTTGATGCAATTAACCTCCTAAATTAGATTCGATGGGATTATGCCTGCTTTTAGCTTGATTAGCGTAACACTGTACCTACTTCATTAATTAAGGTCTCTCAACTACCTTCATTGCCAAGCGTACAATGGCGCTTCCATTGGGTGGGACTACCTCATGGTGCAGTGGCTACCATGCTTGTCACCCCGGAGGCCCGCGTTCGATTTCCGGCTCTGCTAATAACTTTATTTCTGGTCTGAGGGTTGGAACGCGGTACATTTAGTCCCGTGAGAAAATGTTGAGAAGCGGTGGGCTCGATTCTCACCTCAGATATTGTGGAAGAGGTTTTCCACTTCTACTCCAGGTAAAACCGGGTTGGTTCCTAACTTAAGCCCACGGCCGCCTCCTTCTCAATCCGTGCTTCAATTAAAAAAAAAGTCCTCTCGGTACGCCGGAAGGCGGAGGTAGATTTCACCGGACAAACATGGGGATAGGTGAAAATAGGCAGAATATGCAGGTTTTCGTAGATGGATCAGACCTCATTTATTGCGAGAAAGTATTTTATAATTGGAGCTTAATTAACTTTGTTTTTCGTCATTTTATGCATATTGTAAACATTTTATTGTCTTATGGGGACGGTAACCTTCTTGATATTTGGGGCCCATTTTTAGCCTACTTTCGATTTTTGCAAAAAATGAAAGTAGACTTATGAGATCAACACAGGGCGAAAAAAGTGTGTCTGTCTGTGTGTGTGTATGTGTGTGTGTGAGTCTGTGTGTGTGTGTGTGTGTGAGTCTGTGTGTGTGTGTGAGTCTGTGTGTGTGTGCGTATGTGTGTGTGAGTCTGTGTGTGTGTGTCTGTGTGTGTGTGAGTGTGTGTACTCTGAATGTCTGTCCCCCCCCCCCTATCAATTCGAACACGGTGAATGCGAATTGAACGAAATTTGGTACAAAGGTAGCACTAGCAAAGGACACCTCAGTGTCATGTTTTATATCGCCGCCATCTTGACGGAAACGTAATGGCGGCCACACAAATGTTCAAAGCTTAAATCAAATTACGACTAACCTAATCATCCGATCTCTACCAAATTTTGCAACAACATACCTTTATGGGGGGAGCATCCCTTGACGAAACCAATAGGTCATCAGCGTAATAGTTTGCGGATAACGGCCATCTTTGTGTGAAAATCGATTCCCCCTATTAATTCGAACACGGTGCAACCGAATGGAACGAAATTTGGTACAGAGGTAGTACTAACAAAAGGCACCTCAGTGTCATGTTTTATATCGCCGCCATCTTGACGGAAACGTAATGGCGGCCACACGAATGTTCAAAGCTTAAATCAAATGACGATTAACCTAATCATCCGATCTCTACCAAATTTTGCAACAACATACCGTTATAGAGGAAGCATCCTTTGACCAAATGAATAGGTCATTAGCCTAATAGTTTGCGAATGGCTGCCATCTTTGTGTGAAAATCAATTCCCCCTATTAATTCAAACACGGTGGAACCGAATGGAACGAAATTTGGTACAGAGGTAGCACTAGCATAGGGCACCTCAGTGTCATGTTTTATATCGCCGCCATCTTGAATGAAACGTAATGGCGGCCACACGAATGATCAAAGCTTGAATCAAATTACGATTAACCTAATCATCCGATCTCTACCAAATTTTGCAACTACATACCTTTATGGAGGGAGCATCCTTTGACCAATCTAATAGGTCATCAGCGTAATAGCTGGCGATTGGCGGCCATCTTTGTGTGAAAATCGATTTCCCCTATTAATTCGAACACGGTGCAACCGAATGGAACGACATTTGGTACAGAGGTAGTACTAACAAAAGGCTCCTCAGTGTCATGTTTTATTGCGCCGCTATCTTGACGGAAACGTAATGGCGGCCACACAAATGTTCAAAGCTTAATATCAAATTACGACTAACCTAATCATCTGATCTCTACCAAATTTTGCAACAACATACCTTTATGGGTGAGCATCCTTTGACCAAACCAATAGGTCATCAGCGTAATATTTTGCGGATGGCGGCCATATTTGTGTGAAATTCGATTCCCCCTATTAATTCGAATACGGTGCAACCGAATGGAGCGATATTTGGTACAGAGGTAGTACTAACAAAAGGCATCTCAGTGTCATGTTTTATATCGCCGCCATCTTGACGGAAACGTAATGGCGGCCACACCAATGTTCAAAGCTTAAATCAAATTACGATTAACCTAATCATCCGATCTCTACCAAATTTTGCAACAACATACCCTTGTAGAGGAAGCATACTTTGACCAAATGAATAGGTCATTAGCCTAATAGTTTGCGGATGGCGGCCATCTTTATTTGAAAATTGATTCCCCCTATTAATTCGAACACGGTGGAACCTAATGAACTAAATTTGGTACAGAGGTAGCACTAGCAAAGGGCACCTCAGTGTCATGTTTTATATCACCGCTATCTTGACGGAAACGTAATCGCGGCCACCCAATTGTTAAAAGCTAAAATGTAATTACGACCAACCTAATAATCTAGTCTCTACCAAATTTTGCAACACCATATCTTTATGTGGGAAACATATTCTGACCAAACTGCAAGAACATCAGCCCAATAATTTGCAGATGGTGGCCAAGTATGTGTGCAAATCGATTCCCCCTATCAATTCAAACACGGTGAAACCGAATTGAACGAAATTTGGTACAGAGGTAGCACTAGCAAAGGGCACCTCATATTCATGTTTAATATCCCTATAGCACGTTGTATTTCAACAAGCTACTACAACCAACATTCAATCATACTCCTTGAAAAGGACAAAGAGTTATAACAATACCCATGCATTTAGGAGAAAGTAGGCTATATGTTCTTTACTGAACATCTTGTTATACTTGTGGTCACACTGTCCTTATGCAAGGTTTCGACACTGATGTGTAACTAAGTAACGGTCTGTTACTTCTACACGCAAAATTATATCTCCCGCAGACATTTTGGTTGGTTCCTCAGTTTAGGGGCTGCGACAACGCGGTCATGTAACCCCGTGTACTTTGGGTGAGTATAGAATCTGTCTGATAAACGGTGTGAATTGTGATGGCTGTATTAGTCTGTAATTCAGGTAAGGACTGCAGATGGTCAATTTCAAGCAATAGTTCCTAATGTTGCTACCAGATACTACCGTCAACAACACATAGCTGTGAACTTGGCTACTAGATGCCACCGCAACCAGCAACTGGCAACGAACGTTGGAACTTCCCCTCCAAAGGAAAGCATACTGAGGGATTTTTAGCGCTCTTAGAAAATCCGACGACTTTGGCCGTCTTTGAACTCGCGACCTTGGGCATAGAAGTTCAGCATGCTACCAGTTACGTCACCGAAGCCGCTTCACACTTAGTCAGATGGAAATCTGAATCTGATCTCTTACAGGTGCGTTGTCATGGCAACGTCTGATGGGTCATCCCTCATCAATTTAGTAGTGTTTCCATGGCAACCTCTGATAGCTCTTGGCATCTCTATCTCTATATATATACAGGGTGTATTTGATATGATGGAAGTCCTTTACACTGGTGATAGAAGATGGTATTCTAAGCAAATATCTTCATGAAATTAAGTCGGATCTTAATTAGTGTAGGTGGAATTAAATCACAAAAATCGTCGGTCAATGTCTTGGAAACGGGCTTTCACTCCGTTCCCCTCAGCAGCACAGCTGACTTCTCCCCGTCCCCTCCCCTCCCTCGCTGAGGAATGTTGATAAGAGTCTGAAGTTGAGTGACCTCCTCGTCTTGTCTGCCAATGACATTGAAATACACAAACCGAGCCTATGAACAGCTGTTCCACACCTTCATGGGGAGTGGCTACATGACTAGTGCTGGTGGATCTGTCTAGGATTTTGCCAGCTTCATGAACCATGCATAGAAAATAGAAATCCTAAAGATTTGGTAAATTAATTTAAGGAACTGTTGGCCTATCTTTGTGTGAAGATAGTGCAACAACTGTAATAAAAATATTAATAATACTAATAATGGTAATAATAGGCTTTTAGACACACTAACTTCTTTTATGTTTCTTTTTGGTATGTCGAGTTGGCAGATGTTCATGTACGTAGGATTTCTTGTATGTGCCATGAAATCCATGGACATGATCGTATTTGATCCCATTCATTTACTACATGACTGAACGTAGCTCGCACCCTCGGGAAGGTTAGCACTCTACCACCAGAACTACACATGCTGACTCTTATTATTATTATTATTATCAGACTATTATTATTATTATCCTATTATTATTATTATTATTATTATTATTATAACACTGTATTATAACAATGTATTTGTATTTTATATTCATTTTCGTGTATTTTCATTTGTATATACATTGTTGATTGGCCAATAAATCAACACCCCCTTCTCCAGTTTATGGCCACCCCAGGGCTGGAGATGGGATGGGACAATTCACAATATGTACATGTGGTACCGTACTAGTATTAAATCTTGGAAGTAGTTTTCCATGGGTTCCCACTTCTACCCCAGGCAAATGCCGGGATTGTTCCTAACTTAAGGCCACGGCCGCCTTCTTTTCAATAACCATAACCGCTGGCAGTGCAGCCAATGAAGGGCCTAGGCCTACCAAGCGACCGCTGCCCAGCCATTTGGCCTGCAGATATTAGGGTGACGCGTGGTCAGTGCATCGGGTCCCCTCGGCCATTAATCTTGATTTTCCCGACTGGGGCACTGCCTCACTGTCAGACAGCGACTCAATTGCCCTCACGAGGCTTAGTGCACCGCGTTACAGCCCTCACGTCTGTTTCTAATATCCCTGATGGAGCCGGGAATCGAACCCAGGACCTCCGGGTGAGAGGCAGTTGCACTGCCCCAACACCACAGGGCCGGCGCCTTCTTCCGAATCCTCACCTGAATTACAAATACCCACATTACTACAGAAACCACAAAAACACAGGTTATCACACAAATTCTACCCACACCCAGCTACATGGGGCTAAATGACCAAAATCGCCAAGCCTCTCAAACAAAACATCAAGTATTTTACTTCCGTCTTAAATGCCTAGTTCTGAACAGAATACGGGATGTCGGAATTTTGTCACACTGTATTTCATTAAAGTTTAGGACGGCAATGACACTTACAAAGTAGGCTACACAATACTACCGGTCATAACGTCCCAAGACATTGCGTGCAATTTCAACAACAACAACAGCAACAACAACAACAACAACAACAGCAGCAATACAAACTTTCTTACGAGACGGGTATCGCTCGCTCCTCGTAACAGCTGATACCTCCCCTCAACCAGTAAGGTCAACGCTCCGATTACGTAATAACTTCTCCTCCGCGCATCGCCCCACCTAGCCCCGCCCCGTTTACCCCAGTCTGCTGCCTCACCATCTGTTTGAAGAATTTCGGAAATTCCTAAAAACATTGACTTTTTAATGATAAATTTTCAATTTAAAGATAGGTGACAATTTTTTTACCTAGGAAGCTTACAATAGTCTCTTCTATCACTAGTGTAACGGACTTCCATCATATCAAATACACCCTGTATATATAAAAATGAAAGTTTGTCTGTTTTTTCTGAATTTCCACGGAAATTTGCGTTATTTGCGCGTTTCAGACTGTTTTATGACGGATGCCCGCAAAAATAAACTTTTTGTCTGTCTGTATGTCTGTCTGTTTGTATGTTTGTCTGTGGACAAATTCGAGTCCTTATAACTTGAGAACGGCTGGGTGGATCAACGTAAAATTTGATACAGATATCCATCAGAAGCACCACACTAATCATTGATGTAACTCTTCTCCGTACCTCTCATAAAAGGGGGCCTACCCCCTTAAAATTCATTCTGAAATAGGCGTAAAAGACGAGACAAGGCTTATTTTCAACCCCTCGATGTGAGAAACAAAACTCGGGGGCCCTAAAGGGTCCCCGGAAACCACATTTTAAGGCCCTAAAACCAACAGTTTTTGAGATATTCCCAGAAAACTAATTTCATTTAATAATCTAATGAAAGAATACATTCTGGTAACCATGCCAACAAAATCTCAGAGAACCATCTATTTCTGTAAGACGCAATGCAATTCCATTTATTACATTACTGTGAAGTTTGCAAATGGCTATAAGGTTATCACAGAACCAAATTAAGCTGTAAAATTCATCAATACGTATAATGAGCTTAAGGGGGTCAAGAGGTACACTAGAATTTTGTCACGCGATTTTCACGTGCGGGTGTGGTACGGAAGGTCTTTCATACCCCTATCCCTATATTGTATTTATTATATTATTATTATTATTATTATTATTATTATTATTATTAATATTATATTTTGGCATACTACGACGAGACAAAGCTCATTCTTAGCCCCTCGGTGGCAGAAACAAAACTCGAGGGTTCCCGAAAACTACATTTTAAAGCTCTAAAACCAACAGTTTCTGAGATATTCCCAGAAAACTAATTTAATTTAATAAACTAATGAAGGAATGCAAGCCCTCGACCATGACATCAGGTTCTCAAGAGAAGACATCCAACGTTCCATCTATTTCTGTAAAAATCAATACCACTCCACTTATTACATTTCTGTGAAAGTTTGCAAATGGCTATAAAGTTATCACGGAACCAACTTAGACTGCCAATTCATCAATGCGCATAAGGGGGTCAAGGGGTACCCTAGAATTTTTTCACGTGATTTACACGTGTGATATGTCGTACAGAATTATATCTCCAAACAGCAACATTATTTTCAAAAAATACTCAATTGGAATAGTATTTTTTGCGGCTATTAGGAATTTGGGCCATTGGTGGCTAAAAAACCTGAATATCCATGCACCTCAAGCCTTTATAATTTGTTAAAGGTGTCTTCCTGTGGATGGGGACTTAACACAACGGTGAGGGTCAGTCTTTATGTGAGGTGTATTGCGTTTCGTCTACGAGGTTTTCAATTTTATTTTCACGTCAGGAAGTACACGTTAGGTGAATTTAGATTGAGCACATTCTAACTTTTTTTTTTCGACAAACGGGTTCATCGTAAGGATGATTTTGTTTGAAACCGTGTGGTTGATATATCAATATTCGGACTTCTGGGTAATATATTGTAGGTTGGTTGGTTGGTTCCTCAGTTTAGAAGCTGCAACAACGCGTTCACGTAGCCTCGTGTGTGTAGAATCTGTCTGCTAACCGGTGTTAATTGTGATGGCTGTATTAGCGTGTGTTATCTGTATTTCAGGTAAGGACTGCAGACGATCAATTTCCAATAGATCCTACTTTTGCTACCGAATGCTACCATCAACGACACCTAGCTATGACTTGGATACTAGATGCCACCGCAGCTGGCAAACTTTGGAACTAATAGAGCGTTAATCAAATCTAACCTACAAATTTAGCTTCACACAATTGTAGTTAGTGGACGGTTCTACTTCATGCCATAAATCTATGACATGGGACCGCCGGCTTTACTTCCCCTCCGAAGAAAGGCATACTTAGGGATTTTAGGCCTTTCTGTGTATCTTTATGTACGCCTATAACTCGTGTTCGAATGTTTGGAGCATCGTAAAATTAGGTATCCATGAGAGTCAATACACCAATTATTTATAAAACTCTTCACCGTATTTCTTATTGAAGGATTGGTATAGGAAGAAACTTTTCAAAATACATGCTAAAATAGGCGAAATATAAAAATTATCCTAGAAGGACGACCAAAGCATATGTTGCGCTTCTCAATGTGGGACACAAAATTCGGGAGTCTATAATGAGTCTCCGAAAACCATATTTTAAGGTCCTTAAATTAACAGTGTGTGTGATATTCCCAGAATACTAACTTCGCTCTGATAAACATATGAAGGAATAACAAGCCCCTAACCATTGCAACAGTAGCCCAATTGATAACGTCTGGTTATTAATACCGAAGACCGTTCGAAGAGCGGGTACTTCTGCTAGTTTTCATATAATTCCGAAATCATTTTTCTCATCCCTTGGCGTAATGGTGGGTCATATCAAAAATTCTTTCAGACAAAAGTTTTAGGTAATAATTAGGGGAATATTGTCCATTTTGTACGGTTTTGATATTGTGCCTATTAAGAGAGAAAGATATGATTAATGTTTCCCGAAAAATCCACTTTTTCCCACCCCTTTGGTCAATGGTTGGTGCTATAAAAAAACTCTTCAAACATAAATTTTTGGGCTTTATCCGACCCATAGTATGAGCTTTGAACGGATTCGATATTTCACATATTAAGAGAGTTATAGCAATATTTCACTTAAAAAAAACATCACCCCCTTCCACCGATTTAACCCAGTAACGAACTCGACCAAGATTTTATAGGTATACATATTCGGTAAAAAATTCAAAGTAATTGGTGAAAAATTACGGCAGTTATCGTGTCCACAAGAAACTGATATATATAGTATTATTATTTCCGATTATTCCCCTTCAGGAGAGCGTGACAACTTGAGCCAATCACAGCTTCACTTCCTTTTCCTCTCTTCTTTTCTTCCCAAAACCTCTTCATTAGTTCACCGTGCTTTTTCTTCCTTTCCTCTGTCCATTTTTTTCCCTGATAGCCTATATATATATACATAAATTACTGTATATATAAACTTTTGAACTGACGGTGGTTTTGGGGTCTGGGGGATGTGAAACGCGAAGATATGTCGAAATTTTCCGGAAGTCGAAATATGGTACTCATTGCAATAGTTAGCCTTCTAATGAAATCTACCTAATACACACACTACTATTGCCACCACTTTAACAGAGGTTATCAAGAAATCCTCACATACAAGGAGTTCAGGGTAACCGTGCCGTATCGTGCTGAGCCGTGCCGTTCCGTTGGGTTAAAGCTATTGTTCTGCTCTCTAATCCATATTCCAGTAGATTGATATCCTTTTACGAATGTACTGAACATAATAATACTAATTTAGTACCCAATGGTTTATAAGAACGGCAGAAAACGCTAATGAGATCGTTCATTGCGAGACAAAATATTCTAGGCAGTTATACTAAAGCTGTTGTTAACGCAATGTTAGTGATGGTCGTTTGTAGCGTAATGGTAGCGTCTCAGACTCATGGAGGTTCGTGGTTCAAAGACAAAGTCCAATATTTTTTACTTGATTTTTTTATATTAATTGATTTATAACTACTTACACGTTATAATGTTAAGCATATATACTGTGTATTTGAAATCGAAAATCTATATATATAAAGCACAAAGTTTGTCTGTCTGTCTGTCTGTCTGTCTGTCTGTCTGTTATGTATACAAATCTACACCGTTTCACCGATCTGAACCAAAATTTGTATACTTACCCTTTGGAACCCTGCGGGTAACCCCGTCAACATTAAATTTCGGACAGACCATCCCATGCCCTGCATTTAGGCCCTTTTGCACAAATCTACACCGTTTCACCGATCTGAACCAAAAGTTGTATATGTAACCTTTGGAACCCTGCGAGTAACACTGTCCACTTGAAATTTCGGACAGACCACCCCATTCCCTGCATTTAGGCCCTTTGGTCTAAATCCACACCGTTTCACCGATCTCAACCAAAATTTGTATATTTACCCTTTGGAACCCTGCGAGTACCACTGACCACTTAAAATTTCGGACAGACCACCCCATTCCCTGCATTTAGGCCCTTTGGTCCAAATCTACACCATTTCACCGATCAGAACCAAAATTCGTATTCTTACCCTTTGGTGCCCAGCGAGTAACACTGTCTGCTTGAAATTGCGGACAGACCACTCCATTCCCTGCATTTAGGCCCTTTGGCCCAAATCTATACCGTTTCACCGATCTCAACCAAAATTTGTATATTTACCCTATGGAACACTGCGACTAACACTGTCTGCTTGAAATTTCGGACAGACCACGCCATTCCCTGCATTTAGGCCCTTTTTGCACAAATCTACACCGTTTCACCGATCTGAACCAAAATGTGTATACTTACCCTTTGGAACCCTGCGAGTAACACTGTCTACTTGAAATTGCGGACAGACCACTCCATTCCCTGCATTTAGGCCCTTTGGCCCAAATCTACACCGTTCCACCGATCTCAACCAAAATTTGTATATTTACCCTTTGGAACACTGCGACTAACACTGTCTGCTTGAAATTGCGGAGAGGCTACTCCATCCCATGCATTTAGGCCCTTTGGCACAAATCTACACCGTTTCACCGATCTGAACCAAACTTTGTATACTTACCCTTTGGAACCCTGCGAGTAACACTGTCCACTTAAAATTTCGGACAGACCACCCCATTCCCTGCATTTAGGCACTTTGGCACAAATCTACACCGTTTCACCGATCAGAACCAATATTCGTAAACTTACCCTTTGGTACCCAGCGAGTAACACTGTCTGCTTGAAATTGCGGACAGACCACTCCATTCCCTGCATTTAGGCCCTTTGTCCCAAATCTACACCGTTTCACCGATCTCAACCAAAATTTGTATATTTACCCTTTGGAACACTGCGACTAACACTGTCTGCTTGAAATTGCGGCGAGGCCACTCCATCCCTTGCATTTAGGCTGTTTGGCACAAATCTACACCTTTTCACCGATCTGACCCCAATTTTATATACTTACCCGTAGAACCCGACAAGTAACACTGTTCACTTTAAACTGCTTTTTGGCCCTTTGGCAGAAAATTACACCGTTTCACCGATCTCAACCAGATTTTACATAATTACCCTTTGGAACTCGACGAATAACACTGTCCACTCGAAATTTCGGACAGACCACTCCATTCCACGCATTTAGGCCCTTTGGCACAAATCTACATCGTTCACCGATCGAAAACAAAATGTGTATACTTACCCTTTGGAACCCGATGAGTAACACTGTCCACTTTAAAATTTGGACAGGCCACTCCATTCCCTGCATTTTGGCCCTTGGCACAAAACTACACCGTTTCACCGATCTCAACCAGATTTTACATAATTACCGTTTGGAACTCGACGAGTAACACTGTCCACTCGAAATTTCGGACAGACCACTCCATTTCCCTCATTAAGGCCCTTTGGTACAAATCTACATCGTTCACCGATCGAAAACAAAGTGTCTATACTTACCCTTTGGAACCCGATGCGTAACACTGTCCACTTGAAATTTCTGACATACCACTCCATTCCCTGCATGTAGCTCAGGAATTTCTCGGGGTTGCCAGCTTCCTAACTCACCAGTCATGAGCCCTTGAGGGTGTACCAGAAGTGGTGGGTCTACACACACCCTGCCTCTTTGAGGGCCTTGAGCAGAAGACAGGAGATATTATGAAAAGGAAAAGAAGGCAGACCCCTCGAAGAATGAGGGTATCAGGAAAGATGAGACAAAGCCAATTAAGGCGGGAAATTGAAAGACTCCCTAGCCCTCGGATACCCTAATACAGTCTGGGTCGGAAGAGAACAAGAGTTGACCAAGGGAGGCCGACAGGAAAGAGAACTGAAATGAGCCCGGCACCAGGAAGTAGAAGCGATGCCAGACTCAGCTGGGGTTCCGTGGTCGCCAACCCACGTCCCACAAGTTATGAGACCCTGGGGGGGGGGTCAGTTGTGAGAATAGCTTGCTGATTCATCGTGAGGTGACTTGAGAGTACTTTCCAGAGCCCGCCGTGTTATCTCCTGCTGTCTATGCTGATGCCAGCACAGAGCCGTTGCGAAACAGTGAGTGATTCCCGGTCAATCTGTATAGGACGGGGAACCCCGAACGTGTGTCATCATATTTCGTCATCATCTGCGATCATCTCAGGTTCGTGCAGCTTGGACCTATATTCTTTGTCTTTGCCGAGCAGTACGCTCTTTCACTAGACGCATCCAGTACAGGCCTAAGCCAGAAAATAAGGTTGAGACTTTGGAAGACATCGAAGCTAGACACCTGAATTACCTATATCAGTTTTAAAATAACACCATGTTCGTTTAGTAGTCATTTTTTCATTACCTTATTATTATCATCATAAGTGCAAATGACCTAGATGTTACGCGCATCATACCAATAATCACCGCCGTATAAAGTCTTTCTCGACTGTGATTTTTAAAATATTTATTTTTGGTTGGTTGGTTCTTAAGTTTAGGGGCTGCGACAACGCGGTCATGTAGCCCCGTGTACTTTGGGTGTGTGTAGAATCTGTCTGATAACCGGTGTTAATTGTGATGACTGTATTAGTGTGTGTTATCTGTTTTTTAATTTAAGTACAAACTGCAACTTAGAATTCTTCAAATAGTTCGTACTTTTGCCGCCAAGCGCCACCGTCAACGACTACTAGGCCAAGTTCGGAACTTAGCTACTAGACGCCACTGCAGTCGGCTCTTGGCAACGGACGTAGACATCTATGAGCGTTGTTTACCTATCCAATTTAGCTTCACACAGGTGTAATTAGTGGAAGGTTCAATAACATGCCATAAATCTGACATGGGACCGCCGGCTTTACTTCCCCTCCGAAGAAAGGCATACTGACGGATTTTTAACGCTCTTAAAATATCCGACGGCTTCGGCCGGGTTTGAACCCGCTATCTTTGGCATAGAAGCTCAGCATGCTACCAAATACGCCACCGAAGCCGCCATATAGTTACTTTTATTACAGTACATTGTGTACATTATACGTTGAAGTGTCAATTCAATACCGGTAGTAGTTTCCCTTATCATCCTCATCATAAGAGCAAATGACCTACAGTAGATGTTACGCCCTTTACACCATTAATCACCACACACAATAAGTCTTCCTCGCCTGTGAATTTTGAAATATGTATTTCTGTTACGGTAGTTTGTAAGTTTGACGTGTCAATTCAACAGTAGTTTTTATTATCATCCTTATCAAAAGGGCAAATGACCTAGATATTACTCCCTCATTGTCTTTGGGGGCAAATGACTTAGATTTTAAGTCCATTATATTTCTAAGGAGACCTTAAAACATTATCATCATTCCACCGGGCGAAGCCGGGTACTACTGCTAGTATTATATATACTTATAACACCACTTATTTCAACACTCGACTACAGCGATTCAAATTCGTTGTCCTTGTAGAGTCTATAGTTGTTGTTTTTGTTGTTTGTCATTGACTTGTAGCCGCGTGTAATTGGGTTGTGTAGAAGTTGCCTGATAACCTGTGTCATTGTGATGACTGTATGCTTACTAGTGTTTGTACTTTTATACGAGGAACGATTTGGGTAGGAAGCTGTTATTGTTGCATTTGAGATGCATGGACATGATGGTCATTTATCCCCGTCTACTTGGGTCAGTGTTGAATTTTGTCTGATAACCTGTGTTATGGTGATGGCTGTATTAGTGTGTGTATATATATATATAATTCAGGTGAGGATTCAATCAACGTATAATATCCGAATAGCACGTTGTATTTCAACAAGCCACTACAACCAACATTCAATTATACTCCTTGAAAAGGACAAAGAGTTATAACTATACTCATAAATTTAGGAGAAAGTAGGCTACTGAACATCTTGTTTTTGATGGAATCCATGCCACTGCAATTATTAAGGTAGGGGATGGGGTAGTTACCCGCGACTTCAAATAAGGTACTATATCGGCATTTTCATGGAGGTAGTGTGGAAAATTCTGGGGGAAACCATACTCAGGATAGCCGCTGTCAGCGCTGGGATTCGAATCTCCGTTCTCGGACTAGCGGCAGCTCCACATCGCGTGGTGAGCAATTTAACAATCACAGCTATGCCATGGGGGTATTCCTCTTCTCCTTTTGATTCGGCCATCAAAGGACCAAGTCATTTCAACTGCTATTTACTGCATCGAGTTTTAACATCCTCCCAGTACTTTCGCATTAGTTCTCAATGCTGTTGTTTCCTTTCTGCAGTGCACTTCTTGCCAGTTGGAAGCTTAGGCTTTTCTTGGAAACATCGGTGTGCTGTTAGTTTTTGCTTAAGGGGGGCACGTTCCCAGACATCGTTGCTTGTAATTCCCACTTCTCGCAAGTCTTTCTACGCCTCAATGAACCAAGCTCCCTTGGGTTTCTTTTTTCGGAAGTAGGTGAAAATTCTATTTGTCAAACGCGCTGGGTTCATTCTTGTTATATGACCGTAAAGGGTAATTTTCCTTTTCCTCATGGTGTCAGTTATAGCCTACTTTCCACATGGGTGTTAAGTCCGTGGTTTTGCCGTCTCCTATCTATTCCTATATTACTGGGCCTGCCATGGGGTATTATTATTGTTATTAATATTATAATTCGGAAGGACCTACTTAGGACCATGCTTGTTCAACAGTTGAGTTTTGATTTTTGCCCAGTACTGACAGAACTATTCACAGTGAATACATTTTCTTTCCTCCGACCAGGGGGTACCTTTACTTAGCGGTTTTTAGCCTATTTTCGATTTTGAAAAAATAGGCTTATGAGATCACCTTTTGTCCGAGTGTGTGTGTGTGTGTGTGTGTGTGTGTGTCCCTAATAACTACTAAACGGCCGGAGCGATTTCAATGAAACTCTGTAAGTTCTTAGCACTATCCGGCCGACCCCGACCGTGCCATTCAAATTTTGTTACGTCTCATCAATCCAACATGGTGGCTGAGCGAAATATTTCACCAGCATTCAATATCTCCGAAACTGTTCCCGATACCACCCTGGAAATTTTTATGGTGATAAAGGGAACTACTAGAAGTTTATCTATGTGACTTTTGATAAACTGGTAACTACAAAACCAACATGGCGGCCACGCGAATTTGCGACTTTTAAATAGACGTTTCTCGCGATTTAACCAACCAAACGCAATAAAACTTGGTACAGTATATGTTTATACACATTGTAATGCACCGACATCTAACTTTGTTCAATTGTTTTCATAACCACAAGATGGCGGATGTGCGAAATATTTCAGCGGCATTCTATATCTCTGAAACTATTAGCGGTATCACCCTGAAAATTTTTAGGCAGATAAAGGGCACTACCGGAAGTTCATCTATAAGACCTAACTACAAAACGAACATGGCGGCCAAGCGAATTTGAAAATTGTAATTAGACCTTTCTCGCGACTTTGTGGTTCCAAACGCAATGAAATCTGGTACAGGAAATGTTTATACACATTGTAATGCACTGGTATCTCATTTAGTTCAATTGTTTACATAACCTCAAGATGGCGACTTTGAGAATTTTGAAATTAAGTTTTTATTTCTTGTGTCGTAATCATGCGATCGAAGTGAAAGTTTGAATAATGAACCTACGCAATAATTTTCCTTTAATGGTACATGACTCTATGACCTATACATTTAACAATCCAACATGGCGACCATCCGAAATATTTAGACGGCTCTGAATTTCTATGAATCTATTACAGCAATCAAACTGATTTTTTATGTTCATACGGGCTATGAACTTAAGTTCACCTATAGAACTTTACATAACCTGCTGATCACAAATTCAACATGAAGGCGACGCGAAATATAAATATTCACATGGACGTTTCTCGCAATTTAACCATCCGAGTGCAGTGAAACTTGGTACAGTAAATCCTTACACGATTGTTAATCCACTGGCATCTAATTTATTTCAATTGTTTCCATAACCACAAGATGGCAGCTGTGCGAAATCTTAAAATCTCGTTTTTTCTTCTTGTGTCCTAATCATGCGATTGAAGTTTGAATGCTACACGTACACAATAATCTTGATGTAACATTACATAACTCTAGGACCTACATACACACATCAAAAAAGTTTTGCTTCACCTCGGTTCCAAGAGTTCCGGAACCTTTAAATACAAAGGGAATAGAGATCAACACAAACAACATTTCAGCTCGTTTTATTGCTCATGAGACCCACACATTGCATGTTGTACCATCATACAGCTAGACTTTCAGCATTTGTGGTCCAGATTGCAGTACACACCACTACCTCTAATACCCAGTAGCACGTCCTCTTGCATTGATGCATGCCTGTATTCGTCGTGGCATACTATCCACAAGTTCATCAAGACACTGTTGGTCCAAATTGTCCCACTCCTCAACGACAATTCGGCGTAAATCTCTCAGAGTGGTTGGTGGGTCAAGACGTCCATAAACAGCCCTTTTCAACATATCCCAGGCATGTTCGATAGGGTTCATGTCTGGCGAACATGCTGGCCACTGTAGTCGAGCGATGTCGTTATCTTGAAGGAACGCATTCACAAGATGTGCACGATGAGGTCGAGAATTGTCGTCCATGAAGACAAATGCCTCTCCAATATTCTGCCGATATGGGTGCACTATGGGTCGGAGGATGTCATTCAGGTATCGTAAAGCCGTTTCGGAGCCTTCCACGACCACCAGTGGCGTACGTCGGCCCCACATAATGCCACCCCAAAACATCAGGGAACCACCACCTTGCTGCACTCGCTGGACAGTGTGTCTAAGACGTTCAGCCTGACCAGGGTGCCTCCAAACACGTCTCCGACGATTGTCTGGTTGAAGGCATATGCGACACTCATCGGTGAAGAGAACGTGAAGCCAATTCTGTGGGGTCCATTCAGCATGTTGTTGGGCCCATCTGTACCGCGCTGCATGGTGTCGGGGTTGCAAAGCTGGACCTCGCCATGGACGTCGGGAGTGAAGTTGCGCATCATGCAGCCTATTGCGCACAGTTTGAGTTGAAACACGACGTCCTGTGGCTGAACGAAACGCATTATTCAACACGGTGGCATTGCTGTCAGGGTTCCTCCGAGCGGCAATCCGTAAGTAGCGGTCATCCACTACAGTAGTAGCCCTTGGGCGGCCTGAGCGAGGCCTGTCATCGACAGTTCCTGTATCTCTGTACCTCCTCCATGTCCGAACAACATCGCTTTGGTTCACTCTGAGACGCCTGGAAACTTCCCTTGTTGAGAGCCCTTCTTGACACAAAGTAACAATGCGGACGCAATCGAACTGCGGTATTGACCTTCTAGGCATGGTAGAACTACAGACAACATGAGCAGCGTACCTTCGTCCTGGTGGAATGACTGGAACTGATCGGCTGTCGTACCCCCTCCGTCTAATAGGCCCTGCTCATGCATGGTTGTTTACATCTTTGAGCAGTTTTAGTGACATCTATGAACAGTCAAAGGGACTGTATCTTTGATACAATATACACAGTCAACGTCTATATGCCGGAGATCTGGGAACCGAGGTGATGCAAAACTTTTTTTGATGTGTGTATATAAAATCCAACATGGCGACTATCCGAAATATTTAGTCGGTTCTCAATATCTACGAATCTATTACAGCAATCAAACTGAAATTTTGTATGTTGATAGCGGCAATTAACATAAGTAGGATATATGAAAATAGGCTGTTTAGTTCTTCACGAAACTACTTGTTTTTCCTGAAAACCACGGACTTCCATGAGAATATGTCTCACAGTTTGTCTGTCTTGTGGGTCTGTTAGTCCCAAGTTTTGATGTCTCTCTCAGCTTCAGTGAGCCAAGTGATTTCGCCAGAAGGTGAACAGGTGGTTGGTCAGTCTGTTCGGAGGCAATCTTGCCACATGACCGTAAAATGCTACCCATATTGTCCTGGTACAGTCAGTAAACTCTTAGTTTTGTTGTATCCGGTATTCCCCATCTTCTAGTACTGGTTCTAAGATCATTCTGTCCCTGACTTCTAAATTATCAATCAAGCCTCTTTTGTTCATTGACAGACTCTCTATGGCATACAGGCCTTCCGATACGATTATTATTAGGTATATTCTTCTTGTTCTTCTTCGTTTCGGCCAGCCTTGGACCACGTTACTTCAACTGTTTCCGTCTTTGAGCTTTAATCTCCTTCAAGTTGTCCTTCATCCGTTTCCTGTGCGCCTCCTTTCTGTCAGCCGACCACTTCTTGCCTGTTCTCAGTGATGGCTTTTCTTGGAATCGCTGGTGTGCTCTAAGTTTCTTCTGGAGAGGAAGACGACGTTGAATGTCCTCAAGCGAAATCCCTTCCTCTATAAGTTTTTTTTCGACCCCAGAGAACCATGTTCCTTTGGTTTTCTTGTCTACAAAGTAGGAAAATATGCGGTTGATCAGTCTGCGAGCTCATGTGTGTTATGCGGCCATAGAAACTAATTCTCCTTTTTCGCATCAAGTCCGTTATCCTTTCCACACGTATATAGAGTTCGTTGTTACGTCGCCTCCTGTACTCTCCATTTTCTACGACTGAACCTAGGATTTTTCTCAGGTTTTTTCGTTCTTTGGTCTCTAACTTTTCAACTAAACCTTTCTTATTCATTGTAAACATCTCTGGTTAGCTGTTACGCAGTTTCCAACTTGTTGATACTTGATGTAAATGCTTCTTTCTCAGAGTTGTTTTTTTTAATGTTTTCATTCGCCTAAACACTAATTTATTTCTGCCTGCGTGATTATTCGTTGTTCCAAATATAACTTTCTGGGGGAAGGCTTGATGTTAGTTATAAATTCAGTTTTCTCAAAGGAGATCTGGAGGCCTGCCTTTGCCGCTTGTGTTTTAAGTTTGATGATTTGTTTTGTTGCAGTATCTATGGAATCAGAAAATATTAGGTCTACTATTATTATTATTATTATTTTCAGTAGTGGCCTCAGTGATGTAGTCGGTAGCATGCTGAACTGATATGTCCAAGATCGTGGGTTCAAACCCAGCTGAAGTCGTATGATTTTTAAGAGCCTTAAAATCCTTCAGTATGACATTTACTCTTCACGTGAGGTTGGTGTCAGGAAGAGCATTCAGCCGTAGAAACCATCAGCCACGTGGAATTTCTTCACATCTCATTCCCGACCCCGTTGGAAACGGAATTAATAAGGGAATTGAACAGAAATACTCTTTTCAACATCGTTTTCAACATCAATAGTATTGTAGAGTGTAGTTGTTGTTCTTTGAGTCTTCAGTCTTTTGACTGGTTTGATGCAGTGCTCCATGCTTCCCTGTCCTGAGTTAATCGTTACATCTCTACATAGCTACAACACCTTACATCTGAGGCAATCTGTTTAACATATTCTAACCTTGGTCTACTCGTACAGTTAGTGTCCTCGAACCTTCCTTCCATAACTAGGTTTCCTATTCCTGGGTGTCTTTGTATGAGTCTTACCAACCTATCTCTTGTTTTCATTAGTAGTCACCCAAAACATCTCTCCCCTCCCACTCGTCTTAATGCCTCTTCATTTGTTACTCTATGTACTCATGTGATGTTGATCATTCACCTGTAACACCACATTTCAAACTCTTGTAATTTCCTCTTTTATGCTGCGCCAGCAGTCCAAGATTCACTTCCATAGAGCACCACGCTCCATACAAAAGCTTTCAAAAATGACTTTCTAATACCTAAATCTATATGTGAAGTCAGCAAATTTATTTTCTGTAGAAATGCTTTCCTTTCCTGAAACACCTACTTTTTATACCCTCTTTGCTTCGTCCATCACTGCTTCCTTTGACTTTGCATATGCCAAATTGACGTTAATAGTTTTTTTTAAATTATTTCGGCTGCATTCCATAATTTATGTTTTACATCTAATGATTTTCATCAAGAATTCCTCCCTCAAGATGGAGGCCATACCATTTAAAAACTCATTCAAATCATCTGGTGAATCAGCTAAGATGCTAATGTCATCAGCAAATCACAGAGTGTTGAAATATGCTGATGATATTTTCATCTTAGTCGACTCATCAGAAGATTTGAATTTTAGTGTGTACTGAATTAAATTACTATGTTAAGCAATGGTTGATAATTTATTGTTCTCTTTACAGGTAAGTTCCGTGGATTCGTCTACCCCAGTTGTGCGTAAGAAAGCTCCATACAGGTAATCACATTGGAAACTGCTAATTTGTAATGTAGTGCCAGATTGTATAAACAACATACTGTATTATTGACTAGCGGACCCGTGCGAACACTCTCGCATGATGGGTTGTGTGCACCCCAGGTGTACAGACTACCCGCCCGGCCCTAGTGATTTACGCGGGCTTTACGCGAGACAGTTCTACCAGGGGCTATCGTCTTGTTTATATGTTTAAAAGCACTTTATAAACAAATACAAATATTTCCGTAGACGTTTCAAGAAATGCAAGATATTTCCTGTACTATTCAGACGATTTGGAAATTTTTGGTACATTCCACACCTTCTCACTCCCTCTGGTTTAGGAGCTTGAGTTTTGTGAAACATGCACCTTAGCGTATTATATAAATTTCGTGTATCATCTTCTGGGGGACATTAACTATTGACATTACAAACCCTGGTCACTACTGCACCTTAAATATGTGCTAAATTACGTAAGTATGTGTTTTTACGGCAGCCATGTTCCGATAGCGCTTGAATCTCGTTCAACTGTCAACAAAGCGCGCTCAACGGCACACACTGAGGCGCACACGTTGTTGCTAACATGTGGGACACAAAATCACTGTTGACAAGAAAAAACGTTGATCTGGACGCGTTATTTTATTTATTTATTTATTTACTTATTTATTTTATTGGTGCCTTTATTGTGGTGAAGTTAAGGCTCAAGGCCCTCTCTTACACTTAACCACACATAATGCAACTTACATTAATACTCATATATGTTAATCTTAACCTAGCAAACTTAAATACTAGAATTAAAATGACAACTGTGTGATATTAACTAAGCTAACATACAGTAATAACAATACATGGACTTTAAACCAAGTTTTACTATGGTCATTCACTCACACATTCATACCCTAATTGTTCTAGTTGGCCTACGAATTCAAGAAGAAATTTTTACATACACCTTTGAAAGTAGTTATAGATAGAGCCCTGCGCGGATAAACAAAACGTTATCCGAATCCGCCCCGCATCCGCACGAATATTATCCGCATCCGCCCCGCATCCGCACGACTGTTATCCGCATCCGCCCCGCATCCGCACGAATATTATCCGCATCCGCACCGCATCCGCGCGACTGTTATCCGCATCCGCGCGACTGTTATCCGCATCCACCCCGCATGACCTTTATCCAAATCTGCTGATATTTCAATATTATGTGTAATCTCTTATATATAATCCAAAATTGACTCATCACCGCAGGGCTCAAACCACTAGACCTAGAAAGCTGAAATTTTGCATGTTGGTTGATCCGAGTATGTAGAGGCCCAATAAGAAACGGTTTTTGAAAATTCAATTTTTAAGTGACTTTTCTCGGCCCTTTGTCACTGAGCAAGGACAGTCGGTAAAATGTTCGGATTTAGCTCATTTTAAGCCGCCACATACGAGAAACAATACTCGGAGTTCCTGTGGGGACCCCGAAACACACTTTTTAAGTTCCTAAAATGAACGGTTTCGGAGATATTCCCAAATAACTGTGTTCCCTCTGAGAAACAGATCAACGTTACTATGGCAACCGCTGAAATTTCGCAGACCGGGGATAGTTTTCTGGCAATATCTCGAAAACCGTTCGTTTTAAGGCCTTAAAACGCTGGGTTCGGTTCCCACGTCTTCGAAGTGGAAACTACGAACATTGCTCCTCACATTGATACGCGCATAAAGAGCTATAATCCATATTTCTACGATCAAATCGACTCGGAAAGTCTCATCTCTTATATATAATCCAAAACTGACTCATCACCGCAGTGCTCAAACAACTAGACCTAGGAAACTGAAATTTTGCATGTTGGTTGATCCGAGTATGTAGAGGCTCACTAAGAAACGGTTTTTGAAAATTCAATTTGTAAGTGACTTTTTTCGGCCCTTTGGCATTGACAATCCAAAATTGACTCATCGACGCAGGGCTCATACCACTAGACCTAGAAAGCTGAAATTTTGCATGTTGGTTGATCCGAGTATGTAGAGGCCTAATAAGAAACGGTTTTTGAAAATTCAATTTGTAAGTGACTTTTTCGGCCCTTTAGCACTGAGCAAGGACAGTCGGTAAAATGTTCGGATTTAGCTCATTTTAAGCCGCCACATACGAGAAACAATACTCGGAGGTCCTGTAGGGACCCCGAAACACACTTTTTAAGTTCCTAAATTGAACGGTTTCGGAGATCAAATAACTGTGTTCCCTCTGAGAAACAGATCAACGTTACTATGGCAACCGCCTGAAATTTCGCAGACCGGGGATAGTTTTCTGGCAATATCTCGAAAACCGTTCGTTTTAGGGCCTTAAAACGCTGGGTTCGGCCACGAACATTGCTCCTCACATTGATATGCGCAAAAAGAGCTATAATCCATATTTCTACGATTAAATCGACTCGGAAAGTCTCATCTCTTATATATAATCCAAAACTGACTCATCACCGCAGGGCTCAAACCACTAGACCTAGGAAGATGAAATTTTGCATGTTGGTTGATCAGAGTATGTAGAGGCTCACTATTAAACGGTTTTTGAAAATTCAATTTGTAAGTGACTTTTTTCGGCCCTTTGGCATTGACAATCCAAAATTGACTCATCGACGCAGGGCTCAAACCACTAGACCTAGAAAGCTGAAATTTTGCATGTTGGTTGATCCGAGTATGTAGAGGCCTAATAAGAAACGGTTTTTGAAAATTCAATTTGTAAGTGACTTTTTTCGGCCCTTTGGCACTGAGCAAGGACAGTCGGTAAAATGTTCGGATTTAGCTCATTTTGAGCCGCCACATACGAGAAACAATACTCGGAGGTCCTGTGGGGACCCCGAAACACACTTTTTAAGTTCCTAAAATGAACGGTTTCGGAGATATTCCCAAATAACTGTGTTCCCTCTGAGAAACAGATCAACGTTACTATGGCAACCGCCTGAAATTTCGCAGACCGGGGATAGTTTTCTGGCAATAACTCGAAAACCGTTCGTTTTAAGGCCTTAAAACGCTGGGTTCGGCCACGAACATTGCTCCTCACATTGATACGCGCAAAAAGAGCTATAATCCATATTTCTACGATCAAATCGACTCGGAAAGTCTCATCTCTTATATATAATCCAAAACTGACTCATCACCGCAGGGCTCAAACCACTAGACCTAGGAAGCTGAAATTTTGCATGTTGGTTGATCCGAGTATGTAGAGGCTCACTAAGAAACGGTTTTTGAAAATTCAATTTGCAAGTGACTTTTTTCGGCCCTTTGGCATTGACAATCCAAAATTGACTCATCGACGCAGGGCTCAAACCACTAGACCTAGAAAGCTGAAAGATTGCATGTTGGTTGATCCGAGTATGTAGAGGCCTAATAAGAAACGGTTTTTGAAAATTCAATTTGTAAGTGACTTTTTTCGGCCCTTTGGCACTGAGCAAGGACAGTCGGTAAAATGTTCGGATTTAGCTCATTTTAAGCCGCCACATACGAGAAACAATACTCGGAGGTCCTGTAGGGACCCCGAAACACACTTTTGAAGTTCCTAAAATGAACGGTTTCGGAGATATTCCCAAATAACTGTGTTCCCTCTGAGAAACAGATCAACGTTACTATGGCAACCGCTGAAATTTCGCAGACCGGGGATAGTTTTCTGGCAATATCTCGAAAACCGTTCGTTTTAGGGCCTTAAAACGCTGGGTTCGGTTCCCACCTCTAACCAGGAACGTTGCTCCTCGCATTGATACGCGTAAAATGAGATATATTTTATATATAGAGGTTGCTTTTGGGGCTCGGATACGATCGTGATTTTGGGCTGGTTGTTGTAAGCGAGCTTTCAGAATTTTACTCGAATTTACAATGTTAAGATACTTTCTATTTTGCACGGTATGCTTTCATTTTATTTATAAATTTGTTTTTTCTTAACTGAATATTTTTGTTTGCCAATTTTGATCTGCTCTTTTTCGTTTTTAACCATGATCTGCACCGTTGATTCACAGTCGAATGTGTCGTATTCTGCCGGCTGTCACGTTAATTATTATTGTTTCTTAATTACTCTTACTGAGGAATTGGGCAAATTATTTCAATAAAGTTGTTGTTTTGTCTTTCACGGCCATTGAATCCCCGCACAAGGCACGGCTTAAACCTAGAAAAGTTGATGAGTTGTACTAATGGACTAATGGTGCAGCAAAAAGAGGAGAATTGAAGCTTTTGAAATGTGGTGATAAGGGAGAATGATGATCAGATGGGTAGTTAGGGTAACAAACGAAGAGGTATTAAGACGAGTGGGAGAGGAGAGAGGTTTCTGGCGACTGCTAATGAAGAGAAGAGATAGGAGGGTAGGACACATATTATGACTCCCAGGAATAGCAAGCTTACTGTCGACCAAAATATTATGTGCACTCGAGTTTGAAGGTTGTTTGTGAAGTAGCCAATAGACTTTCATAAAATGCAATGGCATCATCATTTTCGACGTTCGATTTTACGTTAGTTCATGTAGGTTTGGAATTTTTAATTTATATTTTAATATTTTTTATCGCAGTTGAAACACAAAAAGTGCCCCTTTTTAAGCGTGTTTCAACCATGCGTCACATTTAAGAATTATTATCTCACAAACCCGTAATCAGATCGAATCCGAATTTTAAAACAATATACATTGGAATGTTGTATAACTGGTTTATTAATTTCAAAATTGTGTGTGTTCAAGAACGAATGTTGTTATTATTTTTGTAAGGTAACTCTTTCTCGGCTCGGGGTCGTTGGAAAATATAGTTCTTGGTTGCGTTGTAATCCTTATACATCAAAAAATTATGCTGTATGACTGTAAAATAGGTAAATTAATTCACTTATTTTATATCGGTTTGTATTTGTACGGAGAATTAAGACATGGTTCACCAGCTAGCCGCTCCGAGAAATGCTATACAGCGTTGCTGATATGGAGCCCATCACTTCCGAGCGATACGCTCCATGACGCGTGATGTAGCCCATCTTGGCAATGATGTACTGCTTTCACCGGAGCGGCTAACTGGTGAACCATGTCTTAATTCTCCGTACAAATACAAACCGATATTCAATAAGTGAATTACTCGTAATTTACGTATTTCACAATCATACAGCATACCGTTTTGATGTATAAGGATTACAACGCGACCAAGAACTACATTTTCAAACCATCCCGAGCCGAGGAAAAGTTACCTTACAAAAATAATAACAACTTTGTTTCTTGGACACAAAAAAAATTAAAATTAATAAACCTGTTATACAACATTCCAGTGTATGTTGTGTTAAAATTTGGATTCGATCTGATGACGGGTTTGTGAGATAATAATTCTTAAATGTGACGCATGGTTGAAAAACGCTTAAAAACAGCAATTCTTGTGTTCCAACTGTGATAAAAAATATTAAAATATAAATTAAAAATTCCAAACCTACATGATCTAACGTAAAATAGAACGACGAAATGATGATGTTATTGGATTTTATATAGGTCTATCGGTTACTTCACAAACAAACTTCAAACTCGAGTACACATAATAGTTTGGTCGACAGTAGTTATGGATGGGAGGGTCGCAGACTAGAACTGTAGGGGTAAACCAGGGTTAAACAGATTGCCTCGGATGTAGGGTGTGGTAGCTATGTAGAAATGAAACGATTAGCTCAGGAGAGGGATCCATGGAAGGCTGCATCAAACCAGTTAAAAAACTGAAGACTCAAACAACAACAATCAGGAATTTTAATTACTTAGAGAGGCATGTGGGGCAAAAGGGTCGTTGGAGAATTTCTATCCCTGGGATGTAACACTGGAAGAGACTGCATAATGTACATCAGCGGCCAAGGTGAGCGATATTTAACTATAGGTCTATTAATAGGGATATGTTTACGTTCAAATCATCAATTAGTATGGCCAAATTACATCCAGAATAGCTTAAGTAAGAATACATTTAATTCCCCATATTCCGATAGATTTGCCATTCCAGTGTGCAAGAGTGCAGTTCTCTCTTCAAAAAATATTCGCAATTTCTTTAACAAAGCGCAATGACACACACTTAACAGTAGCACGTGTACATTTAGACAAAACAATTTTTTCCCATGGCCAACTGTATGTGGCGTGCTCGCGAGCATCCGGACAACAAAATCGTTATGTCTCAGCAGAAGATGGCAAAACCCTAAACGTAATTTTAAAATGTGTTAACATAATGTAACAACGAACCCTGCAGACGTTCACAACTCGATAAAATTCCCACTTTGCTGATCATATCAATATACTGTATGTATCAGAATATTCAGAATTAGAATGGACACACCTATAGCCGCGATTGCTGTAATAGAATAGACCAATTATCAGCAATAATGCATCGTCCCCATTGTCTTGATCGCGGGCGACGCCGCGGGTACCTGCTAGTTAATTATATAAAGCATAAGGTGTTGAACCAATACATTTAGACATTTGAGGAGAAAGTCGTTCCTGACAATTTGCTTCATAGCAAGGGACTTCAAGTTGGATGACATTTCTGGTTCCTTGACTTCCACTTTAGACACACAAAAAAATGGCTATACTTTTTTGGCTACTTTCGCACTTGTGCCTCAGTAAGTCTGATGTGCCTGATTTGTGTCCCGAGTATGAATACACTTTTTTACAGGTAATACATCCTACTATATCGTTCACCTTTTCGTTTCAATTGAAACTGTAACCAAAAGTCTGTCATATCGTTGACTTGAGCTTTGTTTCACGCGTTATTGAATATTCACCTTGTTTTATTCTAATAGATAATTTATCCATGTTGGTGAAATGATGTTCATACTCACGGTTGCGGTAACATTCACTAAGTGAACTTCTCTTTACGCTTGGAGAAAGGGATTGACATTTGGCCGGAAATTGCAAGTCAGTTCTCAGTCATCATCCTTCTGCTTCTTGACCCATCCATGTTCGCATAGTTGATGTCATATCTCTCTCAGTTGCAATATCACAGCCCACGTGTTTCATTGCCAAGTTGGAAATATATCTACAGATTCACCTGGAACCAGATCTTCCAGGATAGCTTAGACGGCGAAGTACAGTAGCTGACTTGAGGAAAGTTAATGATGTCACCACGATGAACTAACAAGCTTTTGACAGCATTATATATCGTACCTATAGTAATAATGGCAGTGAGAATTGATGATGATGTCAAGACCATTTACTACAAACACGAATGAATGAAAATCCACAGCCTGCTTCCAGTCTCCGACCGGGTCAGGAATGGAATGAATGAAGCCCCCATCTAGCGGCGAGGATATGGACTGTGCCGGCTGCCGAGGCCTGACGCACTCCTGTGGGGCAATGAATAAATGAATGACAGATGAAATGAAATGAAAGTGGAGAGTGTTGCTGGAATGAAATTTTGACAGGGAAAACCGGAGTACCCGGAGAAAAACTTATGGTACTTAATGAAATGTAGTTGAAAGCATATGAGTAAAATAATCTTCTCGTGTATAAGTGCAATACGTGCCTGAATATTTTTTACGCAATAGGCTATAGGAGTATTCCTCTTTTAAGCATGAAGCTGTAGATTGGCATATCAAATATGTACTATTATCGTAAGTTTGTATTCTAAAAACTATCTGAAAATTTACTCGAAACATTATCCGCAGCGTATCCGCTATCCGCACAGCCATTCAAATTATATCCGCATGGCGAAAATATTTGCGGATATCCGCGGGTTTATCCGCGGATATCCGCATCCGCGATGGGCTTTAGTTATAGATGTACAATTTCTAACGTCACGAGGACAATCATTCAAAATTATAGTTCCCGACACGAGGAAAGAGTTACTGAAGGCAGATGAATGATGTAGAGGAATTGCAATTATACACACATCAAAAAAAGTTTTGCATCACCTCGGTTCCCAGATCTCCGGCATATAGACGTTGACTGTGTATATTGTATCCAAGATACAGTCCCTTTGACTGTTCATAGATGTCACTAAAACTGCTCAAAGATGTAAACAACCATGCATGAGCAGGGCCTATTAGACGGAGGGGGTACGACAGCCGATCAGTTCCAGTCATTCCACCAGGACGAAGGTACGCTGCTCATGTTGTCTGTAGTTCTACCATGCCTAGAAGGTCAATACCGCAGTTCGATCGCGTCCGCATTGTTACTTTGTGTCAAGAAGGGCTCTCAACAAGGGAAGTTTCCAGGCGTCTCAGAGTGAACCAAAGCGATGTTGTTCGGACATGGAGGAGGTACAGAGATACAGGAACTGTCGATGACAGGCCTCGCTCAGGCCGCCCAAGGGCTACTACTGTAGTGGATGACCGCTACTTACGGATTGCCGCTCGGAGGAACCCTGACAGCAATGCCACCATGTTGAATAATGCGTTTCGTTCAGCCACAGGACGTCGTGTTTCAACTCAAACTGTGCGCAATAGGCTGCACGATGCGCAACTTCACTCCCGACGTCCATGGCGAGGTCCAGCTTTGCAACCCCGACACCATGCAGCGCGGTACAGATGGGCCCAACAACATGCTGAATGGACCCCACGGAATTGGCATCACGTTCTCTTCACCGATGAGTGTCGCATATGCCTTCAACCAGACAATCGTCGGAGACGTGTTTGGAGGCACCCTGGTCAGGCTGAACGTCTTAGACACACTGTCCAGCGAGTGCAGCAAGGTGGTGGTTCCCTGATGTTTTGGGGTGGCATTATGTGGGGCCGACGTACGCCACTGGTGGTCATGGAAGGCTCCGAAACGGCTTTACGATACCTGAATGACATCCTCCGACCCATAGTGCAACCATATCGGCAGAATATTGGAGAGGCATTTGTCTTCATGGACGACAATTCTCGACCTCATCGTGCACATCTTGTGAATGCGTTCCTTCAAGATAACGACATCGCTCGACTACAGTGGCCAGCATGTTCGCCAGACATGAACCCTATCGAACATGCCTGGGATATGTTGAAAAGGGCTGTTTATGGACGTCTTGACCCACCAACCACTCTGAGAGATTTACGCCGAATTGTCGTTGAGGAGTGGGACAATTTGGACCAACAGTGTCTTGATGAACTTGTGGATAGTATGCCACGGCGAATACAGGCATGCATCAATGCAAGAGGACGTGCTACTGGGTATTAGAGGTAGTGGTGTGTACTGCAATCTGGACCACAAATGCTGAAAGTCTAGCTGTATGATGGTACAACATGCAATGTGTGGGTCTCATGAGCAATAAAACGAGCTGAAATGTTGTTTGTGTTGATCTCTATTCCCTTTGTATTTAACGGTTCCGGAACTCTTGGAACCGAGGTGATGCAAAACTTTTTTTGATGTGTGTAGATCCAGATCGCGTGTGACGATCATGAAATGAAGAAAGAAAACGAAAATTACAAGAGAGATAGTAAGGTGGACTTTCGTTGAGAAGTCGATAGATGAGTGTACGTATGTGCAGGTTTCTTTGTTGTTCTACTTGTCACCATTGGGTTGGACGTGTTAGTCTGTAACCATTGTCAAAAACATTGGATTGGTCAAAACGAAGGTTAGAATGGTCGGGTTGAAGTGCGGCCTTGGACGAAGGAAGCTCAGCAACTCTTTATGATCGTTATAGAACCGCCGATTGAAATGACTAGCAGTTATTAGACAACTTGCACATTCCACAGTCAATTTTATGATTGAATTCAGCGAATTATGAAATGAACTGGGTGCTACTTTGTTTCACAGAGTAGTACCGTAAGCGCGGGATTGGCATTACTGTCTTTGACGATAATTCACGTGCATAATAGCGGACACAGCTGGACTTGAACCAATATAAGTCGTGATCTATAAAGGGGACCGCGGAGAAATTAACATCTATTACTACATTCCCTGATTTATTTCTCAGCATTTGATAGGTATCTTGGCTAATTTATGTACTAGAGAAAGCTTTATGGTACGTTCGTGTATTATTCCGTGTTACGCAAAGTATTGTTGAAGCACACAACAGTGCATAAATTCATTGGACATTAATATTTGATTCCTTCGCGAACTTTGTATCTAAAGCTTGATCTGTGTATCAGCAGTGATATTGCACTTGGTGATGATTGATAGACTTGGAAGGAAGGAGAGCCCTGTAAGGCAGATAAGAAAAGGAACAAAATGAGATGGCCTACCCCAAATATTATAATTAACAATAGTTCCATTAAGAACTAAAAAACCTATTTTCATATATCCATCTGGTCTTTTCAAAAACCCTGCCGCCTATTAAAAGAACTCGTATGTGATGTATTGGTACACGACATAATTATGTATCCATCAACAGAATTACATTCAGAAATTACGTGCTAGAATGTAAAACTTTAAGTATCAATGATTTCCTGTAACGAGTCATGGGAGTTTAATTTAGGAATAGTCAAATACATGGCTTTCATGATTCACGAAATGTAAGCTCCAGAATTTAGTACCACTAAGGTAGCGTTATCTAAATAGTTAAACAATACAGTTCAGTTCCTTTGTACCACACAAACTACGGAATCAATTCTGACCAAAATGTATCGGCTATTGAAAAGGCAATAATATTCACTGTTACCAACATTAATCAATTCATAAAAACAAAATATTAAGCAAAAGGTGCATTTATCACCTATCAAAGTTGAAGATCTAAAACTAAATACAGTTGAAGAAGACTTCTTGGCTTTCAATCTAACTACAATCATGGTTCTAGTTAGTTCAAACGTATTTGTAAATTTTTAGCCTACTTTTCACATTTTGCAAAAATGAGGAAAAAGTAGTCTTATGAGATCGATCCGGGAAAATGTCTGTCTGTCTGTCTGTCTGTCCTTCTGTCTGTCTGTCTGTCTGGCTGTGTGTGTGTGTCCCCCTATCAACTCCTAAACGGCTGGAGCAATCGAAATAAAATTTGGTAGGAGTAAAGATCTATACCTGAATATCTCACGGCCATATTTGAAAATGATGACAGTGCTAACAACTGCTAAAAAATCGCAATTGAAATTTGAGCTCCATGTTGGATATCTTGGAAGATATGAATGGGAGCTATTTCAAAATCGGCACACATATAGATAATAATATTGCAGTTTGATTTCCAGAAGGCCATACATGGCAGTGTTGCCAAAATGATTATAAGCCTACTGATAAGTCCAATATTTAAATGCATATAACTTCTACACTATCAATTGGAATTCAACCAAATTTCGTATGTTGTATGTTTACATAACCAGATATGACTGAACGTATTCTTATGAACCACCAGTGCTGCCAACTGTTAAAAATGCTCTTAGTTTCTTTTATCCAAATACCAATATATATGAGAAAGTATGGAAGCCGACAGCTTTAAACTATGCACACGTATAGTACATGACATTCTATATTAATTTGGAGTAACTTATATACGTCAGTGCTACCAACATGATTCTAAGCCTGCTGAGAAGTCCAACTTTAAATACATGTAACTTCCATACTATCATTTGGATTTCAACCAAATTTCGTATGTGCTATGTGTACCACAACAGCTATGACTATGCGTATTCTTAAGAGCAACCAGGGCTGCCAACTGTTAATAAATGCTGTCTCTATTTTTGTTACCCTAATATCAATATATCAGAAAGAATGCATGCCAATAGCTCTAAACTTTGCACACGTATAGTACCTGGCATTCTAGACTAATTTGGAGTAACTAATATACGTCAGTGCTGCCAACATGATTCTAAGCCTGCTGATAGGTCCAATTTTAAAATGCATGTAACTTCTATACTAACTAATGGATTTCATTCAAAATTGGCTCAACAATAGATCATATTATTTCAGATTATTTCTGACCAATACATGCATGACACTGTTGCCAACATGATTTTACGCTCGCTGTTAGATCCAATGTTTAACTGCATGTAACGTCCATGCCATTCATTGGACTCGAACCAAATTTTGTATTCTGTACCTTAAGAGATGGAACTAAGAATATATTCAGTCACCAGGGCTGCCAACTGTAGTGCTCTATTAGGCTACATTATGCCAGGTATACAGTATTTCGAACTAATTAGAAATTTCGATATTACCAACTTAATTTCGTCATTATTCTAGATAGATCCATATCGATTAATCATTGGCATGAATCTTAAATTTTAAGACAAGTAGGCTCTTTAGTTCGTCACGGAACTTCTTGTTTCTTAGATGTTTCTTATAGCTTTGTATTTGAAGCAATGAATTTTTCCTTAAGTCACATAAATTCAGCAGCCATTATTGTAGATCAGATTATTGTACATATGCATATAACGATACGGTGAAAATTTCAGGGATATTGGTAACGTGATTTCTGAGTTTTTTGTTGTTGGCGTGTGGCCTCCTGAGAGGACGAGTGCAGGTCTTTCTAGATGACGCCCGTAGGCGACCTGAGCGTCAGGATGAGAGATGGAGTGGATGAAGATGAATGAAACTGGGCAAGGATGTGGAAGGAAGCGGCCGTGGCCTGTCAGAAGGTACCGTCCCTGCATTTACCTGGTGTTGAAAGTGGGAAACCACGGAAAACCATATCAAGGACAGCCAACGGTGGGGCTCGAACCCACGCGTCTACTGAGTAAGCAGAGAGCTTGGCCCCATGACCTAACGCTGCGCTTTAGCCAGAGTAGACACTGCTGTCGGTATTTCTGAGATAATGTACCTTATTTGCATAAAAATAAAACTTGCAAGAAATATCTGCATAGGTAGATGTTGTTTGAGTCTTCAGTCTTTTGACTGGTTTGATGCAGATCTCCATGCCTCCCTGTCTTGAGCTAATCGTTTCATCTCTACATAGCTACCACACCCTACATCCGAAGCAATCTGTTTAACATATTCTAACCTTGGTCTACCCCTACAGTTCTTGTCCTCAACTCTTCCTTCCATAACTATGCTTGCTATTCCTGGGTGTCTTAGTATGTGTCCTACTAACCTATCTCTTCTCTTCATTACCAGTCGGCAGAAACATCTCTCCTCTCCCACTCGTCTTAATACCTCTTCGTTTGTCACCTTATCTACCCATCTGATCTTCATCATTCTCCTGTAACATCACATTTCAAACGCTTCAATTCTCCTCTTTTCTGCTGCACCAATAGTCCAAGTTTCACTTCCACAGAGTGCCACGCTCAAGACAAAGGCTTTGAAAAATGACTTCCTAATACCTAAATCTATATTCGATGATATCAGTTTCCTTTTCCGTGGAACTGCTCTCCTTGCTTGTGCTAACCTACTTTCTATATCCTCTTTGCATCGTCCATCACTGGTTATTTTGCTTCCTAAGTAACAGAAGTCTTCTACTTCCTTCAGCTTTTTACCTGCTAATTTGATGTCCATAGAGGTTTCTGATTTATTTCGGCTGCATTCCAGTATTTTTGTTTCACATTTATTTATTTATTTTCATCATGTATTCTTTCCGTAGGTAGATGATTAGAGAATTGATAAATGTCTGCAAAAATTGACAAACTTCAAAACATTTGTACATTGATTTTCATGGCCAAGGAATTAAAACTCAGCAATTTGTCTATGATTATGCCGTGTCTTGTGTCTTGGTGCTGCTAGGCGAAACCCCACACAACACACGGCATACATCTAGAAAAAAAATACTGAGCTTTAATTCTTCGGCCATTAAAGCCAATGTATCATATTTCTGGAAGTCTTTACAGGGAGGTGTAAGGCGCTAGAGTTTTTTGGCTCTCGCACCATAAGGAAAGGGTTACTGCACAGTTCGCCACTCCTGTGGGGGTCCGGGCCAGCTTGGTGTTCCTAGGTGAAACCGCACACAACACACGGCATAAACCTAGAAAATTGCTGAATTTTAGATTAACATTGTTGCTCTAAATAATCTTTCTATGATATTTCTATATGTTGAGAACCCAATTATTTTTTTAAGTGAAAATTAATTTTTCCCGCCAAACCCTAGGTTAGCTGCTACATTAAGATCTAGAGCACAGCAGTGCTCCCACGTCTGTCTTTCCTGGATCCGAGTACACAGTGGTTCACCTGGAAATGAAAAGGCAGATATCCTTGCAAAAGCGGCCCGCTCGTCCAACATAGAAATTACTTACAATAAACCACCCCTAAGTAATGCCAAAGCCCAAATAAAAAAAAATATACTAAAAAAAAACCGAGCCTTACAGTAGTCGCATATGATGTGTAACATCTGACATGTTATTCGAATAATTCCATATTACTTACTCGCAATTTTTGCCTATTTTCATTTTATTAAAAAATAGGCTTATGAGATCACCTTTTGTCCGTGTGTCTGTGTGTGCTTGTGAGTGTGTGTGTGTGTGTGTGTGTGTCCCCAAATAAATACTAAACGGCTGGAGAGATTAAAATGAAACTCGGTAATATCATAGCACCATTTTGGCCGACCCCGACCGTGCCCTTTATTGTGTCTCACCAATCCAACATGGCGGCTGTGCGAAATATTTCACCAGCATGCAGTATCTCCGAAACTATTACCGATATCACCCTTAAATGGTGTACGGTGATAACGGGAACTACTAAAAGTTCACCTATGAAACTTTCAAAAACCTGGTAACTACAAAACAAACATGGCGGCCAAGCGAAGTTGAGACTTTTAAATAGACTTTTCTCGCGATTTAACCATCCAAACGTAATGAAACTTGGTACAGCAAATGTTTATACACAATGCAATCCACTAGAATCTAATTTAGTTCAATTGTTTACATAACCTCAAAATGGCGGCTGTGCGAAATATTTCACTGGCATTCTATATCTCCTATTATAGATATCACCCTCAAATTTTGTACGGTGATAAAGGGCACTGCTACAAGTTTATCTATGTAACTTTTATAAACCTGTTAAGTACAAAACGAACATGGTCGCCAAGCGAATTTGAAACATTTTAATAGACTTTTCTCGTGATGCTACTCTGTGTGCGCAGTGAAATGTGGTACTGTAAATGATTACACATATTGTAATGCACTGGCATCTAATTCAGTTCAATTGTTTACATAACCTATAGATGGCGGCTGTGCGAATTTTAAAATTAAGTTTTTATTTCTTGTGTCGTAATCATGCGATCGAAGTGAAAGTTTGAATAATGAACCTACGCAATAATGTTCCTTTAATGGTACATGACTATGGCCTATACATTTAACAATCCAACATGGCGACTATCCGAAATATTTAGACGGCTCTAAATATCTACGAATCTATTACAGCAATCAAACTGAAATTTTGTATGTTGATAGAGGCAATTAACATAAGTAGGATATATGAAAATAGGCTGTAGAGTTCTACACGGAACTACTTGTTTAAAGAATGAAGTCATAGTGCTACCTTGTGCCAGCAAACATGAAAGGATTCTCCAATGCATCTGCAGTAGTGACATATACCTGCAACTGTATGCGGGAGCAATCCACTGCCGGAAACTCCCACGAGAAACTGACGGCACCGATTATGCGTGCCATCTAGCGGTTCGCGCAGACAACTACGAACTCCATTTCAATCAGCTGGCAAGTTTATCTGCACATGTTAGAAGTGTAACTTTTGGGCTATGTATGGGTGTTTTCATTACAAAATACAAAGTGATTAAGTGATTAAGCTATTTGGACCAACGAAGTTTCAATTATTGTTAGTAGTCGGTGTTAATATACTGAATTCCTACGTTGTTTGGAGTGTTGGTTGATGCGATATAGCACTCGAGGTATCGAGTGCTTACATCAAATAAGAATACAGCAAAAGTATGAAGTTTTAATAAATCGTAATAGTTTTCAGCAAATATAATGTAATGAATATTTTCACACCAAAGAACGACAATTTAAAGATGATTTATTGAAGCAATTTCTTTAATGGGGCCTCCAAACCTTGAGGTAAACCGTATGTGATTTACATTCCACATAGTTACATTGTCGTTGTACCGATCTCCGCCACCGCGCGCGCTCATTGTTTCCGTCCCATGCACTTCCGTCCCATCCACTTCCGTCTCTTTTCCAAAATCACTCCCACAAAAATGTCCAGCTACCAAGTGCCACAGAAATATCCAGATACCGAGTGGAAAGATGTTACACATCAAAAACATCTAATAAGACAGTGGAACAACCTCGGGGTATCCAGTACAAAAGGGTCTGTCACAAGAGGATTATTTTTCCCTGACATATTGTGCCCTTTTTGCAAGAAATAAGCAAATCACAGTATGCCAGCAATGCTCAAATCGGGATTTTCGGGGTTATGGTATGTTCTCCCTCTCTGTGACTTACACATTTTGGATTAAATAGAGGATACACTTCCCAAAAATAATAAACTAAATCAACTCCTACTATAAAACATTTAATTAACCAAATATCTGGCGCTACAACAAAATAAGCAAATAAAATACTGACCAATACTTCTAAGCTTGTTCAGAGTGAACAAGGAATACATAAAATAAAACAAATGTAAAATCAGAATAAATGGTTTCCTTCAAACCAACAAACTTATAATTCTTTTCACTTCCATAAAGCATCCCTTTTAAAATTCAAATAATCAAGAGCTCTCAACGGCTCGATACCTTTACATACTCTGTGTTATTCTTATACAACACCTCACTTCCTATTATATGAGTATCTTATAATCAAAACAATATATAATTCTTATTAAAGTACTGTTACTCCTTTACTTAAATTTTTGGGCTTTTCACAATGTTCTCATGTTACCACCTCTCTCAAGTTAACAAATTCACTACAGTGATTGGGAAAACACTTGTGTACTCCCGAGTTATAGAAGACTACTTGAACATGTCAAAAATTATGATCACTCCCGAAATCTAATTGTCTTCATTGAACTCGTGAATTCTTACATCATATAACATTGCATTAGGGATTTATTATTATTTGTCTTCAAAGACCATTATCCCATAAGAAAGCAACGATCTGAACTTGTAAGCGGTACATTACATCTACAAGAACCTCGGTTCGAATCCCGGGTCATTAACAAACTCTAAACACTCATGGTGTATTATTACTTCAAACAGACGGTCACCCGACCTACCGCACTTCCGTTAATAGTAAGGGTCGGACCGTACCACTCAGCGTGATTTATTGGCCGGGAGCAGGACCCCAAGTCTCGCCCACAGAGACGGGCTACACTCTGCTTTAAACAGCTATTTCTTATACGCAGTTCTTTGAACAGACCTGGCTTTTCATTCATATATTTTAACAACATTATTTAGGTTCACAGACCACTCTCGTAACCTTGGCATTTATTAATTATGAAGTGTCCTCATTGATGGGTAAGAATAATTCAATACAACAACAATATTTAGGGGCTTCACACAGACGAACCTGGGTTCGATTCTTTCACTGCCTCGGGAACCACATCCCATACTGGAGGACTTTACAACATTCACGACTTAGGACGACCTTTGTCTAACCTGCGCTCATAATACAATAAATAGCACCCTCTTATAAAATACACACAACTGCCTCGTGATCACGTCACTATATGGAGGACTTATCATAGCTCAATTACCGCAATCAACTGCCCCTCATAATTAATTTACCAAGTATATTTAGGTTCAACGCTTTCCTAGCGTGACAAATTACTTCAATGCGCGGCATGCGCTATACATTACTTTACGGCCAAAGTTTTTCAAAGAACTGATAAATTCAAAATCAACCTTTGATCTACATCTCAATTTTTATATTAATCCTCTCCCGTGGCAATAATCGCTATACTTTAAGAACATGTATTCACAACATGTATATATTCTTTTACAAGAGCTCAAAAGCTACTACTTTCATATAATTCAACTTAATCTTCATTTATATAATTGTTATTATTATTATTATTATTACGCTTGCTTTCATATAATTCAATCATTTATCAAATACACTGATATTTTATTTCATACATTTCCTCTAAGGGATTTATTCATTTCACATAATTATTTTTATACCTTTTCAATTTGTAATTGTTCAGATCGCGCTATTATTCTGTTATTTGTTATTCAAAAACATCCCTATTTCTCATTCTCAGGTGGATTGTACACAAATATTCCCCAACACATAACATAATGAAATGGTTACTCACATGATAGGACGGTCCCCGACCGTATTTTCCAACGATGTTTCATTTCGCCCACTTTTTGTGTTTAAGCCATCTTGATTAATCCCATTTCACACAATGACATTTCTTGACACACATATAACTTATATACCTTAAACACTGGTAACATTTTCGAATACAATTCTGTATTCTTCTATTATACACAAAAATCACTAAAAATTACTATACTAACACAAATTTTATATATTTACATTACACTGCTTCTAATCACTGAGGCTTTGATTTGGCCTTACACACGTGATTTCTTGCTTCCCGTTTCCAAGGGTGAAACTCTTAGATGTCGGCTCCCTATCTGGTAAGAAGTTGAAAGTCTCGATCAATCTACCCCTCCCTGGAACGGTAATTCTTCAGATCCGGTTTCCTGACTATTCGGCTTTATATTTTTAACTAGCTCGAAGTCGTTTCTCTCTAGACACTATTTAGTTTGTCTAGATACAGTTTGTCCTATTTACGGCCTCTTGAATATTTATCGGTGACCTATGATTCTCTAGCATTTACTGCTCTTCCTTACTGCTTTTAATCACTGTTCGTTTGTCTCCAGTGAGACAATGTCTTGGATTAAATTTTCCCTTCTTAATTTCTTCGCTCTAGACCCTATCTTATTCAGAATACTAGGCGGCACTTATTTCGTCTGACCCTGATCGGGTTCTTTAACTTGGCTAGAAATGTTCGTTTCTCTATCGTTGGTGCTTCAAACGTTACGACACTATCAGTCGTTTTACTAAACTGTTATTTGAAGACCTATCGCCTGTTCTTTTAAGTTCGCAGCCTATTTAGACTGTAATACGGAACTTTCACTGTAAGACTGATACTGGCGGAACTAAATCCTGTATTAGGATTTTCCTAAGTCTTCACACGGCGATACTATGATGATACTTCTCGGCCACTCCCTATGGGTGCACGTTGGTGATACAGAGTATCACGACCTCTCGAGGTCTAGTAAGTACTGCATGATTTGGTGATGTACTTTGAAACAGTACCACGCTCTCCGGCGTCTTCGGTAAACTGAATGATTTGGTGATGTAGCACAGTGACGCCCCCTCGAGCTGTTTGAAACTTCATGTACTTTGAAACAGTACCACGCTCTCCGGCGTCTTCGGTAAACGGAATTGTTTTCGAAACAGTACAACCCGCCTCAGCGGTCGTTCAAGACTGAATAATACTTTGCGGTGATGATGCTCCAACGTCACGCCCCCCGGGCTGACTAGGAACTGCATGATTTGCCTGGCACGGCCAGTGCTTTTATACAAATCGGCGACAAAACGATAAAACCCATGTCTTTTTCATAACCAACTTTTGAAGTAATGGTCGCACACTTTTAAAAAATATATCTCCGGAAAGCTTGTTTTCTAAACGTAAACTGATTTCTTTGTACGTGAAAATCGATCGTACAATTCCGAGATATTAAATGAAATTTACTCTTGAGGTACGTGGGTGTTGAGGTTGATTTTTAATCCCCTCCATCTCGGGTCTCGGGGAACTTTTTATGACGTATGGCTACGTTTGCACATCTTTTCTAGGCAATTATTAAAACATTTTTCTCCACACAAAACTCCCTATTCCGAAATGATTCACAATGACGTATTTCTTTAGTTAATTATATGCTCGCAAGTGCTTTAAATCTAATTATTCTTCTTCTTGCACAACTGCGACGATGCCAATTTACTGCAACGTAAGATCAATTTCCGAATCATACTCGCAGTCACTCCGACGGAAAGTTCCACTCGTTCTAATTATAGCCATGATCGGCTCCTATCGGTGCGTCATGCGTGATATCATTTCCTGGCCACCTGGACCCTCATTTCTTGCACAACATTATGCTCGCCCTCTTGTATAAAATCTTCCTATGTTCCACTGAAGACTGTACATTTCCTTCCTTCTTTTTACCATAACATATGGATTCGACCCCTTGAACCAATGGTACATGGGTTCATCTCTCCCCTCCTTAGGTAAATAAATTTTCGAAATTTTTGAGGAAATTTATTTAAACAGTTTTTCATAAAAAAATTTTTTTCTTCAGTGTCGAAGCCATCATAACATTTCTCAGTACCTTTAGTTTCTGTTCTCATGGAATCCCACGATAATTAAGGTTTTTTCCACCTATACAGTCATATCCGGTAATAGTGTAGGTTGAGTACGCTCTGTCCCTACCCGTTCCTCCTCTCTTACTTTTCTGGACTAAAAGTCTGCAGAACATAATTCTTCGTTACGGGTGTGGTCTATCCCTACCCGTTTCTTTATTTCCTCATTTTCTTTTCTTAAATTGAAGTTTTCCTTTTCAACAAAATTAATTATTTCTCTTATCTCACAATACAGTTTCTCTAATTCGCATTCGCAATCGAATGGTTGAGCTCTGTTTCCTTGTTCTACCTTACTCTTGTTTCTATTAAAAGTGGATTCATCATCTCTAAATTGTTCCATAACCAGGGCATGTTCATTAACTTTATCGAAGTCTTCGGGAGGGTAATATACTTTTAAATTCGCTGAGTTCATGGTCACTTCGTGATTCGTTTCACAGTGCCGAATTCTATAGGCATTATTTCTTAAATCTCTTATTATTTGATACGGTCCGTGGTACATTTTCTGGAATTTCTTGTACACGCGGTTCCCTGGATCCGAAATGGCTGGTCTTTTCACTAACACCATTTCTCGTGCTAATAGTGGTCGATGATTCCTCTTGTGCCTGTTTCTTCTTTACCTTCTATCAGCTTGAGCTTTTAGATGCTCAAAGGCTCTTCTAATACGTACATCTCTTCCAGGCTGAGCGTCGGCTGGCCTAGGAATGACCAGACTCCAAGGTCTCTCTGGTTGCTCATTCCGATGTAACGTTATTGGTATCTCTCCCGTAGACTCATGGATTATGTTGTTTATACAAAATTCGATAATATCAAGGATATCTATCCATTTCCAATTTTCCTCGGCACAGTATATCCTACAATACTTGGCCGTTTCCCTCATAACTCTTTCCACAGGATTTGCCTCAGGATGGCGAATACTAGACAGTATCTGACGTATTCCAAGTCTCTCTAATTCCTGTCTGAATTCTACACTTGTAAAACAACTACCGTGATCCGACAACAAATTCTCTGGTTTGCCCAGAATGGGAATCACTTTTTCTTTGAGTCGTTTTAACACTTGTTTGGTACTAGTCTTCTGTATGGGAGCAAGGACAACCATTTTCGTGAAAAAAAAATCCATAGCCACCATTATGTGTCTATTTCCTCGCCTAGCCTTTGGCAAAGTTCCAAAATTGTCAATAGAAATGATTTGACCTGGCCACTCGGGCAACAATGGTATTGGCTTTTGTCTCATCAAAAACGCATTTGGCTTAATCCTTTGACATAGATCACATGTCTTGAGCGTATCCCTTACAGTCTCTCTCAGTCTCGGCCATACAATTGCTTCTTTCAGCATCGAGACTGTTTTGTTGACTCCCGTATGTCCAAACGATCTATGAGCTAACCATACCATTTTCCTCTGCAAAATCGCAGGTACAACGATCCTCAATCGTGTATGGTCAGAGCCCACAAACTTATACAACAATCCATTAAAGAACGTGTAATCGTGAGCTATCTTATTAGCTTCAGTATACGCCGGCGTTCCCCTTATCAAACCCCTTCCAAGAACGATATGAGAATGTTCATCCATGGATCCTCACGTTGTCGTTGACCAATGCTTCTTAAATCATTCAAAGTACGCTGATCCCTGTCTTCCAAATCAATAGCCATTACTTCCTCTTCTGTGGACTCTGGCTGTCTACTTAAATAATCTGGAACTACATTTTCTTTCCCTGGGCAATACTCGATATTTACGTCGAACTGCTGTATGTATAAAGTCCAACGCATCAACCTTTGACTGGATAAATCCGTCTTCATCGAAAAGGTTAAGGCTTTATGATCAGTCCTTAATGTGACTTGAAACACATATACAATCTTTCGCCAATATTGCAACGCGTGCAATATCGCTAACAGCTCGATCTCGCTGATTGTATGATTTTTCTCGTGTGGTTTCAGTCTTCGACTTGTGAAAGCTAGATAATTTTTCTTCTTAGGGTTATCCGGGTTTTCCTGATATCGCATTGCCCCTATTCCAATCTGGGATGCATCAGTTTGTATTACAAATCTCTGATTAAAATCAGGATATCCTAACTTCACATAATTTAAGAGCATTTCCTTGGCCTCTATAAATGCTTTTTCTGTTTCCTCCGTCCATTTCCACTTGCCCCCCTTCTTCAGAAGGTCCTGTAGTGGTGCAACAGTTTTGGTTTATGACGGACAATGTCCTGAGAAAAATCCAATCAATCCCAAAAACAGGCGAACGTTTTTCACCTTCAAAGGCCTGGGAAAATCTCTTATTGATTCTAATTTGCATGGATTTGGTTTGACACCATCCTTGTCAATCACATGCCCCAAAAACGTAACTTGTCTCTGACAAAAATTTGATTTCTTCAAGTTAATCTTAAAGTTCGCCCTTCTTAAATCTTCCAACAATTTCTTTAATTTTTTCCAAGTGTTCATCAATGTTTTCCGAGGTAAGCAATATGTCATCCACATAACGGATAGTGCAATCTTTCACTTCCTCTGACAGGTTACGATCAAGCGCTCTTATTAAGGCGGATCCCGCGGTCTTCAAGCCAAACGGACATCTCTTGAAGCAATATGTTTGTTGGTCGAACTGAAATCCAGTTAAAAGACTGGTTTTCTCTTCCAGTTCGAGATGATGATATGAAGAAGTCATGTCAATATTTGTGAAAATCTTCTTGCCTTTAAATTTCCTCAGTATTTCTTTTATGGGTGGTGCCGAATCATTTTCTGGTATAATTTTTGCGTTCAAATTCCTGGCATCCAAACACACCCTTACTGAGCCATCCGGTTTACTCACAATTACTAATGGACTAACATATGGTGTCGCCATCTTTTCTATAACACTTGCATCACTCATCTCCTGCAGTGTTTTCTTCGCTTGTGGGTAATATTTTTCTGCAACCGGGTATGGTTTTTGTCTGAACGGTGCCCAATCATTTACTTGAAAAGCGTATTTAAAATTTTTAATCTTCCCTGGCTTGGAATCAAATACGTCCCTGTAATTTTATAGTAATTCCTTCAATTTTTCCTTGTTTTCGAGGTTAACTTTAGCTTCCTCTATTTTTCCGGACAGGTTGGTTTCGAACTCAGTTTCCAAACTATCTTCAAATTCTATGTTGAGGACTTCAAATACTTTCTCTATGTCCTTACAACCTTCCCCTGACATTTCTTCCACATGCCATACCTGTTCTTCCATTTTTGCATCCTGTTCCTGTAGGTTTATATTTGGTCCATCCACATCCTCTCTTTGAATCCTAATGCAATTTTGCGCTAGGTCTATGATGACCTTGTTCTCACGGATAAAATCAATACCTAATATGACATTATATGGCAATTGATTTACCAGCAAAAAGCATTGCGAAATTTCAGTGTTACCTATGATCAAATCAATGTATACCTGAAATTTACATGTCAAAGATTTTTCAGGAATATTCCCTTAATCTTCACACTTGAGGTGGGAATTTTCAACACGCGGCCTCTTGTTTCCAATTCATTTAGGAGGGTTTGTGTAATTAAACTTATGGTTGATCCAGTATCAATTAATGCCCTGACCATTAATCCTTCTATCCTTAACATAATTATAGGTAATTCTCTTCTAATAGGTGGGATTCCTTCCACCTCCTCTTTAATTAGCTCATCTGGTCTCGCTATCCAATTTACAATCTCAACCTCCTCCCAGCTCCTGGTATGTTTCCACTTTTGATGATTTAATTTTGAAGTTTTTTTTTTTTATCCTGAGGGCGTCCTTTCCCCTCATTCTTCAATTGAGCTTGTAACTCCAAGCTTTGAGCTCCTTCTAATCGGTCGGGTGATTTTCGGTTTTTTATTGCCTCACTCCAACGGACTCTTTGCGTTTCAGGTTCGTATGTTCGTTCATTCATGTAACGAAGACTTTCCTGATATCTTTCTTCTATTTCGGCCCAATATTCATCATTTCTGTCTTCCGGCCTCACATTCCTTCTGAAATAATTTTCCCATCTCTTTCTGTTATCCTGCCTCTGATTATTATATTTATAGAGTCGGTTCTCTTGTTGACTATAACCCGTATTTCTAGGATTTCTTCCTCGATATCCTCCTCTATAGTATGGCTGTATTCCTCTAGGCTCTTGATGTCCATATTCTCGACCCAGTCCCTGAGTATCAGTACTAGTGAACTGATTTCTGGTCGATGGTTTTTCTCTGTTTTCTTGACTGCTGGCCATATGTACCTGTTCAGTCTGTCTTGAATGCCTGGGAGTAACGTGTGAAGTCGTCATATCTAATTGACGTAATACGCTCTCCACTTCCACAGCACTTCTGGCTTTAGATGAGATTAACAACCTTTGTATCTCATATGGAAGTTGTCTTGCAATGGCGGCACACAGGTCGTTCTCAGCAGGAGCAATGTCAAGTTCCCGGAATTTACACAGCTGAGCGGTCAAAAATTCTGAATATTTTGTTGGGGCATTTGTACTATACTTCCTAGAGTATAGATCTAGCCTCAGATTTTCTTGGACATCTGCTGCCCAATATCGTTTCAGAAAAGCTTCTCTAAAACCTTCCACCGTGTCAAATGTATACCTGAAACTCCTGAACCAGGTGAGACAATCACCTGCCAACAGCTTCTCAATTGCTCTCAGTCTCCGATCCTGAGGAACTTTCTTTTCATTCAAGTACTCTGCGACCTCCTTTAACCAGTATTTAGGAGTAATTGACATATTATTACCCGTAAACTTCACCGGTCTGTCCTCATTTGACTTGATGATATTTATTATTTGACCATTTGTTTGGTTCACATAAGGGGTTGACATCGCCATCGGATATCCTGGGTTTTTGTAAGGGCTCTCCCCTCCTAAGTCCCTATCTTGATTAGTGTCTCGTACATGGGGATCTACCCATCCTGTCTTTTGAAATTCCTCCTGACTTTCAAATTCTAATTTCCTTTCTCTTCGGGCACTTTCCTCATTAGCCATGAGTTGAATTTCCATTTGACTGTTCTTGTGTTCAGTCCTTTCCAAACGGGGTCCTAATTCATTCTGAATTCTTTCCTGATTCTTTTTACTGGTTTCCATGTCTTGTTGGAATTTCTCTTCCCTGAAACTATCCCTCATTTCAGCTAAGTGTGTTTCTACCTCTTTCTTGATGACCATGACCTGTTTTTCTATAATTTCTGGCTTAATGTCACCTTTGGGATCTAAGTCTTCTCGTATCTCCTTTATTTTTTTCTCCATCTCTTTTTGTCCTTTGTAGACTCTATCCTGGATCTTGTTCCTATCCTATTATATAGCCGACTCCAGTGCAAAACATTAATGCCGGAATTCATCCTTATGCAGTTTCTCTCTGATCATGGAAAGTTTAAGTGCTACTTCGAACGTTTTAAAATTAACATTGCAGGCGATTACTTGTGCTTTTGTGGATCTTCTCAAACAGTGGACCATTTACTCTTCGACTTTGCCATGTTTAGCAGGACAAGATTAGATCTTGAGTGTCATCTAAACAATTGTAATATGGAACTTTTAAAACCATTATTCCACCTATTTAAGAAATCCTGCTTTTATAAACAGTTCCCGAAGATCATTCACCACATCTACAATAATCTAGTTTCATAATTTTGTGTTGAGGACCAAGTTTAACGGATCAAAACTATAACCTTAATATAATCATGTACAATAGGGTTCAAACTGTTTGGGTATTCAATAAATAATTATAATAGCTCATCATATGACATAGGTAACATGTGGTCTCCAAGACAACCCGCAGGTGATATGGACGTAAACATGTATGTTATACTGGGGTGTCCTGAGTAGTTTTCTATGTATGTTGACAGTAAATGTGTACACTGGAGTAAATGTATAAAACTCGATTACACAAATAAGGTGTTCTGAACGGTTATTTTAATTTGAATGTATTCATAGAGCTAAAGAGCCCCTTTATGTAGCGTATACAATGTTCTGGCTTGAATATTTCTAATAAGAAACTAAACCTAGCTTAACAACTAATAACACAAATTACAAAATACACTTATAAATAAACAAGCCAATTAGCAAACATGTCATATACAAGAAGAAGAATGCAAATTAGAATACTTTCTTTTACTTACTTTCTACTTCCTCTTCATGGAGTTAGCCTGTTCCGACTTCAATCTTCATGCTAGGACCACCAACGTCTCTTCTTCCAGTAGGATGATATTCGAAGGCAATCTTCGGTAGTCGGTTGTTATCCATCCTGAGAACGTGCTTTTTTTCAATTTACCCTACTTTGGTATATTCTGTCATTCAGTGAGAATATATTTCGTTGTCGTGTTATTTATTGATTCCGTATTTTATCTTGTAGGGACTATCCTTTCACTGATCTGAGGAATCTCATTTCAGATGACTGTATCTTATTTCTATGGCTGGATTTATTCACCCATGCCTCATAGCATCCTCATTGCTTTCATTGACATAGAGAAAGCTGTTGATAATGTAAATTGGAACATTATGTTCAAAGCCCTTAAAAGCTTGAACGTGGACTACAGAGATCGGAAAATCATTTACCAGTTGTACAAGAACCAGACATCAATTATTGGAAAGGAACAAATGGCCGCGAAAATAGTAAAAGGAGTAAGACAAGGGTGCAGCCTTTCACCTCTGCTCTTCAATGTGTATGTAGAAGAAGCAATAAAAGAATTTTCAACAACATGCACCCATGGAATAAAAATAAACGGTGAATTTTACCAAACAATACGTTTCGCAGATGACATTGCCCTCATAGCAGATGAAGAGAAAAAACTAGAAATTGCATTACATTAATTAAAATGATCATCTAAGGGTAAAATGTAACATGAAGATTAACAAAACAAAAACCAAGATAGTGAAATGTAGTCGAGATGGTAGTCAGAACAGTAATGTATGGTTGGGAGGAGAAAGAGTGGCTCAAGTAAATCTTTTCAAGTACTTGGGAAGCATTATTACTTCTGATGGGAGGTGTGAAAAGGACATCCGCTCTCGAATAGCCCAGGCTAAAGAAGCTTTCAACAAGAAGAGAAGTCTCCGGACATCCAAAGCCGTATCCCTACAAGTCAAAAAACACTTCATTAAAAGTTACATTTGGAGCATTGCGACCTATGGTTGCGAAACGTGGACACTATTGAAGGCCGACAAGAAACGATTATGTGTATTTGAAATGTGGTGTTGGCGACGAATACCTTGGAACCTAAGGCTAACTAATGAAGAGGTTCTAAGAAGAGCAGAGGAAATCATCAATCTGACAGAAACAATCAAAAAAAGAAGAAACAATTGGATGGGCCACCTACTCCGGCATTCTCCATGGTGCATTGCACTGCTTGAAGGGAAAATGGAAGGCAAGGCAGGAATGGAACGACCAAGAGCAGAGTTCTTTGATGACATCGGAGGAAGATGTCCGTACCACCTGATCAAACAGCGGGCTCAGGATAGAAGACCTTTGGACGAAGACATTCATGCAACCCACCAACCGCCAGGTTGAGGAGAACAAGAAGAAGAAGTCTCACTTCCGTACATCAAAGTTGGTACAGCCATAGTCTTATAGAATTTAAGTTGAGTATCCTCTCGTACTTTTCCCTTCAGATTTCGGCGAATTGTCCCACACTTATATTGAAATCGATGAAGATTTCTCTTCACCTCGTCTTCATCATTAAAAGATAAATCACAACCAAGGTAAATAAAACTTCAAACTTGTTCCACTGGTTGATCGTCAATTACTATCTTCGCTCTAACGGGATACTTCCCTTGCCACGCCATTACATTAGTTTTCGTTTTTAATATCTGAAGATTATAACTTTTATACATTATATTTAATTTATAGATTGCTTTCTGGAGCTCATCTTCGTCGTCCTGCAAGATGAGCTGATCATCTGCGAACAGAATAGTATTTATATACTGTGACCGATCAGGGGGCTAGGGATCGATAGCATGCCGAGTTATCGGAGACCTCAGGATCGATCGCAGACCGAGCACGCATAACTTGCGGTGTTCTCAGTGCCGAAATTGTGGGGGAGCCATACACAAGGAACACGATAGTGTTTGAACCGAAATGAATACGACATCTGAGTTGCCAGTCCAATATGATGTTAAGAACAATAATTACTCCACTGCCCATAGCACTAAGAAAAACACGGAGGTTTGGAATGCGAGCAGGACAATACCGTAGCCTGACTGGGTGAAGCCCGCATTTCCAAGAATCTTGTGGACAAGAGCTCCTATTGTTTAGCCAGCAGACTTATTGTGCAGCTGAAGTGCTGGATTTACGACACCCTACCCTCGATAATCCTCCAGCACTAGAGCCCGCGGAATTAGACAATGTAAAGTAGCGCAGAGATGCTAATTTAAGATCCGCCTATGGAATAATTGTAATAAAATGGCCCAATCAGAGAAGAGGCTGAGAAATGCATTTCGGAATTTTAATCACGGCCCAAGCCCAAAAACTACCAGAGTTACGGGGATATTACTGAGTCAGCCGCGAAGGAATATTCCCCCCCCCCCCCCTCCACGACACTCAAGACATGGCGCCAAACGAGGATCTACCCTGTAGCGTCATGATGCAATTTGATTTGAAGAGGTTCCTGCCGATCGATTTCGAATTTAATCCTATGAATATTGCCGTCCTCATCTTGACCTACAAGTTGAACCAAAAATTATTGCGGTGTGACGATTGCCATGGGAGCGGACTTGACAGAGGTGACAAGTCCATTGTCCCAATGTTGAGGGTGGATATAGGCACTTAGCGCACACACTAGTCAGTCAGTTTTGCAGCCACACCGGGCATAGTCCACGCTGCTCGCGACTTTGATACCGCGTAGCCGAGTGAGAAAACATTTTTCTAAGTGATAGACTTTTACCGCCAATCATTCACAGAGGTCATGATAGTTATCGAAGGCGAACACTATTTATATAAATCTATCCAGATGGAGTTTGCCACCCACGTCCATTAAAAACTTAACGCCACGCCGTGTGGAGCCGAGAGCGCGGAGCGCTGACCAGCAGCCCATTCGAGACCCGAGCAGGGAACTTTGTGGAGCTAACGAGTTGCAAGCGAGATCGCTGAACCTATAGGCTTGGACTCATATGTTTCAACGGTCTAGGAAATCGTAGGAAATACCAATCTAGGACTCAACGGGATAGGGGTATGTCGGCCTACTGAGGACCTGCAAGCCCGATTCGCAGTAACAGTACCGCCAGCCACATATCATAACGTTTCGCAGCGAATGAAGCCCTTGGATATAAGTGTAGAAAGTGTCTTATGTGATAGGGTGTGCAAAATAAGTGCATCGATTAGTGTTAACAGTGTATTTATGTGTATGTCATCGCCTTGTAAGATGACCCAGTGGAACGACACCGGATTGATGAGGGGCTAAGGGCCTTACGTCCGGGTGTCGAAGTGGTGACCAGCTGCCGTCATGGGCCTGTCTACTCCAGGGACAAGTGATGAGTATTAAACGTTCTATATTTGGGGACGTAATGTAGAAAAGGGGACGAGATATTTGTACAGTAGTATTAGTTTTGTTTTGACCTTTGATGTCAATATTTTCGTTTAAGACAGGGGCTATTAGTTTTTTTTAGTCAGCATGCCAGTCCTTTTTATTTTGTTTTGTCCGTCAGTCCTTAAAAATAATGCATGTTTGTTGGTGGATGACGGAGGTGTCTGTAATTTTTATTTGCCAAAGGCATCATAAGTTAAATTGCCGCGTGTTTTAGGATGGATTTGTTGTGGCTATATTCATGTAAGACTAGCTGTAAGTTAAGTGTACGACCTGACAAGTAGATAGGGTAAGAATTTGTTTTTTTTTGTGACATTTAGTAACGCCCAGCTAGGTTAGACTAGTTTTGCCACTTTAGGAAAATAGGTCAGATGGTTAGCGACCCAGGACCCACTTTTCTTTTTCCCAGACCGGTTGCGAATTGACCAGTGAATTCCCAGGAACGGCAAGCAGGACGATGTCTGTCACAGTTTTTTTTTTATGTGTGTGTGCTTTAATTTTTTCCGGCAAGGAGCCGTGAGGTTGTATTTGTGTGCATACCGGCCGAATTTTGAGCCCATAAGTGTTTCCGGATTGTATTTCCGAGGTAAGTGTTTTTCCGGATTGTATTTCCGATGTAAGTGTTTCCGGATGGTATTCCGAGGTAAGTGTTTCCGGACAGCGTAGTCCGAAGTAATTAGTATGCACACAAAGTACGTTTTGGTTCATCATGTTTGTTTTGTGTACACACACACGCGATGTGTTTTTTTTTCTTTTTCACAGGTTGAAGGAGTGCTGACGTCTCTGGTTTTTGTTGCGCAGCCCTGGTCTGATGTAAAATTTATTTAAAACCCTGTAAATGTCACAAATCGTAGCATAGCCACTAAGGCGTTTTTAGTAAGAGACCACATTTTAGAATGTGAAGTCATCTGTCCAGCTCGTGGAAGCGTGCTCGCTACCCTTGGGGTAGCGGCTGGTTGGTCAAGGTCGATTAGTTTATCAACACACGGAAGATTGAAGTTAGATTTTAGATAGGAGAGGGGGTTTGTTTATTAGTAGTTAGGCATGCTGGCATTTTCTCTGTTTAAGTGAGCCATTGTTGGGCTATTTTCTTTATGTAGTTTCTGGTTCGAACCCAGAATGTTTTGTGTTGCATTTGGTGTAGTTACGCCCCCTGTCAATTTGCGTTATCTCGTTTGCCCCGATATTTTCTATATTATTGTCCACCCGATAGGCTGAACGACCAAATGTCAGATGCCTATCAGTAAGAATACTCTCACACTACGTCCAAGTGTATTTACAGATGTGTGTGCCAATAAGAGGAATCAGAATATTTTATTTTAGTATTTTAAGGGCAACTGCATTTTGTTTGAGACCCTGAATTTGTCGTAGCAGTTGACATTCACCGTAGTTACTTTGCCACCCCTGGCAGTCAGCTGTTAACGTAGTGATGTAATCTTTGTTTGCTCACAGCTGAATCAGAATATTCTATTTTAGTATTTTAAGGGCAGCTGCATTTTGTTTGAGACCCTGAATTTGTCGTAGCAGTTGACATTCACCGTAATAACTTTGCCACCCCTGGCAGTCAGCTGTTAACGTAGTGATGTAATCTTTGTTTGCTCACAGCTGGATCAGAATATTTTATTTTAGTATTTTAAGGGCAACTGCATTTTGTTTGAGACCCTGAATTTGTCGTAGCAGTTGACATTCACCGTAATAACTTTGCCACCCCTGGCAGTCAGCTGTTAACGTAGTGATGTAATCTTTGTTTGCTTACAGCTGGATCAGAATATTTTATTTTATTATCTTAAGGGCAACTGCATTTTGTTTGAGACCCTGAATTTGTCGTAGCAGTTGACATTCACCGTGATAACTTTGCCACCCCTGGCAGTCAGCTGTTAACGTAATGATGTAATCTTTGTTTGCTCACAGCTGGATCAGAATATTTTATTTTAGTATTTTAAGGGCAACTGCATTTTGTTTGAGACCCTGAATTTGTCGTAGCAGTTCACATTCACCGTATTAACTTTGCCACCCCTGGCAGTCAGCTGTTAACGTAGTGATGTAATCTTTGCTTGCTCACAGCTGGATCCAATTAATGTATTTTATTTTCGTTTCTTTTAAGCTGAATTGAGGCCGATGATGAGCTCTGGGAGAGCCGTGTTCTTCTTTTACTATTTTGATTTTGTTATTTTAAACTTAATTTGTTTTTTCTCTTCTTATTTGGGTTTAATTTGTAACGTTATTGTAACTTGTTTTTGCCGTTGCATTTATATTTTTGTTCTTTTGAGTTAATGTAATTTTTCAAACCGGATTTTTGAGTTCAATAAATTAGATTTTACCTGTTAACTAGTGTACGCCATTTCAGTAGTATAGCGAACCTGTTTCCTGTTGACCTAGGCCATTAGTGATCATTTAACGAACGTACCGCACCCGAGATTATTATTATTATTATTATTATTTAATTTTTAGGCCTAGAGATACCCGATCGGGTACAATACCTGTCATAACTCAGTTTTATTACAGGATGGACACTTTCCTTCCAGATATTGACTACTTCATATATATATATATATATATATATATATACTAGCAGGTACCCGCGGCTTCGCTCGCTTCATAGTCGTGTCATATTGTTATTCAATGAAATGCAGGTTTTACCCCGTTAAAATCCCTTTATAACCTGAATATCCAAAACTCCCTCCTTATTGGCCATTTTCGACACACAACAAACGTATCCCCAAAATATCATTCTTCTAACTTTAATAGTTTTGGCTGGTCGATGAGAGTGAATATCCAAAAATCCTTCCTTATGGGAAGTTTTTTTTTCTTTCAGAATTTCACCCCTATCCAAAAATCCTTCCTTAGTGGACGCTTTCAACATACAACGAACATATCCACAAAATTTCATGTTTCTAACTTTAGTAGTTTTGGCTGGGGGATGATGAGTCAGTCAGGACACTTTGTTTTATATAATAGATAAGCATGGGTCCTAGTGGAAAATAATTCAATCACCTGAAACCAAAAATGCATGGTAATAAAAAAAACATCAAAATATCATGTTGGTTTCGGACCCTAAAAGACGTGAAAAATATAATAAAAGTATTAAAAAAGCTACTTTTTGAAATTTCATTCGAATCAATTTTTTTGTCATTCCTGAGACTTAGAAATTTCCGGCCAAAAAGTACAAAATGATTAATAATTCCCTAAGTATTCGTCGTATGATGAAATAGCAAGAGACAAAAAGATGTAATGTGTTATTGCCTACAACGTAGACGATGTATAATTTTACATATTACCTGTTTTTTTCTTCAGAATTTCACCCTCCCCATGGGCCCCTTAAATTGGATTTATGAAAAAACGGTCAAACACCTATTTAATTATTTTTAAGCTGATTTTTTCCGTTGAGTTTCAAAATCCTCGCCTATGTCGTTTAAGAGATACATGCTCCGTTAGGAATCCCTCAACCACCAATTTTCACCCCCTTTCACCTCATAATATACACCACATCGAAAAACCCTCAGACACGTGTCTTTTATTTTTAATGATGAGTTTATATGCCCAGTATCACAAGCCCCAATGAAACCAATCGTGAGATATTGTTATTCAATGAAATGCAGGTCTACCCCCTTAACACCCCTTTAGAACCTGAATATCCAAAAATCCTTCCTTAGTGCGCGTTTTCGACTTACCACGAACATATCCCCAAAATTTCATGTTTCTAACTTTAATAGTTTTGGCTGGGCGATGATGAGTCAGTGAGTCATTGAATCAGTCAGTCAGTCAGAACACTTGTTTTTACACACATCAAAAAAAGTTTTGCATCACCTCGGTTCCAAGAGTTCCGGAACCGTTAAATACAAAGGGAATAGAGATCAACACAAACAACATTTCAGCTCGTTTTATTGCTCATGAGACCCACACATTGCATGTTGTACCATCATACAGCTAGACTTTCAGCATTTGTGGTCCAGATTGCAGTACACACCACTACCTCTAATACCCAGTAGCACGTCCTCTTGCATTGATGCATGCCTGTATTCGCCGTGGCATACTATCCACAAGTTCATCAAGACACTGTTGGTCCAAATTGTCCCACTCCTCAACGACAATTCGGCGTAAATCTCTCAGAGTGGTTGGTGGGTCAAGACGTCCATAAACAGCCCTTTTCAACATATCCCAGGCATGTTCGATAGGGTTCATGTCTGGCGAACATGCTGGCCACTGTAGTCGAGCGATGTCGTTATCTTGAAGGAACGCATTCACAAGATGTGCACGATGAGGTCGAGAATTGTCGTCCATGAAGACAAATGCCTCTCCAATATTCTGCCGATATGGTTGCACTATGGGTCGGAGGATGTCATTCAGGTATCGTAAAGCCGTTTCGGAGCCTTCCATGACCACCAGTGGCGTACGTCGGCCCCACATAATGCCACCCCAAAACATCAGGGAACCACCACCTTGCTGCACTCGCTGGACAGTGTGTCTAAGACGTTCAGCCTGACCAGGGTGCCTCCAAACACGTCTCCGACGATTGTCTGGTTGAAGGCATATGCGACACTCATCGGTGAAGAGAACGTGATGCCAATTCCGTGGGGTCCATTCAGCATGTTGTTGGGCCCATCTGTACCGCGCTGCATGGTGTCGGGGTTGCAAAGCTGGACCTCACCATGGACGTCGGGAGTGAAGTTGCGCATCATGCAGCCTATTGCGCACAGTTTGAGTTGAAACACGACGTCCTGTGGCTGAACGAAACGCATTATTCAACATGGTGGCATTGCTGTCAGGGTTCCTCCGAGCGGCAATCCGTAAGTAGCGGTCATCCACTACAGTAGTAGCCCTTGGGCGGCCTGAGCGAGGCCTGTCATCGACAGTTCCTGTATCTCTGTACTGTGCCCGCTTCTCCAATGGGACAGGCGATCACCCGGCTAGCACCCCGGCCCCATTAGAAGAAACAGCCAAGGGAGTGGGTACAAAAAAATTAGGGCATGAATCTTGGTTCATACAGACAAGACTATGAAAAGCTCCAGTGAGCTAGAGACAAAGGGTCTCGGGTCGTTTACGGGTTGGGATGGTAAATAGACTGAACCAGGATTCACAAGCAAAACCCTAACTTGAATTGACAAACAGAAAAGAAAGTAAAAGCCCTCGTAAAATCACATCTGCTCCTTTATTGGCCAAAGGATAAATAAGTATGCAACCTGCCTATCACGCACGAGTATAATGTTATGGTGGGACAAAGTCCGGAAAAGAAATAAAGTTCATAGTCCCTAAACAAAGAAAAGAAAATTACGCTTATTCAAACTCGTGGGTGTCCTCTCTTAAAGTTCCGACAGGGAGATCGTCTTTCAAAAAGCTAAATTAACCATAATTTATCGGTGCACACGCATGTAAACATCACTAGCCAATCAACATAAAGTTCACCTGCGGCAAAAAAAAAACTCTAAGAAAATATCGAATGTCTATATAAATTACAACTGTCTACCCTTATACAGTAATGGACGGATCTCCTCTATCGAACTGCAAATGAATAATTAAAGAGCATCATGTTACATCAAATAGCACTCAAACATCGACTCAGCTTCACATAAGATGACATTTCAACAATTAATTATAACCTATCATAAATTATTAACACACCCAGATTGTGCTTACATATTTACACTACTAATTCTTATTATTAATTTATCTTCCTCTTTCCAACAACCTTGATCCACATGGTCATATTTGTCCTTGTAATTAAATTATAGCATTGTCAAATGTTTATGAAAGGTTAAGAACCTCGCAATAAGGCGCCCTAGCGTATTTCATACTCACATAACCAACATTTAATCGTAACCCTTCCGCCGAACACTCTGTGTGAAGATCCAAACAACCTGACTGTCGAGCGCACCATCAATTACACCCCTGCGCTATTCAATACAACTCATCAATGAACGTGGCACGTTCGTCAAGAGGACCTTGTCCTTACAACTACAATTCCACGGACATCCGTCGCCCCGTGAATAATCTCGTCACATTTTGACGGAAAAATACCATATCTAATTACCACATAATTATCACATAAACTTTACACAACATCATTACAAAATAAATCAGGCATTATCAGCATGTGTCAAGAACCCACACTAACAGAGCGTATCAACTTTATCGGGACCACGAGGTCGTATGATAATATGGCATCCTATCCAAGGAACCTTATCCGGCAATCTTCAACCATATTCATTGCTATAAAAAAAATCTGTTCATTCCGTGACAAACCTTTCAGAATAGAATTCGAATAATGACCTCTGAAATCGACGTGCTAGGATCTCCCAGCAAAATGGGCATCTCTTATTATGGTTACCCAATTTCAAATTATTATTATTATTATTATGACTCAGAGAATAAATACATGTCTTACTCCTACCATTGATGCTGTAAATTTATATAGGTCAAATGACCCGAGAAGAAAGACAAAAAAACATCTGCACGACCCTATGAAAAGAAAAAAAAATGATGCTCTTATTCAATCTGGAATAAATTATTATAAAGGGCGTTAAGTTACACGATCTCAGGTTATCTCATTGCATGGCTATTCGAGGTAGAAGTTCTCTTCTTTCTGATGAACAAGGATGGAAAGGAAACGTCTTACTTTATATCTGGCGTCCTCGGAAATCCATGGCGTCGGCGTCGTCATCGTCTGCGGCGTCAGGGCGGCGGCGTCCCTCCAGCGTCCCCGCGATGTGGTCTCCCAGCGTACTGGTAGAGGTATCCGCCTCTGGCAACTCCCGATCTCCTGGCGACGCCCATGTCTGCCCACAGGTTGTCCCCCGTCACCTTCATCAGCGCCGTGGATCGACGTCCCAACCATGGTCCACTCGTCCACCTCGTTGAGACCGTTCACCCCATTATGGCCCCTTAGCAGTTCAGTGCAGCATAATTCGCGTGTTAATATGCATGTTGATGCCCAGAATATGTGAGTCCATGGCTATTAAGTTCATGCTGCCATGCGGCAATATTACACCTCACTATATCAGAGCACATTCATGCTCGCACACTAAAGCGTCTAGTTCCTGGTTCATTTGAGTTATATGTTTTCACTTCCTTTAGCCCGGTGACACACTTCCTTCTACGAGGAGCTATTTCGAGCTGGCCTTGACCGACATATCAAGTTGCCTGCGGCCCGTAGTCTTCCAACCCAAGCTTAAAGTAGATGTGGCCTCCCTTACTGCGTTTTCACTACGTGTCTTAAAACGCCGTACTGCTATGCTATTTCCGAATGAATGTCAGTTAAAATATAGGGCCTCGCGATAATGTTTCGCCTCGACTATCCTTATATAGTTCTTCCCCTGATACTCGTAAATTTAAACACCTCCTGGTATCAATCTTTAATGAACATAAATTGTCGGCATAAACGGACTTCCTTTATCAGTTCTAACTGTTTCCTCACATACTAGCAGGTCCGATATCGCCTAGAAATTCACACTGTTCGACAAACAAACTGACATACTTCACTGTAAAAAAAACTCACTGGCAATATATGCACGCTAGTTTCAGGCTTCATGGCCTGCTGGTTACTCACAAAAACCATTCAAGTTCCCGATGTAAAATCACTGTCTACATGACATGGGCTAATCTTCCGTGCTCCGCTGTGTGACATTCTCGTCCACTCACATACTGCTGATTCACATACTGCTGATTCACATTCCGGAACTCCGTCCTTCTTCGAGAAAAAGAAAGTGGGAGGGGTTGGAACCTTCTGGAGCATTCCCCTGCTCTCGCCGCGTCATGCCATGACGTCATACTGACTCTCCGAGTTCCTTCATCTTCTGTCATCCGGGGCTGGTAATTGACCCTGACTGGATCGGTCACATCTCTCCCGCGGCCTTCAAAATATAAGTGGTGGGAACATAGCTTATGTTTTTCCTCAAGTGATGCATGTGAACGATCTTTTTCAGTTATCTCCTCAATGCTGACTAACGGGCTTGCCGGTGATACTTCCGCAGATTCGCAGCATTGAAATTCCCAACAAGTGCATTCGTGACGTTGTCAACCACCCTATAGCAATTGTTGTCCATCACTCTGGCAACCCTATGGGGTCCCGAAAATGGGCGCGCAAATTTCCCATACACTCTGAGTGGTAAGTTTGATGACGTGGGTTTTCGAATCAGCACTAGGTCATTGACTCGAAGTGGCTCGCGAAAACGGCGGCCAGCCTTCCTTCTCTCCCGTTTCTGCGCCTGTAGCTGCATCCTCTCCCGAGCCAGTTCGTTTCTCCTTTGCACCGACGGCTCAATCTCTGGGGGTGCCTGTATAACAGCATGCCAAGGTCTACTCGGTTTTCGTCCATGGTGCAGAAGGCAAGGAATTTGTCTGGTACTCTCATGTGTTGTAGAATTCAAGCAACGTTCAACTATGGGTACCACTTCCATCCATCGATGATGCTGTTCATGACAGTAAATCCGGCAGTACTTTCCAATCTCCACATTTACTCTTTCAACAGGATTTCCTTCTGGGTATCTTATGGAGCTCAAGATATGCCTTATGCCGAGTCGTGCCATAGCTTCTTGAAATTCAGCGCTCGTAAACTGCGTTCCGTGATCGCTCAGAAGGAACTCTGGCTTCCCTGCAGTTGGAATCACGCCGGTCTCAATCCTGCGAATCACGTATCGGGATGTTGCCTTCTGGATAGGGTGCGACATGACTAATTTGGTAAACACATCCATCGTCACCAAGATGTATTGGTTACCCCTGGTGGACCTCGGAAGGGGGCCATACAGGTCCGTAGCCATTAATTCATTCGGACGAGTCGGTATCCTGAAATATCTCTTGAATTTCCATCAGATCGGGAGGACCAAGGTTTGAGGAATTTCTTAATTTGAAGTTTTTTTTTGTTGATCTGACCGACTTGTGTCAGGTGGTCGGTCAGCTTCCCCCGGTGGTGCGGATGGATTACTCCGTAATTGTTGTAAATATTCCTGGCTCTCTCTCGATGTCTTTCCGTATAGCTCGGCCGCGACCCCTGCGAACGAGAATCCCTATAGGCATTCTGTCTTTGATAATATTGATTTGACTGCCTTCGTTGATATTCACCATATCGTCCCTTCGTATTGTTGAATCGGGATCTCCTACGTTCTTCATACGGTTTATTCCTCCATCTGGGTCGCTCGTCTGTTCCACCGTAGCTCCTATCTCGGCTCCGATAGTACCCCGTGTCCCTTGGCCTGTCCGTCTCCCGCGGCGTTCGCTCTTCCGTCTGCGCAATTTTGTCAATCACGACCGTGTTCACATCTCTATTTTCCTGTCGTCCGGACCTCGCCTGTAACTGTGCGCTAGTGTGGTCCAGTTTTCGAAGAATCTCTTCACATCCCTCTAAAGTCTCGGCTCCTGACGCTATTACACTCTTCTGGACCTCTACAGGTAACTGTCGAATAATGGCTTGGACCAATTCGTCCTCCGGCACGGGTGGAGTCAAATACTGCAGCCTGGCGAGTTGCGACGCGAAGTACCCCGCGTACCTAGTCGGATTGGATGTCGCATACCGTTTAGCGTATAGTTCCGCCCGTATGTTCAATTGTTCTTCAGGGCTCCAAAAACGTTTGATTAATAATCGTTCGAACTCATCCGTGCTCGTGAACGTGTATCGAAATGCGCGAAACCAAGTTAATGCCGTCGATTCCAGGGACCTCTCAATAACTCCTAGTTCCCTCTCACGTGGTATCTTATTCTCCGCCATGTATTCACGGACCTCCCTCATAAATTCGATAGGTGTGACGTTATTAGTCCCATTGTTCCCCGAGAATTTCCTCGGCTGGTGGTCTATACTTCTAATGATAGTTAGGTGTCCCGCGGGATTTGTACTCCGTATTCTCGGCGTTGCATCTAGCTCACCCGCCTTTCTAGAAAATGGGGCGTTTTCACTTTCCGTCCCGTTAAGATGTGGCGTGGTTTCAATTTCGGACCATCTAACCCTTTCTGACTCCGATTTGTCTTTTATCTGCGTCATTTCCGCCTCTAAGTTGCCTAATCGAGTGAGCTGCCTTCCCTGTTGAATAATGATCTGCTCCTCCAACTCAACAATGGAAGTGTGGATAGATTCTCTCACATGTTCGATTAATGTCGTTTGTGAATGAGTGATTTTCCTGTCATACGTGTCCTGGAATGATTCAACCTGTATCTGCATGTTTTTCACGTCCTTCGCAACCTCTTCTTTCCAACCTGACACGTCCTGTTTCAACTTATCCAGGGTTTCCTCGCTAGACTGACCAATTTGCTCAATTTTTGCCGTCAAATCTTGTCCCATGCATTTAATATTACTGTTCAACTTCTCCTCAAGTCCTTCAATATTCCCCCGAAGCGAACTCTGAGTATCCCTGATTTGCCGTGCCATAGAATCTTTGAGCTCCGCGGTGAGCACTTGGAATGTAGTTTCTACCTTTTTATCGAGTAGATTAATCTTATTGTCTATAGCCTTTCCTGATAGCCTAGGATTACGTTCTACAGCATCAATGTTTTTCTGCAAATGAGATTCTAAACTCTTAAGATTAGATCCCATGACTTCTAATAAGTCGGTTCTGAGACCATCAACTTTATCACTAACATCCTTCTTTATTCCTGCTACCTGAATACCGACACCCTCTTGTGTCCTCTGTACCTCTGCTACCTGAATGCCGACACTCTCTTGTGTCCTCTGTACCTCTGCTACCTGAATGCCGACACTCTCTTGTGTCCTCTGTACCTCTGCTACCTGAATGCCGACACTCTCTTGTGCCGTCCATAAGCGATCCATATCGCTCTTCATGTTTGTTTTAATTGACCCAACACTATCCTTAACATTATTAATTTCAGTGGTTAGACCAGTTAATCCAACTTGGATTTGTTTTAATATATCAGCAATATTTTCTGTGGTTACTACTTGTGACATCTTACAATACAACTTAAATATAGGGGCCTACATGGGAATGTAGGTCGTCGAGTATAGCCATAACCTGAGATCGTGTACCAACCCTGTCAAATGGTTCACTAAAGGCTCAGTGTGATACGAGGTTAATTTTACACAAGAATTACACATGGCAAGTATCGCGCTCCCATCAAAGGCACGAATCTGACCACACAGTATACTCCCATCACCACAACAAATGATTGAGTACAAAAAAAATATGCCCATGACGGAAACGAAACACACCATCGTCGTCGAGCCCAACACGTTGGGCGCCACTTCCCCCCCCCCCCCCTGTGCCCGCTTCTCCAATGGGACAGGCGATCACCCGGCTAGCACCCCGGCCCCATTAGAAGAAACAGCCAAGGGAGTGGGTACAAAAAAATTAGGGCATGAATCTTGGTTCATACAGACAAGACTATGAAAAGCTCCAGTGAGCTAGAGACAAAGGGTCTCGGGTCGTTTACGGGTTGGGATGGTAAATAGACTGAACCAGGATTCACAAGCAAAACCCTAACTTGAATTGACAAACAGAAAAGAAAGTAAAAGCCCTCGTAAAATCACATCTGCTCCTTTATTGGCCAAAGGATAAATAAGTATGCAACCTGCCTATCACGCACGAGTATAATGTTATGGTGGGACAAAGTCCGGAAAAGAAATAAAGTTCATAGTCCCTAAACAAAGAAAAGAAAATTACGCTTATTCAAACTCGTGGGTGTCCTCTCTTAAAGTTCCGACAGGGAGATCGTCTTTCAAAAAGCTAAATTAACCATAATTTATCGGTGCACACGCATGTAAACATCACTAGCCAATCAACATAAAGTTCACCTGCGGCAAAAAAAAAACTCTAAGAAAATATCGAATGTCTATATAAATTACAACTGTCTACCCTTATACAGTAATGGACGGATCTCCTCTATCGAACTGCAAATGAATAATTAAAGAGCATCATGTTACATCAAATAGCACTCAAACATCGACTCAGCTTCACATAAGATGACATTTCAACAATTAATTATAACCTATCATAAATTATTAACACACCCAGATTGTGCTTACATATTTACACTACTAATTCTTATTATTAATTTATCTTCCTCTTTCCAACAACCTTGATCCACATGGTCATATTTGTCCTTGTAATTAAATTATAGCATTGTCAAATGTTTATGAAAGGTTAAGAACCTCGCAATAAGGCGCCCTAGCGTATTTCATACTCACATAACCAACATTTAATCGTAACCCTTCCGCCGAACACTCTGTGTGAAGATCCAAACAACCTGACTGTCGAGCGCACCATCAATTACACCCCTGCGCTATTCAATACAACTCATCAATGAACGTGGCACGTTCGTCAAGAGGACCTTGTCCTTACAACTACAATTCCACGGACATCCGTCGCCCCGTGAATAATCTCGTCACATTTTGACGGAAAAATACCATATCTAATTACCACATAATTATCACATAAACTTTACACAACATCATTACAAAATAAATCAGGCATTATCAGCATGTGTCAAGAACCCACACTAACAGAGCGTATCAACTTTATCGGGACCACGAGGTCGTATGATAATATGGCATCCTATCCAAGGAACCTTATCCGGCAATCTTCAACCATATTCATTGCTATAAAAAAATCTGTTCATTCCGTGACAAACCTTTCAGAATAGAATTCGAATAATGACCTCTGAAATCGACGTGCTAGGATCTCCCAGCAAAATGGGCATCTCTTATTATGGTTACCCAATTTCAAATTATTATTATTATTATTATGACTCAGAGAATAAATACATGTCTTACTCCTACCATTGATGCTGTAAATTTATATAGGTCAAATGACCCGAGAAGAAAGACAAAAAAACATCTGCACGACCCTATGAAAAGAAAAAAAAATGATGCTCTTATTCAATCTGGAATAAATTATTATAAAGGGCGTTAAGTTACACGATCTCAGGTTATCTCATTGCATGGCTATTCGAGGTAGAAGTTCTCTTCTTTCTGATGAACAAGGATGGAAAGGAAACGTCTTACTTTATATCTGGCGTCCTCGGAAATCCATGGCGTCGGCGTCGTCATCGTCTGCGGCGTCAGGGCGGCGGCGTCCCTCCAGCGTCCCCGCGATGTGGTCTCCCAGCGTACTGGTAGAGGTATCCGCCTCTGGCAACTCCCGATCTCCTGGCGACGCCCATGTCTGCCCACAGGTTGTCCCCCGTCACCTTCATCAGCGCCGTGGATCGACGTCCCAACCATGGTCCACTCGTCCACCTCGTTGAGACCGTTCACCCCATTATGGCCCCTTAGCAGTTCAGTGCAGCATAATTCGCGTGTTAATATGCATGTTGATGCCCAGAATATGTGAGTCCATGGCTATTAAGTTCATGCTGCCATGCGGCAATATTACACCTCACTATATCAGAGCACATTCATGCTCGCACACTAAAGCGTCTAGTTCCTGGTTCATTTGAGTTATATGTTTTCACTTCCTTTAGCCCGGTGACACACTTCCTTCTACGAGGAGCTATTTCGAGCTGGCCTTGACCGACATATCAAGTTGCCTGCGGCCCGTAGTCTTCCAACCCAAGCTTAAAGTAGATGTGGCCTCCCTTACTGCGTTTTCACTACGTGTCTTAAAACGCCGTACTGCTATGCTATTTCCGAATGAATGTCAGTTAAAATATAGGGCCTCGCGATAATGTTTCGCCTCGACTATCCTTATATAGTTCTTCCCCTGATACTCGTAAATTTAAACACCTCCTGGTATCAATCTTTAATGAACATAAATTGTCGGCATAAACGGACTTCCTTTATCAGTTCTAACTGTTTCCTCACATACTAGCAGGTCCGATATCGCCTAGAAATTCACACTGTTCGACAAACAAACTGACATACTTCACTGTAAAAAAAACTCACTGGCAATATATGCACGCTAGTTTCAGGCTTCATGGCCTGCTGGTTACTCACAAAAACCATTCAAGTTCCCGATGTAAAATCACTGTCTACATGACATGGGCTAATCTTCCGTGCTCCGCTGTGTGACATTCTCGTCCACTCACATACTGCTGATTCACATACTGCTGATTCACATTCCGGAACTCCGTCCTTCTTCGAGAAAAAGAAAGTGGGAGGGGTTGGAACCTTCTGGAGCATTCCCCTGCTCTCGCCGCGTCATGCCATGACGTCATACTGACTCTCCGAGTTCCTTCATCTTCTGTCATCCGGGGCTGGTAATTGACCCTGACTGGATCGGTCACAGTACCTCCTCCATGTCCGAACAACATCGCTTTGGTTCACTCTGAGACGCCTGGAAACTTCCCTTGTTGAGAGCCCTTCTTGACACAAAGTAACAATGCGGACGCGATCGAACTGCGGTATTGACCTTCTAGGCATGGTAGAACTACAGACAACATGAGCAGCGTACCTTCGTCCTGGTGGAATGACTGGAACTGATCGGCTGTCGTACCCCCTCCGTCTAATAGGCCCTGCTCATGCATGGTTGTTTACATCTTTGAGCAGTTTTAGTGACATCTATGAACAGTCAAAGGGACTGTATCTTGGATACAATATACACAGTCAACGTCTATATGCCGGAGATCTGGGAACCGAGGTGATGCAAAACTTTTTTTGATGTGTGTATATCATACAAGCTGTACCCGGCATGCGTTGCAATGCCAATCAAAGAAAGTGTTGGCGTTGAAATTCTGTTTCTTGAAGTGCTTTTGGATACACAACATGTTAACTGCCTCTAAGGTATCGTAAAATGGATTTTCTAATTTAGAACCATTCGTGGAAGCGTGCACAACAACTTTCAAAAGTTTCATCGCTGTCACTCATTTGTTGAATCTACTCGTACGCTACCTGTTGTGAAATGGATTTACTAAGTCGAAACCCTTCCCTAGCGTGTACACAATAACTCATCAATGATTCATCGCAATCGGATGAATTGTATATGCACGTATACGGGGTTTTGTTTAAACGATTCGTGCGCTGTCACTCATTTGTTGAATCTACTCGTGCGCTACCTATTGAGAAATGTATTACTAAGTCGAAGCCCTTCCCTGGCGTGTACACAATAATTCATCAAGGTTTCATCGCAATCGAAGAATGTTATATGAATGCAATAGGGGATTTTGTTGAAACGCTTCGCGCGTCGTCACCCATTTGTTGCATCTACTCTTGCGCTACTTATTGTGAAATGGATTTACTAAGTCCCCTTCCCTGGCGGGTACACAATAACTGATCAATGTTTCATCGTAATCGGATGGATAGTATATGAACGCATACCTGATTTTGTTTAAATGATTCGCGCTCCGTCACTCATTTGTTGAATCTACTCGTGCGCTACCTACTGTAAAATGTATTTACTAAGTTAGAAACCATCACGTAAGTGTCCACAACATCTCACCCAAGTTTCATCGCTATCGGACTAATGGGAATATGAAGACATAGGGGACTGTATTGAAACGCTCCGCATGTCGTCGTTCATTTGTCGAATCTACTCGTGTGCTACCTACTGTGAAATGTATTTACTAAGCCAGAAACCTTCCTTGGAGTGTCCACCATATTTCACCCAAGTTTCACCGCTAACGGCAGAATGGTATATGACCTTATACGGGACTTTGTTGAAACGCTTCGCGCGTCGTCCCTCATTTGTTGAATCAATTTGTGCGCTGCATATTGTATAGTGGATTTACTAAGCCAGAAATTTTCCATGACGTGTACACAACATCTCACCCAAGTTTCATAGCTACGGACGAATGGTATATGAATGCATACGGAACTTGGTTGAAACGCTTCGCGTGTCGTCGCTCATTTGTTGATTCTACTCTTGCGCTACGTATTGTAATATGGATGTATTCAGCCAGAAACCTTCCCTGGAGTGTACGCAACATCTCACCCAAGTTTCATCGCAATCGGATGAATGGTATGTGAACGTATACGGGACGTTGTCGAAACGCTTCGCGCGTAGTCACTCATTTGTTGAACATAAACGTGCGCTTCGTATTGTAAAATGGATTTACTTAGCCAGAAACCTTTCCTGGAGTGTACACAACAATTCACCAAACATTTATCACTATCAGACGACTGGTATATGACTTTATACGGGACTTTGTTGAAACGCTTCGCGTGTCATCGCTCATTTGTTGAATCTACTGGTGCGATACCTATTGTAAAATGTATGTACTAAGCCAGAAACCTTCCCTGGAGTGTACACAACATCTCACCCAAGTTTCATCGCTATCGGATGAATGGTATATGAAATTATATGGGACTTTGTTGAAACGCTTCGCGTGCCGTTGCCCATTTGTTGATTCTTCTCGTGCTCTACCTATTTTTAAAGGGATTTACTAAGCTAGAAACCTTCCCTGGAGTGCACACAAAATCTCAGCCTAGTTTCATCGCTATCGGACGAATGGTATATGAACGCAAACGTGACTTTGTTGAAATTCTTCGCGCGTCGTAGCTCAATTGTTGAATCTACTCGTGCGCTGCCTATTGTAAAGTGGATGTACTAAGCCAGAAAATTTCCCTGCAGTGTACACAACATTTTACGCAAGTTTCATAGCTATCGGACGAATGGTATATGAATGCATACGGGACTTTGTTGAAACGCATTGCGTGTCGTCGCTCATTTGTTGAATCTACTTGTGCGCTATCTACTGTGAAATGTATTCACTAATTTTGAAACCTTCACGTAAGTGTACACAACATCTCACCCAAGTTTCATCGCTATCGGACGAATGGTATATGAACACATACGGGACTTTGTTGAAATGCTTCGCGCATCGTCGCTCATTTGTTGAATCTACGCGTGCGCTACCTATTGTAAAATGGATTTACTAAGTCAGAAACCTTCCTTGGAGTGTACTCAACATCTCACCCAAGTTTCATCGCAATCGGACGAATTGTATATGAACGCATAGGAGACATACACACCCACAGACAAACTATCACGTAACATTGATTTTTATATATATAGACTAATATATAAAAATGAGATGGTGTGTGTCTGTCTGTCTGTTCCTCAATACCTCAAGAACCACTGGTCCGATGTAAATGAAATTTTGCATGGATGTAGCTGATTTACTAGGTTTACATATAGGATAACTTTGATTTCGAAATTTTGCACTATTAAAAAATGGCGACCATTTTAGTGACGTCATTAGACCCTTTGGTTCCAAAATTTCATATTTCCATATCAAATAAAAAGAGACCGGTAGGAAATAGCAAACTATTGATGGGGGACATACGAGCTTTGAAATTTAATTTCCTATCCGAAAGGTCCTTATCACTTTTCGTGTATCTCCAACAGTTAGCGAGTAAAACCGACATTTGTGACGTCACTACACCCTTTGGTTTCAAAATTACATATTTCCTTTTTAAATAAAAAGAGAACGCTAAGATATAGCGAACTATTGATGGTATACATGAGCTTTAACATTTAATTTTCTATCCGAAAGGTCCTTATCACTTTTCGTATATCTCCAACGGTTAGCGAGTAAAACCACAATCTGTGCAATAAAACACGTTCAACACCGAGCGGTGCAGTATATATCTCTATATATAACAAGTAGTTCCGTGAAGAACAATACAGCCTATTTTCATATCCTGCTCATGTTAATTGCCTCTATCAACATACAAAATTTCAGTTTAATTGCTGTAACAGATTCGTAGATATTAGGAACCGTCTAAATATTTCAGATGGTCGCCAGGTTGAATTTTTATTTTTGTACTATTACATTAAGATTATTGTGTACGTGAGGTATTCAAACTTCAATCGCATGATTAGAACACAAGAGGTAAAAACGAGATTATAAAATTACGCACAACAGCCATCTTGTGATTATGCAAACAATTGAAATAAATTAGATGCCAGTGGATCAACATTTGTATAAGCATTTAACGTGCAACGTTTCACGGCACTCGGATAGTTAATTCGCGAGAAACGTCCATTTAAATATTTATACTTCGCGTCGCCGCCATGTTGGATTTGTGCTCACCAGGTTACTGAAAGTCATATAGGTGAACATATGTTCATAGTCTCTATGAACATTAAAAAAAAAAACACTTTGGTTGCTGTAAAAGATTCATATATATTGAGTACCGTCTAAATATTTCGGAAGCTCGCCATTTAGGATTGTTACATGTATAGGCCATAGAGTTATGTACCATTCAAGGACAATTATTGCCTAGGTTCAGTATTCAAACTTTCACGACACAAGAAATAAAAACTTAGATTTAAAATTTCGCACAGCCGCCATCTTGAGGTTATGCAAACAATTGAATTAAATTAGATGGCAGTGCATTACAATCTGCAAAATCATTTTCTGTACCACATTTCACTGCGCTCAGAGAGTCAAATAACGAGAAAAGTCTATTAAAATATTTCAAATTCGCTTGGTCGCCATGTTCGTTTTGTACCTTACAGGTTTATGAAATATACATAGGTAAACCTGTATCAGTACCCTTTATCACCGTACAAAATTGCAGGGTGATATCTGTAATAGTTTCGGAGATATAGACTGTCAGTGAAATATTTCGCACAGCCGTCATTTTGAGGTTATGTAAACAATAAATTGAACTAAATTAAACTCCAGTGCATTACAATGTGTATAAACATTTGATGTACCAAGTTTCATTACGTTTGGATAGTTAAATCGCGAGAAAAGTCTATTTAAACGTCTCAACTTCGCTTGGCCGCCATGTTGGTTTTGTAGTCACCAGGGCTTTGAAGTCTCATAGGTGAACTTATAGTAGTGCCCTTTATCACCGTACATAATTTCAGGGCGATATCAGTAATAGTTTCGGAGATATTGAATGCTAGTGAAATATTTCGCACAGCCGCCATGTTGGATTGGTGAGACGTAACAAAATTTGAAGGGCACGGTCGAGGTCGCCGGGAATAGTGCTATGAACTTACCGAGTTTCATTGAAATCGCTCCAGCCGTTTAGATTTTATTAGGACACACACACACACACACACACACACACCTCACACACACACGCACACACACACGGACAAAAGGTGATCTCATAAGCCTATTTTTTCAAAATTGAAAATAGGCTAAAAATGAAAATTTGTGTGTTTTTCTCTGAATTTCTGCGGAAATTTGAGTTTTTTTTACACATTTCAGTCTGTTTTATGATGGATGCGCGCGAAAATATGTTTTTTTGTCTGTCTGTCTGTTTGTTTGTTTGTTTGTTTGTTTGTCTGTGGACAAATTTGTTCCCTTATAAGTCGAGAACGGCTGGGTGTATCAACGTTAAATTTGGTACAGATATCCATCAGAGGCACGACACTAATCATTGATGTAACTCTTCTCCGTACCTCTCATAGAAGGGTGCCTACCCCCTTAAAATATATGCTGAAATAGGCGTAGAAGGACGACACAAAACTCATTTTCAGCCCCTCAATGTGAGAGACAAAACCCGGGTCCCCGAAAAACACATTTTAAGGACCGAAGACCAACCGTTTCTGAGATATTCCCAGAAAACTAATTTAATTTAATAAACTACTGAACGAATGCAAGCCATTAACCATGCCAACGGATACTCAAAGGTCCATCTATTGCTGTAAGACGCAATGCAATTCCATTAATTATATTAGTGTGAAAGTTTGCAAACGGCTAGAAGGTTATCACGGAACCAAATTAAGCCATAAAATTTATCAATACGTATAATGCGCTTAAGGGGATCAAGGAGTACTCTAGAATATTTTCACGCGATTTACACCTGCGGGTGTGGTACGGCAGGTCTATTATATTCCTATACCCATATTATTCATAAATTCATTCATTCATTCATTTCGTATAGGGCATCTATGGACCGCGTCATTCCAACCGTCTCCTACTGGCTTTGATGTTTGCCCTGTACGCCCGCATTCGTTCTCGGTGGACTTCCTTCCGTTCCTGGGTCCAAATCTTTCCCGTTTTCAGCTTCGGTTTTTCTTGGAAAACTTTACAAGCTTGAAGTTTCCCTTTGAGTGGGGCGCGCTCCTGAATATCTGTTGGTGTAATCCCCACTTCTTTCAGATCTTTATCCAGTTCAATGAACCAGGCCCATTTTGTTTTCCTCTCCTGAAAGGAAGTTATGTTGCGGTTGGTCAGTCTCGCTGGGCTCATTCGTTTCACATGCCCAAAAAATGGTAACCTTCTCTTCCGGATGACGTTGCTTATCTTCTCCACATGAGTATATAGGTCATGGTTATGCCGTCTTCTGTATTCCCCATTGTCTTTGATGGAACCCAATATCTTTCTCAAAATTTTCCTTTCTTTGGCCTCCAGTTTCTCGACCAAGCCTTTTTTGTTCATCGCGAGGTATTCAGAAGCATGCAAGACCTCCGGACGGATGACACTGCAGTAATGTTTTAGTTTTGCGTTGAAGGATATTGACCTTTTCTTATAGATGCCCTTAGTTAAATGGTAGGCCATTTCCATTTTGCTCATGCGTGATGTGAATGCTTCTTTCTCTGATAATATCCCTTCCCTGACCCGTCCTGAAAAGAAAAGTACATGGCCATTGGCCGAATTAAAAATTAAATAAAAATAGGTGTTATAATTTCTTCCTATATTATATTATTATTAGTATTATATCATGGCGTACAACAACGAGACAAATCCCCTCGGTGCCAGCAACAAAACTCGGGGGCCCTAAAGGATCCTCGAAAACTACATTATAAGGCTCTAAATCCAACAGTTTCTGAAATATTCCCAGAAAACTAATTTAATTTAATTTAACAAACTAATGAAGGAATGCAAATCGGTAACCATGAGAACATTATCTCAAGGGGTGGCATACAACTTTCCATCTATTTCTGTAAGAAGCAATGTCACTCCATTTATTACATTTTTGTGAAAGTTTGCAAATGGCTATAAGGTTATCACGGAACTAACGTAACCGTATAATTCATCAATGCAATTAAGGGGGTGAAGGGGTACCCTAGAATTTTTTCATGCAATTTTCACGTTCGACATATAGTACAGAAGGTCTATTATATCTCCAAACAGAAACATTATTTTCAAACATTCCTAAATTGAACCAGCATTTTTGCGGCTTTTAGGAATTTGGGCAATTTGAGGCTAATGAACCTGAATTTTCATGCACCACAAGCCTTTATAATTTATGAAAGGGGTCTTCCTGAGTATGGGCACCTAGCACAACGTAGAGGGTCAGTTTTTATGTAACGTGTATTGCGTTTCTTCTACTAGGCTTTCAATTGTATTTCACGTCAGGAAGTACACGTTAGGTGAATTTAGTCAGAGAGCACATTTTAACTTTTTTTTGTCGACATACGGGTTCATCGTAAGGATGATTTTATTTGATACTGTGTGGTAGATATACTCATATTTGGATATCTGGGTGATATGTTGTAGACAATAGAATTGCCTGTCTGTCTTTCTGTGTATCTTTATGTACGCCTATACCTCGTGTTCGGATGCTTGGTGCATCGTAAAATTAGGTATGGTAACCATGAGAGTCAATACACCAATCATTTATAAAACTCTTCACCGTACTTTTCATACAGTAGAAGGATGGATATATGCTAAAATAGGCGAAATATAAAAATTATCCTAGAAGGACGACCAAAGCATACGTTGCGCTTCTCAATGTGAGACACAAAATTCGGGAATCTATAAAAGGGTCTCCGAAAACTACATTTTAAGGGCCTTAAATTAACAGTGTGTATGATATTTCCAGTAAACTAACTTCGTTCTGATAAACTTGAAGGAATTACAAACCGCTAACCATTGCAACAGTAGCTCAATTGATAATGTCTGGTGTTAACAACGAACACCGTTCGAAGAACGGGTACTTCTGCTAGTATATATTAAAAAGGGTTGGAGAGATGCTGCATCCTTGTCTTACTCTTTGATTAATTAATATATATTCGGTTATTTTATGTCCCATATCTAATACAATTTTTGTTCTATTGTATATATCTTGGATAACTTGGATCAAATGTTTTGGGTATCCGTTTCTTTCCATTATATCCCATAATTTCTTCCTGTCAATTTTATCAGTAAGTATTTAAGTTGAATTCTCTTCTCTAATATCTGTTTGAGGGTAAATATATTATCTGTACAGGATCTGCCCGCTCTGAATCCACATTGTTCTTCCAATAAGAGATTGTGAGTGATGATCCTGAGGCGATTATTTAATATTTTAACATGTATTTTATACTCAACATTTAGTAAACTTATACCTCAGTAATTATTTCAAGAACTTCTATCTCCTTTCTTTAAAAGTGAAATTACTTTATCTTTCCTCCATTCGTCAGCTATGGTTCTCCTTTTCCAGCAAATATTAATTAAATGCAAGTATCTAAATTTAAGAATCAATCCTCCACATTTAAATAATTCCAAGTTTAATTTATCTAATCCTGGTGCTTTTCTATTTTTGAATGATTTCAAAACCATATTAAGTTCCTCTATATCTATCAAGTCAATTCCTTCAACATCATTATCTATGACTTGATCTTCTTGACTCTCTACATAATCTTCGTTATACCATAATTGTTTATAGTGCTGTATCCATATATGCTCTTCAATTATATTTATATTGGCAGTTTCCCTTTCGTCACTGTTAAGATGTTTCATTAATTTATACGCCATTTCTTGTCTACCATGGACATCATCTTCCACAGAACTTATTAATCTATCCCATGATTCTTGCTTTAATTTTCTTGTTATTGACTTAACTTTATTCCTACACCTTTTATATTTTTCCTCATTTTCTGTAGTCCGATGTTGTATCAATTTTAAATAAGATATTTGTTTTAGCCTAACAGCATCTGAAATTTCTTCATTCCATATTTTAAGCAATAAAATAATTAAATAAATAACCTACCTAATGTATTATTAAATCTATTGAAAAAAATAGTACCCTACGTTAATTAGGACTACATTTTTTGTAAATTATAATATGATCTATTATTAAAACAAGTACATGTGTGACATGATTACTCGAACTACTATCAATTCCACAGAAGTTGTATCTTGGATACTAGAAATATTATAAAAAGCTGTATGGCACGGATATATTTCAAATATTTTGTGTGAACTATGTATATTTCTGATTGTAAGCATATTCGTGATTTACGAATTCAACAACGGAGGTGTTTCGTATTGCTTCAGGATTCTTGAGATTAGGTATTCCTTGAGTTGTGTAGTGTTAACAGAGTTTGTAAATGAGTGAAGGTGGAATGTATTAAAGAGCCGTAAAGCTGTGCAAAGGAATGATTTATTGTATTTAGTTGTACGGTGGACAGGAATTTGGAGAAAAGAATCAGTAAATCTGTTTTCTCTGTTGTGGATTGAGTTCATTGGTGTAAACACATTATAGAGATAACCAGGGGTTACAATATTTTTTTGGGTTAGAATCGCAATTGTCAGCTGCCTACGTTCACGAAGTGTCAACCACTGCATTTGCAGTTTTTATTTATTTACAGTAAAATGTTTACATTATTACATTGTAACTGATGACCATGCCATGAACGGACTGAGTTACTGTATCAATGTGTACAAACTCATAAAAGTTGCTCACCTTGGCAGCCACCAACCTCAATACAAACATGAGAACGACGTTCGAGATTCTGTATGACCGCGCTACCTTCCGGACAATACATGAACCACAAATACAGCATTGGTCGCTTGTTTATGCCCATCTGTTCACTGGCTGCCTGTGTAATAGCCTTGTGTAAATAAGCAATATAACTACTCAGGTCGTGTTACACATGTTTACCGACCATAGCCCAGTCCGGTCTGAACCCTGGCAGCGACCGGTTCGCTGCGCTTTGCTTCGTTGTGAGTGACGTATTCGAGTGTCTAACTTTCAAGTCTTTTCAAGTACAGTAAAAATGGCAACCAACAGTATTAGGAAAAACACTATAAAATGTGCTTTCCCCGACAAGGCCAATAAACCAGGCCCTGCAGAAATACATGAGTGGATTCAGTACACCATAAAACTCCACGTGGACCAATTAGAAGCCATTCAACTAGACAATCTGGAAGCTGCTGTTTTCATCAAGTTCACCAGCAAACTACTGATGGAGAAGGTCCTCAACAGTACCAACGGAAAATCCCAGGTACGGAAATTTAATGGCTCTATATCTGAGGTAATTATAACTTGTGCGAATGTTGACAGCAAACTAATCCGAATCATGAACCTTCCCATTGAACTGCCGAATGACCGGATAATGTCGTACTTTAGTAAGTACGGGAAAGTTCGTGAAATTAGAAACGAACGATGGTCAGCTACCTACCTATTCAATATTTTGAGTGGTATTCGGGCTATGCGGATTGAACTAAAAACTGCAATTCCACCCATTATTTCTATCGATGGCTACAAAGCACAGGTGGTGTATGATGGACAACCTCGATCATGCTTTTATTGTAATGCCACTGATCACTTTAGACAGGAATGCCCAGTGAGGCGCGGTGAAACTGAAAATAAAACCGGCCCTAAGCTTCTCAGTGAAATTGTAGCCAACAAGGACAGTGACATTGTCTCGCCTGCCTTATCGGCACCTTGTTCATCTAACGTCAGTATTTCTGCTGAACAACTTGCCCCACTTGATACGTCAGCTGTAGCACAAGACACGATGGACGTGTCGTCTTCTCACTCCACCGCCTTATCGCCGCAACCTGCTGGGCCATTGCCCTCCACTAGTAAACAACAACATACTCCCACATTACAACAGAAACTCCACGGGCAGCCAGCGTTGCCAGGTTTGTCTGATACTAGCCAATACACCAATGGCAGTCTAGGTAGGACGGCCAATTCTCTAGTTCCTAAAACTGACCAGAAACCTGACACTAGCACTGCCAGCCCTGATGTGGTCACAGAAGGCGTGACCTCAGGAGACAATGCTACCAGTATGCCACCCTCAAACCAGTCCATAGTTAGTTGTGAACCACAGACCGTTGGTATACGATGGTCGGATGAAATAGAAGACGATCTCTCCAGACACATGGATACAGAAGAGACGGGGTCACGGGACCAGGGGATCATGGACAACAAGGAACTAACTCCTAAAGAACAGGCACCTTTGAAAACCTCCTCCAAAGCTAAAACAATCCGGGCGTCAAAAGAGGGAACGCACAAGCCTTATGCGGGTGTCAGGGACCCCCGACTACAAGGCGGGAAGTCGAGCGACAAGCGTTAAAGACCACCCCATCTCCATCTTGTTTATTTCGTTAAAAAAAACAAAAACAAAAAAACAACATGTCTATCTATCTGATGATGTTGTTGACATACACGCTAATGACACTCAATGTAAATTGCATTCAAACTGCTAGTAAACAGTCGCTCTTACGCAACCTCATACGAGACCAAGATGTGGATATTGTTCTGTTGCAAGAAGTGGCTACTGAAGACCTCCTTACCATCTCTGGCTACGATAAAATAGTTAATGTCAATGAGCACAAACGTGGTACAGCTATCTACATTGAGGACCATATACCATATGCGGATCCAGTCCAGTTAGTCAACTCACGCGGAATCAGTATCCGTATTCGAGATCTTTTGATTGTCAATGTATATGCTCCCTCTGGTTCGCAGGCCAGGATACAACGCCGGCTCTTTTATACCACAGATATTCTCCCACTTCTCCATAATCATACCGGCAATATAATCCTCGGTGGGGATTTTAACGCTGTTCTATCGCCCAAAGACCAAAGTGGCCAATTTCAGGGCTGCCCTGCACTATCTGCGTTAATACAAGGGTTACGCTTAAAAGACACATGGGAACTGAAGCCGTCGGGGTCAGCCGGTTACACGTACTACTACCATAATGGTGCTTCTCGACTGGATAGAATATATGTCAGCGGGGAAATGAAAGAACACGTGAGAGAAACAGATGTATGCCCGGTGGAGTTTTCAAACCATTGTACGTATCTGTGCAAGATTCGCCAACCAGAATTGGGACCTCGCCGTGGGAGAGGAACATGGAGGTTAAATGATTCTATTCTGACACACTTGGACATGAAAGATAGCTTTGCCACTGAATGACATAACTGGAAACGCCACATTCACCGGTTTCAAGATACTCTCGAGTGGTGGCTGAAGTATGCGAAACCCAGAGCTGTTAGGTTATTGAAGGCCTACAGTGCCGAGAGAAGACGCCACATCCATCAGACGACAGATTTCTACTATAAATGCTTACGACAGTTATACAATGAAGACCCTACCAACCCTAATACATATCGCCGAATAAAGAAAATCCGAGCGCAGCTCCTCACGCTGCAGCGCAAAGCATTGGAAGGACTCAAACTTCAAGCACAAGATCATCAACATCTGGCATCAGAGGCACCCTCCGTTTATCATTTTATACGGGCGTGCCGCAAAGGCCGTCAGAAGTACGTCAACCGCATTATGACACCTGAGGGACAAATGGTGACTAGTCATACCTTAATCACAGAAACGGTAGAGAACTTCTTTCAGTCCTTGTACACAGACGACGCCCCAGTCCCACTTCACCACCAGCATCCGTTCTTCGATGGTGTACGAGGAAGACTTTTGCACAGAGAACAAGAGTGCTTGACCCAGGACATCACCGCTGAAGAAATATATACCTCCATACTCCACAGTGCGCCAAACAAGAGTCCTGGTCCTGATGGCCTGGGGAGAGCTTTCTACATGACGTTTTGGACCACCATTCGCGATGAACTTACAGCCGTAGTGAATGATGCTTGTCGTCCTGGACGAATTATCGACACCCTGAAAGATGGCCTGGTGGTATTAGTCCCAAAAATTACACAACCAACACAGCTCAGGGACTTTCGCCCACTGACGCTTTTAAACTTTGACTACAAGATCTTCACGAAATGTATGAAAACGAGACTTCAGGTCTTTATGGAGGAAGCCACATCTCGCCACCAATCGGGTGGGGTACCAGGCAGGTGCATTCTCAACACTACATGTGCTATTCGCGATGTCACTAGTGATTCGCTGGTCGGCAATAAGAAGAAACTGTTATTATCACTGGATTTTGACCATGCCTTTGATAGGGTAAACCATAAATACATCCTTGCGACCCTTCAAGCTATTGGCTTCGATATGCGGTTTATTGCCCTCGTGAGCAAAATTCTTCATGGTGGATCTTCAAAAGTGAGTGTAAATGGGTATTTCACACGGCCGCTCCTCATCCATCGTGGAGTCAGGCAAGGGTGTCCGATGTCCATGCTTCTTTTTGTTCTATCCCTGGAACCCCTTCTTTGTAATCTCCATACATCTTTCAATGGCACGGAGATCAGTATTTTTGCATATGCGGATGATGTCACCCTTGGGGTGGATCGAACCGTTGACATGCAGCAATTGTTCACGGACCTTGATGAGTACGGGAGATATTCTGGTGCGCGGCTGAACCGACGAAAAACAAAGGCGATGTGGATTGGGAAATTGGACCGCGTCCAAGGGGTTCTCCCGGCGTGGGTAACGATCGCCTCAGAACTCAAAATATTTGGCATATCTTTCTTGAATAGTGTACACCAAATGATTAAAAAGAACTGGGACGTTGCCCTACATTCTGTGCGTGGTGCATTGCAACAAGTGCGGTACCACTCCTTCCTCTTACACCAACGAACAATGTACGTGAATATGTTCAGCTTAAGCAAAATATGGTATCTCAGTCAAATTCTTCCTATGCCAAGAATGGTGGGTACACGTATTATTTCCGCCGTCGGATGGTTTATTTGGCAAGGAGCTCTATTACGTCTTTCCAGCAGCACATTAACATTGCATAAATCCCAGGGAGGTCTGGGACTCATCGACGTTGAAAAGAAAGCTAGAACCTTATTCCTCAAACGCCACCTGCAACTGCTTACAGGCTTCGGGACCGATGAGTCACATAACTTCCTACGGAGATGGTGTAGTCCCCATGACTGCTCGAACCCACCAGCTTATTATGATATCAATCATCATGCACCTCATGTCCGGTATCTGAGAGTTGAACTAAGCTACGTGCCACAAGACGTCATCAGGTCTATCTCAACGAAAAAGCTGTATCGTTCTATCATGGCACAACAGTATGTTGCCCCCAGAATTATGCAATCCGCATTGATCGTCAACTGGAATCGAGTCTGGAGGAATGTCTCCAATCGCATTCTTCCCAGCGCAGCGAAGGAAAGTTGGTATAAAGTAATCCATGACCTTATACCAACAAACAGCAGACTCCATCGCATTCACATGGTGGAGAACGCCTTATGCACTTCATGTTCCCATCAGGATACAATCCTGCACCGATTTACGCAGTGTGATCCGCTTCGATCGACCTGGAACCGCTTCACCCGGGTCCTGAATAGCTTCATGAACTGTCCTACTACCTCCATCACTCCTGAATGGGTGATCCGACCAACATTTAGCCTTCAACCGCCCCAACTGAACAGTGCGGTAGTGTTACTCCTCGGTTGCTATGTGCACTGTGTGCTGAAAACTACGGGGCCATATACAGAACTCGAAATGCTGTCCGAGGTAAGTGAGTGTGTCCTCACGAGCCTTCGCTGTACTACAAGAACTCGCCGGCTGGGGGACTATGCCCAGCAGCTCACCCGCATCATGTGAGTGTTTTGTGCATTGTGATAGTGATTGAACATTGAACATTAAGTAGACTAGTATAACTGTGATAAACTCATCAATATCCATGATTGTTATTCATCTACCACCTCACAATCACTTATGTACCTTAAATATATGAAGACAATAAACAAGTTTCCTAAAAAAAAAAATAGCATATTTGAGTGGTCTTCGAGAACACATGTTCCCATTGTCTACGTCAGCAGCGTCCAGAGTACATCACACTGTGCAAAGTCACACAGCTGCCACACCTGTGAATGCATAGTGCAGAGTCGTGGTAGGCGTCGTGTCTGTTCGGTCACTGTAGACAACGGTGCATGCGCATTATGGGAGAGACGTATCTCTTTCTCCATAATGAATTTCCTCGCCTTCATCACGAGGCCGCCAAACTTATGAGTATGTTCGGTTCTACCTATGTGTGTTCTTTTTTTTTTTTCGATATTAAAACGTAACAAACCGAGGTTCCGAGCAGACATTTCAGATGAGAATTTGAAAAGTTGTTTACGCTTGTCTGTGACACGCTCATTTGCGCCTAGTTGTATCAAGATTGTTAACGCTCACAAACAAGGCGTACTGTAAATGAGAACAGCAATAAACATTATGTGTGTCAGCCAACATGTACGGTACCAGTTTTTAATTGGTGTGTGAAATTATTTGTACGTTTGCCATTGCAGAAACATTATGTATTTTGTCTTTTAGTAAAGCTGTTATTGTATGATATTTGGCACAGCGGAAATATGTTGTCCTTTGCCCTTTTGCTTAGGAAGTGAGGCATGTACATGAATGACTATACGTTTTGTGCGTGAAACAGTCCAGAGTTAACGTGGACATAATTTTGAATGGAAACGTTTTGCCGCTCTTTCCTAGCCCCTCCCTTCATATAACAAGCAATTTGATTAATGCAAAATAATATTTCATGAACAATACGTTCGGTGTTCTTGCTACGTTGCCTGCAAGATACATTCGTCGCCTCCTAATTGGCCTCTACAAGTTTCTTGAACGATGACACTTCTCCACCACGTGGAGTGGAGAGGGAGTAAGGACGTACGGTAAGGGGATGCACACCTGTTATTCTGAGACACACGCTGACTGCATCGTGTGGCTCGACCTTGGACGGTGCCGGTCTACGTGCTCAGTGTGGCGGCCAGGATTACTGGTATCAGTTTGGCACGCTCTCACTAAAACACCCTGTATAAAGACACACCCAAGAACATGGGGCCATATGACCGCGATGCACAGTGGGTCAAAATCGAAATCTAGGGGGACAAAATTGTGTTTACGTTTTAATCATGAATTTAGAGTGAAAGCAACGTATATAATTTGTTTACTTCATAATAAACATCAGTTAAGACTTTTTTAAGTTACGTCTACACATGAATGAAATTATCTATGACGAGGAGTAGGATGGAGCATTCAGTTATCTCTTCAGAACAATTTTCTACCCCAAATTTACTTTTAACAAAGTCGCAAAGTTCCACTTTTGACATAATCGTCGAACCCAGTGCTTCAAACAGTAGTAAACGTGTGAGAACTGGTTGTGCGGCATCTTCTATAACGTAAAATAACTAAGTAAGTTGCATAAAGATGTAAAAACTATTATAACAGGCGTATACTACAAGACGTCATCTACATTTTAACATTAAGTAGAAAGTGACGCAGAGTGACGCTACATACCAAAAATCTCCCTCAGTATGCCTTCCTTCGGAGGGGAACTAAAGCCGGCGGTCCCATGTGATAGATTTATGGCATGTTAAAGAACTTTCCACTAATTACACCTGTGTGAAACTAAATTGTGTAGGTTAAGAATGTAAACAACGCTCTTAGGTTACTACGTTAGTTGCCAAGAGCCGACTGTGGTGGCATCTAGTAGCTAAGTTCTGAATTAGTCCTAGTAGTCGTTGACGGTGGCGTTTGGCGGCAAAAGTAGGAACTACGAAATTAAATGTCTGCAGTCCTCACTTGAATTGAAAACAGATAACACACAGTAATACAGTCATCACAGTTAACACCGATTATCAGACAGATTCTACACACACCCAAAGTACACGGGGCTACATGACCACGTTGTCGCAGCCCCTAAACTAAGGAACCAACCAACCATACTAAGAAACTAACTAACCTAACCCCGTGGCACTACAGCCCTTGAAGGGCCTAGGCCTACCAAGCGACCGCTGCCCAGCCATTTGGCCTGCAGATTTTGGGGTGACGCGTGGTCAGCGCGTCGGGTCCCCTCGGCTGTTAATCTTGGTTTTCGTGACCGGGGCACTGTCTCACTGTCAGACAGCTACTCAATTGTCCTCACGAGGCTGAGTGCACCCCGTTCCAACCCTCACGTCAGTTTTAAAATCCCTGACGGAGCCGGGGATCGAACCCGGGGCCTCCGGGCGAGAGGCAGGCGCGCTACCCCTACACCACGGGGCCGGCACTAAAAAACTAAGTGAAAATATAATTTTAAAAATAATTGCTATATATTATATAATGCAATTATAGCTAAAATTACGTCACAATTACGCCCATTAATAACTGAAACACGTTACAAAGACCATACCTTCAGCTGCATATTCCATCTTAGAGCATCACACTAACCACAAAGACAACCAAACCTCAGCCACATACATTCACCCTCCAATTCAGACTGCTCGAACAGTGGTGACAGATTTACAGTAAGATGCGTTTATATCCCAGAATAGTGAGCGGCAATTATATGAGAATGCTGTAGAAGTAATACATTTTGATTTTTTAACTATGAAAATTAATAATTTTGTCCTCCTAGATTTCGATTTTGACCCACTGTGCGATGGCCATGCCCTTTCAACTGAAACAAGAACCAATTATATGCAATAAAGCAGATGGCAAATAACAAGTTCTGGATAATGAAGTGTTTAAGTGTATGAAACTGCCAGGGACAGACAGGGCTGTAATACACATCACTTCACAAGTTCCGAAGTTTCTTCATCTTGTTACCAGAACCGTTGATGATATATTCTATATTGTCTTCCAACTTATGTATAAACGCTTGCTTCGTAATGAAAGAATATGAGCTGTCTCGGCTCCCGGATATAATGGCATGCAGACTTCTATAAAGCATTTAGAGGAGTCGAGTTTCTTGTTTCCGAGTTGGACGAGCTCCAAGAAGCAAGTAAACAAAACCTGCGGGTACAATGTGCTGCAAGTGGCAGTTATGATGTCAGAATAAGAACAGGCTCCAGAGAATTTATTTTATATTATAATATCTTAAGATATAAACCAGTCGTACACAACGGTAAGGAATAAAACATCAGCCCCTTCCTTACCAAGGAATGGTCTTGAGAACTGGGAGTGTCTTTTCCAGATGTTGCTGCTGGTTTCTGCAACCACCACTCATTACGAAGTACACGGGTCAATTTCTGTGTTGTTATTGTTGATTCGTATTGCGGCTTTGCATTATCGTGATCATGTGTCCCAGTGTAATTCATTTATTTATTTATTTATTTATTCATTCATTCATTCATTCATTCTTCTTCTTCTTCTTCTTCTTTTCTTCTTCTTCTTTCAAATAACCCATTTGGAGGGTACGATGAATCAAATTTGGCTATTGCCCATTGTATTCAATTTCCTTTGATTCCAAATCTCCTTCATCCTTCTAGAGCAGGGCCCTCCAGTCATTGCGCTCTGAGAGCGCGGCCCCGCTCGGGGAGCACTAGGCAGTCAGACTAGCGCTCCTTCCCCTACCACCACTACACTGTGGCAGGGGAGGGGACCTGAAACAGACGGACGATGTTCCGACCACGCTCACAAGATACTGTACGTACGTACAGTCCTGCGGTCGAGGCTTTTGTGGGATTGTTGACATCATATTGATAGGGCTGTTTTGCCATAAAATATACCTCACATAGGCCTACAGGGTGAGATTTTTTCTAATTTCTCAACAAGCTCCATAGGACCAACACATGCCGCCACATCCATTAGGCACTCCTTGATTAAATTCCCTTCCGCGAAGGGCTTTCCTGCTTCGGCAATTCACATCGAACATTTGTAGGTTGCACGTAAATTAGGTCCACCAACCTCACTCTCCTCTATCTCCTGTTGGACAGCAATGTGGCAGGTAACAATTTTAGTGTTCTTCAGTTAATTAAGTCATTTTTTGTTTGTAAACAAGCATTTTAAAATTAAAACAATAATACTTACATAAAAGTGCTGCTTGAAATTTTCTTTCAATTCCTCCAACTTCGATTGGCGACTGGCGTCTGTCAAATCACCGTAATCATCCCTGTGGTTAGCACTAAAGTGCCGTTCCAAATTGTGTTTCTTTAAACACATTAAATCTCGGTGGCACACTAAATATTTGGCATGCCCTTTATAAGCTGTACAGAAAAACGAAGTTTCCCATTCTGCTTTGAGGGCTGCTGCTTCGCCACTCCTTTTTTTTTTTAATATTATGGTCAGTCATGACCACTGCAAAACTGACTTACACGCTGTCAACAAAGTGCATTGGAGTAGACTAGCGACTAGACGGGCTCTGCCAGCCAAGCTCCTCCCACCCCTAACGAAACTACCTTCCACCAAAGCACTCGGAGCATTGGCTTAGAGCTCGGCCGGAGCGCTATCGCTCGGGGAGCGCTGTGTGGATGGCCCTGTTCTAGAGTGTCGATCTTTCTCGTCGATCTTTCTCCTCTTGAGCCCACTTTCTCCGACTTGTTTGTTTGTTTCTTTGTTAGTTTGTTTCGTTCTTTCTTTCTTTCTTTCTTTCTTTCTTTCCTACTTTCTTTCTATCTTTCTTTCTTTCTTTCTTTCTTTCTATCTTTCTTTCTTTCTTTCTTTCTTTCTTTCTTAAAATTCTACCTTTTGAATAGCTTCTCTGAAGAGTGACCTGTTTGCTATTGTGTCTGTCTGAATTCTGGCGTTTATCAAATCTGTGTCATTCATTTATTTATCCATTAAATTTTGTCACCATGATAGTTGAGCATTGTCAGCAGCCACCATGAATGTGTTTACCCCGGTTTTTCCTCACTCACTTCAGGAAAACGCCAGGATGATATCTTTTTTCAAGTCCCGAGACACCCATTCCAATCCTAGACGCAAATATAAGGTGCGTTCAAAACGTAACGAGCCGGAGGCATAAATACAGAAACCAGTATCTGTATGTTAGAAGTATTGGCCCTGGCTGTTGAGGCACTTGTCCCACTGTGACACGAGGCGGTGAATGGCTATCTCATAAAATTCCCTGGGCTGCGATGTGAACCAGTTCCGCACGTACAGCTGGACGTCGACGTCCGAGGTGAATCGTTGGCCCCGCAGAGCCCTTTTCAGGGGACCAAACATGGCGTAATCACAGGGAGAGAGGTCTGGACTGTATGGAGGGAGGCCGAGAACCTTACATTTGAATTTCTGCAGGAGTGCCGCGACTGTGTTGCCCGTATGAGGTCGTGCATTGTCGTGGAGCAGAATGACTCCACGGGTGAGATTGCCTGGTCGTTTTGTTTTGATCTCTTGGCGAAGGGTGGTCATGGTTTGCGAGTAACGCTGAGCATTCACTGTTGTCCCGTGCGGCATGAAGTGTATCAGAAGGGGGTCATCATGGTCAAAGAAGAACGTCAGCATTACTGGCAGCGTTGAACGATTGATAAATGCTACTGCTCGCTTTGTATCGTCACGTGACGTGCACGCGTGCCCTCTAGCGACGAGTTGTGACCTTCCACGTTCTGGTCAGAACAACACCTCGTTACACACGCCACGATTAGCCGATGTCGTCACCGGTTTTCGCATTCCAGCCTCCGGCTCGTTACTTTTTGAACACACCTTATAATTACAAATACGCTCACTATTGCAGTCACCACAGAAGCACAGTCTATCAGACAAATTAACTCACTTCCAAGTTCACAGGGTTAATGACCAAGATATCCCATTACTCGAAACTGATTTAACAATAAATACACTCAATGAATGATGAGCCGTTTACTTGCACTACGCAAAAAGAACAAATTTAGAACAATGGCTTTCCTTTGGTTTACTAGCTTAACTACCAGCAGAGACAAGAAACAATAGTAAAACGCTTCTTGCTCACACAGATATGGAAGACAATGGCCATTTAGTTAAATGTACTGAGAGCGAGATAATTAACATGGATATATATAAAAATTATGTTATGGAGGATGCAACTCAGCGATAATACATTATTTTATCGTTTCTCATAATGTTGTATGATTCTTGTTTATGTTTTAGTTCCGTTTATTTTGGGGCAGATGACTTCGATCCTCCACCACTTAGGGCCGTGTTCACCAACTCTTTACTAACGATTAGTTAGTTAATTCCTATTTAACTTAATGCGTGATTATCGTTGATGCATTTCGCGAGGCCATTCGGGTTCCTAATTACTTAAATATGCTTTACGGCTCTCGCGCATGCGTAGACTCTGTTTCGCCCCGGAAAAACATGGCGGACAGATTAAGAAGCGTCTAACACTGATCGTTGTTCGCGATGCTTCCTTGAGACTTTCTGGAACATAATTATAAAGGAAGGGAAATACAAAATACATTATTTGTGGCAGAAGCTTAAAATGATATGAAGAAAGTATTTAGGAGAACCGGCATTAGTGATTCTTGCTTCGACCAGTCTTGGTTTGTAACAGCAAAGTGTAAGTTCCATCAGGCGGTTTGGGTAGGCTTCTTTAAAGGTTGCTGGAAGGCAAGTGCTGTCTGCATTCCATTGGGGGATCCGCTTAAATGATCAACAGCTGTTAACACATTGTCATACTGTACGATACGGTACGTTGTGGTGTGAACAATGTCTGGTGTAAAACGTAAATGAGTAATAATGTATTTTAACAAGAAGTTCCGTGAAGAACTATACAGCCTACTTTTCATGCCAATGATTATTCTACAGAATATGAACCTATCTAGAATAATGACGAAATTAAGTTGCTAATATCGAAATTTCCAATTAGTTCGAAATAATGTATACCTGGCATAATGTATCCTAATAGAGCACTACAGTTGGCAGCACTGATGACTGAATATATTCTTAGTTCCGTCTCTTAAGGTACAAAATACAAAATTTGGTTGAAGTCCAATGAATAGCATGGACGTTACATGCAGTTAAACATTGGATCTAACAGCGCGCGTAAAATCATGTTGGCAAAAATGTCATGCATGTATTGGTCAGAAATAATCTGAAATAATACGATCTATTGTTGTTCCAATTTTGAATGAAATCCATTAGTTAGTATAGAAGTTACATGCATTTTAAAATTGGACCTATCAGCAGGCTTAGAATCATGTTGGCAGCACTGACGTATATTCGTTGCTCCAAATTCGTCTAGAATGCCAGGTACTATACGTGTGCAAAGTTTAGAGCTATTGGCTTGCATACTTTCTGATATATTGATATTAGGGTAACAAAAATAGGGCAGCACATATTAACAGTTGGCAGCACTGGTTGCTCCTTAGAATACGCATAGTCATATCTGTTATGGTACACATAGCACATACGAAATTTGGTTGAAATCCAAATGATAGTATGGAAGTTACATGTATTTAAAGTTGGACCTGTCAGCAGGCTTAGAATCATGTTGGTAGCACTGACGTATATAAGTTACTCCTAATTAATATAGAATGTCAGGGACTATACGTGTGCATAGTTTAAAGCTGTCGGCTTGCATACTTTCTGATATATTGGTATTTGGATAAAATAAATTAGGAGCATTTATTAACAGTTGGCAGCCCTGGTAAGTCTGAAGAATACGCTGAGTCATATCTGGTTATGTACACATACAACATACGAAATTTGGTTGAATTCCAATTGATAGTATAGAAGTTATATGCATTTAAAAATTGGACCTATCAGGAGGCTTATAATCATTTTGGCAACACTGCCATGTTTAGCCTCCTGGAAATTAAACTGAAATATTATGATCTGTACGTGTGCCAATTTTGAAATAGCTCCCATTCATACTTTCTAAGATATCCAACATGGAGCTCAAATTTCAATTGCGATTTTTTAGCAGTTGGTAGCACTGACATCATTTTCAAATATGGCCGTGAGATATTCAGGTATAGATCTTTACTCCTACCAAATTTTGTTTCGATTGCTGCAGCCGTTTAGGAGTTGATAGGGGGGGGACACACACACAGCCAGACAGACAGACAGAAGGACAGACAGACAGACAGACAGACAGACAGACAGACAGACACACATTTGCCCGATCTCATAAGTCTACTTTTTCCTCATTTTTGCAAAATGTGAAAATGTAGGCTAAAAATATACCGTAGAAGGCATTCTTTTCACAAAATACCGTACTAAAAATACCTAACCCCACCAGGACTAACTACAAAAATATGTACGAAAAATACCGGGATTACACTGTAACAATATGTACAAAAATACCGGAACTACACTGCAAAAATATGTACAAAAATACCGTGATTACACTGTACCAATATGTACAAAAATACCGGAACTACACTGCAAAAATATGTACAAAAATACCGGGATTACACTGTAACAATATTTACAAAAAATACCGGAACTACACTGCAAAAATATGTACGAAAAATACCGGAACTACACTACAAAAATATGTACGAAAAATACCGGGACTACACTACAAAAATATGTACGAAAAATACCGGGGCTACACTACAAAATATGTACGGAAAATACCGGGACTACACTACAAAAATATGTACGAAAAATACCGGAACTACACTACAAAAATATGTACGTAAAATACCGGAACTACACTACAAAAATGTGTACGAAATAACCGGATCTACACTACAAAAATATGTAACTTACGAAAAATACTGGGACCACACTACACAAATATGTACGAAAAATAAATTCTAACGTATTCAATTTACAGTACACTACCACTTACATATGATGTTTTGTACTGTACACTGTATTTTCAATTATTTTTAGTTAGGTGAAAACGTATCTGGTTAATCCACAAACCGGATAATCCGAGCACGAATAATCAAGAGTAAACTGTAACAGGTGTCTCTCAGTACTCAATTAATTCAAAAGTTAATACGTCCATTTTAACATTATCCATCATGGTTAATGTTTTTGATTCATACCATTTAGTTTTCAATTAAATATTGTCAATGAGGGCCTATGAATCTTATCATATCTACTCATATTAATTCATTAATACATTAATTCATTACTTTATTTACAGATATTATTCCTCATTTTAAATGATGAAATAACTTCGCCGGATCAAATCACAGAACTTTATACGATGGAGACTGCTAGATATGGTGTGGCTAACAAACTCTTCTTGGCTCACGATGATCCCTCTTCGGAACCTTCCTCCTCTCCCTCATAGTTTATCAACGTCTCCTCCCGACTTCCCTGCTCCTCCTTGATGCCCATCCATTTTCCCACGTTCTCTTGGGTGCGCCTCAAGATGTTGATGCATGGCTGTGCGTACGGTCCAATTCAAATACTGAGACCTCAAGGATAGAGGACGTGAAATGGGAAGTTCACTCTAGGAGAATCCGCAGCGAAAATTGACTGTAAATCTTGGTAAGTTATGTTGTGCCTGCTTTCTGACAGTCTCTTGTTCTAACAAATTAATTCTATCTCACTGTTGGTTTCATTTTATGATTCCTCTATCACGATGCCTGAAAGGAAGCGTCGGTGTTTTTGTTCTAGTCCGGAAGGATTTTCCACCAGAGTGCTATGTTATTCCACCACATTTTCGTAATGGTAAATTTAACAAGTAGTTCCGTGAAGAACTCTACCGCCAATTTTCATATATCCTACGTATGTAAATTGCCTTTATCAACATACAAAATGTCAGTTTAATTCCTGTCATAGATTAATAGATATTGAGATCCGTCTAAATATTTCGGATGGTCGCCATGATGGATTTTTATATATGTAGGCCTTAGAGTTATGTGACGATTATTGCGTAGGTTTATTACTCAAACGTTCACTTGGATCGCATGATTAATACACAAGAAATAAAAACGTAATTTTAATATTTCGCACAACCGCCATGTTGAGGTTATGTAAACAATTGAACTAAATTAGTTACCAGTACATTACAATGTGTATAGACATTTACTGTACCAAGTTTCACTGCGTTTGGATGTTTAAATCGGGAGAAAAGTCTATTTAAATCAATTTCGCTTGGCCGCCATTTTCGTTGAACAGGTGTTTGAAAGTCTCATAGGTGAACGTCTAGTAGTGCTCATTATCACCGTACAAAATTTCAAGGTGACATCACTAACAGTTTCGGAGATATAGAATGTCGATGAAATATTTCTCACAGTTGCAATGTTGGATTGGTGAGACGTAATAAAATTGGACGGGCACGGTCAGGTTTGGCCGAATTGGTGCTATGACCTCACCGAGTTACATTGAAATCGCTCCAGCCGTTTAGAAGTTATTAAGGGGACACACACACACAAACACACACACACATACGCACACACAAACACACACACGGACAAAAGGTGATCTCATAAGCCCTTTTTCTTTTCAGAAAATAAAAATAGGCTAAAAATTGCCCTTCCGTCAGAACATGTCCATCCAGAGGTACTGTATCCCGATAAGTCAGATCCTAATATCAGGTTTTGAGCCAGTAATTTATCACCGATATCTTGCATTTGGTAGCAAAAATAGGAACTATTTAAAATTGATCGTCTGCAGTCCTTACCTAAATTACAGGTAACCTACTATAATACAGCCATCGCAATAATATTAACACCGGTAATCAGACAGATTCAACACACACCCAACGTACACGGGGCTACATGACCGCGTTGTCGCAGCCCCTAAAGCGAGGAACCAACCAAACAAAAATTTCTTCCAGGTCCCCATAATCCATCCCTATATTATTCTGCTAAGGTCCCATTCCAGTTTTGAACCGAAAATGAGGTCCCATTAACACCAACCTACACATATGGGGTACCTACAGGCTCAGCATAACCCAATGCGTAAGCGAAACACACTCACTTAGTCTTTAATTGCCTCATAATTAAATAAATACCTTAAAACATGTGTATTTACAATGAAATAATGAAAGAATGCAACACGGTAACCATGGAAACAGAATCTCACAGTTCCACCTATTTCTGTAAGACGAAATGCAATTCTAAATAATACATTAATGTGAAGGTTTCCAGACGGTTATAAGGTTATCACTGAACCAAATTAAGCTGTAAAATTCATCAAAACATACAGTATAATACGCTTAAGGGGGTCAAGGGGCACTCTAGAATGTTTTCACGCAATTTTCACTCGTGAGTGTGGTACAAAAGGTATTTTTCACCCGACTATAAAGGGTCTCCGAAAACCACATTTAAATGCCCTTAAATTAACAGTGTCTGTGATATTCCCAGAAAACTAACTTCGCCCTGATATACCTATGAATGAATGACAAACCCCTAACCACTGGACCAGTAGCTGAATTGATAAAGTCTGATAATTCATACCAAGGATAAATCAGTCATAACATTCATGATTCAGATTTTGCTAAGTGTACTCTTCACAACTAGAATATTCGCGGGCGAAGCCGTGACGGGTAATGCTCGTTTTTAGCCTATTTTCAATTTTGAAAAAAAAAAAAAAACAGCTTATGAGATCACCTTTTGTCCCTGTGTCTATGTGTGCGTGTGTGTGTGTGTGTGTGAGGTGTATGTGTGTGTCCCCTTAATAACTTTTAAACGGCTGGAGCGATTTCAATAAAACTCGGTAAGTTCATAGCACTATTCCGGGCGACCCCGACCTTGCCCTTGAAATTTTGTTACCTATCACCAATCAACATGGCGGCTGTGCGAAAAATTTCACCAGCATTCAATACCTTCGAAACTATTCCCGATATCACCCGGGAATTTTTTACGGTGATAAAGGGAACTACTAGAAGTTCACCTATGTGACTTTTGAAAAACTGATAACTACAAAACCAACATGGCGGCCACGCGAATTTGCGACATTTAAATAGACGTTTCTCGCGATTTAACCAACCAAACGCAATAAAACTTGGTACAGTATATGTTTATACACATTGTAATGCACCGACATCTAACTTCGTTGAATTGTTTACATAGCCACAAGATGGCGGATGTCCGAAATATTTCACCGGCATTCAATATCTCTGATACTATTTGCGGTATCACCCTGAAATTTTGTACGGAGATAAAGGGCACTACTGGAAGTTCATCTGTAAGACTTTCAAAAACCGGTTAACTACAAAAGGAACATGGTGGCCAAGCGAATTTGAAAATTTTAAATAGACCTTTCTCGCGAATTAATGTTCCAAACACAATGAAATCTGGTACAGGAAATGTTTATACACATTGTAATGCACTGGTATCTAATTTAGTTCAATTGTTTACATAACCTCAACATGGCGGCTGTGCGAATTTTAAAATTAAGTTTTTATTTCTTGTGTCGTAATCATGTATCGAAGTGAAAGTTTGAATAATGAACCTACGCAATAATTTTCGTTTAATGGTACATGCCTTTATGGCCTATACATTTAACAAATCCAACATTGCGACCATCCGAAATATTTAGACGGCTCTGAATATCTACGAATCTATTATAGCAATCAAACTGATTTTTTTATGTTCATAGGGGCTATGAACTATAGTTCACCTATAGGATTTTAAATAACCTGGTGATCACAAATCCAACATGGCGGTGACTTGAAGAATAAATATTCACATGAACGTTTCTCGCAATTTAACCATCCGAGTGCAGTGAAACTTGAAACAGTAAATCCTTATACGAATGTTAATCCACTGGCATCTAATTTATTTCAATTGTTTCCATAACCACAAGATGGCAGCTGTTCGAAATTTTAAAATCTCGTTTTTACTTCTTGTGTCCTAATCATGCGATTGTAGTTTGAATGCAACACGTACACAATAATCTTCATGTAACAGTACATAACTCTAGGACCTACAGATATAAAATCCAACATGGCGACCATCCGAAATATTTAGTCGCTTCTCAATATCTACGAATGCATTACAGCAATCAAACTGATATTTTGTATGTTGATAGTGGCAGTTAACATAAGTAGGATATATGAAAATAGGCTGTATAGTTCTTCACGGAACTACTTGTTTCTTATTCTGCGAGGGATGAGGGTATTTATTTTCTACCTGTCTTTTATTTACCTTATTCTTCTAGTTTATAAATCAGCAGCTTTAGTTATAGTATCTCTTTCATAGCCGAGGTCGTTGCGGCATGATTGTTCACAGTCACTCACATCCGGGAGGCGAGGAGGTTCGAATCCCCCCGCCGGCAACCTTGAAGATGGTCTTCTGTGGTTTCCCATCTTCCTTCCAGGCAAATGCCGGGGTTGGTCCCTAACTATAGGCCACAGCCGCTACCTTCCAACTCCTCGACCCTCCCATCCAACATTCCTCCCCAACGGTACTTGTAGCTCACCCATTGGGTGTCCGTCTCGAAGCAGCTACAAAATTGGCGAGCCGAACATGTCCTCGGACACTCCCGGCACCAAAAGCCATACGCAAAAAAAATAATTTTCACGATCACCAAAATTATTAGGCCTCTTAAAACAACAATCATCATCATCATCATCTCTACATAGAAGGCCTATAAAACAAGGTCCCCGATTATCGGATGTGACGGGTAATATCGAGAACCACTGGATGGATTTTGATGCGGTCTGTAAAGTATTTCTCAAGAAAGGATTTTGTAGAAAGATATTCATTTATGACCAAAGTAAGGCGACAGTGACGATTTCACTGAATCAAGTTGAAAGAAAAACCTGCTGTTCGTGCGACTTTAAAGCTTACGCTGGGTAAACCGTTAAAGATAACTTATCTAGGCTATACCTATATTCTATGTGTGTAAGAATTGTTCAGCATGAATAGTTCTACATAAAAGTCCCCGACAGTGAAGCTCTATCTTTAATATATCGCCCAATATGAGTGCTTTAATGTTTCCATTGCTTCCAACAATCTCCATTCAGTGGAAATTTAAATTGCTAGCTTCGGAGAGAGTTTACAAGCTAGCGAGAGAGCCTATCACCCCACCTTCGGCCAGCATCAAACTGTCAAGCAGCCGGTTCGAGTTAAGACTTCAGAGAAGAGTATATGTGTTTGTAGTTTCGCTGTTCACCTCGACTTTTCTGAATTGCGCCTAAGATCTGCCGTCCGTGCGCCTTTTAACCTTACGCTGGCTAAACCGTTAAGGATACCGGTCGAAGCCGGGGTGGGTTGCTAGTCATCTTATAAAACATTTTGAAAAGCATCCAGGTTACCGGCCCCTAAGTGGATTGATTTTTTATTTTTAGCGTATGGCTGTTAATGCCGGGAGTGTCCGAGGACATGTTTGGCTCGCCAGTTTTGTAGCTGCTTCGAATTGGATTGATAATGAACAAGTACTGTAGTTCCGTGAAGAACTATACAGCCTATTTTCATATATCCTACTCATGTTAATTCCCTCTATCAACATACAAAATTTCAGATTGAAGGTTGTGTTAGATTCGTAGATAGTGAGAACCGTCTAAATATTTCAGATGGTCGCTAGGTTGGATTTTTATTTATGTACTATTACATTAACATTATTATGTACGTGTAGCATTCAAACTTCAATCGCATGATTAGAACACAAGAAGTAAAAACGAGATTTTAAAATTTCGCACAGCTGCCATCTTGTGATTATGCAAACAATTGAAATAAATTAGATGCCAGTGGATTAACATTTGTATAAGCATTTAACTTGCAACGTTTCATTGCACTCGGATAGTTAATTCGCGAGAAACGTCCATTTAAATAGTTATACTTCGCGTCGCCGCCATGTTGGATTTGTGCTCACCAGGTTACTTAAAATCCTATAGGTGAACATATGTCCATAGCCTCTATGAACAAAAAGAAATCAGTTTGATTGCTGTAAAAGATTCATAGATATTGAGAACCGTCTAAATATTTCGGATGCTCGCCATTTTGGATTGTTATATGTATAGGCCATAGAGTTATGTACCATTCAAGGACAATTATTGCCTAGGTTCATTATTCAAACTTTCACTTCGATCGCATGATTACGACACAAGAAATAAAAACTTAATTTTAAAATTTCGCACAGCCACCATCTTGAGTTTATGTAAACAATTGAACTAAATTAGGTGCCAGTGCATTACAATATGTATACTCATTTACTGGACCACATTTCACTGCGTTCAGAGAGTTAAATCACGAGAAAAGTCTATTAAAATGTTTCAACTTCGCTTGGCCGCCATGTTCGTTTTGTGCTCCACAGATTTATGAAAGTATCCTTTATCTCCGTACAAAATGTCAGGGGGATGTCTGTAATAGTTTCGGAGATATAGAATATCAGTGAAATATTTCGCACGGCCGCCATTTTGAGGTTATGTAAACAATTGAATTAAAAACGATGCCAGTGCCATACAATGTGTATAAACATTTGCTGTACCAAGTTTCATTACGTTTGGATGGTTAAATCGCGAGAAAAGTCTATCTAAAATTCTCAATTTCACTTGGCCGCCATGTTGGTTTTGTAGCCAACAGATCTTTGAATGTCTCATAGGGGAACTTCCAGTAGTGCCTTTTATCACCGTACACAATTTCAGGGCGATATCTGTAATAGTTTCGGAGATACTGAATGCTGGTGAAATATTTCGCACAGCTGCCATGTTGGATTGGTGAGACACAATAAAATTTGAAGGGCACGGTCGGGGTCGGACAGAATGGTGCTATGATCCTACTGAGTTTCATTGTAATCGCTCCAGCCGTTTAGAAGTCATTAGTGACACACACACAAACCATCACACACGCACACACACACGGACAAAAGGTGATCTCATAAGCCTAGCCTAAAAATTATGAAATGTGAAACTAGAGCAAAAACTAACTTAAGGACTGTAAGAAGAAAGTGACTAAAAAGAAGGGAAGACAGGGAAGAAAAGTTCTTTTTTTCCCGCAAGGTGTGAGATGTGTAGATCTCTTTGGCTGTCAATAATGCGATTCGAACCTCCGGTCTCAGGATTTGGTGCAGCCCTTCCATCTCAGTCGTGGTGCACAACATAACGCCCATGGCTACGTCGATGAGGGATATCACAGATGGTATTTCTCCCGGATTTATCTCTGCCGTTTCACTCAAAACACAGCAGGCAGCTTATCCATTCTGTCGTTGTATATTTTAATTAACTCCGTAATTTTTCATGTGGGCTTCAACTAATTAGAAATTTTAAACGGCCCCGAGCTGCGCTGATGGTGAAATTATAAATCTCTCTTTATATTTACATTGAAACCAACCCTGCGATATATAAACGAGTCTTGCAATTAAATGAAATAAGATATTTCCCGAGAGGTTCGACACTGTAGTTATTATTGCTCGGGAAACTACGAGATAAAGAAAGACAGGTTTTGGAAATAATGTTACCTTCAGTTTGTTTTATTAATGCAGCCTATGGCCATTTATTTTTAATTTTCGGGACGGGTCAGGGAGGGGAGTTTGGAAGAAAATCGACCGTGGACCAGTTGAAAGGAACACTCCCGGCATTTGCTTGGTGGTTAAAATGGGAAAACATGAGAACCATTATAAGGGTGGAGATTCGAACCCAGTGAGGCACGAGGTAGAGCGTTAGCACTCTCGGTCACTATGGCCTGTTCGTTCTACGCCATCCATTTTGTTTGGAACCTGACTGTACCTTGAGCAGAACCGGCCTCATCTCTCTACTATTTCTTTTAGTCCTAGGGTTATAGAACTTTTTTTAGGGAGTAAAGCGGGGAATGACCATTGTTTAAACTCAAACATACACATTTTTGTGATTAATAGTTTTGAAAACACAGCCTACGTTCCAAATGGAACATTTTTAGAAAAAATCAAAAAAATATCATGTTTTGTTCTAACGATAAACGGTATTGGGACCTTTCGTTTATGCCTATATGACATTCCTCAGTGAGCAAAGTTGGAAACCAGAGCATAAGCCTGTGATGTGGTACCATTATCAAGATCCAGCTTCGTCTTACAAGAAGTGCACCTCGTATTAAGCGGCATGCATTCGTGGCTACCACCTTGGAGATCCAGTTTAGATTTCCGGCTCTCCCAAGGAAGTTGATTTTGATCTGAGGGTTGGAATGGGATCCACTCAGCCTTGTGAGCTAAAACTGAGAATAGGTGGGTTAGATTGCCACCTCAACCGTCCGGCAAGTGTTTTTTCGTGTTTTTCCACTTCTATTATAAGCAAATACCTGGGGTTCCTAACTTAAGGCCACGGCCGCCTCATTCCAAATCCTTACTTGAATTACAAATAAACACATTACTACGAACACCTCAATAATACAGGTTACACTAGACGACAATTTTTACCTTTTTCTTGCAGTTTTGGTGGAGTAGTTGGTAGCATGCTGAACTGCTGTGCCCAAGATCGCAGGTTCAAACCCGGCCGAAGTCGTCGGAATTTTTAAGAGCCTTAAAATCCTTCTGTATGCCTTTCTCCGGAGGGGAAGTAAATCCGGTGGTCCCATATCATAGATTTATGACATGTAAAAGATCCTTCCACTAACCAAACTTGTGTGAAGCTAAATTTCTAGGTTTTATTTCGTTGGAAAGCTCTATCATAGTACCAACGTTCACCACTAGGTATCATTGACATCTGTTAGCGAACGTTGGAACTACTTGAAATTGAACGGAACTTGTAGCTGACCCTACGGGTGTCCACTAGAAGCAGCTACAGCCTCTGGCGAGCCGAACATGTCCTCGGGCACTCCCGGCATTAAAAGCCATACGCTAAATAAATAAATAAATAAATAAATAAATAAATAAATAAATCTGTTTTTAATTCAAGTAAGTACTGCAGACATTGCATTTTCAAGTAGTTCATACTTTTGCCGTCAAACGCCACCGCCAACGACTAGTAGTTCAGAACTTGGTTACTAGATGCCACCGCAGTGGGCTCCTGGCAACGAACGTTGGAACCTAAGAGCGTTAGTCAAATTTAACCTATAATTTCGCTTCACACAAGTGTAATTAGGGGAAGGTTCTTTCACAAGCGATAAATCTATGACATGGGACCGCTGGCTTTACTTCCCCTCCGAACGAATGTGATAAATGTTCCGGTATAACTCAACAAATTGCCAGCGTTTCGCCCCGGTGTACCATTGCGCTCTTCAGTTGGTAAAAGTACACCTCACCAAGACGCTGGCTAGCACACATTGGGAAGACCATTGCAAGACGTATTTAATACATGTGTACCCACATCACGAGCAAAGCCAGTGTACTACGGGAGTCAAAGCTCCACTCCAAAGCAATTATAACCTTACCTTAGCATCAATGAAATTACAATTAATATTACTTCGTTTATTTTGATAAATTTGGGGTTTTCAACATATAAGTCATGTTAGGATTCTGTCTGATAACCTGTGTCACTGTAATGGGAGTACTTGTGGGTATATTTGTAATTGGAGGAAGCACTTAATTAAGCGGTGACCATGAGCTTATATAGTTAGTCATTGTAGTTTTAAGGGGCGGAACTTCGAGGTCATCTGCCCCGACCGTGAGCTTAATATAGGTATTATTGCGGCATTATTTGCCTGGATTAGAAGTGGGAAACCACGGAAAAGAACACTTTAAAATGGCCAAGGTGAGAATCGAAACCACTTCTTTTCAATTTTACCCTTCGAGGCAGTCTTCAAATCATAATTAAGTTTCTTCGCAGAGATAGGAATCGAGTCCGGACAGTCAGGGTAACAACCAAAAAGTTTAGCCACTATGTACTTGGCCTCGGATAATACCAAAGCATCGGAAGACAACAAGAGTTGACGATTGGAAGTTGACAGGAAATATTTTGTTGTTGTTGCTCATTTTAGTGGCTGAAAAATCGTTGTCAAATAGTCCTGTTTATTTATATATGTGTGTGTGTGTGGAATTTGTGTGATAACCTGTGTCATTGTGCTGGCTGTACTAGTGTGTGTATTTGTAAATTGGGGATAGGTTGGGAAGGAGGTGGCCGTGGCCTTAAGTTACGACCCCTCTCAGAATTTACCTGGAGTTGAAGTGGGGAAGCCGTGGAAAACGCTTTCCAGGATTGCTGAGGTGGGAATCGAACCCTCCTCTTCTCAGTTTTCACTCACGAGGCTGAGTATACTCCGTTCCAACCCTCACACCAGAATTAAAATCTCTTCGCAGCGCCGGGAATCCAACTCAGACCTCCAAGGCGACAGCCAAGAACGCTACACCCCACGAGGTTGGCGACAGAAAATATGAAAGACTCACCAGGACTCAGATAATATCATCACATCGAAAGAGAACGGCATGAAATATGAATGTAAGTGGAAGCAATGCAAGACTCAGTTACGGGGCCCCATGGTTGCCGATATCGTCCATCAAGTTGTGAACTTCTCCCAGGAATGATTCTCTACATTGAAAGGGAGAAAGAACCTGAATAAGACTTGTAATTAAAAGGAAAAACATTACTCCCGCGGGAAGCTCTCGCTAATTTCAGGAAAGTAGCGCAATTATTACTTCTTAATTAAGTGGTAAAGAAAAGGAGTTTTAAAATAATTCTTCCTGGAGTTCACAAAGGAGTATTTTGAGAGAAACAATTAGGACTAAGTCTATTGCCCTGGTAGTAGCAGAGCAATTAGCGTGTAATGTGGCATCATTAGAGGCCGGATCGTCTGTATGCAGCGTTAACTTGCTCCATTCAACAGTAGTAGCGTTTCATTGAACTGTTCATGAGATCCGATTAACGCAGCTACAACGTTGATTCTCTTCCTGGACGATTTGCAAGTGTTTGCTCGTCTATGTTAGTTCTACCTTCAACCTCAGATTTTAATCAATATGAAGGCCAGAACTTAGGATGATTGTCCGTCATCGAAACATTGCATTGGAGACGAATTCTTGATAGCAAACATTTTGTTGTAAACCCTAGGAATACCACCCTGTTTGTACCTCGAGAAGGTGAGGGTAGGATCCTTCGTGATCACTACTTTAAGTCAAGTTTATAAGAATATATAAAATTTATTAATGAAGGTACGCCAGGAAATGTTCACCACAGTGCCTACATGCGTCTGCGAGAGCTATCATCAGCACGCTTTCTGAAAACTTTGGTGGTACAATGTTGGTTGGTTTATCTTAGGGGCTATGATAACGCGGTCATTTAGTCCCGTTTACTTTAGGTGTGTTTAGAAACTGTTTGATAACCGGTGTTAATTGTGATGGCTGAATTATTGTGTGTCATCTGTAATGCAGGTAAGGACGGCAGACGATCAATTTCAAGTAGTTTCTACTTTTGCTACCAAATGCTACCGTCAACGACACCTAGCTGTGAACGTGGCTACTATATGCCACCGTAACCGGCACCTGGCGATGAACTTTGGAACTTAAAATAGCGTTAATCGAATCTAACTTACAAATTTAGCTTCACACAATTGTAGTTGGTGGAAGGGTCATTTTAAAAATATAAAATTAGAGTGCCATATCCCCTCCAGGGATCCCGAGCCGGAGTTTGCGTGTTGTAGGGTGGTCAGTTCCTTTCCACTCCTACTCCTACCATATCATCCGGCAGATTCCTATTTTGCATCAAGAGGCTGGGAAACCCCGTATCAAACCTTTAAATTCTTAGTTGAGCCGGGGATGGAACCCGGTACCTAGGTGGTGACAGCCAGCAATGCTAGCCACTGCGCCACGAGGTCGTTATAGCGTTAAAAATCCTTCAGTATGCCTTCCTTCTGAGGGGAAGTAAAGCCGAAGGGCCCATGTCATAGATTTATGGCATGTAAAATGCCTTCTACTAACTAAACTTGTGTGAAGCAAGATTTATAGGTTAGGTTTGATTAATGCTCTTAAGTTCCAGTGTTCGTCACCAGGCACTGGTGACCATTAGCTTATATTTAGCTTACCTTTTTATTAAATACATTTAGGTGTTTGATGCGCAAAAGTGCTTGAGACATTAAGGAGTAGTTTAAATCTACTAGGTGTAATGAAGGTATTTTTTACATGATTTACTCTATCACTGTAATCCTTTAATCAGGCACTTCATTTGAGAATGGCATCTAGTAGTAACCAAGTTCACAGCTAGGTGTCGTGGACGGTAGCATTTGGTAGCGAATGTAGGAACTACTTGAAACTATCTTCTGCAGTCCTAACTTGAATTGAAAACAGATAACACACACTAATACAGTCATCACAATTTACACCGGTTATCAGAATCTACACACACCCAAAGTACACGTGGCTACATGACCACGTTGTCGCAGGCCCTAAACTAAGGAACCAACCAACCAAAAGTTAAAGGAACTAGGATACGTCTGCTAATTAGAAAGCAAAATAACCAGTGATGAACGAAGCAAAGAGAATATAAAAAGTAGGTTAGTTGAGGCAAAGAAAGCATTTCTACAGAAAAGAAGTCTGTTGACATCAAGTATAGATTTCGATATTAGGAAGACATTTTTAAGTCTTTTTCAGTAGGGTGGCGCTTTATGGAAGTGAATATTGGACCGTTGGTGTAGCAGAACAGAGGAGAATATTTTTAAGCATTTGAAATGTGGTGCTACAGGAGGACGATAAAAATCAGATGGGTAGATAGAGTAACAAATTGAAGAGGTATTAAGACGAGTGGAAGAGGAGAGATATTTCTGGCGATTGCTAATGAAGAGAAGAGATAGGTTGGTAGGACACTTATTGAGATACCCAGGAATAGCAAACTTAGTTATGGAAGTAGGGTCGAGGACAAGAATTGTGGGGTTAGACCAAGGTTAGAATATGTTAGATTGCCTCGGATGTAGATTGTGGTAGCTATGTAGAGATGAAACGATTAGCTCAGGACAGGGAGGCATTGAAATCTGCATCAATCCAGTCAAAGGACTGAAAACTCAAACACACACAAACACAAAGGAGCAGATTGGCGATAATTAATCTGTCACAGTAGCAAAGCCGCATTTCCCCATGTGCTGGCTTTGACATCTGGCAGCGTTCTTCTTATACAATACAGACACAAGGAGATCAACAAGAATACATTTTACCCAACATTAGTAATGCTTACCCGAAATCTGAACAATTTAATAATTTATTAAACACAATGTGTACATTAATATACAATAAATAGTTTACATAATTACTTCTGTTTTTCACCAGTCTTTCGTTAGCGTGTTTAGCGGCTGGGTTCTGTTTCCACATTTCAGCAAGTGATACTTGGGGCATAGTTTGTTGCATAATTCACATACGCAGTCGTTCTCCGGTTCGAGGTATGTTTTGTTCCGACATATCTTCCCATGGAACCAGTGGACGGAGAATCTTGTGTACAGATGGCGAAGCTCATAGATCGTTCCCTTCCAGGCTTCTGTTTTCATCGCTTCTGTGTCCATGATTTGCTCCGGGATCTCGTTGGTTTCGTTCTGTCTTTCCTTGATGACTGTTTTGTATGCGTGTGTTTCCGGTAATCCGAAGCAGAGTTTTATATCCTGTTTGAAGAAGACTCTCGTGCTATTGTATACGCATAGCTGTTCCTTGTGAATTTAGAGATCGAGAGGGCTCGTTTTAGGTATCTGGCTTTAATGATTTCTATTTTCCTAAGGTTGTTTGCCGTCAGTTAGGGCCATGTTATTTGTATTCCGTACGTTGCAGTCGGAGCAACTTTCAGTTTGAACAGCGCGATCGCGGTTGACAGGGATAGCTTCTGGAGCTTAGGGAAGTCGTAATTTGCTTTCGTTGCAGCCGTCACTCTCTCTCGTGTATGCAGAGAGAAGGTGGTTCCAGTTGTTTGTAGAGTAACACCTAGGTATTTGAAGCTGGGTACAATCTGAACAATTAGATTTACGCAAGATCAGAATAATTGGTTAGCCACTATCGCAATGAATTTGTAGGTTTATTTTGAACCACACTGCGCAGGTTCCAAGATTCGGCAGGGACATTGCAATACCAATTTAAATCATGGATACCTTGGCTATTAGAAGTGGCTGTCATAAAAGTGAAGCACCCGCCTCTGCCCTCTTGGTCGAATGAGCAGTCGAGAGTTTGTATATTAAATCAGTGAGGGCATGACCAGCAGCACGGCACTCACGCTCTCAAGGAAGTGAGATTGAATTTAATATTAGTCAGCGGGGGGCTCACGTTAAACTTTCATACATACATAAAGAAAAATGTCCTTCTAAATCCACCGACTTTAAAAGAAGATATTTCCTTGGACTCTGAGGAAACTTAGACTGTCAAAGAAATTCTGCTTCCTAGGAAACCAACACTTTTATTGACTTCTTTTCTACGATCTTTTTTGTAACTGCTCTTTGAGACAGGGATCATGTGAACAGCAATAATACGGAGAGATCCTTCAATAAAGAACTGAACCTCGTCATGGCTGAGTGAGTGACAGGCGAGTTACGGCCAGATGACCAGTATCTACCGATTACACAGCAGGGGGTTGGGAAGCACCGGATTCTGTCATAGCATTGATTGCATACGGACCTTACTTGAGAGAGTTGAGACTTGTGGTGAAGTACTGTTGCCGATCTCGTGTCCCGTGCACATGGTTAGGTATAGAACGAATTTTCCTAGTGGAGACATACCTTTTCAAGAAGAAGTCTTACTGTAAATGTGTTTATAAGTTTCAGCGTCGTGCTATTTTTGCTTATGGGGGAACCTCAAACAAAAGGTATACAGAAACAATCCGCGTATTCTGGAGGCTCTCAAGAACGAAATAACAGCACTGATACGAAATATCAGTGAAGATCGATTACAGTATAGCGAGTGTACCAAAACTTCCTCGGTTGGTGCAACATGTATTTAGAAAATGAAGGACAGCATTTCCAGCAACTACTCGGAAATTCATGAGTTAAAATGTGTAAATATGTTAAGCTAATTGGGCGCTACGCTGCTGCTATCGCTTTGTTCAACACGCTGCAATGCAGTGTGGCCAAGCCGCCTCACGGCGTCATCGAAGTTCCGTTCTTATAGTTCACTGTAGTTAACTTATAGTGGAGGCACCAAATTCCTTGCTTCTTCTCTCGGGTATTTAAATGGCAATTAAATAATTAAACAAACAAGATAGTTTAGCCGTTCACGTTAAGTTGTAAGCATGACCTCCGTGGAGAGCTCGGAGTCTTTTAATCTTCAAATCCCGGCTCTGAAAGTGGCTACCCTCAATGTGGTATGTAGTAGCATTTTTCCATACTACACTTTCTCCGGGCAAATGTTGGGTTGATGCCTTATATCAATCCCTGGGCATCTGCACCTGTCCTCGAACCTACAGGCGCACAAATCCTACTTCGTGGCTTAGCTGAGCACGTTGTCACTCACCATGACTATGATAGGGAGTTGCAGCTAGTCCGGCGCTCGGAGGTTCGATTCCCGGAGCTGACAGTGGCATTTTACCCTAACAAATAGTTACACAAAATACTACATTTCCAGTATATGGCAGCACCTGTCAGTAAGCAACTTAAAGGACGTGGAAAAGGTTAAGGCAAGCTTTCTTAAGAGAGCTCTTTGTCTATCAAATGAGGGATGCGTGTATGTCTTGTGTAGGAAGGACAATTACTTTAACTATGTTCTGCACAGAGTGATTGAGAAATAATCTTGCACATTGTGAGTTTTAAAAGTAAGAAAGAAAGAAAGAAAGAAAACAGAAAGAATGAATCCGCGCAGCTGGCCCGATCGAGAGACTTGAAGTTAAGGAAAGAAAGATCATTAGGGTAATTCCTGGTGCTATGTTCAAAGATGGAGGTTACAAGCTTTACAGTAATTCAGAAATATACTCCCACACTGAAAAGATCTCAAGTGTAATCCGGATACGGAGAATAACATTCTATGTCCACCTCCTCAGAATGCCAGTCAGTAGATTCTCCAACCGTCTATTATCATACTTCCGAAGTTTAAAGGTGATGTCTCTTTAATTGGTGGAAGTGGATAAGGACTTGTTAAAGCTTGAAATTTCTAAATCAGATATCTTGCTCAGAACCCCATTGAAACTAAAACACCGTCAGTTTTATGAAGAGGAAGTAAACCCCAGCAAGAGATATGTTCAATCGGATGAATGGATGAAATCTTATTCCGAAAGGATGAAGGCGTGGTGGACTAACAAAAAGAAAAACTGTTGAGATCTCTCGATCCCTTGTGGCCACAAAGATAAAAAAAAAAGGAAGATTTGTGTATATTCTTTCCAAATTATCAATTGAGATTTGTTATCTGCATTCTACAGTAAAGCAAGAAACCGCTGTGTCGCCTGCCGAGGTGTAATGTATTTGGGGGTGAAATGAAACTACGGAAGCCACACAATACCTCGGTTCTGCGGTGAACTATTGGACCAATGGAAACAATGGCTGCCTGTCAATTCATAGCGAGGATACGAGTGAATCTGAAACTCAAATCCAGATTGCAATTGAGCGAATGTTTGGAGCGAAGTGACATCCTTTTGTATCAGCCACACAATCATTGCCCTCGGTATGCTCGGGAAACTTTACATTACATTTATATACAGAGTGTAATTGATATAGGTGTCGTCCGTTACACTGGTGACAGAAGAGACTAGTCTAAGCTTCCTAGGGGCAGATGAGCTCGTAGTTTCACCCCCTTACAACAACAATAACTAAGCTTCCTAGGTAAAAGAATATGTCACCTATCTTTAAATTGAAAATTAAGCATTAAAAAGTTAATGTTTGTAGGTTTTACAGAAACTGTTCAAGCAGAAGGTGCAATCCAAGTCTGGGGGACTTGGGGCTGGACGAGGTAGTTTGAGGCGTGGCTACGGCAGTGCGAGAGTTGTTGCGTAATCGGAGCATTGACCTTCCTCTTGAGGAGGGGGAGGGTATCAGCTGATATGAGGATAGCTGTACTCTTCTTATAAAACACCTATGTAAGCAAATTGTGTTGTTGTTGTTGGAACCTTACATAATGGCTTGGGATATTAAGACCAGTAGTGTTGTGTAGCCTACTTTGTAAGTGTGGAAGTCTTTTATTGATGTTGATGTCAAGGATAAAATAATTTTGATAATCAGCCCTGGTGTGTAGTTGGCTTCCGGCACGTGAAAGAAATACAGTGGGACAAAATTCCGACATCCTGTCGTCTGTTCATAACTAGCATTTAAGACGGACGTAAAATACTTGATAAGGTCTCGTTTGAGAGGCTTGGCGATTGTGGTCATAAGCCCCATGTAGTTTGGGGGTGTGTTGAATTTGTCTGACAACCTGTGTTTCTGTGGTTTCCGTAGTATTGTGGGTATTTGTAATTCAGGTGAGGATTGGGCAGAAGGCGGCCGTGGCCGAAGGTTAGGAACCATCCAGGCATTCGCTTGGGGTAGAAGTGGGATACCATAGAAAACTACTTCCAAGATTTAATACTAGTACGGTGCCACATGTACATAATAATAATAAAAATAATAATAATAATAATAATAATAATAATAATAATAATAATTTAATGATAGCGAGGCTGTGTAGCTCAGGTAGTCGAGTGCTATCCTTCATGAAGGTAAGCATATGCGACAACTTTATGCCAATGGATTTAATGGCACTTAGGCCTACAAGAAATTCTTTGAACAAAAATTTGTGGCAACTCGACTTCCCCGTAAAAAATACAAATAGTGTTTCTAAAAATCTATTATTAGACGATTATTATTATTATTATTAGAGTTGTTGTACTGTCTTCGTACAAAGTTTGACCAAAGGTTCCTTTCATTAATTTACCAAATCTTTATGATTTCAATTTTCTAATATTTGCAGTCTACTATACCTTAGACCAATAAGTTATGTCATAGGCCATAAGGCTGGCTGAATCCTTCCCTGGTATTTTTCCTTGAAGAATACACTGCAAGAAATGGTTCTTGTCGGTATACATCATGTGGTGATCTAGGTATTGAATTTTCCTTATTTTCACTATGGTTAACACTTACATATACACCCTCTATCCGAAAAGTTCGGTGAATGGGTCTATATTACGAACGGATTGTTGGCTTCCCTGAAACAGCCGTTACTATCCTTCGAAGTAATCCCCGTGGATGGTTATGCACTTCTGAGAACGGCTGTACAAGTCCTGGCATAGTCTTCCTGAGAGATAGCCTTCAGTTGGGTCGTCACATTACGTTGGATGTTCGAAATGTCCGAAAGCCCTTCAGGGCTTTTCAGCGACCCTGGACCCCGATACTCCATACTTGGACGCTTGCTTTCGAGGTCGTACCTCAGGCACCAGGTCTCGTCACCCGTGACGATGGTTTTCAGGACCATTCCATTCCACGGAACATTCACCCTTCTCACTGCCTCCCTCCAAACAGGTGTGCACGTTAGGTTGCATAAATACACCCTTCTCACTGCCGCCCATCTATCTGGTATGCAAGGCAGGTTGCATAAATTCAAGCTTCTCTCTTGCTTTCAATTTAGAGTTTTGACGCCACAAACTGAAGGCTATTCCTAAAGAAGACTATGCCAGGAGTTTCCAGGACTTGTTCAGTAGTTCTCAGAACTACATAACCATCCACGGGGATTACTTCTAAGGATAGTAACGGCTGTTTCAGGTAAGCCAACAATCCGTTTGTAATAAAGCTCATTCACCGAACTTTACAGACAGAGGGTGTATAACGTATTTGAAGAATTGACCATAAATATAGTTCAAATTGGGATATTATTAGTAAGTTTTTTATAGAAGCACTTGACATTTCAACCTGAGGTTAACATATATTGAACATTTTTACTGTAATGCTCGTTTTTTCCTGGATTAAATGTTTATAGCAACATAACCATAAGGATATTTACTCTCACATGAACAGACGATCATATTAACCTCAAAATTTCTATGCATGACTGTATAATAGCGGCTTCGGTGGCATCGTTGGTAGCATGCTGATCTGCTGTGGCCAGGATAGTGGGGTCAAACCCGTCCAAAGTCGTCGGATTTTTTAAGAGCGTTAAAAATCCTTCAATAAGCCTTCCTTCGGAGGGGAAGTAAAGCTGGCGGTCCCATGTCATAGATGTAGGGCGTGAAACCTTTCACAGACTAAACTTGTGTAAAGCTAAATTGTTAGGTTAGATTTCGTCGGAATGATTTATCAAAGTTCCAACGTTCACCACTAGGTATCATTGATATCTGGTGGCGAACGTTGGAATTACTTGAAATTGAACAGAACTTGTAGCTCACCCTAAGGGTGCCCGCTGGAAGCAGCTCCAGCCTCTGGCGAGCCGAACATGTCCTTGGACACTCCCAGCACTAAAAGCCATACGATAAATAAATACACACACCCAAAATACACGGGGCTACCTGACCGCGTTGTCGCAGCCCCTAAATTGAGGAACCAACCAACTGACTTTACAATATCCACATCTTCAACTTCAAGCGGATTTTTTCAAGAATTTGGTCTATCACCTTTAATATAAATAGTATTGTACTTGTAGCAGATCTGATTGTTTAGAATTTTAATGCAATTATAGCTTATAGACAACTATTATATGAGGCGTTCAGATGCAAAAGTGACATTATCCAATTTTTGTGAAATTAAAGATATTGATACTGCTATCTTGTGGAATTAAATATTCATCTTTTAGTAGTAGCATTTTACGTCAAAACGGACATTATCCTGGTTAAGTTACACATTGAATATTGCGTCTTTCTGCATAAGGGACATTATCCATGCAGCAGTGAACCAAGATGACACTACGTGCGAAGCTACGGAAGATGCTCCTCTTCTAAATATTTGAAAGTGTCTGTTAGATGCTGCATTCAGTTTTCAAATGCAAATTTTTAATTGCTATAATAAAAGTTATTTTTGAAATGCATATTATCCAATCCATCATTTCCAATCAAAAGGTACATTATCCATTTTATAATACTTCTTTTGTTAACTTCTTATGATTTTTGTAACTGGAAATTGCAGACTTAAACTTTGTCATCAAATGTTAATGAGTTATTGAACAGAAATCAAAAATTTCATAACTATATGAGTAATTTTACGTTATTTTCAGTCCCTGTATATTTAAAAAAAAGTGGGCAATGTCCTTTTTGCATCATTCCCAATGAAAAGGGACATTATCCATTTTATAATACAGTTTTGTTAACTTCTAATGATTTCTGTAACTGAAAATTGCCGGCTTAACCTTTGTCATGAATTGTTAATGAGTTAGTGAACAGAAATCAAGAATTGCACGACTACTGTATGTGAGCGACTAAAGTTTTTCCCCTTGCCTGTATTTTTTTTTTAAGTGGATAATGTCCCATTCGCATATGAACGCCTCATATTTAGATATATTTTAGATAACAACCTTTGTTTAGAAAAAATTAAGTGAGCGACTTGCTACTGAACTTGGTTTATCTGAGGTCTGATCTGCTGAGGAAGGTCGTAATGTGGTCGAAACTGATACTAATCTAATTAAAAGTACGTTTATTGATTCAAGGTTTTAATTCTCATAATATGTTATAATTTGTCAATAAGGAATTGGGAAAAGCCTCCGTGGCTTAGGCGGCAGCACGCCGGCCTCTCACCGCTGGATCCGTGGTTCAAATCCCGGTCACTCCATGTGAGATCTGTGCTGGACAAAACGGAGGCAGACAGGTTTTTCTCCGGGTACTCCGGTTTTCCCTGTCAAAATTTCATTCCAGCAACACTCTCCACTATCATTTCATTTCATCTGTCATTCATTTAATCATTGCCCCAGAGGAGTGCGTCAGGCCTCGGCAGCCGGCACAGTTCATATCCTCGCCGCTAGATGGGGGCTTCATTCATTCCATTCCTGACCCGGTCGGAGACTGGAAGCAGGCTGTGGATTTTCATTTTCAAGGAATTGGGCAGACATGGTTTTATTCATGTCTTTTCTTATATTGAATAAATAAAGCGTTTAATTGAATTAAACTGGCCGCGTGGCGAAGCGGTAATGTTGTCGCGTGCTGTTACGAATGATCCTGTGCATTCAGTTGGAATTTGAGGGTGCGAAAATACAAAGGAGCCGTGTTAGTAGATTTACTGGCACGGTAAAGATCCTCTTCCAGGCACCATTCCCGCACTCTGGCGTCTCTATAAGCCTCAGTAGTTAAAAGTGATGTAAAACCAATAGCATTATTATTATTATTATTATTATTATTATTATTATTATTATTATTATTATTATTATTATTCTTTCTTTGATTCGGCCAACTAGGGACCACGTCAGTTCAACTGTCTCTTCTTCCGAGCTTTAACTACCGCCCAGTGTTCCAGCATTCGTCTCCGGTGTTGTTATTTTCTCTCTTGGGGCCACACCTTCCCTGTCTTCAGCTTCGGCTTTTCCTGGAAACCTTTGTGCGTACGTAGTTTTTCCTGAAGTGGAACACGCTCCTGGATATCTTTAGGGGAAATTTCCATTTCACGTAGACCTTTGTCAACTTCCGTGAACCATGCCCCTTTGGTTTTCTTATCCTGAAAGTACGTCAATATCCGTTTTGATATCCTGCCTGGGCTCATTCGTGTCACGTGGCTATAAAAGGCAATCCTCCTTTTTCGAATCGTGTCACTGATCTTCTCCACGTGCTTGTACAATTCGTGGTTGTGGCGCCTTCTGTACTCGCTGTTTTCTTTGATAGGACCCAGGATTTTCCTCAAAATCTTCCTTTCTTTCGGCTCTAGTTTTTCCATTAGACCTTTCTTGTTCATTATTATTATTATTATTATTATTATTATTATTATTATTATAAATAAAAATACCTAGGAATTACCCTTGATGAACACTTTAAAATGAACACACACACAGTAAACATAATAAAAATCTAAGAGCAAACCTCTACACCTTTTACAATCTCCGATTTTATGTAGATAAGAAAACTTACAAGACCATTTATAGTGCTCTGATTGAAAGCAAATTAAGATGTGCTATAGCAGCTTGGGGAAATCAAACCACAACGTAAATTAATAATCTTCAAGATAGCCAAAACAGGTTCTTTAAATATTTCACTGATATCCCTTATTTTAATATAAAAAGCTGTTTCAAATTACCGTACTGAATCTCTACTACCATGATCCAAGATTCAGGCATAAGGTTTCTCACAACATACAAACAAGAGCCATAACTAGTACTAAATATGTAAAACATTTATGTATAAATAGCTATGGTTTCAAGAGACTAAATTATATTATACCATCACTAGCATGAACTACCACCTGGATTGACGAACATTAACAGCAAACAACTAGCTATAAGTCGCATAAAAAAAATATCACCTAACTAAACATTAACTCATAACATAAATGTATTAATATAACTATTATGGTATAACTTTTTGTGTCTTTAATTATTTACATTAATATTTTTATCATTACCACCAATATAAGTATCATTATCATTACACAAAAATGCATGCACTCTTGTATTGAAATATACTCGTAATATGTATATATGTTGTAAATAATAATTAATATGTCTCACAGATAATCTGAACTGCCGTCAGATTCGTGAGATATAGCACAATAATGTAACATAATTAGTATTTAATAAATAAATTAATTAAATTAATTTATTATTATTATTACTATTATTATTATTATTATTATTATGCAGCCTACATATAACACATGCTGGTACATTGCAACTTAACTCTACGTGCTTCAGGGAACCAAGTACAGTTACTGAAACAGCACCTTCTACACTGGAATGTCGCTACCCATGAACTTCCGAACGATTCTGGTTGTTGATAGAACTACTGCCTTCTGCATTAGTTAGTACAGCCGAGTATCCAGATCCAGTGCTTTAAGGCCTTGGAGAAAGGTACTTGGGATCACGCCCGTACTTGAGACAATAAAATAATATCGTATGGCCTCGGGTGCCTGGTGCAAGCTTTGTTAATTGACACCCAGAGGGTAGCTTACATGTCGAATTTCGTCGTTCCTTTGAACGCTATGAAAGTCAAAGAGGTTAGATATCTAAACTCGTTGACACTACAGCGCTTTCAAGTTGAGAATGGAGGAACTTCGTGTTGGCGGAAAATCCCGAGATTAATTTTGCCATTGAACACGGCCTACTGAATTCAAATGGGTTCTTTAACATGCCAACAACGCATGACATGAGTATCGTGATTTTTGTCGCCTTCAAAAATCACTTACCCTGGCCAGGGGCGAACCTGCAATCTTGGGGTTGGTAGTCCGACACTATAACCACTCACCCACCGTGGGAAGCTTCTTGAGACAATGATAGGTATGGTTATTACCACCTCCTCTTTTTGCCATTGTCTTTTGATAGGGTCAACCAACTCGCTGTATTTACTGATCATCTCTATGTGTTTTGGTTGGTTGGTTCCTAAGTTTAGGGGCAGCGACAACGCGGTCATGTTACCCCGTGTACTTGGCGTGTGTGTAGAATCTGTCTGATAACCAGTGTTAATTGTGATGACTGTATTAGTGTGAGTTATCTGTTTTTTAATGCAAGTAAGGACTGCAGACTTTTGAATTTTTCAAATAGTTCCTACTTTTGCCGCCAAACGCCACCGTCAACGACTACTAGTTCAGAACTTAGCTACCAGACGCAACCGCAGTCAGCTCTTGGCAACGAACGTAGGAACCTAAGAGCGTTGTTTACATTCTTAACCTATGCAATTTAGCTTCACACAAGTGTAATTAGTGGAAGGTTCTTTAACATCCCATAAATCTATGGCATGGGACCGCCGGCTTTAATTTACCTCCGAAGGATATGTGTTTTGACTGGAGATTCTTGTTGTTAGGAATCGCAACATCAATCAAGGTAGTTTGCTTGATTTTTTTGCTGACAATGACCAGATCCGGCCTGTTGTGTTATATCGATTGATCAGTCAAAATAGTTCGGTCAAAATACAACTTGTATTCCTTGCTTTCAAGAACACACTCTGGCTGATATTGGTGTTACGGAACTTTCTTTCCTTTAAGAAGCTGAAACTTATCAGCCAACTTCTGATATAAGATTATTATTATTATTATTATTATTATTATTATTATTATTATTATTATTATTATTCTTTTTGCGTTTTGCCCATTATAGAGCGCGCTTGAACTTGTTTTTTGGCTTGATGATTTTCGCCTTCCTATCTTCCCAAAATCTCTTCATGAAGTCACTGTGCTGCTTCTTCCGTTCTTCTGTCCACTTGGTTCCAGTCCTGCCACTAGTTTTCACCCTAAACTTGTGCTTTGTTACTGCGGTCCTGAAGACTTTGCGGTTTCTCAGAATATTTTATCCGATGTTCAACTCTTGCAGGTCCTCTCTTGATTCATCCAGCCAGGCTATCCTTGATTTCTGAGAATTTATTACATTGAATAACCTTTTTGTAAGTCTATAATCGTCCATCCTGAAGAGGTGTCCATAAAATGTTAAACGTCTTCTTCGTACAGTGTTGCTGATACTATCTGTGTGACGGTATAGTATTATTATTATTATTATTATTATTATTATTATTATTATTAAAGAGTTGTTTAAAATTACTGTACTGAATCTCTACTACCATGATGCAAGTTACAGGCATAAGGTCTCTCACAACATACAAACAAGAGCCATAATAAGTACTAAATATGTAAAACCTGTATGGATAAATAGCTACGGTTTCAAGAGACTAAATTATATTATACCATCACCACTTAGTGAACTACCACCTGGATTGTCCAACAGGAAACAACTAGCTATACGTCGCATTACAAACTATTACCTAACTAAACATTAACTTATAACATAAACTTATTATTATAACTAAAATAGTGGAACTATTTGTGTTTATAAATATTTACATTAATATTTCTCTCATTATCACCTGACATGTTAAAGCAATATATAAATTATATAAATAGAATAAAAAATTAAAACAATCAAACTAAAAAATTAATAATTATAATTAAAATATATAAATATTAAAAAAATAAAAGATAAAAAACATATATTTTCCATGCACTATTGTATTGAAGTACAATCTGTTATGTTGTAAATAATATTAAATTGTGTCTCACATATAATCTGTACTGGATTTGTCGTCAGATTCGTGAGATATATCACATTAATGCAATATGTATAGTATTTAATAAATAAATCAAATTATTATTACTATTAATAATATAACGTATGTTTAAACGCACGAAGGATAATTGTGTTAGCTGTGATTTGCTACAGTTTACCGTTTATACCACTGAAGCCTAACATTCACAACGAAATATACTATACCAAATTCCGATATTACCATATTCCAATTATACCAGTATTTGAAATGTTATTACAAGTTTGTCGCCAATATTCCAAGCCATTGTTATTGAAAATGAGCATTTTCTTCCATGGTATCGTGAACATTGTAGTCAACATTGAAACAATATACTGATACAGATATTAAACATGTATTGATTCACACACAGCAAAAAGAGGGATAAATATATTGTTGGCTTAATATTTATTACTTTGCAATAACCATTTATTTGTGTGTTCAATAACCAGGTTTGGTGAATTGTGTTGCCTCAGGTAGCCTCGTACATGGACGGGAGCCAACCGAGCTGTATTGAATTATATTGTACCCACTGGGCAGCTGAAAAACTGTGTGGAATTTAATTGCACAAATATCAGGAATTTATCATATACTAATAATAATAATAATAATATTTTCTTTTTGAGGAGGATTTATTAATTTCTTTGTATGACATATATGAAAATTATTTATAAGTTGGCATCAAGGTTAGAAACGTAATGAAGTACCTGTGGTGTCCCTAGGGAGAAGCCGCTGAATTCACCACTGTAAGATGTGTGTGGGCATTCTTGAACTAGGTGCTGAACAGTCTGTCTTTCAGCACCGCACTCGCAACATGATGAAGATCATTTCCTCCACTTGTACAGGAGATCCCCATATACACCGTGATTGGTCCGGGTTCTCTTTAATTTTGACCAGGTCTTTCTAGGCTGAGTGAACCCTGGCCCCTTCTCAGTTATGCTTGGCATTACTGAACTCTCTGGAGGGGCAAACGAATTCCAATCCGAATACCATCTCTCAGTCAGGTTGAATTTGTTGATTGCAAGATTATCCGTTGTGTAGATAGGTGGATGTCTTGAACGTATTCGTTTCACATGTAGATCAGCAATTTCTCCATGGATAGGTAGTTGTTTGTTGGTCTGAATCTTTCTATATTCTCTTCTCAAAATGTTGCATCGCCGCAAATGAGGTGGTGGGATGTGGCTCAGGAAGCCATTGTGTAGGAGTTGACATAATTGTTCCTGTTATCATGCGCATGGTGTTATTCAATTGCACATCTATTAATCTTACATGCGGACTATTTATCCACACCGGAGCACAATATTCAGCAATAGAAAAAACTAAACCTAGAGCTGAGCAACGGAGAGTAATTGCATTGAGGAGGAGAAATGCATTTACGCATATATTGTCGGTCTCCTGACTCGCAGACTACCGACTAAAACTCCCCTCATTACTTATGAATACTAGCCTGGAACCGTTTATCACATTACTTCAGGCTAGAGCCATTTTATCTTTGCCCGTAGGGCACTCTTCCGTAGTGAATTATCTTCAGTTGCGATCCAGATTTGTCTTCTTTGTTCAGAGGACATTTTCAACAAAACTTGCTACCAGCTTCCAAATTTCTTTATTTGGTAGCATCACTCAAACAATATTGTCAAGAGATATCTCTACCTCAATGTACTCTTGAAGAGACTGTCTATTTTGGACCCATCGTCCACTAGAGAAGATGGTGTGATTAGCAATCTAGTCCATTAATACAGTAAAAAGATAGAAAGATCCTACACATCATACATCGCCCAGACTACAAAAATGGCATCTACATCAGAAAATCCAGGCAAGAAATATATTCGAGGATAGAGAAGATCACAGACACAATGCGAAAACGCAGAGTTTGCTTCTAAGGTCATATACGACGGATGATCGACTCCCGAAGGACGAAGCGTATCTCCAGTATATTCGCCTCCAAACCAAAATCTACAATGCCATAGTAATATGTTAACGTCCAGAAAGATCTGAAAGAAATGGGGATACAAGCAGAAGATGCACGAGACCGAAATCTTTATAGAGCAGCCATCAAGACGTTTGGGACTTTCCGGGACGAAAAACGGACAACTGCTGCGAAATGGACAGTAGAACGTCGTGCTAAACACAGTGAGCTCATGAAGACAATGTGGATCAAGAGAAAAATGAACAAATGCCAGAATGTAAAATGAGGCTTATTGTGGTCCCTAGTTGGCCAATTAGTGAAATTGAATGAATGAATGAATAATAATAATAATAATAATAATAATAATAATAACTGCACTCAGAATTATGAGCGCCACATTCTTGGGAAGGATACATCGGACAAATGCCATCAAGGCAATAGATCTAGAGAATCGATCCGGCACATTACGGGGGGATGCCAAACGCCTGCTCCAAAAGAATACTTGGAGCAGCAAAACAACGTAGCCAAAGCAGTCGATCAAGCTTTTGCGTGGCGATACGGTTTTGTTCAGAAGGAGGTCCCAAATTATAAATCCAGACCTGATCAGGTTCTGAACAATGAGAAAGCCAAGATCTTATGGGATTCCACTATAATAACTGATCGTTCTGTAGCAGCCAACAGCCCAGACCTTATGATATTCGATAAGGAAGCACACAAGGCTACCATCGTCCATGTTACTGTTCCACTCGATGAAAATGTACAGAATACGGTGGCTGAGAAAAGGCGCAAATACCAGCCACTCGCCGCTGAGCTCAGTCACATAGACGGCCTAAATGAAGTTTTCGTCATCCCAGTCGTTGTCTCTGTGAATGGTTTAGTTACAAAGGACTGGGAAAATGTAAAGGAGAGCTTTGACTTGACGAGGAACCATATGCAGTTAATGCAAAAACTGCTCTCTTGGTACTGCAAGGTTTTGTCTCTGGCTCTGAACATCTTGAGATCCAGTGCTATCATCAGTGTCTTTGGCTCGCAAGGAGTCCGACGGTGATGCTTTTGTATTTTATTGTGAATGTCATACACCTATAATAATGATAGCAATTGGGTTGGTAATTAATATTCGGTGATCTTCATTCTACAACTTAAACTAACGCACACGACTTGCTTTATCTTTCTTTTCTCTATAACAACTCTCACTCTGAGGTGTTATTGTATTATTTTATTAGAATATAATTAATTTGTCGCCTCCGTAGCGTAGCGGTCAGCAAGGTTAGCTGCCGACCCGGAGATCCTGGGTTCGATTCCCGGCTCTGCCACGAAATTTGAAAAGTGGTACGAGGACTGGAACGGGGTCTACTCAGCCTCGGGTGTTCCAAATGAGTAGAGGGGGTTCGATTCCCACCTCACCCATCCTCGAAGTGGTTTTCCGTGGTTTCCCACTTCGTCTTCGGGCAAATGCCGGGATGGTACCTTCTTCAAGGCCACGGCCGCCTCCTTCCCTCGTCCTTGCCTATCCATCCTGACCATCCACTACCTTCCCTCATGAGGCCCCTGTTCGCTTTGCAGGTGAGGCCGCCTGGGCGAGATGCCAATCACACCTCACCAGTTGTATCCACTCCGATTAGATGTTCCCAGCTCTAGGACACTGCCCGTCGAGGCGGTAGTGGTGAGTTCTCTCGCTGAGTCCGTGGGTTCCACCAACCTGGAGGGTAAACGACTAAGAAGAAGAAAATATAATTTATTTTCTTACAGAATTCCACCATTGCTTCATTCTGTTTCAAGTATTAAATAAATGTACATGTTTCAAAATTATAATATGATATCGACTCAACGCAGTATTGCCCCACCCCGTAAGATAAGAACCTCGTACTCTACTACTTATATTGATACATTTCTATATAATGAGCTAGTTACAGTACTCCAAATATTATGTATTCACTGCCATATTTACGACAAATAAGGCTTTACAGTAATTGGATTGTGTACTGTACAATGAGTACAAGACATGAACACTCATCAAAAATAGGTTAATATGTTGGGTTGTCTTGAGTTGATGATGATGATGATGATAATTGTTGTTTTAAGGGGCCTAACATCGAGGTTATCGGCCCCTGATGACACGAAATGGCGTGAAATGAAAGGATGAAGTTAAAAACAGCTCACTGCCATGGATGAAACGAAAATTGATTATATAAAATAGACAGTGAGCCCCAACAATTATGCCTTATTTGAATAAAAAGAATAAAAGGTGGATGGTAAAAAACAATAAAACAAATATGGCATAGTGAACAATAAAATAGATAAAAACACAATAAAAACATAAAAAAGACGTAACCTGAATTAAAAGTCTTAAATTACATTAAAAACTTAAAAAAGTTACCACTCTCCCTCATGAACCGGATGACGAGGTCAGCTGACGGCCAGTCATCACGGAGAAGAAGGGGGAGGGTATTAGGCAGTTTATGAGTCCTTCACAGATCGGCCAGGTCAACACACTCCAAGAGAATGTGTGCCACGGTACGGTGGGCACCGCAAGTACACACAGGGGGGGTCTTCTCTCTTTAGCAAGTGGGAGTGCGTCGCAATCCCATGGCCGATCCGTGTTTTGAGTTGGAATCTATATCATATTATTTAATGTGAAACTCAGTGTAGTAAATGCAACGAAAACGTAAAAATCTTGTTAACTTAAGGAATCAATATGAAAAGGAATAGGCTACAAAGTAAAGCACATCCTCACTTGGAATATCACAAATTAAATACAATTTTCAATGCAGTAACATGAGTCTGTACCATGTCGCTCCTTCACTATAGCTGAAGCACTCCTGAATGAGACAGCGCATGCTCAGTATTAAATCATTGAGCATTTCTTGAGGCAAACTTCTAGAACACAGCATCTTTCAGGACCGCAATTGTTAGTGGTAAATATTTATGGTCAACAGCCGGTGTCGTGCCGGATGCGACCCGTGCCACAAGCGACCCACCAATTGGCCATCGTGCCACTAGCGACCCAAGCACGGATGTATCGGTGGAATATGGAAATATCTAACACATCTGTCTCTGCTAATATTCCGCTTAGGTTAGCTTAGGTTAGGCGCCGTAAAAAATGAAGAGCTTATTTCCTAGCTGACGTAAATCCAAAATTGACGGGTTTTCAGTTTTTTTCTTTCATCAGCAAGTTTATAAGTTCTCTCAACGTATAACAAAGGTTTTAAATCGCAATACGTCGTATATCACTATTAACAGAAATCTAAAAAGTAAGTTGATTGCGAAGTGATGTAACTCCAACGTGTATTTATTCCCAATGTGTCATATATCCATGTTGACCAATCCGATGGCTCTCTAGACATCACGTGATATCACGTGATAAATCAAGGCCATGGCAAACTTTGAAGAATATGTAGAGCATCACTTTGTGTTTGTTGTGTTTAAATCACTTAAATGTGTCTAAATGCCACTCAAAGCGTATGTCAATATATATATGATTTATTTCCAAAACGTCCTAACTCCAACTTTCAGGTGACAATTACCACAATTTCCATTGCTAGGAGATTTTTAAAACACAGTGTCTGGATGTGCATAAAAGTAAGGAATGCAATTACATTATATTCATAATCATATCTGAATTTAATTATACGAAGAAACAAAAACGCGATTTCTGAAGTTTTGCATTTCATGGATTTACGTCACTTTGCAAATAAGATCTTCAATTCTTCTCTCGAACAATGGATCGCATGGGGCACTGTAAACCACTAGCAGGGTCGCTACAGCCACGACTTTTACTGGGTCGCATCCACCACGGTCGCACTCGGCACGTAACCCTACAGCCGTGAGTTAAAACCCCTTAGTTGTGAACAAGACAGCCTTGCCAGGATTGAAACAACGTAACAATGGACGAATCATGAATATTAGACATCGGTGGATAAACAGTAAATATGTGTAACTTTTCTGATGAGTGTATATGGAATATAGAGCTATAATAACTTAATAACGTTATTGGTTTTACGCCCTTTGTAAATAATGAGGCTTTTAGAGACGACAAGGTGCTGGAATTTTGCCCCTAAGTGGATCCTTAACGTCCCAGTAAATCTACTGACATGGCTCCCTTATATTAGCACACCCTCAAATACAAACTGACTGCGCCAGGATTCGATCCTGCAGTGGAAATAGAGAAATAGAATGCCTGACGAATATGGGATTCGAATCCACGAGCTTCAGCTTTGACCGTCACTGCTCTAACAGCAGAGATAATTATTACTAATTCAAGGATAATCAGTTTGAAATATTTTTGACAGAAGATTTTTTTAAATCAAAATTATCCGACAAACGTTGTGTTACTGCAAACAAGAATTTTGAGATTGTAGGTAGAATTTGTCCTATAACCTCTGTTTTTGTTGTCTGTAATATTGTGTGTAAGTATAATTATTACTGTCTAATATTGGGATAGCTGATTCCGGACTTGCAATAAGGCTAAGTAAACTCTATGCATTTTTCTAGAGGGTGTGTGAAAAAAATGGGGAAGAAACCACATTGTCCACGCAGGGATTCAAACCTTTGATATCCATACATCCAGCTCTCCCATACAGAATCGTGGTGCACTGCTGATTTACAGGATAGAATTTTGAGAGTTCTCAACGTTGATCTCCGGATTTTCTGCTATCATGCATCCAATATTTAAGAAATGTTGCGATGGCAAAGGGTTTCCTTAGTTGTATATTTCTGGTGTTATATACTCGGCAGTCCCTGTTTCCAGACAGGCGATGCTTGCGGCTACGGTCGCCTCTTCTGCTTGCTCTCCCGGTAAATGAAGTTAGGACGGCAAGCCGTGTGCGTTCAATGTGCTACAGACACACAGGATCACAGGCAGAGTTCAATCTCCACATCACATTCAGCACTGCTCTTGCAAGTGGATCACAGCAGTTGAAGTCATTCAAGTATTCATTTAGAGGCTATAGACATTCTGGTCATCAGCTACGTCCATTTGGGTATAACTTTGATTCACCTGATAACCTATGTTTCTGTGGTGATTTTGGTAAACGTAGTAATGGTAATTGATGCTGAAAGGGAGAAATATCTAGATCATCTGCCACTGATGGTTTGGGTAGTAGTGAAGAAAGATGATGATGATGATAATTGTTGTTTAAAGGGGCCTAACATCTAGGTCATCGGTCCCTGAAGGTTTGGGTGATCGTGAAGATGAAAATGAAATGCAAACTTAAAACTAAAACTAACTACTAACCTACATACTAGAAGAAGAAATGGAAAACTAAAGGAGAATAAGGCAAATAAAGGACAGGAGGAAAAGAAATGCCCTCAACCCTCGAAGAATGCGGATTGAGGGACTTGGAAGGAAGGAGAGCCATGAAAGGCAGATAGGAAAGTGAAAGAGGAGGGCGTCCGCCCCAAAGGTAAGGGGCAAAAGGGGAAAACGGACCCAGCTCAGGAATCCCTCGGGGTCGCCAACTCCCGAACTCACCAGCCGTGAGCCCCTGAGGGTGAAGCATTATCTAGGGTGCACCAAAAGTGGTGGGGCTTCATACACCCTGCCTCCTTGAGGGCCTTGAGCAGAAGGCAGGAGATAACATGAAAAGAAAAGGAAGGCTGACCCCTCGCAGAAGGAGGGATTCAGAAAAGATGAGACAAGGGCCAATTAAGGCGGGAAAGAAAGAGACTCCCCAGGCCTCGGATACCCTATTACCGTCGGGGTCGGAAGAGGACAAGAGTTGAGGAAGTGAGGTCGACAGGAAAGAAGACAGAGAGGAGCCCGGCACAAGTAAGTGGAAGCAATGCCGGACTCACCTGGGGCCCCGTGGTCGCCAACACACGTCCCACTAGATGTGAGCCCCTGGGGGAAGTGATGAAAGGAATGAAAATGTTGGTTGGTTGGTTCCTCAGTTTAGGGGCTGCGACAACGCGGTCATGTAACCCCGTGCACCTTGGGTGCGTGTAGAATCTTTCTGATAACCGGTGTTAATTGTGATGGCTGTATTAGTGTGTGTATCTGTTTTAATTCAAGTAAGGACTGCAGACATTGCATTTTTTGAAGTAGTTCCTACTTTTGCCGCCAAACGCCACCGCCAATGACCAACTAGTTCGGAACTTAGCTACCAGATGCCACCGCAGTCGGCTCTTGACGACGAACGTAGGAACCTAAGAACGTTAGTCAAATGTTTAACCTATATAATTTAGCTTCACACAGGTGTAATTAGTGGAAGGTTCTTTAACAAGCCATAAATCTATGACATGGGACCGCCGGCTTTACTTCCCCTCCGTAGGAAGGCATACTGAGGGTTTTTTAACGTTCTTAAAAAATCCGACGACTTCGGCCGGGTTTGAACCCGCGATCTTGTGCATAGAAGCTCAGCATGCTACCAACTACGCCAACGAAGCCGCTGACATTAAATGTAAAAATAGAACTACATTTATAATCTATTTACTGTTGGCATAGCAGAAAAGAGGAGAATTGAAGCGTTTGAAATGTGGTGTTACAGGAGAATGATGAAGACCAGGTGGGTAGATAGAGTAACACATGAATAGTTTTAAAACGAGTAGGAGCAGAGATATTTCTGACGATTGTCAATGAAAGGAAGACACCCAGGAATTGAAAATTTAGTTATGGAAGGAAGGGTCGAGGACAAGAATTGTACGAGTAGACCAAGGTTAGAATATATTAAACAGACCAGCGGACCCGTGCGAGAAATCTCGCATGTTCATAAACCACACTTTCCCCAATAGGTTTAAAATAAGAAACTTAAGGAGAAAGGTTATGTTTTTATTTGAACCAAATAGAACACTATTTACGTTTCAGGCGTTCCTATGGCCAAAATGCGAACTGAACAGCAATGATGTCGCGTATTTTCCTACAGCAACAGTATTTGCAAATCGCACACCTCTTACAAAAATTGATATTTATGAAATTAGAATGCAATTACTCGCTGCTAATGTCATTTGTGTGCCAAGTCCATTGATTGACAGCTTAGCCATAATAATCACCGGTTATTCGATATGTATTAAAGTATACGATTAGAGTATCCATTCCTTCAAATTATTGTTTCTGAAAACCATGCAAAATGACGAAGTAAAAACTCAGAATGATAAAATGACATGAAACTGGCGTCACAGCGGCCAAAATGTGAAGTGGACAGCAATATTATGGAGCGTATCTTCTTGCAGCAAAAGTATCTGCAAATCGCTCACTTCGTACAGTTTTTTAAAAGTCATTTTTTAAATAAATTATAGATATTTATGAAATTAGAGTGTAATTCGTCACTGGTATTGTATATTCTCATTCATTTGAATGCTCATTTTCACGATCGGTTGCTTGTTAGCGCCGCAGGTGGGATCTATACTACTCAAATAATATATATGATTGTCTCGGATATAAGGTGTGATAGCTATGTTAAGATGAAACGATTAACTCAGGATAGTGAGGTCAATCGACTGAAGAGTCAAACAAAAACAACAACAGAAGACGCTTTTATGTACCCTCGTTCTTGTATACAATTGCGTTTTTTTGTGATAAATATCCTATGTAATGTTCTTTATGTAAGGGCATATTAATAAAGGTCTTCCCGCCTAATGTAATTGGGCACACAAATTTGTGTCAACCGACTGAAAAGCTTATTATTGAGGATTGAGGAACTCGCAAAGAAGTAGAGCCATGAAAGGTAGAAAGGAAATGGAAGGAGGAGAGATGTCACTGAAAGGTGGCAGAAAACCGGACCAAGTTCAGGTAGGAAACCTTCCGACACGCCAACTGCCGAACTCACAAGCCGTGAGCTCTTGATGGCGTAGCACTACGCAGGGTGCTCCACAAGTAGTGGGACTACACACACCCTGCCTCCTTTATGGTCTTGTGCAGAAGGCAGGAGATACCAAGAAAAGAAAAAATGAGGTTTCACCCCTCTCAAAATAAAGGTTTTAGGAAACAACAAGTAGGCTAGTTCCGTGAAGAACTAAATAGCTTATTTTCATATATCCTACTGGTCTTACATAGGACACGAGAAATGAAAAGGAGATTTGAAAAAAATATAAAAATGGCTTCCTACACGATAACATTACATTTATTACAATTAACCCCAGAGGCTCAGAACTAGTGAATCTTTGGTTGGCTACCACGGGACCACCAGTCTAGTCCATCATTGCTTAAGTGTGTGGGGCTCCTCACTTTAATTTTTCCTGTCAACCTGCCTTGGTCAACTCTTCTTTTCTTCCAACCCTGAAGGTATCAGCATGTCTTTCGTTTTCCAGCCTTAATTGTCCCAAGTCTTTTTAGTCTATTTTCAATTATGACAAAAAATAGCCTTATGAGATCACCTTCTGTCCGTGTGTGTGAGCGCGTGTGTCCGTAATAAAATCTAAACGGCTGAAGCGATTTCAATGAAACTCGGTAAGTGCATATTACTACCTCGTCCAACCTCGATCGTGCCTTTTAAATTTTAATGTTTTTCATCAGTCCAATATGGTGGCCGTGCGAAATATTTCACTGGCATTCTGTATCTCCTAAAATGTTGTATCGCTGATAAAGGGTACTGCCAGAAATTCATCTATGTGACTCCCATAAACCTGTTAAGTACAAATCTAACTTGGTGGCCAAGCGAAAGTGAAATATTTAAATAGACTTTTCTCGTGACTTTTCATCCGAGCGCTGTGAAACCTGGCACGGTATAACTTCATACAAACCTTAGTATCTGACGTATAATTTAATGTTATTTTTGAGAACTTAAACAAGTAGTTCCGTGGCGAACTAAAGAGCCTACTTTTCTTAAAATTATATCGACCGTATATCAACAGTTGGCAGACCTGCCGACTCTAAATATATTATTAGTTCCATCTCTTAAGGACCACAATGCACATGCAAAATTTGGTTGAGATCCAATGGATTGTATGTACGTTACATGTATCTAAATATTGAATTAATCAGCATGCGTAAAATCAGTTTGGCGACACTGCCATAAATTGGATGATCTAATTTAAATTTAAATATTATGATCTATATATGTGCCAATTTTGAAAGAACTTCATTTATTAGTGTTGAAGTTACATGTGATTCAACATTAAAACTATCAGCTCGGGTAGAATCATGTTGGCAGCACTGTCGTATATCGGTTACTGAAAATTACCTACATTTGCAGGTACTATATGTATGCAAAGTTTAGAACACTGTTGGCCTGCATACTTTCTGATATGTTGATATTAGGATAAAAAAAGTATTGAGTGCATTTTTCAACAGTTGGCAGCCCTGTTGACACTTTAAAAAATTGTATTCATATCTGCTCCGGTGCGCGAATCACATACCAAATTTGGTTGAAATCCAATGGATAGTATGGAAATTACCTGCATTTAACGATTGAGCCTATCAGCAGGCATAGAATCATGTTGGCATCACTCTCATGTATGGGCTCCTGTAAATTAGTCTGATGTAATATCATCTATATGAGTGTCAATTTTGGAACAATTCCCATGCATATCTTCCGAGATATCCAATATAGACCTCAATTTTCGATTGTGATTTTTCAGCAGTTGGTAGCACTGACATAATTTTCAAATATAGCCTTGCGATATTCAGGCATACCTCTTTACACGTACCAAATTTGGCTTCGATATCTGGAGCCATTTAGGAGTTGATAGGGAGCCACACACACACACACATACAGACAGACAGACAGACAGACAGACAGAAGGACAGACAGACGGACAGACAGACAGACGGACACACATTTGCCCGGATCGATCTCATAAGTCTACTATTTCCTCATTTTTAGCCTATTTTCAATTTTGAAAAAATAGGCTTATGAGATCACCTTTTGTCCGTGTGTGTGCGCGCGCGTGTGTGTGTGTGTGTGTGTGATTCGTGTGTGTGTACCCCCCTAATAAAATCTAAACGGCAGGAGCGATTTCAATGAAACTCGGAAAGTTCATAGCACTATTCCCGGCGACCTCGACCGTGCCCTTCAAATTTTGTTACGACTCACCAATCCAACATGGCGGCTGTGCGAAATATTTAACCAGCATTCAATATCTCCGAAACTATTACCAATATCACCCTGATATTTTGTATGGTGATAAAGGGAACTACTATAAGTTCACTTATGTGACCTTTGAAAACCTGGTAACTACAAAACCAACATGGCGGCCAAGCGAAGTTGCGACTTTAAATAGACGTTTCTCGTCAACCAAATGCAATGAAACTTGGTACAGTATATGTTTAAATAGATTCTAATGCACCGACATCTAACTTCGTTCAATTGTTTACATAATCACAAAATGGCGGATGTGCGAATTATTTCACCAGCATTCTATATCTCTGAAACTATTAGCGATGTCTCCCTAAAATTTTGTACGGAGATAAAGGGCACTACTGGAAGTCCATCTATAAGACTTTCAAAAACCGGTTAACTACAAAACGAACATGGCGGCCAAGCGAATTTGAAAATTTTAAATAGACCTTTCTCACGATTTAATGTTCCAAGCGCACTGAAACCTGGTACAGGAAATATTTATACACATTGTAATCCATTGGTATCTAATTTAGTTCAATTGTTTACATAACCTCAAGATGGCGGCAGTGCGAATTTTAAAATTAAGCTTTTATTTCTTGTGATGTAGTCATGCGATCGAAGTGAAAGCTTGAATAATGAACCTACGCAATAATTTTCCTTTAATGGTACATGACTCTATGGCCTATACATTTAACAATCCAACATGGCGACCATCCGAAATATTTAGACGATACTGAATATCTACGAATCTATTTTAGCAATCAAACTGCATTTTTTAATGTTCATAGGGACTATGAACTTAAGTTCACCTATAGGACTTGAAATAACCTGGTGATCACAAATCCAACATGGCGGTGACGCGAATTATAAATATTCACATGGACGTTTCTCGCAATTTAACCATCCGAGTGCAGTGAAACTTGGTACAGTAAATCCTTATACGAATGTTAATCCACTGGCATCTAATTTATTTCAATTGTTTCCATAACCACAATATGGCAGCTGTGCGAAATTTTAAAATCTCCTTGTATTATCTTGTGTCCTAATTATGCGATTGAAGTTTGAATACTACACGTTCACAATAATCTGCATGTAACAGTACATAACTCTAGGACCTACATATATAAAATCCAACATGGCGACCATCCGAAATATTTAGTCGGTTCTTAATATCTACGAATCTATTACAGCAATCAAACAGAAATTGTGTATGTTGATAGTGGCAATTAACATAAGTAGGATATATGAAAATAGGCTGTATAGTTCTTCACGGAACTACTTGTTACAAAATGTGAAAAGTAGGCTAATAAAAATAGCAGCTGTGGATTTTTTTAACTAGGAAATTTTAAGAAAAGTGAGGATGATTGCCACCTTAGCCATCCTAGAAACGGTTTTCCGTGGCTTTCCACTTCTACTCCCGAGAATTACCGGAATGACTTCTAGCCTAGGGCCATGAACGCCATCTTTCCAATCATAACGTCGCACAGTGTGTCGAATCCCATATCTAGGTGGAAAAAATTCACTGTCGCAAATGAAAGCGAAAACTGGCTCTTTCGATAGTGGACAAACCAAATAGTGACTTTCGGTCTTCCTTTCCGCTCTCTGGTGCGTAGGAGGGAGGTTATAAGTGCTGAAACGTCTTCCTGGCAGTTATCAGGTCATTTGATAGGAGATGTCGGAGTGAACCGAACGTTGTAATTCTAATTAGATCAACGAGGTGTTGTCTTCTGCAACTCATGGAATAGTGAAAAGAGGTATGTGTTCGCACTTTTATGCGTAATACAAGCTTTCTGCACAAAATAAATTATTTACTCTATGAGTGCCTCATAGTGCCACTTCACTTTAAACGTCATTCGATAGGAAATGTAATATAGATTCAGGTTATGTAGTGGTTTGGATGCGCACGAATGTGCATGATGGTTTATTTTTTTTTATTTTCAGTTACTATGTGGACATTACCGAGAGAAGAACTTTTCAACGCGTGGCGGTCATGTCGTAAATAGGGGCGTACAGACGTCATTTTTAGCCTATTTTCAATTTTGAAAAAAATAGGCTTATGAGATCACCTTTTGTCCGTGTGTATGTGTGTGTGTGAGGTGTGTGTGTGTGTGAGGTGTGTGTGTGTGTCCCCCTAATAAATTCTAAACGGCTGGAGCGATTTCAATTAAACTCAGTAAGTTCATAGCACTATTCCGGGCGACCCCGACCGTGCCCTTGAAATTTTGTTACGTCTCACCAATCCAACATGGCGGCTGTGCGAATTATTTCACCAGCATTCAGTATCTCCGAAACTATTCCCGATATCACCGTGGATTTTTTTACGGTGCTAAAGGGAACTACTGGAAGTGCACCTATGTGACTTTTGAAAATCTGGTAACTACAAAACCTACATGGCGGCCTTGCGAATTTGCGACTTTTAAATAGACGTTTCTCGCGATTTAACCTACCAAACGCAATACAACATGGTACAGTATATGTTTATACACATTGTAATGCACCGACATCTAACTTGTTTCAATTGCTTACATAACCACAAGATGGCGGATGTGCGAAATATTTCACCGGCTTTCTATATCTCTGAAATTATTAGCGGTATCACCCTGAAATGTTGTACGGAGATAAAGGACACTACTGGAAGTTTATCTATAAGACATTCAAAAACCGGTTAACTACAAAACGAACATGGCGGCCAAGCGAATTTGAAAATGTTAAATAGACCTTTCTCGCGATTTAATGTTCCAAAAGCAATGAAATCTGGTACAGGAAATATTTATACACATTGTAATGCACTGGTATCTAATTTAGTTCATTTTTATAACCTCAAGATGGCGGCTGTGCGAATTTTAAGTTTTTATTTCTTGTGTCGTAGTCATGCGATCGAAGTGAAAGTTTGAATAATGAACCTACGCAATAATTTTCCTTTAATGGTACATTACTCTATGGCCTATACATTTAACAATCCAACATGGCGACCATCCGAAATATTTAGACTGCTCTTAATATCTACGAATCTATTATAGCCATCAAATTTAATTTGTTTATATTCATAGGGGCTATGAACTTAAGTTCACCTATAGGACTTTAAATAAGCTGGTGATCTCAAATCCAACATGGCGGCGACGCGAAGTATAAATATTCACATGGACGTTTCTAATAATTTAACCATCCGAGTGCAGTGAAACTTGGTACAGCAAATCCTTATACGAATGTTAATCCACTGGCATATAATTTATTTCAATTGTTTCCATAACCACAAGATGGCTGCTGAGCGAAATTATAAAATCTCTTGTTACTTCTTGTGTCCTAATCATGCGATTGAAGTTTGAATGCTACACGTACACAAAAATCTTCATGTAACAGTACATAACTCTAGGACCTACATAGATAAAATCCAACATGGCGACCATCCGAAATATTTAGTCGGTTCTCAATATCTACGAATCTATTACAGCAATCAAACTGAAATTTTGTATGTTGATAGTGGCAATTAACATAAGTAGGATGAAAATAGTCTGTATAGTTCTTCACGGAACTACTTGTTCAATATGTTATGAATAAATTTGATCCTACAACTCTTACTGACACTCAGGTGCAGGAGCTAAGAAACAAAATTTAGTCGATATCCCATATTATTAACAACAAGAAGTTCCGTGAAGAACTATACAGCCTACTTTTCATGCCAATGATTATTCTACAGTATATGAACCTATCTAGAATAATGACGAAATTAAGTTGGTAATATCGAAATATCTAATTGGTTCAAAATATACCTGGTATAATCTAGCCTAATAGAGCACTACAGTTGGCAGCCCTGGTGAATGAATATATTCTTAGTTTCACCTCTTAAGGTACAGAATACAAAATTTGGTTGAAGTCCAATGGACGTTACATGCAGTTAGACACTGGATCTATCAGCACGCGTAAAAGCATGTTGCCAACAATACCATGCGTGTGCTGGTCAGAAATAATCTGAATTATTATGATATCTTGTTGTGCCAATTTTGGATGAAATCCATTTGTCAGTATAGAAGTTACATGTATTTTAAAATTGGACATATCAGCAGGCATAGAATCATGTTGGCAGCACCGGCTTGTATTAATTACTCCAAATTAATCTAGAATGTCAGGTGCTATACGTGTGCAAAGTATAGAGCTGTTGGCTTGCATACTTTCTGATATATTGATATTAGGGTAAAAATAATATAGACAGCATTTATTAACAGTTGGCAGCCCTGATTGCTCTTAAAAATACGTATAGTCATATCTGTTATGGTACACATTGCACAAACGAAATTTGGTTGAAATCCAACTGATAGTATAGAAGTTACATGTATTTAAAAATTGGTACTATCAGCAGGCTTATAATCATGTTGGTAGAACTGACGTATATAAGTTACTCCAAATTAATCTAAAATGTCAGAATATACGTGTGCATAGTTTAAAGCTGTTGGCTTGCATACTTTCTGATATATTGGTATTTGGATTTAAAAAAATAGAGAGAACAATTATTAACAGTTGGCAGCCCTGGTGGCCCATAAGAATACGCTCTGTCATATCTGTTTATGTACAGATATTACATACAAAATTTGGTTGAAATCTAGTTGATAGTGTAGAAGTTATATGCATTTAAACATTGGACCTATCAGAAAGCTTAAAATTATTTTTTCATCACTGTCATGGTTGGCTTCCTGGAAATTAAACTGAAATAGTATAATCTACATGTGTGCCAATTTTGGAATAGCTCCCATGCATACCTTGCAAGATATCCAACATGGAGCTCAAATTTCTAGTGCGTTTTTTCAGCAGTTGGTAGCACTGACATCATTTTCAAATATGGACGTGAGCTATTCCGGTGCACATCTTTACTCATACTAAATTTGGTTTTGATTGCTGCAGCCGTTTAGGAGTTGATAGGGGGACACACACACACAGCCAGCCAGACAGACAGACAGAAGGGCAGACAGACAGACAGACAGACAGACAGGCAGACAGACAGACACACATTTTCCCGGATCGATCTCAAAAGACTACTTTTTCCTCATTTTTGCAAAATGTGAAAAGTAGGCTAAAAATGGGAGAGTGCAGGAAGAACAATGCCACGTACATAGGTAATCTACCTATGGAAGCTATTGAGTTACTTAATGACCCCCAAGGAACTTTGACATGAAATGATGAAGACCAGTATAGCAATGACTACGATGCTCTGGACTCTACAGAAGAATCAGGTGACTAATGAACATTGGACATTATGTTATTATTAAGGGGAGTGAGATTAATGAGAACATTACTTGACGAATGGACGTTTTCTTTTTATTTGCAATAGGAGAAATAGGCCTAATATTCAATATATATTGTATTTATTGCCATGCATTTCTAGAGAAATAATAATGTTTTCGTGTGTGAAGTATGTTTACTAAAACTACGTCATTAACAGGACTGCAAAATGACATTTTGCTATAAAGAAATTGTATGATTTTGACAAATGTTTTTTAGTTTTTGAAAATAAATGTTATTTTTTGTGCATATTTCGTTGTTCTTTTTTAATAACAATTTAATAAACGTTTTTAATCTGGATGATTTTATATACAGTGACATCGTCTATTCCCTCAAATAAGGTGTAACAAGAATACTTGACTGAAAGTCTCATTGTTATTCATATTTTATCCAGTTTTAAATAGTATGTTTACCAGTGTCATAATAGTACATTATGAAACGAGCCTATAATGGCTATAATTAAGACACGAGTATTTTTATAAAACGAGCGTATGCGAGTTTTATAATTTCCATACGAGTGTCTTAATTACCATTATAGGCGAGTTGCATACGACTGTTTATGTTCGACGATAATTACAACTTTATTATATGTTTTAACATAAATATTCATAAATATCTGTTCAGTCACTACAGTAGAATGATGTGATCGGGTGCTGCGGTGGGTAGTATATCTCTCTTGTCCAAGCTCTCTGGACAACCGACGCATGCGCTCTGTGTGCTTCAATACCATATGTTCAGATTGCGCACCAGTATTCAGTAAAACTGTCACTGAAGTCGTGTCAAAACCACGCGCTGTGTAGAAATTGGTTTTGGGGATATTAGGGTACCGGTACAGTGCTATTTCTTGTCTCATATTCACCAGTTTATTTACGCGAACATATGGACGGTGCGTATTCCATGTCGGTAATTTATTATAGTTCGATGTTGTGTTTATGTCCCACATTTTGGATTTTGAGTGCATGCGCGAAGGTATCGTTACCTAATTGGTCAATGAACGTGCTCTGATTGGCTGGAGAAACTGTATCATAATGAAAAACGGTGTTATAATGACCATCATTATGATACTGTTTTCTAACACATAATAGTGGGGGTCGAACATAAACTATCATATACACATCCAATCGCGATTTTCACCACCAAAAATTGATGATTCTTGTGTTGCTTTCATGATCTCGAGATGAACGGTCACGTTAAACTACAAGCTTGCTTGCTTGCTTGTGTTGCTTTCGGTCATTTTTTACACCTCACCTTACCCCTATATATTTACCCCCCGAAGATCGTACACTTTAGATAATGCCAGAAATGAATTCAGTGACCTCGAAAATGGTATATTGCCTACTTTTAATAGAATCCCAGCACTATTAACGAAGTTATTAATTTTTTCCACCTAGAATTGGGATTCGACACACTGTGCGTCGTTTCAAAATACACTACTAATCAGTACATTGAGACAGTTTAACTGACAAATTCTACACACATATCCTAAGTACGCGGGGATGAAATGACCTATCAAACAAAGAACAACAAGAACAACAATAATAATAATAATAATAATAATAATAATGATAATAATTTAGAACGACGAAAGTTTATGTAAATTGCTCAAAATCCCTGAATTGTTTACAGTATTGGAAAAACTAATAATTGAAAGGTTTTTCAGTCGGTCAACACAAGTGTATCCAAATTGCAATGAGATTAATTAATACATGAGACTATTCATCCAAATGTATTTTATTAATCTCTTGTAATTTCCTTCAGGTTTAGGGAATAATACCCACTACAATTTGAGTGATGATGATAGACTATCACTTGCTAACGAGTATAACTATAAGACTTCAATGTCTGTGGGTCCTCTGATGACTGTGTAGACCAATTCTTGAGCCGGAAACTCTTCCACAATGTTCACAAACATATATTTCACCCACAACTCGCTGACTGCTTGCCTTCGACGTTCGTGTTCGAAGACAATTTGAGTGCAATCATGTTGACTGACTGAATACCATTCAATATTCATTTTTTATTTTAATACTAAACAAGTAGTTCCGTGAAGAACTATACAGCCTATTTTCATATATCCTACTTATGTTAATTGCCACTATCAAAATACAAAATTTCAGTTTGATTGCTGTAATAGATTCGTAGATATTGAGAACCGACTAAGTATTTCGGATGGTCGCCATGTTGGATTTTATATATGTAGGTCCTAGAGTTATGTACTGTTACATGAAGATTATTGTGTACGTGTAGCATTCAAACTTCAATCGCATGATTAGGACGCAAGAAGTAACAAGGAGATTTTAAAATTTCGCACAGCTGCCATATTGTGGTTATGGAAACAATTGAAAAAAATTAGATGCCAGTGGATTAACATTCGTGTAAGGATTTACTGTACCAAGTTTCACTGCACTCGGATGGTTAAATTGCGAAAAACGTCCATGTGACTATTTATACTTCGCGTCACCACCATGTTGGATTTGTGATCACCAGGTTATTTAAAGTCCTATAGGTGAACTTAAGTTCATAGCCCCTATGAACATAAAAAATCAGTTTGATTGCTATAATAGATTCGTAGATATTCAGAGCCGTCTAAATATTTCGGATGGTCGCCATGTTGGACTCTTAAATGTATAGGCCATAGAGTCATGTACCAATAATGGAAAATTATTGCGTAGGTTCATTATTCAAACTTTCACTTCGATCGCATGATTACGACACAAGAAATAGAAACTTAATTTTAAAATTCGCACAGCCGCCATCTTGGGGTTATGTAAACAATTAAAGTAAATTAAATACCAGTGCATTACAATGTGTATAAACATTTCCTGTACCAGATTTCAATGCGTTTGGAACATTAAATCGCGAGAAATGTCTATTTAAAATTTTCAAATTCACTTGGCCGCCATGTTCGTTTTGTAGTTAACCGGTTTTTGAAAGTCTTACAGATGAACTTCCAGTAGTGCCCTTTATCTCCGTACAAAATGTCAGGGTGATAACGCTAATAGTTTCAGAGGTATAGAATGCCGGTGAAATATTTCCCACATCCGCCATCATATGGTTATGTAAACAATTGTACGAAGTTAGATGTCGGTGCATTACAATGTGTATAAACATATACTGTACCAAGTTTTATTGCGTTTGGTTGGTTATGTCGCGAGAAACGTCTATTTAAAAGTCGCAAATTCGCGTGGCCACCATGTTGGTTTTGTAGTTACCAGTTTTTCAAAAGTCACAAAGGTGAACTTCTAGTAGTTCCCTTTATAACCGTAATAAATTCCAGGGTGATATCGGGAATAGTTTTGGAGATATTGATTGCTGGTGAAATATTTCGCACAGCCTCCATGTTGGATTGGTGAGACGTAACAAAATTTGAAGGGCACGGTCGGGGTCGCCCGGAATAGTGCTATGAACTTACCGAGTTTCATTGAAATCGCTCCAGCCGTTTAGAATTTATTAGGGGGAGGGGACACACACACACGGAAAAAAGGTCATCTCATAACCCTTTTTTTTTTTCAAAATTGAAAATAGGCTAAAAATAGGACAACACGATAAAGCTTGCAGTGGTAGTGGAAAACCTCGTTTAGGAGCACTGAGATTCAAATTGAATCCACCTATTACAACTGCCCTCCTTGGGTCACAACTAAATTCTCTAGACAGGATCGGAAATCTAACTCACGATTTTGAGGAACGGGAGCCGCAAAGAGCCATGAACTTTGGAAGGCAGCCATTTGTGGATACTTGGGAGAACCATTTCTAACTCTCATTACCTGCGGGACTAAGGCGAATTTAATTCACTTAACACTCACTACCTAAGGGGAGCTACGTGGACGATCGATTACTTCACGTGGGTGATATGAACAAGATTAGCCTACTTCCTCATTATTTGCTGAAGAATCCACGAGTATTCTTGAACAAGGCTCTTTTATTGATGCACTTGGGAAGCTTTTAGTACGATTTAATATCATTCTGTTTTAATGGAAGCTTCCTCGTCTGCTGATTGCGTGATCAATTCCAGGGTGGGGAGGAAAAATTCACGGCACTCCGAATTGTGCAATGTCGGCTTTAAAAAGACCTTTCGCATAGCATGTCGTTAAAAAGGCAAATTGCAATTAATTAAATGATAGTCACAATTTGCCCAATAGAGTTCACGCTTTCCTGTCAGATAGCAGTGAAATATTGAAAATCAACTGGAACGCCCCCCAGGAGCTCACATCTCTTGGGACGTGGGTTGGCGACCACGGGGCCCCAGCTGATTCCGGCATTGCTTCCACTTACTTGTGCTGGGCTCCTCTCTGTCTTCTTTCCTGCCGACCTCACTTGGTCAATTCTTGTTCTCTTCCGACCCCGACGGTATTAGGGTATCCGAGGCCTAGGGAGTCTCTTCCTTTCCCGCCTTAATTGGCCCTTGTCTCATCTTTTCTGATACCCTCCTTCTGCGAGGGGTCAGCCTTCTTTTTCTTTTCCTGTTATCTCCTGCCTTCTACTCAAGGCCCTCAAGGAAGCAGGGTGTATGTAGCTCCACCACTTCTGGTGCACCCTGGATATTGCTACACCCTCAGGGGCTCACGGCTGGTGAGTTCGGGAGTTGGCGACCCCGAGGGATTCCTGAGCTGGGTCCGGGTTTTCCCACTTTTTTCCATTACCTGTGGGGTGGACCCTCTCCTCTTTCACTTTCCTATCTCCCTTTTATGGCTCTCTTTCCTTCCAAGTCCCTCAATCCGCATTCTTAGAGGGTTGAGGGCATTTCTTTTCCTCCAGCCCCTTATTTGCCTTATTCTCCTTTTGTTTTCCATTTCTTCTTCTACTGTAGTATATAAGTTAGTAGTTAGTTTTAGTTATAGTTTACATTTCATTAACATCTTCATGATCACCCAAACCATTAGGGGCCGATAACCTAGATGTTAGGCCTGTTAAAACAACAATTATCATCATCATCATCAACTGGAACGTAGATCACCTAACAGGTTCCAGGTCTAAAGGTCCACACCACGACAGCTGATGTCATAAGAGGACTATTATTACTGTTATTGTTTCGTTACAGCCAACTAAGGACCACGTCATTTCAACTGTTTCCTTTTAGCTTCAAAATTAGCCCAGTATTCCTTCATTCATTCATTCATTCATTCATTCATTCATTCATTGACGGTGTTGTTCCTTTCTCTCTTTTGTCCACACCTTTCCAGTTTTCAGCGTCGGCTTGGGTTGGAAACTCCAAAGTTCGAGGAGTTTTCTCTTAAGCCGGTCACGCTACTGGATTCCACACACATCCAAAATACATGAGGCTAAATGACACGATGCCTAAAAGCCTCAAATAAAACAACAACAACAACAGCTTTTCGGTTGGCATGGGATTGGCCACCTTTGCAAAACATTGACACGAAGTACAGCGTTGATGTAAAAATTTCTTTGATGTGTGTAATTTGCATAAAAATCGAAGGTCAAAATGTTGTTGTTTCCCTCGTGTAATTGGGTGTGAGTAGAATTTGTCTGATACTGATAACTTATGTTGCTTTGATATGTAATCTATAATCATAATGTTATTTGTTTTAAAACTCAGCAATTTTTCTAGGTTTATGCCGTATCTTGTTTGGGGTTTCACCTAGGACACCCAGATGGCTCATCAGCGGGCTCTTGATGTCTTCGCCCAGACCCCCACAGGAGCAGCGAACTGCGCGCTACCTCCCTTTTTTATGAAGCGCACCTGCGCCTCTTTACTGCAAGAACTAAAAGCTCAAGCAGCCATAACCTCCGGGCGGGGAAATCAAGAGCCCGCTGATGAGCCAGCTTGGTGTTCTAGGTGAAACCCCACACAACACAAGGCACAATCCTAGATAAAAAAATTGCTGAGTTTTAATTCACTGGCCGTGGAAGCCAATATACAATCTTATTGGTTTTACATCCCTTTGGACTGCTCTGGCTGTTAGAGACGCCGAGGTGTCGGAAGTTTGCCTCGATGGGGATCTTTAACTTGCCAGTAAATCAACTGGCACGGCTCATTCAAGTGCCAACTGACTGCATCAGGACTCGATCCTGCAACCTTGGGAACAGCAGGCGAGAACGTTACCGCTGCACCATGCAGCCAGTCTCATCTGATATCGGTACTAGTGTGTGTATTTGCAATTGGGATCTCGATACAGGCAGTCGTGGCCTTAAGTTAGGAACCATCCTTGCTTTTATTTATTTTTTATTTTATTAATAGGTACTGTTACAGTTAGGCAAAACCTGGTGGTAACAAGATATTATTTTACATGCTGCCTATAACTTAATTTCTCCCCATAATGTCTCTGGGTTCCCTGAATGCAACCTTTAATTTCTTCTTGAACACTTTTAAACTGTTAGGAGAAGGTTCTAAGACTTCTTCAGGTAACTCATTCCATGTTTGAATACCCCTGTTTATAAAATAATACTTGGCTAAGTTTTTTTTTGGAATGGTGGGCCTAATTTTGTATTCGTGATCTCTCCTACCCATATAATCTGGATCATGCATTCTGTTTCGCAACTCATTCCAGGCCGGCTCCCCTGTGTATGCTTTGTACATCTCCTGGAGTCTTCTTTTATGTCTTCTGCTGTGTAGGGATTCCCAACCCAATGACTTTAACATGTCAGAGACACTATCAGTTTGGGAGAATTTGGCAAGTACGAATTTTGCAGCTTTCCTTTGCACCATCTCCAATTTGTTCGTTCGAGTTGATTGGTGGGGCTCCCACACACTCGTGGCGTATTCCAAAATTGGTCTCACAAGACATTTGTAAGCCAAATCTTTGGCCTGAATACTGCTACCCTTCATGTTTCTCATAACAAAGTACTCGTATAATGACCTTTGTGCCTTATTAGCAACGCTCTCAACGTGCTCACCCCAGTGCAACCTTTTATTTATGGCAATCCCGAGATAGCTGCATGACTCCACTCGAGGAATAGTTTTGTTTCCTAATTTATAATCAGCTATTGTCCCTTTTCTGCTGTTAGTAAAAGACAGGCATTTACTTTTTTCTGCACTTACCCTCATGTTATTTCGGATAACCTAGCATTCTATACGTTCCAAGTCTTGTTGGAGGAGCGCAGTGTCAACTTGATTATTGACTTTTCTATATATTACACAGTCGTCAGCGAATAGTCTGACGTCCGATGTAACATATTCTGCCAGGTCGTTTATATATACAGAGAGATTAGTTTGGATGTATCGGAGACCCTCGCTAGCCCGCTCGCCCGCGGCGCGAGCCTGTCTCCCGCCAGGCACTTTGCCGTTATGCGGCGCTTGCGCAGCATTGAGTCATTGGGTATAGGAATGTGTACTTAAATTTGTACTTCAATGTGATCCGTGACCAATTTTTTGATGAACTGACTTATGGAGAGCGATTGTCAACTTATTTTCAACAAGATTCTGCCACTGCTCAAACTGACGAAGCATCCATGACAGAATTGCGTCGCATTTTTGGTACTAGGATTATAAGTCGGAACGTGTGGCCCCCGCGAAGCCCAGACTTATCACCATGTGACTTTTATTTGTGGGGGACGCTTAAACATAGAGTGTAAGCGAGAAACCCTCCACTATAAATGAGCTTTAAGACTATATTACAGCTGAAATACAGTCATTCGGTGCTGAGGAACTTCAGAGAGTACATGCCAGTTTCATAAAAAGGTGCCAGCGATGTGTAGCAGTGAATGGCGAATATTTTCAGCACCAGCTGTGAACTAGGTATGTACAAATTCCTATACTCAATGACTCAGTTCTGCGCAGGGCGCCGCATAACGGCAAAGTGCGTGGCGGCTCGCGCCGCGGGCGAGCGGGCTAGCGAGGGTCTCCGTTACATCCAAACTAATCTCTCTGTAGAAGAAACAACAATGGCCTTGAGTAGAAGTGGTGTAGTAGAAGTGGTGAAACCACTTCTAGGATGGATAAGGTCTCAGTTCTCTCTCTCGAGGCTAAGTGTACCACATTCCAGCCCTCACACCAGAATTGCAATTCTTTGCAAAGCCAGAAATCCAACTCAGACCCTAGGGTTGACGGCTGAATATACTAGTCCCTACACAATTGTGGTCTAAATTCCGTAGACCTAAGTATAAATCCACTCAGTTGGACCGTTAATCTCTCGATTAGCGGCTTCGGTGGCGTAGTTGGGAGCATGCTGAGCTTCTATGCCCAAGATAGCGGGTTCAAACCCGGCCGAAGCCGACGGATTTTTTAAGAGCGTTAAAAATCCCTCAGTATGCCTTCCTTCGGAGGGGAAGTAAAGCCGGTGGTCCCATGTCATAGATTTATGGCATGTTAAACAACCTTCCACTAATTACACCTGTGTGAAGCTAAATTGTATAGGTTAAGAATGTAAACAACGCTCTTAGGTTTCTACGTTCGTTGCCAAGAGCCGATAGCGGTGGCGACTAGTAGCTAAGTCCTGAACTAGGCCTAGTAGTCGTTGACGGTGGCATTTGGTGGCAAAAGTAGGAACTATTTGAAAAATTCAAAGTTGCAGACCTTACTTGAATTAAAAAACAGGTACACACACTAATACAGCCATCACAATTAACACCGGTTATCAGACTGATTCTACACACACCCAAAGTACACGGGGCTACATGACCGCGTTGTCGCAGCCCCTAAACTGAGGAACCAACCTACCAATCTCGCAATTATGAGCCACGTGACATCCTTTCTTACGTGGAATCCAAACCACTGGACGCGAAATTTCAGTTTAAAAATCTCACAAACGTCGACCGGGAATCAAACCTGGTCCACCATGCAGGCATCCAGCTTGACCTCTTAACCACTACGCCTTCTCACATAATTGGAAACTATGCGCAGGAATACAAGTAGCAATATGCGGCTAAGGCTCAAAGGAAACTTGAAAACAATGTTTATTGTAGGCGCCTGGCGTAGTTATAGCAAGCTGACCTTCTATGCCCAAGATCGCTGGTTCAAACCCGGTCAAAATCGTCGGATGTTTCTAGAGCGATAAAAATCCCACAGTATGCCTTCCTTCGGAAGGGAAATAAAGCTGGTGGGCCCATGTCATTGATTTATGACATGTAAGAGATCCTTCCACTAACTACAATTGTGTGAAGCTAAATTTGTAGTTTAGATTTGATTAACGCTGTATTATTTTCCAACGTTTTCCGCCAGGTGGTGGTTGCGGTGGCATCTAGTAGCCAAGTTCGCAGCTAGGCGTCGTTGATGGTAACATTTGGTAGCAAAAGTAGGAATTACTTGAAATTGATCGTCTGCAGTACTTACCTGAATTACAGATAACACACACTAATACAACAATCGCAATAATTAACACCGGTTTTCAGACAGATTCTACACATACCCAAATTACTCGGGGCTACATGACTGCGTTGTCGTAGCCCCTAAACTGAGGAACCAACCAACCTGAATGGAACACTGTAGTTGATATAGGATTTTCTTGCTGAATTTAGTTAATATTTTATGTCTACTTATTATTACATTTGTCTGATTTGATTCTGGACGTGACTCATTTAACTACACACATCAAAAAAAGTTTTGCATCACCTCGGTTCCCAGATCTCCGGCATATAGACGTTGACTGTGTATATTGTATCAAAGATACAGTCCCTTTGACTGTTCATAGATGTCACTAAAACTGCTCAAAGATGTAAACAACCATGCATGAGCAGGGCCTATTAGACGGAGGGGGTACGACAGCCGATCAGTTCCAGTCATTCCACCAGGACGAAGGTACGCTGCTCATGTTGTCTGTAGTTCTACCATGCCTAGAAGGTCAATACCGCAGTTCGATCGCGTCCGCATTGTTACTTTGTGTCAAGAAGGGCTCTCAACAAGGGAAGTTTCCAGGCGTCTCAGAGTGAACCAAAGCGATGTTGTTCGGACATGGAGGAGGTACAGAGATACAGGAACTGTCGATGACAGGCCTCGCTCAGGCCGCCCAAGGGCTACTACTGTAGTGGATGACCGCTACTTACGGATTGCCGCTCGGAGGAACCCTGACAGCAATGCCACCATGTTGAATAATGCGTTTCGTTCAGCCACAGGACGTCGTGTTTCAACTCAAACTGTGCGCAATAGGCTGCATGATGCGCAACTTCACTCCCGACGTCCATGGCGAGGTCCAGCTTTGCAACCCCGACACCATGCAGCGCGGTACAGATGGGCCCAACAACATGCTGAATGGACCCCACGGAATTGGCATCACGTTCTCTTCACCGATGAGTGTCGCATATGCCTTCAACCAGACAATCGTCGGAGACGTGTTTGGAGGCACCCTGGTCAGGCTGAACGTCTTAGACACACTGTCCAGCGAGTGCAGCAAGGTGGTGGTTCCCTGATGTTTTGGGGTGGCATTATGTGGGGCCGACGTACGCCACTGGTGGTCATGGAAGGCTCCGAAACGGCTTTACGATACCTGAATGACATCCTCCGACCCATAGTGCAACCATATCGGCAGAATATTGGAGAGGCATTTGTCTTCATGGACGACAATTCTCGACCTCATCGTGCACATCTTGTGAATGCGTTCCTTCAAGATAACGATATCGCTCGACTACAGTGGCCAGCATGTTCGCCAGACATGAACCCTATCGAACATGCCTGGGATATGTTGAAAAGGGCTGTTTATGGACGTCTTGACCCACCAACCACTCTGAGAGATTTACGCCGAATTGTCGTTGAGGAGTGGGACAATTTGGACCAACAGTGTCTTGATGAACTTGTGGATAGTATGCCACGGCGAATACAGGCATGCATCAATGCAAGAGGACGTGCTACTGGGTATTAGAGGTAGTGGTGTGTACTGCAATCTGGACCACAAATGCTGAAAGTCTAGCTGTATGATGGTACAACATGCAATGTGTGGGTCTCATGAGCAATAAAACGAGCTGAAATGTTGTTTGTGTTGATCTCTATTCCCTTTGTATTTAACGGTTCCGGAACTCTTGGAACCGAGGTGATGCAAAACTTTTTTTGATGTGTGTAGAACGAATCTCTCCTTTCTTCATAGAAGGTGTTGACAGCGACAAATCTCTTCTAGTTAAAGCTCGCAGAAGACACTGTAATTAGTTTAAAATCATTCCATTTAACTTGTGAAACCAATACAAAGCTGGCTCCTCATCAACGAGAGCTTGGGTGGCCGGAAATTGCTTTAGCAAGTAATATGAAAGTTAAGTTGGCAGCAACTTCTTGGGCAACTTCTCTTCCTTCCTCCCATCATGAGACTATCTGTCTCCCAAAACTCTCTGAGTGGAGGTATTTGTCACAATATTTATATGAAAGGTCTTCTTTTTATACCGGGCACGTACATATAAATGTTACGAGGTGTGTTCAAACGAAAAGGTACGAAACGATACTGTGGGTATAATTTGTTCGTTATTCAAAAGTAATCACCACAGGGCTGTGCACAGGTGTCCCATTGCGTCACTGGCCGCAGGATTCCCTGTTCCCAGAAGTCTAGTGGTTGTGACTGGAGCCAATCCTGTACGGTGACCTTTAGTTGTGCAACCGATTGGAAACCTTTTCCCTTGAGATGTTTTCTTAACGGACCAAACAGATGGAAGTCGAAGGGTAACAAGTCCGGGTTTTAGGGCGGTTGCTGAAGTTGCTTCCACTTGAACGTGGCCAATACACCTTGTGTGACGTTAGAGACGTGTGGGCGAGCGTTATCATGCAGCAGAATCACTCACTTCGGTTGGTTGGTTCTCAAGTTTAGGGGCTGCGACAACGCGGTCATGTAGCCCAGTGTACATTGGGTGTGTGTAGAATCTGTCTGATAACCGGTGTTAATTGTGATGACTGTATTAGTGTGTGTTATCTGTTTTTTAGCCTATTTTCAATTTTGAAAAAATAGGCTTATGAGATCACCTTTTGTCCGTGTGTGTGTGCGTGTGTGTGTGTGTGTGTGTGTGTGTGATTCGTGTGTGTGTCCCCCCCTAATAAAATCTAAATGCCTGGAGCGATTTCAATGAAACTCGGAAAGTTCATAGCACTATTCCCGGCGACCTCGACCGTGCCCTTCAAATTTTGTTACTACTCACCAATCCAAAATATATGCGAAATATTTCACCAGCATTCAATATCTCCGAAACTATTACCGATATTACCCTGACATTTTCTATGGTGATAGAGGGAACTACTATAAGTTCACTTATGTGACTTTTGAAAACCTGGAAATTACAAAACCAACATGGTGGCCAAGCGAATTTGCGACTTTTAAATAGACGTTTCTCGCGATTTGACCAACCAAACGCAATGAAACTTGGTACAGTATATGTTTATATACATTGTAATGCACCGACATCTAACTTCGTTCAATTGTTTACATAATCACAAGATGGCGGATGTGCGAAATATTTCACCGGCTTTCTATATCTCTGAAACTATTAGCGGTATCTCCCTAAAATTTTGTACGGAGATAAAGGGCACTACTGGAAGTCCATCTATGAGATTTTCAAAAACCGATTAACTACAAAACGAACATGGCGGCCAAGCGAATTTGAACATTTTAAATAGACCTTTCTCGCGATTTAATGTTCCAAGCGCACTGAAACCTGGTACAGGAAATATTTATACACATTGTAATCCACTGGTATCTAATTTAGTTCAATTGTTTACATAACCTCAAGATGGCGGCAGTGCGAATTTTAAAATTAAGTTTTTATTTCTTGTGATGTAGTCATGCGATCGAAGTGAAAGTTTGAATAATGAACCAACGCAATAATTTTCCTTTAATGGTACATGACTCTATGGCCTATACATTTAACAATCCAACATGGCGACCATCTGAAATATTTAGACGATACTGAATATCTACGAATCTATTTTAGCAATCAAACTGCATTTTTAATGTTCATAGGGGCTATGAACTTAAGTTCACCTATAGGACTTTAAATAACCTGGTGATCACAAATCCAACATGGCGGTGACGCGAATTATAAATATTCACATGGACGTTTCTCGCAATTTAACCATCCGCGTGCAGTGAAACTTGGTACAGTAAATCTTTATCCGAATGTTAATCCACTGGCATCTAATTTATTTCAATTGTTTCCATAACCTCAAGATGGCAGCTGTGAAAATTTTTTAAATCTCCTTGTTTTTTCTTGTGTCCTAATTATGCGACTGAAGTTTGAATACTACACGTTCACAATAATCTGCATGTAACAGTACATAACTCTAGGACCTACATATATAAAATCCAACATGGCGACCATCCGAAATATTTAGTCGGTTCTCAATATCTACGAATCTATTACAGCAATCAAACTGAAATTGTGTATGTTGATAGTGGCAATTAACATAAGTAGGATATATGAAAATAGGCTGTATAGTTCTTCACGGAACTACTTGTTTTAATTTAAGTACTGCAACTTAGAATTTTTCAATTAGTTCCTACTTTTGCCGCCAAGCGCCACCGTCAACGACTACTAGGCCAAATTCAGAACTTAGCTATTAGACGCCACTGCAGTCAGCTCTTGGCAACGAGCGAAGAAACCTAAGAGCGTTGTTTACATTCTTAACCTATCCAATTTAGCTTCACACAGGTGCAATTAGTGGAAGGTTCTTTAACACGCAACAAATCTGTGACATGGGACCGCCGGCTTTACTTCCCATCCGAAGGAAGGCATACTGAGGGATTTTTAACGCTCATAAAAAAATCCGACGCCTTTGGCCGGGTTTGAACCCACTATCTTGGGCATAGAAGTTCAGCATGCTACCGACTACGCCACCGAAGCCCCTTCGTGAGCAGTCCAGGCCATTTGTTCTTGATGGACTTGCGTAGGTTACTGAGTGTCGCACAATACACGTCACGGTTAATGGTTCGTCCGTGATTTCCAATCCGACGACAAACTAAAGGACACCGTACAGGATTGGCTCCAGTCACAACCACAAGACTTCTGGGAACAGGGAATCCTGCGACCAGTGAAGCAATGGTACACCTGTGCACAGACCTGTGATGATTACTTTTGAATAATGAAAAAATTGTACCCACAGTATCGTTTCGTACCTTTTCAATTGAACACCCCTCGTATATACTACGAATAAGGGTGCATGGAAATTACGGAGAGGATAAATACAGAAACCTCTTCATAAATTGTCACAACTTAGCATTAACAAGATGTTCAGTAAAGAATATATAGCCTACTTTCTCCTAAATGCATGGGTATTGCTATAACTCTTATTCAAGGAGTAGACAATTGAATGTTGGTTGTAGTAGCTCGTTGAAATACAACGTGTTATACGGATATTAAACATGAATATAAGATTTCATTTGATAGTGCTACCTCTGTACAAAATTTCATTCAATTCGGTTTCACCGTGTTTGAATTGTTATGGTGAATCGATTTCCACACATACATGGCCGCTATCTGCAAGCTATTAGGTTGATGACCTTGTAGTTTGGTCAAACGATGCTTCCCACAAAAAGGTCTGTTCTTGCAAAACTTGGTAGTGATCAGATGATTAGGTTGGTCGTAATTTGATTTAAACTTTTAATATTTGGGTGGCCGCCATTACGTTTCCATCAACATGGCGACGATATAAAACATGACACTGAGTTGCCTTTTGCGAGTGCTATCTCTGTACCAAATTTCGTTCAATTCGGTTTCACCGTGTTTGAATTGATAGGGGGAATCAATTTGCACACATACATGGCCACATTGTGCAAACTATTGAACTGCTGATCTTGTAGTTTGGTCAAACGATGCCTACCACATAAAGGTATGTTGTTGCAAAAATTAGTAGAGATCAGATGATTAGGTTGGTCGTAATTTGATTTAATCAATTAACATTTGGGTGGCCGCCATTACGTTTTCGTCAATATGGCGGCGATATAAAACATGACACTGAGGTGTCCTTTGCTAGTGCTACCTCTGTACCAAATATTGTTCAATTCGGTTTCACGGTGTTTGAATTGATAGGGGGAATCGATTTGCACACACACATGGCCGCCATCCGCAAAGTATCGGGCTGATGACCTTGTAGCTTGGTCAAAGAACGCTTCTCACATAAAGGTATGTTGTTGCAAAATTTGGTAGAGATCGGATGAATAGGTTGGTCGTAATTTGATTTAAGCTTTGAACATTTCGGTGGCCGCCATTACGTTTCCGTCAAGATGGCGGCGATTTAAAACATGACACTGAGGTGCCCTTTGCTCGTGCTACCTCTGTACCAAATCTCGTTTAATTTGGTTTCACCGTGTTCGAATTGATAGGGGGGACAGGCATTCAGAGTACACACACAGACACACAGCCTCACAGACACACACACAGACACACACACAATTTTTCGCCCTGTGTTGATCTCATCAGTCTACTTTCATTTTTTGCAAAAATCGAAAGTAGGCTAAAAATTCAGATAACCGCAAGGTGCGACGTATTCCTCTCACGAGAAAGGATATTTCAAGTTTATTTGTCACATGTTTCTAACCAGAAGAATTTCTGTAGACTATAAAAACGAATGTTCCGTGTTTGTTTGTCTGTCTGTCTGTCTGTCTGCCTGTCTGTCTACCCGTATGGGTTCATACACCATTCATCCATTCTTTCTCGTTGCGATGGTGGCGACTTACAACATGACACTGAGTTGTCCTTTGCTACTGCTACCTCTGTACCAAAGTTGGTTTGATTTGGTTTCGTCGTGTTTGAATTGATACACACATACACGATCACCATCTTCAAAATATTTGGATGATGACCTGGTAGTTGGACAAAAGACGCTTCCCACATGAGAGTATGCTGTTGCAAAATTTTGTATAGATCTAATATGATAAGGTTAGTCGTAATTTGATTTAAGCTTTTAGCATTTGGGTGGGTGCCATTCCGCTTCCGTCAAATTGGGGGTGATATAAAACTTGATTCTGAAATGTCCTTTGCTAGTGCGTCCTCTGTACTAAATTTAGTTCAATTTGGTTTCGTCATATTTTAATTGATAGAGGGGGGGACATGTATTAACATTCACACTCACACACAGACTGACAAATTTTGGCCCGTGTAAATCTCATGGTGTCGCCTCCGTAGCTTAGCGGTCAGCATGGTTAGCTAGCGCCCCGGAGGTCCTGGGTTCGTTTCCCGGCTCAGCCACGAAATTTTAAAAGTGGTATGAGGACTGGAATGGGGTCTACTCAGCCTCGGGTGTTTCAAATGAGTAGAGGGGGTTCGATTCCCACCTCAGCCATCCTCGAAGTGGTTTTCCGTGGTTTCCCACTTCGTCTTCGGGCAAATGCCGTGATGGTACTGCCCCCGTAAATTGAAATATACTGAGACCACGGCAGCTGTATTGGCATATGTGAATAAAGTTATGGCCGTCATAGTTGTGACGTGTATATTCATGACGTAGGCACGGATGACGCAGACTTCATGCAAGTAGGCTGGATGAGCTGAGATTCTTGGTGACGTCATGATTTTGATCGAGAAGGATCTGAGGTTTACGACGCAGTCGCAGGGAAACAAGGAATTGTGCTGAGGAAGAAGTTACGCTATTGGAGGAGAGGCTCGAACCAATGAATGATAGTTTGGAGGGAGACGAAGATTACTGAAACTACCATATTTAATTACTTTTGGCATGCAGAATTGTGGAAAACTATTTTCAGTTATGGCATTGATTTGGAATTTTGAAGAAATTAATTATGAGTTTTTGAAATTTGAAAATCCGTCAAGTATAGCCAAAGTTAGAACTTCTAGCAATGACGGAGGAATAAGCTATGGTAGGGATGGATACGCCCCTTAAGAAGTTGATAAAAGGCCTTGCACATCAGAGAGGAAGCTCTCATGGCTCATTTTTCTGATTCTCACATTGTCAGACTTCGAGTTCTTAAGTGAAGCAAGTCGTCATTAGCACGTGTGGTAGAGCCCACAGCATCGAACAAGCATTGAGCGTGCAGCAGTACAATTTTACGGTTACTGAAACTAGGCGAAGTTGGAGCGCACACATAAACGAGTCTACAAGATTTTCTATCAAGAGTTAGCTACTGCATTTATTCTAATTCAATTGTGCATTACAATATTGAGGCGTGTACGAAAGTTGAACATTTTCACGAGTATACTTTGGAAGATATTCGCATTTTAAGACTGCAGACAAAAGTGATTTTCTCGACACCTGAGAAGCACTTTTATAATACCACATTCTAAGCTACGGCTGACACTTGTATTGCAACCGTGATACTGAAGATTACATTTGGTGATATAACGCTACATTCTACAATGGAACTATATAATCTGGCAGTACTTTCGAATATTATTATAACGGAAGTGGAGATGGAAGACTAAAACTTTAATGCAATTGGGACAGACATCAATGGAGTGAAATAGCAACATGGAGCTTCGTTAATCGTCATTCTACAAAAGCGAGCATGTAGTGAACATCCAACTACACTCATGCATCGTAATCCATCGCTGAATTACATCAAATGGCAGTGGAAATATCTTCATACTCCACAATTATGAACATTTCTGCGGATATAATTGCAATAAACTTCATGGCGAATTTCTACCAGAACTTCAGGGAACTTTCAAGAGAGGCCAGTGTGGACCCGGCTCACAAAGAAGAGTTTTGCCAGAAGGATGTCTATCGTCTACACGGAGCAGTGCAATTTCCGGAGGAGGAAGCAGTTCTATTCTCCGAGGGCGCAGGTTCCAGGTTCGAGGTCGGAGCACATCTTTACGGTGGTGAAATGGAACCATCAGCAGTCTTCTTTGGAAATTTTCCTCTAGAACTTCAATCAACAGATAAGGTAGTCGTGAACGTTTCTTGATTTATTTGAGCCATTTAGCGATATCTGAGCAACCATTTTTCCTATATTTTCTGTCCCATATATTTTGCCCCATATTCTTGCTTGATATTTCTGTACTCTGTACACTTTGCTGATTTATGCCTTTTTGAATACGATTTATTGAGACATTAATATGTCATTGGCATATTTAAATAATTTTGGATCAGTTGAGACTGATAATATATATTCTTTCAGTAATTTGCATATTTTTGTAGTCACGATTTGACTGTAAAGTTAACGATTTTCTATGGCAAATTTGAATTCAGACAGCGTGTCATTTTATTAAAGTAGTTCTTTTCAGTTAATTACTTTGACCAATTTTCTGTCATCCTCAAGAAAGAAGAATGATTAAAAGATTTTAGAGCGTTAAAATCTACTACTTTATCGACGATCTTAGAAATACTAGTCGTTTTATGAACATGATTGCAACATAGACATTTATCGTCAATTCTGAAATACCATTGCATTATAGACAATTTTATGAAATATGAACTTCGATTACGATTTATTGAGTACACTATAGTAATGAAAATTTGATAGGAGTTTTTCTCAATTCTAGATTGGAACAATAATGTTGGCAGTCCACAGTCTAATTGTATTATATTCGACTATTTATGCAGTTTAGATGAACTTTGATTGAAGATAGTATTTTTATACTGCGATACTTTGATGATATTAATCTCAATTTGATAGACCAGGGAGGCGTGTCTAATCGTATTTGCTATTAAATTTATTTGTGATTGGCAAATTTATACTTCATATCGATTCATGAATGACACCCACGAAGGTTAAATATAATAACAGTTTTCGATACAATTGATGAATATAAGAATTTTTAAAGAGGAACTATGGATGTATAATCGTTAGTTCAGTGGACGTGTGAAAGTCGCTGATGAATAATGCCCTGTAATAAGTGAAGGAGGTTCCCACAGTAATATTGATAATGTTGATGAATTTGTAAGTGGAGGTTTTGTGTATGTATTGTGGAAGATTTTGATGCCATATATAATGAGATATATGATGAATTATGGGCCAATTTTGGTGCAATTTTGTGCGTTTTGAGCGAGGTATTTTTCCGCTGAGTGTATTGTTCAGGTCCATTGAAAATTATTCATGTGAAGTTACTGTTAAAATTAACAAGAGTGTTTAAATAATTTGAGATAACGATTTTGAATGGAGGTTACCGTCACAAATAATAATTATTAAATCTTATTAAACCTGAATCTAAAATTTAAATATAACTAACCTTCATTGGTCGATTATATCACCACGATTTAAGTAATTATCAACCGGATAAACGTGTGGTTTAATGTATTTCTAATATAAATAATATAAATAATGTAAATAACTATGTAAATATCTTTAATAATAATTTGAAACGAACGGGATTAATAGAGGCGTGTATAAATTTTTCAATTGTCGTTTGACAATGATATAAACAAATTAAAATGTTATAAATAATTAATGAACATTTTGTTATAATCATTAAACGTTTTCGTTATTATACTCTAAACAACGCTATTTCAACAATTGAAATTTACAATTAAACAAGATTTGGTATTATTAGAGTAATCCATTGATATTTGAACGGAGCATTTAAAAGATTTGCGTGATAATATTTGAGTGGGGATGTGAACATTTAAAGTGTTTTGAAAAGGAGCTAGGCTCTGAGGTAACTAGCATATGCTAACATTGGCTGGACAGGTGCGTCCATTTGACGAAGCAAGCATGCGACACGGTGCAGGGTGTATCGCAGATGGCCAGATAACTGAATAATAGAGGCCAAGGTCATCTACATAGCAGCCTTGCGGTTATAAATAAAATGTGAAGTTCATGAATAAGGAAACAAATGCTATATGTCTCGTCCCAGCTCCCTCATCCATTCCAAAGTGCATTGTTATTATTATTACGTTCTTTTGAGCTAGAGAAAGCTGAATTTTTGTATGTGAAGTCTACAAGTCCTACAGGAGGACATGTTGCATTGACAATGGCTTCTGATTGCCACGTATATTTTGTTGTTAAACTTTGTTAATTTATTTTTTTCTTTATGTGAAATAAATTATTGTGCAGTTTAAATTTTCTTGTTTCCGTCTTGGTTCATTTTAAATATCGTGGTGGAGGTTATTGTGAGGGCATACTATTAAGTGATCCAGTTGAAAACCCAGACCCGAGATTAAATTGAATAGGTAAGTAAAAGGTAAGTATGAACCCCCGTATATTTTGGTGTGTTCCACAATAATTTCATGTTAACTACTGTGCTCTAATCTCGGTAGTATCTGTCAGTGCCATTTTCATTGATGTAGCTGTGCCGGTGCGATTGATTATTGGCAATCCGATTGAGGGGGCGGATATCTGACAGCCTACTATCCGGATTATCGGGGACAGTAGGATTGGCACCGCAATTTCGTGGGGCTCGACAAAACTGGATTACCAGGTTGAACGCCAGTTGGATTGGTGCAATCAACGTGTGGACTATTCGAATAACATTGGATTACCAAGTTATCGATGTCAATGGGATTGTGAAGACTCAAATAAAGAGGTTAATTCTTTGTTAGATGTCTTGGCCAATTGTAGAATTTGAGAGTGTGATTATATAGGGATTAAATGTTGTGTTGTATTAGGAAAATTACACTCAGAAAAGATCAGATCTTATACAACCTGAGAGAGGTTAAATAGGCTGGAAACTTAGAAAAATCGCCTATGATCTTGATTCTTAGTTTATTTGACCGGCTTATGACATGTTTAGTCATATTAAAGATAAAATTAAACTATTTGGATTGTAAATGTAAATTATTTGTGTTAGGATATTTTAAAATGAACCAAAGAAATTTGAACATGTGCTTGAGTTTATTTCAACATGAAGTGTCTACGAAAGTTAATTATAAGGTAATTATAAGTTAGATTTAAGACAGAAAATTGCTCAAACTTATATATGGTGAAAGATGTTGCTCAGATGTTGTTATCTTGCTCTGTTTGATGTATGTCCCTAACGCAGTCTATTATTGAAATATTATTGAGATGGCAGATGAGAGTATGAGAAAGATGTTGGAGGAGAAGTCCGACAGAATGAAGCAGATGATGGAGGAGAATTCTAGTAATTTGTCTATTAGGCTGGATGAAAGTTTGAAAGCTAGCATGAATGAAAGTGTGAGGGAGATGGAAGCTAGGAATACTAGTCGAATGGAGGAGAATATGAAAGTTCTTCAGACCAGTTCTGCAAACTTGGAAAATAATGTGTCGCGTTTACAGACCAGTACCCAGGGAATCCAGAATGCCGTGACTGACATTCACAAGGATGTCTCAGATGTTAATGTAGATTTATCCAATGTCCATAAGGATGTCTCGGATGTTAAAGTAGATTTATCCAATGTCCATAAAGATGTTTCCAAAGTACATAAGGACCTTAATATGTTGAATCTTGATGTTGCTAATGTCCGGGGTGATATTTCATGTGCTAGAGCAGAAGTAATCGTTGTTAGGAATGATGTTGCTACTGTACAAGACAAGGTAGAAGAAGTTCAAAGAGAGATTAGAAATGTTCGAACCGATGTGTCAAACGTTCAAGTAGACATAAATAATATTCATTCTGATGTTAATGATATGCAAAGCGATATCAATAAGATGCAAATAGAAGTTAATGCAGTTTTTGTAGACATTGCCAAAGTTCAAACTGATGTTAATAAGGTTAGAGAAGAAATTGAAACTTCAAAAACGCTTTGTACTCGTAACATTAGTGCTTTAACAACTAGATTGGTTGACGAGTCTGTTAGGACAACAGCTTCTCTAGCTGGATTAAAACATGATGTAGAGGTCATGAGGACCCAAGTCTTAGATCATAATCGTTTACTTAAGGAAGACATTGAAGTAGATATTGCTGAAATGTTAACTGCAAATGTAACGGTTTGGAAAGATGAATGGAACAGGTCAAGTGGGGAACATGTCAATCAGATTCAGGAGCGAATTGAACGAAAACTTGCCAGTACACAGGTAGATATAAATAATGAGGTAGTTCAAATTAGAAAGGACTTGAATATAAGGATGGATTCGCTATCCGAAAAGCAGGTAGAGGATAGAACTCAAATAGGCCAGGACGTGCAAGCATTAAAAACCACGTTAGAGGAACAAATTCATAAGGTTGCCTCTGATGTCAATGAAACTACGAGCAAACTTCAGAATTTGAAACTAGGAGAAGCTAGCATGATGGAAACGTATAAAGAAGAGTTGATTAGGAAAGTCATCACGGAAATCACAGATAAGGATCCAGAAGGATTGACTTGTGATGATAATAGAAATTACGTGAGAAGATGTAACCTCGCTACTGAAGAGAGAGATATTAGTCCTGAGGAACGTATATTCAGATTCCGGGAAGAAGAAGAGGATAGGAATATTGAACCTGAATGGAAATATCGTGATAGTGGGAAGAATTACATGGATTCATATCCAAGAAATGTGACAGTCACCCGAACCTTTGAGGACAAGCCTCAGAAATTTAGTAATACAGATAGTCTAACACCGATAGAGTATATCATAAACCTGAAAGACTATTTTATTGAAGCCCATATTCCTAGAGAAAGAGAGATGAGAATCGTAGAAAGATTTCTAGCTGGAGGACCCCTTGAGTGGTTCAGAGCATTTCGGTACACTTTTAGTAATGTCGATGAATTTGCAGAGGCACTGATAAAACGATTCTGGTCAATAGAAGCACAAAATTCATTAAGAGCTGAGGTATACTCGAGGAAGTATTCGGGTACTCTTCGAACACGGTACGCCGATTTCTTCACGAGCCAGTTATCGCGCTTGAGATTTTTGCAACCCCCATTGTCGACAGAGCAGTTGATAGATGCTATTTCTCGTATGCTACCTGTGGAGGTGAGAAGGCTTATCATATCGTCAAATATCAGGGATTTGACCAGTATGGACGAACTATTGAGAAGGCTTGATTACACGAGTCCAATGCCAAATTTGGTTCAAAAAGGTCAGAGGCACGAATTCAAAGACATTAATACAGTCTACATGGATCAAGTTCAGCAAACTGATACGCCTGCTGAAGAGAAAACTGAAAATGTAGGTCCTCACAGGAACAATTATTTTCGCAACAACAGATCACAAGGTTACCGTCCATATCAGCAAAGACGAGGCTGGAATAACAATAGAGGGAACTATAATAACGGAAGAAGTTGATATTATAATAACAATGGGTACAATAGGAACTACAACAGAAATAACCAGTACCAGAATCAGAATCAGAATTCTCAAAGTCAGGTTATGACACCGGACAAGTATCAAGAGAGAGAGAAAGAAAGTCAGCAGTATTTGAAGGAATTAAGAGAGAAGGAAGCTGAAAACCAGAAGAAAAGACAGGATGTAGTGATCGATCCTGGTCCTTCTACAAGCCAGCAGAATTTGGAAAACAGGAATACAGGATAGAAGAGAAAGTAGAGAGGAGAGAATGCATTAGCCACACACAACCCAGAGAAGAAGAGACTTATGATTAAGGAACATAGAGGAAATATTATCCAAGAGTAAGCCAATAATAATTCAATTTCGTGTTCAAGTGAATTCAGATATTTATAACAGAGTTTAAAAACAATTTGCAACTGTTTTTAAATCGTGGTGAAGGGAGAATGCCCCCGTAAATTTAATTATACTGAGACCACGGTGGCTGTATTGGCATATGTGAATAAAGTTATGGCCGTCATAGTTGTGACGTGTATATTCATGACGTAGGCACGGATGACGCAGACTTCATGCAAGTAGGCTGGATGAGCTGATATTCTTGGTGACGTCATGATTTTGTTCGAGAAGGATCTGAGATTTACGACGCAGTCGCAGGGAAACAAGGAATTGTGCTGAGGAAGAAGTTACGCTATTGGAGGAGAGGCTCGAACCAATGAATGATAGTTTGGAGGGAGACGGAGATTACTGAAACTACCATATTTAATTACTTTTGGCATGCAGAATTGTGGAAAACTATTTTCAGTTATGGCATTGATTTGGAATTTTGAAGAAATTAATTATGAGTTTTTGAAATTTGAAAATCCGTCAAGTATAGCCAAAGTTAGAACTTCTAGCAATGACGGAGGAACAAGCTATGGTAGGGATGGATACGCCCCTTATGAAGTTGATAAAAGGCCTTGCACAGCAGAGAGGAAGCTCTCATGGCTCATTTTTCTGATTCTCACATTGTCAGACTTCGAGTTCATAAGTGAAGCAAGTCGTCATTAGCACGTGTGGTAGAGCCCACAGCATCGAACAAGCACTGAGTGTGCAGCAGTGCAATTTTACGGTTACTAAAACTAGGCGAAGTTGGAGCGCACACATAAACGAGTCTACAAGATTATCTATCAAGAGTTAGCTACTGCATTTACGCTAATTCAATTGTGCATTACAATATTGAGGCGTGTACGAAAGTTGAACATTTTCACGAGTATACTTTGGAAGATATTCGCATTTTAAGACTGCAGACAAAAGTGATTTTCTCGACACCTGAGAAGCACTTTTATAATACCACATTCTAAGCTACGGCTGACACTTGTATTGCAACCGTGATACTGAAGATTACATTTGGTGATATAACGCTACATTCTACAATGGAACTATATAATCTGGCAGTACTTTCGAATATTATTATAACGGAAGTGGAGATGGAAGACTAAAACTTTAATGCAATTGGGACAGACATCAATGGAGTGAAATAGCAACATGGAGCTTCGTTAATCGTCATTCTACAAAAGCGAGCATGTAGTGAACATCCAACTACACTCATGCATCGTAATCCATCGCTGAATTACATCAAATGGCAGTGGAAATATCTTCATACTCCACAATTATGAACATTTCTGCGGATATAATTGCAATAAACTTCATGGCGAATTTCTACCAGAACTTCAGGGAACTTTCAAGAGAGGCCAGGGTGGATCCGGCTCACAAAGAAGAGTTTTGCCAGAAGGATGTCTATCGTCTACACGGAGCAGTGCAATTTCTGGAGGAGGAAGCAGTTCTATTCTCCGAGGGCGCAGGTTCCAGGTTCGAGGTCGGAGCACATCTTTACGGTGGTGAAATGGAACCATCAGCAGTCTTCTTTGGAAATTTTCCTCTAGAACTTCAATCAACAGATAAGGTAGTCGTGAACGTTTCTTGATTTATTTGAGCCATTTAGCGATATCTGAGCAACCATTTTTCCTATATTTTCTGTCCCATATATTTTGCCCCATATTCTTGCTTGATATTTCTGTACTCTGTACACTTTGCTGATTTATGCCTTTTTGAATACGATTTATTGAGACATTAATATGTCATTGGCATATTTAAATAATTTTGGATCAGTTGAGACTGATAATATATATTCTTTCAGTAATTTGCATATTTTTGTAGTCACGATTTGACTGTAAAGTAAACGATTTTCTATGGCAAATTTGAATTCAGACAGCGTGTCATTTTTATTAAAGTAGTTCTTTTCAGTAAATTACTTTGACCAATTTTCTGTCATCCTCAAGAAAGAAGAATGATTAAAAGATTTTAGAGCGTTAAAATCTACTACTTTATCGACGATCTTAGAAATACTAGTCGTTTTATGAACATGATTGCAACATAGACATTTATCGTCAATTCTGAAATACCATTGCATTATAGACAATTTTATGAAATATGAACTTTGATTACGATTTATTGAGTACACTATAGTAATGAAAATTTGATAGGAGTTTTTCTCAATTCTAGATTGGAACAATAATGTTGGCAGTCCTCAGTCTAATTGTATTCTATTCGATTATTTATGCAGTTTAGATGAACTTTGATTGAAGATAGTATTTTTATACTGCGATACTTTGATGATATTAATCTCAATTTTGATAGACCAGGGAGGCGTGTCTAATCGTATTTGCTATTAAATTTATTTGTGATTGGCAAATTTTTACTTCATATCGATTCATGAATGAAACCCACGAAGGTTAAATATAATAACAGTTTTCGATACAATTGATTAATATAAGAATTTTTAAAGAGGAACTATGGATGTATAATCGTTAGTTCAGTGGACGTGTAAAAGTCGCTGATGAATAATGCCCTGTAATAAGTGAAGGAGGTTCCCACAGTAATATTGATAATGTTGATGAATTTGTAAGTGGAGGTTTTGTGTATGTATTGTGGAAGATTTTGATGCCATATATAATGAGATATATGATGAATTATGGGCCAATTTTGGTGCAATTTTGTGCGTTTTGAGCGAGGTATTTTTCCGCTGAGTGTATTGTTCAGGTCCATTGAAAATTATTCATGTGAAGTTACTGTTAAAATTAACAAGAGTGTTTAAATAATTTGAGATAACGATTTTGAATGGAGGTTACCGTCACAAATAATAATTATTAAATCTTATTAAACCTGAATCTAAAATTTAAATATAACTAACCTTCATTGGTCGATTATATCACCACGATTTAAGTAATTATCAACCGGATAAACGTGTGGTTTAATGTATTTCTAATATAAATAATATAAATAATGTAAATAACTATGTAAATATCTTTAATAATAATTTGAAACGAACGGGATTAATAGAGGCGTGTATAAATTTTTCAATTGTCGTTTGACAATGATATAAACAAATTAAAATGTTATAAATAATTAATGAACATTTTGTTATAATCATTAAACGTTTTCGTTATTATACTCTAAACAACGCTATTTCAACAATTGAAATTTACAATTAAACAAGATTTGGTATTATTAGAGTAATCCATTGATATTTGAACGGAGCATTTAAAAGATTTGCGTGATAATATTTGAGTTGAGATGTGAACATTTAAAGTGTTTTGAAAAGGAGCTAGGCTCTGAGGTAACTAGCATATGCTAACATTGGCTGGACAGGTGCGTCCATTTGACGAAGCAAGCATGCGACACGGTGCAGGGTGTATCGCAGGTGGCCAGATAACTGAATAATAGAGGCCAAGGTCATCTACATAGCAGCCTTGCGGTTATAAATAAAATGTGAAGTTCATGAACAAGGAAACAAATGCTATATGTCTCGTCCCAGCTCCCTCTTCCATTCCAAAGTGCATTGTTATTATTATTACGTTCTTTTGAGCTAGAGAAAGCTGAATTTTTGTATGTGAAGTCTACAAGTCCTACAGGAGGACATGTTGCATTGACAATGGCTTCTGATTGCCACGTATATTTTGTTGTTAAACTTTGTTAAATTATTTTTTTCTTTATGTGAAATAAATTAGTGTGCAGTTTAAATTTTCTTGTTTCCGTCTTGGTTCATTTTAAATATCGTGGTGGAGGTTATTGTGAGGGCATACTATTAAGTGATCCAGTTGAAAACCCAGACCCGAGATTAAATTGAATAGGTAAGTAAAAGGTAAGTATGAACCCCCGTATATTTTGGTGTGTTCCACAATAATTTCATGTTAACTACTGTGCTCTAATCTCGGTAGTATCTGTCAGTGCCATTTTCATTGATGTAGCTGTGCCGGTGCGATTGATTATTGGCAATCCGATTGAGGGGGCGGATATCTGACAGCCTACTATCCGGATTATCGGGGACAGTACCTTCTTCAAGGCCACGGGCGCTTCCTTCCCTCTTCCTTGCCTATCCATCCTGACCATCCATTACCTTCCCTCATGAGGCCCCTGTTCGCTTTGCAGGTGAGGCCGCCTGGACGAGGTGCCAATCACACCTAACCAGTTGTATCCACTCCGATTAGATGTTCCCTGCTCTAGGACACTGCCCGTAGAGGCGGTAGTGGTGAGTTCCCTCGCTGAGTCCGTGGGTTCCACCAACCTGGAGGGCAAACGACTAAGAAGAAGAAGAAGAAGTAAATCTCATGCCTACATTCATTTTTTGCAAAAATCGAAAGCAAGCTAATATCCAATACTCATGAGAAAAATCAGTACCATCTCTACATAGTATAAAACAAAATCCCCGATTCTTGGATATAACGAGTAAACTCGAGAACCACTGGATGGATTTTGATGTGGTTTCGCCATTCTGTAAAGGATTTCTCGAGGAAGGTTTCTGTAGAGAAAACATTCATTTATGAAGCCGTGAAGTAGCAATTTCAGTGAATCGAGTCGAAGAAAAATCTGCCGTCCGTGTGCCTTTTAAGCTTCTTCTTCTTAAGACGCCGTCTCCAAACGAAGGTTGGCGATCAACGTAGCCAGCTCTGACCTTGACATTGCAGTATGGAATGCTTCCTCCGATGTACACCGGTGCCACCTTCTAATGTCCTTCAACCATGAATTTCTGCGTCTCCCAACTGATCTTTTTCCTTGTATCTTTCCTTCAATAATTAGCTTTAATAATTGGTACCTCTCGTTTCGAATGATGTGACCTAGGTATTGTGTCTTTCTTTGCTTTATAACATGTAGCAGTTCTTTTTTGCTTTTTCATCCGATGTAGGACCTCGACATTTGAAATTTTCAATATCGAAGTTATGCGCAGGAGACGACGATATAGATACATTTCAAAGGCATCGATTCGTTTTTCAATAGAAGCATTCGCAATCATATAGAAGAACAGAAAATATGTAACAACGGATCATGCGGATTCGCAACTGTAGACTGAGATCTGATCGTTCAAAGAATTTCCGCAAGATAAAGAATTGTTTCCTGGCCTGTTCAATTCTAGATTTTATTTCTTGTTTGGAGTCACATTGTTCGTTCAATATGATGGCCAAGTATTTGAAGGAGGACACTTGTTCAACTATATTATTGCTCTTATTGTATTTTTAGAGAACACCATCATTTTTGTTTTTAAAGCGTTCACACACAATCCGAATTCTTCACTGTGTTCTACTAAGCAATTTACCATGTGTTGAAGGGTAGATACTGTAATTTATCTGCTATGACAACAGTATCATCCGCATATCTAATGTTATTAATACATTTTCCATTGATATTGATCCCTCCACCTTCTACCAGCGATTCTTTAAATATTGCCTCACAATAAATGTTGAACATAAGAGGTGACAGTACACAACCCTGACGAACACCTTTTCTGATTGAAGCCGTTTCTGAAGTTCCTTGAACTGTTTTAACCTTACGCTGGGTAAACCGTTAGAAATATGTAAATACTATGAGTGTCCCGTACACCATATTTCTCTCTTTAATACATCGCCCTCTATAGGCCTAAGTGTGTTTACGTTTTCATTTCTTCCAACAATCTCCATTCAGTGGAAATTTAAATTTCTAGCTTTGGCGCGATTTTACAGCCTAGCGAGCAAGCCTATCACCCTAGCTTCGGTCAGCATCGAAGTGTCTAATCGTGTCGAGTTAATACTTAAGAAAAGTTTCGCTGTTGACCTCGGCTTTGCTGAATTGCGTCTGGGACCTGCCATTCGTGCGCCTTTTTAAGCTTACGGTGGGTAAATTGTTAAAGATACCGAGTGAAGCCGGGTCGTGCTGCTAGTTCTATTTATAAAACAAAAAATAGTACTAATATCTCAATGATTGAAGCCTCCGTGACTTAGGCGGCAGCATGCCGGCCTCTCACCGCTGGGTCCGTGGTTCAAATCCCGGTCACTCCATGTGAGATCTGTGCTGGACAGAACGGAGGCAGACAGGTTTTTCTCCGGGTACTTCGGTTTTCCCTGTCAAAATTTCATTCCAGCAACACTCTCCACTATCATACCGACAGTAGTGGCTCAGCTGGCTAAAGCACAGCGTTAGGTCATGGGACAGAGCTCTCTGCTGACTCGGTAGACGCGTGGGTTCGAGCCCCACCGTCCGCCGTCCTTGAAATGGTTTTCCGTGGTTTCCCATTTTCAACACCAGGCAAATGCTGGGACGGTACCTTCTGATAGGCCACGGCCGATTCCTTTCCCATCCTTGCCCAGTTTCATTCATTCACCTTCATCCATTCCATCTCTCATCCCGACGCGCAGGTCACCCACGGGCGTCGAATAGAAAGACCTGCACTCGGCCTCTGAGGAGGCCACACGAAAAAAAAAATCCACTATCATTTCATTTCGTCTGTCATTCATTTAATCATTGCCCCTGAGGAGTGCATCAGGCCTCAGCAGCCGGCACAGTTCATATCCTCGCCGCTAGATGGGGGCTTCATTCATTCCATTCCTGACCCGGTCGGAGACTGGAAGCAGGCTGTGGATTTTCATTTTCATCACAATGATTAACAAAGCAGCAGTAGAGATGTACAAGTTGCTCCATGAGACCCCTAGCATTATTCGTAAAATACAGAGGTATCTTTCACGGTTCAGAACATATTTGTTCAAGGCATCTTAGGTGGTTGGTTGGTTCCTTAGTTTAGGGGCTGCGACAACGCGGTCATGTAGCCCATGTACTTTGGGTGTGTGTAGAATCTGTCTGATAACCGGTGTTAATTGTGATGTCTGTATTAGTGTGTGTTATCTGTTTTTAATTCAAGTATAATAATATCGTATGGCCTTGGATGCCGGGTGCGAGCTTTGTTATATGCACCCAGAGGGTAGCTTGCATTTCGAATTTCGTTGTTCCTTGACTATAGCGCTTTCTAGTAGAGAAATGAGGAACTTTGTGCTGGCGGAAACTCCCAAGACTAATTTTGCCATTATGAACTCGGCCTACTGAATTCAAATGGGTTCTTTGACACGCCAACATCGTATGACATGAGTATCGTATTTTTGCCGCCTTTCAAAAATCACTTACCACGGCCAGGAGCGAACCTGCAATCTTGGGGTTTGTAGACCGACACGATATCCACTCAGCCACCGAGGCAAGCTTTTAATTCAAGTAAAGACTGCAGACATTGAATTTCAAGTAGTTCCTACTTTTACCGCCAAACGCCATCGTCAACGACTACTATTGCAGTACCTTGCTACTAGACGCCACCGCAGTCAGCTCCTGGCGACGAACGTTGGAACCTAAAGAGCGTTGTTTAACCTATAAGTTAATTTAGCTTCTCACAGGTGTAATTAGTGGAAGGGTTTTAACATGCCATAAATCTATGACATGGGACCGCCGGCTTTACTTCCCCTCTGAAGGAACATCTTAGGTGACTAACGCTGTATATAAATAGTGCCCAATAAAGTATTTTGTTCAAGGGGCAGTCCTCAGCCTCCAATTAAACAAGCCTGTTATTGAACATGTACCCCATGTGCCTACTGCAGGGTTGAAATCTCTGTCTTGGTGCCGCACCCTACCCTCCACACACAGTAGTCAGCCTGGTACTTCCCCTTTAAACGTTCACTTGGAGCTCTGTTGTGCTGTTAAACTCACTTTCGTCCCCAACAAAATCTCAGCGGCGCAGAATATTCATGATTTAATGCCACTGTCATTTCGCTACGGTACTTTTTAATATTGCATATTTTGCTTCCATATTTTACATTCAATATAATGCAGACCTTTATAGTAGTGCCTGTCTCCGGATATGTTTATATGTTTAGACCAGACACAACAAACCTCTGGCTAATACTCATAAATAAATCCAATAACAACAACAACAACAACAACAACACCTGGCACTACAGCCCTTAAAGTGCCTAGGCCCACCAAGCGACCGCTATCCAGCCATTTGGCCCGCAGATTTTGGGGTGACGCGTGGTCAGCGTATCGGGTCCCCTCGGCCGTTAATCTTGGTTTTCGTGACTGGGGCGCTGCCTCACTGTCAGACAGCTACTCAATTGTCCTCACGAGGCTGAGTGCACCCCGTTCCAGCCTCGCGTCAGTTACTAAAATTCCTGACGGAGCCGGGAATCGAACCCGGGGCTTCCGGGTGAGATGCAAATATTGACTTGGACTAAACGATTTCTTCACTGGAGTATATTTCAAACCGAGTTCATTTCATATAAAGTTCACATAATTTCTATCAGCAGGCTATATTGAATGCAACATACTCAAATTAGTGAAATATAGGTCAGAACGACAGATCAGCGGCCATCTTGTCAATTAACCGAGACGTCTCAGCTTTGTAAAGTCACGTCTACAGTATAATATTACAATATAAACTTTTAATTTCGAACGGGCCACGCCCTTTAGAACAGTTATAACGATTCTTGGTTCAATAATCGGTACTGGTGGGTCCCATGATATGGATTATAAAGTTTGCATAATTCACACGGCCGCCATCTTGAAGTGGTACGGTTGATGACCTTGTAGCATGGGCACGAGACACGTATCATATGAAAGTATGTTTTTACCAAATTTGGTAAAGATCCGATGATTAGTTCGGTCGTAATTCATTATTAAGTTTTGACCATTTGAGTGACCGCCATTAATATTTATATTCAAAATATTCAAAAACCTGTAGACTACAAAACTAACATGGCCGCCAAGCGAATTTGAAACATTTTAATAGACTCTTCTCGCGATTTAACCATCTGAGCGGAGTGAAATGGTACATTAAATATTTATACATATTGTAATCCACTAGCATCTAATTTTGTTCAATTGTTTACATAACCTCAAGATGGCTGCTGTGCGAAATTTTTAAATATTTGTTTTTATTTCTTGTGTCGTAATCATGCGATGGAAGTGAAAGTTTGAGTAATGAAACTATGCAATAATTTTCCTTTAATGGTACATAACTCTATGGCCTATACATGTAACAATCCAACATGGCGACCATCCAAAATATTTAGACGGTTCTCAATATCTACGAATCTTTTACAGCAATCAAACTGAAATTCATTATAATCATAGAAGCTATGAACATAAGTTCACCTATAGAACTTTCAATAACCTGGTGAGCACTAATCCAACATGGCGGCGACGTGAAGTATAACTATTTAAATTGACTTTTCTCGCAATTTAACCATCCAAGTGCAGTGGAACTCGGTTCAAACCCGCCACAGTTGTCGGATTTTTAAGAGAGTACAAATTCCCTCAATATGCCTTCCTTCGGAGGGAAAGTAAAGCCAGTGGGCCCATGCCATAGATTTATGGCATGTAAAGGAATCTTCCACTAACTACAATTGTGTGAAGCTAAATTTGTAGCTTAGATATCATGAACGCTTTATTAAGTTTCAACGTTCGTCGCCAGGTGCCGGTTGTGGTGGCATCTAGTAGCAAGTTTGTGGCTAGGTGCAGTTGACGTTAGCATTTAGTACCCAAAGTGGGAACTACTTGAAATTGATCGTCTGCAGTTCGTAACTGAATTACTGATACAGTAACACCCACTAATACGGGCATCACAATTACCACCGGTTATCAGACAGATTCTACACACACCCGAAGTACACGGGGCTACATGACCGCGTTGTCGCAGCCCCTAAACTGAGGAACCAACCAACCAGGGATGAAAGAACACTATGTCGAAGCCCCTAAGTCAAGCAACAACATGTATGAAATTTGGAACAAGGTTGTATTTCATCTTCATATTAACTTCGACATTTTCTATAGTTGGAAGTAAATGGAGTTTGGAATAAGGTATCCAACCAGTAGCGTAGCCATGAACGACCAATAGGCGGGGGTTAGTAACTGAGGGATAACCGTTATTCGGATATACATTTATGCAAAATGAAGCAACTGAACTATCTCACATTCAAGAAGTTAACAACGATGTCCAAATTAGTTGGGGCCAGATGACCTGGCTGTTCCTCCCCTTAAAACAACAGCAACAACAACAATCATCAAATTAGTATTAAATTAGTATTAATGACCTCATTGAATTTTCTAGATAGTTATTGAAACATTTTTTTAAAATTAAAACTTGATTAATTTTAACAATTTCTCTCCCGCAAAGAAAGTTTGTTAGTTATTGTTGTTGTTTTATGGGGAGGAACAGCGAGGGTATCTTCCCCTTTCTGTTTAGAAAAATAAAGAGATAATTATCCCGCTAGAAGGGATTTAAAATTATTTGGCGCAATGCTCAGTTTAAAATAAGCTATATTTAGCTGGGAAAAAGTGAGGTTGGCGACACTGGGAGGTTGGTTGGTTGGTTCCTTAGTTTCGGGGCTGCGACAACGCGGTTATGTAGCCCCGTGTACTTTGGGTGTGGTTGGAATCTGTCTGATAACCGGTGTTAATTGTGATGGCTGTATTAGTGTGTGTTATCTGTTTTTAATTCAAGTAAAGACAGCATACATTGGATTTTCAAGTAGTTCCAACTTTTGCTACCAAACGCCACCGTCAACGACCAACTAGTTCTGCACTTTGTTACTAGATGCCACCGCAGTCGGTTAGCTTCTCACAGGTGTAATTAGTGGAAGGTTCTTTATCATCCCATATATCTATGAAATGGTACCACCGGCTTTACTTCCCCTCCGAAGGAAGGCATACTGAGGGATTTTTAACGCTCTTAAAGAAAATCCGACGACTTCGGCCGGGTTTGAACCCGTGACCTTGGGAATAGAAACTCAGCATGCTACCAACTACGCCACCGAAGCCTGGGAGGACGGAGTTATAACTTACGTTGTCATGAAGACGTGTGTAGCATCAAATAGGTTAGTTACGGTTTAAGGGGCCGAACAATGAGACCTGCCCCCAACCTCAAATGGCGAGCCGGACCGAAAGGCGACTAAAGTAAAATGTATGAAATATAGACTCATTAGCAAGTGTCATTATTTAATTTAAGAAATGTTATTTAGCTTATTGTTCATTATCATTTTCAGTTTTATTTTAAGTTTTTGTAAAAATTCTAAAAGTGTGTGTGTGTGTGTGTGGGGGGGGGGTTATAACTGCCAGTAACACCCCTTTTGCTACGCCACTGTATCCAAAAAAAGTAGGAGAAGCAATCATACGCAAGTTGAAAATCGTCATTTGTCATGTGAAGTAATCCACAAAATTATTATTGCTCCATAATTAAAGTGTATTCTTGAAATGGGTGGCTTCGGTGGCGTAGTTGGTAGCATGCTGAGTTTCTATTCCCAAGTTCGCGGGTTCAAACCCGGCTGAAGTGGTCGGATTTTTAAGGAGCGTTAAAAATCCCTCAATATGCCTTCCTTCAGAGGGGATGTAAAGCTGGCGGGCCAATGTCATAAATTTATGGCATTAAAAGAACCTCCCACTAAGTACAATTGTGTGTAGCTAAATTTGTGGGTTAGATTCCATTAATGCTCTAATAAGTTCCAACGTTCGTCGCCAGGTGCCGGTCGTGGTGGCATTTAGTAGCCAAGTTCACAATTACGTGTCGTTGACGGTCGCATTTGTTAGCAAAAGTAGGAACTACTTGAAGTCCAGCAGTCTGCAGTCCTTACATGAATTACAGATAACACATACTAAAACAAACATCACAATTAACACCGGTTATCAGACAGATTCTACACACACCCTAAGTACACGGGGCTACATGACCGCGTTGTTGCAGCCCCTAAACTGAGGAACAAACCAACCATTCTTGAAATGTATTTGAAGGCTGATTTCACAATTACTGTATTCATCACGTACAGTAGGCTATGTGTTTTAACCTACTTCCACTTCTGTCTTCCCCATTTCCATCTGGAAGGAACTTATAACAAGCGTGCTTTACAAGTTACTTGCCGTGGGGAAATGAGATAACAGGGCGCATTGTATTGTGGGAAATTAAGTGATTAAGTAAAAGCCACAGCTCTTGAGATTCAGTTCGAGAGATTGAAATAGCTTGGAGGAAGGGAACAGTCACTTGTAATGTGGGCTGAAAGGAAGTTCATGTTGTTTCATCTGTAGTTGCTTGCAGTATCGTGATCATTTAGCTTCGTGCACATGGGTACGTATACGATTCGGCCGATGGCCTGTGTTATTGTGGTCACTGTAGTAGAGTGTGCATTTGTAATTCAGTCTTGGATTGGGAAGAAGGTGGCTGTAGTAGTTAGGTAATAACAACAATAATAATAATAATAATAATAATAGTAATTATTACATTTATATATTTCTATTTAACACAAATAGTGCTAAATGTTCCGGCATAACTCAACAAGATGACAGTGTTTCGCCCCGGTGTGCAATTGGGCTCTTCAGTTGGTTAAAGCACACCTCACCAAAACATTGTCTAGTGCACACTGGGAAGGCCATTGCAAGACGTATTTGATACACGTGTATCCACGTCACGAGCAAGCCAGTGCACTATGGGAGTCGAAACTCCATTCCAAAGCAATTATAACCTTACCTTGGCATTGAATATACAATTTTCATAAGAAAACATGCATTGTCCGTTGAGCCATAATATATTTAAACACAAACTGAAGAGCCCAATAGCACACCGGGGCGAAACACTGTCATCTTGTTGAGTTATGCCGGAACATTTAGCACTATTTGTGTTTAAATACTGTATATTATGGCTCAACGGACAATGCATGTTTTCTTATGAAAATTGTATATTTATATATTTCGGTCAAATTATTGAACCAGCAGCTAACAGAGAAAGAAGTACAAAAATACAAAGAGCATTAAACTTACTTGGAACAGATACAAAAAAAAAACAACAACTAACAGCAAATTAAGACATTATAACACAGTCGTTAAAACAGAAGTTCTATATGCATCTGAAACTATTGTAATTGGTGGAAAATATCGAATAAAATTGATCGAAAAACAAGAAAGGTAAAACCTCAGGAATATCTTAGGACCAAAGTGTAAAAAAGGAAATCGGATGAAATCACATGAAATTTATCAAGTTACAAAACAAGTAGTTCCGTGAAGAACTATACAGCCTATTTTCATATATCCTACTTATGTTAATTGCCACTATCAACATACACAATTTCAGTTTGATTGCTGTAATAGATTCGTAGATATTGAGAACCGACTAAATATTTCGGATGGTCGCCATGTTGGATTTTATATATGTAGGTCCTAGAGTTATGTACTGTTACATGCAGATTATTGTGAACGTGTAGTATTCAAACTTCAATCGCATAATTAGGACACAAGAAAAAACAAGGAGATTAAAAAGTTTTTCACAGCTGCCATCTTGAGGTTATGGAAACAATTGAAATAAATTAGATGCCAGTGGATTAACATTCGGATAAAGATTTACTGTACCAAGTTTCACTGCACGCGGATGGTTAAATTGCGAGAAACGTCCATGTAAATATTTATAATTCGCGTCACCGCCATGTTGGATTTGTGATCACCAGGTTATTTAAAGTCCTATCGGTGAACTTAAGTTCATAGCCCATATGAACATTAAACAATGCAGTTTGATTGCTAAAATAGATTCGTAGATATTCAGTATCGTCTAAATATTTCGGAAGGTCGCCATGTTGGATTGTTAAGTGTATAGGCCATAGAGTCATGTACCATTAAAGGAAAATTATTGCGTAGGTTCATTATTCAAACTTTCACTTCGATCGCATGACTACATCACAAGAAATAAAAACTTAATTTTAAAATTCGCACTGCCGCCATCTTGAGGTTATGTAAACAATTGAACTAAATTAGATACCACTGGATTACAATGTGTATAAATATTTCCTGTACCAGGTTTCAGTGCGCTTGGAACATTAAATCGCGAGAAAGGTCTATTTAAAATGTTCAAATTCGCTTGGCCGCCATGTTCGTTTTGTAGTTAACCGATTTTTGAAAATCTTATAGATGGACTTCCAGTAGTGCCCTTTATCTCCGTACAAAATTTTAGGGAGATACCGCTAATAGTTTCAGAGATATAGAATGCCGGTGAAATATTTCGCACATCCGCCATCTTGTGATTATGTAAACAATTGAACGAAGTTAGATGTCGGTGCATTACAATGTATATAAACCTATACTGTACCAAGTTTCATTGCGTTTGGTTGGTCAAATCGCGAGAAATGTCCATTTAAAAGTCGCAAATTCGCTTGGCCGCCATGTTGGTTTCGTAGTTACCAGGTTTTCAAAAGTCACATTAGTGAACTTATAGTAATTCCCTCTATCACCATACAAAATGTCAGGGTAATATCGGTAATAGTTTCGGAGATATTGAATGCTGGTGAAATATTTCGCACAGCCGCCATGTTGGATTGGTGAGTCGTAACAAAATTTGAAGGGCACGGTCGAGGTCGCCGGGAATAGTGCTATGAACTTTCCGAGTTTCATCGAAATCGCTCCTGCCGTTTAGATTTTATTACGGGGACACACACACACGAATCACACACACACACGGACAAAAGGTGATCTCATAAGCCTATTTTTTCAAAATTGAAAATAGGCTAAAAATCACAGATACTATAAGGAAACGGCGGTTACAGTTTTACGGACACCTATATAGAATGGATAAAATAACAGGCTCACAAAGATAATTTTCATCCTGGCCTTATCAATGATAAATCAAAACTACTGGCCAAAATAAATCAATGAATACATAAATGAAATTGACTGTCATGAAGAAACCATTCATGACAGAACAAAATTATGAACTTTAATTCACAAACACAAATTTTCTGACAAGCCCACCCGACAAAATACAGGATGGACAGAACAGCGTAAAAGGGAACACAGCGAGAAGATGAAGAAAAAGTGCTAATAAGTTCAAACACGCTCCTTAGTTTTGCACAACAAATAAATAAATAATAATGATAACCCACAATTAGGGGAATATCAAGGGGGATTTCGGAAGGGACGATCATGTGCCGAACAGATTTTGAACCTTAAATCTATTCCTTCATATCTCAAGCTTAGAAACAAACAGTTTGTAGTGACCTTCATTGACTTCAAAAAAGCGTATGACTCTATCGATCGACCCACCCTATTTGAAATACTGAAAGAACTGAGACTGGACAACAAAACAAGAACAATTATTCAGAAAACCTTATCCAACACTGCTTCCAAAGTGAAATTCAGAGGAGAAATTTCAGAGCCCTTCGAAATCAAGACTGGTGTACGACAGGGAGCTGGACTATCACCTTTGCTCTTCAGCTGTTTGCTCGAAAAAGTCATCCGGCAGTGGCGAAAAGTAATGAACATTAACAAGTCTGTAAATGGAGTCAGATTGGGCTACGAAAAACAGAACCTGATAGTTGACTGCCTAGCATTCGTAGATGACCTCGCAATTTTTCAGATTCCCTCGATGCAGCCGCAACGCAAATTAATGAACTTCAGATTCAAGCAGCAAAAACGTGCCTTAAGATCTCCTTTGAAAAAACAGAATTCATCACTAATATCAAGCTAGCTCCAAAAGAGCTGGATGTAGGACAGGGGAAAATCAAGCAAACGAAACCGTTCAAATATTTGAGTTAGTGGATAGACCCCAATCTCTCCGAGAAGGCAGCTTTTGAGTCACGAATCAGGAAAATGGAAATGGCATATAATCTAACTAAGGCCATTTACAACAAGAAATCCATATCAACAAATGCCAAGTTAAGACACTACTAAACAGTCATCCGTCCAGAGGCTTTGTATGCTGCAGAGTACCTTGCAATGCATCGCAAGGGACTAACAGAGAATCTGGATGTGAAGGAAAGAAAAATTCTAAGAAATATCTTGGGTCCGGTAAAAGAAAATGGGGAATATAGGAGACGGCACAACCTCGAACTTTACACCCATGTGGAAAAAATAACTGATACCCTGAGGAAACGGAGAATTTCCTTTTACTGTCATTTAACAAGAATGAACCCAGCACGATTGACAAATGGAATTTTCACCTACTTCCTCAAAAAGAAAGCCAAGGGAGCTTGGTTCACTGAGGTGGACAAAGATTTACAAGAAGTGGGAATTACAGGCAACGATATTTGGGAACGTGCCACCCTTAAACAAAAACCTGACAGCACACCGATGTTTCCAAGAAAAGCCAAAGCTTCCAACTGGCAAGAAGTGGACTGCAGAAAGGAAACAACAGCATCGAGAACTAATGCGAAAGAACTGGGAGGATGTTAAAGCTCGAAACAACAAGAAACAGTTGAAATGACGTGGTTCTTAGATGGCCGAATCGGAAGAAGAAGAACACAAAATCTTATGGAATTCCAATGTAATAACTGATCGTTTTGTAGAAGCCAAGAGGCTTCGATAAGAAAGCACACAAGGCTACCATCTTCGATGTTTCTGTTCCACTCAATGAAAACTTACAGAATACGGTGGCTGAGAAAAGGCGCAAATACCAGCCACTTGCCGCTGAGCTCAGTCATACGGCCTAAAGGAAGTTTTCGTCATCCCAGTTGTTGTCACTGTGAATGGTTTAGTCACAAAGGACTGGGAAAATGCAAAGGAGAGCGTTGGCTTGGAGAGGAACCATTTACAGTTAATACAAATGGCTGCCCTCCTTGGTACTGCAATATAGTGCTTAAGGTTATGTCTCTTGAGTGACTTGCTCTGAACATCTTGAGACCCAGTGCTATCATCAGTGTCTATGGCTTGAAAGGAGTCTGACGGTGATTATTTTGTATTTTTATGTAAATTACATATAATATTAATGTTATTGGTATACGTCCGTTTTAACTACTGCGACTTTTAGAGACGCCAGGGTGTCAGAATTCTTCCCCCGAAGGGGATCTTTATCGTGCCAGCAAATCTACTGACAGGGCTCCCACACATTTTCGAACCCTCAAATGCCAAATGATTGCGTCAGGATTTGATCCTAGAACCTTGGGAACAGCAGACGAGAACATTACCACTGTGGAATGCAGACAGTACATTAAGTTAGGAATCATTCCAATATTTACCTGGAGGAATACCAATGAAAACCTGGTGAGAATGGATCCACCTTTTCTCAACTCTGCCTCCCAACGCTCCCGTGCTCGTCGTGTGGTTGTTGCCAGGATCGAGCTCTGACTAGATCTCAATAGTGAAGGGTAAGTCCTATCCCAACAGTTAACTCGGCTGGTTGTTGCCTGGATCGAGCTCTGACTAATCTCAATAGTGAAGGGTAAGTCCTATCCCAACAGTTAACTCGGCTGGTTGTTGCCAGGATCGAGCTCTGACTAGATCTCAATAGTGAAGGGTGAGTCCTATCCCAACAGTTAACTCGGCTGGTTGTTGCCCGCTGATTACAACAAGGGAGGAGAGGGGATAGAGGAAGACATTCGAGATGCTCTGACTACTGGCGATACCATTGTCTCGCAATGTACTTTGCGCGGGAGTGCGACACTTGCGGCTCTTCCTCGCCCTCGTGTATACCTAAGGATGTTTTCTCCTCGCGAAGTGTTTCAAATATATATATTTATCCATTTAATCCCAATGTGAATGTGATATTCTCTGAACTGCTTCAATTCGTGATGAATGAGCTTTATCAGTTTTACCGCGCACGTAGGCCTATACAGGGTCTTTCGTATAAAGTAAGAACGGAGAGCGGCGGATTTGTTAGGCGCAGCTACAGTGGCCTTGGCCGAGCTTGTGGCGCACCACGGCCCCCTGTTGTAGTATTGAAAGCACGCGTATAGTACAGTATACACTTGACCTTGCAATAAGCGTGCAGGTGTTCACTGTTCAGTCGCCAGTCTGAACCTCAGATGCTAACATGGTGAGACAGTTATCATTATAACATCGTATTTTAGTTGTATGTAAAACTTATTTTAATTACGAGTCAGCTCGGCGGGTACGTGATGCATTTGTTCAGCAATTTCCTGGTGAGGTGCCGCCTATACTAGCACCGATTCACGTAAATAAGTCTGACACTACTGCTCAGTGCTCAATAAAAGACATAAAATAAAAGATCAGAAACATTACAGTGGCAGAACTCACTCGAATCAGCCAGAATTTGGTTACCAGATACAATGCCTGAATAACCCAGGAAAGACGACACTTCTAGCATCTTTAATAAGGTAATATTTCATATAGGATTGTACAAACGCTTAAAGCAGGGGGCCACGGCACGCCACAAGCTCGGCCAAGGCTACCACAGTAGCGGATAATCAAACCGTCGCTTGCCGTTCTTACTTTATATGAAATACCCTGTATACCGTTTTCTTTGATATCAATCCATCTTTTACCCCCAGAATAAGTATCCACCAGCTGCCATTGAAATACATTGTGAGAAAATATTAAACACTGCACATTACTTTAGAGACTGCGGTCTCTCTCACAGGAATGATAAATATCTCCCAAACTCAGAGCGTATTCACAATTACTATATTAAGTGGATATCTGCGTAGCCCCCACTCTGGTGGTTGATATTTTAAACGGAATTATCTAGCCGCTCGGTCTGAGAAATCGGGCAAAAAATATTCCACCCCCTTCCGTCTCAATGTTGTATACGTTTATTTATTTTAAATTTTCGTCCACCTTAAGGCAAAATTGTAGGTAGTTACTAAAAAATGGTCACATCAACAACCAGAAATAAGACCCCGTGGTGTTGGGGTAGCCCGCCTGCCTCTCGTCCGGAGGCCCCAGTTTCGATTACCGACTCCATCAGGGATTTTAGAAACTGACGTGAGGGCTGGAACGGGGAGAACTCAGCCTCGTGAGGGCGATTGAGTAGCTGTCTGTCAGTGAGGCAGTGCCCCGATCATGAAAACCAAAATTAATGGACGAGGGAACCCGACGCGCTGATCACTGCAGGCCAAAAGCTGGGCAGCGGTCTCTTGGTAGGCCTATGCCCTTCATGGGCTGTAGTGCCAGGGGTTATTTTTAAAATATTAAGTATTCCATGTGTTTGGAAAATCTAAGCGCTTTCAAATGTATGTTAAGCCTGTGCTGGATGTTGTACAGGACCATGAAGCATATGGATGGCACTTGTCCAGATTTATGGTCTTGTTGACATACGCGACCTGAGCGACACACCCGAGTGCTGCACAGCTTGTTTACATGCTACTTAGTGGACTTCTAGTCCTGGAAAACACGGTAGCGTTGCTGCAGGTGGGAGGGATGCAAAAGCAAACAGTTGAGAAAATAAATGTTCATAAGGTAGCTGGATCCAATTTCATCGAAGTCAGGTGGCATTTAAAGATGCATAAATGCGAGAGGCCTGTAGCAGTAGAAGGCATGCACAAATGTCCTTCAGGACAAAATTCTGGCACCGTGGCGTCTGTAAGCCCGGAATAGTAAAAAGGGACGGAAAACATATCGCTCATTTGCTGCAACAGTGAATTAACTCAAATATGCTTTTGGGAAACTGCTTGTAAAGATTTAAGGGCAGTCAATAAACTGTGGATTATTTAAATAGTGTCAAGGTTTTGACGTCGTATTGAATTGGAGATTTATGACTTTGCTAGAGATAATAATAATAATAATAATAAGTAGTAGTTCCTTGAAGAACTATACAGCCTATTTTCATATATCCTGCTCATGTTAATTGCCTCTATCAACATACAAAATTTCAGTTTAATTGCTGTAACAGATTCGTAGATATTGAGAACCGTCTAAATATTTCAGATGATCGCCAGGTTGGATTTTCATTTTTGTACTATAACATTAAGATTATGATTAGAACACAAGAAGTCAAAACGAGATTTTAAAATTACGCACAGCAGCCATCTTGTGATTATGCAAACAATCGAAATAAATTAGATGCCAGTGGATCAACATTTGTATAAGCATTTAACCTGCAACGTTTCACGGCACTCGGAGAGTTAATTCGCGAGAAACGTCCATTTAAATATTTATACTTCGCGTCGCCGCCATGTTGGATTTGTGCTCACCAGGTTACTGAAAGTCCTATAGGTGAACATATGTTCATTGTCTCTATGAACATAAAAAAATTCAGTTTGGTTTCTGTAAAAGATTCATAGATATTGAGAACCGTCTAAATATTTCGGAACCTCGCCAATTAGGATTGTTATATGTATAGGCCATAGAGTTATGTACCATTCAAGGACAATTATTGCCTAGGTTCATTATTCAAACTTTCACTTTGATCGCATGATTACGACGCAAGAAATAAAAACTTAATTTTAAAATTTCGCACAGCCGCCATCTTGAGGTTATGTAAACAATTGAATTAAATTAGATGGCAGTGCATTACAATCTGCAAAATCATTTACTGTACCACATTTCACTGCGCTCAGAGAGTTAACTCACGAGAAAAGTCTATTTAAATATTTCAAATTCGCTTGGTCGCCATGTTCGTTTTGTACTTGACAGGTTTATGAAATATACATAGGTAAACTTGTATCAGTACCCTTTATCACCGTAAAAAATTGCAGGGTGATATCTGTAATAGTTTCGGAGATATAGAATGTCAGTGAAATATTTCACACAGCCGCCATTTTGAGGTTATGTAAACAATTGAACTAAATTAGACTCCAGTGCATTGCAATGTGTATAAATATTTGCTGTACCAAGTTTCATTACGTTTGGATATTTAAATCGCGAGAAGAATCTATTTAAAAGTCTCAACTTCGCTTTGCCGCCATGTTGGTTTTGTAGTCACCAGGTTTTTGAAAGTCTCATAGATGAACTTCTAGTAGTGCCCTTTATCACCGTACACAATTTCAGGGCGATATGGGTAATAGTTTTGGAGATATTGAATGCTAGTGAAATATTTCGCACAGCCGCCATGTTGGATTGGCGAGACGTAACAAGATTTGAAGGGCACGGTCGAGGTCGCCGGGAATAGTGCTATGAACTTACCGAGTTTCACTGAAATCGCTCCAGCCGTTTAGATTTTATTAGGGGGGGACACTCACACACCTCACACACACACACACACACACACACACACGCACGCACACACACACACACGGACAAAAGTTGATCTCATAAGCCTATTTTTTCAAAATTGAAAATAGGCTAATAATAATAATAATAATAATAATAATAATAAAATATCGTATGGACTCGGGTGTCAGGTGCACGCTTTGTTATTTGACACCCAGAGGGCAGCTTGCATGTCGAATTTTGTTATTCCTTGGAGCGCTATGAAGGTCAAGGAGGTTAGATATCTAGGCTCGCTGACACTATAGCGCTTTCTAGTAGAGAAAGTAGGAACTTTTGTGTTGGCGGAAAATGACCAGATTATTTTTGCCATTATGAACACGGCCTACTTAATTCAAATGGGTTCTTTAACATGCCAACAACGTATGACATGCGTGTCGTGACTTTTGTCGCCTTTCAAAAATCACTTACCATGGCCAGGAGCGAACCTGGTAGACCGACACGATAACAACTCACCCAAGCTTTGCTAGAGATGAGTTTAACTGACACCAACGCAATTAAGAAGTATGAGTGTTCCTGATGAAATTGCAATATTTTCGTAAACTGCCATCAACGAATTGTGTAGTCTCGTCTTGCCAAGAAACACGATAGAGTTGTGTCGATTTAATCAATCGATAAAGTATATTTTCCAGCACTATACTGAAGGAAATACTGAAAAAGTACGTATTTCTAGTTACGCCATTGATGCAGCAAATGAGCCATATCATCATCATCATTATCATCATATCGGGATAACTCGACTATCTTTGCTGTAAAATTACAGTGGATGAAAAGAGTTGAAGATGAAAAATGAAAATCCACAGCCTGCTATCAGTCGACCGACCAGGTCAGGGAATAGAATGAATGAAGCGGCGAGGATATCAACTGTGCCGGCTGCCGAAGCCTGTCGCAAACCCCTGGGGCAATGAGTAAACGAATGACACATGAAATGAAATGTTAGTGGAGAGTGTTGCTGGAATGAAATTGTGACAGGGAAAACCGGAGTACCCAGAGAAAAACCTGTCTGCCTCCGCTTTGTCCAGCACAAATCTCACATGGATTGACCGGGATTTGAACCACGGACCCAGCGGTGAGAGGCAGGCATCCTGCCGCTAAGCCACGGAGGCTCTAGTTGAAGACACACAAGATAATTTTTTAATAAGTTATTTGTTTTACGTCCCATTTAACTACTGACGCTCTTAGAGACGCCGGGATGCCGGAATTTTTCCCCAAAGGGTATCTTTAACATGTCAGTAAATCTAATGATACAACTCCCTCGCAGTTGCGCACCCTCAAATGCCAACTGGCTGAGCCAGAATTCAATCTGCAACCTTGGGTGCAGCAGGCAAGAATGTTACCATTTTTTTTTTTTAGCGTATGGCTTTTAGTGCCGGGAGTGTCCGAGGACATGTTCGGCTCGCCAGTTTTGTAGCTGCTTCGAGACGGACACCCAATGGGTGAGCTACAAGTACCGTTTAGGGAGGAAAGTTGGATGGGAAGGGCGAGGAGTTGGAAGGTAGCGGCTGTGGCCTATAGAGAGGGACCAACCCCGGCATTTGCCTGGAAGGAAGATGGGAAACCACAGAATACCATCTTCAAGGTTGCCGGCGGGGGGATTCGAACCTCCTCGCCTCCCGGATGTGAGCGACTGCCATTAGTCATGCCGTAACCACCACGGCTAACTCACCCGGTAATGTTACCATTAAAGATACATAATAAGGGGTAACTCTGCACATCAAACAGTTTCAGTACAGTAGTTGTTTATTCATTTAAGGGGAAACATACAGCTTATACCTAGAACGGTAGCGCTAATTGCAACGTTGTTATCGGTAAAGCTGCGCATCGGTGACGACTACGATTCTAGAAACTGATAATAAATACCACTTACGTCAATTGTTTATTTCACTCTCTAGGCTAACCGAATGGAGACTGTTTTTGAATAATTATGTTTGATTTTCGTTAATTTTTGGAGGGGATTTTGACCATTAATTAATTAATTAATTTATTTATTTATTTATTTATTTATTTTTAGAGCCTCCGTGGCTTAGGCGGCAGCACGCCGGCCTCTCACCGCTGGGTCCGTGGTTCAAATCCCGGTCACTACATGTGAGATCTGTGCTGGACAAAACGGAGGCCGACAGGTTTTTCTCCGGGTACTCCGGTTTTCCCTGTCAAAATTTCATTCCAGCAACACTCTCTACTATCATTTCATTTCATATGCCATTCATTTAATCATTGCCCCAGGGGAGTGCGACAGGCTTCGGCAGCCGGCACAGTTCATATCCTCGCCGCTAGCTAGGGGCTTCATTCATTCCATTCCGGACCCGGTCGGAGACTGGAAGCAGGCTGTGGATTTTCATTTTCATTTATTTACTTATTTATTTTAATTTTTGGAATTTTTGAGCTGGTTTTCACAAGTTTTTACGAATTGTTATTGTTTTCTTTTTGAATTTTGCCAAAATTTGATTTTTGTGTATTTTTTTTATTGATTTTAATTGTTTTTTGTGTATTTTGACTATTTTTGAATTTTTGTGTTTTTATTTTAAGTATTTTTTGTTTTTATTTTACGTTAGGAGCTTCTTTGACAAATTTTGGCAATTTTTTTTGAGGGGGGGGAGGGGTTATGGATTTTGACTAATTTTGATTTCTTTTATGTTTTTCTTTTTCTTTTCGTGGATTTTGACTAATTTGCTTTGTATTTTAGGACTACCAAACACTGGTGGCGATTGGACTAAATGGAGGAGTGGGGGAAGCACAAGTGTATCCCGTTTTCGTCGCGGAGACTAACGCTACCATTCTAGGGTTAAAGAACTAAAACAATAACTATTGTATTATTATAACTGTGCCTGTTCCAAGGAAATACACACATCTTGCTATTAGAAGCAAAGTTTAAAATTTTCAAACTTTTATCTATTTTATAAATCCATTTTTTCAAAATTTGGATCTTGTTTTGTGCCGATCTCTACAATTTCCCTGAAATCTCCCAAGTTTATAGGTATGTTTTGACTTGTCTTTATCTTAAACTAGCTGAAGTACCCGTGCTTCGCTACGCGTCATAAATAAATTAAAATGTGAAGGTGACAGTTAAAACAGGGGATAGGCGAGGTGCTGCGCAAAGGGAGATTAAGGATGGAACATTTTGTCCAACTACACCGCTAGGCGTTGATCGTGTTTTATAGCACAAATTTAGGTTTTACTCGCTATCAGTTGCAGATACCTTTCGGATAGGAAATGTAGTTTTAAACCTCGCATATGCCATCAAAAGTTTGCTATTTCTTAGCGTTCTCTTTTTATTTGAAATGGAAATATGAAAGTTTGAAACCAAAGGGTGTAGTGACGTCACTAAAATGGTCGCCATTTCAAATAGTGCAAAGTATTGAAATCAAAAGTAACCTATATGTTAACCAGGAAAATCAGCTACTTCCATGTAAAATTCACGTAAATTGGACCAGTGGTACTTGCGAGATTGAGTAATACACAGACACACACCATCTCAATTTTAGCCTCGCTTCGCTCACGTCATAGTCGTATCATATTGTTTTTCAATGAAATGCAGGTTTAACCCCGTTAACACCCCTTTAGAACCTGAACACCCAAAAATCCCTCCTTAGTAGACGTTTTCGACACACGACAAACATATCCCCAAAATATCATTCTTCTAACTTTAATAGTTTTGGTTGGTCGATGAGAGCAAACATCCAAAAATCCTTCCTTAGTGGACGTTTGTCTTCCAGAAGTTCACCCCTCCCCATATGCCCCTTAAATTGCATTTATGAAAACACGGTCGAACACCTATTTATTTTATTTATTTATTTATTCATTTTTTTTTTTTTTTTTTTTTTTAAGCTGATAGATTTCCTCCGAGTTTCAGACTCCTCCCTATGTCGTTTAAGAGATACACGCTCAGTTAGGAATCTTTCAACCCCCACTTTTCATCCCTTTCACCTCATAATATACACTACATCGAAAAACCATTAGACATGTGTCAGCTTAATTTTAATGATTAGTATATGTGCCAAGTATCACATCCCCAAATGAAACCACTCGTGAGATATTGTTATTCAATGGAAAGCACGTTTACCCCCTTAACACCTCTTTAGAACCTGAATATCCAAAACTCTTTCCTTAGTGGACGTTTTCGACATACAACGAACATATCCCCAAAATTTCATGTTTCTAACTTCAATAATTTTGGCTGGGCGATGATGAGTGAGTGAGCCAGTCAGGACATTTTCTTTCATTTATTTTTGATAATTTCACCCGTCCCCATGAACCCCTTAAATTGGATTTATGAAACAAACGGTCAAACACCTATTTACTTATTTAAAGCTGTTTTCCCCCTGAGTTTGATGAGTGAGTAAGTGAGTCAATCAGTTAGGACACTTTCTTTCCCGTTTTTTCCCCCATAATTTCACCCCTCTCAAAGGGCCCCTTAAATTGGATTTATGAAAAAACGTTCGAACACCTATTTACTTGTATTTTAAGCTGTTTTTTCCCACCGAATTTCAAACTTCACGCCTATGTCGTTTCAGAGATACACGCTCCGTCAAGAATCCCTCAACCCCCAATTTTCACCCCTTTCACCTCATAATATACACCACATCGATAAACCCTTAGACATATGTCTGATTATTTTTAATGATTAGTTTATATACCGAATATCACATCCCCAAACAAACAACTCATGAGATATCGTTATTCAATGAAATGCACGTTTACCCCTTTGACACGTCTCTAAAACCCGAATAAACAAAAATCATTCCTTAGTTAACGTTTTCGACATACAGCGAACATATTCCCAAAATTTCATGTTTCCAACTTTAATAGTTTTCGCTGGGCGTGATGAGTGAGTGAGTCAGACAGGACATTTTCTTCCATTTATTTTACCAGAATTTCACCCCTCCCCATGGGCCCCTTAAATTGGATTGATTAAAAATCGCTTGAACACCTATTAACTTATTTCTTAAGCTGTCTTTTTCCCCTGAGTCAGTCGGTCAGGACACTTTCTCTCCTTTTTATCCCCAAAATTTCACCCCACCCCATTGGCCCCTTAAATTAATTTATGAAAAAACAGTCGAAAACCGATTTACTTACTTTTCAAGCTGATTTTTTTTCGCTGAGTTTCAAATTTCTCGCCTATGTCGTTTAAGAGATAGGCCTACACGCTCCATTAGGAATCCTTCAACCCCCACTTTTTAGCCCTTTCACCTCATAATAATACACCACATCGAAAAACGCTTAGACACATGTCTGCGTATTTTTAATGATTAGTTTATATGCCGAGTATCACATCCACAAATGAAACCACTCGTGAGATATTGATATTCAATGAAATGCAGGTTTAACCCCCTTAAGACCCCTTTAGAACCCTAATATCAAAAAAACCTCCCTTAGTGTACGGTTTTGACATACAACGAACATATCCCCGAAATGTCAAGTTTCCAACTTCAATATTTTTGGCTGGGCGATGATGAGTGAGTGAATGAGTCAGGACATTTCCTTTCATTTTTTTTCTTCAGAATTTCACCCCTCCCGATGAACCCCTTCAATTTGATTGAAAAACAAACTGTCGAAAAGCTATTTACTTACTTTAAAGCAGTTTTTTCCCCCTGAGTTTGATGAGTGAGTCAGTCAGTCAATCAGTTAGGACACTTTCTTTCCTGTCCCCCCCCCCCCCCGAATTTCACCCCTCCCCATGGGCCCCTTAAATTGGATTTATGGAAAAGCGGTCAAACACATATTTACTTATTTTTATGCTGATTTTTTTCCCGCTGAGTTTCAAACTCCTCGCTTATGTCGTTTAAGAGATACACGCTCCGTTAGGAATCTTTCAATCCCCACTTTTCACCCCTTTAACCTCATAAACACATCGAAATACCCTCAGACACGTGTCTCCTTACTTTTTAATGATAAGCATATATGCCGTGTATCACATCCCCCAATGAAACCAATCGGGAGATATTGTTATTCAATGAAATGCAGGTTTAACCCCCTTAAGACCCCTTTAGAACCTGAATATCCGAAAATCCTCCCTTAGAAGACGGTTTTGACATACAATGAACATATCCCCAAACTGTCATGTTTCTAACTTCAATAATTTTGGCTAGGCGATGATGAGTGAGTGAGTAAGTGAGTTTGTCTGGACATTTTCTTTCAATTTTCTTTTTTCAGTATTTCACCCCTCCCCATGAACTCCTTAAATTTGATTTATGAAAAAAAAACTGTCGAACAGCTATTTACTTAATTTAAAGCAGTTTTTTCCCCCTGAGTTTGATGAGTGAGCCAGTCAGTCAATCAGTTAGGACACTTTCTTTCCTGTTCCCCCCCCCCCTCAGAATTTCATCTCTCCCCATGGGCCCCTTAAATTGGATTTATGAAAAAACTGTCAAACACATATTTACTTCTTTTTATGTTGATTTTTTTTCGCTGTGTTTCAAACTCCTCGCCTATGTCGTTTAAGAGACACACGCTCCGTTAAGAATCTTTTAATCCCCACTTTTCACCCCTTTCACCTCATAATATACACCACATCGAAAAACCCTCAGACACATGTCTTCTTATTTTTAATGATGAGTTTATATGCCGAGTATCACATCCCCCCATGAAACCAATCGGGAGATATTGCTGTTCAATTAAATGCAGGTCTACCCCCTTAACACCCCTTTAGAACCTGAATAGCCAAAATTTCTCTCTTAGGGGGCATTTGCGGCCCTTGAGTAAGCTGCATACAGATTTCATTCCAATCCGTTCGGTGGTTTCTGAGATTTCGTGATGAATAAATTAATGAGTGAGTGAGTGAGTGAGTGGTATTTGACAAATATATAGTAGAAAGAAGATAGTGTCAAGTCTTTGTTATGCTAAACTCGGTTGACAGTGCTGTGTGAGCAATTGAGTAACTAACGGGATTTCAAGTAAAGATCCTCATTTTCTATACCGGTAGTGCTGAGCGCAATTGGCATCAAGTCGGCCGTGTCTCGACTTGAGCTATGTTGCCATGGAAACTATCTGCCTTGCCATTCCTTCATGAGTATATTTTATGATTTGATTAGCCTGTTTTTGAGTGAAAAAGGGCCGAAATCAGAAGAATGAGAAGGACTATCGAAAATTCATGTAGCCAGCGGTTCCTTCTGGGTCCTAAACTATGTGTATGCAAAATATGGTTGAGATTGGTGGAACGGTGTAGATTTGTATACGGAACCAACATATATACATACATACATACATACATACATACAGACTTTCACTTTTATATATTAGATGGGCGTTAAACCTTCAGCTACAAACTGAATCTCATAAATTTCCACATTATTAATTAATGAAGCGTTATTATTTTCACTTTTTTCTGATCAAAGTCAAAATATATTTTTAACGTTTTATTGAAAGACTGATTAAAGCCACAAAGGTTCGAGTGAGTTACTTTATTTCCTCGGAAATGTATATAATCGTTGTGCAAGAATTATAACAAGCACAGAAATACTGTTAAAACGTTATTGTTTTGGCTGGTAAAGCTGTATGTTACCCCTTAAGGGGATTGGGATATATTAGTCATCAGCCCTGAGTGCTTTAGTGTGTGTAGAAATTGTCTGATAACCTGTATTTCTGTAGTGACTGTAGCAGTGTGTAACAGTAAATATTTTGGGGTAGGGCCCCCAAGACTTAAAATAAGGTAACATCCTGACACTTGAATGGAGGGAGTGTGAAAAACGATGAAAAACACACTTGCAATAGACAACCTCTTGCTGTAGCAGCTAGCATTCTTGGCTCTCACCTCGGAGATCCAGGTTCGCTTCCCGGCTCTTCCAAGAATGTTTAATTCTGGTGTGAATGCTGGAACGAGGTACACTGAGCCTCATGATGCGAAACTGAATACAGGAGGATTCGATTCCCACCTCAGCCATCCTAGAAGGAGTTTTCCATGGTTTCCTCCACTTCTACTCAAGGCAAATGCTGGGATGGTTCCTAATTTAAGGCCATCGCCACCTCCTTCCCAATTCTATCCTAATTTAAATATACCACATTATTATATCCATCAAAATAGCACAGGTTATCACACAACTTCCATACACACTCAAAGATACACAGAGCTATACGACCGCGATGTCGCAGTCCTGAATATAAGCAACAACAACAACGCAACGACACTTACACCAACCTCTGTTAGCGCTGGGAATTGATCCTTCGATCTCTAGATTTCCAGCTTCCCCTTGGAGTCGTGATGCACGAATTGATACGCATGGCTATACTGTGTGGAATGTTCCTTGATTCCCGCTGTAAATCTATTCACCAAGGAGGTAACACGTCGGCTATAAATCCTCTAACTCGAAGAAGATAGCAACAGGACATGTTAACGAGTAGGTTATGTCTGTCAGACTTTCGGAAGGGAATTGGTCAAGCTGTGCGCCTGAGTTACTGCTGCAGTAAGCTCACTTGTCAATACTTGGAAACTGCTCCCCGAAGTTCACACATGTGAGGGCTAACCAGTGGCGTAACTAGGCTTGGCTTCTGGAGGAGATGAGCGGAGTCAAATCTGAACAAGTTGCGTTCTTGGTTTTGTGATAGTCTTCTGCTCTTTTTTTAGTGCGGTTTGTGTTTGTTTTCTGTTATTTGTTTTTGGTTTTGTGTTTGCTTTCTGATTTCGTTTTCCTTTCTGCTTTTGGTTTTGTGTTTGTTTTCTTGTTTTGTTTTTGTTTTGTGTTTGTTTTCTGCTTATTCTTCCTTTTTTTTGTTTTGTGATTGTTTTCTGCTTTTGTTTTTTGGGTTTGTTTGTTTACTTATTTAAAGTAATGCTTTCTGTTTTTTGGTTTTGTGTATGTTTTCTGCTTTTGTTTTCCGTATTTTTGTTTTTGGTTTAGTATTTGTTTTCTGCTTTTGATTTATTGTTGTGGTTTTGTTTTCTGCATTATTTTGTTTTGTTTCTGGTTTTGTTTGTTTTCTGCTTCTTTTTTATTTGGGTTTGTTTGTTTTCTGCTTTTACGTTATGTTTTCTGTTTTTTTGGTTTTGTTTGTTTTCTGCTTTTTTCTTTTTTTGATGTGCTTGTTTTCTGCTTTTAAGTTATGTTTTCTGTTTTGTTTTTGGTTTTGTGTTTGATTTCAGCTTTTATTTTCTATCTTTTTGTTTGTTTTTGGTTTTGTTTGATTTCTGCTTTTGTTTTCCTGTTGTGTTTTTGTTTTCTGCTTTTGAGTTTTGCTTTCTCTTTATTTTTTATTATGGTTTTATGTTTTTATTTGCTTTGTTTTCTGTATTTTTAGTTTTGGTTTTGTGTTTTTCTTCTTTTGCTTTTGTTTTTGGTTTTGTGTTTGTTTTCTGCTTTTGGTTTTGTTTTTGAATTTTGCTTTTTGCTGTCTGTTTTCGTCATGCATTTGCTTTTGCTTTGTGTGGGGGGCGAAATAAGTCAGTGAAAGAAAACCTATAACCGACAGCAGTAGCTACGTTCTCAAAGGCGCAGCGCTAGGCCATAGGGCTAAGCTATCTGCGGACTCGGTAGACGTGGGTTCGAGCGCCGCCATCAGCCGTCCTTGAAATGGTTTCCCGTGGGTTTTCACAGTTTCAACTCCAGGCAAATGCTGGGACGGTAACTTCTGACAGGTCACGGCCGCTTCCTTCCACATCCTTTCCCTAGTTGGGTTCATCTTCATTCATTTCATCCCACATTAACTCCTCTCATGAGGTTGGCGTCAGGAAGGCCATCCGGCCATAAAAACCATCTGCCATATAGAATTTCACCTCATCTCATCCCGACCCAGTTATAAATGGGAATAATACTGGGTAGACATACAATGAAAGCAAACTTACACGTTTATATGTTTGGTCTTGATACGTCTTATTTGCACCCCTCAAAAGCTCGGAAATGAACAGTTTTGTTGGCCTAACACTACATATTTTAGAGATCGGGCCATTTAGGAAGACGGCTGGTGAGGGGAAATGTGCGAGTGAGAAAGCTGACTTCCCCTTCTCGCTCGGTGTTGTGGCGACGTACAGTCGACCCGAAATTTTTGTCATAGCGGACGTGTAACTCCGCAGATTTTCAGTTAGTGGAATTCCCTTCCAGCTGTAAATTACAGACATACCTAGCCGAAATGTATTTATTTAGAAGCGTTACAAATGGTAGTTAGATTAAGGAGTTAGAACATAATTTAACCACTTATTCTAGTAACTGTCAAAATATTTTTCGTGTATCAATTTGCATAGCCAATGGTTTAAATTATAATTAGATGTAGAATTAACTTTACGACGCTGTAGATGTATAGTGTATACTATAATAATAATTACTTTTGTTACTAGGCGAGAAAGCATCGTTAGTCTATATGAACGTATGTTTCTAGCTCCTTAATGCCAAGATGATGTTTTCTCTCTTGTTACACCACGGGACATTAGAAAGGTGACGCGCATGTCTAAACAGCTGAGTATGCATTGACGTGTCCTTGCAACACGAGCTCTGGAAGGCGGGACTACGCTGCGCTGGATTGTAGTAAGTGCGCTGGCGCGGCCAAACTCCTTCCTAGCTGGTCGGATCTCTACACAAAGATAAATGTTCTCAAATGATTTTAAAACTAGAGTGCCATATCCCCTCCAGGGACGTAGGTGACCTGAATTAGAGCCCTTGACTTCGTCAAACGATCACTAACCATACATCCCGAGCCGGAGTTTACGTGTGGTAGGATGGCCAGTTCCTTTCCATCCTCCTCCTCCTGCCATAGCATCCGACAGGTTCCCATTTTGCATCACGAGGCTGGAAGACCCCGTACCAGACCATACCAAGACTTTTAAATTCTTGGCAGAGCCGGGGATCGAACCTGGTGCCTCGGGGGTGACAACCAACATTGCTAACCACTGCGCCACAAGGGGGTCCTCTCAAATTATAAACGTACATAATCCAGTCGTTTGTCAACAATCCGAAAAATAACTTTCTAAAAAAAATCATCAAATAATGTTTTTTTTAATGTTAGACGATGTCGAAATATAAATGTATTATATGTCAGAAAACTGTATCACAATGAGGGTCATGATAACACTATTTTTAGCCTATTTTCAATTTTGAAATAATAGGCTTATGAGATCACCTTTTGTCCGTGTGTGTGTGTGTGTGTGTGTGTGTGTGAGGTGAGTGTGTGTGTCCCCCTAATAAAATCTAAACGGTTGGAGCGATTTCAATGAAACTCAGTAAGTTCATAGCACTATTCCTGGCGACCTCGACCGTGCCCTTCAAATTTTGTTACGTCTCACCAATCCAAAATGGCGGCTGTGCGAAATATTTCACTAGAATTCAATATCTCCGAAACTATTACCGATATCGCCCTGAAATTGTGTACGGTGATATAGGGTACTACTAGATGTTCACCTAAGAGACTTTCAAAAACTTGGTGACTACAAAACCAACATGGCGGCCAAGCGAATTTGAGACATTTAAATAGACTTTTCTCGCGATTTAACTATCTAAATGTAATGAAACTTGGTACAGCAAATGTTTATGCACATTGTAATGCACTGGAGTCTAATTTAGTTCAATTGTTTACATAACCTCAAAATGGCGGCTGTGCGAAATATTTCACTGACATTCTATATCTCCGAAACTATTACAGATATCTCCCTGCAATTTTGTACGGTTATAAAGGGTACTGATACAAGTACACCTATGTATATTTCATAAACCTCTAAAGTACGAAACGAACATGGCGACCAAGCGAATTTAAAATATTTTAATAGACTTTTCTCCTGATTTAACTCTCTGAGCGCAGTGAAATGTGGTACAGTAAATGATTTTGCAGATTGTAATGCACTGCCATCTAATTTAATTCAATTGCTTACATAACCTCAAGATGGCGGCTGTGCGAAATTTTAAAATTAAGTTTTAATTTCTTGTGTCGTAATCATGCGATCGAAGTGAAAGTTTGAATAATGAACCTAGGCAATAATTGTCCTTGAATGGTACATAACTCTATGGCCTATACATATAACACTCCTAAATGGCGAGCTTCCGAAATATTTAGACGGTTCTCAATATCTATGAATCTTTTACAGCAACCAAACTGAAATGTTTTATGTTCATAGAGACTATGAACATATGTTCACCTATAGGACTTACAGGAACCTGGTGAGCACAAATCCAACATGGCGGCGACGCGAAGTATAAATATTTAAATGGACGTTTCCTGCGAATTAACTATCCGAGTGCCGTGAAACGTTGCACGTTAAATGCTTATACAAATGTTGATCCACTGGCATCTAATTTATTTCAATGGTTTGCATAATCACAAGATGGCTGCTGTGCGTAATTTTAAAATCTTGTTTTTACTTCTTGTTGTCTAATCATGCGATTGAAGTTTGAATACCACACGCACACAATAATCTTAATGTAATAGTACAAAAATAAAAATCCAACCTGGCGACCATCTGAAATATTTAGACGGTTCTCAATATCTACAAATCTGTTACAGCAATTAAACTGAAATTTTGTATGTTGATAGATGCAATTAACATGATCAGGATATATGAAAATAGGCTGTATAGTTCTTCACGGAACTACATGTTCATTATGAAACAGTTTATCCCACCAATCAGAGTTCAAGAAACAGTTGTGTGACCAATTAGGTAAGGATAGCATCGCACCTGCGCTCACTTCCACGGCCTTCTATTTTAAATTTCACTGCGTGGCAAGTGTCATAGTGGATTAATCGAAGAGGTCATGGTCAAATACAAGGTATGCTCTGCGTCCTATGCACTCTATTCAGTACATAATACTGGCAAAATCTCGACAGATAATTATGAATATTTATGTTCGAACATAAAATAGTTATAATTATTGTCGAACATAAACAGTCGTATGCAACTCACCTATAATGGTAATTAAGACACTCGTATGGAAATGGCTACTCTTTATTTGGACTTGGGGGGGGGGGGGCATTGATCCCCGCAATCCCCCCCCCCCCCATAGTTACGCCACTGTTTTTAACACTTTCCTTCTTATCGTAGCAGGTTCGTTTAGAAGTTGTGTTGTTGATTTTTAGGGCTATGTGACATCGTCGTCATGTAGCCACATGTACTTGGGTGTGTGTAGAATTTGTCTCTAGGGGCTACGGTGACGTAGTTAGTAGCATGCTGAGCTTCTATCCCCAAGGTCACGGAGTTAAACCCGGCCGAAGTCGTCGGACTTTTTAAGAGCGTTCAAAATCCCTCAGTATGCCTTCCTTCGGAGGGAAAGTAAAGCCGGCGGTCCCATGTCATAGATTATGTCATGATCAAGAACGTTCCACTATTACACCTGTGTGAGGCTAAATAATAGGTTAGATGTGACTGAAGCTCTTAGGTTCCAACGTTCGTCGCCAGGAGCGGAATGCGGTGGCATCTAGTAACCAAGTTCAGAACTAGTTGGTTGTTGACGGTAGCGTTTGGTAGCAAAAGTTGGAACTACTTGAAAATCGAAGGTCTGCAGTCCTTACTTGAATTAAAAACAGATAACACACATTAATACAACCATCACAATTAACACCGGTTATCGGACAGATTCTACACACACCCAAAATACACGGGGCCTATATGACCGCGTTGTCGCAGTCCCTAAACTAAGGAAGCAACCAGAATTTGTCTGATAACATGTATCAGTACGATGTCTCTACTAGTGTGTTTATTTGTAATTGATATAGGATTTGGGTAGGAAACGGCCGTGGCCTTAAGTTAGGAACCGTCCCTGTATTTGCCTGGAGTAGAAATGGGAAACCACGGAAAACCGCTTCCAGGATGGCTGAGGTAGGAAGGAACCCTCCCCTTCTCAATTTTGCCTCACGAGGCTGAGCATAGGCCTTCCCAGTTCCAGCCCTCAGACCAAAATTAAAATTCTTGGCAAAGCCGGGTATCGAACCCAAGCCTCCGCAGTGACAGCCAAGAATTCTAGCCACTACACCACGAGGAGGACTTCGGCGTCCAGGATGATGATGTTGTTGTTTATTGTGAATTCATTTTAATGGCTTGGGACATCTTGGCCATCAGTCCCGTAAAGTTGGGCGTGTGTTGAATTTGTCCAATATTTAAACTGTGGGATATTTATGTGATGACTGTGGGAGTGTGTGTAGCTGTATTAGGGACAGTGATATCTTAGATGGCCTGGGACTTGAAGTAAGGTACTATCCCTGCATTCGCCTGGAGGGAGAGTGGGAAAACCCGGGGAGGAACCAGTATAGCCACTGTCAGCACCGGGATTCAAACCTACGATCACCGGATTTAATGCAGCTGCCCGTGTGGTCGTGGTGCACGATTTAATAAGCACGGCTACGACGCGGAACACTATATATCTCTGTCCTCATCTAATTCTCTTCTTCTCCTTATCATTCTATGTCTCCTATAGCTCTATCACTGTATCTCTCTTTCTCTGTGTATTCTGTGGCTCTATTTATCTCAGTGTCTCTCTGCCTATATATATTTTTTTCTCTCTCTGTCTTTGTCTCTTAAACTTTCCCTTTGTCTCTGTCCACAACATAGAAAATAGATTTACTAATTCCTGTCCACCGTACAACTAAATACAATAAATCATTCCTTTGCACAGCTTCACGGCTCTTTAATACATTCCACGTTTACTCATATACAAACTCGGCTAACACTACACAACTGAAGAAATACCTAAGTCAAGATTCCTGAAGGAATACGAAACACATCAGTTGTTGAATTCGTAAACCACGAATATGCTTACAATAAAAATACAAATAGTTCATAGAAAATTTTTGAAATATATCCGTGCCATGCAGTTTTTTATAATATTTCTAGTATCCATGATACAACTTCCGTGTAATTGAGAGTAGTTCGAGTAATCATGTCACTCGTGTACTTGTTTTAAGAATAGATCATAATATAATTCACATAAAATTGTAGTCCCTTCTTTTTTCATTTGGGCCGATAACCTCGATGTTAGGCCCCTTAAAACAACAATTATCATCATCATTATCATCATCTTTTTTCATTTATTTTTTAATTTTAGTTTTGACCTTCGACTTGAGCCACTATGGACTGCGTGTTAACAACCACTCTCATTTCAGTGTCTACGTCTTGTTCGTTTGCCGGCTTTGACATCTTGCCACTATCTCTTGAGCCCATCTATCAGCTTGTTCTTCCGCTCCTCTGTTAAAGGGCCTCTCCGTCTTCTGGGTTCTGCCTCCACCATAAAACCCAGATAGCTTTCCACCATCCTTCTGAAACTATTCCTGTCTTTGATTTTATCCTCCGTAATGCCCACCTGTCACACTCTAGGAACCATTTCAACTTGGAGATCTTAGGTTTAAGAAAATTCCAGATTTTCTTTGTGAGCCGGTTAATACGGAAGATGTGCCCATAAAACAGCAATCTTCGTTTGCTAATTGTTTTTGTCATCGGTTCCATCATGCTGTATACTTCTTTATTTGATATAAGTAGAACCTGTCCGTTAACCCATTGTTGCCTAAGATCTTCCGTAGTAGTCTGCGTTCTCTTTTAACTAGCTGATTGACTTATCCTGTTCGATTCATACACAGTCCTTTTTAACATACTGTAATTTGATTTTTTTCAATAGATTTAATAATGGATTAGGTAGGTTATTTATTTAATTATTATATTCTAATTTGCAGTATTCGTCTTGTATACATGTTTGCTAATAAGCTTGCTTAGTTATAAGTGTAATTTATATTTTGTTTTAATAGTTGTTATATATATGTTTAGTTTCTTATTACAATACTTCAAACCAGAACAAATTATTCGCTACATAAAGGGGCTCTTCAGCCCCAGAGGCAGCTCTCTATCAATAAATTCATATAAATTCTCTTTACCTCTCTTGTCCCTCTTATCCCCATGCCTTTCTCTGCCCATCTCTCAATCTCTACGTAGTATTAAACAAAGTCCCTGATTGTTGGTTGTAACGCGTATTCTCGAGAACCACTGGATGGATTTTGATGCATTTTCACCATTCTGTAAAGGATTTCTCTAGGAAGGTTTCTGTAGAAAAACACTTATTTATAACCAAAGGAAGCCGAGCAGTAACGATTCCAGTGAATCGAGTCGAAGAAAAACCCGCCGTCCGTGCGCCTTATAATCTTATGCTGGGTAAACCGTAAGAATATATTCTGTATATAGTCTACTACGAGTGTAAGAATAGTTCAGCATCAAAAGTTCTACAAAAATAGTCCACGACAGTGTATCTCTATTTTTAATACATCGCCCACTATGCAGTAAGAGCTTTTACGTTTTCATTTCTTCCAACAAACTCCATTCAGTGGAAATTGGAATTACTAGCTTCGGAGCGAGTTTACGAGCCAGCTAGCAAACCTATCATCTCAGCTTCAGCCACCATCAAACTGTCGAGTCGTGTTGAATTAAGACTTAAGATAATTTTTAGCCTACTTTTCCCATTTTGCAAAAATTAGAAAAAAGTAGACTTATGAGATCGGGCAAATGTGTGTCTGTCTGTCCTTCTGTATGCCTGGTTGTGTGTGTGTCCCCCCCCTATCAACTCCTAAACGGCTGCAGCAATCGAAACGAAACGGCCATATTTGAAAATGACGTCAGTGCTACCAACTGCTGAAAAATTGCAATTGAAATTTCAGCTCCATGTTGGATATATTGGAAGGTATGAATGGGAGCTATTTCAAAATTGGCACACGTATAGATAATAATATTTCAGTTTAATTTCCAGGAGGCCATACATGGCAGTGTTGCCAAAATGATTATAAGCCTGCTGATAGGTCCAAATTTTAAATGCATATAACTTCTACACTATCAATTGGATTTCAACCAAATTGTGTATGTTCTATGTGTTCATAAACAGATATGACTGAGCGTATTCTTAAGAGCCACCAGGGCAGCCAACTGTTAATAAATGCTCTCATTTTTTTTCAAATACCCATATATCAGAAAGTATGCAAGCCGACAGCTTTAAATTATGCACACGTATAGTACCTGACATTCTATATTAATTTGGAGAAACTTATATACGTCAGTGCTACCAAGATGATTCTAAGCCTGCTGAGAAGTCCAACTTTAAATACATGTAACTTCTACACAATCATTTGAATTTCAACAAAATTTCGTGTGTGCTATGTGTACCATAACAGATATGACTATGCCGATTCTTAAGAGTACCCAGGGCTGCCAACTGTTAATAAATACTGTCTCTATTTTTGTTACCCTAATATCAATATATCAGGACGTATGCAAGCCGACAGCTTTAAACTATGCACACGTATTGTACCTGGCATTCTAGATTAATTTGGAGTATCTAATATAGAACTACGCCAGTGCTGCCAACATGATTCTAAGCCTGCTGATAGGTCCAATTTTAAAATGCATGTAACTTCTGTACTAACTAATGGATTTGATTCAAAATTGACACAACAATAGATCATATTATTTCAGATTATTTCTGACCAATACCTGTATGTCATTGTTGCCAACATGATTTTACGTGCGCTGTTAGATCCAATGTTTAACTGCATGTAACGTCCATGCTATCCATTGGACTTCAACCAAATTTTGTATTCTGTACCTTATGAGATGGAACTAAGAATATATTCAGTCACCAGGGCTGGCAACTGTAGTTCTCTATTAGGCTACATTATGCCAGGTATACAGTATTTCGAACTAATTAGAAATTTCTATATTACCAACTTAATTTTGTCATTATTCTAGATAGATCCATATAGATTAATCTTTGGCATGAATCTTAAATTTTAAGAAAAGTAGGCTCTTTAGTTCGTCACGGAACTTCTTGTTTCTGTTCGCCTCGGCTTTTCTGAATTGCGTCTGGAACCTACCGTCCATGCGCATTTTAAGCTTACGCTGGTTAAACCGTTAAAGATACCGGGCGAAGCCGGGGCGGGTGGCTAGTTTACTATATAATTATCTTCTCAGTCATTATCTTCTTTCTCTGTCTCGTCTCTCATTTTGTATCTGTGGTGTTTGGTTACGAATCATTCTTATTTTGTTTTATTAGTTTCTTAAGTTAGGTTTTAAAGCTTAAGATCGCGGGTTGAAACCCGGCCGAAGTCGTCAGATTATTTAAGAGCGTTAAAATCCCTCATTATGCCTTCCTTCGGAAGGGTAGGTAAAGCTGGCGGTTCCATGTCATAGTTTCATGGCATGTTAAATTACACTCGTGTGAAGCTAAATGATAGGTTAAATATGACACGCTCTTAGGTTCCAACGTTCGTCGCCAGGAGCCGACTGCTGTGACATCTAGTAACCAAGTTCTAAACCGTCGTTGACGGTGGCGTTTTGCGGCAAAAGTAGAAACTACTTGAACATTCAATGTCTACAGTCTTTACCTGAATTAAGAGCAGATAACACACTAATATATCCATCACAATTAACACCGGTTATCAGACAGATACTACACACACCCAAAGTACACGGGTCTACATGACTGCGTTGTCGCAACTCCTAAAGTGAGGAACCAACCAGTTTCTCTCTTATTACTTAACAAGACCAATGTATACAATACATAAAGGGGCTTATTATCCTCAGTGGCAGTTGTTTGCTAATAATAAATTTACATTCAAATTGTCTGTCCCTCTCAGATCGAAGTCACGCTGCCTGCTTCGCTGCGAGCAATATATATAAGCTCCGTCTGTGCAGACACGTTTCATGGTTCTTGTGCTGTATGTTATATGAAAACGACATATCAAATAAAGATCCGCTTTGTAGAAAGGATCTGCGATAAAGGGCTGTACTGTTTTATTGCTAGATGGTGGAAATACATGTACAGGGTCTTTCATATAAAGTAAGAACGCCAAGCGGCGGGTTTGTTATCCGCTTGTGTGGTGGCCTTGACCGAGCTTGTGGCGAGCCGTGGCCCCCTGCTCTAAGCGTTTGTACAATCCTCTATGAAATATTACCTTATAAAAGTTGCTGGAAGTGTCGCCCTTCCTGGGTTATACAGGCATTGTATCTCGTAACCACATTTTGGCTGACGCAAGTGAGTCATGCCACTGTATTTTTTCTGAATTTTTATTTTGTGTTTTTTATTGAGCACTGAACCAGTAGTGTCAAAGTTATTTACAATTTCGTGAATCTGTGCCAGTGAAGGTGGCACTTCATCACGAAATTGCTGAACAAATGCATCACATACCTGCCGAGCCGAATCGTAATTAAAATAAATTTTACATACAAAAATACGATGTAGCAATGCTAACTGTCTCAACATGTTAGCAGCTGAGGTTCAGACTGGCGACTGACAACACCTGCACGCTTATTGCAAGGTCAAGTTTGTACTATGCGCGCGCTTTCAATACTACAGCAGGGGGCCGTGGCACGTCACAAGCTCGGCCAAGCCGGCTTCAGCACCGGATGACAAAACCGCCGCTCGCCGTTCTTACTTTATATGAAGGACCCCGTATATGCACGTTGTTATTGAAACTGCATACATCATTATTTATAAACTTTGAAAGTCAAGTAGGTTAACTGATATTCTTTATCCCATATTGGAATATAGACGAGTTTACGAGCGTGACTTCGATCTGAGAGGGACAGACAATTTGAATGTAAATATATTATTAGCAAAGAACTGCCACTGAGGCTAATAAGCCCCTTTATGTATTGTATACATTGGTCTGGTTAAAGTAATAAGAGAGAAACTGGTTGGTTGGTTCCTCAGTTTAGGAGTTGCGACAACACGGTCATGTAGCCCCGACTACTTTGGGTGTGTGTAGAATCTGTCTGGTAACTGGTGTTAATTGTGATGAATGTATTACAGTAGTGTGTGCTATCTGTTTTAATTCAAGTAAGGACTGCGACGATAATTTCAGGTAGTTCCTACTTTTGCTGCCAAACGCCACCGTCAACGACTACTAGTTCAGAAATTTGTTACTAGATGCCACCGCAGTCGGCTCCTGGCGATGAACGTTGGAACCTAAGAGCGTTGGTCTAATTTAACCTATAATTTAGCTTCACACAGGTGTAATTAGTGGAAGGTTCTTTAACATGCCATAAATCTATGACATGGGACTGCCTGCTTCACTTCCTCTCCGAAGGAAGGCATACTGAGAGATTTTAAACGCTCTTAAAAAATCCGACAGCTTCGGTCGGGTTTGAACCCGCGGTCTTGGGTATAGAAACTCAGCATGCTACCAACTACGCCACCGAAGCTGCCATTTTTACGAGTTTATAAACAAAGATAATACTGAAAGTTTAGGGCACTTATATTAACACATGTTTTTTTTTCTTCTTGTTTTACAAGGAAATAAACTATATGTTATCCATAGAAAATAAATGTAGGCTATTCCCCAAGTAGTCATCGCGACCATTGAGAACTTACCCTGTTGTTTCACTAGGCTCAAATAGTCACGAACATAACAATATCCAGTTGGTTTCCAAAACTTAACCTGGAATAAAAATGTATTTATACCAGGAACATTTCAACGGTCCTCAACATCCTCTATTTTAATCGCTTTGTCTTCTGAAACTGAGGAACTACACCTGTCGTACTAATTTTGAAACTCTCACAAGTGGGCGCGTAGCTTCACAGAGTGCTGCCTCTAGGACATAGTCTTTCCCACCATCGTCATCGACTTCAATAACAAGTAGTTCCGTGAAGAACTATACAGCCTATTTTCATATATCCTACTTATGTTAACTGGCACTATCAACACATAAAATTTCAGTTTTATTGCTGTAATAGATGCGTAGATATTGAGAACCGACTAAATATTTCGGATGGTCCCCATGTTGGATTTTATATATGTAGGTCCTAAAGTTATGTACTGTTACATGGAGAATATTGTGCACGTGTAGCATTCAAACTTCAATCGCATGATTAGGACACAAGAAGTAAAAACGAGATTTTAAAATTTCGCACAGCTGCCATCTTGTGGTTATGGAAACAATTGAAATAAATTAAATGCCAGTGGATTAACATTCGTACAAGGATTTACTGTACCAAGTTTCACTGCACTCGGATGGTTAAATTGCGAGAAACGTTCATGTGAATATTTATACTTCGCGTCACCACCATGTTGGATTTGTGATCACCAGGTTATTTAAAATCTTATAGGCAAACTTAAGTTCATAGCCCCTATGAATATAAAAAATCAGTTTGTTTGCTATAATAGATTCGTAGATATTCAGAGCCGTCTAAATATTTCGGATGGTCGCCATGTTGGATTGTTAAATGTATAGGCCATAGAGTCATGTACCATTAAAGGAAAATTATTGCGTAGGTTTATTGTTCATACTTTCATTTCTATCGCATGATTACGACACAAGAAATAAAATCTTAATTTTAAAATTCGCACAGCCGCCATCTTGAGGTTATGTAAACAATTGAACTAAATTATATACCAGTGCATTACAATGTGTATAATCATTTCCTGTACCAGATTTCATTGCGTTTGGAATATTAAATCGCGAGAAAGGTCTATTTAAAATTTTCAAATTCGCTTGGCCGCCATGTTCGTTTTGTAGTTAACCGGTTTTTTAAAGTCTTATAGATAAACATCTAGTAGTGCCCTTTCTCTCCGTACAAAATTTCAGGGTGATACCGCTAATAGTTTCAGAGACATAAAATGCCAGTGAAATATTTCGCACATCCGCCATCTTGTGGTTATGTAAACAATTGAACTAAGTTAGATGTCGGTGCATTAGAATGTGTATAAACATATACTGTACCAATTTGTATTGCGATTGGTTGGTTAAATCGCGAGAAACGTCTATTTAAAAGTCGCAAATTCGCGTGGCCGCCATGTTGGTTTTGTAGTTACCAGTTTTTCAAAAGTTACATAGGTGAACTTCTAGTAGTTCCCTTTATCACCGTAATAAATTCCAGGGTGATATCGGGAATAGTTTCGGAGATATTGAATGGTGGTGAAATATTTCGCACAGCCGCCATGTTGGATTGGTGAGACGTAACAAAATTTGAAGGGCACGGTCGGGGTCGCCCGGAATAGTGCTATGAACTTACCAAGTTCCATTAAAATCGCTCCAGCCGTTTAGATTTTATTAGGGACACACACACACACACACCTCACACACAGCCACACACACACACGCACACACACATGGACAAAAGGTGATCTCATAAGCCTATTTTTTCAAAATTGAAAATAGGCTAAAAATAGATATATACCCGGAAATTTTAAGGGCCAAAACAACCTCTAATTCAACCGCTTGGACTTCTGAAACGTCTGGACTACTGTCTTAATAATTTTCTTCAACAACCTTTTGTTTACCTAGAAAATCTGAGCCGTCAATATCCTGGTATATTGGCTTTCACGGCCAGTGAATTAAAATTCAGCAATTCTTCTAAGTTTGTGCCGTGTCTTATGTGGGGTTTCACCTAGGATACCAAGGTGGCTCATCAGCAGGCTCTTGGCGACTCCACCCTGACTCCCACAGGAGTAGCGAACTGCGCGCTACCTCCCTTCATTTAGAGCTCAAACAGCGCTGCTTGTGCTTTTAGTTCTCGCAGTAAAGAGTTGCAGTTGTACTCTATATAAAGGGAGGTAGCGCGCAGTTCGCTACTCCTGTGGGGATCCAGGTGGGGACACCGAGAACCCGCTGATGAACCAGCTTGGTGTCCTAGATGAAACCCCACACAAGACACGGCACAAACCTAGAAGAATTGCTGAATTTTAATTCACTGGCCGTGAACGCTAATATACTATCTTTTTGGAAGCCTTCATAGAGAGGTTATGGCTGCTTGAGCTTTTAGTTCTCGCAGTAATGAGTTGCAGTTGCACTCTATACAGTATAAAGGGAGGTAGCGAGCAGTTCGTTACACCTGTGGGGGTCCGTGCAGGGACACCTAGAGCCCACCGATGAGCCAGCTTGGTGTCCTAGGCGAACCCCCAAACAAGACATGGCACAAACCTAGAAGAATTGCTGAGTTTTAATTCACTGGCCGTGAAAGCCAATATACCTTCTTTTTGGAAGCCTTCATAGGGAGGTTATGGCTGCTTGAGCTTTTAGTTCTCGCAGTCAAGAGTTGCAGTTGCACTCTATATAAAGGGAGGTAGCGCGTAATAGCGTCAATATCCTCTTTAATTTCATGTGTCTTCTTCAAACTGCTCAAGATCTCGCTTGATCTCCTCGTCGGAATAACACCGTTTCGTTATCGGGAAATTGTACAACAATAAGAACCAACGGTAATATTATTAACTAGCAACCCGCCCTGCCTTCGACCGGTATCTCTAACGGTTTATCCAGCGCACATTGGGTCAAAATCGAAATCTGGGAGGACAAAATTATTTATTTTCATAATTAAAAAATCAAAATATATTACTTCTACAGCATTCTCTTACAATTGCCGCTCACTATTCTGGGATATAAACGCATGTTAGCGTAAATCTGTCACCACTGTTCGAGCAGTCTGAATTGGAGGGTGAATTTAAGTGGCTGTGGTTTGGTTGTCTTTGTGGTTAGTGTGATGCTTTAAGGTGGAACATGCAGCTGAAGGTATGATCTTTGTAACGTGATTCAGTTATTAATGGGCGTAATTGTTACGTAATTTTAGCTATATTTGCATTATGTAATATTTAACTATTATTTTTAAAATTATATTTTTACTTAGATTTTTAGTATGTCGCGTCACTCTGCGTCACTTTCTACTTAATGTTAAAATGTAGATAAAGTCTTGTAGTTTACGCCTGTTATAAGATTTCTTTGCATCTTTTTGCAACTTACTTAGTTGTTTTACGTTTTAGAAGATGCCGCGCAACCAGTTCTCACACGTTTACAACTGTCTGAAGCACTGGTTTCGCAGACTATGTCAAAAGTGGAACTTGGTGACTTTGTTAAAAGTAAATTAGGGGTAGAAAATTGTTCTGAAGAGTTAACTGAATGCTCTATCCAACTCCTAGTCATAGACAATTTCTTGCATGTGTAGACGTAGCTTAAAAAAGGTCTTAACTGATGTTTATTAAGAAGTAAACAAATTATATACGTTGCTTTCACTCTAAATTCTTGATTAAAACGTAAAAATAATTTTGTCTCCCTAGATTTCGATTTTGACCCACTATGCAGCGAAAGCTTAAAAGGCGCACGGACGGCAGATCCCAGACGCAATTCAGAAAAGCCGACGTGGAACTCCAAACACATATAGCCTACTCATCTCTGAAGTCTTAACACGACACGACTCGACAGTTTAATGCTGACCGAAGCTGGGGTGATAGGCTCGCTCGCTCGCTAGCTCGTAAACTCACTCCGAAGCGAGTAATTTGAATTTGCACTTAATGGAGATTGTTGTGAGAAATGATAACATAAAATCACGTATGGTGGGCGATGTATTAAAGATAGAGATAAGCTGTCCTGGACGTTTTTGTAGAACTTTTCATTCTGAAAAACTCCTACACTCATAGTATATAGCTTTTTTTAACGGTTTACCGAGCGTAAGAAAAAAATGCGCATGAGCGGCAGGTTTTTCATCGTCTTGTTTACTCAGATCATTACTGCTCGGCTTCCTTTGGTCAAAAATGCAAATTTTTCTACAGAAACCCTCCTCGATAAATCCTTTACAGAATGGTGAAATCTGCATCAAAATCCATCCAGTGGTTCTTCAGATTACCCGGAACATCCTAAAATTGGGGACTTTGGTTGGTTGGTTCCTCAGTTTGATAACCTGAATTAATTGTGATGGCTGTATTACAGTCCATCTGCTGAGTGCCCGGCTCTGACGTTTGGCGACGGTGGAAGAAGAGGGGTAAAGAAACAATATAGCCAACTTAGGGCAATGAGAAGCTGTTAATAGAACCTTGAAGCTTGCCATCATTGTAATTGTTCACTATGTAACGTGGAAGTCCCACACCCCATTTGCAATTGTATGCATCATTTTGTTATTCTGATATTTTGCGCTAACAAAACCTAAATTCTAAATCGCAGTGTAATTCCGCCTATGTTGGTGAAGTCGCTTACTACCCATGGAGGAAAGAATAAGAGGAGATGCCCTGAGCTCGTATGAGTGAAGCCAAGCGCTGCAACCAAAGTGGGCGTAACCTTAACTCATATTCGGTGTTCTGTGACTTGCATGAGGCATTGTGCATGGCTAAACCTGATTTTGGCCCTGGTTTTTATCGCACTCCGGTTATGCAACTTTGGAAACGTAATAACAGTAGTGATAAGTTATTTAAAAAATATCTTCAATTCTAATCTCAGCATGTGTAGGCCTACCCTATATACCAAAAAATTAAAAATCATTCCTCTGGAAATCCCCAATTATCAAACGGCTGTCGGTCAATAATTACGGTAGGCCTAGATAATTAATCAATTCGAGGCTAATCGTCAAGTTTCTACCCCCTACAAATAAAATACCGTACGGTACCGAAACGTATAGGCTATACCGTATTTTTGTGCAAATATGCGTCCTTTTTAATTGTTCTGTTTATTAATTTTGAGGTTCGTATTCTTGAATATCAAAATGTGTACGATCAATGAGTGAAGTGGCTCTGCTTGAAATTAGGCCTAAAAACTGATGAATGCCTCAACACCAATAAGAACATAAAACTCAATTTGGTGTAAATACCGTAATTAGTTCGGCATCATTAATTCCCATGATGTTCCTTCTTTGATATAACTCGCATCTTCAGACACCTGTATTCAATTTAATCAGTGTTTCAGCGTATTATTACGTTTTGCCGCGTCTTCCTTACAAAACTAGCCTCGCAAAGGTGCTCTCATATTTATATTTAAATTGGCTTTTAAAACGATAACGCAGCTTATTTGTGCCAAGTACCGTGATGTACAGAGTGTATTCTGCCTATCCAAGAAAAAATCTTGACTTGTCATTGCAGTTTTATGTCACTAAAATCCATTACTAGTTGGAGTGGTTTACGGCTTTAAGCCTAGGGACAGCCATTTTCTTGCAACCAAAGTGGGCGAGCCGTTTGGCTTCAGCAGCTTGCGCTAGGCAGCGCAGGGAAGGCATCTCCTTCCTTTCTTTCCTTCATGTTACTACCATGACGAATGTTGACACATGCACCAATCAGCGGTTTTCCCGGTAAGCCAGTCTTTAAATTTAGCTCGATGTTGCCAAGACTCTCGTCTGTAGTCCAGTTGCCCTGTGTGTTAGTGCAGGCATGTTGATTTATTGTATTGTGTGTGCACAGTTACCAGTTAACTGTGTGTAAGCATATTACTTTAGTAATATGGTCAGCGGTTCGTCAGAATTCATTTAAAACAAGTAGTTCCGTGAAGAACTATACAGCCTATTTTCATATATCCTACTTATGTTAATTGCCACTATCAACATACACAATTTCTGTTTGATTGCTGTAATAGATTCGTAGTTATTAAGAACCGACTAAATATTTCGGATGGTCGCCATGTTGGATTTTATATATGTAGGTCCTAGAGTTATGTACTGTTACATGCTGATTATTGTGAACGTGTAGTATTCAAACTTCAATCGCATAATTAAGACACAAGAAAAAAAAAGGAGATTTAAAAAATTTTCACAGCTGCCATCTTGAGGTTATGGGAACAATTGAAATAAATTAGATGCCAGTGGATTAACATTCGTATAAGGATTTACTCTACCATGTTTCACTGCACTCGGATGGTCAAATTGCGAGAAACGTCCATGTGAATATTTATAATTCGCGTCACCGCCATGTTGGATTTGTGATCACCAGGTTATTTGAAGTCCTATAGGTGAACGTAAGTTCATAGCCCCTATGAACATTAAAAAATGCAGTTTGATTGCTAAAATAGATTCGTAGATATTCAGTATCGTCTAAATATTTCGGATGGTCGCCATGTTGGATTGTTAAATGTATAGGCCATAGAGTCATGTACCATTAAAGGAAAATTATTGTGTAGGTTCATTATTCAAACCTTTACTTCGATCGCATGACTACATCACAAGAAATAAAAACTTAATTTTAAAATTCGCACTGCCGCCATCTTGAGGTTATGTAAACAATTGAACTAAATTAGATACCAGTGGATTACAATGTGTATAAATATTTCCTGTACCAGGTTTCAGTGCGCTTGGAACATTAAATCGCGAGAAAGGTCTATTTAAAATTTTCAAATTCGCTTGGCCGCCATGTTCGTTTTGTAGTTAACCGGTTTTTGAAAGTCTTATAGATGGACTTCCAGTAGTGCCCTTTATCTCCGTACAAAATTTTAGGGAGATACCGCTAATAGTTTCAGAGATATAGAATGCCGGTGAAATATTTCGCACATCCGCCATCTTGTGATTATGTAAACAATTGAACGAAGTTAGATGTCGGTGCATTACAATGTATATAAACACATACTGTACCAAGTTTCATTGCGTTTGGTAGGTCAAATCACGAGAATCGTCTATTTAAAAGTCGCAAATTCGCTTGGCCTCCATGTTAGTTTTGTAGTTACCAGGTTTTCAAAAGTCACATAAGTGAACTTATAGTAATTCCCTCTACCACCATAGAAAATGTCAGGGTAATATCGGTAATAGTTTCGGAGATATTGAATGCTGGTGAAATATTTCGCACAGCCGCCATGTTGGATTGGTGAGTCGTAACAAAATTTGAAGGACACGGTCGAGGTCGCCGGGAATAGTGCTATGAACTTTCCGAGTTTCATTGAAATCGCTCCTGCCGTTTCGATTTTATTAGGGGGACACACACACACACACACACACGCACACACACACGGACAAAAGGTGATCTCATAAGCCTATTTTTTCAAAATTAAAAATAGGCTAAAAACGAGATTTTAAAATTACGCACAGCAGCCATCTTGTGATTATGCAAACAATTGAAATAAATTAGATACCAGTGGATCAACATTTGTGTAAGCATTTAACGTGCAACGTTTCACGGCACTCGGATAGTTAATTCGCGAGAAACGTCCATTTAAATATTTATACTTCGCGTCGCCGCCATGTTGGATTCGTGCTCACCAGGTTACTGAAAGTCCTACAGGTGAACATATGTTCATAGTCTCTATGAACATAAAAATTTCAGTTTGGTTGCTGTAAAAGATTCATAGATATTGAGAACCGTCTAAATATTTCGGAAGCTCGCCATTTAGGATTGTTATATGTATAGGCCATAGAGTTATGTACCAATCAAGGACACTTATTGCCTAGGTTCATTATTGGAACTTTCACTTCGATCGCATTATTACGACACAAGAAATAAAAACTTAATTTTAAAATTTCCGCCATCTTGAGGTTATATAAACAATTGAATTAAATTAGATGGCAGTACATTACAATCTGCAAAATCATTTACTGTACCACATTTCACTGCGCTCAGAGAGTTAACTCACGAGAAAAGTCTATTAAAATATTTCAAATTCACTTGGTCGCCATGTTCGTTTTGTACTTTACAGGTTTATGAATTATGCATAGGTAAACTTGTATCAGTACCCTTTATCACCGTACAAAATTGCAGGGTGATATCTGAAATAGTTTCGGAGATATAGAATGTCAGTGAAATATTTCGCACAGCCGCCATTTTGAGGTTATGTAAATAATTGACCTAAATTAGACTCCAGTGCATTGCAATGTGTATAAACATTTGCTGTACCAAGTTTCATTACGTTTGGATAGTTAAATCGCGAGAAAAGTCTATTTAAAAGTCTCAAATTCGCTTGGCCGCCATGTTGGTTTTGTAGTCACCAGGTTTTTGATAGTCTCATAGGTGAACTTCTAGTAGAACCCTTTAACACCGTACACAATTTCAGGGCGATATCGGTAATAGTTTCGGAGATATTGAATGCTAGTGAAATATTTCGCACAGCCGCCATGTTGGATTGGTGAGACGTAACAAAATTTGAAGGGCACGGTCGAGGTCGCCGGGAATAGTGCTATGAACTTACCGAGTTTCACTGAAATCGCTCCAGCCGTTTAGATTTTATTAGGGGGACACACACACACACCTCTCACACACACACACACGCGCGCGCGCGCACACACACACGGACAAAAGGTGATCTCATAAGCCTATTTTTTCAAAATTGAAAATAGGCTAAATATGTGAAATATTTCATGTAGTCCACATTGTTTTATATTTCGCGGCACAGAACCGGCAACGCTGTCTCCCTCCCTCATGAGAAATGTCAGAGCCGGACACGCGGCGACTGGACTGTAGCAGTAGTGAATCGGAGACTTTGTTTTATAATATGTAGAGATTATAATAACAATAATAGCATTGTACTGGGAAATGAATGGAAATAAATTGATGTAATCAGCCATATTGATAACATTTGGCTGTATACAATACGTAATTAATCTACTTCTACCTACTTCCACCCCCATATTCGTAGACATAGACTAATGGCCTGAGTGTAAATGATCTGATGATCACTTGTGAATCGAAACTGGTCATCCAAGTGTAAGTGTGCGACATCTCTTGACCATGTATTGAACTATTTCGGACTGCACATTGATTAGAATAAATCGTAGATGTGTTTCTGCCACTTTTCTTTTATTCACGGCCTTCTTTTATTCTTTGATTTAGTTTCGAACGTCGACTTTCTTTCTGCCGGTTCAGTCAATGGTAAGATGGAGTTCTCGCGTAATTCAGTGTTAGCTGACGACAATATTCATTCATTCATTCATACGTTTATTTGCAATTGGGGGTGTGTCCCCTGGTGGCAAATTAGATATACATAACAAATAAATAATTGTACATAACAATTCACTAACAATTAAACTGGAGTATTTACACAAATAGTCAGTCTTTTCTTAAACACACCTATATGTTTGGGAAAAGGCTCTAAGACTGCGGCAGGTAGAGAGTTCCAATTATCAATGGCACGGTTTACTAAAGAATATTTACCATAATTTTTTCGGTGTGGTCGGCCCTTAACTTTGAAAGGATGATCGCTCTTACCCATGTAAGTAGGCTTTTCCATACGTTTACTAAGCTCACCCCATGCTGGTTGATTTGTATACGTGTTGTACATAGCACAGAGTCTAGATTTCGTCCTCCTAGCTTGAAGTGATTCCCACCCAAGTTTCTTTAACATTCGGCTCACACTGCTCCTGGGATTAAATTTACTGAGCACAAATCTAGCTGCCTTTCTTTGTACCATTCCCAACTCATTTATGAGCCCTACTTGATATGGATCTAAAACCGCCGAGGCGTATTCCAGAATAGGTCTTACAAGTGACAACTATCCTAATTCATTAGCAGAGGTACTACTTCCTTTTAATACCCTCATTACAAAGTGCAGGGATTTGTAAGCTTTAGAAACTACACATCCTATATGACTACTCCATTTCATATCATTTCTTACGTGAACGCCCAAATATTTGCAAGAATCTTCTTCTACAAGTATTTCCGAGCCAATGTTATATTGAAAATCTTGCCTTCGCACTTTCCCTATTTTTAGCCTACTTTTCACATTTTGCAAAAATGAGGAAAACTAGACTTATGAGATCGATCCGGGAAAATGTGTGTCTGTCTGTCTGTCAGTCCGTCTGTCTGTCTGGCTGGCTGTGTGTGTGTGTGTCCCCCCCCCCCCTATCAACTCCTAAACGGCTGCAGCAATCAAAACCAAATTTAGTATGAGTAAAGATGTGCACCGGAATATCTCAAGTCCATATTTGAAAATGATATCAGTGCTACCAACTGCTGAAAAAACGCACTAGAAATTTGAGCTCCATGTTGCATATCTTGCAAGGTATGCATGGGAGCTATTCCAAAATTGGCACACATGGAGATAATACTATTTCCGTTTAATTTCCAGGAGGCCAACCATGACAGTGTTGCCAAAATAATTTTAAGCCTTCTGATAAGTCCAATGTTTAAATGCATTTAACTTCTACACTATCAATTGGATTTAAACCAAATTTAGTATGAGTAAAGATGTGCACCGGTATATCTCAGGTCCATATTTGAAAATGATGTCAGTGCTACCAACTGCTGAAAAAACGCACTAGAAATTTGAGCTCTATGTTGTATATCTTGCAAGGTATGCATGGGAGCTATTCCAAAATTGACACACATGTAGATAATACTATTTCAGTTTAATTTCCAGGAGGCCAACCATGACAGTGTTGCCAAAATAATTTTAAGCCTTCTGATATGTCCAATGTTTAAATGCATATAACTTCAACACTATCAATTGGATTTCAACCAAATTTTGTATGTAATATCAGTACATAAACAGATATGACTGAGCGTATTCTTAAGAGCCACCAGGGCTGCCAACTGTTAATAATTGCTCTCTTTATTTTTTTATCCAAATACCAATATATCAGAAAGTATGCAAGCCAACAGCTTTAAACTATGCACAAGTATATTCTGACATTTTAGATTAATTTCGAGTAACTTATATACGTCAGTTCTACCAACATGATTATAAGCCTGCTGATACGACCAATTTTTAAATACATGTAACTTCTATACTATCAGTTGTATTTCAACCAAATTTCGTATGTGCTATGTGAACCATAACAGATATGACTATAAGTATTGTTAAGAGCAATCAGAGCTGCCAACTGTTAATAAATGCTGTCTATATTTATTTTACACTAATGTCAATTTACCAGAAAGTATGCAAGCCAACAGCTCTATACATTGCACATGTATAGCACCTGACATTCCAGATTAATTTGGAGTAATTAATACAAGGCAGTGCTGCCAACACGATTATATGCCTGCTGATATGTCCAATTTTAAAATACATGTAACTTCTATACTATACCCATGGAAAAAATGGATTTCATCCAAAATTGGCACAACAAGATATCATAATATTTCAGATTATTTCTGACCAGCACACGCATGGTATTGTTGGCAACATGCTTTTACGCGTGCTGATAGATCCAATGTCTAACTGCATGTAACGTCCATTGGACTTCAACCAAATTTTGTATTCTGTTCCTTAAGAGATTGAACTAAGAATATATTCAGTCGCCAGGGCTGCCAACTGTAGTGCTCTATTAGGCTACATTATACCAGGTATATTTTGAACTAATTAGATATTTCGATATTAGCAACTTAATTTCGTCATTATTCTAGATAGGTTCATATACTGTAGAATAATCATTGGCATGAAAAGTAGGCTGTATAGTTCTTCACGGAACTTCTTGTTATTAGACTACACTTTCTTGCGTTTATTTTCAATTTATTTTCAATCGCCTACTAATAGACCAGGTTCAGGTCATCTTGAAGTACTGCATTGTCTTGTGAGTCATGTATCTTTCGATATATTACACAATCATCCGCAAACAATCGACAGTCACTGCGAATCCCATTTGGTAAGTCATATATAAACGCCAAAAATAACAAAGTTCCGATTACGCTGCCCTGAGGAATACCCGACGTTACTGTAATTTCATCCGAGAATCGGCCTTCAACTTTCACTTTCAGGGAACGACCCGTCAAAAATTCTTGGATCCATAAAATTACTCTTCTATCAATCTTCGTCGAAGCTAATTTAAGGAGTAGCATGTCATGCGGCACGACATCAAATACCTTCGCAAAATCTATAACTACGGCGTCGACTAAAACTCCATCGTCTAACGATTCGCTAATATCTTGAAAAAGTGATAGCATCTGACTCTCGAATGAGTAACCTTTCCGAAATCCATGTTGCCTATCATTAAACCATGATAATGATTCCCTCAAGTAGTCGCAAATGAGATGCTCCATCTGTTTACAAACGATGGACGTAAGACTAACCGGCCTGTAGTTGCCCAATTCAAGTCTGCTCCCTCCCTTAAATATTGGGACTACCGTAGCTCTTTTCCAGTCATCCGGGATTTGCGCATTGTTTATGGGCACATTAAACATCACCTCTAAGTATCGTGCCACGGCCCTACCTCCTAGTTTAAGTACTTCACTAACAATATTATCAGGACCCTTCGATATATTGTAACGTAATTTTTGTATTAGCTTTACAATTGTTGACTGGTTTATTTGGAGAAGTGGAGCCCCTGATTCGCCGTTAAGGTCCAACACACAGCTATTGGATTTATTGAACACACTACCATAAAAGACATTTAATTCATTAGCAATGGCCTGCTTCTCAGTAATTAATTTACCGTCACCGGACATTATCATCGACAAATTATTTGAATTTCCCTTTCTTCTCCTAACATAACTGTAATTTTTTTTCACCCATCGCCTCCCGAACCAAGTAAACCGTGCATATAATTGTCATGAGCAACCCTCTTTTTTAAGACGAGCTCTCTTGATAAGGACTTAAATTTCAACATATACTTTTCACTATCATGTCTTTTATTGTATAATTCCTTAATTTTCCGTTTAAGACTCCTGATTTCCCGTGTGTAATACTCAGGATCTGGGTTTTGTTTCAGTAATTTAAATGGAACAAATTTATAAATAGCGCTATTTATAATTTTCAAAAAGATAGTCCACAGGATATTAATGTGATTTCCTTCCGATGCCCATCCTACAAATAGCTTATTCAAATACCCCTGAAATTTGCCCTGATCCGCCCTGCGATACTGGAATATGATCTTATTTGCTACATCAGAGTCTAATTTTGTAATGTCACCGTATCTATTTTTAATTCAACCCCAGAATGGTCACTAATTCCTGGCACTTTCAGACAGTTAATATACAGCTCTACAGGCCTTACGAGATAAACATCTAAGGTATTATTGCCTCTAGTTGGGAAGTCAACTACTTGGGAAAATCCCCCCTCCCTTAAGAATTTGTTTGCAGCGCTCTGAGCTTGACCACAGCTAGTTGACTCACCAGACCAGTCTACTTTGGGGAGGTTTAAATCTCTGGCAATTATTATGCTCTTTTTCATAGCATTACCCGTATAAGTTTTATCATACAGTGTGTTGAGAAGCGAAAAGTTACTTACCTTTCGGTGCTCTATACGCCCCTATCACCTGAAGAGGAAATTTATTCCCTTTATCCGAAATTTGTACACATAACATTTCATGATCCGTATCAGCCCACTTTAAGAAACTAGTTACATTTTTGCGCACACAAATAAATAGCCCACCACCTCGCTTCCCCCGATCCCTTCTGTACATTTCGTAGGTCCCTTGAATTATTTCATTACTATTTACATCCTCATATAACCAAGATTCAGTAGCAATGACAATGTCCGGAGAATACGTCTCTACAAGATTCCAAAATTCAATTAGTTTATTTCCTAAACTCTGACAATTAACCTGCAGTAATCTTAGAGTCTTACCTCCGCAGCAAATATCCCGAAGTAGCTCCTTCTGTTCCCATCGGCTGGCAACCTCTGGACCTGCTCCTCCTCACAATGGCCGGCACGAACCGATGACCCTGTCATGTAGGCTCCCTAGGTTGAAAGCGCCCCGTCGATTTAAATGCAGCCCGTCTCGGGCGAAGTCACGCCACCAATCCAGCAGTCAGCACCTACGTACACTATTCCCAGTTGTGCACAAACCCAGTCCATGCGGTCATTTACAGTCTTAACTCGCCTTAACGGAACATCTCCCCGCCGAACAATGCCACTCATTATAAAGATGGCATATTGGCTTTCACGGCCGGTGAATTAAAACTCAGCAATTCTTCTAGGCCTGCGCCGTGTCCTGCGTGGGGTTTCGCCTAGGACACCAAGCTAGGCTCATCGGCGGGCTCTTGGTGTCCCCGCCCGGACCCCCACAGGAGTGACGAACTGCGCGCCACCTCCCTTTATATAAGGTGCAACTGCACCACTTGACTAAGAGAACACGGCGCAGGCCTAGAAGAATTGCTGAGTTTCCACTCATTATAATTTTTGCATTTCCTAACTTGCTTTTAGCTTTTCTGCCTAGTTCGTAGAGCTCCCCCATGATGTAATCAGCAGTAGCCCTCTTCTTCAAATCGTTCGTCCCAACATGGAGCAACAACACTTTAACTTTGTCACAGTCCTCTACATTTGCTTCTTCCACTTGTTGGGCAAGCTGGTCAATTTTAATCCCCGGATAACACCGCACTTTCGCACCTGATTTCCTTGAGATATTCGCACTCCATCGTATCATAGAATCACCCATTATGATGACGTCATCCTCAGTTTGCTCCTGCACGCCCTCTTCCACACTGATCCCAGTAGAAAGCCGTTCAGTCACATCCTTCACCGTTTCCTCTGATTCACGAAGCTTTGTTTTAAGTTCCTGTATTATTGATCCCTTGCTTTGATTTGCACCCTCAAACAGTCCGGCGTATCACATACTTTACAAAACCAATTCCCGACATCACAATCCTCCTTCTTGACCTTAATACAGCCGAAGTGAAACCATTTCTCACAGTCCACACTGAACACCGTTCTTCAATGTTTTACTGCACGTCGAACACTTTACAGCTGCCACTGGATCATTTGCCTGATTCACATTTGGAGAAACAGGGCCTGGATTCACTTCCACTCCGCCATTAACTAACAACGCAGCTATCACTAGGGCTATAAACCACAAGTTACTAGGACCCGTACGCACACACAAACACCGGAAATACCGACTACCCTTCTCATACCATAGTCCAATCCTCGCGCGATAACACTCCAGAACAACCCATTTCAGCACACCTGAGAGCTCGGGAAAAACACGACCGTTCACTTTGACTACCAACTGCTTTTAGAAGAACTGTATGCCGACGATCGTTCAAATGGAATTAATGATATTGAATTAGTGGAAAGTGAATGTGAGAGTGATAGTGGAAGATTCAAGCACTTACACGCCGTAATTTGCCTAATGTGCCTATGTATTCAAGTGACCTTGCTTGTAGACCAATGTAACCTCTACCATGATCAAAACATTCACAAGTATAAACAGTTACCACACACCACTCAAGTGCTACTAGGAGCATTGGTGAGTACTCATACCAAATGTGAAGATAAAATCTTGACTAGTTTAATATGTATGTACACTTTTATAATCAAGTGCACTCTAGTATGCTCAGTAGAAAAATGTCCGGTCCACAGGGTATGTGACACACCAATGTGTTAATAATTAATCTCATGTAAGTTCTTTCAGGTTTATGGAACAACACCCATTGCAATTTGGGTCCAATAGTGTTGATCGACTGAAACGTATTTACATTTCATTTACTAAGGCAACACTCAACAAGTAGTTCTATCTATATCAAATTTACAAAAACCCTGATGTGATGGAAAACAAGTAGTTCCGTGAAGAACTAAAGCCTATTTCCCTATATCCTACTTATGTTAATATTGCCTCTATCAACATACAACATTTCAGTTTGATTGCTGTAATAGATTCGTAGGATGTGACAACCGTCTAATATTTCGGATGGTCGCCATGTTGGATTTTTATTCATGTAAGTCTTAGAGTAATGTACTATTACTTGAAGATTATTGTGTACGTGTAGTATTCAAACTTCAATCGCATGATTAGGACAGAAGAAGTAAAAACGAGATTTTAAAATTTCACACAGCTGCCATCTTGTGGCTATGAAAACAATTGAAAAAAATTAGATGCCAGTCGATTAACGTTTGTATAAACATTTACAGTGCCAAGTTTCACTGCATTTGGATGGTTATATCGCGAGAAACGTACATTTAAATATGTGTACTTTGCGTCACCGCCATGTTGGATTTGTGCTCACCAGAAGGCTGAAAGCCCTATAGTTGAACTTATGTTCATATCCTCTATGAACATAAAGAAATTCAGATTGATTGAAGTAAAAGATTCGTAGATATTGATGATGATGATGATAATTGTTGTTTTAAGGGGCCTAACATCGAGGTTATCGGCCCCTCGTAGATATTGAGAACCGTCTAAAAATTTCGGATGGTGGCCATGTTGGATTGATATATGTATAGGCCATAGAGTTATGTACCGTACCATTGAAGGAAAATTATTGCGTGGGTTCATTATAGAAACTTCCACTTCGATCGCATGATTACGACACAAGAAATTAAAACTTAATTTTAACATTTCGCACAGCCGTCATCTTAAAGTTATGTAAACAATTGAACTAAATTAGATTCCAGTGCATTACAATATATATAAACATTTACTGTACCATATTTTACTGCGCTCAAATGGTTAAATCGTGAGAAACGCCTATTAAAATGTTTCAACGTCGCTTGGTCGCCATGTTCGTTTTGTACTTTACCGGTTTTTAAAAGTTACATAGATGAACTCTTAGTAGTACCCTGGTATCACCGTACATAGTATCAGGGTGATATCAGTAATAGGTTTGGATATATAGAATGCCGGTGAAATATTTCGCACAGCCGCCATCTCGAGGATATGTAAACAATTGAACTAAATTAAATGCCAGTGCATTACAATGCGTATAAACATTTGCTGTACCACGTTTCATTGCGTTTGGATGGTTAAATCGCGAGAAAAGTCTATTTAAAAGTCTCAACTTCGCTTGGCCGCCATGTTGGTTTTGTAGTTAGCAGGTTTTTGAAAGTGTCCTAGTTGAACTTCTAGTTGTACCTTTCATCGCCGTGCAAAATGTCAGGGTGATATCGATAATAGTGTCGGAGATATTGAATGCTGGTTAAATATTTCGCACAGCCGCCATGTTGGATTGGTGAGGCGTAATAAAATTTAAAGGGCAGGGTCGGGGTCGGCCAAAAGTACTATGAACTTACCGAGTTTCATTGAAATCGCTCCAGCCGTTTATAAGTTATTGGGGGAGGGTGGGGGCACACACACAGACACAAGCACACACATACGTTCTCATCCACACACGGACAAAGGGTGAACTCATTAGCCTATTTATTTATTTTCATAAAATGAAAATAGGTTAAAAATGGAGGGCATTTTGGAAATAAGCACACAAAATATTATAAAAAATTGCATAAATATCTCTTGTAATTTTGAAAAACTTAAGTTTTGCAGTCCTGTGTGATTGAAACGTAAGGTATCAAGAAACGATTAACTCTGCCTAACAACCCGAAAAGATGTTCTCAAGATGGTTTGTTATCTTTTATCCTGACAACATCACCATCCTTTTCTCAGGCAAGTTTGTCAAGAGCTTGCCTCACTTGGAAGATGAGGATTTGCCACTGTTGTATTCAAAGTTTTGGCGTGTTCGGGAGATTCACTTTTGTGACGTTCCCTTGTGAGTGTACAACGACAACTGCTGTGTATAATATTGAACTTGATACACAAACTCAAATAGATTCTGTCAATAGAACTTGCTTGGCTCTGAGTACCGCTGCCGCTCCGTGGCGTATGAAGTTCTGGCTTGAGCGAGTCGTCGTGGACCACAGCCAAGAACATTAGTTCTGGCGGCAGCTTAGCGCGTCCCCCACTGGACTCGCTCTCACTGCAGTCGACTAATGCGATGTTGAGAGGGCGGGAGCTGTCTAATTTTAGTTTGACTCCATAGACATGCACTCCAGGGAAGGAAAACTTGAGATCTCCAAACTTACAAAGGGACATATCGCCATTTGAATTGCATGAAATTACACATCTATTGTTTTATTATTATCTTCTTTATTTACTCAACTTACAGTCGGTAACATGACTCATATCGGTACATTACGTACAAGAAAATGAGTAAAGTAACACTTAAGCCTATAGCATACATTTTCAAACTATACGGTATAACATAGACGTTTGACAGTTAATTTACTTTTCTCTTCTTATCTTCCACGTCTCCTTTTCGCAAAAGGGTCCAAAGAAAATCCTAATGTGTATTCAAAAAACCCCTAACGATGCTGCAGGTTTTCAGAATTGCAGCCTTTAGTGCAATAGTGTGGGTGTACATGGGAAGATTTAGTGTGGCTAGATTTACTGAAATGGATTTAGGTGTCAGGCCAGTGGGAGAAAGGAGGAAAGGAAGAATCGTCACTTTTTTTTCCTCCAGATTCTAGCCACCTCTATAGCTAGAGGAGTATATTTATCAATCTTCGCTCTGTATTTATGGTGGATATTATGGTCATTCGGAACAGATATGTCAATCAAGTATGTGTGGTGGTTCTTCTTATCAGTTAAAGTTATGTCTGGTCTATTATGAGGAGTTGTTTCGTCTGTTTGAATAGTGCGATCCCAATACAGCTTGTAATATTCGTTTTCCAGCACTCTTTCTGGTGAGTATTTGAAATAAGGCGTCCTGTCGTGTATGAGAGATCGGGTTAGGGCGAGTTCTTGATGAATGACTTTGGCAACATCGTTATGCCTCTCAGTGTAAGATGTTGGCGCTAGAATTCTGCAGCTGCTGGTAATATGCTCTATGGTTTCTGGGCCGGTATTGCACTTCCTGCATTCGTCATCTATAACATCTATTTCAGGATGTGTTTCCTATAACTTCTTGTGGTGATAACTTTGTCTTGTATCGCCTGGTTAAATCCCTCAGTTTCTGTAAACAGCTCTCCCCTTGACAGCCATGTGTTCGAAAGCGGTCTGTCAATATTCTTGTCATTGCACTGGGTGTAAAATCTGCCATGAAGATCTTTTCCAGCCCATCTCTGCACCTTCTCTCTGTTCAGTGTGTTCTTGTTATTATTATTATTATTATTATCATCGTTATTATATCATTTTGGCCTTACGGACAGTGTTCGAACTTAAATATCTCATGACACAATTTTTTACCTCCCTCCCTTTTTCCCCTTATCTTCCCAAAATCTCTTCATCCTTTGACTGTGCTCCTGTTTCCGTTGTTCTGTCCACAATGTTCTTGTCTTCATCTTTTCATTGTTTTAAATATTGTATTCTTAATGTTGTTTCTGAATTCTCCTCTGTCTCCAATCATTTGCCTGTCGATCCCCACCTGCCTTAAGTCTTCCTCTATTTCATGATACCAATTAGTTTTCCTATTAGAGCTGTTTACTACATCAAAGATCTTCCTTGTAAGTCTGTTGTTGTTGTTGTTCATTCTCATTATGTGCCCGTAAAATGTTAGTCTGCGTTTTCTGATCATATCGGTGAGTCTGTCTGTGTACTCGTATAGCTCGTTGGCAGGTATTTTCATCCATATGCCATCTCTGTGTATTGTTCCAAATATTTTTCTGAGAATTTTGTGATCTATTTTTTCAGTTTCTACGATGCATGATGCTCCAATTGTTGTCGTTCTTGACGCATATAATGCTTCTGGTAGTACTACTGTTCTGTTTTATTATTATTATTATTATTATTATTATTATTATTATTATTATTGTTATTCTTATAGCAATTTGTTGTTATCTTATATATTAAAATAGTTTTCAAAAATTTTCACCCTTTACTAAAACTGATATATCTCGGGAAGTATTTGCGCTACGACGACGTTTGTTGCCTTAAAATGTAATGCTTGTCACGCACTCTCGATTGATACCCACCTTACTTGATTATATCATTCGAGTATTAAAATAATAGTGAATATTACTTCCTTCAAGGTCTCACGAAAATGGAATATTCGAACGACTTGACGGACATATTGTCGCTAGGCGACAACGACTAACACCGTATCATGATATTCAACGCGGCCCCAATAATAAATCGAACTTGATATTAACCGAGAGTTCCCTAATTACGTCATGATGTCGTTAACTTCTACCTGCTCCACTCGGGCGCTAATATCGCATGTGTCCATACAATAAGCAGAAGGGGATTCTGTGCACATAATTTAATTAAAACTTCTCAAAGAATGGATTACTTTGAGACTGAAATGCTCATGCACAATCAGCAGCCATTTTGCTAATGACACTGGCATGTCAACATCTCTTTGAATGACAACATTTACTGTAAACGAAAGACAACTAAGTTCACGAAGATGCCGCTACAGTCGAATGTTGGAACCGCCATTTTGTATTGTGTATCCGATCTTTCAATTATATAGTCTTTGGTCTCACCAGCTACAAACTGTCTTCTTTTCGTTTCATCATTCGTCCTTATAGGTTGTGTGCTCAATCAAAACATTGAATCATATTATGATGAATGTGAGGCGACACTCAATTACAAATGTTATAAAGATTAAAGGTGACGGTAATTGTCTGTTCAGGTCATTGGCATATTGTGAGTACAACAATCAGAGTTTATTTACACAGGTTAGAAAGCGAATTGTAAAACACGTTACTGACAATTGGAATATTTATTCTTCCTTTATTGTTGGCAACAGCGATATTTACGAATCTGTTATCAATACGAGCGATGATTACAAAATGTATATGTCTATGAACGGTATTCATGGAGGTCATGTTGAGTTCGTTGCCGCTGTTCAAGTTTACAAAATGGATATTGACATAATCACTAATAATAAAACTCATAGTGTAAAAGCAGAAAATACGCCATCAAATAGAATAATTTCTTTGCTATACTCTGGGGATGGGTGGAACGGTCATTATGACGTCTTAAATACCGGTATCAGTGCTAACTCAGTTGAGAACGTGGATGCCAAGTCACTCGACTCAGTGGCTGATTTACAGTTTCAAACTAAGAGTGGGTTTGCGTGCAGTAAAACCCCAGGATCGTGTCGGAAGCGAAACTCAGAACCAGTTAGCCAGAGACAAAATGTGATAAGAATTAAAGGTGACGGAAATTGTCTGTTCAGGGCATTGGCATATTGTGTGTACAACAGTCAGAGTTTATTTACAAAGGTTAGAAAACGAATTCTTCAACATGTTACAGACAATTGGAATAAGTATTCTTCCTTTATTGTTGACAACAGCGATATGTACGAAACTGCTATCAATACGAGCGATGATTACAAAATGCATATGTCTATGAATGGTATTCATGGAGGTCATGTTGAGTTAGTTGCCGCTGCTCAAGTTTACAAAATTAATATTAACATAGTTACTAATAATAAAACGCATACTGTAAACGCCGAAAATACGCCACCAAATAGAATAATTTCCTTACTGTCTTCTGGAGATGGCCGAAACGGTCACTATGACGTCCTAGATATCAGTGCTAACTCAGAGTCAAGTATGGTCGAAAACGTCAACACCAAGAAACAGAAACGAGCACTACGCGACTCAAATCGATATCAGAAACAGATTGTCACAAACCCGTTCTCAGCCAAGTAGGGGGGTAGTGGTGCTTCTGCCCCACAAGGTGCTCAAAAAGTTAGTACACACTTTTTGCTTATTCATATCTCTCGAACGCATGGTCCGATTTTGACAAATGAGATGTCGTTGGACTCAAGCTGATGCCCTCTTTCCAATGGACCACTCATTTCAACCCCTAAATAAAACCTACCCCTACTAGGGGGTGAAATTGTAATTTTTTAGTGAAAGTCTCTTTTCAAATGCGACATGTATAAGGTGCGCTGCTAAAATGAACTTAAACGTTGTTGCTCGTATAGCGCATGCGTTTTTCTGGCTGCCGCTATGGATTAACATGTTTGTTTTTGTTTTTTACGCATGCGCACTTGGGATTTTTGTAAGAGGGCGAGCTCTTTGAAAAAAATGATTGATAAGAAGGGGTTTTGGTGGTGAGGAGAGAACCAGATAGTCGCCTACTTTCCTACGAAGTTTAACGATATCTCTCGAACGCAAGGTCGGATTTGGACGTGTGACGTGTCAAATCGCTTGTCTCGAAGCCCTATATATGTTATTAATAGGTTAAAGTTTTGAGAATGAGGGAAACAGGTTTTTTGGGGGTAAAACCATGATTTTAGACTTTTTCAGATATCTTACGAATGCATGGTCGGATTTGGTCCTATGACGTGTCAAATGGCTTGTCTCGAAACCCTCTTTATTTTGGTAATAGGTTAATGTTTTTAGTATGAGGGAAACAGAATTTTTGGGGTAAAAACGTGATTTTAGACTTTTTGCTATATATCGCGAACCAATTATGCTAGAGGTGTGTACGACGGGTCCAAGGACTCGGGGTGACGTCCTCTTTGCTATGGACCACTCGTTATAATTAAAAAAATGGAAACTCTATGTTGGGGTAAACACGTGTTTTTTGTGATTTTTGCCGATATCTCACGAACCAATAACGCTAGAGACGTGTACGAGGTGTCGTAGGACTCGGGATAACGCCCCCTTTCAAATGTGGCTGACCCTCGAGGGGTGATTAAAAAGTATTCCAAGCGGCGCTTGTCGATAAGCAAACCAATAATCAAAGGGGGGTATGACAGAGCTTGAGGCGATAACCCCTTTTGATAGATCCCTGTTGATTTGCCCCTTTGGACTGGTCCCCGTTGACTAGTCCCTCTAGACGGGTCCTTTTTGAAGGGAGTCATTTATGACGGGCCCCTGCTGACGGGTCACTGTGGACGGATCCCTGCGGACGGGTCCCTGTTGACAGGTCCTTTTGACTAATCCCTTTGGACCCGTCCCTTTGACATAATTTGGATAAATGCATGGGCCAACCCATAGGGATCAGTCCAAAGGGACCGGTCCAAAGGGATCAGTCAAAAGGACCTGTCAACAGGGACCCATCCACAGGGATCCGTCCACAGTGACCCGTCAGTAGGGGCCCGTCATAAATGACTCCCTTCAAAAAGGACCCGTCCAGAGGGACTTATCAACGGGGACCAGACCAAAGGGGCAAATCAACAAGGATCTATCAAAAGGGGTTATCGCCTCAAGCTCTGTCAAACCCCCCTTTGATTATTGGTTTGCTTATCGACAATCGCCGCTTGGAATTCTTTTTAATCACCCCTCGTGGGTCAGCCGCCACCTTTATAAAGGTCGTGGGAACATAGGTGTTTACCAGCAGTCTTCGGCAAAAAGTCCAACAATACCTCATACAATGCCCTAGTCTTATTGGTTCGCGAGATATTAACAAAAGTGCACTTAGACCCTTTGTCAAAATTTCAAAAATAGATTCAGTGTTGTGCAATCAATAATAGCTACCTCTTTAACTATATACTTGTTTTTGTTGACCAAGAAGCCTTGAGTATCCATCATCAGTGTATGAGACATGTTTACGCTTGCATAAATCAAAACCAACTGACTACTCACTACTTGGGTTTAGAAATTACATTTACTCAAATCACATTCTAGAAACAATGGTGCCTACTATAAACTGCACCCACTTTTCCACCCCCTTTGACATTCATTTTTGCACTCACTTTTGCACCCACTTTTACACTCACTTTTGCACCCACTTTTGCACCCACCTTAGCACCCACTTTAAACTATTATTTCTATTATCGAGCGAAATTTATTGGAGATTATTTCATGCTTGAAAATTGATATGGAAGTATCAACGAATAGTTATGGTAAGCCATATGCATACTATAAAGGTTATACGTATATTATAAAACGAACCAATAAAATGGAACTGTTATTTGACGTTGTTCAAAACATCGTTCAAAACAGTGTCAAAGTGAGTTAAAAAAGTAAAAATAGTGAGGTCTTAAGTGTGAGTGATCATCAATGTAGTGTGACTGATAAGACATCGTTGCTGTTAAAAAAAACTCTTCAAATGTTAAAACACTAGTCCGAAAAAAAGATATGGTAACCCGCGTGTTGTGCAATCAATGATAGCCACCTATTTAAATATATACTGTACTTGTTTTCATTGACCTTAAAGCCTTGAGTATCCATCACCAGTGTATGTGACATGTTTACGCTTGCATGGATCAAAACCAACTGACTGTTCACTACTGGGGTTTAGAAATTACATTTACTCAAATCACATTCTAGTAAAATTCATGCCTACTATACGCGGCACCCACTTTTGCACCCACATTTACATCCAATTTTGCACCCACATTTGCACCCACTTTTGCACTCACTTTTACACTCCCTTTTACACTGACTTTTGCACCCACTTTTGCACCCACTTTTGCACTCGCTTTTGCACCCACTTTTGCACCCACTTTTGCACTCACCTTTGCACTTACTTTTTCACCCACTTTTGCATTCACTTTTGCATTCACTTTTGCACTCCCTTTTACACCCACTTTTGCACCCACTCTTGCACCCACTTTTGCACCCACTTTTGCACCCACTCTTGCACCCACTTTTCCTCTCACTTTAAACTATTATTTATATTATCGAGTGAACTTTGCTAGAGATTAGTTCATGCTTGACAATTGACATGGAAGTATCAACAAATAGCAATGGTATGCCATACGCATTCTATAAAGGATATACATATATTGTAAAACGAACCAATAAAAATGGAACTGTTATTTGGCGTTGTTCAAAACATCGTTCAAAACAGTGTTGAGGTGAGCTGAAAAATAAAAATAGTGATGTCTTAAGTGTGAGTGATCATCAATGTAGTGTACCAGATAAAACATCGTTGCTGTTTGAAAAAACTCTTCAAAATGCTAAAACACTTGTCCCAGAAAAAGATATTGCAGCTCAAGAGAGTGCATTGTTTGTTAAGAAGCATGTATCATCTCCTCAGAAAGTCGTGTTAGGACAGTTGTCAATGTCTGAAAAACTCCCAACATTATCAAAGGCAACACAGACTGTGCAAAATGTGGTATTGCAAAAGGATCAAAAAGGACTATATAGTAATAGTGATGAGGATTATAATGATCATGATGATGATGATGATAATGATAATGATGATGATGATAATGATAATGGTTATGATGATGATGATGTTGATAATGAAGATAATAATGATAATGGTAATGCTTTGTTTACACCTAAAAAATCATTTGTTAAATTTGTCTACTGGAACAATCCAAGTAAGCTAATCCGGCGGCTTCAGCAACTGCATGTCTTTAAACAGGCTGGTTATACTGAATATGAGGAAGAACTATTGGATATAGAAAATGAGCTTCGTCGTGCTAAAATTATTATGTAATGGATCCACATAACTGCTTAAACTATTTCTTAACAATACATGTTATATTTTCTACCACTCTGCTACCATTTTTCTCTCACTTTTGCTATCACTTCAAACTGTACATATTAAATCCAACGCTAAATGATTTTATTATCAGAACAGTTATAACCTTTGTAGTGAGCAAATCATACTAACAGGTTAGTTGCTACTATGGAACTTACTACAACTAACAAAGGTAAACAACGTGTACTCTATAAAGGCTACTCTTATAACTATAATCGTCAAAATGTAAAAGGAATAATATTTTGGCAATGCTCAAAAGAGAGGTCAAAAATACGTCGAGGCAATCTAAAATGTAGAAATGGTAAGTTTTTAAGTGTGAGTGATCATCAATGTGGTATACCAGATGAAACACTGTTGGTGTCAACAAATAATCATGACAATGCTAAAAAGTTAGTACAAGAAAAAAATGTTGCTACTCAAAATAGTGCAGTGTTTATTGAGCAACATTTAACCCCTGCTGTAAAAGTTATGTTAAATCCATCTTCCACATCTCAAGAGTCGTCAACATCACAGACTATGCAAAAGGTTGTGTTGTTGTTGTTTTAAGGGGCTGAACTACAAGGTTATCTACCCTTCATATGCAAGAGAATCAAAAAGGACTAAATAGTAATAGAGAAAAAAGAAATGTATTTTGAATGTAACTATTGTACAAGTACTTATATTAAATAAATAAAAATATTGTATGGGTATTGTCTGTTTTTTCTTAATTGCTATACCCACGTCCTACTATATTAATGCCATTGTTAACCATCAACAGTCTCCACCTATGTTCAGAAAGAAAGTGATCTTAAACAATACACTCTATCTATGGTTTGTGTACCGAGTATCATAATAATACAGTGTCGTCAAGCCATGTTCAGGCAATAGTAATGTTAGGTAAGGGGTTCGAACCCTTGCTTCCTTGTACAGGATTAGTTTTTACTCAACAGCAACCCATAATACTGTACTCTGAAACATGCCACATCTCATTACAAAATGTCAACTGTATCGTTTTCTAAGACCCCAGCTGCTGGCTAGTAGCTAGCAGACTGAGCAACAGAAACAGTGTCACCATGTTCATCCTTTAAAAAAATTCAACATTTATTATTCTTTTTCTTATTATTGTTCATTAAAAGTAGTGTAAAGTTGTCTTTGTGATGTAACGGTTATAATAGTTAGCTGGCACTCTAAAGCTCTTGAGTTCAATTTGAGCTTTAACATAAAATTTTAAAAGTATATTAGGACTAAAACAGGTCTGCTCAGTCTCGGGTGATCCAAATAAGTAGATGTGGTTTGATTCACACTTTAACGATTGAACACGACGTTTTTTTTTTTAAATATTGATAGCCATTTGTTCATTTTTTTTTCATTTTCACATTTCACACATTGCCATTTGTCAATTTTCCATGTACACGGTTTGAAAATGTCAGTTTAAAGTTTCTGGATTTCATGATATGGAAACAAGAATTTTCCATTTTGTTGTTTACACAATTGTCAATTTCCCATTTACATTTTTTAAATGTCAGTTTTAAGTTTTTAAATTGTGTTGATATGGAAACATGGATTTCCTAATTTTTCCATATCACAGACGACACGTTTATGATTTAGTCCATGCTGGAAGTTTAGTTTTGTAAAACACACATTTGCTGATTTAAATTTTCTTGAAATCACCTTAATGGAAGTGCTTGGCCATGGCAATAGTGCATTCTCTTTCTGTTTGTTTCCAAAAACATATAGGCCTACTACTACTACTACTACTACTACTACTACTATTACTGTAGGTAAGACTGTTTTACTAAATAACACCTATCTACTGCTGCATTAAAAAAACACAAGTGTTAAAAAAATACAGTATACTATTTACCATTTGCTATATACATTAATTACCCCACCATCCAACCTTACCGTGTTTGCTTTGGTTGAAAAATCAATGCTACCCACACACACACACACACACACACACACACAAGCTTTCTCTCTCTCTATCATTCTATCTATAGTCATACATTCACACAACCATACCTGTCTTAGAAAACAAATACAACCACGCTATTTATCCTTGACATGCACACTTATCCCAAATAACTTTTAGTTATACATTTAACATTTACTATTACAAAAAAATGTTTCCACTATTTACAATTACAAAAATGAATATTTACAAAATACTAAATCTACTGGTTACAAAAAAGCCATGTCTCTAAACAATAAAATATAGAAGTCACACCTCCACCTCGTGGTTATAACCCTATGGTAGGCTAATGCATAGGTCATTCATCTGCACTCATTTGCTATCCATCAAGGTAAAAGTGCATTTTCTCTGTTCCACAAGATACAAATTTGATTGCTGGATTGTATCCTGCACTGTTTATGCGATATAGCTTTGCCAGTTCATAGAACCGCTAGGTAGTTCTCTACATATAGCAATTTTACCACTGCTCTACCTACGCCTTTTGCTATTTGGCTTTCTTACAGTCTAGTGTGTGATAGACAGCATTAACTGTATATCAAACCCAGTTCACTTTTGTAATTGTAATCCAAGTAATAATTTGAAAAGACACAAATGTAATCAGTTTTAAACGTTGTCTCTGTTTTGTTTTGTTTAATATGTTTATGACATGCATATTAACCTGAAATCGAACCCTGGTGAAAAGGCTAACAGCTTAACCACTACACAACCATGCCCTTGTTTCTTAGTTTGACTCGTTCTAGGCCTCAGACCTGGAAATCGAGTTAAGACCACCAGTACAAGAGCTAAAAGTGCTTAACACTACAACACAAAATGGATAGCTGGTGACATTATACAACCGGAAATGATTATATTTCTGTGAGCAATGCATTTTGTCATCAGCCTACTGTCTGAGCACTGACAGCAACACAGTTTAGTTTAGAACAAGCGAGTGTGTGTGTATAGATCATTACCCTCAAGTATTTAAAGCTTGTTGTGTGTAGCGACCATCTTGTCCCGGTAACCACTGAGCATTTTTTTGTGTTTTAGCTATCCTCTTTAACCAATCAATTAATGATAGTCTACTCTTAATTCTTGAATCGATAAATCAGAGTTTGTGTACACCGTTCGTCATTTATTAACCCATACCTGCAACCTATACTCTCTCTATACTGCAGTTTGATCTGAAAAACAAGTTTCAATGGTAAAAGACTTGTCAGTCACCTTATGTAGCCTACACTAATTCTTTCTCTACCTAGCTATGTTTCATCACACATGGTAAACATCACACATGTTCGTACGCGAAACAAAAAGGAAATAAACTATATGTCAAATGGTTAGGGTTTAACTCTGCGTTTAATTCTTGGATCAATAAATTACATATTGTGTGAACCTGTGCAATTTTTAGTTTATTTATTCACACATTTTGTACACCACCTATAGCTCTATGTGTACAGTCCTCAGCTTCACATATTTCTTTCTCTTTCCCCCTGTGTTCTCTCATACAGTACATTACCCCTCCCCCTCTCCCTCCCTTCACCTCCCACCACTGCTGTTCGCAGCTCTTGCCTATCTATTGGTTGTGACATCATTCCCACAAGTTGCATCATACTTTTTACTGATTCAGCGATTCCCACGCTTTGAACATTCTGTTATCAGGCACGTGGACAGCTAACGTCCAAGGTGAACACCTGTGGCAGATCAAATTTCACGTCAACTTGCATTTTGTCACGTACGAAGCAAACAGGATGTAACTTGCTAACAGTTATCGCGCACGTGGACAGCTAACGTCCCAGGCGAACACCTGTGCCAGGTCAAATTTCACATGAACTTGCATTTTGTCAAGTACGAAGCAAAACAGGATGTCACTGGTTTAGCCCTCATGTGATTTCACATGTGTTCACATGCCTTTCGCTCTTCCTTGCCACCACGATGGTCAGATTATTTCACCTTCAAGCGTCATTGTCATTTTTCCATTGCACTTGTTGTCAAGTCAGATCAGCGCCTTCCAATAAGCTCAAATGACATTCACCTCCTGCTCGCCTGCAAGTTTGTTTTCTGTACTCGCTTCGACCAACATAGAACCAAGTTCTCATCACCGTTTACACGTTAAAGTAAACTATCAGAAAAACGCACGCTCGCTCTGTCATACACCGACCCGCCGAAATAGCGATTGTTCTATTAAGCATGGTCCATGTGGTTAGCGACAAGTTCGTTGAAACACACACACACCCATCAGTGTCGTCTCTCTCAACCATCACGCTTCATGGACATTATAAACAGGTAAAGAAAAAATAGTTTTTTCAACATGTATGGCGTTAGGCCCTTTGTGATATTTTTTTTTTGGAAAAAATATCTACCACATTTGAAAGGGGGCGTTAGCCCGAGTCCTAGGACACCTCTTACACGTCTCTAGCGTTATTGGTTCGTGAGATATCGGCAAAAATCACAAAAAACACGTGTTTACCCCAAAATAGGGTTCCCAATTTTTTAAAAATTATAACGAGTGGTCCATAGCAAAGAGGACGTCACCCCGAGTCCTTGGACCCGTCGTACACACCTCTAGCATAATTGGTTTGCGATATATAGCAAAAAGTCTAAAATCACTCTTTTACCCCAAAAAATTCTGTTTCCCTCATTCTCAAAAACTTTAACCTATTACCAAAATAAAGAAGGTTTTGAGGCAAGCCATTTGACACGTCATAGGACCAAATCCCACCATGCATTCGTAAGATATCTGAAAAAGTCTAAAATCATGGTTTTACCCCCAAAAAGCCTGTCTCCCTCATTCTCAAAACTTTAACCTATTAATAATATATATAGGGCGTCGAGACAAGCGATTTGACACGTCCCACGTCCAAATCCAACCTTGCGGTCGAGAGATATCGGCAAACTTCGTAGGAAAGTAGGCGACTATCTGGTTCTCTCCTCACCACCAAAACCCCTTCTTATCAATCATTTTTTTCAAAGAGCTCGCCCTCTTACAAAAATCCCAAGTGCGCATGCGTAAAAAACAAAAACAAAAATGTTAATCCATAGCGGCAGCCAGAAAAACGCATGCGCTATATGAGCAACAACGTTTAAGTTCATTTTAGCAGCGCACCTTATACATGTCGCATTTGAAAAGAGACTTTCACTAAAAAATTACAATTTCACCCCCTAGTAGGGGTAGGTTTTATTTAGGGGTTGAAATGAGTGGTCCATTGGAAAGAGGGCGTCATTCCGAGTCCAACGACACCTCATTTGTCAACATCGGACCATGCGTTCGCGAGATATGAATAAGCAAAAAGTGTGTACTAACTTTTTGAGCACCTTGTGGGGCAGAAGCACCACTACCCCCCTACTCAGCCACTTATCGATGTGCTATTTTTGATACTATTCCCTACATAGAACCATTCTCAATTGGGAGTCTGTGTAACATTTGTCACTACTGCTCAGCTGTATACTTTTCAAAAGAGAAAAATACAAGTGGTCGCTATTCTTTTTGTTGTAGCGATGGCAAAGTGAAACTTCCACCATACACAATACTTCCAGAAATTAAGCAGTTGTTTACGAATTGTGACGAAATCAGTAAAAATTTGAGGAAAATTGTTCGGCAGTATAATAATGTTATATCGTTTGTATCCTTTGGTGCTACTGCTGAGCTACTACCGAGCCATGGGCCTTACTGTTTCAAAATCAATGGTGTCTTTCTTCATAGAATTTCCCCTTTATATGCCAGAAAACAGGAAAACAGTTCATATGGCCAATTATACATATTAGAATTTTCAGAGGCAAATGATTTAAGGCTACTGAATGATGCTAATCACGGACTGAGAGAAGATACCCTCAGTCTTTTAAATCGTTTACTAGATCAGCACAATCCTTACGTGCGCTCTTATAAAACAATGCACGAGAAAGTAAGTGAAGAGAAAATATCCGCTCTAAAAGAAAATCGTCGTCAAATGGAATTGGTAATGCGTTTCTATCACGAACCTTCCTCAGATCCAAGACGTTATAATGACCCCACATGTTCAGAAATTGCTGCTGTATTTGGAACTGTTGATGGAACTCCACCATCTCATCGACACATTGCAGTATATGAGAGAGAAGGTGGCTTGAGGAATGTTGATTATGATAGTATGCACTGTGATCCCATGTGTTATACCTTGATTTGGCCTTGCGGAGAGTCTGGTTGGCACATTTCAATGCCAACTGCTGGAGTGAGACAAACTAAAATACGTCATACTGTCACAATGCGTGAGTATATTCTGTACAGAATTGCCATTCGAGGTCTAGGAGATGAGTTCGATTTCAATCCCCTTATTAAGGCTGGTAAATTGACTCAACAGCTATTCGTGGATTACTACTGTCGTATGGAAGGTGACCGGTTAAAATATATATGTCATCAACAAACTAAGTTGCGAGTTGATACATATGCCGGTTTAGCAGACGCCTTGCATGTACGAGCAGAAAATGAAAATCTCAGAGTCGGTCGTATTGTAGTTTTGTCATCTTCTTTTACAGGTAGCCCAAGGAATATGATGCAAAATTATCAGGATGCGATGGCGATAGTGAGTAAGTTTGTAAAGCCAGATTTATTCATTACATTCTCCTGTATTGCGGCTGGCCAGAAATACTTAACAGCATTCATCCTTGGGAAACGGCTAATAATAGGCCTGATATTGTAGTGAGAGTTTTCCATTGCAAAGTAAAGGAATTGCTACGATTGATTAATGTTAAGAAAATTTTCGGTAAAGTAAAAGCATATCTATATACAGTGGAATTTCAAAAACGAGGTCTCCCGCACATCCATTTACTATTAACGTTAACGGAAGATAGTAAGTTTCGAGAAATTTCTGACATTGACAGTGTGGTGTCAGCCGAAATACAAGATCTCAAGAATGAAGCGCTATACGAGTTGGTAAGGCGTCATGTGGTACATGGTCCTTGCGGATCTTTGAATCCTTCTTCAGTCTGTATGAAAGATGGCGTATGCAAGAAAGATTTCCCTAAACAGTTTCAGGAAGAGACCAAAGATAACGCCAATGGTTATCCTTCGTATTGTGCCCTTGTATATAACAGCGTCGTATTGTGCCCATTTAGCAAGAAATATGCCAATCACAGTATACCAGCGTAGCTCAATTCGGGATTTCGGGGCAGCGGTAAGTTCCCCCACTCTGTGACTCACATATTTTGGATTAATTAGAGGATACACTTGCAAAAATAACAACAAAATCAACTCCTATTTAAACACATTTAATTAATAAAAATAATGGCGCTACAAACATTTTAACAATTTAATTACTGACCCAAATATCAACTGCTTGTTCCAAATGAACAAGGGATCACAAAATAAAATAAACAAATATTGTATTCAGAACCTGTGGTTTCCACATAAACCAACAATTCTTACTTAATCTCACTTCCATAAAGCACTAACATTAAGTTTACATAACTCCGAGCTCTTTGGCTCCATGCTTTTACATTATTATGGTGTCATTCTTGTACACCTCAAACAATATCCTTTATATTTTCTTATTTCTCAAAAACAAGATATAATTATATTTAAAAATCTATGTTAATTATCTAATTCAATATTTTGGGCATGTCCACACATTCAGTTGTTATCATCTCTCTTTATTTCACAAATATATTAAGGTAATCAGAAAATCAATTGTGTACTCCAGAGCGTGAAGGTACTTGACACAGTCAAAAAACTATAGTTACTCCCGAACTCAGTTGCCTTCAATCAACTCGTGGAATCCCACGTTCATACATTATTACAATAGGGATTGTTATTTATCTCTTATGTCTTAATAGACCATTATCATATAAGAAACTACGATCTGAACCGGCAAACGAAATATCCATCTTTAAGGACCTCGGTTCAACGCCCGGGTCGTTAACAACTTTAAACACTCCTGGTGTATTTATTTCTCTTTACAACAGCTTACGAGACGGTCTCTGTTCCCCCTCGCTTTAAGAAAGCTAGTCTCTACTACTTGGGGTGCGATTTATGACACGTTAGGGTGGCGGCTACATCCTGTCTGTCCCAACATTAGTAGCTTATTTCCAAGGCTTTCAAAACAAACCTTCCCCTTCTATCCAGTTCTGGGGAGACCGGGCTTTATTGTACCGTATACATTCAAACAACTATTCTTTGGTTCAAAGACCATTTTTATATCCTTGGCATTTATTAATTATGAGAGGGTCCTCATTGATTGGGAAGATTAAATACACATACGACGACGGAGAATTTCAGGGGCTTTTATCATAAGAAGATCCTGCATTCGAATCTCTTCAGGTGCCTCGGGAACCAATCCCGTACAGAGGACTTATACAAAATGCGATTTAGAGTCGGCCGTGGCCCATATGACATACGCTCAATAATACCATATATTAGCTCCCTTTTTAAATACATACACAATGCCTCGTGATACTATGTCACTAATAGAGGACTTACACAATTATCAATTCACTGCAATCAACTACCCTCCATAAGTAATGTACCAAGTATTTAACCACTACGCTTTCCTAGCGTGACACTTTAATATTATATTTGCGCTCATTATGCGCTATGCATTATTTTAAGCCGAAAATGTCTTCCCAAGAACTGATAAAATCTCTTTAGTAACAATTCATATTATTTTAATTCACATATTAGTCTTTCCGTTGTCGATAAATCGCTCCCTGTTTTAAAATATTCCATTGAACCTCATCTTTTACACATACGTTAAGGCTTAACGTTCTTATATTCATATCAATTTATTTGATTTTTATTTAACATTTCCGTATTTAATTATTATTATTATCTTTATTCTTTATACAAGCTCAAAAGCTATTTCTTTCATATCTCAACTTTACTTTATTTCAATATCTTTCATGATAATGATATTTCGCTTGCTCTTATGACATTTGTTAAATACATTAACCCTTTATTCACATATTTCCTCTACGGGATTTATTCTTTACATAATTATTCATAATTTCTCTATTTATTTTATTATTGTTCAGACCGTGTTCTTGATTATTCAGTATTTATTCATTAAAACACATCCCTTTCACTCAAAAACTCCGGTGGGTGTGTACACAATCAATTTCTGACACCAAAATAAAATGAATTTTGTACTCACATATTTTCCAGATCATCCCATGATCTTAAATCTGGTGCGGTGTTTCATTTTTGGGCCCACTTTGAACTTTTTACACCATATTAAAGGTATTCATCTTACGGAAAAACACTTTTTGACATATATCTAAAACACTTAATATTGACGACATTTTTATATACTGATGTGTCCCTTTTGAACACATAATAAACACTAAAAATATTATTTAACACACAATCTTGATTATTTTACACTTCACAATTACTCGATCACTAGGCCGTATTTCTGAGCCTATCACACGTGATCTTCTTAAATTCCCGTTTCCAAGGGTGAATTTTATTCGATGTTGGCTTCCTATTCTGAAGAATGCGAAAGTCCCAAAACATCTACTGTTCCCTGGAGTTCAATTCTGCTATTCCTATCCTGGATAACCGGCTATTTATCTAGCTTGAACGGCTTCTTTATAGATCTGTCTATCGATCCTAACGAAAGTCTATATGGATCGAGGTCTCCTCTAAGACCTATAGATTTAGTTTATAGCCGCTAGCACTTCTCGATTCTAGTACTATTATAATAGTTCGTCTGCTTTCTGGAGCTAATGTTTATAGTCTCCTATCCTCTTTATTTGAACTGTTTTAACACTCCTACGTTTCGAACCGTATTCTGTTCTTCCTTTTTAGGTTTCTTCAATTTAACTAACAGTTTATCTGTCTGGTACGATACTTCCGTACGTTATGATCTATTCGTTCGTACATTTAACGACCTATCGCCTTTAAGTCCGACGTTCGCAGCCTGCTCTGACTATATCTTGCGAATTTTCACTTTAACTTGGATACAGTCGGGCCTAAATCCTATAATTAGGATTTTCCTAATATTTCACTACGGCGATACTTTAAAATTTCGTCTTGAATGCTCCTTATGGAGGCAAGCAAGTCGTTACTACCGTGACGCCTGTGGCTATCGGATCTTACTTCGGCGGTGTAAAACAGCGTTTCTCCCCCCAAGGAGTACTGGTATCTGTTATCGATGTAACGCAGAGTTACGTCCCCCTCACGGACTGTCGGAAAGACTACTTCTACGTCGTGGTGCAGCACTTCCCCTCACGGAATGCTCGTAGGACTGCATGATTGGCTTGGAAACGCCCGAAGCTTTATACTGTTTTACTAAAAAAAAATAAGACTCTAGCCTTTCCTGTGGTCAACTTCTAAAATAATGGTGCCACAAATATAAAAATTATACCTTCCGAAAGCTCGTCTTCTCAATGTCAAATGATCTTATTGCACCTAAAAATCGATCGTGCAATTCGGAGATATTAATTAATTTCTCGTCCTCAATTGTGTGGGTGTTGCATTCCTTTTGCTCTCTCCCCTCCACAGAGGCTTAGGTAATTCCCCAATGACGTCGTCTTACGTCGGCAGTTTATTTCTGCACAATTTTTACATGGTTTCTCTATACTGAAAAATCTCTCATTCAAAATGATTCACTGTACTGTGCTTGTTTACTCATTATTATGCTCGTAAACGTGTTAATTTTAATTATTCCTCTTCTGGCGCATATGCGGCGTTGTCAAATTCCAGCAACGTCAGCTCGAATTCCGATTCAGGCTTCTCTGTCTATCACGGTGGAAAGTTCCACTCAGTTATTAATACTCGTGACCAGCCCTCTCTGAAATGTCGAGTGGGGTGATCTCATCTAAGGAACATCTGTCCCTAGTCGCTTGCACAATGTTAAGCTATATTCCTGGCTTAAAATCTCTCTCCGTTCCTTTAAAAAACTATACGTTTCTTTCATTTCTTCCTTAAGGACATGGATTCGACCGTCATGGACCCTATGGCCCATGGGTTCATCTCTCCCCTCCTTAGGTAAATAAATTTTCGAAAATTCTTGAGGAAATTTATTTCAATTTAATTTGTATTTCTTTATTCGTCGAAGCCATCATAACGTCATCCGTATTTACTGTTGTTTTTACTTCTTTTAGGTCGTATCCGGTAATTGTGTAGGTCGGGTATGCTCTGTCCCTACCCTTTCTTTCTTTCTTTCTTTGTTTGTCTGGACTTTACGTTCCCAGAACCTCATTCTCCCTTACGGGTTTGGTCTATCCCTACCCGTTTCCTTATTTCATCATTTTCTTTTCTTAAATTGGAATTTTCTTCTTCAATAAATTCAATTATTTCTTTAATTTCCCAATATACCTTCTCCAATTCGCATTCGCACTCGAATGCTTGAGTTCTATTTTCTATTTCTTCCTTATTCTTATTTATATCAAAAGTGGATTCATCTCTAAATGTTTCCATGACCAGGGCTTGTTCATTTTCTTCATCAAAATCTTCGGGAGGGTAATATAATTTCAAATTTGCTGAATTCATGGTTACTTCGTGATCCGTTTCACAGTGCCGAATTCTATATGCGTTATTCCTCAAATCTCTGATTATCTGATATGGTCCGTGGTACATTTTCTGGAACTTCTTGTACACACGGTTCCCTGGATCCGAAATGGCTGGTCTTTTCACTAACACCATTTCTCCTGCTAATAATGGTCGATGATACCTCTTATGCCTATTTCTTCTCTGCCTCCTGTCAGCTTGAGCTTTTAGATGCTCAAAGGCTCTCCTAATTCGTACATCTCTTCCCGGCTGAGCGTCTGCTGGTCTAGGAATTACCAGATTCCAAGGTCTTTCTGGTTGCTCATTCCGATGTAACGTTATAGGTATCTCTCCTGTGGATTCATGGATTGTATTATTTATACAAAATTCAATAATATCCAAAATATCTATCCACTTCCAATTTTCTTCGGCACAGTATATTCTACAGTACTTGGCCGTTTCTCTCATAACTCTCTCTACAGGGTTTGCCTCAGGATGGCGAATACTTGACAAAATTTGACGTATTCCAAGTCTTTCTAATTCTCGTCTGAACTCTACACTGGTGAAACAACTGCCGTGATCCGACAACAAATTCTCAGGTTTCCCCAGAGTCGGTATCACTTTTTCTTTAAGTCGTTTTAACACCTGTTTGAAACTAGTCTTCTGTATGGGAGCAAGGACAACCATTTTAGTGAAGACATCCATAGCCACCATTATGTGTCGATTTCCTCTTCTTGCCTTTGGCAAAGGTCCAAAATTATCAATAGATATGATTTGGCCGGGCCTTTCGGGCAACAATGGTATAGGCTTCTGTCTCATCAGAAATGCATTAGGTTTGATCCTTTGACATAAATCACATGTATTTAACGTGTCCCTTACAGTTTCTCTCAGTCTCGGCCATATAAATGCTTCTTTCAGCATCGAGACTGTTTTGTCGACTCCCATATGTCCGAACGATCTATGGGCTAACCATACTATTTTCCTCTGCAAAATTGCAGGTACAACAATCCTTAATTTCGTATGGTCAGAGTCCACAAACTTATATAATAACCCATTATAAAACGTGTAGTCTTGTGCTATCTTCTCAGCTTCCGTGTACGCCGGTGTTCCTCTTATCAAGCTTCCCTCAAGGAATGATATGAGCATGTTCATCCATGGATCCTCCCGTTGCCTTTGACTAATGCTTCTTAACTCATTAAGAGTACGCTGATCCCTGTCTTCCAAATCTATAGCCATTACTTCCTCTTCTATGGACTCTGGCTGTCTACTTAAGTAGTCTGGAACTATGTTTTCTTTTCCTGGGCAGTACTCTATCTTGACATCAAATTGTTGAATATATAAAGCCCAACGCATCAACCTTTGACTGGATAAATCAGTCTTCATCAAAAAGGTTAAGGCTTTATGATCCGTCCTTAGAATGACCTGAAACCCATATACGATCTTCCGCCAATATTGCAACGCGTGCAATATCGCTAACAGCTCGATCTCGCTGATCGTATAATTTTTCTCGTGTGGTTTCAGTCTCCTACTTGTGAAAGCTAGATAGTTCTTCTTATCAGGGTTTTCCGGGTTCTCCTGATATAGCATTGCCCCTATTCCAATCTGGGATGCGTCTGTCTGAATAATAAATCTCTGATTAAAATCAGGATATCCTAGCTTCACGTAATTTAAGAGCATTTCCTGGGCCTCCACGAATGCTTTTTCTGCTTCCTCCGTCCATTTCCACTTGCCCCCCTTCTTCAGAAGGTCCTGTAGTGGTGCAACAGTCTTGGTGTATGATGGACAATGTCCTGAGAAGAACCCAATCAATCCCAAAAACTGGCGAACGTTCTTCACTTTCAAAGGCCTTGGAAAATCCCTTATCGATTCCAATTTGCATGGATTTGGTTTAACACCATCCTTGTCAATCACATGCCCTAAAAATGTCACTTGCCTTTGACAGAAGTTCGATTTCTTTAAATTTATCTTAAAATTTGCCCTTCTTAGGTCTTCTAATAATTTCTTCAAATTTTCTAAATGTTCCTCAATGTTCTCCGAGGTAAGCAAAATGTCATCTACGTATCGGATAGTGCACTCTTTCACTTCCTCTGACAGGTTTCGATCAAGCGCTCTTATTAATGCGGATCCTGCAGTCTTTAATCCAAACGGACATCTTCTAAAGCAGTATGTTTGTTGATCGAACTGAAATCCAGTCAACAAGCTGGTTTTCTCTTCCAGTTCGAGATGATGATACGAAGAAGTCATGTCAATATTTGTAAAAATCTTCTTGCCTTTAAATTTCCTCAGTATTTCTTTTATGGGTGGTGCCGAATCATTTTCAGGTATGATTTTTGCATTCAAATTTCTGGCATCTAAACACACCCTTACTGAGCCATCCGGTTTACTCACAATCACTAATGGACTAACATATGGTGTCGCCATCTTTTCTATAACACCTGCATTCATCATCTCCTGCAGTGTTTTCTTGGTTTGTGGGTAATGTTTTTCCGCAACCGGGTATGGTTTTTGTTTGAACGGTGCCCAATCGTTGACTTGGAACGCGTATTTAAAATTTTCAATCTTCCCTGGCTTGGAATCAAATACGTCCCTATAATCCAATAATAATTTCTTTAACTGTTCCTTAATTTCGAGGCTGACTTTAGCTTCCTCCACTTTTCCTGACAGGTTGGTCTCGAACTCATTTTCCACATTATCTTCGAGTTCTATGTTGAGGACTTCAAATATCTTTTCTATGTCCTTATAATCTTCCTCAATCACTTCTTCCATATGCCATACCTGTTCTGCTATTTTCGCCTCCTGATCCTGTAGGTTAATGTCTTGCTCATCCACATCCTCTCTTTGAATTCTAATGCAATTTTGCGCTAGGTCTATAATGACCTTGTTCTCACGGATAAAATCAATACCTAATATGACATTATACGGTAATTGATTTACCAGCAAAAAGCACTGCGAAATTTCAGCATTACCCATGATTAAATCAATTATACCTGAAATTTACATGTCAAAGATTTTTCAGGGATAATTCCCTTATTCTTTACACTTGATGTGGGAATCTTTTGTACTCGGCCCCTTGTTTCCAATTCATTTAAAAGGGTTTGTGTAATTAAACTTATTGTGGATCCAGTATCAATCAATGCTCTGACCAGTAATCCTTCTATCCTAAGCATAATTATAGGTAGTTCTCTTTTAACAGGTGGGATTCCTTCCACATCCTCGTTAATTAGTTCATCTGGTCTGGCTATCCAATTTACAATTTCTACCTCCTCCCAGCTCCTGGTATGTTTCCACTTTTGACAATTTAAATTTGGAGTTTTTTTTATCCTGAGGGCTCCCTTTTCCCTCATTCTTCAACTGAGCTTGTAGTTCCAAGCTTTGAGCTCCGTCTAGTCGGTCGGGTGATTTCCTGTTCTTGATTGCCTCACTCCAACGGACTTTTTGCCTATCAGGTTCATCTGGTCTTTCGTTCATATAACGAAGACTCTCCTGATATCTTTCTTCTATTTCGGCCCGATATTCATCATCCCTATCGTCTGGCCTTACATTTCTCCTGGGATAATTCTCCCATTTCTTTCTATTGTCCGGCCTTTGCTGGTTATTGTTATAGGGTCGGCTTTCCTGTTGCCTATAACCCGTCGTTCTAGGATTTCTTCCTCGATATCCTCCCCTGTAATATGGCTGTATCCTTCTAGGCTCCTGGTGCCCATACTCTCGATCTCGTCCTTGAGTATCCGTACTGGTGGACTGATTCCTGGTCGCTGGTTTTTCTCCAGTTTCCTGACTGCTGGCCATGTGTACTTGCTCAGTTTGTCTCTGATGCCGAGGTGTTACGTGCGAAGTCGTCATATCTAACTGACGTAATACGCTTTCCACTTCCACAGCACTTCTGGCTTTGGATGAGATTAGCAGCCTCTGAATCTCATATGGAAGCTGTCTTGCAATGGCGGCACACAGGTCGTTTTCTGCCGGAGCAATATCCAGTTCGCGGAATTTACACAGCTGAGCGGTGAAAAATTCCGAGTATTTAGTGGGTGCATTGGTGCTGTACTTCCTAGAGTACAGATCTAGCCTTAAATTTTCTTGGACATCTGCTGCCCAATATCGCTTTAAAAATGCTTCCCTAAAGCCTTCCACCGTATCAAAAGTGTATCTGAAGCTTCTGAACCAGGTGAGACAATCACCTGCCAACAGCTTTTCAATAGCTCTCAGTCTCCGATCCTGAGGAACCTTCATTTCATTTAGATACTCTGCCACTTCTTTTAGCCAGTATTTTGGAGTAATAGACATGTTATTACCCGTAAACTTTACTGGTCTATCCTCATTGGATTTAATAATGTTTATTATTTGGCCATTTGTCTGATTCGTGTACGGGGTTGACATCGCCATTGGATATCCGGGGTTCTTATAAGGGCTCTCCCCTCCTAAGTCCCTCTCCGTATCTGTGCCTTGTTCACGGGAATCTACCCATCCTGTCTTTGGAAACTCCTCCTGATTTTCGAATTCTAACTTCCTTTCTCTTCGGGCACTTTCTTCATTTGCCATGAGTTGGATTTCCATTTGACTATTCTTAAGTTCCGTCCTCTCCAATCGGGATCTTAATTCATTCTGAATTCTTTCTTGATTCCTTTTAATATCTTCCTCTACCTTTTGGAATTGGAATTTCTCATCCCTGAAGCTATCCCTAAATCCATTTATTTGGTCTTCTACCTCTTTCTTAATGATCTTAGCCTGTTGGTCTATAATTTCTGGCTTAACGTTACCTATGGTCTCTAGGCCTTCTCGTATCTCCTTTATTTGCTTCTCCACTTCTTTTCGTCCTTTGACCATATCTATTTTCATTCCTTCAAGCCTTCCCTCAGTCTTCTCTTGACTCTTATACAACTTCATCATTTCATCTTGGACCTGATTAATTTCCTTATTGGTTTTTCCTACATGAACCTTTAATGTTCCGATGGTTTCCTGAACCTCAATAATACCCTGACTTATTTCATTTATTTTATGGGTACTTTCCTTACTTTCGTTCTCTCGTTGTTTTCTTTCACTCTGGAGATGCCCCTCGTATACACCTAATCTTTGATCTATTTTCGTTTCGTATGTCTTCAGATTCTCATCTACCTGCCCGGTAAAATGATCAATCTGACCTTTCATCTCCTGAACATCCTTTAGATTTTGATTTTTCATCTCAGTTACTTCAGTCTGAACTACACCGATTTTGTCCTCGAGGGTCCCTACTTTCTCCTCAACCTTTCCAAATCGGGTTCCTAGCTTATTCACGCTTTGTTTTATTTCGTCCCGGGATGCCTCACAAATATCGCTGTTAGATTTTATCTGAGCTTCCAATTCTTTCTGCACACCTTGGATCTGGGTTACAAGTTTCTTTTCACATGCCTTTACATTTTTTTTACAAGATTCTTCCATGCTATTTAATTTAGTTTCTATAGAACCAAATTTATTTTCCATGGTATCAATTTTATTCCCTATACTTTTAAAATTATCTTGGCACTCCTTTTTGGATTCTATACTATTTTTTTCTATAGTACTTATCTGGGTTCTCAATCCTGCATTAAACGTGTTACTCTCAGTTTGCAATGCCTTTAACTTGTCCCCAAATGTTTTGTCCAAAGCTTGAAATTTTTCTTCTATTTCAGCCTTCAGTACTCCATTGTTTTCATTACTGTTGGCTTTCAGAGACTCTAACGTCTCCGTTTTCATCACTTCCCACTGTTTTTTAATGGTTTTCCCACTTTCTGTTTTCATCTTTTCTATCTCAGCCTTCAGTTCCTTATTCATGTTTATACCGTCGGCTTCGATAGCTTCTAATTTAGTGCCCATATTATCACTGTTAGTTTTTAGTGACTCTAAACTTTCAGTTATGGATCCTAACCTTTCTTTATTTTCAGTCTGTTGGCTATCCAACTTATTTAAACTCTCATTTATGGATTCGAACACTTTGTTATTTTCATCCTTTTGGAGACCCAATGTATTGTTTATAGCCTCCAACTTCTCATTACTATCGGCTTTTATCGCCTCCAAAAGCCCCTGCAATTCCTCACTCAATACCATCTTATGAGAATACAGTGGGCCACAAATGCCACCACACTAGTACATGCTTGAGAGATGATACTCTGAATCCGTGTGTCCCAATTTTTTCAAAACTTTACTTTGGTACGGGTATTCACTTACAACGTACCCTTTTGATAATCTTATTCAATTTCATAAAACCTTTATGGAAGTATTTAAAATTCAAAATTTCGAAAAACCATTTTTTTTCCAAAAAATGAAAATTTTGATTTTTCGAGAAAACTCGGGTTTTCCCTAGAAAAACTCAGCCCTGCGTACTGGGCGCCATGTTTTCTTTTGCTAGGGGGTTCATAATATAATATTCAGGGCTGCTCGGTATGAGTTTCCAGGGACCCATGCGGTCAGTTAATATTTTACGTTGTAGCTATACCTATCAGTACTTTAATTTTACATACTATGACCGACTTAAGTGTTCCTCTAGTTATTAATCCAGCACATTATTTATATATCCCCATGTGCCCATTTAGCAAGAAATATGCCAATCACAGTATACCAGCGTAGCTCAATTCGGGATTTCGGGGCAGCGGTAAGTTCCCCCACTCTGTGACTCACATATTTTGGATTAATTAGAGGATATACTTGCAAAAATAACAACAAAATCAACTCCTATTTAAACACATTTAATTAATAAAAATAATGGCGCTACAAACATTTTAACAATTTAATTACTGACCCAAATATCAACTGCTTGTTCCAAATGAACAAGGGATCACAAAATAAAATAAACAAATATTGTATTCAGAACCTGTGGTTTCCACATAAACCAACAATTCTTACTTAATCTCACTTCCATAAAGCACTAACATTAAGTTTACATAACTCCGAGCTCTTTGGCTCCATGCTTTTACATTATTATGGTGTCATTCTTGTACACCTCAAACAATATCCTTTATATTTTCTTATTTCTCAAAAACAAGATATAATTATATTTAAAAATCTATGTTAATTATCTAATTCAATATTTTGGGCATGTCCACACATTCAGTTGTTATCATCTCTCTTTATTTCAGAAATATATTAAGGTAATCAGAAAATCAATTGTGTACTCCAGAGCGTGAAGGTACTTGACACAGTCAAAAAACTATAGTTACTCCCGAACTCAGTTGCCTTCAATCAACTCGTGGAATCCCACGTCCATACATTATTACAATAGGGATTGTTATTTATCTCTTATGTCTTAATAGACCATTATCATATAAGAAACTACGATCTGAACCGGCAAACGAAATATCCATCTTTAAGGACCTCGGTTCAACGCCCGGGTCGTTAACAACTTTAAACACTCCTGGTGTATTTATTTCTCTTTACAACAGCTTACGAGACGGTCTCTGTTCCCCCTCGCTTTAAGAAAGCTAGTCTCTACTACTTGGGGTGCGATTTATGACACGTTAGGGTGGCGGCTACATCCTGTCTGTCCCAACATTAGTAGCTTATTTCCAAGGCTTTCAAAACAAACCTTCCCCTTCTATCCAGTTCTGGGGAGACCGGGCTTTATTGTACCGTATACATTCAAACAACTATTCTTTGGTTCAAAGACCATTTTTATATCCTTGGCATTTATTAATTATGAGAGGGTCCTCATTGATTGGGAAGATTAAATACACATACGACGACGGAGAATTTCAGGGGCTTTTATCATAAGAAGATCCTGCATTCGAATCTCTTCAGGTGCCTCGGGAACCAATCCCGTACAGAGGACTTATACAAAATGCGATTTAGAGTCGGCCGTGGCCCATATGACATACGCTCAATAATACCATATATTAGCTCCCTTTTTAAATACATACACAATGCCTCGTGATACTATGTCACTAATAGAGGACTTACACAATTATCAATTCACTGCAATCAACTACCCTCCATAAGTAATGTACCAAGTATTTAACCACTACGCTTTCCTAGCGTGACACTTTAATATTATATTTGCGCTCATTATGCGCTATGCATTATTTTAAGCCGAAAATGTCTTCCCAAGAACTGATAAAATCTCTTTAGTAACAATTCATATTATTTTAATTCACATATTAGTCTTTCCGTTGTCGATAAATCGCTCCCTGTTTTAAAATATTCCATTGAACCTCATCTTTTACACATACGTTAAGGCTTAACGTTCTTATATTCATATCAATTTATTTGATTTTTATTTAACATTTCCGTATTTAATTATTATTATTATCTTTATTCTTTATACAAGCTCAAAAGCTATTTCTTTCATATCTCAACTTTACTTTATTTCAATATCTTTCATGATAATGATATTTCGCTTGCTCTTATGACATTTGTTAAATACATTAACCCTTTATTCACATATTTCCTCTACGGGATTTATTCTTTACATAATTATTCATAATTTCTCTATTTATTTTATTATTGTTCAGACCGTGTTCTTGATTATTCAGTATTTATTCATTAAAACACATCCCTTTCACTCAAAAACTCCGGTGGGTGTGTACACAATCAATTTCTGACACCAAAATAAAATGAATTTTGTACTCACATATTTTCCAGATCATCCCATGATCTTAAATCTGGTGCGGTGTTTCATTTTTGGGCCCACTTTGAACTTTTTACACCATATTAAAGGTATTCATCTTACGGAAAAACACTTTTTGACATATATCTAAAACACTTAATATTGACGACATTTTTATATACTGATGTGTCCCTTTTGAACACATAATAAACACTAAAAATATTATTTAACACACAATCTTGATTATTTTACACTTCACAATTACTCGATCACTAGGCCGTATTTCTGAGCCTATCACACGTGATCTTCTTAAATTCCCGTTTCCAAGGGTGAATTTTATTCGATGTTGGCTTCCTATTCTGAAGAATGCGAAAGTCCCAAAACATCTACTGTTCCCTGGAGTTCAATTCTGCTATTCCTATCCTGGATAACCGGCTATTTATCTAGCTTGAACGGCTTCTTTATAGATCTGTCTATCGATCCTAACGAAAGTCTATATGGATCGAGGTCTCCTCTAAGACCTATAGATTTAGTTTATAGCCGCTAGCACTTCTCGATTCTAGTACTATTATAATAGTTCGTCTGCTTTCTGGAGCTAATGTTTATAGTCTCCTATCCTCTTTATTTGAACTGTTTTAACACTCCTACGTTTCGAACCGTATTCTGTTCTTCCTTTTTAGGTTTCTTCAATTTAACTAACAGTTTATCTGTCTGGTACGATACTTCCGTACGTTATGATCTATTCGTTCGTACATTTAACGACCTATCGCCTTTAAGTCCGACGTTCGCAGCCTGCTCTGACTATATCTTGCGAATTTTCACTTTAACTTGGATACAGTCGGGCCTAAATCCTATAATTAGGATTTTCCTAATATTTCACTACGGCGATACTTTAAAATTTCGTCTTGAATGCTCCTTATGGAGGCAAGCAAGTCGTTACTACCGTGACGCCTGTGGCTATCGGATCTTACTTCGGCGGTGTAAAACAGCGTTTCTCCCCCCAAGGAGTACTGGTATCTGTTATCGATGTAACGCAGAGTTACGTCCCCCTCACGGACTGTCGGAAAGACTACTTCTACGTCGTGGTGCAGCACTTCCCCTCACGGAATGCTCGTAGGACTGCATGATTGGCTTGGAAACGCCCGAAGCTTTATACTGTTTTACTATAAAAAAATAAGACTCTAGCCTTTCCTGTGGTCAACTTCTAAAATAATGGTGCCACAAATATAAAAATTATACCTTCCGAAAGCTCGTCTTCTCAATGTCAAATGATCTTATTGCACCTAAAAATCGATCGTGCAATTCGGAGATATTAATTAATTTCTCGTCCTCAATTGTGTGGGTGTTGCATTCCTTTTGCTCTCTCCCCTCCACAGAGGCTTAGGTAATTCCCCAATGACGTCGTCTTACGTCGGCAGTTTATTTCTGCACAATTTTTACATGGTTTCTCTGTACTGAAAAATCTCTCATTCAAAATGATTCACTGTACTGTGCTTGTTTACTCATTATTATGCTCGTAAACGTGTTAATTTTAATTATTCCTCTTCTGGCGCATATGCGGCGTTGTCAAATTCCAGCAACGTCAGCTCGAATTCCGATTCAGGCTTCTCTGTCTATCACGGTGGAAAGTTCCACTCAGTTATTAATACTCGTGACCAGCCCTCTCTGAAATGTCGAGTGGGGTGATCTCATCTAAGGAACATCTGTCCCTAGTCGCTTGCACAATGTTAAGCTATATTCCTGGCTTAAAATCTCTCTCCGTTCCTTTAAAAAACTATACGTTTCTTTCATTTCTTCCTTAAGGACATGGATTCGACCGTCATGGACCCTATGGCCCATGGGTTCAGTATATACGAGAATCAAACTTCGGGGGGCGTTCAGTCCGGGTATGCTTTCACTAGAGCTCAAATACCAGACGGCTGCTTACAAATACAAGGACCATATGCAAAACTACAAACAAGAAATGAGTGAAAAACAAATAAAATTACCACCATTTAATAACTGAATAAAAACAACAGAACATAAAAAATATAACATAAACAAAGTCCACCCTGAACTTTACTCCCACTGTACAAGAATTTACACAGATCTGAGTGGCCTAGAAAGGTCCACTCCAAAGAATTTAAAATTGTGGATCAAAATTCCACTTGTCTGATTAATATGTATGCACGCGTATAACTACGCTAGAGAAGAAATAAGTACTTTTGATGGAGATTTGCTCACAGATGGAACAGCCAATATGCTTGCAAACCCCCATACTGCTAACCATTATTATGGCTCTATGGGACACACTCGTACAATAACATACCAACAATTATAATTTTACTGACACACGCAACCATTTAAAATTTATAAACTAATTGATCTCCATCGAGATCGCAGTGAGTCAGGAAACTCCCAGCAAAAAAGAAGCTTGCCCAATGGCTCATATTGCTCAACACATACATGACAACAACGTGACCGAACATCGAGACCACCCGAGGTCAATGAACATGACAATAAATAAACAAGAAATAAGATGCCTAAAACCCGATGATATTTACATGAAATAAAAGCATGGATAAGCTAACACGCTGGGACTCGATCAATCAAAACGCGAACAGCACCCATTTACCGATTACAATTCTTTTATCATTAAACAGGCTTTATTTTAATATATAAGATAAACAATTACGAAGAACGGAGACCTGGTCCGTGAATACTAATGAGCACAGCTTGCTCCTTATCTGATGGAGTGCGCCGGGTAGAAATACCTTCACTTACCACTCATTAACGTCTGTGTTCAAAACCAGCCCTCCTTGTCGAAGCTTTGAGTCATGCTATTTATAACAAGAGACTAGACAGTCCCGTTACGCCACCTGTTAATCGCGACACAAAATTTCACACACTTCTGCCAATTCCAAAGAATTGCAAGAACATCGTAAAAGGGGATTCCAACATTTTCCTCGCAAGGATTAAATGCTTAACCTGGACATAGCTTCAGACAGGACCAGGGTTCCCGAAAACTCCTATCCCATAAAACATATATTTGCAGACTCAACAAAGCATTTAGGGCAGAACACAACACAAATCTACCACGGGCCGACACTCCAATCAAATATCATAGATTTTGTGTACCATAACACTAAAAGAGAAACTTCATCAACAAATAAAGTCATTGGGCATATGACCCCTCACTTAACAAAAATGCAACAAACGGCAATTAACACACAAGCCTGTGTAACAATAAAAATCTATACAATAAAAAGATTTCCCACCAATTCTATTATCTACTCTAGTTAATTCAGTTTCGCTTCTGTTATGATATCGGTTCCCAATTTGCGTCGCTTAGCCGCGCATTTTACGGTAGCGACACGCACTCGAGTACGCTTGCCCCGTGTACTTGACATCAACAAAGAAATCTTCACACAGATAGAATACATGCCACGTTGCTCATGAACTAAACTAAAGTGTGTCAATACCACCAACCAACTACAATAAAACACGAAGACAAAAATAAAATAAAATATTTACACAAAATAATATGTTCCCACAAAACAATAACCAGTTTGTCAAATAATAAATTATTTCAGTACTCATTCCTCTTTCTGCGTCGACTCATCGAACATCGCCTGACATTCTCTCTCCAAAGTGTTTAGCTCATCTCAGACCACATGGAGCCGTAGAAACGTTGGTTCGATGTCTTTCTCTGGGTCTGGAGTTCCATCTTGACGTTGAATAAAAATAAAATGTTATTTAAAGTCGCACGCAATTTTCTATCTAAATTTTGCCAATAGTTACTTTATTCACCATTTGTCTAGTGCAAAATTAAACGTAGACTTTCCCTAATAGTTGTAGTCGTGGGAGACTACTAAAATCTTACCGATACACAAATTTCACACTCAGCTGTGCGCACACAACTTTATTATAATGTTTTCAATAATGACCCTATCTCTGATAAATTTAACACAGTATATCTTCACGGTATGGAAAAGAATAAGTGATCACCTCACGGTGTCACCAAGAATCAACCTCGTCGTCACTCAGACGACAGTATTTATGTGAATTTAGCAAAAGGACGGAGGGAGAGGGAAATCTATCACTAACTTCTATAATAATGCGACTATTGGCATGCAACAGGTATCAAACAGTTTGAAATATTATACAGGTCACAATGGGGCTATCGTGCTCTGGAATCGATCATAGATTTCGTTAATCCAATCTTTCCCGCTTTCAACTTCAAGCCGGCGTCAGACGCTCCCTTGGCGCTAAAATTGGTGACCCTCTCTGATTGGTAGTTCATGACGTCAATATCGCAGTTTAGAACAGAAGCCTCTGTCCTATGATTGGTTGAAAGTTCCTCTCATCTCTCTCATCCAGCAATTATTTTACTCGTAACGCTAGGGTGACAAAGAATTACGGTCTGAAATGAGTCAGGACCCCAACACACCTTTGTCTGATAAAGTGTCTGTCAAACATTCCGATCTCGTCACTCCTTTGTTTCAGGACTGGGCACGTTCAAACGTACTGTCTCCAAATAAGCTTGATATTTCGCAATCCAGTCTGGCCTTCCTGTATGATTCTGGCAGTAAAATCAGAATATAATGAAATGAATAATTAGAATCATTAATATGCGTAGCTTATTAAGGGTTCAGTATAGGAGAAGAAATAATGGACGGATTATTGTAAAAACAATTCGAGGTTTTGACATTGAAATCGATAGTCGATTCATTGTTCCCTACAATCCATTTCTTTTACTTTACTTCCAAGCTCATATTAATGTTGAAATATGCTCGAGTGTTCGGAGTGTTAAATACATCCACAAGTATGTGTATAAAGGTCATGACTGCTGCAATGTTAAGATATGTCCTGAAGGCAAAACGGTGAACTACGATGAAATTACTTCTTTTCTAAATGCTAGATATTTTGTCCAACAGAAGCCGCATACAGGATATTTTAATTTCACATGCATGAACAGTCACATTCTATCGTGCGATTACCAGTTCACTTGCCAAACTTGCAAAATATCTATTTTAAAAATGATAACGCTCCTGATATTTTACTTCAAGCACAGTTGCGCAACACGGAATTACATGCGTGGTTCAAGTTAAATCAAGATTCGCAAGCCAGAAATCCGTAAATATATCCTGACACACCAGTACATTACGTCTGGAATAAGAGCAACTGCCAGTGGCAAAAAAGAAAAAAATGTTTCAAAAACCAAAGGCAGAATGTATAATGTTTCGCCTACAGAAACAGAAAGGTATTATCTACGCCTGTTATTGCTTCACGTCATTGGTGCTACCAGCTTCCAGGATCTACGAACATACAAAACCGTTGTCTATTCTACTTTTTAAAGAAACAGCTAAGGAGCGAGGTTTGCTGATTGATGATTTTGAATGGCAGCGTTGTTTGGAAGAAGCGTCACAATTTCAGATGCCTTCTCAGTTACGACAACTGTTTTCTTACATATGTATCTTTCAGACCCCTTCAAATGTAAGACAGTTATGGGACATTTTCAAGAATTCATTATAAGAAGATTATCTGCAGTTTCACGAACCTATCATTGCATATCAGTTCACTCTTATACATATTTCTAATACATTAAAGCTCCATGGTCTTCCTATTACTTCTCTCGAATTGCCAGCTATTATTGATAATTTCCCTCGGACAAATTTACCAATGAATTATCCGAAACATAATGAGGATCAATTAAGTCGGATGATAAACCAAGCAAAAAAAAACAAACGGCTATAATTACAGAAATTTTGGGGTTAGTACAAAACGGCAATGAAAGGATGAGTAATGCATATTTCATTGACGGTCCAGGAGGCACCGGGAAAACATTTCTTTACCAATTCTTGATTCACAGTTGCACAAATTTGGGGTTAATTGTAGTTTCTGTTGCATGGACTGGTATTGCAGCAATGTTACTACCTCAGGGGCGCACTGTACACAGCCAGTTCAAGTTACCTCTACATTTACATGAAAGTTCAGTATCCGGAATAAATGTTAACAGCAAGGAAGCTTTTTATATTCGTTCAGCAAAACTTATCATTTGGGATGAAGCCCCTATGGCTAATAAGCACGCATTGATGTGTGTAAATCGGCTGCTCAAGGACATCATGAATAACGACGTGCCTTTCGGAGGAAAAATTATCATCTTAGGCGGAGATTTCAGGCAGGTATTGCCTGTTGTGCCTCGTGCATCTAGAGCAGCTTCAGTCCAAATGTCAGCAAGGTTCCCTCCTTTGTGGCCATTATTCAAAATTTTTAAACCCAACAAAAATATGCGAGCGGATATAGATCAACGTGACTTTGCAAACTTCTTGATACAAATTGGTAACGGTGAATACCCTCACGTCGATGGAGAAAATTCAGAATTAGTCGACTTACCACCCTCCATCATTGCTAAAACTGATATCATCACTGAAATATATGGAAACGAAGTTTCCACACTGAAAGATATTTCACGCTTTTCAAAAATTGCGATTTTAGCACCTAAAAATGAACACTGTAAAGAAATCAATGACAAAGTTTTAGAGCTAATCCCAGGATCATCGAGAACTTACATCAGTGTGAATAATTTAATTACTGAAGATGAGAGTGAACTTCTACAATTCCCAACAGAATTTTTGACAGCTTAGACATAAGTTGATTGCCACCTCATATCCTTCGACTAAAAGAGGGCTCTATTGTGATTTTGTTGAGAAATATTAATTTTACCCAAGGTCTGTTGAACGCTACTAGACTGTTGGTTCGGAAGATGCATGACAATTGCTTACACCTGGAAATTATTACTGGCGTAAATGTTGGAAACAATGTTCTACTTGCTCGCCTTGACCTTACGCCATCAGATACTTCTATGCCTTTTTCCTTCAAAAGGAGGCAGTTTCCAGTACGTTTGGCTTTTTGTATAACTATCAATAAAGTTCAAGGTCAAACACTAGATCAAGTAGGCATTAATCTACCTCAACCGGTGTTTAGCCACGGACAACTGTATGTCGCACTATCGCGAGCAAAATCCTTTCGTGACGTCAAAGTTCAAATAGAACCAAAAGGTAAGCGAACAGCAAATGTCGTATGGAAGGAAGTACTATTAGAATGTTGAAACGAATGTTGCGGAGGAGCACAGACCTCAGCAAACGGGGCACAGATTAAATAACAATTATACAAGGACGTCCGAATCCCTAATACGATAACTGTCCTGTGGTAATGGTAAAACAAGTGCTATTGTCCTACATCGGTGATTACTATCCTACATCCTGTTCTTTCATTCTCTCAGTTCTGTAACTAAGATATACTCAATCAAATTTACAGCTTAATACATATTAATTCATTCTGTGTGAGTTATCGTTTCATTTCTCATCAATCTCCTTGACTCACTATTCTATCCGTAGTGGTGGAGGCGATAGCTGTCTTTACAGAGGTGTGCAAATTATTAGATTCGATGTCAGTTATCCAAAAATGCATTTTTACTTTTCACGGTTTAATGCACTAAGTAGGCCTATGATTACAAGGCGATGAAATTACTTCAAATGTTTAACCAAGACTCCTAATTATATTTTAATTTAAGAAACTCAAATTAAAATGATTTTTTAGAATTTCCACTAACCGAGGTGCCTTGCAAATGCAAGATGCCACACGTTTCGTTTTTATTACTTCACTCTACTTTACGTGTGAATTTAGAGCAGAGGGATTTGGGGTCTTTTAACTGATATGCGCTATTGAACTATTCAAAGATTCATGAACTTTTCATTGAAATCACCTGACTTAAATTCTAAAGTCAATTAAAAATTGATAGCGGAACCAGCTCACATATCCCTCGGAATCCAATAATCTGAAAGTTTACAGACGCAATTCATTATGGGAAAAGGTGTAATTCCACGGGAGAGGAAACACTGCTAAGTAGGATAACAAAAGAAGTTGGTCAATAAAATGATTTTGAATAAAAGAAATTATGACTTATTAAAATTATTTTATTTTATTCTATTAATTTGCACACTTTTATAATTATGTTACCCAAGAGTTACGGTGCATCTCTAAATTCAAAAATAAGACACCCATCTTTTATTTTAAATGTATACCATTGGTATCATAAGTAGACAAATCACCAAATTGTACTGCTGTAGCATTAAATTGTGTGGATATCTCTATCTACTTAGTATAAAGCAAAAGTTTCCAATTCTTGGATGTAACGGGTAATCTCGAGAGCAACTTGGTGGATTTTGATGCGGTTTTAACCATTCTGTGAAGGATTTCTCGATTAAAATGAAGGATTAGGTAGAAAAAAAAATATTTATGACATTTTATGGGCAAACCGTTAAAAATATAGATATACTCTGCGAATTGTTCAGCACGAAAAGTTCTGCAGAAAAGATCGCGACAGCTCCCACATCGACCACTGTAAGTGTTTTTACGTTTTCATTTCTTCAAGCAATCTCCAGTGGAAATTTAAATTACTAGCTTCAGAGTGAGTTTACGAGCTTGCCAGCGACCTATCACCCTACCTTCAGCCAGCATCAAACTGTCGCGTCGTGTCGAGTTAATACTTCAGAGATGATGATGATAATTGTTGATTTAAGGGGCCTAACATTTAGGTTATCGGCCTCTAATGGTCTGGGAGATAGCGAAAATGACAATGAAGTGGAAACCAGAACGAAAATTAAGTGAGAAGGAAAATACTTACAAAAAGGAACTCAGATTGAAACTACTCACAAAATGGAGAGCGGTAATACTTACAAAAGGGAATTTAGAACGAAAATACTCACTAAAGGAATATATTGAAAAATACTTACAAAATGCAAATGAGATTGAAAATACGTACAAAATGCAATTGAGGTTCAAAATACTTACAAAATGCAATTGAAAATGAAAATACACAATGCAATTTAGATTGAAAAAAGCGCATTTCAGATTCCAAAAAAAAAAAAAAAAAAATTACGCAGAGCAATTGAAATTCAAAATACTTACAAAATGCAATTGAAATTGAAAATGCTTACAAAATGCATGGTAGATTCAAACTACTCAATTGGATGGACAATACTTACAGAATGCAATTAAGATTTAAAATACTTACAAAATGTAATTTAGATTCAAAATACCCACAAAATGCAATTGAGAATCAAAATACCTGCAAAATGACCACCATACAAAATGCAATTTAGATTCAAAATACTCACAAAAGTCCCATCCCCTATATTGAAAGACTTACTAAAAGACAATTTAGATTGTCGATCTTTACAAAATGCAATCGAGGTTGAAAACACTAGCAAAATGCAATTTACTGTAGGTCGAAAAGACTTACAAAATGCAACGTAGTCTGAAAACACCTACAAAATGGAGTGTGGATGCAAAAGAAATCACTCAATGGAATTTAGATACACGGGAGCCAATTAACAAAAAACAGTGCGGGATCTTAAAGAGTAAAGGAAATATAATGAAAAGAAAACAAGAGGTCTGACCCCTCGAAGAAGGAGGGATCAGGAAAGATGAGACAAGGGCCAATTAAGGCAGGAAAATGAAAGACTCCCTAGGCCTTGGATACCCTAATACCGTCGGGGTTGGGAAAGTACAAGAGTTGACCAAGGGATGTCGACAGGAAAGAAGACGGAGAGGAGCCCGGCACAAGTAAGTGGAAGCAATGCCGGACTCAGCTGGGGTCCCGTGGTCGCCAACCCACGTACTTCAGAGAAGAGTATAGCTTATGTGTTTGGAGTTAGCTGTTCACCTCGGCTTTTCAGAATTGCGTCTGGAACGTGACGTCAGTGCGCCTTTTAAGCTTACGCTGGGTAAATAGTGCCACACACACACACACACACACACAGAGGACATTTGATCTCATAAGTTTACTTCATCGTTTACCCAAAAGCGACGGTACGTTAAATGTCTTTTCAGGTCACTAGCATGAACACATGCAAATGTCATATGGACAGAAGTGCTGTAGGATTGAAGTGAATGCTGCGGAGCAGCACGGGTCTTCTAGTTATTATTATTATTGCAATCGAGGATTTACCACCCACGCACACAGTCGGTGTCGAGACGGTGGGAACGAAAAGCTCCCACATGTGCGCAGGATGGGGACTGCCACACAGAGGGAACCGTGGACCTCTCAACCAGTGTCGAGTATATTCACATTTAGAATTAGATGGTGACAAATCATGAAATGAAAACACGTTTAAAGTATCGTTTGAAAACTGCAAATTAGCATTTAATGAAAACAGGTATATCAAAATGGGGAACGTGAGGGGCGCATGAAATGGAATATGAAGATGATTTACGGGGCTAGAAAAAAATACAGATTTATCAAAAACACAAATACAACAACAAAACATATCAAAATAAGAGCTTGACTGAGAGATGACTCAAGATACCGGAAGGCTGGAGATCTTTCTTAAAACTCTCAACTTGAGAAAAGGGGGATAAAGAATAACAAGTTAACAATAGTTTAAATAATACATTCGTTCCACCACAGGCTAACCACATAAATGTAGTTAAAAGGAATATTCTGAGAGGTTTAAGAAATGACATATCCCAAGAACTGTCTATCCGACCACCCATACCATAACGTATGTCACATCATATACAAACAACCCAAGAAACAAAACAGTACAAGAACAAACGATATCACACAGAACAAACAAACGTACCCGAACTTCACTGAAATATGACATTACATGGCATACCAACCCCTTACGAAACATAGATCAGTTCAAACATTTACCACGATAAGAAACAACAACAAAAAAACAATCCCAAAATTAATAACCAACGAAAATGATTTCATGAACTTCTAGAATAAGACTTCTTCTCGAACGAAGTATAAGATTCAATTACATAACTTGAGGCGATATGAGCACCAATCACAACCTCCGGACAGATGTAAGAAGTACACATACTACCACCCGAAATAATAACCGATTGATCTCATTTAATAACATAACGAGCTCTCGCGTCGTTTCTTGACTGGACTAAAAGAAACACAAGGAAACATATACACGGAACCATTGTCCAGTCAAGACCCACATTAAACAAACAATATCTACCCACCCACAAGGAAAGAACACGAGCTTATAATGGAATGTTGAGAAGAAATACGTAGTCTTGAATTAAATACACAAACACAAATACATGAAACAACAAAATAACCCTCAATTATCATCCAGCGAAACCGACAACAACACATGGAACTAACCCCATGGTAGATCCACGTAAACAGCGAGCTAACCCCATGGAAGAACGCCTAAATAAAACACTAGGCATTCACTCTTAAACATTCCATTATCCAGCATAACAAAACGCAACAACACGCGAGTGAAAAGGCAAAATTACAAGAACCCGTAAAATACAAACCCCTTAAAATAAAACCAACGTGATCGCCCACTACGTTTATATAATTACAAGGGAACAATTACACAAGTTATCAACTTAACCTCAAACCAGAAAGATCTCCTAACCTATTTATATAATAAAGGGTCATGCTAACACCAAAGATTGGAGGATATTTTTCTTAGTCGGCAACTTCTAATTATATTTTCATGCATGATACTTCAAACAGTAAAGGAATTAGCTTTGATGAGACGACTTGAAGTTCTATGCGACAGCTTCAAAATAAATATATACAGGGTGCTTCAAAAAATGTATACACACTCTTGGTGTCGTTTCAAATGAGCACGAAGAACACGGATATTCAAAAGGAGAACTTTTAGATTGTAACAATGTAATTCAAACTTAATTTCAAAACATATTAATATCTTCTAGATTGTAAACCGGTCATGGTGTTCTCAGTCATCTTCTCGTCGTGACAATCACCGATCTCTATATTGTTGTTGCAAGTTCCTTTGGTCAAGCTAACATTCTCATTGGGGCGCATTTCATATTTACGAGAGATATCCGGTAAATTCTATCTCTTAGTATTGCAAGCAATTACCGCTAGATGGAAATAGCGTCGAAATTAGTATCATAAAATAGTATTGTATCAATTATTATTCTTTATTTGTTTCACCCAACTTTGGGGTACATGAAATCAATTACTATTTATTGTTTTGAGCTTTCTTTTTGGCCCAGTATTTCCTCATCCTTTGAGATCTTGCCTCCCTTCCTTCGGCAGAGATGTGGATCGTACGCTTTTGTTTGAGTTTCACTTGGAACCGTTGTTTCTTATCCTTGGTGACGGTTTTGGCTGTTTTGTCCATGAGCATGGTGTCTGTAATTTGGAGTTCCACGAGGTCTTTCTCGGTTTCCTTAAACCAAAGAGTTTTTTTTTATTACGGAAGTGGTCGAAGATCTTTTTGGTTAATCTATTTGAATTCGTCCGGAGGATGTGCCCATAAAAATCAATTCTCCGTTTTCTTATTGTGTCCGAGAGATTTTCAGTTTTTTTTTGGTGTAAAGAGTTTCGTTCCTGACATGGATTTATTATTATTATTATTATTATTATTATTATTATTATTATTACCGACACCAGTAGCTACACTCGCTAACGCGCAGCGATAGGCTATGGGGCCAAGCCATCAACGGACTCATTAGACGTGGGCTCGAGTTCCATCGTCGACCTTCCATTAAATTATTTTCCGTTATTTTTTTCCCATTTTCAACTCCAGGCAAATGCCTGAAAGGTACCCTCTGACAGGCCACGGCCGCTTCCTTCCACATCCTTGCCGAGATTCATTCATCTTCATTCATTTAATCTCTCGTTAACACCTGGCATGAGATTGGTGTCAGAAAGGGCAATGTCCCGTAAAACATCCCGCCACATAGACTTTCATGGGATTTCATCCTCGACCCCGTTGAAAACGGATTTGGGCAACAGTGGATAGGTCGTGAGGGCCCGATTGACTGGCCTGCACGTTCACCCGACTTGACACCGCTGGACTACTACCTGTGGGATCACTTGAAAACCTTGATTTACGAGACCCCTGTGGGATCCGAAGAAGAACTACTGGCATTGGTTATGGCCGCGGCGGGTGTTGGAGGACCAGGGATTGGTGACCGTGTGTACCAGAACATGGTACGGAGGTACCGTGTCTGTGTTGACGTCGGTGGTCATCACATCGAGCCCCACCTGTAATCGGACCCAGATGACAATCAGCCGGAGTCGGACAGAGCGCCGAAAATGCGAGACCTGCGAACGTGTGCTGTTGAGGATTTTTCGGGTAGCGGGAAGACGGTACGTTTCTGGACACAAGTTCCTATGGTAAACTTAACTGTCTTGGTTCCCACTACAAGTCCTCAAATTTCGTAATGGGAATTTAGAAACACCCTGTATACCAGGGTGTAACAAAAAGTACGTCACAAAAGGCAGGACACATCCTCACACGTAGACGAAGAAAATTTGTTATATGAACATGGGTCCGAAAACGCTTTGTTTCCATGTTATACCTCATTGTCTCCAACTCATTAATCATGGGAAACACACAAGAACAGAATGTACCAGCATACCACATGAAACTCTTTCTCACAGGAAACGTTCTTTATGCCCTCCGTGCGCATTCATGCATGCAACAACCCACCGTCGTAGTGAATCTCGGATGCACTGATGTATTCCTGGAGTATTGCGTAGCCTTCCATAATACGGGCACGGAGACTCTGAACATCTTGCACTGGGATTCGATACACAAAAGATTTCAAATGCCCTCACAAATAAAAGTCCAGTGGATTTAGGTCCGGAGAGCGTGGAGGCCAGGCAATTGGTCCACCTCTACCTATCCATCTGTCACCAAATCTTTTATTTAGGAGCCGGCGGACATTAACACTAAAATGAGGAGGTGCTCCGTTGTGCATGAAGAACATGTTTTGTCGCACAGCTAAAGGCACATCTGCTAAGTCGCTTGGCAACAGGGCCATGGAAAACAAAACACTGGCGGTTCACCTACAATAATGACAACGTAACCAGACGTAACCCAGAGTGCATGTTCCCCATGATTCTAACGTTCTGTTCTTGTGTGATTCCCATGATTAATGAGTTGGAAGGAAACAAAGCGTTTCCGAACCCATGTTCATATAACAACATTTCTTCGTCTACGAGTGAGGAATGTGTCCTGCATTTTGTGCCATACATTTCTGTTACACCCTGTACCTTAATCACATGTACTTAATTTCAGGGGCCGATAACATAGATCTTAGGCCCCATAAAACAACAATTATCATCATCATCCTTACTTTATTCCAGGTAATTTTACACATATTACAGTAATTGGCATTAGTTTGTGCTATCCGACTGAAAGTTAAAATATTAACTGTCAATAAGACAACACTGCGAGCCTCCGTGGCTTAGGAGGCAGCACGCCAGCCTCTCACCGCTGGGTCCGTGGTTCAAATCCCGGTCACTCCATGTGAGATCTGTGCTGGACAAAACGGAGGCAGACAGGTTTTTCTCCGGGTACTCCGGTTTTCCCTGTCAACATTTCATTCCAGCAACACTCTCCACTATCATTTCATTTCATCTGTCATTCATTTAATCATTGCCCCAGAGGAGTGCGTCAGGCCTCGGCAGCCGGCACAGTTCATATCCTCGCCGCTAGATGGGGGCTTCATTCATTCCATTCCTGACCCGGTCGGAGACTGGAAGCAGGCTGTGGATTTTCATTTTCAAGACAACACTGCAAAAGCCTTCAAAGTTGTCTTTGCTATTTCTGGTATACATACGTACACTGCTGGGAAATATGGAACGAATAGGCCTACTGTTGTAAGCTAAACGAGTGTTCAGTGAACTGCAGAAAACGCCGGAAGCTAGATGTTTTTTTTTTGTATCCATCCCAATTGTTTACGTTTGCTAAAGGCAAGAGAATGTAACAAAGGGCTTGGTTGAAGAGTTTGATGGGTCTGTGTGCTAATTTATACAAACAAGAGGGATATACAGTATGCCATTAGATATTTTAAAATGAAACTGTAGCACTTACAATGATTACTTTAAAAATATTACAAAGATTCAATAACTCTGATTTGTACTGTACAATATAACTATTTGCTGTTGTTGTTGTTGTTTGAGTCTTCAGACTTTTGACTGGTTTGATGCACCTCTCCATGCCTCCCTGTCCTGAGCTAATCGTTTCATATCTACATAGCTACCACACCCCATATCCGAGGCAATCTGTTATACATATTCTAACCTTGGCCTACCCCTACAGTTCTTGTCCTCGACCCTTCCTTCCATAACTAAGCTTGCTATTCCTGGGTGTCCTACCAATCTATCTTTTCTCTTCATTAGCAGTCGCCAGAAACATCTCTCCTCTCCCACTAGTCTTAATACCTCTTCGTTTGTAACCCCATCTACCTATCTGATTTTCATCATTCTCCTGTAACACCACATTTCAAACGCTTCAATTCTTCTCTTTTCTGCTGCACCAGTAGTCCAAGTATCACTCCCATAGAGTGCCACGCTCCAGACAAAAGCCTTCAAAAATGACTTCCTAATACCTAAATCTACGCAAGTTATATTCAAAGTCAACAAATTCCTTTTCTGTAGAAATGCTTTCCTTGCCTGAGCTAATCTACTTTTTATATCCTCTTTGCTTCGTCCATCACTGGTTATTTTGCTTCCTAAGTAACAGAAGTCTCCTACTTCCTTAAGTTTTTCACCTGCCAATTTGATGTCCATAGAGGTTTCTGAGTTATTTCGGCTGCATTCCAATATTTTTGTTTTACCTTTATTGATTTTCATCATGAATTCTTTCCTCAAGACGGAGGCCATACCATTCAAAAAGTTATTCTAATCCTCAGGCGTGTCGGCTAAGAACTGGAACTCAATATACTTCGACTGATTGTGTGGCGAAGCGGTAACATTCGTACCTGTTGTTCCCAACGTTGCTGGAGCAAATACCTGCGCAGTCAGTTGGTATTAGAGGGTGCTTAAAAGCGAGAGAGCCCTGCCTGTAGATTTAATGGCACATTAGCCCTCCAGTGGTTATGTGGGGTGCTCACAACACCCCAGCATTATTATTTGTTATGTTGTAAAGTTACTAAGTTGGCTATGATGGTGGCGGGCTCAGTAGCTTCTCACCGAACGTTTTCATTTGAAATAAACTCATTGTTGGCCACAAGTAACAATCTGTTTGAATGCTATAAACGTTTATTGACATTGGGGTGCTGTATACACCCCACCTAACAACTTGCGTAATATCGGTGTTGGCAAAGTCCTTTTTAGATTATACACCCAGCTCTGTGTAGAAGCTTTGTTTGCCTTACCATATCTTCCGATAAGGAACAACAGCGTATAAGGAGAATGCTTGAAGAAGAAACTGAAAAAGTCAGACAAGAAAACCATACAATTCTGCTACAGATGTCAAGCGTTCATGTGCCTGAATCATATGGAGAGTATATGCCGCACGTGCTGCAATGATTCTTCCTCTGATGACTGTTAAGATTTCAGTAATGGTTTCGTGACATAAGTGTATTAAAATACAATGTAATCATAACAGTAGTGAGTGATTTTTACATGAACTTTGGTACTAAAGACAGAAACTTCCAATTTTTATTAATGATTATCAGTCTCTTTCTCTTTCAAAATTTCTCATTGTAAAACAGCATATCATTAATTTTGTGTTGTTTTATGGATGTGTGTTATGTTTAGATTAGTAAAACACAAAACTGAACTTTTATAAGAAATGAGCCAACGCAAAATGCTTGAAATAGCAACATGTAGAATCAAGCAACGAAAAAAATATAGGTATATCTTCCAAAGGCTTTAATATCTTTAGTGAATTAATTTATTTTTGTAAGGTAATTAAAACTGGCTTAAAAGGATGTGGATAGTAATCAAAATAAGTAAGAAATTTTCTGAAAAATGTATGTCCGAGATATTCCAGCAAAACTTTGGGGTGATCTCAGCACCCCACCTAACCACTTATGTAATTTAAACCACCTAACAACTTAAAGGTTAAATAACCATTTCACGGTAAAACTCTCGTGCCCCAGCGGCTCCAAACGCACAGTAAATACCAGTACTGTATTTTCCGGTATATTTCATCATAAAATCTTAATTTTCACAATTACAAAGTTCTTAGTGGGCCGAGTACTTCCCGTATAATTTATCTTCCTACTTCTTCTAATTTATCTACCTTGTAATTTAGAACTGGAAATTTATTCGCGTTAAGTCATTTCTATTTTTTAAATTCATGCTGTCATTCATGCTGTACCCAGCATGCGTTGGAATGCAAATCAAATAAAGAGTTGGCGTTGTAAGTTTGTTTGTTGAAGTGCTTTTGGATACACAATATATCTTTCTTTTTCCTTTAACTGTCTCTAGACGTTTGTAAACTGAAAATACTAATTCAGAAACATTCGTGGGAGCGTGCACAATAACTCACCAAAGTTTCACCGCAATCGGATGAATGGTGTATGAATGCTTACAGGACTTTTGTGAACTGATTCGCTTGCCCTCACCCATTTGTTGAAACTACTCGTGCGCTACCTATTGTAATATGGATTTACTATCAAATGTTCGCAGGAGTATACAGAACAACTCGTCCAAGTTTCATCACTATCGTATGAATTGTATATGAACGCAGACGGAACTTTGTTGAAACGATTTCCGCGCCGTAACCCATTTATTGAAACTACTCCTGCGATACTTGTTGTAATAAGGTTTTTCTAAGTCAGAAACCTTTGCTTGAGTGTACACAACAATTCACCAAAATGTCATCGCAATCGGATGAATGGTATATGAACACAAACGTAACTTTGTTGAGACGATTCGCATGCCGTCACTCTTTTGTTGAATATACTCGTGTACCGCCTAGTGCAAAATGGATTTACTAACTCATAAACCTTTATAGGAGTGTACACAAATCACCAAAGATTCGTCGCAATCGGATGAATGGTACGTATATAATCACATACGGGACTTTGTTGGAACGATTCGCGCGCTGTCACTCATTTGTTGAATCTACTCGTGCGCTGCCGATTGTAAAATAGATTTACTGAATCAGAAACTAGCAAGGGAGCGGGGACAACAATTCACCAAAGTTTCAACGTGGTCGGATGCATGGTATATGAACACATACGAGACTTTGTTGAAACGAATCACGCACCGTCACTCAATTGTTAAATCTACTCGTGCGCTATCTATTATAAAATGGAATTACTAAGCCTGAAACAACTCACAAACAACAACAAACTCACGAACAAACATCAAACAAACAAACATTAATTTTTAGCCTATTAGGTAGATTTCATTAGAAAGCTAACTATTGCAATGGGTACCATGTTTCGACTTCCGGAAAATTTCGACATATCTACGCGTTTCACATCCCCCAGACCCCAAAACCACCGTCAGTTCAAAAGTTTATATATAATTTATGTATGTATATAAATATGTAGATATATATATATATATATATGTATATCAGTTTCTTGTGGACACGATAACTGCCGTAATTTTGCACCAATCACTTTGAATTTTATACCGAATATGTATACCTATAAAATCCCGGTCTAGTTCGTTACTGGGCTAAATCGGTCGAAGGGAGTGGAAATGGGGGCCTTTTTTTTTTCGAAAAAGTGAAATATTGCTATAACTCTCTTAATATGTGAAATATCGAATCCGTTCAACGTTCGTACTATGTGTCGGATAAAGCCCAAAAATTTATGTTTGAAGAGTTCTTTATAGCACCAACCATTGACCAAAGAGGTGGGAAAAAGTGGGTTTTTCGGGAAACATTAATCATATCTCTTTTAATTGACACAATATCATAACCGTAAAAAATAGACAATATTCCACTAATAATTACCTAAAACTTTTGTCTGAAAGAATTTTTGATATGAGCCACCATTACGGCAAGGGATGAGAAAAATGATTTCGGAATTATAAGAAAATGCCAAGAGCTATCCGAGGTTGCCATGGCAACACTACTAAATTGATGCGGGATGAGCCATCAGTCGTTGCCATGACAACGCACTTGCACGAGATCAGTTTCAGATTTCCATCTGACTAAGTGTGAAGCGGCTTCGGTGACGTAACTGGTAGCATGCTGAACTTCTATGCCCAAGGTCGCGGGTTCAAAGCCGGCCGAAATCACCGGATTTTCTAAGAGCGCTAAAAATCCTTCAGTATGCTTTCCTTTGGACGGGTAGTCCCAACGTTCGTTGCGAGTTGCTGGTTGCGGTGGCATCTAGTAGCCAAGTTCACAGCTAGGTGTCGTTGACGGTAGTATCTGGTAGCAACATTAGGAACTACTGCTTGAAATTGACAGTCTGCAGTCCTTACCTGAATTACAGACTAATACAGTCATCACAATTCACACCGTTTATCAGACAGATTCTACACTCAGCCAAAGTACACGGGATTACTTGACCGCGTTGTCGCATCCCCTAAACTGAGGAACCAACCAAAATCTCTGCGGGAGATAAAATTTTGCGTGAAGAAGTAACAGACCGTTACATAGTTGCACATCAGTGTCGAAACCTTGCATAAGGACAGTGTTACCACAAGTATTACAAGAAGTTCCGTGACGAACTAACGAGCCTACTTTTCTCGAAATTTAAGATTCATTCCAATGATTAATCTATATGGACCTAATTAGAATAATGACGAAATTGAGTTGGTAATAACGAAATTTCTTATTAGTTCGAAATATAACTGGCATAATGTAGCCTAAGAGAGCACTACAGTTGGCAGCCCTGGTGACTGAATATATTCTTAGTTCCATCTCTTAAGGTACAGAATACAAAATTTGGCTGAAGTCCAATGGATAGCATGGACGTTACATGCAGTTAAACATTGGATCTAACAGGGTGCGTAAAATCATGTTGGCAACAATGTCATGTATGTGTTGGTCAGAAATAATCTGAACTATTATGATCTATTGTTGTGCCAATTTCGGATGAAATCCATTTATTTGTATAGAAGTTACATGTATTTTAAAATTGGACCAATCAGCAGGCTTAGAATCATGTTGGAAGCACTGACGTATATTAATTACTCCAAATTAATCTAGAATGCAAGGTACTATACGTGTGCAAAGTTTAGTGCTGTTGGCTTGAATACTTTCTGATATACTGATATTAGGGTAAAAAAAATAGAGACAGCATTTATTAACAGTTGACAGCCCTGGTTGTTCTTAAGAATACGCATAGTCATATCTGTTATGGTACACATACCACATACGAAATTTGGTTGAAATCCAATTGATAGTATAGAAGTTACATGTATTTACAATTGGTCCTCTCAGCAGGCTTAGAATCATGTTGGTAGTACTGAGGTCCATTAGTTACTCCAAATTAATCTAGAATGTCGGGTACTATACGTGTGCATAGTTTAAAGCTGTCGGCTTGCATACTTTCAGATATATGGGTATTTGGATCAAATGAATTGAGAGCATTTATTAACAGTTGGCAGCCCTGTTGGATCTTAAGAATACGCTCAGTAATATCTGTTTATGTACACATAGCACATACGAAATTTCGTTGAAATCCAATTGATAGTGTAGAAGTTATATGCATTTAAACTTTGGACCTTTCAGCTGGCTTATAATAATTTTGGCAACACTGCCATGTATGGTCTCCTGGAAATTAAACTGCAATATTATTATCCATACGTGTGCCAATTTTGAAATAGCTCCCATTCATACCTTTCAAGATATCCAACATGGAGCTCAAATTTCAATTGCGATTTTTCACCAGTTGGTAGCACTGACATTATTTTCAAATATGGCTGTGAGATATTCAGGTATAGATCTTTACTCCTACCAAATTTTGTATCTATTGCTGCAGCCGTTTAGGAGTTTATAGGGGGGGGGGGACACACAAACAGCCAGACAGACAGACAGACAGACAGAAGGACAGACAGACACACATTTGGCCGATCTCATAAGTCTACTTTTTTCTCATTTTTGCAAAATGTGAAAAGTAGGCTAAAAATGGACCCCAAATGACAAGAAGGTTACCGTCCCCATAAGACAATAAAATGTTTAAAATATACATAAAATGACGAAAAACAAAGTTAATTAAGCTCCAATTATAAAATACTTCGTCGCAATAAATGAGGTCTGATCCTTCAACGAATACCTGCATATTCTGCCTATTTTCGCCTATCCCCAAGTTTGTCCGGTGAAATCTACCTCCGCCTTCCAGCGTGCCGAGAGGACTTTTTTTTATTTATGAACAAGATGTTCAGTAAAGAACATATAGCCTACTTTCTCCTAAATGTATGAGTTTAGTTATAACTCGTTGTTTTTATCAAAGAGTATAATAGAATCATTTCTTGGTTGAAGACCTTAGAAACTATTTACCTCTACCAAACACCACAACCTCGAAAACAACCGCTACCATCATTGAAGAAAGACAGATAAGAAGTATCTAAATAATGTTATGGATCTGGAGACATAATCGACCGGACTGGCTGCGTGGCTCAGCGGTAACGTTCTCGCTTGCTGGGCCCTATGTTGCAGGTTCGTATCCTGGCGCAGTCAGCTGGCATTTGAGGGTGCACAAATGCGACGGAGCCGTGTAGTAGATTTACTGGCACGTTAAAGATCCCCTTCGGGGCAAAATTCCGGCACCACGGCGTCTTTAAAAGCAACAGTAGTTAAAAGGGACGTAAAACCAATAACATTATTATTATTATTATTATTATTATTATTATTATTATTATTATTATTATTATTATATAATCGGCCTGACGCGGTCAACATCCAACTTTGAGTTGAGGCATGTCTTTACACGTCTGGCTGTGCATGTCTTTCACAACCCTAATTGAATTAACAAATCTTTCCATGACCCTACAGAGGCGTGTGTATACCAACTATGTGCATATTTTCGATTGCTATTTGGCTGCAATAAAAGTATTAATTAATATCCTGAACTAGCACCAACTGCTAGAGTTCAGGTACTATGTGAAATCGTTTTGTTCTTTACTTCAATTAACATTTTCAAATAATGCACAATAGGCTGTTACAAACCCTTTAATATAAAAAGTAAAAATGTATCGTAGTATCATCTTGTCATTCTTCAAATTCGATGTGCATAGAATGCAAATGGTATACTAATAAATGGGGTCCCATGTAGACCAGTCGTGACATCTAATGGAGAAGAATCGAACAAGATAATCCCTACAGGGGGAGTGCATTCTAGCGGCCATAGACATAAACTTTTCAATAAAATCTGTAAGTTTATCTGTTGGCCGGCGTGCAGTTCACCTTGATAGCTTGCCACGGTGGGTGAGTGGATAGCGTGTCGGTCTACTAACCCCAAGATTGCAGGTTCGCCCCTGGCCGTGGTAAGTGATTTTTGAAAGGCGGAAAAAATACGATACGCATGTCATACGATATTGGCATGCCAAAGAACCCATTTGAATTCAGTAGGCCGAGTTCATAATGGCAAAATTAATCTCGGGAGTTTCCGCCAACACAAAGTTTCTCATTTCTCGACCAGAAAGCGCTATAATGTTCAAGGAGCTTAGATATCTATTATCTAACCTCCTGGACTTTCATAGTGATTCAGGAACAACGAAATTCGACATGCAAGCTACCCTCTGGGTGTCAAATTTCAAAGCTTGCACCAGGCACCCGAGGCCATTCGATATTATATTAGTTCACCTTGGTAATTCACTTTTTTGTTCCTAGATGTCTCATGCAAATCTGCTGGCGAATTTTGTTTTAATTATATATTTCCCATCGTACTATGCACAATATAACGAATAATTTTAAAACGTCTGAGTCATTACAAAACAATAAATATAAAGAAATTCATGCAAAAAATCCTAACTCGGTTGGGGTTTGAACCATAGCCATAAGATTGATAGGCTAACGCTTAACCACGGAGCCAAATGTGCGAGCGGACATTGACCGTTATCAAATCAGTTACATAGAACGTGTTAGCAATTAATGATTTACACTAAACGATTTCATCAGTGGAGTATATTATTTATATATGAAGCATTTCATACAAAGTTTATTTATTTTGTATCAGTACGCTATATTGCATGCAATACTCAAATTAGTGAAATATAAGTCAGGCACAAGATATCCGCTGCCATTTTGCCTTGTACTGAGACGGCTCAGTTTTTTAAAATCACTTCTGCACTATAGTATTACAAAATAAACTTTTAATTTCGAACGTGCCTCTTCCTTTATAACAGTTAAAACGATTCTCGGCTCGATAATTGGAACTGTTGGGTCCCATGGTATGGATTATAATGTTTGCATAATTCGCACGGCCACCATCCTGAAATGGTACGGCGGATGACCTTGTAGTTTGGTCACAAGACGTGTCCTATATGAAGGTATATTGTTACCAAATTTGGTAGAGATCGGATGATATGGTTAGTCGTTATTTGATTTTACGTTTTGAACGTTTGAGTGGCCGCCATTCAGTTTTGGTAAAGATGGCGGCGATATAAAACATGACACTGAGGTGCCCTTTGCTAGTTCTACCTCTGTACCAAATTTCGTACAATTCGGTTTCACCGGGTTTATAGGGGGGGGGGGGGAGACAGGCATTCAGAGTACACACACACACAGACTCACACACACACACACACAGACAGACACACAATTTTTCGCCCTGTGTAGATCTCATAAGTCTACTTTCATTTTTTGCAAAAATTGAAAGTAGACTAAAAATTGGGCTTATGAGATCAACTTTTGTCCGTGTGTCTGTGTGTGCGTATGTGTGTGATTCGTGTGTGTGTACCCCCTAATAAAATCTAAACGGCTGGAGCGATTTCAATGAAACTCGGTAAATTCATAGCACTATTCCGGACGACCCCGACCGTGCCCTTCAAATTTTGTTACGTCTCACCAATCTAACATGGCGGCTGTGCGAAATATTTCACGAGCATTCAATATCTCCGAAACTATTACCGACTTCACCCTGGAATTTTGTACGGTGATAAAGGGAACTACTAGACGTTCACCTATGTGACTTTTGAAAACCTGGTGACTACAAAACCAACATAGCGGCCAAGCGAAGTTGCGAATTTAAATAGACTTTTATCACGATTTAACCATCAAAACGTAATGACACTTGGTACAGTATATGTTTATACACATTGTAATGCTCCGACATCCAACTTCGTTCAATTGTTTACATAACCTTAAGATGGCGGTTGTGCGGAATATTTCACGGCATTCTATATCTCTGAAACTATTACCGGTATCACTTGGGAGTGTCCGCCAACACAAAGTTCCTCATTTCTCTACTAGGAAGCGCTATAGTGTTCAAGGAGCTTATATATCTATTATCTAACCTCCTTGACTTTCATAGTGATTAAAGGAACAAAGAAATTCGACATGCAAGCTACCCTCTGGGTGTCTACTTACAAAGCTTGCACCGGGCACCCGAGGCCATACGATATTATTTTTATTATTATACCCTGACATTTTGTATGGAGATAAGGGCACAATTGGAAGTTCATCTATAAGACTTTCAAAAACCGGTTAACTACAAAACGAACATGGCGGCCAAGCGAAGTTGAAAGTTTCAAATAGACTTTTCTCGCGATTTAATGATCCAAACGCAATGAAACTTGGCACAGCAAATGTTTATACACATTGTAATGCACTGATATCTAATTTAGTCCAATTGTTTACATAACCTCAAGATGGTGGCTGTGCGAATTTTAAACTTGAGGTTTTATTTCTTGTGTCGTAATCATGCGATGCAAGTGAAAGTTTCAATAATGAACCTACGCAATTATTTTCCTTTAATTGTACATGACTCTTTGTGTCCTATATATATCAATCCAACATGGCGACCATCCGAAATATTTAGACGGTTCTCAATATCTACGAATCTGTTACAGCAAACAAACTGGTTTTTTAAATGTTCACAAAGGCTACGAACATGCGTTCACCTATAGGACTTTCAATAACCTGGTGATCACAAATCCAACATGGCGGCGACGCGAATTATAAATATTCACATGGACATTTCTTGCAATTTAACTATCCGAGTGCAGTGAAACTTGATACAGTAAATTCTTATACAAATGTTAATCCACTGGCATCTAATTTATTTCAATTGATTCCATAGCCACAAGATGGCAGGTTTTATTTCTTGTGTCGTAATCATGCGATGCAAGTGAAAGTTTCAATAATGAACCTACGCAATTATTTTCCTTTAATTGTACATGACTCTTTGTGTCCTATATATATCAATCCAACATGGCGACCATCCGAAATATTTAGTCGGTTCCCAATATCTACGAATCTATTACAGCAATCAAACTGAATTTTTGTATGTTGATAGAGGCAATTAACATAAGTAGGATATATGAAAATAGGCTTTAGTTCTTCACGGAACTACTTGTTATAGATATAAGATAAGATATATATATATACCAGGTGGCCCTAATATGCAGATACTAACAATGAATTCGACATCACCGCCACCTATGGTACAAAACATAACTTTCCGCCACGGGCGGACTGTAAGGTATGGTGTTAGTTGCTCAGGTCGAAACAAGGTGACTCTAACGTGCAGAGAGAAACAGTCCTAATACTTCTGCTTTCAGTAAGGCTAGTGGTTTCCATGACGACTGTTTCTGACTGTGTATTATGATTATAAAATTGTGTGTAAATTGTGTTTCTAAAATTGTGTTCATTCAACTTACCGGGTCAAATTGTGAAACTAAACCATACAGGGACCCACTCTAATATACATAAAATACTTCATTAAAATCGGTCAGGCCTTTAAGGTTCAGTACACTCTCAGCCCTGTTAAAATCCATCTGCCAAACCATGGGAGTACCGTATAACTACCAACGACTACCAGTTGGTACCGTTTCTATACTGGAGAAAAGCCCCTAAATCTCAGAACTTAACAGAATCATTTTTCATATTATACTATACATCACGCTAAAGTTGCTCCTGGTAGCCACTAATTAAACCACCCGAACCATGGCGAGCGGGTATGATTAGTAACTATGCTTTATTTAGCATAATAAGCGAACATCATCCCAAACTGTCAGTGAACCAATGAGCAAAGTGGGCAGTCAATAAACGCAATTATAAATCCCTCTAAGTCATTATGCGAACATTAAATTCAAAACCCCCATTGTCAAACCCTTCAATCAAATTCAATTGTATCGATAACATAAAGTATTGACCACATTGTAGAAAAATTTATTAATTTAAAAATCAGTTTAACCCCAAAATTAGATTCAAATCCACGAAGAGGAACGTTTGTCGTACCGGTACCTGGCGTATGTCATTTCTGACTAGTGTCGAAGTATTATATACATAAAGATCTGAATCTAGTTTAGCCTACTTTTCACATTTTGCAAAAATGAGGAAAAAGTAGTCTTATGAGATCGGGCAAATGTGTGTCTGTCTGTCTGTGTGTCCCCCCCCCCCCTATCAACTCCTAAACGGCTGGAGCAATCGAAACAAAATTTGGTAGGGGTAAAGATCTATACCTAAATATCTCACGGCCATATTTGAAAATGATGTCAGTGCTACCATCTGCTGAAAAATCGCAATTGAAATTTGAGCTCCATGTTGGATATCTTGGAAGGTATAAATGGGAGCTATTTCAAAATTAGCACACGTATAGATAATAATATTGCAGTTTAATTTCCAGGAGGCCATATATGGCAGTGTTGCCAAAATGATTATAAGCCTGCTGATAGGTCCAATTTTTTAATGCATATAACTTCTACACTATCAATTGGAATTCAACCAAATTTCGTATGTGCTATGTGTACATAAACAGATAAGACTGAGCGTATTATTAAGAGCAAGCTGGGCTGCCACCTGTTAATAAATGCTGTCTCTATTTTTAGCCTATTTTCAATTTTGAAAAAATAGGCTTATGAGATCACCTTTTGTCCGTGTGTGTGTGCGTGTGTGTGTGTGTGTGTGTGTGTGTGAGGTGTGTGTGTGTCCCCCTAATACATTCTAAACGGTTTGAGCGATTTCAATGAAACTCGGGAAGTTCCTAGCACTATTCCGGGCGACCTCGACCGTGCCCTTCAAATTTTGTTACGTCTCACCAATCCAACATGGCGGCTGTGCAAAATATTTCACCAGCATTCAATATCTCCGAAACTATTACCGACATCACCCTGGAATTTATTACATTGATAAAGGGAACTACTAGAAGTTCACCTATGTAACTTTTGAAAAACTGGTAACTACAAAACCAACATGGCGGCCACGCGAATTTACGACATTTAAATAGACGTTTCTCGCGATTTAACCAACCAAACGCAATAAAACTTGGTACAGTATATGTTTATACACATTGTAATGCACCAACATCTAACTTGGTTCAATTGTTTACATAACCACGAGATGGCGGATGTGCGAAATATTTCACCGGCATTCTATATCTCTGAAACTATTAGCTGTATCACCATGACATTTTGTACGGAGATAAACGGTACTACTGGAAGTTCATCTATAAGACTTTCAAAAACCGGTTAACTACAAAACGAACATGGCGGCCAAGCAAATTTGAAAATTTTAAATAGACCTTTCTCGCGATTTAATGTTCCAAACGCAATGAAATCTGGTACAGGAAATGTTTATATACATTGTAATGCACTGGTATCTAATTTAGTTCAATTGTTTAGATAACCTCAAGATGGCAGCTGTGCGAATTTAAAAATTAAGTTTCAATTTCTTGTGTCATAATCAGGCAATCGAAGTGAAAGTTTTAATAATGAACCTACGCAATAATTTTCCTTTAATGGTACATGGCTCTATGGCCTATACATTTAACAATCCAACATGGCGACTGTCCGAAATATTCAGACGACTCAGAATATCTACGAATCTATTATAGCAATCAAACTGAATTTTTTAATGTTCGTAGGGTCTATGAACTTAAGTTCACCTATAGGACTTCAAATAACCTGGTGATCACAAATCCATCATGGGGGCGACGCGAATTATAAATATTCACATGGACGTTTCTCGCAATTTAACCATCCGAGTGCAGTGAAACTCGGTACAGTAAATCCTTTTACGAATGTTAATACAATGGCATCTAATTTATATCAATTGTTTCCATAACCACAAGATGGCAGCTGTGCAAAATTTTAAAATCTCCTTGTTACTTCTTGTGTCCTAATCATGCGATTGAAGTTTGAATGCTACACGTACACAATAATCTTGATGTAACATTACATAACTCTAGGACCTACATATATAAAATCCAACATGGCCACCATCCGAAATATTTAGTCGGTACTCAATATCTACGAATCTATTGCAGCATTCAAACTGAAATTTTGTATGATGATAATGACCGTTAATATAAGTAGGATATATGAAAATAGGCTGTATAGTTCTTCACGGAACTACTTGTTTTACCCTAATATCAATTTATCAGGAAGTATGCAAACCAATAGCTCTAAACTTTGTACACGTATAATACCTGGCATTCTAGATTAATTTGGAGCAACTAATGTGCGTCAGTGCTGCCAACATCATTCTAAGCCTGCTGATAAGTCCAATATTTAAATGCGTGTAACTTCTATACTAACTAATGGATTTCATTCAAAATTGGCACAACAATTGATCATATTATTTCAGATTATTTCTGACCAATACGTGCATGACATTGTTGCCAACATGATTTTACGCGCGCTGTTATATCCAATGTTTAACTGCATGTAACGTCCATGCTATCCATTGGACTTCAACCAAATTTTGTATTCTGTATCTTAAGAGATGGAACTAAGAATACATTCGGTCACCAGGGCTGCCAACTGTAGTGCTATATTAGGCTACATTATGCCAGGTATATTTCGAACTAATTGGAAATTTCGATATTACCAACTTAATTTCGTCATTATTCTAGATAGATCCATATAGATTAATCATTGGCTTGAATCTTAAATTTTAAGTAAAGTAGGCTCTTTAGTTCGTCACGGAACTTCTTGTTATTCCTATCTTGCTTTTGCTGTCCTAGCTGAAAGGTCACCACCTTCCACTGTGTTTGAATAAAATTCCACTTTAACATTTCCAAAGACAATCGCTGGGCCGCGCCACGGATTAAAACACGGATATTCAATTAGACCCGAAAGGGAAGGGGGCAATATAATGTCACTTTACTGGAGTTATCGAAGGGAAGGGGAAATATTCCCCTTCCTATGTTTTAATCATCGGAACCTCTCTCTCTCTCTCTCTCTCTCTCTCTCTCCCTCGGTGATCCCAGCTGAAAACTTGTGCACCAGCCTCGAATAGCCATCATATTTTTAGAACTTTACGAAGGACCAGCCGGCTGGGCTGGTTGGTAATTTCAACCGGATATAAATTGAGGCATAGTATTGAAAAGGTGGTGCTTTAATTTAAACTCTTAAATTGTGGTAATTTTCGGCTCGTATGCTTCGCTTCTATTTCATTCGATATTATAACTCAGGATCTCTGTCCATATTATTCTTTCCTTTCCTTAAAATGAATGGTCGTTATCAGATGCAGCATATGTTGGCATTTAATATAAGTGCGACAAAGTACGAAATGGGGACCCAACACATAAATACTGTAGAATTTGGTGACCGGTAGATGGAATTCCTGTAAACTATGTCCAGTGCGGATCACGCACCCAACGCGTGATATTACAGTAGTTTACAAGCAGTTGCCTGACCATGATGCCTCAAACTCCTAAATGAATTACTAACAACAACAACAATAACAATTATTTGCCAAATAATAGACACATATTCTGCCAATCTACGTCTTTTAAGAGAAAGAACAAGGTAAGTCTATTTTCTTCGAAAATGAGTTTAAGGCGCATTCTGGTGGCCAGCCGTCGTCACTACAGATCAGTTGAAATTAATTTCAAATGAATCGGTAACTCACCGTGATATAGAGGTTTTTATTTTTAGTGAAAACGGAAAGAAGATCCCACATCCTCTCATTTTTCATAATTTAACTTTAGTTGTTGATGTGTAACATCTTTCCGCTCGGTTGCTGGATATTTTTGTGTGTGGGTGATTTTGTAAAAAGGGACGGAAGTGGAATGGGAATACAAAGGAAACAATGACCGCGCGCGGTGGCGGAGATTGGTACAACGACATACTGTCGGCTATGTGGAATGTAAATCGAATAGGGGTTACTTCAAGGTTTGGAGACCCCATTACATATATTCCTACAATAAATCATTTTCAAACTGTCGTTCTTTGGTGTGAAAATATTCATTAAATCATATTTGATGAAAACAATTATGATTTATTAAATCTTACTACTTTTGCTGTGTTCTTATTTAATGTAAGCATTGGAGGTACTGTCGGCCAAAATACAGCACTATGTGTAATGTATAGCATACGGTTTAATTCAATGTTTGGAGGCCCCATTAAAGAAATTCCTACAATAAATCATCTTCAAGTTGTCGTTCTTTGGTGTGAAAATATTCATTATATCATATTTGCTGAAAGTACAACAACGTACTGTTGGCTATGAGGAATGTAAATCACGTACGGTTTACCTCAAGGTTTGGAGGCCCCATTACAGATATTCCTACAAATAATCATCTTCAAACTGTCGTTCTTTGGTGTGAAAATATTTATTATATCATATATGCTGAAAACTATTATGATTTATTAAATCTTACTACTTTTGCTGTATTCTTATTTAATGTAAGCACTCGAGGTACTGTCGGCCAAAATACGGCATTAGACTATTATATCATATTTGCTGAAAGGATTTGTCACTGGAGTTTTACAAGTAGTTATTGCAGACATAATAGTAATGAGAGCTTACCGATGGTAATAACACGAAGGAATCCTTCATGTTTGCTGGCACAAGGTAGCACTATGAGTTCATTCTAAAAAAAAATATGCGAGTAAGTAATATGGAATTATTCGAATAACATGACGGATGTTACACATCATAATTATGCGACTACTCTAAGGCTCGTATTTTTTTATTTTTTTACATGTAGTTCCTTTAGAAGAAATAAATTGGGAAATAGAAACTTATTGCTTACCCTCAATTTGGGTGTTCGTTCTCCTGAAATATTTACAGAATATGACTTACCCCGTGTAGTCTTCATAATAACATTACATTACTATTTCTATTAAGCTTGCCACGGCGGGTGAGTGCTCAACGTGTCGGTCTACTAACCCGAAGCTTGCAGGTTCGCTCCTGGCCGTGGTAAGTAATTTTTAAAGGCGACAAAACTTACGACACGCATGTCATACGATGTTGGCTTGTGAAAGAACCCATTTGAATTCAGTAGGCCGTGTTCACAATGGCAAAATTAATCTCGGGAGTTTCTGCCAACACAAAGTTCCTCATTTCTCTACTAGAAAGCGCTATAGTCTTCAAGGAGCTTAGATAACTAACCTCCTTGACTTTCATAGTGCTTCAAGGAACAACGAAATTCGACATGCAAGCGACCCTCTGGGTGTCAAATAACAAAGCTTAATTATATATGAATTGTGAGTGGCGGAGAGAATTGAACGACAAAGGAGTTGAAAATGGGGTGAGACTGGGATACAAAACATGAATCTGATAGTTGATAGTCTAGCGTTCGTGGATGATCTCGCAATATTTTCTCATTCCATGAGTACAGCCATAAAACAAATCAGTGAACTCCAGAAACAAGCAGCAATGGCAGGACTCAATATCTCCTTCGAGAAACCCAAGTTTATAGTCTAAGTAATGTAAAGCTGGCAGGTAGGGAAGTATCCATTGGAAGGGGAAAGATCAAGTGGACAGGAAAGTTCAAATACCTAGGTGAATGGATAGAGCCTAATATCCCTCAGAAGGAGGTTTTCACAACACGAATGTGAAAAAAGGAAACTGCATGCAAGTTGCCCAAGGGAATCTATAACAAGAAATCATTGTCCCTAAATGCTAAACTTCTACATTACTGCACAGTCATCCGACCGGAAGCCTTATATGCTGCAGAGTGCCTTACGATGCACAGAAAAGGTCTTATGGAGAAACATGAAATGAAGGATAGGAAGATCTTACGGAAAATCTTGGGTCCAGTCAAGGAAAACGGTGATTACAGACGGAGACACAACCATGACCTCTACACATACGTTACCAAAATCACTGACGTGATGAGAAAGAGGAGGATTGTGTTCTATGGTCATTTGATAAGACTGAGCCCAATGCGATTGTCGAACAAAATCTTTACTTACTTTCTGGGTAAGAAAACCAAGGGAGCGTGGTTCACAGAGGTAGAATAGGATTTAAAACAAGTAGTTCCGTGGAGAACTAAATAGCCTATTTTCATATATCCTACTAATATTAATTGCCTCTATCAACATACAAATAGCTTGCCACGGTGGGTGAGTGGATAGCGTGTCGGTCTACTAACCCCAAGATTGCAGGTTCGCCCCTGACCATGGTAAGTGATTTTTGAAAGGCGGCAAAAATACGATAAGCATGTCATACGATGTTGGCATGTCAAAGAACCCATTTCAATTCAGTAGGCTGAGTTCATAATGGCAAAATTAATCTCGGGAGTTTCTGCCAACACTAAGTTCCTCATTTCTCTACTAGAAAGCGCTATAGTGTTCAAGGAGATTAGATATCTAAAATCTAACCTCCTTGACTTTCATAGTCAAGGAAGAACGAAATTCGACATGCAAGCTACCCTCTGGGTGTCAAATAGCAAAGCTTGCACCCGGCACCCGAGGCCATACGATATTATTATTATTATTATTATTATTATTATTATTATTATTAATATTATTATTATAACATACAAATTGTCAGTTTGATTGCTGTAATAGATTCATAGATATTGAGAACCGTCTAAATATTTTGGATGGTCACCATGTTGGATTTTTATATTCTAGACCATAGATTTATGTACTATTACATGAAAATTATTATGTAGGTGTTTTAATCAAACTTCAATCGCATGATTAGGACACAAGAATAAAAGCGGGATTTTAAAATTTTGCTCAGCCGCCATCTTGTGGTTATGAAAATAATTTAAATAAATTAGATGCCAGTTGATTAAAATTTGTATAAGCATATACCGTATCAAGTTTCACTGTGATCGGATGGTTAAAACGCAAGAAACGTCCATTTGAATATTTATATTTCGCGTCACCGCCATGTTGGATTTGTGCTCGCCATGTTATTGAACGTTCCACAGGTGAACTTATGCTTATAGCCTCTATACACTTACAAAATTTCTGTATGATTGCTGTAGTAGATTAATAGATATTGAGAACCGTCTAAATATTTCGGATGGTCGCCATGTTGGATTTTAATATATGTAGGCGATAGATTTATGTAATATTAGATGATGATTATTGTGTACGTTCATTATGCAAATGTTGATTTGGATCGCATGATTAGAGAAATAAAAATTTCATCTTCGAAATTTGCACAGCCGGCATCTTGAGGTTACGTAAACAATTGAACTAAATTACATACTGGTGCATTACAATGTTTATAAACATTTGCTGTGCGAAATTTCATTGCGTTTGGATGATTACATCGCGAGAAAATTATAATTAAAACTTTCAACTTCGCTTGACAGCCATGTTCGTTTTGTAGTTAACCGGTTTTTGAAAGTCTCATAGATGAACTTCCAGTATTGCCCTTTATCTCCGTACAAATTTCATGGTGATACAGGTAATAGTTTCAGAGATATAGAATGCCGGTGAAATATTTCTCAATGCCGCCATCTTGAGGTTATGTAAACAATTGAACGAAGTTAGGTGTCTGTGCATTACAATGTGTATAGACATATATTGTACCAAGTTTCATTGCGTTTGGTTGGATAAATTGCGAGAAACGTCTATTTAAATGTAGCAACTTGGCTTTGCCGCCATGTTGGTTATGTAGTTACCAGTTTTTTGAAAGTCACATAGATAAACTTCTAGTAGTTCCCTTTATCACCGTACAAAATTCCAGGATGATACAGGTAATAGTTTCGGAGATATTGAATGCTGGTGAAATATTTCGCACAGCCGCCATATTGGATTGGTGAGACGTAAAAAATTTGAAGGCCACGGTCGGGGTCACGCAAAATAGTGCTATGAACTTACCGAGTTCCATTGAAATCGCTCGAGCCGTTTAGAAGTTATTTGGGGGGACACACACTCCATCACACACGCACACACAGACAGACACACGGACAAAAGGTGATCTCATCAGCCCATTTTTTTCATAAATGAAAATAGGCTAAAAGCTGGGAATTACATACAACGATATTGCAATGCATATGCCCCTTAAGATGAAAATAAAGGAACACCTGAGATTCCAGGAAAAGCATAATCTAGCAACAGGCAAGACGTGGACTGAAGCCAGGAAACAGCAGCATCCAGAACACATGAGGCGTTACTGGGTGCATGTGAGAGCTCGAGGAAGAGATCAGTCCATAGCTGGGCGAAACGTCAAGAAGAAGAAGATATGAATTGCGGACATGGCCATAGCAGGGCATTTTAATTGAACACCCGCAGGCACCCAGCAAGTTCAATTTTAAGTAATTCCTACTTCTGCTACATGATGTCACTGTCACTGGCACTGACACCTAGCGGCGAACATTCTAACTTGATAGAGCGTTTCTATTCAACCAAATATAACCTACACATTTGGCTACACACCATCGATTGTACATGCCAATTTTACATGCCATAAATCTATTATATGGGCCCACCGACTTTTCTTCCCCTCCAAAGGAAGGCATACTGAAGGATTTTACCTTTCTTAAAAATCCGACGACTTCGGTCCGGTTTGAACTCGTAATCTTGGGAACACAGCAGTGCAGCATGCTATCGACTACGCCACCAAAGCCGCTAATTGCAAAATAATGCATCCTATTAATTTACTTATGTTGAAATGGTAAGTAAATAGGCTAATTGCACATCAATGAATGGCGTCCAAATGAAACCAATTTTAACGTTTTCATTGCCATGAAACCTGGTGTATCATAGCCTATAGAAGATTTGAAAATATTGAATTTTACTGGTACATAAGTCATTTCCATACTTTTAATTTAAAACCGTCATGGTATAAATGGACAGCCAATCGTGGCATGAGAATTTTAGAGCGAGTCTACATAATATTACGTGACATCTACTTAATAGTCTCCCGACACACACGTCCAACTTCTCGTCAGTACTCACCAGTGCTGGATTACCCATTAGGCCCGACTAGGCCCAGGCCTAGGGCCCCCAATTATCTGGGGCCCCCAAGCAATTTCTAATTTAGTTCAATTTCATTCGGAAGATTTTAACAATTTTTATCCGGAACTGAGACAGTTCCAGCATTATATTAAATTAAAATGTCCTTCAAAAACTGAGTCCACTCAATCTGAACTTTACGAAATTCTTATTCGAGACAAGCTTGAGTCTGTTTTTCCGAACGTTGAAATTGCTTTTCGCATTTACCTGACCCTCATGATAACGAATTGTTCTGCGGAGCGCTTGTTTTCAAAATTGAAACGGATGAAAAGTGCGCTAAGAAGTATCATGTCACAGTAACGATTAGACATGCTAAGTTTAATGTATATCGAGTCAGATATTCTGCGGGAAATTGATTTTGATGATATTGTAGAAGATTTCATTGACTGAAAAGAAAAGAAAAAATATGTTTTGATTACATTTTACAGAAGTAAAAAATTGTATGATTTGTTAAATTGTTCATCAAATCATCTGAAATGTTTTCAAATAACGATGAGCGTTTCAAATGAAATGTATGTATGTGTGTAGGCCTATGTATGATTTAATAAGCAGTGTATTATTTATCTTGAGAAAAAGAACTCTTGTATATACTTTTTTTTTAAATAAAGGGGCCCCAAAATACTGAGGGACTTGGGCCTCATTTTACATTAATCCGGCACTGGTGCTCACCCATTATTTCGTTCTCCGCCCGGTTCGTATGCTGACAACTCGAATAGGTTGATGATGATGATAATTGTTGTTTAAAGTGGCCTAACATCTAGGTTATTGGCCACTAATGGTTTAGGTGATCGCGAATATGTAAATGTAATGTAAACTAATTACTAACTTACTGTATATACTAGAAGAAGAAATGGAAAACAAAAGGAGAAAGGGCAAATAAAGGACAGGAGGAAAAGAAATGCCCTCAACCCTCGAAGTATGCGGATTGAGGGACTTGGAAGGAAGGAGAGCCATAAAAGGCAGATAGGAAAATGAAAGAGGAGAGGGTCCATCCCAGAGGTAGTGGATAAAAGGAGGGAAACCGGACCCAACTCAAGAATCCCTCGGGGTCGCCAACTCCCGAACTCACCAGCCGTAAGCTCCTGAGGGTGTATCAATATCCAGGGTGCACCAGAAGTGTTGGGGCTACATACACCCTGCCTCCTTGAGGGCCTTGAGTGGAAGGCAGGAGATAACAAGAACAGAAAAAGAAGGCTAACCCCTCGCAGAAGGAGGGTATCAGAAAAGATGAGACAAGTGCCAATTGAGGCGGGAAAGGAAGAGACTCCCTAGGCCTCGGATACCCTAATACTGTCGGGGTCGGAAGAGAACAAGATTTGACCAAGTGAGGTCGACAGGAAAGAAGACTGAGAGGAGCCCGGCACAAGTAAGTGGAAGCAATGACGGACTCAGCTGGGGCCCCGTGGTTGCCAAACTACGCCCCACTAGATGTGAGCCCCTGGGGGGAACTCGAATAGGACTGGACCCATTATGCGCATGCGCTGCGCGAGGAGACATAGCGCACTCCATTTACGCTGGTCACAAACATAATATGTAGGCTCGCAGTGCGCGGATACACCAGTGCGCTCATAAATTGTACTGGCCTAGAAGGAACGTCCAATTGAGTCGTCAAGTTACAAAACTCGTTTAATCCACTTGTGAATAAGAATCATTTTCATGAGAAACGATTCTCTGGACTTTGCCTCACGTATCTTTTGTGTTTGTTGTTTTCTACTTTTAGCTATGTGTTTTTGGTCTTAGGTTTACTTTGTGCTTTTGCTTTTGAATTTTACTTTTCGCTTTTCTTTCTTGGTTTAGTGTTTGTTTTCTGCTTTTGCTTTTGTAAATTTTGCTTTTTGCTTTGTGTTTCTTGTATTTTGTTTTATGCTTTTGCATTTTGTTTTCGAATTTTGCTTTTTGCAGCGTATTCATTGTTTTAGGATTTGTGTTTGTTTTCTGAAAAATAAAAATAAAACAAAATCAAAATAAAACAAAACAAGATAACATTTAAAAAACAAAAAATAAAAAATAAAACAAAACAAAAAACTAACCAAAAGATTAAATAAAACATTTCAAAACAAAATAAAACGAAATAAAATAAAACAAAACAAAATCAAAAAGCAAAACAAAATAAAATAAAATAAAATGAATTAAATTAAATTAAATTAAGTAATTAGGCTAAATAAATAATTTTACGACATGATCCTTATTCACAAGTGGATTAAACGAGTTTTGCAACTGGACGACTCAATCTATAATGCAAATGGTGTTTTGGGCACCGAACAATGTTTACAGCAAGTTACTGAAAACATTACTGGCAACAAATTTGGGATCCATCAACCCTACTCATATGGAAACCCCATCTGAAAATCCACACACCCGAAGAATATACCAACCACAAACTTATTTTAAACAAGTTGTTCCGTGAAGAACTAAACAGCCTATTTCCATATATCCTACTTATGTTAATTGCCTCTATCAACCTACAAAATTTCAGTTTGATTGTCATAGATTAGTAAATATTGAGAACCGTCTAAATATTTTGGATGGTCGCCATGTTGGACCTTTATGTATGTAGGCCATAGAGTTATGTACTATTAGATGACAATTATTACGTAGGTTGATTATTCAAACTTTTACTGCGATCTCATGGTTAAGAAACAAGAAATAAAAACTTAATTTTAAAATTTCGCACAGCTGCCGTTTTGAAGTTATGTAAACAATTGAACTAAATTAGATTTTAGCGCATTACTATTTGCATAAACATTTGCTGTATCAAGTTTCACTGCGCTCGTATGGTTATATCGCGAGGAACGTCCATTTAAATGTTTCAACTTCGCTTGGCCGACTCGTTTGTTTTGTATTATCACCGTACAAAATTTCAGGGTGATATCAGTAGTAGTTTCGGAGATATAGAATGCTGGTCAAATATTTCGCACAGCCGCAATGTTGGATTGGTGAGACGTATTAAAATTTAAGAGCACGATCGAGGTCGGACAAAATAGTACTATGTCATTTCCAAGTTTCATTGAAATAGCTCCAGCAGTTTAGATTTTATTAGGGAGGGACACACACACGGACGAAAGATGATCTCATAAGCCTATTTATTTCATAAATGTAAATAGGTTAAAATTCTCATTCACCAATGCCAGGTGGAATTGGAGTTTGAATTATACGAGCAACGTCTAATAAATGGACCGCGTAGAAAGCGAGCACAAAACGTGAGTGGAGGGGATGGGATAAACAAATCGGAACATCTATGCGAAATCTACTTCGTATTTCATAGAACTTACGTGTTTCCTTCTAAGCTTTAGTTAACCTTGAAATTGTAAGGTGGTTTAAAATTACATAAGTAGTTAGGTGGGGTGCTGAGATAACCCCAAAGTTTTGCTGGTATATCTCGGACATATATTTTTTCAGAAAATGTCTTACTTATTTTGCATACTATTCACATTCTTTTAAGCCAGGTTTAATTACCTTTACAACAATAAATTAATTCACTAAAGAAATTAAAGCCTTTGGAAAATATACCTATATTTTTTTCGTTGCTTGATTCTACATGTTGCTATTTCAAGCATTTTGCGTTGGCTCATTTCTTAGAAAAGTTCAGTTTTGTGTTTTACTAATCTAAACATAACACACATCCATGAAACAACACGTGCGGCATATACTCTCCATATGATTCAGGCAAATGAACTCTTGACATCTGTATCAGAAGTGTATGGTTTTCTTGTCTGACTTCTTCAGTTTCTTCTTCAAGCATTCTCCTTATACGCTGGTGTTCCTTATCGGAAGTTAAGGTAAGGTAAACCTAGCTTCTACACAGAACTGGGTGTATAATCTAAAAAGGACTTAGCCAACAAAGATATTACGCAAGTTGTTAGGTGGGGTGTATACAGCACCCCAGTGTCAATAAACGTTTATAGCATTCAAACAGTTTGTTACTTATGGCCAACAATGAGTTTATTTCAAATGACAATGTTCGGTGAGAAGCTACTGAGCCCGCCACCATCATAGCCAACTTAGTAACTTTACAACATAACAAATAATAATGCTGGGGTGTGAGCACCCCACATAACCACTGGAGGGTTAATATTAAACAATTCGCTCCATCGTTTCCATGGTGCGCAAGGGAGTATCAACACTCTGAGAGCCTCAAATTCTCGCACATGCGCGTTGATACGTAAATTACTCGTATTAGTCACGGGTAGAGCATGGCTGTGTCACAATCGTGCTGTGACAGCAACACGTCCTCTCAGCGCCTCAAGTGGGCTACCACTATATCACTGGTTGGTTCACTAGTTTAGGAGCTGCGACAACGCGGTCATGTAGCCCCGTGCACTTTGGGTGTGTGGTTAGTTGGTTCCTCAGTTTAGGGGCTGCGACAACGCGGTCATGTAGCCCCGTGTACTTTGGGTGTGTGTAGAATCTGTCTGATAACCGGTGTTAATTGTGATGACTGTATTAGTGTGTGTAACTGTTTACAATTCAAGTAAGGACTGCAGACATTGAATTTTTTTTAAAGTAGTTCCCACTTTGGCCGCCAAACGCCACCGTCAGCGACTACTAGTTCAGAACCTGGTTACCAGACGTCACCGCACTCGGCTCCCGGCGACGAACGTCAGAACCTAAGAGCGTTTGTCAACTGTTTAACCTAACATAATTTAGCTTCACAGAGGTGTAATTAGTGGAAGGTTCATTAACATGCCATAAATCTATGACATGGGCCGGCTTTACTTCCCCTCCGAAAGAAGGCATACTGAGGGATTTTGAACGCTCTTAAGAAATCCGACGATTTCGGCCGGGTTTGAACCCGAGATCTTGTGTATAGAAGCTCAGCATGCTACCAACTACGCCACCGAAGCAGCCTTTGGGTGTGTGTAGAAACTGTCTGATAACCCGTGTTAATCGTGATGACTGTATTAGTGTGTGATATCTGTTTTTAATTCAAGTAAGGACTGCAGACGATAATCTCAAGTACTTCCTACTTTCGCTACCAAATACTACCGTCCACGACACCTAGCTGTGAACTTGGACACTACTAGATGCCATCGCAACCAGCGCCTACACATTTTGCTTAAAACAAGTTTAGTTAGTGGAAGGTTCTTCTGCCGTGTAGGTGTAATTAGTAATTAGTGGAAGGTTCATTAACATGCCATAAATCTATGACATGGGACCGCTGGCTTTACCTCCCCTCCGAAGGAAGGCATACTGAGGGATTTTAACGCTCTTAAAAAATCCGACGACTTCAGCCGGGTTTGAACCCGCGACCTTGGGCATAGAAGCTCAGCATGCTAGCAACTACGCCACCGAAGCCGCTCACTAGATCACTAGACCCGCTGCAATGCGCGAGCTCTCAAGGATACCAATGGAAATTGGTGGAGATTGGGCTCGACCTTGTCTGATCACCTGGATTTATGAATGAAGGTAAATAACCGTATATTGCCTTATTTCAAGTCCTGAGGTAATTACCCCTACCGTTGTTCTTGTTGATTGATTGCGACATCGTGGTCATGCAGCCTCGTGTACTGTAGTCTACTTGGGTGAGTGTGGAATTTGTCTGAAAACCTGTGTTATTGTAATCACTGTATTAGTGTATGTATTTGCAATTCAGAATTAGGAAGGAGGCGTTTGTGACCTTAAGTTAGGAACCAACCCGATATTTGCCTGGAGTGGAGGTGAGAAACCACGGAAAATGACTTCCAAGATGGCTGAGACTGGCTGCGTGGCTAAGCGGTAACGGTCTCGCCTGCTGTTTCCGAGGTTGCAGGATCGCATCCTGGCGCAGTCAGTTGGCATTTGAGGCTGCGCAAATGCGAGGGATACGTGTCATTAAATTTATTGACACATTAAAGATCTCCTTCGCAGCAAAATTCCGGCCCCCCGACGTCTTTAAAAGCCGCAGTAGTAAAGAGGGACATAACAACAATAACTTTAAGATGGCTAATTTGGGAATCGAACGCTCCTCTTCTCAGTTTTACCTCGTTCCAGTCATCAGATCAGAATTAAATTTCTTGGCAGAGCCTGGAATCGAAGCATGACCTCTTGGGCGATAGCCAAGAGGTCGTCTCTATTATTACCCCTCAACTTGGGAGTAACTCTGTATGGTGTCTTCCCCAGGGGTTCACGTCTAGTGGGACGTGGGTTGGCGACCACGGGGCCCCAGCTTAGTTTGGCATTACTTCCACTTACTTGTGCCGGGATCCCCTCTATCATCTTTCCTATCGACCTCCCTTGGTCAAGTATTGTTCTTTCCCGACCCCGACGGTATTAGGGTATCCAATGCGTAGTAAGTCTTTCACTTTCTCGCCTTAATGGCCCTTGTCTCATCTTTTCTGATCCCCCATTCTTCGAGGGGTCAGACCCCTTCTGCTCTCTTCATATCTCTTGTCTTCTGCTCAAGGCCCGTAAGGAGGCAGGATGTGTGTAGCCCCACCACTTCTGGTTCACCCTCGATAGTGCTACACCCTCAAGGGCTCACGGTTGCTGAGTTCGGAAGTTGGCGACCCTGAGGGATTCCTGAGCTGGGTCCGGTTTTTCCCCCTTTTCCATTGCCTCTGGGGTGGACCCTTTCCTATCTGCCTGTCATGGCTCTCCTTCCTTCTAAGTCCCTCAGTCCTCATTCTTCGAGGGTTGAGGGCATTCTTTTCGTCCTGCTCTTTATTTGCCTTATTGTCCTTTTGTTTTCCATTTCTTCTTCTAGTGTGTAAGTGTGCTTTTAGTTATACTTTACATTACATTATCATCTTTCACTATCACCCAAACAATTAGGGGCCGATAACGTAGATGTTTGGCCCCTTAAAACAGCAATTATCATCATCATCTATGGTGTCATCGTTCGGAAAGCCTTCCGCCTGGCCATGAACAGAAGTGGATCGTGTGCCTGCGTTATGGAGTTGGAAGATCAAAGAACAATTTTCAGAAATGGCACTTCTTCGTCGACACCTCCACCTGCGACTATTGTATGCTCCAGACCATGGAGCATCTACAGAATTGCCTGCTGTGCCCTGCCACTTGTACAACGGAAGATCTCATTCTCGCAACACCAAATGCCTTACAGGTTCCATGTTTATGGTCGACCGCGGTTTGAATAGACATTGTGTGTTTATTTGGTTGTAATTATGTAATTTTGTTTTGTAAGCCTTGTAATTTGTTTGCTTCTGACTCGAATATATAGCCTACAGAGGTGTGTAAATAATTAGACTAGATTCCAGTTTTCCAACGTTTAATGTTTAACTTTTCACGACTTTATGCAGTAAAAATATTTGCTTTTTCCGCTATCATTTTACCCTCCAGGATGGGCTATTCCCACGGACTAAGCGAGGGATCCCTCCTCTACCGCCACTGAGGGCAGTGTCCTGGAGCTTGAGACTATGGATCGGGGATACAACTGGGGTGAGTGACCACCACGACGGTTGTGTCCTGATTGCGGTCATTCCAGATTGCGGTCACAGATTGCGGTCACATTTATTTTAGGGAAGAACTATAAGTATTCCAGCGTCCAGATTGTGATCACTTTTCTTGGGAGACCGGACCTTGGTTCTTCCCGACTGACTCACACCTCCCGTAAGTTGTGTGGATAACAAGGGGAAACTGATATTTCACTACCTAACCAAAGAATACAGTTCAGTGTTCAGCTGAGCACACGCCATAAAACTTCGCTTAAAAGAATCAAGTCCCCTCCCAATCTGACGGCACCTCGACAAGCAATGATTGTAACATTTTCAGTCTTAAGAATAGAAACGTTCATTGTTGTAACGGGAAATGTTATACTTACAGGGTATAATTTTTAATTTCCTCCCCTCCTCTCCCATTTGAGGCGCGAAACAGAAAAATTGAACACTATGGTTGCAGCTAATGTAGTGTATCAGTACCAAAGAGAACTGACACATGCAATGTACCTCAACATTGGCAAGAGGGGTGGAAGTGAAAGGTGAGGAAATCCCCAGGGGAGTTACAACCGGACCGGTATCCCAAGAAAAGTGACCGCAATCTGGACGCTGGACTGTTTATAGTTCTTCCCTAAAATGAAAGTGACCGCAATCTGGACTGCTAATGAGGTGAACGCAATCTGGAATGACCGCAATCAGGAAGATACTCAGCACGACGCCCAGGCGACCTCACCTGCAAAGCGAACAGGGGCCTGATGAAGGGATAAGAAGAGTGGGAGGGTTCGGGAAGGAAGTGGGAAGGAGGCGGCCGTGGCCTTGCGGTATGTATCATCCCGGCATTTGCCCGAACACGAAGTGGGAAACCACAAAAATATTTGCAAGGCGCTGAAATTAAGGAAGCGGAAGGAAGCTTGTAGTTTAACGTGACCGTTAATCTTGAGATCATGAGCCACGGGACCTCCTTTTTACGTGGAATCCGAACCACAGGACATGGCATTTCACTTCGAAAATCTCACATGCATTGACCGGGAATCGAACCCGGACCGCCTTGGTGAGAGGCATACAGCTAGACCGCTGAGCCACCACGCCCCCGCGCTGAAATTACTTAAAATGTTTAACCAATAGTCTTAATTATATTTTCTTTTAAGACAGTATAATGACTATTTTGGATTTTCCCTAAAAGAGGAAACTTGCTAATGCAAAATGTGATAATTTTTGTTTTGAATACTTCATTCTAGTTTTCGTGTAAATTTGGAGAAGAGGGATTCAAAGTATATTTTACTGACGGTCCGCTCTTTGTCTATTCAAAGGTTCGTGGATCATGGATGGAAATCACCTGATTTAAAGGATAGATTCCAAAGTTATTTAAAAAAGAGAAAACGGACTCAACTCAGGCATCCCTCACAATCACCAACTCCAAAAAATTCTAGACGCAATGCCTAATGGAAAAGTTTAAGTCCTTACGGAAGAAAACATTACTTAGTATGGTAATAAAATATGCCAGCAGTTGATCAATAAAATGATTTGGAACAAATTCTACATCATGATACGGGTATCTACAGAGTTCCCTGTTCTTGTGGCAAGGTTTATTGAACCCATGTACTATTGGTTCAAGCGTCGAATCCATAATTTATTTGCAAAAGAAGAGAGGAAATAATACAGTCTTTAGAATAACTTGGAAAGATTTTAAGAAGTGGGCTGTTATAATGTGGCGCAAGAATGGGTGACCACGAGTCATGCGGACGTGAGATCATGCTTGACGCATCGATAGAAGCTAGCTCATGATTATAAATAGAACGATAAAAACTTTCCACGACGAGTAAGAGAGAAGAGGTTTCGGAAATAGACCTTACTCAGCTAGAAAATGACAACCTCGCAATGGTGCAAGAAGAGAAATAATTAGAATTAAGCCATTTGCGAGCATTTAATTAATGAAAGAAACACATCATTGTTGATCATTCTGGAATAAAGATTTTTGTGTGGGGAAAAGTTTATAATATTTGCACAGGAAAGAACTGCAAACGTAGCATGACGTCGTTAGTAATTCCCCGAGACCATGGTTGGTAGGGATGGAAAAATAAACCTCAACGCCCACATATCTGAGGAGATAAATTATTTAATATCTTGGAATTGTGTGATCGATTTTCATGATCAAAGAAACCAGTTTACGTTTTAAAACAAGAGCTTTCCATAGATATATTTTTCAAAATTATACGACAATTACTTCAGAAGTTAAAGCTGGAGAAGACGCGGATTTTATCCTTTTGCCGCCGATTTGGATATAAACCCTGGAGGTGCCAGGAGGAGAATGCAGTTTTTACCAGACCTTGAGAGGTCGTGATTCGCTGTATCACCAACGAGCACCCCGTATGGGAGTGGCCGTGCAGTATCGTCATTAGTATCGCCGTGTGAAGACAAATTAGAATCCTATTATAGGAATAATATCGGCAAGCTTCAGACTTTATAAAGTTCACAAGTATAGTCAAAGTTTAGGCTGTGGACTTGAGAAATAACAGGCGATAGGTCCTCGAATATAATAGTTCAGTTAATTAACCGACGTATCATAAGGTTTCGAAGTACCCAAGGAAAGTGAAATAGACAGTTCTATCTACGTTAAGGAACCCGATTAGGGTAGAAGGAAATAATAACGCCTTGTGTTCCTGAAGTCAAGGGACTAGAGCGCAGGACGATAAAAATTAGGAATTGTAGTTCCAGGCTTTGTCTAGGTAGACAAATGAACAGTAAACTTTGGGGAATACTCCAATAAGCTACGAATCAAAGTAACAGAAAGTACAAGGAAATTACTAGGTCACCGATAAACAGTTCGAGCGATCGAGATAGTAATACATCAAGGACAGACTTTTATTTAGACGAAGAAGTTAGCGTCTAGCAAGATACGACATCGTGCAGGAAAGTTATAGGAGCCGATAGTCAAATCCAGGATTAGAAGATCAGCCGTTCCAGTGAGGTTTTGTTCGATCGAGACTTTCCATCATCTCGTCAGATTAGGAAGCCGACGTGCTATAGTGCAACCCTTGGAAACGGGAAAGGAAAATAAATCACGTGTGTAAGGCGAATAATTAACGCCCAAGTGATAAAAAAATGTATGTAATGTAAATATAGTGAAATTTTTGAGTGTAATATTTTAGTGAATTGTATTGTGTTAAGTGACAACGAATACAAAATGGCATTCGTTATGTTCCAAGTGATTAGGGTATATATTTTATGTGGTGTTAAAAAAGTGTCATTGAGTGTAAAAGTAACCATGAAAATGGCTTAAGAAAAAGTTGGTGGGTGAAAATGTTTCATCGCTGGAGAATTCGGTCGCTGACCGTACCGTCATGTGAGTAACTATTTTCATTATTATGTGTTTGGGAAGATTTGCGTATAATCCTCATGAGAGAGAGAGTAGGGATGTTTAATAACAGGTGAAAGAAAGATTGCGCGATCTGAACGATTAATTTGAGAGAAATATAATAAATATGTGAAATATAAATGAATCTCTTGTGGAACATATTCAGTAAAATAACAGTGTAATGGATAAATGATATAAATATGAGAAAGCAAGCGTAATAATAATAATAATAATAATAATAATAATAATAATAATAATAATTATACAAATGAATGATTATTGTGATGAATTTTATATTGAAAGTGGTAGCGTCCGAGCTCCTTTAGATGAATTAATACATGTTATGAATACATGTTCTTTATGGTAAAAATGATTATTGTTAAGGGAGGGAGAGTTATATATTTTGAGATGTAGATCAAACGTTGATTTTGAATTTATTTAGTTCTTTGAAGGCAACTTGGCTAATTAATGAATGAGCGCCATCTAGCGCATTGAAGTAATTTGTCACGCTAGGAAAGCGTTGAAATGCTCGGTAAACGTAATTATGAGGGACAGTTAGTCATGGTGAATGAACAATTATAAGCCCTCCAAGTTGTGATAGTGGTCACGAGGCATTGTGTGTTGTATGTTAAAAGGGTGCTATTTATGTTGTATTATGAGCGCTGGTAAAAGGCGAGGCCTACCCTAAGTCGCTAATGTTATAAGTCCTCCAAATTGGGATACTGCTCCCGTGGCATTTGAAAGGATCGAACTCAGAGTCGTCCGTGTTGAAGCCCCTTAGTATTGGTTGTATTATTGATTTTCTCTTACCCGCTAATGAGGACAATTCATAATTATTATATACCGAAGCTAAGAGAATAGAAATGTGCAGGTATAGAAAATTGTCTGAAATTAGGAAAAGTAGACACAGCTTATCGAAGGATTAAGAATTCTTTTGGGGGAAAGAAGACTAAGTGCTGTAATATTGAGGACTCAAATGAAAAGCCTGTAAGAGGTAGGGAAGAAAAGGTTGAGAGATGGAAATCTTACATAGAGTGTTTGTATAAGGGAAAGGAGATGGAGAATCGTGTAATGGAAAGGGAGGAGGAAATTGATGAGGATACAAAAGGAGATTTAATATTGAGATTGACAGAGCATTGGAAGACTTAAGCAGGAACAAAGCACCAGGCATAGATGATATACCGATTGAGTTGCTACGCTGCATAGGAGATGAAGGTCTGATCAGGTTATTTCACTTGGTGTATAGGATTTATGAGACAGGTGAGTAACCCCCTGATTTCAAGAAGAATGTAATCATCCCTATATCAAAGAAAGTGGGAGCTGACAGATGTGAAGATTACCGTACAATCAGCTTGGTTACACATGCTTCAAAGATCCTGCCTAGAATAATTTACAAGAGGATTGAAAGCCAGATAGAATCGGAGTTGGGTGAAGACCAGTTTGGTTTCAGGAGAAATGTAGGAACAAGGGAAGCTGTACTAAGTCTTGGGCTGATTTTGGAAGGTAGAATAAGGAAAGATAAGAGAACGTTCATGGCATTTCTAGCCTTAGAAATGGCTTTTGATAACGTTGATTGGACTAAATTGTTTGACATTTTGAAATCTATTGGAATCAAGTACAGGGATAGGGTGGTATAAAATCTATACAGAAACCAGACGGCAGTCATTCGAGCTGAAGGACATGAGAGAGATGCTGGTATTCAGAAAGGTGTAAGGCAAGGCTGCAACTTATCACCCATACTATTCAATCTTTACATTGAACAAGCAATGAAGGAAATTGGAGAAAAATTTAAAGTGGGAGTGAAGATTCAAGGAGAAATAATTTCAACTCTGAGATTTGCTGATGACATCGTCATCTTGGCCGACAAGCCTGAGGATTTGAATGAGTTTTTGACTGGTATGGACTCCGTCTTACGGAAAGAATTCATGATGAAAATTAATAAATGTAAAACAAAAATACTGGTATGCAGCCGAAATAAATCAGAAACCTCTATGGAGATCAAATTGGCAGGTGAAAAGCTGAAGGAAGTAGGAGACTTCTGTTACTTAGGAAGCAGAATAATCAGTGATGGACAAAGCAAAGAGGATATAAAAAGTAGGTTGGCTCAGGCAAGGAAAGCATTTCTACAAAAAAGGAATCTGTTGACATCGAATATAGATTTAGGTATTAGGAAGTCATTTTTGAAAGCCTTTGTCTGGAGCGTGGCGCTATATGGAAGCGAAACTTGGACTATTGGTGCAGCAGAAAAGAGGATAATTCAAGCTTTTGAAATGTGGTGTTACAGGAGAATGATGAAGATCAGATGGGTAGATAGGGTTACAAACGAAGAGGTATTAAGACGAGTAGGAGAGGAGAGATGTTTCTGGCGACTGCTAATGAAGAGAAGAGATAGGTTAGTATGACACATACTAAGACACCCAGGAATAGCAAGCTTAGTGATGGAAGGAATGGTCGAGGGCAAGAACTGTAGGGGTATACCAAGGTTAGAATATGTTAAACAGATTTCCTCGGATGTAGGGTGTGGTAGCTATGTAGAGATGAAGCGATTAGCTCGGGACAGGGAGGCATGGAGAGCTGCATCAAACCAGTCAAAAGACTGAAGACTCAATCATCATCATCATCATCAAGAGAATAGGTCTGTAGAACCTAAATATGTTGTTAAATAATTTGTATTAGAAGCCTTGTCATTCAGAGAATTGCATTTGAAACAGCTGTGTGGAAAGCTGATGTAGCCAGTCCCTTGTGAAAGCGAGACTGTGGACGCTCTTCTCTCCCTGCAATAAATCACGCCAAGTAGTTAAGATTGGACCCTTACCCTCTGGTAGTGCGGTAGGTTAGGACGGACTGTTTGAGTCATAATACACAGGAGTGTTTAAAGATTGTTTGAACGACCCGGTCTTTGAACCGAGGTCCCTTTATATCCATTATTATCGCTTGCAGAGTTCAGATCGTTGCTTTCTTATAATATAATGGTCTTTGAAGACAAAATGATAAATTCCTAACTTTATTGTTCAATGATTCAGTGATTCACGAGTTCTATTGAAGACTTTAGATTCCGGGAGTAATCTTAAGTTTGACTTGTTCAGTAGTCTTCTATAGCTCGGGAGTACGCACATTTTTTTCCCAATCACGGTAGTGAGTTGTTAGCTTGAGAGAGAGGGATGGTAACATGTGAGCCTTGTGAAAGGCCAAAATTAATTGATAATTAGCCATACTTTGATCATTGTGATTAAAAAGATATACTCAAGTAAATAGTAATTGATGTGTATTAAATTGATAACACAGTGTATGTAAACCTTACCGAGCCATTTGGAGCTCTTTATTTTAAAGAATTTGAATTGACACCATATGGAAATGAAACTTAGTTGAAGTTTTGTTGGTTTTTGGAAAACCAGTCATCGTGATTTTGTAATTGTTTTATATGAATTCCTTGTTCAATTTTGGACAAGTGTGAAGTGGAGTGTCAGTATTTGTATTTGTTTAATTTTTGTAGCGCCATATTTTTGGATAATTAAATGTTTTAATAGTAGGAGTTGATTTTTGTTTATTTTTGGAAGTGTATCCTCTGCTTAATCCAAAGTGTGTAAGTCACAGATTGGGAGAACAAACCACGAACCCCGATACTCCCGATTGAGCATTGCTGGCAAACTGTGATTTGCATATTTCATTGTTGAATGGGCACATTATATCGGGCAGACTTCGAGAACGATATGCACTCGCGTTAAGGAACATAATAGATGTATCAGGCTCATTCAACCTGATAAATCAGCTGTTGCTGATCATGCTTTAATACCTGGCCATGATGTCATGTTCCAAGGAGTGGATGTTCTGGCCCGTATAAAGCAATATCGTCCCAGAATCATCAGGGAGGCGGTTGAAATACGTAAACACCCAGATAATTTCAACCACGACACCGGCTACAATGTCAGTGAGTCCTGGCTACCTATTATCAGAACCCTCAGAAAGTCCCTAATATGGGGCTAAAATGGCATCCATCTTAGGGCACCTTTTTTAGTTTCTTTGTTGCTTTCTCTTGGTGACCATTTAGTCGGATTTTCGTTTATTCCTGATGAAGAAAGACATGGTTTCTTTCGAAACGCGACGAGTTTGATTTAATGAAACACGGCATAAGCCCAAAATTCTACATTATGGATGGAAAATATGAAGGAATTAAATTCTAATAATTTGCACACCTCTGAATATACCCCTATCCTAGACCCTAGTAATGTCAGTTCCGGCACACACTACTACAATCACTGTAATGACACAAGTCATCCCTGCACACACACAAGTACACGTGGCTAATGACTTAGGTTGACCTATGCTCCGAATTGAGGCAGCAATAATAAAAGCATACAGGATATTTTTCTGCATGAAGTTTCCTCGTTATAAGAGCCGATCTCTTTATTTGGAGTTTCCGGCTGTACTCTCAGTGACCAAAGCTCTTGACTGCGACCAGTGTATTGGGGTTGATGTTAATCCCGGACAGCGTGATAGATGGCTCTGACAGCATTGAGGGTCCTCCAAGCCGTGCTATGTCATTCACAAGAGGCCGCAAGCATCTCGCTTCATGCACAGACAGACTATTCAGTGCATGACGGGCCTCTCTATGTTATGAACAGTTCAAAGCAATTAGCTCAATTTAGCTTCATATTCTAATTTAAAGCTTCAGTATATACAAGTTTGCTTCACATCCTCTCAGTCTATTTTATTGTCCAAGGCAGTGGTTCACAAAGTGGGATCCGCAGGCCCCAAGGGATCCCCGAAAAAGTTTCTGGGGTCCGCGGGGTTATTTAAATTTTGATGAGAAAAGGGAGATGAAATACTCCCGGATGAATTTAATCAAGCAATGGAAAGGCTGAAAAACGGAAAGGCATCCGGGGTTGATGAGACACTGGAGACAATGTGAAGAAAGCCCTATTTGATCTGATTTGTGAAATGTATAACACGGGACATATCCCATCGTACTTTAGGAAATGTGTCATAGTGCCCATTCCAAAGAAATCATCTGCTAATAGATGTGACCAATATCGCACATTAATCCTTGTAACCCATGCTTCTAAAATACTCACCAGCATTAACTTGAAACGCATTGAAGGAAAGGTAGTGTTGGCATTCACAGAAGATCAATTTGGATTCAGGAAGGGTAGAGGGACTCGGGAAGCAATCCTGGCTTTAAGAATGATTATAGAGAAACGACTAAGAAAAGATGTTGATACATTCATTGCTTTCGTAGACCTGGAGAAGGCATTTGATAAGGTTGAGTGGAATAGACTATTCATGGTGTTGAAAGAACTGGGTCTTAAGTAGAAGGACAGGAGGACAATTTGGAAATTGAATGAAGACGAGATAGCCGTTATACGATGTGGAGATTCCACAACAGAGGCCAACATTAAGCAAGTAGTTCGGCAAGGTTGTTCGCTCTCACCAATTCTTTTTAATGCATACATCTAAAAAGCAATAGATGAAGTAAATGATAATTTGCCAATGACTGGAGGTCTCAAGATTCAAGGAGAAAGCATTACCATGCTTCGCTTTGCGAATGATATCGCAGTCCTGGCAGAAAACGAAGATGATCTGAATTATGCATTAGCAGAAATGGAATCCACATTTAAAAAATATAACATGAAGATCAACAAAATGAAAACCAAAGTTCTTCTCTGTAGCCGGCAGTATGAACCTCCTCGTTGTACTTTAAATGGAGAACAGCTGACAAATGTACAGGAGTTCACTTACCTTGGTAGCAAAATAATATCAGATGGAAGAAGTAGAAGAGAAATAGTCAGCCGCATCAACCAACCCAAAATAGCATTCAACAAGAAAGGAAAGCTCTTTACATGCAAAAACATTAGTATGAGCCTCAGGAAACGTTTTGTGAATATATTCGTATATGTGTGGAGCGCACTGTTGTATGGTAGTGAAACCTGGACTCTTAGCTTGGCTGATAAGATACGAATAGTAGCCTTTGAAAGGTGGTGCTACAGGAAAATACTAAAAATTCCATGGGTGGACAAAATCAGTAATAAAGAAACGCTGAAGAGAATTGGAGAGAAGCCATGTTTATGGAATATGCTTACTCACCGAAGAGACAATTGGATTGGACATACCTTGAGGCATGAAAGTCTTCTGCACACAATACTGGAGGGCAATGTGGAAGGAAAGAACTGTAGAGGTAGACTACGGCTGGGATACATAAAACAAATCATTCACGACAAGGGTTGTGATAATTACTTGGACATGAAGAGACTAGCCACAGACCGGAGTTCATGGAAAGCTGCTACAAACCAATCTTCGGATTGAACACCACAGAAGAAGAGAATAATTTAATTTTCCCCCGATTTTCTTTGTGAAATATAATTTAATATCATATTTATTTCTAAAATTGAATTTTATCATGTTTTTAATTCTAAAATTTAGTTTCATAATATGAAATGTTCAGTAGGATGTTCCAGTGGTTTATTCCCTAGTGGCTAGCCGGATCGTATTGTCACACATCGCTGAGCCTTTTACTAAACAGCAGCTTCACTATAGAAAGTTTGATCCATTTGATTATATATAACACATTTTTATTATTTAATACATACCGGTATTTCAATTAACCGTGAATATATTCATTCAATAAATAATTATGTGATGAGTACTTTCGGTTATGAATTCATTTTTAAGAAAATTATAATGTCAGAGTATAATACTAATATCATACGACCTCGGGTGCCGGATGCAAGTTTTGTTATTTGACACCCATAGGGCAGCTTGCTAGTCGAATTTGGTTGTTCCTTGGAACGCTATGAAAGTCAAGGAGATTAGATATCTAAGTTCCTTGACCCTGTAGCACTTTCTATTAGAGAAAGGAGGATTTTTTTTGTGTTGGCGGAAACTTCCGAGATCAATTTTGCCATTATGAACACGGTCTATTGAATTCAAATGGGTTCTTTAACATGCGAACAACGTTTGACAAGCGCGTCCTGTTTTTTGACGGCGTTCAAAAATCACTTACCACGGTCAAGAGTAGCCCAACCCTGCAAGCTTGGGGTTAGAAGTCCGACACGATAGCCACTCACCCACCATGGCAAAGCAATGTCATAGCGATATTCTGCAGTCCAACATACGGTTTATTCAATTTTAAGTAGATTTCTTTAGAAAGCTAACTATTGCAATGGGTACAATGTTTCGACATCCGGAAAATTTTGACATATCTTCGCGTTTCACATCCCCTAGATCCCAAAACCACCGTCAGTTCAAAAGTTTATATATAATTTATGTATATACTGTATGTATATTTATGTATATATGTATATATATATATATCACTTTCTTGTGGACATGATAAATACTGCAATTTTGTACCAATCACTTTGAAATTTTAACATAATATGTATCCCTATAAAATCTCGGTCGAGTTCGTTAATGGGCACAATCGGTCGACGGGGGTGAAAATGGGGGGCTTTTTTTTTCGAAAATGTGAAATATCGATATAACTCTCTTAATATTCGAAATATCGAATCCATTCAAAGTTCATACTATGTGTCGGACAAGGCTCAAAAATTTATGTTTGAAAAGTTTTTTGATAGCACCAACCATTGACCAAGGGGGTGGGAAAAAGTGTATTTTTTTCGGGAAACATTAATCATATCTCTCTTAATAGGCACAATATCCAAACCGTACAAAATGGACAATATTCCCCTAATAATTACCTAAAACTTCTGTCTGAAATAATTTTTGATATGACCCACCATTACGCCAAGGGATGAGAAAAATGATTTCGGAATTATAAGAAAATGCCAAGAGCCATCAGAGGTTGCCATGACAACACTACTAAATTGATGAGGGATGAGCCATCAGACGTTGCCATGACAACGCACTTGCACGAGAGCACATTCAGATTTCTATCTGACTAAGTGTGAAGCGGCTTCGGTGACTTAACTGGTAGCATGCTGAACTTCTATGCCCTAGGTCGCGGGTTCAAAGCCGGCTGAAGTCGTCGGATTTTCTAAGAGCGCTAAAAATCCCTCAGTATGCTTTCCTTTGCAGGGAAGTTCCATCGTTCGTTGCGAGTTGTTGGTTGCGGTGGCATCTAGTAGCCAAGTTCACAGCTATGTGTCGTTGGCGGTAGTATTTGTTAGCAACATTAGGAACTACTGCTTGAAATTGACCGTCTGCAGTCCTTACCTCAATTACAGACTAATACAGCCATCACAATTCACACCGTTTATCAGACAGATTCTACACTCACCCAAAGTACACGGGGTTACATGACCGCGTTTTCGCAGCCACAAAACTGAGGAACCAACCAAAAGCTCTGCGGGAGATAAAATTTTGCGTGAACAAGTAACAGACCGTTAGATAGTTACACATCAGTGTCGAAACCTTGCATAAGGACAGTGTGACCACAAGTATAAAAATGGACCCCAAATGACAAGAATGTTACCGTCCCCTTAAGACAATAAAATGTTTAATATATGCATAAAATGACGAAAAACAAAGTTAATTAAGCTCCGATTATAAAATACTTTCTCGCAATAAATGAGGTCTGATCCTTCTACGAAAACCTGCATATTCTGCCTAGTTTCGCCTATCCCCTGGCTTGCCCGGTGAAATCTACCTCCGCCTTCCGGCGTGCCGAGAGAACTTTTTTTTTTATCTCAAGGGGTGTATGGAAATATTTAACTTTTTGAGGGGGTCCGTAGTCTGAAATGTTTGGGTAGCTCTGGTCTAAAGCAATAGCCTCCCCTCAGGGACTTACAAATTGTGAAAACTTGTTTTTTGTGTTGTTTTTGTTCTCTGACCTCGGCATTATTAACGACTCCATGGTCTAGGAACCAGTGGCGTACCTAGGATTTGCTTCTGAGGGGTATGAGCTGTGTCAGAATTACATTGGAGGGTTAGCACTCGGAGATAATGAGACATAATAAATGAAATAACCGAAATAGATCAGAAACCTCAATGGACATCAAATTGGCAGGTGAAAAGCTAAAGGAAGAAGGAGTCTTCTGTTACTTAGGAAGCAAAATAACCAGCGATGGACGAAGCAAAGTGGATATAAAATGTAGGTTGACTCAGGCAAGGAAAGGATTTCTACAAAAAGGAATCTATTGACATCGAATATAGATTTAGGTACTAGGAAGTCATTTTTGAAAGACTTTGTCTCGAGCGTGGTTCTCTGTGGAAGTGAAACTTGGACTGTTGGTACAGCGGAAAAGAGGAGAATTGAAGTGTTTGAAATGTGGTGTTACAGGAGAATGATGAAGACTAGATGCGTAGATAGGGTTAAAAACGAAGAGGTATTAAGACTAGTGGGAGAGGAGAGATGTTTCTGGCGACTGCTAATGAAGAAAAGAGATAGGTTGGTAGGACACATACTAAGACACCCAGGAATAGCAAGCTTAGTTATGGAAGGAAGGGTCGAGGACAAAAACTGCAGGGGTAGACCAAGGTTAGAATATGTTAAACAGATTGCCTCGGATGTAGGGTGTGGTAGCTATGTAGAGATGAAACGATTAGCTCGGGACAGGGAGGCATGGAGAGCTGCATTAAACCAGTCAAAAGACTGAAGACTCAACCAACAACAAGAGGGACTCACTAATTGTGAAACTTTGTTGTTGATTAGTGTTGTATCTGTTTTCTGAACTCGGCCTTAAATATTGAAGAGTCCATGGTCTAGGAATCAGTGACGTAACTATAACTTGCTTCGGAGGGGGATGAGCTGAGTCAAAATTACTTTGAAGGGCTAGTGCTCGGACGTAATGAGACATAATATTTGAAAGCAAATATACGATCCCGAAGTTTCAAAACGTCCTATCTTTGTCTTTAACTTCAATACCATTTGATACGTTGTATTTGCACTTATCAATGTGCAAGTGTTCCAGGGAGCGTGATGGCGCAATGGCTTAGCTAATCGTCTTTCACGCGGACGGCCAGGGTTCGAATCCCGGAGACAGCGGGGTGGAATTTTCACCTGAAAAATCACGTGGCGTCAGGAAGGGCATCCGGCCTTAAATCCCCGGCCAAAATGAGCCTGGTTGGCTCCACCGACCCCAATTAATTGGGAAGAGCTTGGGAATGATAATTTGCAAATGCTCCAAAAATTAGCAATTTTGTTGAGATTAAATAATAATGCTCAGTTCTCTTCGCGAAATCATATGGCTCTTTATATTCCCTCACATAGTGTTAATGAACAACAGTTTACAACTTGAGTTTAACTTAAAACATCAATACAATACCAATATGGACTAACGCTGCCAAGCAGCACGGGTTGTCTAGTTACTTTAAGAATTAAACTGACAGATTCCCTCAGAGGCTCACGACTAGTGGGACGTGGGTTAGTGACCATGGGACCCCAGCTGAGTCCAGCATTGCGTTTACTTCCTTGTGACGGGCTCATATCAGTTATCTTTCCTATCGGCCTCCCTTGATCAACACTTGTTCTCTTCCAACCCCGACGCTATTAGGGAATCCGTGGTCTAAGGTGTCTTTTACTTTCCCACCTTAATTGGTCCTTGTCTCATCTTTCCTGATACCCTCATTCTTCGAGGGGTCATCCTTCTCTCTTTTTTTCATGGTATCTCCTGCCTTCTGCTCAAGGCCCTCAAGGAGGCAGAGTGTGTGTAGCCCCACCACTTCTGGTGCACACTGGATAGTGCTACATCTTCAGGGGCTCACGGCTGGTGAGTTCGGGAGTTGGCGATCCCTATGGATTCCTGAGCTGGTTCGTGTTTTTCCCCTTTTTCCATTGCCTCCGGGGCGAACTCTCTCCTCTTTCCCTTTCCTATCTGCCTTTCATGGCTCTTCTTCCCTCCAAGTCCCTCAATCCTCGAGGGTTGAGCGCATTTCTTTTTCTCCCGTCTTTTATTTACCTTATTCTTCTTTTGTTTTCCAATTTCTTCTTCTTGTACACGGGGCTACATGACCGCGTTGTCGCAGCCCCTAAACTTAAGAACCAACCAACCTAAGTCATTAGTTAGTTTTAGTTCTAGTATCATTTTCACTATCACCCAAACCATTTGGGGCCAATAACCTACATGTTAGGCCCCTTAAAACAACAATTATCATCATCATGAAACTAGCTTGCCACGGTGGGTGAGTGGTTAACGTGTCGGTCTACTAACCTCAAGCTTGCAGGTTCGCTCCTGGCCGTGGTAGGTGGTTTTTGAAAGACGGCTATAATTACGACTCCATGTTATACGATGTTGGCATGTCAAAGAACCTATTTGAATTCACTAGGCCGTGTTCATAATGGCATAATTAATCTCAGGAGTTTCCGCCAACACAAAGTTCCTCATTTCTCTACTACAAAGCGCTATAGTGTTCAAGGAGCTTAGATATCTAACCTCCTTGACTTTCATAGTGCTTCAAGGAACAACGAAATTCGACATGCAAGCTACCCTCTGGGTGTCAAATAACAAAGCTTGCACCCAGCACCCGTGGCCATCCGATATTATTATATCATCGAACTAACAGATAAGGACAGCACTAACACCCATTCTCTAGGGCGGATGCAAACTGGCAGCAGACACACAGCTGAATTCTAGAGCCTCCTACGTTGGCCAAGCATGAAACAATTTTTTGTTTACGTGTGTCACACTGTCCGCTTGCACTGTTAACAGGTACAGTCGCACGAGTAGGATATGACTCAGTTCCAGTAGTCTCCGTCATTGTTCTCCTCTCTGAGCCGCCATGTGCTCTTTGGTGTATTTCTCGAAATACACGTTAAGAAAGAGTTAGCTTTTGTTGCTCTTTGGTTTTCCACATTAATTGAAAATGAAAATCCACAGCCAGCTTCCAGTCTCCGACCGGGTCAGGAATGGAATGAATGAAGCCCCCAACTAGCGGCGAGGATATGAACTGTGCCGGCTGCCGAGGCCTGACGCACTCCTCTGGGGCAATGATTAAATGAATGACAGATGAAATGAAATGATAGTGGAGAGTGTTGCTGGAATGAAATTTTTGACAGGGAAAACCGGAGTACCCGGAGAAAAACCTGTCTGCCTCCGTTTTGTTTTTAATCTCACATGGAGTGACCGGGATTTGAACCACGGACCCAGCGGTGAGAGGCCGGCGTGCTGCCGCCTAAGTCACGGAGGCTTTCCACATTAATTAATTTATTTAAATGTCCCGTCCCGCAGACACCAACACCGAACCCTCATATTCTATTTTCGCGGTACACTTGCTTATTTTTTGTATACGTTTGTTCTAGAGGTGCAGCTTCTGCGGAACCAGGCTAGCAGCATCTCACCGCTACCCTCTGAGGCTCATCAATCGCCTCAGGTCAAGAGGACTTCTTTACCAATCCACCAGGCTTCGTGTTCGCCGCCAGCTAACTACTCCATGAAGAAGTCTTTATACAAGAAAATTTACTGTTATAATGTTTCCTATGTTTGTATAAACTCTTTTGTTTCCTTCCCCTACACCCTCACCCGCCTACCTCTGACGTGTGCGTTATCGCTTACTTTTATCGGCGCGTCGCTCCGCTCGCTCACTTCTTGTTGTTCGGCCGTCAAGGCTACAGTGAGGTATCTCTCGCTCTCACTTTTGCTTTAGTCTTACGCTCAGCACTGATGATATTATGGGTGGACTCTGTACTCCATCAACGCAGTGTCCCCGTGCTCGTCCCACAAGGCTCTGCCACGATAAACATACGCTAGCGCAGCTAAGTTCCATAATACCATTCTGTTACCCTATATGGCTAGAATCTCTCATTCAGGCGGCTTCGGTGGCGTAGTTGGTAGCATGATGAGCTTCCATGTGCAAGGTCGCGGGTTCAAACCTGACCGAAGTCGTCAGATTTTTAAAGGCATCGAAAGTCCCTCAGTATGCCTTCCTTTGGAGGGAAAGTAAAGCCCGTAGGCCCATGTCATAGATTTATGCCATGTAAAAGAACCTTCCCCTAACTACAATCGTAAGAAGCTAAATGTGTAAGTTAGATTTGATTAACTCTCGATCAGTTCCAACGTTTGCCACCTGGTGCCGGTTGCGGTGGCATTTAGTAGATAAGTTCACAGCTAGGTGTCCTTGATGGTAGCATTTGGTAGCAAAAGTAGGAACTACTTGAAATTGATAGTCTGCAGTCCTTACCTGAATTACAAATAACACACACGAATACAGCCATCACAATTAGCACCGGCATCAGACAGATTCTACACACACACAAAGTACACGGGGCTACATGACCACGTTGTCGCAGCCCCTAAACTGAGGAAACAACCTTCAACCAACCAATCTCTCATGCACTTACACACAGTATTCGTTTCCAAAGCCCCCCCCCCCGCCCCTCTACAGGGGGTTGGCGACCACGAAACCCCAGCTGAGTCCGGCATTGCTTCCACTTTATTGTGCCGTGCTCCTCTCTCTATCTTCTTCCTGTCGGCCTCTCTTGGTCAACTCTTGTTCTCTTCCGACCCTGACGGTATTAGGGTATCCGAGGCCTAGGGAGTCTCTTCCTTTGCCGCCTTGGCCCTTGTCTCATGTTTCCTGATCCCCCATTCTTCGAGGGGTCAGCCATCTTTTCATTTCATGTCATCTCCTGCCTTCTGTTCAAGGCCCTCAAGGAGTCAGGGTGAATGTAGCCCTACCATTTCTGGTGCACCCTGGATATTGCTACACACTCAGTGGCTCATGGCTGGTGAGTTCGGGAGTTGGCAATCCTGAGGGATTCCATAGCTTGGTCCGTTCTTTCCCCTTATTCCACTGACTTGGGGGCGGGCCCTCTCCTCTTTCCCCCTTTCCTATCTGCCTTTCATGGCTCTACTTCCTCACCACAACTCTCATTCTTAGGGGGTTGAGGGCATTTCTTTCTTCCTGTCCTTTATTTGCCTTATCCTTTATTTGTTTACCATATCTTCTTCTAGTATGTAAGTCTGTGGTTAGTATTAGTTATAGTTTCCATTGCCATCTCAACTTTCACTATCTCCCAAACCATTAGAGGTCGATAACCTAGATGTTAGGCCCCTTAAGACAACAAATATCATCATCATCATCATCGTTTCGAAAATGTCTGTCGTTCAATGGGTGTTGAGAGGGAAATAAACATACTATACAGTACACACGAAGCAGATCAAAAGTGTTTGAGCTCATAAGGTGTAGGTGATGTAAATGTTTATGGAGTATCTCTCATGACCAGGTGCGCAGATTCAGCACGTGTGAACCTCACCATCCACGGGGCTGTGTCTTATGCATAGAAAGCGGAATATTAACCCACCCGTCCCGTGAAGCTTGGGAGTACGATGTTTCACAGATCATGTAGATGGCGGTAGCACACGTGGACCAGGCCTACAGCGTTGCCAAAGAGTGTGTCATTCCACAAAATGCGTGTACATGAACTTTGGCATTGATTCACAACAATGTTTTAGCCTACTTTTCTCATTTTGCAACAAGTAGTTCCGTGAAAAACGAAGGAGCCTCCGTGGCTCAGGCGGCAGCACGCCAACCTCCCACCACTGAGTCCGTGGTTCAAATCCCAGTCACTTCATGTGAGCTTTGTGCTGGACAAAGCGGATGCAGGCAGGTTTTTCTCCGGGTACTCCGGTTTCCCCTTTCAATTTCATTCCAGCAACACTCTCCACTATAATTTCATTTCATCTGTCATTCATTCATTCAATCATTGCCCCAGGGGAGTGCGATAGGCTTTGGCAGCCGGCATAGTTCATATCTTCGCCGCTAGATGGCGGCTACATTCATTCAATTCCCTGACCCGGTCGGTCGACTGGAAGCAGGCTGTGGATTTTCTGTTCCGTGAAGAACTAAAGCCTATTTTCATAAATCCTACTTATGTAATTGCTTCTATCTTTATATATATAATTCTTCGACACGTGTGTATGTGACTGAACTCCTCCTAAATGCCTGGGCCGATTTTGATGAAATTTTGTATGAATGTTAGGGTGGGCTCATGTATGGTTTAGATTCACAATTTGACCAGATAGGTGGAATTTTAGAATTTTAGAACCACAATTTACACACAAATTTAGATCCACAATACAAAGTCGTAAACAGTCGTCATGGAAACCGCTAGCCTTAGTGAAAATTGATCTTTTTGGACTGTGTGTCTCTGCACGTAGAGCCACCTGGTCGCAACCTGTGCAACTACCGCCATAACATACACTCCGCCCATGGCGGAAAGTTGTGATTTATACCAAAGGTGGCAGTGATGTCGAATTCTGTTTGTCTCTGCACGTTCGAGCGTTTCAAAGTTCTGTATGCGTTCATATACCATTCATCCGATTGCGATGAAACTTGGGTGAGATGTTGAGTGCACTCCAGGGAAGGTGTTTGGCTTAGTAAATCCATTTTACAACAGATAGCGCACGACTAGATTCAACAAATGAGCGACGAAGCGCGAAGCGTTTCAAAAAGATCCCGTATGCGTTCAAATACCATTCGTCCGATAGCGATGAAACTTGGGTGAGATGTTGTGTACACTCCAGGGAAGGCTTCTGGCTTAGCAAGTTCATTTTACTATAGGTAGCGTACCAGTATATTCAACAAATGAGCGACGACGCGCGAAATATTTCAACAAAATCCCGTATAAGTTTATATACCATTCATCGATTGCGATGAAACTTTGATGAGTTGTTGTGTACACTTACGTGAAGGTTTCTAACTTAGTAAATCCATTTCACAGGAGGTTAAGCACGAGTAGATTAAACAAATGAGCGCCGACGCACGAAGCGTTTCAAAAAGGTCCCGCATACGTTCAAATACCATTCGTCCGATAGCGATGAAACTTAAGTGATATGTTGTGTGCACTCCAGGGGAGGCTTCTGGCTTAGTAAATTAATTTTACAATAGGTAGTGCACGACTAGATTCAACAAATAAGTGACGACGTGCGAGGCGTTTCAACAAAATCCCGTATAAGTTTATATACCATTCATCGATTGAGATGAAATTTTGGTGAGTTATTGTGTACACTTACGTGAAGGTTTCTAACTTAGTAAATCCATTTCACACGAGGTTGCGCACGAGTAGATTCAACAAATGAGCGGCGACGTGCGAAGCGTTTCAACAAGGTCCCGTATGCGTTCAAATACCATTCGTCCGATAGCGATGAAACTTGGGTGAGATGTAGTGTACCCTCCAGGGGAGGCTTCTGGATTAGTAAATCCATTTTAAAATACGTAGGGCACGAGTAGATTCTACAAATGAGCGACGATGTGCGAACGTTTAAACTAAGTCCCGTATGCGTTCATATACCATTTATCCGATTGCAATGAAACTTGGGTGAGATGTTGCGTACACTTACATGAGTGTTCTAACTTTGTAAATCCATTTCACAGGAGGTTGTGCACGAGTCGATTCAACAAATGGGCGACGACGCGCGAAGCGTTTCAATAAGGTCCCGTATGCGTTCAAATACCATTCGTCCGATTACGATGAAACTTGGGTGAGATGTTGTGTACACCCTACGGAAGGTTTCTGGCTTAATAAATCCAACGGACGTAGTTCATGACAATTTGCCAAAAATCAAGGAACTTCATTTATTCAGGTCTGGAAGTTCCTTTTTAAGTGAGAAATGATCTTTAATGACGATGTTGTTTTATCTTCCTTGCACTTAGATTTAAAACCGGCCGTAGCGTGCAATCAGTTTGAAAATAAAAACCACTCCGGTGCCCTGCGATACGAGCAATGTTGTCTTAATTCGTGGATGTGGAGAGATGCCCACTTCGATCTTCATCCTCCACACTCGGCCGTCCTTCACTAAACATACAACACCAGCGATTGACCATTTGAAGAGACATGGCCCACCATAAACCGTCAGTAAGTGTTCATGGATGCCCGACACACTATTCCCACGTGCCCATTCATACCGGATAACAACACGCACTTCCATTGGTGACTACGTTAACAGTGCACATCAGTCTGGCATCTTGAGTTGTACTCGAATGATATCGGGCACGCTGGTCTGCTGCTCCTTTCTCTTTGTCGGCGCTCTGCGCATGCGTCATTACCCTACCGCTGACGCTCATTCTTTTGGTAAACAAGCCACGGGTGCGGATTCTTATGGCGATTGTTTGTGTCACCTGGTAATAATAATAATAATAATAATATCGTATGACCTCGGGTGCCGGTTGCAAGCTTTGTTATTTGCGCCCAGAGGGCAGACTGCACGTCTGTTGTACCTTTGAGCGCCTCGAAAGTCAAGGACACTCCTTGACACTATAGCGCTTTCTAGTAGAGAAAGTAGGAACTTTTGTGTTGGTGGAAAATTCCGAGATTAACTTTGCCATTAGGAACACGGCCTACTGAATTCAATTGGGTTCTTTAACATGCCAACAACGTCACCTAGGCGGCTTCGGTGGAGTAGTCGGTAGCATGCTGAGCTTCTATGCCCAAGATAGCGGGTTCAAACACGGCCGAAGCCGTCGAATTTTTTAAGAGCGTTAAAAAACCATCAGTATGCCTTCCTTCGGAGGGGAAGTAAAGCCGGCGGTCCCATGTCATAGATTTATGGCATGTTAAAGAACCTTCCACTAATTGCACCTGTGTGAAGCTAAATTGGATAGGTTAAGAATGTAAACAACGCTCTTAGGTTTCTACGTTTGTTGCCAAGAGCCGACTGCGGTGGCGTCTAGTAGTTAAATTCTGAACTTGGCCTATTAGTCGTTGACGGTGGCGCTTGGCGGAAAAAGTAGGAACTATTTGAAAAATTCTAAGTTGCAGTACTTAAATTAAACAAGATGTTCAGGAAAGAACATATAGCCTACTTTCTCCTAAATGTATGGGTATAGTTATAACTCTTTGTCTTTATCATCTCCTAATTTCTTCCAATTCGAAGTGCAAATTGGCACACTGGATTTGAGGAGTGGCGTTCAAATAATTTACCCCAGCATTTTGCAATTTCATCAGTAAACACTCCAAACAACGTAGTGAACCCTTTACCCTATGTTGGTTAAATGATTCTACTTTTTATTTCCTCAATTAATAAATATTTCAACCAGCATCATGAAAGTAGCCAGACAGTGATGAGGAAATTTCAAGCATTTGTTGGAGACAGTAGGGACATACCTGCATCAGTTTAACAAAAGGCTAAGTACTTGAGCTATGAAAAGAAATAGCAGAGCGATGTATCATAAGGACAGGTGTGGCTACCTCAATTTTAGAAGCGACGCGCGGTGAGACATGGTTCTGGTATGTTCATTGTGATATTCGCGCCTAGAAGAAATATGATGCAGTAACGTGAATGGCTGATGAAGAAAATAGACACTCCCAAGACGCCAAGATCTACTAGAAACCGCCAATTTACAGAAAATGGAGAACCAATGAGAAGAGAATGCCTACTTGCGCGCCAACTCCGGCTGGGGTACGCGGTGGCTAGCATTCACGCGGGAAATCGCCTAGACAAAATCTCTACGATCGATTCTAGGATTAATGGGCATATTCTTGACCTGTGCAATATTACGAGTTCAGTGATATTTATTTCATTCCTGTACCACAATTATTTCGAGAAATTTTTACATAAAATCCCCCTCCATCTAGACCCAAGGGCCAGTTCATTTATAAGTGTGTCGAAGAGCCAAGACATTGACTTTCATTCCGTGTGTCGTGGACACATGACTTTTATTCCGTGTGTTGAGGACACACTATTATTATTTGGTGCGTCCACGGACGTAGACTATTATTCTGTGCGTCTACGGACGTAGACTTTGATTCTGTTTATCAGAAGAGATAGACTTGTATTTGTGTGTCGAGGAACACAAGATATTCATTGTAAAGTGTTAAATTCAGTGATAGATAGTCATAGTACTATATTTATAGGGGCAGTAGCGTCGAGAATTCGCCAACGAACAGTGACAGGGAATTTAGTACCTGAACAAGCGAATTTAGTAGTCAGACATAAAGTGTATAATAACCTAATTTTTGTATCAGCGCAAGGATGACATCGATGAATGCAGAGGAAGTTTGGAATTCTCAACAGTCCGTCCAGATGGCTGCTATGAGATAAAGAACCATCCAGTTGGGGAATGGCGTCTGATGTTCTTTGACGGGTGACTACAAAAAGAGATGAGTACCTAATAATATTTTATTATTTGTTAAATTAACGTATGGTTTATGGGACATATTTTTTTGTAAATACTTTGCTTGTGTGATTAATGTAGTATATTTAGTTTTGATCTGACACACTTTTGTTTGGAAGCAGCTCGCACAATTGTAGTTAATGGAAGGTTCTTTTCTTTGTGTTGTGTTAACTAACGTATCTATGTGAACGGCCGTGTTCGCCTAGGTTACGAAGTGCGGTTAAAAACGTCTCTCGGAGACATGTCGTGTTTCAGAAGTAGGACTGAATTAATATAATTATATAATAGATTGGAGGGTAATTAAAGTTTGTTGAGATTTATTATTGATCAGATTCAGTGTGATTATTGCCTTTGGAGCAATGTAATTTGTGACGAAGAGTACTCAGCTCTATCGTAGGTTTTAAATATTGTGTTAAATGATTGCGAGCTCTAATTCAGCAGACCCATGTGAAAGGCGTTATGTCAGTCCCAGATGTGTGTATAGTGAGTATATTTTTTTTTTATGGTATTACAAGCGGGAATTTCAGCTGAGACTGATTTCTGTCAGCTTGGTACCAGATTCATATTGTATCCTTGCGAGGACAATTATGGATATGTGATTATTGTCTGACCATATGTTGAGTTAGAGGAGATGTTAGCTGCTGTTGATTCCTTGAGATAACAGTCCAGCTGGTCGGCTATTAATATACACTGGAAGGGGGACATGACTGGAATTGTGGAATGGGTGAGTTGTTGTCACAAGGGCTGGCTGAGTTTCGCAAGCAAGCTCATTAAAGTGGAGTGCACGTCTGGCTTCCAAGTTACTTGAAAATAAATATAAATGTGAGAAACTGATCAATGGTAAAATTGTTTAAATAAATGGGAGTTGCCTACGAAACACGATAACCTTCGAAGCGTTTCCTTAACATGCAAGTTTGTTAATATAAAGTAATCTTAACCACTCAGGTTGTTTGTTGTTGTTGGTTTATTCTATGTTTATTTTCCATGTCAGTGACCCGTGAGTCACGTGCGGCGCTGTGTTTCCTTGTTGTTGAGTGTCTGGCCATTGGGACAGCTCATGTGGTTAAGTGTGTCACCACAATAATAAGGGTCTCAGAGAGATGCCTGTAAATAGTAGAGTTGTAATATGTGTGTCAGAGTTAGATTTAAGGATTTTTAGCCTATTTTCAATTTTGAAAAAATAGGCTTATGAGATCACCTTTTGTCCGTGTGTGTGTGCGTGTGTGTGTGTGCGTGTGTGTGTGATTCGTGTGTGTGTCCCCCCCCTAATAAAATCTAAACGGCAGGAGCGATTTCAATGAAACTCGGAAAGTTAATAGCACTATTCCCGGCGACCTCGACCGTGCCCTTCAAATTTTGTTACGACTCACCAATCCAACATGGCGGCTGTGCGAAATATTTCACCAGCATTCAATATCTCCGAAACTATTGCCGATATTACCCTGACATTTTCTATGGTGATAGAGGGAACTACTATAAGTTCACTTATGTGACTTTTGAAAACCTGGTAACTACAAAACCAACATGGTGGCCAAGCGAATTTGCGACTTTTAAATAGACGTTTCTCGCGATTTGACCAACCAAACGCAATGAAACTTGGTACAGTGTATGATTATATACATTGTAATGCACCGACATCTAACTTCGTTCAATTGTTTACATAATCAAAAGATGGCGGATGTGCGAAATATTTCACCGGCATTCTATATCTCTGAAATTATTAGAGGTATCTCCCTAAAATTTTGTACGGAGATAAAGGGCACTACTGGAGGTCCATCTATAAGACTTTCAAAAACCGGTTAACTACAAAACGAACATGGCGGCCAAGCGAATTTGAAAATTTTAAATAGACCTTTCTCGCGATTTAATGTTCCAAGCTCACTGAAACCTGGTACAAGAAATATTTATACACATTGTAATCCACTGGTATCTAATTTAGTTCAATTGTTTACATAACCTCAAGATGGCGGCTGTGCGAATTTTAAAATTAAGTTTTTATTTCTTGTGATGTAGTCATGCGATCGAAGTGAAAGTTTGAATAATGAACCTACGCAATAATTTTCCTTTAATGGTACATTACTCTATGGCCTATACATTTAACAATCCAACATGGCGACCATCCGAATTATTTAGACGATACTGAATATCTACGAATCTATTTTAGCAATCAAAATGCATTTTTTAATGTTCATACTGGCTATGAACTTAATTTCACCTATTAGGACTTTAAATAACCTGGTGATCACAAATCCAACATGGCGGTGACGCGAATTATAAATATTCACATGGACGTTTCTCGCAATTTAACCATCCGAGTGCAGTGAAACTTGGTACAGTAAATCCTTATACGAATGTTAATCCACTGGCATCTAATTTATTTCAATTGTTTCTATAACCTCAAGATGGCAGCTGTGAAAAATTTTAAAATCTCCTTGTTTTTTCTTGTGTCCTAATTATGCGATTGAAGTTTGAATACTACACGTTCACAATAATCTGCATGTAACAGTACATAACTCTAGGACCTACATATATAAAATCCAACATGGCGACCATCCGAAATATTTAGTCGGTTCTTAATATCTACGAATCTATTACAGCAATCAAACAGAAATTGTGTATGTTGATAGTGGCAATTAACATAAGTAGGATATATGAAAATAGGCTGTATAGTTCTTCACGGAACTACTTGTTATTAATGTTATGCCCATATCCATAAAAGTTGATTTACGAGATGATTGTTCGTGAGCACCGTGGCTGTTAACCCGTTGTGAACGAATGATCATCCAAGTACTCATTTCTCGTAGATAGTCACCACGCGAACATAAATTCATATGCAAGATAGTGGAACTTGGATCCACATTTTATTAGAAAAGGGGAGATCCATCTGACTCCTCAAAGTGATAAATATTCCTGTCAGGGAAAAATTCAGGGAGGATTTTGTTATTTTTGTTTGTTTATTTCTTTTATGCACAAATTAGTTATTAAATCTTGTTATTATCTTACGCTTTGTCTCCTTACTTTCTTAGTTATAGTTTTTATCCTATAACCCTTGCCTCAGAAAAGCACGTTGTTTGGCGGACGTAAACACCACACTATGAACTGAACGCGACCCCTTGATCTAAGATTCTTGCATTAAACACTGCTATTCTGAAGGGTTCATAGGTGAAAACTGGCGCCCAACGTGGGGATATTCACTGTGGTGTAACGGGGAGATTACACATGGAAATAGTGGCGCATTTGAGTAAAACTGGCATGCCGCAAGTGCAGGCAGATATGACAGTATTTAATCACCGGGAAGTGATATTTTATTAAAAGTAGTTGAGGCGAAGTGGATACCGCCAAATGTGTGAAAGATAAACTAAAATCAGGAGTTTGCAAAGTAAAATACGTTTCACGTTGTTGTCTTTTAAATTAAAGTAAAATTAAGATGTGATACCGGGCGCCCAATGATAAAGTTAAAACTAGATTTGTGTAGAAAGTCAAACTCATGGAAATATTAGGAGGCTGTAGCCTAAAATGACAATTAATACTTTGTTAATTAGTCAGTGTTAATATCAGATCAGGATAACTGTTTAATGACTAAATATGTGCTTGGGTTTAAAATTAAATTGAGTAAAACTAGAACTACTCAGAGATGCAATCGACTAATGGGATTAAAGGTAAAAATAAATGAACTGAGTAGGATAAAGAAATTAAATGTGCATTGGATTTATGTGCGTGTCAAAGGGCATTGGCATATGCCATTTCCCATATGTCTCATATAAATTGTAAAACATGGCAACGGTGGCGCAGATCCAGGAGATCATTGAAAGTGCAGCGAGGAGAACGCAGGAATTGTTGGATACTAAACTAGCTGAACAAAGTGAACAATTACACAATAAACTATCAGAACAGAGTCAATCTATAAACACTAGTATTTCAGAACAAAGTGAGTCCATAAAGAAATTATCTGAGCAGAGTGAATCGCTGAAAATTAAACTGTCAGAACAAAGTGAATCGCTAAATACGAAAATGTCAGAGCAAAGTGAATCGCTAAATACGAAAATGTCAGAGCAAAGTGAATCGCTAAAAATTAAACTGTCAGAACAAAGTGAATCGCTAAATACGAAAATGTCAGAACAAAGTAAATCGCTAAATACTAAACTGTTAGAACAAAGTGAATCATTGCGGACACAATTAAATAACTGTAGAATTGAGCAAAATGAATATCAGGCGGAACAAGCTAGGTTATTAAAGAGTGAAATTAATGACACTATAAATTCACAGTTAGAGGCGCAAAATAATAAAAACACGAACCAATTAGCTTCGTTAACCGCAGAGATGAAAGAGCACACAAACCAACAGATGGTATTACTGGCCCTTGATGTAAGCAAAAATAATGAGAAACAATTAGAGCAGATTGAAAAAATGGAGAGAATTTTTGATAAAAAACTTAGCATTCTCGATGAAACGGTGTTAGCTAAATTAGAGCAGATTGAAATAGCATGCACAATGAATACAAGCGAGGTCAAAATAGCTCAAGATAAGTTGGAAGGACGATTTAAGGAGATGGAGAAAAGTGGCAGGGTCATTCAACAACAAATATCAGCAGTAGATGAGAACATATCAGGCATAATTAAAGATATGGACCGTCTCGAGATAAAATCAGCGGAACAGTGGAAAAGCCTAGAAACGGAACAAGAACAATTTAAGAGCACATTAGACGAAAGGCTAAGCCAGATAGAAAATAATCAGGATGAAAATAAGAGCCAGATTGAAGAAAAAATAAGCACGATTAAAGAACAGATCAGGAAAGATTGGAAGAAAATGAATATTGATTCTAGAGAGGAAAGATCCACTATTCTTAAAACAGTAGGCGAAAACCACACGCGTATTCAAGCTTTGGAGCAAGAGGTAAAAAATAGACTTAAAGAGCAGACAGACAGGATCATAAAAGCCGAACTCCGCTCATTAGAACAATCATCTATATTTAAAACGGGAGCATTGAAAGACAAGCAGGATGACTCACATAGTTCCCAACCCAGCATAGCAGGAAGTCAGACTCAAGCAGAGAGCCCATTAACAACAAACACGGAAGGATTTCGTAAGAACGTAGATAGGAGCTCAACACCACAGGACGGTCATCAGCCCACACAACTTATTCAAGTAATTCGCTCAAATGACTACAAGCCGCAGAAATACACCGAAAATTCAGGGGTAACACCTAAGGCCTTTATCAAAGAGATTGAAGACCATTTTAATGACACTGGGGTACCTGAAGCACGTAGATTAAGAATGATGGAGAGATTTTTATCAGGAAATGTTCTCACCTGGTTTTTAAGTTTCAAATATACATTTGGAACCATGTCAGAATTTAATTTAGCGTTTCTACGCAAATACTGGTCTCCCGCCATACAACAGAGTTTAAGAATGGAGCTTTACTCTAGAAAATACCAAACTACCCAGCAGACAAAATACTCAGATTTCTTTAACATGCAAATGCTAAAATTTCGCGACCTAGATTACTTATTAAACGAAGCAGATTTGGTGATGACAAAACAAGGCAAATGCCAGTTAATGTACAGCAAGTACTAGTCGCAGCAAACGTCAGTACGGCCCTACACGCAGAGCAGATATTACGGCAAATAGATGAGACCACATCTCATAGTCATTTTAGAGGAGGAAGACAGCTGGAATTGGTCAACACTACAGAGGTTGTAAAAACAAAACAGGGAAATACTAAAACGCAGGGTACTAATACAAGCACCTCCACACCTAGGCGAAACCAGGAAGAAGGGGAAAACAGACCATATCAGCGCAACGAAAATCACTACAACAATAGATACCAGGGCAACAATAGATACCAACAAAGAGGGTATCAACAATGGCGTGATAATCGAAGGAATGACAGGCCTTATGGAAGATACGGTGATTACAATGCCAATCAAAGATGGAAAGGAAGGAGAGATCAGAATCAAGAAGATCAACGTAACTATCGAGATGACTGGGATGATAGGCACGCTCAATCACAAAATTAGTTAGAGGAATTACACGCTAATCAAGGTGGAGAGCTAGGAAGATGGGAAAAGGCCATTGGGAACAGAAAGAACCCAGATACACATACTGAGGAAGCTGGAAGTCTACTGAGACAAGAGGAATATCAAGGACATGAGCGACAGAAGGATGATGGGAGTCGAAATGGAGCTAAAAAAAATGTTAATTTTGGATCAAGGAGACAGTCTCCAAACACAACAGTCGGAAGTTGAAGATGGATGGATAGTAGCGAACATACAAAAATGGATTGCTTTACCAGAAGACTGCCTGGAGGAGACGGTGAAACCACGGAACGATGAAATTAGGCAATTACCCATTATTTACGCAAGGATTGGTGGAATTAATATAAGATGTTTATTGGATACGGGGTCACAGATCAGTCTAGTATCGGAGGCCTTGGTTCGAGAGTTGGGACGGACTCAGAATATTCCTGTAATTCCGGTACCACAGCTCAAAGTGAGGGGTGTTATTCCTGAACGCACCGTTACTTGTAAACGTCAGGCATACTTAGAGCTGAACATATTGGAACACACTTTTGGGCAAACATTCATTATCATGGCAAAGATGAATTTCAATATAATTCTTGGTGCAAATTTCATTTGTGACTATCAAGCAGTGATAGATTTACACAAGAATACAGTCAGTTTTAGAGAATATGACCAGCTGAAAAACGTGGGATTGCATATGGATGAAATCACTACCGGAAGAGATGTAAATTCTTGGGCATTGGAAGCAATATCAGAAGAGACGGAAGAGGAGGTACGAAAGGCGGAAGATAACATCATAGAAGGGGCTGTTGTGGAACTAGATGAGGAGATAGAATCCCAGGAGATATGGTCTTTATTAACAGAAGGAGATAACAGCGATGCACAATTCGAAGAGTTACTACAGGAGCGGCTCAATGACATTCAACTTGGGGGTGAACACAGAAAACAGTTGGAAGAGATTTTAAGGAAGCACAAAACAGTATTTGATACAGTACCTGGGAAAATATTAAATTTCAAGTACTCTATGCAAGTCGAGGACTGGTCACCTTTCAAAAGCAGATTGTACCCAATTCCTGAAAAGTATCGTGGGCAAGTTAAAATCATTATAGATGAGATGTTAGAAGCTGGAGTGATAAGGAAGACACCTACACCTTATCTAAATGCGATTTTGGCAGTCACAAAACCAAATGGATCTATTAGACTTTGTTTAGATGCCAGAAATCTCAACATGAGACTCATTTTTCCTGAGTATGACAGAGCGCCAATTATCAGAGACGTATTAAAAGGCTTTAAAAACAAGAGCATTTATTCATCAGTCGACCTGACGAGCTCGTTCCACCATCTTGAATTGGATGAGAAGTCACAGCTTCTAACTGGCTTCTTATTCGATAACCAGACATTTTGTTTCGTCAGAATGCCTTTTGGAGTCAAAACAGCGGGCTGTGCTTTAATCGGAGCACTGGACCGGAACCTAACCGAGGAAGTAAAGGAGATGACGGTGCGATACATTGACGACATTCTGTTGGCATCCGACAACATTGAAACTCACATGGAAAATTTAGATAAAGTATTGGGCAACTTGAACGCATCGAATTTCAAAGTAAACCTGAAGAAATCGCATTTCTTCAAGAGCGAGATCTTATATTTGGGTCACGTCATTGACAAGGAGGGAGTGAAGCCTAACCCAGCTAAGATTGAAGCAATAAAGAATTTCCCTACACCAACGAGAGTCAAGCACATTCGGGCTTTCTTAGGCGTAACGGGATTCTTTAAAGAAAACTGTCCAGGTTATACGGAGACTGTAGCTCCAATGCAAGAAATGTTAAAGAAAAATAACAAATGGTCATGGAACGCGGAATGTGAGAAGGCATTCCAAGCAACAAAACAGCTATTGGAAAACTGCATTAAATTAGGCTATCCAGATTTCAAGCTCAAATTTATAATCCAAGCGGATGCTTCACTAAATGGGATAGGTGCTATGCTCTACCAAGAGGATCCAGCTAACCTGCAGCACAAAACATATTTGGCATTTGTCAGCCGGAAATTGCGTAAGCACGAGCGAAATTATACTGTAACCGAGCTAGAATTGTTGGCCATCCTTCATGCGCTCCAACAATGGAAACGAATAATCTATGCTTACCCTATTGTTGTCAGGACTGACCACAAGGCACTAACATTCTTGTTTAAGACGTCAATGGCAAGCGAACGTGTGACACGTTGGTCTATATACATTCAGCAGTTCAGCATTGAAATTGAACATTGTCCAGGGAAGATGAACGTGATACCGGATGCACTCAGCAGGAACCCTGAGCCTGATAATGAAGAAACAGCGATGGTACAACACTTGGAGTTAACACCGAAGGACCGGGAATTCTTGGAGGAGTTACGTGAGATACAGCGAGAACAGGAAGCGGAACCATGGATGATGCTATTAATTAAATACTTCAAAAAGCAACTACCTACAGGAACACCTGCATTTCGAGAAGCGAAAGCCAAAGAAGGAAGATATGTTTATGTCAACAATTTGCTGCACAAATGGGTAGATAATGACCACACCAAGTTACGCATATTAGTACCTGCATCGTTACAACGAGGATTGACATGGCATACGCACGAAAGTTACGGTCACGTGGGCTTAGACAAGTGCGAAGCGACAATAGGAGAGACATTTACATGGCCACGTATGAGAACAACTATATGTGACGTCATTACAACTTGTGACCCGTGTCAGAGAACAAAGCCGAATAATTATTTACTGAGGCAATATCCTAGACCATTGCTACCTCAGAAACCATGTGAGCTACTGGCGGTGGACTGCCTTGGTCCAATTCCGAAGGGAAGGAGAGGTTGCCGTCATTTGCTAGTGTGCATTGATGTATTTTCTAAGTTCGTAGTACTATGCCCTATTCAGAAAACAACATCGAAGCAGGTACTCAGTCTCATTCGTAATAGAGTTATTCCAACCCTTGGAAAACCAGAGTTTTTATTATCAGATCACGGCAGTTATTTCACAAGCGCCGAATTCAAGAAAGGAATGGAAGACATGGGTATAAAACATGTTTTAAGCAGTATCCGACATGCCCAAGCAAATCCAAGTGAGAGAGTAATTAAATGTGTAACTGCATATTTGAGGATCTTCATTCCGAACGAACACCACAAATGGGTCGATAAAATTAAGGATGTAGAGACATGCATGAATTCTACCAGGCACGAGTCAACAGGACAAATCCCTATGGTCCTACACAAGAACGAGTATCCAGTAAGAACGTGGAAAAGCATCATTAACTGTCCACAAGATCCCATGATAGCACCAGACCTGAGAATTGAAAGAACGAGAGAATACATGAGAAAGCAAGCAGACCGCAGATTACGGCGAGTAAGAAATAAGAGGTTCCACGGTGATCTTGAAGTCAACCAGCTCGTTTTGGTGAAACGACCTGCTACATCGGACCCAGAAAAGAAAATCTTTAGTAAGTTCTGCGAGAAATTCATAGGACCCTATTCTATCGTAAGAAACCGTAAGAAACCTTGGAAATAATGCTTACAGAGTGAAAGAATTGAGCACAGGAACAATATCAGTTTACAACGCTGCCAACCTAAAAAAATATCGTCGAAGTGAACCATGGTAGCGCCGAAATAATGACGCTGTTTGAATATACGGACGTCCTACTATCAACAAAGTCAACGGGGAGCAGTTGAGTACGGCACGTGATGATGGAGGAAGTAGAGTGTTGTTGACAAACATTAACGAGGCGAGCGAGGTGTTGCCGCAGGCAGCAGAGCGTCACGCAAGATTGGAAGGGGAGATACAAGCAGGATATGAAAACGAGTAAATGCCATTGAAGACAGGAGCGCCTAGACCAAGTAAGAAAAAGGGGTGATTCTGGAAATAAAACAAATTGGCCTACGGAAGTATTGTAAAATTGTCGACTTTATTCCTAAGTTCGAAATTTTGTGAGTGGGAGAGTTGTGAACCCTTTACCCTATGTTGGTTAAATGATTCTACTTTTTATTTCCTCAATTAATAAATATTTCAACCAGCATCATGAAAGTAGCCAGACAGTGATGAGGAAATTTCAAGCATTTGTTGGAGACAGTAGGGACATACCTGCATCAGTTTAACAAAAGGCTAAGTACTTGAGCTATGAAAAGAAATAGCAGAGCGATGTATCATAAGGACAGGTGTGGCTACCTCAATTTTAGAAGCGACGCGCGGTGAGACATGGTTCTGGTATGTTCATTGTGATATTCGCGCCTAGAAGAAATATGATGCAGTAACGTGAATGGCTGATGAAGAAAATAGACACTCCCAAGACGCCAAGATCTACTAGAAACCGCCAATTTACAGAAAATGGAGAACCAATGAGAAGAGAATGCCTACTTGCGCGCCAACTCCGGCTGGGGTACGCGGTGGCTAGCATTCACGCGGGAAATCGCCTAGACAAAATCTCTACGATCGATTCTAGGATTAATGGGCATATTCTTGACCTGTGCAATATTACGAGTTCAGTGATATTTATTTCATTCCTGTACCACAATTATTTCGAGAAATTTTTACATAAAATCCCCCTCCATCTAGACCCAAGGGCCAGTTCATTTATAAGTGTGTCGAAGAGCCAAGACATTGACTTTCATTCCGTGTGTCGTGGACACATGACTTTTATTCCGTGTGTTGAGGACACACTATTATTATTTGGTGCGTCCACGGACGTAGACTATTATTCTGTGCGTCTACGGACGTAGACTTTGATTCTGTTTATCAGAAGAGATAGACTTGTATTTGTGTGTCGAGGAACACAAGATATTCATTGTAAAGTGTTAAATTCAGTGATAGATAGTCATAGTACTATATTTATAGGGGCAGTAGCGTCGAGAATTCGCCAACGAACAGTGACAGGGAATTTAGTACCTGAACAAGCGAATTTAGTAGTCAGACATAAAGTGTATAATAACCTAATTTTTGTATCAGCGCAAGGATGACATCGATGAATGCAGAGGAAGTTTGGAATTCTCAACAGTCCGTCCAGATGGCTGCTATGAGATAAAGAACCATCCAGTTGGGGAATGGCGTCTGATGTTCTTTGACGGGTGACTACAAAAAGAGATGAGTACCTAATAATATTTTATTATTTGTTAAATTAACGTATGGTTTATGGGACATATTTTTTTGTAAATACTTTGCTTGTGTGATTAATGTAGTATATTTAGTTTTGATCTGACACACTTTTGTTTGGAAGCAGCTCGCACAATTGTAGTTAATGGAAGGTTCTTTTCTTTGTGTTGTGTTAACTAACGTATCTATGTGAACGGCCGTGTTCGCCTAGGTTACGAAGTGCGGTTAAAAACGTCTCTCGGAGACATGTCGTGTTTCAGAAGTAGGACTGAATTAATATAATTATATAATAGATTGGAGGGTAATTAAAGTTTGTTGAGATTTATTATTGATCAGATTCAGTGTGATTATTGCCTTGGGAGCAATGTAATTTGTGACGAAGAGTACTCAGCTCTATCGTAGGTTTTAAATATTGTGTTAAATGTTTGCGAGCTCTAATTCAGCAGACCCATGTGAAAGGCGTTATGTCAGTCCCAGATGTGTGTATAGTGAGTATATTTTTTTATGGTATTACAAGCGGGAATTTCAGCTGAGACTGATTTCTGTCAGCTTGGTACCAGATTCATATTGTATCCTTGCGAGGACAATTATGGATATGTGATTATTGTCTGACCATATGTTGAGTTAGAGGAGATGTTAGCTGCTGTTGATTCCTTGAGATAACAGTCCAGCTGGTCGGCTATTAATATACACTGGAAGGGGGACATGACTGGTATTGTGGAATGGGTGAGTTGTTGTCACAAGGGCTGGCTGAGTTTCGCAAGCAAGCTCATTAAAGTGGAGTGCACGTCTGGCTTCCAAGTTACTTGAAAATAAATATAAATGTGAGAAACTGATCAATGGTAAAATTGTTTAAATAAATGGGAGTTGCCTACGAAACACGATAACCTTCGAAGCGTTTCCTTAACATGCAAGTTTGTTAATATAAAGTAATCTTAACCACTCAGGTTGTTTGTTGTTGTTGGTTTATTCTATGTTTATTTTCCATGTCAGTGACCCGTGAGTCACGTGCGGCGCTGTGTTTCCTTGTTGTTGAGTGTCTGGCCATTGTGGCAGCTCATGTGGTTAAGTGTGTCACCACACTAATAAGGGTCTCAGAGAGATGCCTGTAAATAGTAGAGTTGTAATATGTGTGTCAGAGTTAGATTTAAGGATTTTTATTAATGTTATGCCCATATCCATAAAAGTTGATTTACGAGATGATTGTTCGTGAGCACCGTGGCTGTTAACCCGTTGTGAACGAATGATCATCCAAGTACTCATTTCTCGTAGATAGTCACCACGCGAACATAAATTCATATGCAAGATAGTGGAACTTGGATCCACATTTTATTAGAAAAGGGGAGATCCATCTGACTCCTCAAAGTGATAAATATTCCTGTCAGGGAAAAATTCAGGGAGGATTTTGTTATTTTTGTTTGTTTATTTCTTTTATGCACAAATTAGTTATTAAATCTTGTTATTATCTTACGCTTTGTCTCCTTACTTTCTTAGTTATAGTTTTTATCCTATAACCCTTGCCTCAGAAAAGCACGTTGTTTGGCGGACGTAAACACCACACTATGAACTGAACGCGACCCCTTGATCTAAGATTCTTGCATAAAACACTGCTATTCTGAAGGGTTCAGTAGGTATTCAGTTTATTAACACCGACTACTTACAATAATTTAAACTTCGTTGCTCTAAACGTATCACTGGGAGAAACATATTTAATATAACTATTACACAGCTAATTTGTAATCGCGCACGGCTAACGAGAAAAACAGGCCATGGCGCGTAAACCAAACCCTTCTGTGACGTAGGCAATGTACCGGTACTGCTTGATGATGCTTGTACGTTTAAGTCGAGAGCAATTCATTAGCAGCAGAAATGCAATATTTTATATCAATCTTCATAAAATGGACGCAGTTTAGATGTTCCGTGTGTTTTCAAACACGATAAATTATACTGTATAGGTTTGCAAAACTACGCCTATTGAAGTTACTCCTTACAAAAATCCACGCGAACTAGGATTCAAGGGTTCGTTGTGTCTTTAATAGCTGCAACGAACAGGCTACATTAAGTCGAGTTGTAGATTCTGTGACCTTCGTTGTGAGTTAAATTATGAGCACATTAGTATAATTAGATCAAAGAATCTTGCAGCACAGTACAGATATCATTAACTTATTGTTGTTTCAAGGGGCGGAACATAAATTAATTCGTTTATAGAAGAGATCTGCGGAATACACTACCCACCGACTAACGACTTGTATCAATACCTTCTATGAAGACAAGTGACAAATGAATACCAACGTTTATACAGGTTCAATGATGTAGACAAGATGACTAGGTACCACACCGGCAGTAAAACGAAGACCAGGCAGTGGTGCAACAGAACTACATTGCTGACGTCACGAAAACTCACCAGAGCCAGTCATTCTCGTTGGCCGTGATAATCGCGCCTTATCTTGGGGATGTGTACCCTCTATCGGCAAAAATAATAACCTTCGCAATTATACTGTAGACATGGGTTCACTAACTGGCCGGTAGAGAGCATAGCTCGCATCTAGAAGGCTGTGGTTACCAATAACATAGTTCAAGTAATTACTCTTAGATGTCACTCTAGTGGTGAATGTTGTTTTAATTAAATATATATTTTCCATTTCAAAATGCACCATATAATGCTTTATTTTATAACGTCTCAGTACTCAAGAAATAATAAATATTAAAAAAACAAGAAAAAAAGTCTAACTCTGATAGGATTTGAACCACAGCCAGCCTGATGAAAGACTAACGCGCTGACCACTCAGCCAATCGTGCACACTCTAATAGATCGTTAGGAACCAATACATATACCACGTTATAGCAAATCATGACTTGGACTAAACGTTTTCTTTACTGGAGTATATTTTAAACCGAGTTCATTTCATAGAAAGTTCATATATTTGTTACCACTAGCCTATATTGCATGCAACATACTGAAATTAATAAAATAAAGGTCAGAACGAGAGATCAGCTGCCATCTTGTCAAATAACCGAGACGACTCAGCTTTTTAAAATCACTTCTAGAATATAATATTAAAATATAAACTTTTAATTTCAAACGGGCCACGTCGTTTCAAACAGATTAAACGATTCTTGGTTCGATAGTCGGAACTGGTGGGTCCCATGTTATGGATTATAAAGTTTGCATAATTCACACGGCCGCCATTCTGAAATGGTACGGTTGATGACCTCGTAGTTTGGGCACAAGACGCGCCTCATATGAAGGAACGTTGTTACCAAATTTGGTAAAGATCCGATTATTAGTTTGGTTGAAATGCATTATTTCGTTTTGACCATTTGAGTGGCCGCCAATAAGTTTTGGTAAAGATGGCGGCAATATAAAACATGACACTGAGGTGCCCTTTGTCAGTGCTACCTCTGTACCAAATTTCGTTCAATTCGGTTTCACCGTGTTCGAATTGATAGGGGGGGACAGACATTCAGAGTTCACTCACACACACACACACACACACACACAGACTCACACACACACATACACACACACAGACAGACACACAATTTTTGGCCCTGTAGTGATCTCATAAGTCTACTTTCATTTTTTGCAAAAATCGAAAGGAGGCTAAAAACAGATAGCCTAACTCACACAAATACAGTCATCGCAATTAACACCGGTTATCAGACAGATTCTACACACATCCAAAGTACACGGGGCTACATAACCGCTTTGTCGCAGCCCCTTAACGTAAGAATCAAACATCCATCGTCACCTGGTGAACCATCTGGTCGTGCAATGAAATGACGAAAAGTACTTTTGGAACTTCCCTCGTACATCGTAGTGGTCGTGTTTTCAGGGTTCACAGGTTAACTGAACATGTCTGGAAGAAGTTACTGGATTTTGTTTTGCTTTACTCTATTTTCGTTTGGCGATAATAGAAAGTTTCACAAGAAAACTTAGAACAAAACTTGAAGTGAAATATGATAATGGGGCTTGTTCTTATGACTTGTTACAAATATTTCTTCCATTTTCTCTTGCACTTTAAATAACATTTCCTCGAACTGGAGAACATTACTCTCACTTGGAAATGAGCGGCGTCTCGTTTCACACTCCGATGTAACAAAGAAGGAAACACAAAGAGTCGTCCGTGTCGTCATGCTACAGCTAGAGAGAGTAGAAGCTTCTCGAGTACCACCCTTTCAAAAGCATAATACTGATGTCATGTCACTTTAAACACCAACATTCAAGGTATTTATACTTCAAGTTAAATGTTCCGTTGAAGACAATTCTGTCAACTTACACAACCGTTGAAAAATCGTTGTTGTTGTTGATTCATTTAGGGGTTCGCAATGGTCATGTATCACCGAGTACTTGGGTGTGCGCAGAATTTACCTAATAACCTGTGACATTGTGTTGGCTGTATTAGTAGGCCTATGTGTATTTGTAATTCAGATGATATTTGGGAAGGAGGCGATCGTGGTCCTAATTTAGGAACCATCCCGGCATTTGCCTGGAGTAGAAGTGGGAAACGACGGGAAACCACTTCGAGGATGGCTGAGGTGGGAATCGAACCCGCCTCTTCTCAGTTTTTTCGTCTCGCGTGGTTGAGTGTATCCCGCTCCAGCACTCAGACCTGAATTGAATTTCTTAGCAGAGCCGGGAATCGAAACCGAGCCTTCATGGTGACAGCCACGGGCGCTAGCCACGTTGTAAAATCACACATTAATAACATAACAGTTGGTTAATTGTTGTTGTTGTTTTGAGTCTTCAGTCCTTTGACTGGTTTGATGCAAGTCTCCATGCCTCCCTGTCCTGAGCTATTCGTTTCATCTCTTCATAGCTACCACACCTTACATCCGAGGCAATCATCTCAACCTTGGTATACCTCTACAGTCCTTGTCCTCGACCCTTCCTTCCATAACTAAGTTAGCTATTCCTGCATGTTTTAGTATGTCTCCTACCAACCTACCTCTTCTCTTCCATAGCAGACGCCAGATGCATCCCTCCTCTCCCACTCGTCCTACTGTACCGGTCAAAAGGTCACTTCAAATAAATCACCAGTTTCAGAGGTAAAATGCATTTTAGAGTATATTTCAACTGGTTGCAGGTATTACTACCAATTTTCTTTTTAGACTTAGCAAAATTTGGAGTTCATTTTGGTATAAATATACAAATTCCGAAAAAATGCAGGACCATCTTTTTTTGCGGGTTTAAGCTTTTTCAAGCCTGCGCTAAAATGGTCGACGCACTGCTGAAAACAAAATGCTCTCACGACGAAATCCCACAAGCCAGTAATCAGTACTTGAATGCCATCTATTGAGTGAAAGTGGAACTACTAGACACGACAAGTTAGAAGCGGATAAGTAGCAAGGAAGCCTTACGACAAGTGTGATAAAAACAAGGGGAAATTGACCATTTTAGTGCTGGCTTGAAAAAGTATAAACCCGCAAGAAATGGTCCTGCATTTTTAGCCTACTTTCGATATTTGCAAAAAATGAAAGTAGACTTATGAGATCAACACAGGGCGAAAAAAGTGTGTCTGTCTGTGTGTGTGTATGTGTGTGTGTGAGTCTGTGTGTGTGTGTGTATGTGTGTGTGTGAGTCTGTGTGTGTGTGTGTGTCTGTGTGTGTGTGAGTGTGTGTACTCTGAATGTCTGTCCCCCCCTATCAATTCGAACACGGTGAATGCAAATTGAACGAAATTTGGTACAAAGGTAGCACTAGCAAAGGACACCTCAGTGCCATGTTTTATATCGCCGCCATCTTTACTAAAACTGAATGGCGGCCACTCAAACGTTCAAAACGTAAAATCAAATAACGACTAACCAAATCATCCGATCTCTACCAAATTTGGTAACAACATACCTTCGTAGGGGATGCGTCTTGTGACCAAATTACAAGGTCGTCCGCCATACCATTTCAGGATGGCGTCCGTGCGAATTATGCAAACTTTATAATCCATATCATGGGACCCACCAGTTCCGATTATCGAGCCGAGAATCGTTTTAACTGTTCTAAAGGAAGAGGCACGTTCGAAATTAAAAGTTTATTTTGTAATACTATAGTGCAGACGTGATTTTAAAAAGCTGAACTGATTCAGTAATAAGACAAGATGGCAGCGGATATCTTGTGCCGGACTTATATTTCACTAATTTGAGTATTGCATGCAATATAGCGTACTGATAAAAAATAAATAAACTTTGTATGAAATGCTTTATATATAAATAATATACTCCAGTGATGAAATCGTTTAGTATAAATCATTATTTGCTAACAAGTTCTATGTAAGTCATTTTAAATAGAACGATATTCGTTGACACAATTACCTCAGTGGTAGAGCGTTAGCCTATCGCTCAAATGCCTATGGTTCAAACCCGATCAGAGCTAGGTTTTTTGCTTGAAATGTTATATGTTTATTGTTTTGTAATGACTCAGATGTTTTAAAATTAAGCGTTATATTGTGCACATTATGGTGTAAAATATATATTTAATTAAAACATAATTCGCCAGCAGATTTACTCGGGACATCTAGCTGCCAAAAAGGTAACTTCCAGATTTTATTGAAAAGTTTCTTCTTCTGGCCGCTAGAATGCACTCGCTCTGTTAGGATTATATTGTTCGATATTTCACCAATAGATGTCACGACTAGTCTACGTGGGGATCCATTGATTACTATACCATTATCATTCTATGCGCATCGAATTTGAAGAATGACAAGATGATACTGTGCCCGTTTAGACCGGAGTCCGCACGACCACATATGCATTTTACCAATAATCAGTCAGCACGAGAATCAAAATATCCCGGAGCGCCAGATGGGTTAAAGCAAATCGCAAAAACGACATCAAATTTAAAAAATGCTTTGCTGATTTTTGGCTCAATGCAACAATAAGGATAGAAGGAGATTTAATTGGGTGTAACACATCTGGTAAAATTATCTCAGTTTATTGTAAAGTTAAAATCTGACTGCAAAGATGCTCAAAGCAGCATCATCCACGTGTGGCGATCCACACTCTTATTTACACACAATATACAGAAATCTTCCAAACACATTTGACAATCTTTTTGGAAACACAAGTCCGATTAATAGTCCTGTGGACTGTGTTCCAAAATTATTAATATTTAATTCCAGTTCAAAATTAATTGTCTATACTGGAAATAACGTAAATCACTGTTTGACTATTTACATGATATTAACACTCGTAGAATAAATGTTTATAGAATTTCTTAAACTTTCACTTGTTTTCCAGTTTCAAAAATATATCGTCGAAAATATTATCATCATTGAAGCAATACAAATTATTTATACATATTAATAACATCTGAAAAGTATTTGACCTTGAGCATAGCATCGAAGAACTGTGCGAAGCACAATAACAATTAATTGTTCTTCTGACATTAAACATTCGAGAAGTGACTCGATTATGAACTTCAAGTTCCAAACAAAATATATGATTTCTGAATCATCAACTTGATCAATAAATGGTTGAACCATTCAACTATTCAATTTTCCACTTGGAATCATTATGAAAAAAATATTTATATTTATGGCCATTTCTAGTAACCTTCACAACTTGCAATTCTTCGACAGAATGCGGAAATTAGAATTGTAGTTTTATAATGAATTCATTTAGTTCATGGCACTAGGATTGAAAATATCCTTCAAATTATTCGTGGTAAAAGAATTATTTTTAATTGGCAGTGGCCCATTCTATTATTTGTGTAAGAACACAATATTACAACAACAACAACGGCAAAGGTCTTCCTCTGAAGAAGAATAAACTACTATCATGACAAATCCGGGTTCTAGCAAAATCAAAGTCTAAATGGAATTCGTAAAACAAGGTTGAAATAAGAACTGATGGTTTCAAAGAAATAACCTTCGGGTTATTCATACGACGAAATGTGTGGCTCCAATACTCCTACTATAAACCTGAGCCATCGAACCTGCTATTTGATTGATGCTCGAAAAAACCTCTTCATTCCTGCGACTTAAACATGCGCACCTGGGAATGGCATTTCAACTACTCCACACACATAAATTATCTTCCCAAAATTTATACAATAAATCAAGCCTCTGCTTGTTATCAACACTGGAAGATTAATAAACTTACAAGTTTATTTTATTTTACCATTCAGTTCAACCCGTGAATTTACCATACTTATGAAAAGCTTTATTTCACTTTCGAAGTGTATTTACGTCATGATTTTATATAAATACAAAAATATCCTATTTGATACAAATATCAATTGCTTCCCGTTTCATGCCTCTCCGTGTTATCTGAAACATATACTTTGCTCATAGCAAATATCAACTGTTCAACCAGAACTGAAATGTTGGTTGAATGCGGGCTTGCGCTAACCACTCTCCTTCGGAAAATCTCTTGTTCCAGACTAGAAATGATTAAACTACTTCATAGGCTCTTTCTCAATACATATGATTATTATAAAATATAATATCCAAGAATTATTTAGAAAAATTATGAAAATTATTATTATTATTATTAGTGGATTATTATTATTATTATTATTTGTTATATCATTTTAAATATGTTTAATTATCATCTCATTATGTGAGAATCCACATGTTCGAACCTTCGAATATGGAAAAAATATCCATTCCTTAACAAAAATAAATTTAACTTTTACAGTTACATCGGCTGATTACCGTGATTTCCCAAAAAATATGAAAAATTCAAATAAATGCTCGAAATGCTCGGTCATCGATCCTAAACTGTTCTGAGTGCTGAAAATGCTCAGAATAACTCTAACAAGTCTTGCGTAAATCATTGCAAGCTTTAAATACGACGAAAAAAATGTGTTGGTCATCTGCAGAAAAATAGTTTGTTCCAATTAGCTAGGCATAATATAATTCAAATGTGGCTTACATTTCTTGATGGTCTTGAAGTGTAGTAAACCTGGTATATACCAGATTTATCCATAGACATGCCCTATCGGACAAGCATGTATAATCCTTGTATCGGCCGCCATTGTAGACCCACAATTCGTCTAGTCAGACATAGTGGTAGTATCTTTCGACGTTTGAATAAACTGTGGTTCCATTTTAATATGAGCTTCTATCAAAGCCATAACAGTTTGTTGAAATAGGGTCAGATCTAAGTGATCCCTTCTTAAATATGTCAGTAGTAACATAACTCACTGTAATCTCATCAGTACAAGAAAAACATTGACAGTCTAAGCAATTAACGGCTGTTCTGAAGATCGTTCCCTGGGCATGGTTTATTAATATCACCATCTGCCATGCGCTAGACAACCTGCAGTTTCCCTTGCGTAGACTAATGAACGCCACCGTTATAGACTAGTCTTCAGTGTACTGACAGATCGAAGTGGTTAACTAGTTACAAATAATGAAAACTGACTTGAAATGGATATAAACATCCAAGTATTAAGTTACTACTGGACTGTGACAAAATACTATTTTCTAGACAAAGTCTAGCATATGTCCTTTAGAAATATAAATATTTCCACCAATGTCTGTAGAAAAACAATCACCTCAGTGATTCTCCTCACCAGAAACTTACTAAGTTCCAACTCGTTTGCGCAGCACTTCTCGTGACTATCACGATTTGAAAAGAACTTCTGCGTAGATACGGCAACCATGTGCCTTGGCTCAGCGTAGACGCAACTTGCTTGCCAAGTGCTTGTGTTGAAGTGAGCTAACCATGCCTGTTTCAGCTGGCTTTTATTCAAAACGGCAGGGTCACGCGTCATCGCCTGATATCTAGAAATCCTCATATCTCTTGAATCCCTGGTCCGATTTACTTGATACTAATTGCGTTCTCTTTCATTTGGCAGTGCCAGTAATCTGATCCCAGTCTCAAGTCTCTACTCCATAGTTAACTATTTAATCAATAAATAGCCTCCACCTCTGCTGTTACTCGCTACGTCACTTGACATCCAACTATCGGTAAAATTCTTCTAAATGCTTCTCGAAGCAATGTAGCGCGATATTCAAATATCTGAACTTTCAAAAGCGGCTACAGCCTTTCCCTTGATATCTAGGTGTCTGAAACTTGGAATACCCATTCCTAGAGTTGGGCACATCCACCCCACACCTAGCAAAAAATAAAAATTGAAAAATTTTTATTTTTCCTATCTACACATTAAATCATCTGGTTCTTGAATAATAGATCTTCAAATTCGATGCATTATAAGTTCCCACGATGTTACCAGTTCGTGTATTGGCTACTTCATAGCTTCCATTATTGTTTACTTCCACAATATTCAAAATCTTCAATTTCACCAGGTTTAATATCAAAAATATCGTGATACTCTTCCAAAATTTTCCCTAGCTCTGGGGACTCCTTCTCAGTGTAGACTTCTCTTCCTTCAGCTTCATGAAAAATCAGAGACCATTGAGCATCTCCCTCGATGTCTTCCTCTTCTTTTCCCTCGAAGTTTATCTCTTCGGTATTCTTGAATCTAATCGTCTCTGTCTTCATATCTATCACTGCTTGATATTTCTGAATGAAATCTGCTCCCAATATCATGTCAAAAGCCATGTCCTTCATTACAACAAATACATGTCGGAAATCATGTCCTCCAATCGAAATACATAAGTATAATTGTGTTTTGCACAGAGATATTTTATTGGGTATTATTCCTTGGATCTTAATTCCTGATACTGGAATTTCCTCTAAATTCTCTTTGAGCTTCCACAGAATATAAAGCTTCTCACTCACCAGACAAAGCATAGCCCCAGTATCGATCAAAGTATCGACAGGCATACCGAATACTTCGCATGATATGATTGGCATTCTAATTCTTGTACCCATTTCTTTTCGTTCGTCATTCTGTTGAATTAAGTCATCATCCTCTGCTTGCCATTTAATAATTCTGGAAGTGAAAGTATTCAAAATTCTATCTTCTACTGTGAATTCGAAGTTTTTTTTTTTCATTACCATTCCCCCGGGATTGTTGTGTTCCCGATGGACCTGGATCATTGGGCCTCTGCTCCAAAAATTGCAAGTTATCTTGGTGTCTTGCTTCCAAATTTTTCCTCGTCTCCTTGTTAAACTCTTCATTGGACTGACGAGTATCCACATTCTCTCTGTTATTGTAGTTGTTTCTACCATAATATCTTCTTTCCTGGTACCTTCCTTGACTATCTCGTGGTCTTCTCCATCGAGTATTGTATCGATTACCACCATCCGGTCTCGCATATGGTTTGTAACTGTATCTGTTACGGTATTGATTCCATCCTCCTTTATTTGGATCTTCCCTCGGCGATTTCTCTTCTCGCTCCTCTCGAATCTCTCGAGGTGTCTGAGAATAACTATCAGCCATAACAGCATACACAGCGTTGTTATTCTTTACTCCCTTCTGATGGAAGAATTGAGCGTTTGTATGATCCAGCTTCTGTAATACTTCATCAAATTGTTCCATATTATAGATATCAGCAGCGATCAAAGTCCTCTGGACGTCTGCTGGAAATTGACGTATCAATGCAGTAATCAACTCGTTATCTGGCATCGGCGGATCTAAATGTTGAAGTTTAGACAGCTGTCCAGAAAAGTACGTAGAGTATCGAGTAGGTTGTGACGTCGAGAATCTCTTCGAATATAACTCTGCTCTGACTTGCTGTTGGGTTTCCGGGGACCAAAACTTCTTCAATAGCCCACGAGAAAACTCCTCAAATGAGGTTAGAGTGGATCTAAATGCTCTAAACCAAAGAAGTGCAGGACCTTCCAAGAACTTCCCTATCACTCGGATCTGTCTTTCTTTAGGGATCTTAGAATCTTTCAGGTAATCACCTGCTTCTCTCAAAAATTCCACGGGTGTTACAGAATCTCGCCCTGAAAATTTAGAAGGCTTATCTTCTATATTCTTAAATACAGTTATGGGATTGGATTGAAATACTGTCCTGACCTCATCCTGTCTATCAGTCTCTCTAGCTGCTCCTAGATTTATCTGTATCTGTTCCTTTCCCCTTACATTCGGCATTTTCATCAGATGATCAGACTGTTTCTCATCCTTTATTTGAGTTTTCATAGCCTCAAGTTCCTTCTGGTTTTCTTCTGCCATCTTCTTAATTGCTTCAGTTTCTTTATAATTGTCCTTAACATCAATGGATATCTGGTTCATAACAGCCTCATGACTTTTCAATGACCCTGTCATATCTGATATGTCCTTCTGAGTTGCTTGGATATCTTTGGCAATTACTTCAATATGGGATGACAAAGATTCCCTAATCTCCTTGATTCCCTCTTGATCCTCCAGCTTGAGTGTGTCTTTAAATTCATTGACAACTGTGGTCTTGATTTCAGTTTGCAATTCACTAATCACACCTTCTCTTATTTCTCCCATGACAAGTTCTTTGAATTGTTCCGTTAAACGTTGAACAACTAGAATTCCCATCTCGTTACTCTCCTTCTTCACTCTGACTTCCAGGTTGACCATGTCTTCACCAACTTTCCTAAGACCATGTTCTATCCTATCAGCTAAGCTTTGGGATCGAAGATCGGCATCGCGAAATTTTTCGTCCATTAAACTTGCGTTAGTAGCTAATGAAGTTTCGAGCTCATGTGTTTTTTCGCATAATTTATTCATTTTACTTTCAAGTGTCATTTTCAAAATTTCAGAATTCTCTTTAAATTTACTTTCCATTGAATTAAATTTACTGTTTAAATTTTCTTTCAAATTACCCTTTAAAGAATCAGAACTTTCTTTAAGTTCATTTTCCAAAGAATAAGAATTTTCTTTAAGTTTATCATTCAAATTTTCTCTAAGTTTATTTTCTAAAGAATCAGAATTTTCTTTAAGTTTATTTTCTAAAGAATCAGAATTTTCTTTAAGTTTTTCATCTATTCTTTCAAGTTATCTTTTAACCTACTTTCTAAAGAATCAGAATTTTCTTTAAGTTTATTTTCTAAAGAATCAGAATTTTCTTTAAGTTTATCGTTTAAACTTTCTTTAAGTTTATCAGAATTTTCTTTAAGTTTCTTTTCCAAAGCCTCAGTATTTTCTTTCATAATGGCTGCTACACGCAGTCCAGCCTCTTTTGAAATCTCCTCCAAACTCCTCATCATCCTCATCATTTCTTCCATAATTTTCAATTATTATTCAAAACTTAGGGGTATACAATAGTGGCAAACACAAGCTTATAACTAGAACAAGAAATATGAATAGCTAATTGGAACACTATAATAAAATGAGATTTGTCCTAATATCGACGTGATGGAAAAACAAAAGTCTCTACTTTTACGAATTACATTTACCATAATATCACAAGAAAATATGCAAGTTCTCAAATATCCTCCACCTGGATTCTAATAATGTGTATATCCAGTCATCGAACGTTTACTACTGAATTTACTTGACGCCCTAATGGTTAAGCCATTATCAAAAATAATCAAACCCATTCTAATTATTAACCAGTTAAATTTTTTTAATTTTCCCCACTAATTGGGTTTCCTACTAATTTATTCATCCAAACCAGACATCTCTCAACTCCCAAAATATTTCTATAAAAATTATCACAATTTCAAATCGGCATGCGATTGACCATGTCTAAATCGGGACCCACGTTCGAAGCCATTTCTCTCTCTATCTTATTTTATGTGCCCGTTTAGACCGGAGTCCGCACGACCACATATGCATTTTACCAATAATCAGTCAGCACGAGAATCAAAATATCCCGGAGCGCCAGATGGGTTAAAGCAAATCGCAAAAACGACATCAAATTTAAAAAATGCTTTGCTGATTTTTGGCTCAATGCAACAATAAGGATAGAAGGAGATTTAATTGGGTGTAACACATCTGGTAAAATTATCTCAGTTTATTGTAAAGTTAAAATCTGACTGCAAAGATGCTCAAAGCAGCATCATCCACGTGTGGCGATCCACACTCTTATTTACACACAATATACAGAAATCTTCCAAACACATTTGACAATCTTTTTGGAAACACAAGTCCGATTAATAGTCCTGTGGACTGTGTTCCAAAATTATTAATATTTAATTCCAGTTCAAAATTAATTGTCTATACTGGAAATAACGTAAATCACTGTTTGACTATTTACATGATATTAACACTCGTAGAATAAATGTTTATAGAATTTCTTAAACTTTCACTTGTTTTCCAGTTTCAAAAATATATCGTCGAAAATATTATCATCATTGAAGCAATACAAATTATTTATACATATTAATAACATCTGAAAAGTATTTGACCTTGAGCATAGCATCGAAGAACTGTGCGAAGCACAACAACAATTAATTGTTCTTCTGACATTAAACATTCGAGAAGTGACTCGATTATGAACTTCAAGTTCCAAACAAAATATATGATTTCTGAATCATCAACTTGATCAATAAATGGTTGAACCATTCAACTATTCAATTTTCCACTTGGAATCATTATGAAAAAAATATTTATATTTATGGCCATTTCTAGTAACTTTCACAACTTGCAATTCTTCGACAGAATGCGGAAATTAGAATTGTAGTTTTATAATGAATTCATTTAGTTCATGGCACTAGGATTGAAAATATCCTTCAAATTATTCGTGGTTAAAGAATTATTTTTAATTGGCAGTGGCCCATTCTATTATTTGTGTAAGAACACAATATTACAACAACAACAACGGCAAAGGTCTTCCTCTGAAGGAGAATAAACTACTATCATGACAAATCCGGGTTCTAGCAAAATCAAAGTCTAAATGGAATTCGTAAAACAAGGTTGAAATAAGACTGATGGTTTCAAAGAAATAACCTTCGGGTTATTCATACGACGAAATGTGTGGCTCCAATACTCCTACTATAAACCTGAGCCATCGAACCTGCTATTTGATTGATGCTCGAAAAAACCTCTTCATTCCTGCGACTTAAACATGCGCACCTGGGAATGGCATTTCAACTACTCCACACACATAAATTATCTTCCCAAAATTTATACAATAAATCAAGCCTCTGCTTGTTATCAACACTGGAAGATTAATAAACTTACAAGTTTATTTTATTTTACCATTCAGTTCAACCCGTGAATTTACCATACTTATGAAAAGCTTTATTTCACTTTCGAAGTGTATTTACGTCATGATTTTATATAAATACAAAAATATCCTATTTGATACAAATATCAATTGCTTCCCGTTTCAAGCCTCTCCGTGTTATCTGAAACATATACTTTGCTCATAGCAAATATCAACTGTTCAACCAGAACTGAAATGTTGGTTGAATGCGGGCTTGCGCTAACCACTCTCCTTCGGAAAATCTCCTGTTCCAAACTAGAAATGATTAAACTACTTCATAGGCTCTTTCTCAATACATATGATTATTATAAAATATAATATCCAAGAATTATTTAGAAAAATTATGAAAATTATTATTATTATTATTAGTGGATTATTATTATTATTATTATTTGTTATATCATTTTAAATATGTTTAATTATCATCTCATTATGTGAGAATCCACATGTTCGAACCTTCGAATATGGAAAAAATATCCATTCCTTAACAAAAATAAATTTAACTTTTACAGTTACATCGGCTGATTACCGTGATTTCCCAAAAAAATATGAAAAATTCAAATAAATGCTCGAAATGCTCGGTCATCGATCCTAAACTGTTCTGAGTGCTGAAAATGCTCAGAATAACTCTAACAAGTCTTGCGTAAATCATTGCAAGCTTTAAATACGACGAAAAAAATGTGTTGGTCATCTGCAGAAAAATAGTTTGTTCGAATTAGCTAGGCATAATATAATTCAAATGTGGCTTACATTTCTTGATGGTCTTGAAGTGTAGTAAACCTGGTCTATACCAGATTTATCCATAGACATGCCCTATCGGACAAGCATGTATAATCCTTGTATCGGCCGCCATTGTAGACCCACAATTCGTCTAGTCAGACATAGTGGTAGTATCTTTCGACGTTTGAATAAACTGTGGTTCCATTTTAATATGAGCTTCTATCAAAGCCATAACAGTTTGTTGAAATAGGGTCAGATCTAAGTGATCTCTTCTTAAATATGTCAGTAGTAACATAACTCACTGTAATCTCATCAGTACAAGAAAAACATTGACAGTCTAAGCAATTAACGGCTGTTCTGAAGATCGTTCCCTGGGCATGGTTTATTAATATCACCATCTGCCATGCGCTAGACAACCTGCAGTTTCCCTTGCGTAGACTAATGAACGCCACCGTTATAGACTAGTCTTCAGTGTACTGACAGATCGAAGTGGTTAACTAGTTACAAATAATGAAAACTGACTTGAAATGGATATAAACATCCAAGTATTAAGTTACTACTGGACTGTGACAAAATACTATTTTCTAGACAAAGTCTAGCATATGTCCTTTAGAAATATAAATATTTCCACCAATGTCTGTAGAAAAACTATCACCTCAGTGATTCTCCTCACCAGAAACTTACTAAGTTCCAACTCGTTTGCGCAGCACTTCTCGTGACTATCACGATTTGAAAAGAACTTCTGCGTAGATACGGCAACCATGTGCCTTGGCTCAGCGTAGACGCAACTTGCTTGCCAAGTGCTTGTGTTGAAGTGAGCTAACCATGCCTGTTTCAGCTGGCTTTTATTCAAAACGGTCAGGGTCACGCGTCATCGCCTGATATCTAGAAATCCTCATATCTCTTGAATCCCTGGTCCGATTTACTTGATACTAATTGCGTTCTCTTTCATTTGGCAGTGCCAGTAATCTGATCCCAGTCTCAAGTCTCTACTCCATAGTTAACTATTTAATCAATAAATAGCCTCCACCTCTGCTGTTACTCGCTACGTCACTTGACATCCAACTATCGGTAAAATTCTTCTAAATGCTTCTCGAAGCAATGTAGCGCGATATTCAAATATCTGAACTTTCAAAAGCGGCTACAGCCTTTCCCTTGATATCTAGGTGTCTGAAACTTGGAATACCCATTCCTAGAGTTGGGCACAATACTACGATACATTTTAACTTCTTATTTTAAAGGGTTTGTAACAGCCTATTTTGCGTTACTTGAAAATGTTATTAAGCGTTATATTGTGCACATTATGGTGTAAAATATATATTTAATTAAAACATAATTCGCCAGCAGATTTACTCGAGACATCTAGCTGCCAAAAAGGTAACTTCCAGATTTTACTGAAAAGTTTCTTCTTCTGGCCGCTAGAATGCACTCGCTCTGTTAGGATTATATTATCGAAAATATCCACATAGTTTGTATACACACGTCTCTGTAGGGTCATGGAAAGATTTGTTAATTCAATTAGGGTTGTGAAAGCCATGCACAACCAGACGTGTAAAGACATGCCTCAACTCAAAGTTGGATGTTGCCCACGGCAGGTCGTAATAATAATAATAATAATGTTATTGGTTTTACATCCCTTTTAACTACTGCTGATTTTAGAGACACCGGGGTGCCGGAATTTTGGCCCGAAGGGGATCTTTAACGTGCCAGTAAATGTACTGACACGGCTCCCTCGCATTTGTGCACCCTCAAATGCCAGCTGACTGCGCCAGGATACGAACCTGCAACCTAGGGCCCAGCAAGCGAGAACGTTACCGCTGAGCCACGCCGCCAGTCCGGTCGATTATGTCTCCAGATCCATAACATTCTTGATATACTTCTTATCTTTCTTTCTTCCTTCAATGATGGTAGCAGTTTTTATCTAGGTTGTGGCGTTTGGTCGAGGTAAATCGTTTCTAAGGTCTTCAACAAAGAATAGTTCTATTATACTCTTTGATAATAACAACGAGTTATAACTATACTCATACATTTAGGAGAAAGTAGGCTATATGTTCTTTACTGAACATCTTGTTTTTAGCCTATTTTCAATTTTGAAAAAATAGGCTTATGAGATCACCTTTTGTCCGTGTGTGTGTGCGTGTGTGTGTGAGGTGTGTGTGTGTGTCCCCTAATAAAATCTAAACGGCTTGAGCGATTTCAATGAAACTCGGTTAGTTCATAGAACTATTCCCGGCGACCTCGACCGTGCCCTTCATATTTTGTTACGTCTCACCAATCCAACATGGCGGCTGTGCGAAATATTTCACTAGCATTCAATATCTCCGAAACTATTACCGATATCACCCTGAAATTGTGTACAGTGATAAAGGGCACTACTAGAAGTTCACCTATGAGACTTTCAAAAACCTGGTGACTACAAAACCAACATGGCGGTCAAGCAAAATTTAGACTTTTAAATAGACATTTCTCGCGAATTAACTATCCAAACGTAATGAAACTTGGTACAGCAAATGTTTATACACATTGTAATGCACTGGAGTCTAATTTAGTTCAATTGTTTACATAACCTCAAAATGGCGGCAGTGCGAAATATTTCACTGACATTCTATATCTCCGAAACAATTACAGATATCATCATGCAATTTTGTACGGTGATAAAGGGTACTGATACAAGTTTACCTATGTATATTTCATAAACCTGTAAAGTACAGAACGAACATGGCGACCATGCGAATTTGAAATATTTTAATAGACTTTTCTCGTGAGTTAACTCTCTGAGCGCAGTGAAATGTGGTTCAGTAAATGATTTTGCAGATTGTAATGCACTGCCATCTAATTTAATTCAATTGTTTACATAACCTCAAGATGGCGGCTGTGCGAAATTTTAAAATTAAGTTTTTATTCTTGTGTCGTAATCATGCGATCGAAGTGAAAGTTTGAATAATGAAGCTAGGCAATAATTGTCCTTGAATGGTACATAACTCTATGGCATATAACATATAACAATCCTAAATGGCGAGCCTCCGAAATATTTAGACGGTTCTCAATATCTATGAATCTTTTACAGCAACCAAACTGAATTTTTTAATTTTCATAGAGACTATGAACATATGTTCACCTATAGGACTTTCATTAACCTGGTGAGCAGAAATCCAACATGGCGGCGACGCGAATTATACATATTTAAATGGACGTTTCTCGCGAATTAACTATCCGAGTGCCGTGAAACGTTGCACGTTAAATGCTTATACAAATGTTGATCCACTGGCATGTAATTTATTTCAATTGTTTGCATAATCACAAGATGGCTGGTGTGCGTACTTTTAAAATCCCGTTTTTACTTCTTGTGTTCTAATCATGCGATTGAAGTTTGAATACCACACGTACACATTAATCTTAATGTAATAGTACAAAAATAAAAATCCATCCTGGCGACCATATGAAATATTTAGACGGTTCTCAATATCTACGAATCTGTTACAGCAATTAAACTGATATTTTGTATGTTGATAGAGACAATTAACATGAGCAGGATATATGAAAATAGGCTGTATAGTTCTTCACGGAACTACTTGTTGGAAATTGTATATTTATACCAAGATTGGTGGCATTACCTACAACCAGTTGGAATATACAATACATTCTACCTCTGAAAATTGTAATTTTTAGGTGTGACCTTTCAACGTTTAAACAATCATAACTTCTACAATACTTGGTCCAATTGAACGAAATCGGAACGTAGGCAATATATTCTATCAGATGTAAGAGCTCAGTAAACGAATCGCAGAACTCTAGTGCCACAAGTTTAGGTTTTAGGTGACATATCATGATTTCCTTATGTGGTCCTAAACTTTTGACCGGTACTGAACTATATCTTCATTTGTTACTCTATCTACCCATCTGATTTTCATAATTATCCTGTAACACCACATTTCATACGACAAGTGGGAGAGGAGAGATGTTTCTGGTAACTGCTAATGAAAATAAGAGACAGGTTGGTAGGACACACTAAGGCACCTAGGAATTGCAAACTTGGTTATGGAAGGAAGGGTCGAGGATGAGAACTGTAGGGGTAGACCAAGGTTAGAATATGTTAAACAGATTGTCTTCGATGTAACATGTGGCAGCTGTGTAGAGATGAAACGATTAGCTCACGACAGGGAGGCATGGAGAGTGCATCAAACCAATCAAAAGGCTGTAGACTCAAATTCAGGATTGAATTTTGAAAAGTTACATATTTATTTCTGATATTTGGGGTAGATGAGCTCTTTGTTTCATACCTTTAAGGAGGGATGTACCCGAAAAGCATCAAAATATTTAAATAATTCCTGTGGCTCCATTTTTAAACGTATCTCGATGAAATTTTAGGAACATAACAACTATATAGCAAATTACTTTAAACTATATTGTAAATAGGGAATATTGCATAGGTTATTAAGATTATTTCAAAAACAAAAGTGTAAATCGAAAAAACAAAATGTTCTTTTTTCTCTGTAATTCGTGGAGGAGTTCCTTTGGTTTTAATGTTGGTATCTTTTAGTCACTTGGTAAGTACTGTACCCATGTGAGTAATATCGATGGAAAATATGCTTCCGCCTCCAGCTAGCGTCAGGACTCGGGCGTGTACCGTCTCCCCATTGAGCAGTTGCATATTTTGGATTTGAGGCTAAAAGGTATCAACTCTACAATGATAAGGCACAACTCTATTCTAGAACTTTAATTCAGTAATAAAATTCATGGCTTCAAACAAACAAAACAATCCCCATAACCATAAACCAAAATCAAATAAAATTTACTTCCACAATCCACTAATATCAACATAATATTATCACAATAAAATCATATCATAACTCAAACCTTTACCCTTATATCAACTTCACAATATACGCTAGTGCGCTGATGCACATACAACTTCAGAAACAAACTGTACTTTAATTCTACTGTCATCCAATGTGACTTCTTTAATTCTACAAAATTATTTATTCCTTAAACCTTGTCTTAATTTGACAATAATGTGTATCGTGTGTGTTTTGATCTTTCTCTTCCCACCAAATGCTTTACATGCATTAGCCTATTCTGGTGTTGTACAGGAGTCTACATGCAACTCCAGAATTATGTAAGCTACCCCTACACTTCCTCTATTTATATAGTTCCACTGCATGCCGTCTGTGATTTCATCTTAAAAACGTTAATTATTGTTGTGTCGGATGGTACAATTAAACTACCCTTGCGCGCGTAGCCTGTGGCATCCAGTAGCCAACTTCTGAAAAAGATGTCAGTGACAGTACAAATGCAACGTCTAACCCTTCGTTAGATTGCTAAAATCATGAACCATCAGGGTGATCTATAATTATCAATGTGTTCTCCAACCACATGACTTCATTACTCAATATAACAGTGTTTCATCTTATGTCATTAACAGGGTCTAAAATCTGTTCTTTTCAAACTTTCTTTCACGGTTCGCTTGACCGTCCCGACCCTCTTCCAAGCGGCCTGTACACAATAGCAGTGGAGTGAGGTTCTACAGTGCCTCGACCCTCGTTTCATGCCATATGTCTTACCTCCCCTAAGCAGTATAAGACTTTAACAGACAAATACCGTGGTCCTAGTGACACACATATCCCAATGGATTTAAACTGAATATTATGCAAACAGGTACTGGATGAGCTTAACATTTACTCCTACCCTGAGGATAATAATAATTGGCACCAAATAGGCCCATTTCAACATGAAGGCACGAGATTCATAAAACATTGGTCTAGTAGGTAACCGGTATCTTTAATAAATGCTGCGGTCAGTCATAACATGCTGCCGTAATACGATTCGCTTCAACGAGCCGAATCATTCAATAATAAGTTCTCGGGCGATCAGATAGAGTGCAGAGATGTCCAACGTTTTCCTCTCACATATCACGGGATTCAAACCCGGAACAGTCCATATCCATCATCAGAGTTAGGGTCCATTCACTAAATACACTCTGGTACAAAGCACATCTCCAATTATGCCCACGGCATACGAGATGTCATACGAAGAATAGATTACCTGGTCCCGTACCTAATGCTATGATCTTCGTCCTATAATTATTAAGAGAAATCTATCAATTACATTCTGGTGTTTGAAGCCATGTTTTCAGTGTTGCCTTAGTAAACAAGAGTTTAGTGCTTTTCAGTCGGTCAACACGAATGTACCCAAAAGAGATGGGTTATGCCCTAATCCTGAAATAAATTACATGAGATTAATAAAACACTAGGATGACCAGTTTCGATCGTCAAGCGATCATCATCAGATCCAATACACTTAGGCTATAAAATCTATGTTTGAAATACAGGTGAAAATATTTACAATATGTACAATTATTTAGTTGCAGTATTGGTACTGCAACTGTCAGTGTATGCTAAATGCAGTATATATGTTAGGTGAAATGCTAAATGGTGATGGCTATCCGGAGATTGTACTTTAGAGAGATTATATGGTTGTAAACTATGGTTAAACTATAAAATTTTAGGCTAACTACTTATCTGATTGTCTTCCGTACTACAGCTATTCGCAGTTTCCGTGCTCACATGAACTCGCTGTGCGGTCGACTGCGGTGGTTATCTTAACGACTGGTTTTTCCCTGCCTTCCCCCCCTCTGTCCCTACGTGCTGTGGGGAGTGATCGCGATGTGTTTATGTGAGGTGTTGCCAACCTAGATAAGATGTATGTTATTGAATGAGGTGGATCTACAACTATTAATGACCGTGGATTAGTCCTCGCCACGTGTGGAGCATAACCCATTCGAACTAAGCGTTGACGGTCTTATGAGGACCTCCCGGCACCTTTAATACTGCCTCTAATATGGGCCTTGGTTTATTGCAGAAGAAAGGTACATCGTACACCTGATCCAGATAACATTTGCCTATTAAAACCCCTAATTTCCCCCCCTTTTTTATCTAGCTTGGCTGTGTCGCTAAATTGTGTTTTGTTTCCGACAGGGTGTGTTTTTTAGTAGCGTGAAGTAATAGTAATCTAAATAAACGTGACCCGTATTCAAGGTCAGGGGTATATTCTATAACGTGCCAAGACACCGATTGTCAAGCTAATTACATCGGGCAGAGTGGAAGGCGAGTAGACACACGTTATAATGAACATAAAAATGCGATAAGATACGGAACACATTCAGCCGTGTGCGAACATATGTGTGACGCAGGGCATAGCTTTACCAACATAGAGTCGGACCTTAAAATAATCCATCACGAATCGAAAGGCAGAGCTCTTGACATAAAGGAAGCAATCGAGATACACCTAGCCAAACGAAACAATCCCAACAATCTAAATGAACACACGTTCATGGAGAGCTCACCCCTCTTCACGCTACTAAAAAACACACCCTGTCGGAAACAAAACACAATTTAGCGACACAGCCAAGCTAGATAAAAAAGGGGGGAAATTAGGGGTTTTTAATAGGCAAATGTTATCTGGATCAGGTGTACGATGTACCTTTCTTCTGCAATAAACCAAGGCCCATATTAGAGGCAGTATTAAAGGTGCCGGGACGTCCTCATAAGACCGTCAACGCTTAGTTCGAATGGGTTATGCTCCACGCGTGGCGAGGACTAATCCACGGTCTTTAATAGTTGTAGATCCACCTCATTCAATAACATACATCTTATCTAGGTTGGCAACACCTCACATAAACACATCGCGATCACTCCCCACAGCACGTAGGGACAGAGGGGGGGGGGGGGGAAGGCAGGGAAAAACCAGTCGTTAAGATAACCACCGCAGTCGACCGCACAGCGAGTTCAAGTGAGCACGGAAACTGCGAATAGCTGTAGTACGGAAGACAATCAGATAAGTAGTTAGCCTAAAATTTTATAGTTTAACCATAGTTTACAACCATATAATCTCTCTAAAGTACAATCTCCGGATAGCCATCACCATTTAGCATTTCACCTAACATATATACTGCATTTAGCATACACTGACAGTTGCAGTACCAATACTGCAACTAAATAATTGTACATATTGTAAATATTTTCACCTGTATTTCAAACATAGATTTTATAGCCTAAGTGTATTGGATCTGATGATGATCGCTTGACGATCGAAACTGGTCATCCTAGTGTTTTATTAATCTCATGTAATTTATTTCAGGATTAGGGCATAACCCATCTCTTTTGGGTACATTCGTGTTGACCGACTGAAAAGCACTAAACTCTTGTCTATCAATTACTCTATGAGCTTTTACATAAGCTGCAAATTCAATTCACTAAAAAGCTCTTCCATTTCCTGGCATAATTATATTCCCATTAATACAATATATATTCTGATATAAAACTCTTTTCTTAATCCCGTAACGTAATCTTACTGTATAATCTTACTGCTTAGATCGATAAGTCTTGCCCTTTAGCGTAAATATTTCTTACTTACAACATTTTTACCTGATGCGTTCATTCATACCCTTTCATATATTCATTATTATTATTATTATTAGCACTGACATAAATTACCAAAATCCGACACAACTAATCATCTTAAAAATCGAACAACCGTGTTCGTTTCATTTACATAACTGATTTGCCATTTTTAATTAATAGTGGTAACGATTAATCCACTCACTGATACAAAATAACATCTCAACTCTATTAAAATCAACACAATAATGATTAAACCTGGAGGGTCTATCTCCTAATCTGATTCTTACAGGCATCTTTATAACTCTGAAATCACCTTACATGCAGTGGCCTATACTTCTACTTAAACATAATTTGTGGGGTACTCACATATATCAAGGCTCATCATGGTGGATCCAACCACTCATATCCTTCCGTTCGCCTGCCATATGCAGATTTAGTGCGACATTTGCATCTTGAATACACACATTTTATGATACATATCTTCCGTTAACCACACGACACTTTGCATTTCTATAAAGAAGCTATTGCTTCCAAAACACATGACACTTTATAACACTTATTAAACCGTTAATTTAAAAGATATTTCACATATGATTTATACATAACACACGTCACTCTCTACACTTTTCATTGGTTGCAATTCCCTAGCAAAGATATCAAAATTGCAGGTGTCGACGGCATCTCCCGTTCTCCTACCAACTCCTGATTGAAAGTCTGGTTCAACTGCCCTCGGAATTCACCAACAGTTTATCCATACTCCTACGGTAAGCTTCCTGATTTGCATAAATATGCTAACTTCCGTCCTGAGCGTTACTATTTGGTATTCTTAAGACATTACCAAATGCTTCGTAAAGTTTCTCCCAGCGCATTCCAGCGTAATTAGACATGTATGATCAGTCAATATTTTATACATTGCGCTTAACACTGTACATAACTTTACACAGATTATTATTTACAATAGTTCTGCAACTTATCTCACACGTTGCTTCCTAAGTGAGTACACCATTGTTCGTACTGCTGACTACACATGCAGCACGACTATTATTAATAAAAGCTTACTAAATGTTTCACTCAAATGTACAAGTCTTTGTTTGAGCGTCCTTCCTGGGGCCGGACCGCCATACGTTCCGCCTCAATAACTGCTTGACAACTGTGTTCTGACTGTCTGACAAATACTGTGTAGCGACGACTGTCTGCGACTCCCTGACAAACTGGGTCCAACTGGGTAAACTGCGTAAGACTGGGGTGCTCTGCCAAGGGTCGACTCCCTTATATTGGATTCACACAAAAAGTAGAGCTAAATTTTCCCGCGTTATCTCGACTCCTCTCCCAGGATGATTCTGGTCTCGAAACCATGCTCATCGGGTTCCTTTTTCTTCACTGATCCCAGAACTATCTGCGTGCTGAAGGATCGCTCGGCCAATTAATTAATATTAATTCCTTTCTCCATAGCGTGGGGACGCTGTTTCACTGGGAATCCCTGGCGACCTCGTCAAACTCAGCCGCGAACAACCATAGTCTATGTTCTTCCGCACTTCATTAAATATGCGTCAATTTCGCAGATTAAAGGCTCTAAAATTAGCCTCCTGGCTAAAGATTCACCTGTGTGCCACTCTCATGTCATTGCGTTACTCCAATCACGAGTAATCAATGATTTTCCTTGGGATCTCTCCCCACTCTTCTTCGTCCTATTCTCAGTCGGGGAAAAACTGTGTCATTATTCAAGCCCCCAACCTCTTCCAGACGACATAACGAGGTCAGCAAGATTGACGTGGCTCCAAGGGGCACCTCCCACAATTCTGGGCCAATTAGTAAAACGTCAAACTCTGCACTTTCTGTGCTCCAAGCCCAGCATAGCCTACTCCAAGTAGTCTAATAATGCTGTATTCTGCTCCTTTTCCCTGCATTATTTTAATAAATAATGTCATTATCAACTGAAATCACACCAGTGATTAAATATACACTTTTCTCTAGGGGTTTTTACAATGAAACTCCCTCAACAGACCTCGGGTTCGTTCCCTGGTGGAACCTTTATACTGAGATCACGGTCTCTGAGATCCACGTTCGATATCAGTCAGCATAACCCCCTCGGGTTCATATTCCCCTTGCAAAACTTATAGAAGTCAATTGCAAATGACTCTCTGTAAGTAACCAGCTGACTGTCTACCACTGTCTGTGTTTACATCTGGGGTCCTTCACCTCGTCTGGCTGCGAGTAGGTTAGTTTCGCTCCCCCTTCCACATTGCGCTCTCTCTAAGCTGTTTATTCTCTTGACGGAGGGCTTCGTTTATGGCCTCAACTTGCCTTGCCGCTTCGACCATTTCTTTGTAGAGTTCTCGCAGTCACTGGCATTCTTGCTGTTTGTCCCTTCCACTGGGCAAGCTGTCTGCTTCTCGTTCCGTCTCGCCTCGTGAACTTTCAGGTCTGGCTGCCTGGTTGACTTCGCTATCCACGTTCAGTTGGGTGTGTGCGGCTAATACTTCTTCTTGTTCGTCGAATTCTTCTGGCGAATAATATACTTTTAAATTGGCTGCATTCATAATGACCTCGTTTCCAGTTTCTAAATGCTTTATCCTGTATGCATTGTTTTGTAGGTCTCTGATCACCTCGAACGGGCCGTGATATGCAAAAATAAACTTCTTATACTTCCGTGCCTCTGGATCTGAACTGGCGGGTTTCCTGACTAAAACTTTCTCTCCGACGAGAAGCGGTCTGTGATACCTCTTCGCACGATTTCTCCTCTGACGTCTCTCCGCCTGTGCTTTGAGATATTCGAAGGTTCGTTGGATCCTCAATTCTCGTCCTGGCTGTGCGTCTACTGGTAATGGAATGACACCAGTCCACGGTCTCTCCGGTCTCTGATCCAAATGTAGAATCACGGGAACCTGACCTGTCGCCTCATGTACGGTATTATTTATACAGTATTCAATTACTTCTAGGAATTCAATCCAACGCCAATTCTCTTCAGAGCAGTAGATCTTCATGTATTTCTGGATCTCTCTCATTACTCTTTCAACTGGACTTGCCTCAGGATGGCGAATGGTAGATAAAATCTGCCTAATTCCTAGAGTTTCCAGTTCTCGACGAAATTCTGCACTTGTGAAGCAACTTCCGTGGTCCGAGAGGATGTTATCCGGCTTCCCAAGAATCGGAATAACTCTCTCTTTCAGGCGTTTCAATACCTGCTTTGAACTTGTCTTCTGTATGGGGCATAATACCACCATTTTTGAAAATACATCCATGGCTACAAAAATGTGTCTATTGCCTCTACGTGCTCTAGGCAGTGGTCCAAAGTTATCTATGCTCAATAGCTGCCTTGGCTTCTCCGGTAACAACGGAATAGGTCGTTGCCTCATTAAAAAGGGATTTGGCTACCCTTTGGCACAAATCACATGTCCTAATAGCATTTCTCACCGTTTCTCTCAACTTTGGCCAAGTAAATGCTTCTTTCAACAGAGCACAAATTTTGTCTATTCCGGGATGTCCAAATGCTCTGTGTGCTAGCCACACCAATCTCCTCTGCAAAGATGCAGGAATCACAATCCTTTGACGTGTATGATCTACATCATCCCACTTGTGCAGTATCTGATTATACCATACATAATCTGTTGCCAATGCCTCTGCCTCTCAGTATATTGCAGTTCCCCTTGCTAAACGTCCCTCGAAGTAATCGATCATCATCTTCAACCACGGGTCTTCGCGTTGTAGGTTGGTAAGATTCCTCAAATCATCCAACGTCTTCTGATCTCGATTCTCAATCTGGACAGCTAGCGCTTCCTCTTCTCTAGAGTAACGGCTTAATATGTCCGGTATTACATTCTCTTTCCCTGGACAGTATTCTATTTCCACGTTGAATTGCTGAATATACAGGGACCATCTTGTCAATCTCTGGCTAGACAAGTCTGTCTTTAAAAAATGTTAAAGCTTTATGGTCTGTTCTGAGGACTATTTGAAAGCCGTACACGAGTTTATGCCATGATTGCAACGCGTACAAAATTGCGAGCAACTCTATCTCTGTAATCGTGTAGTTTTTCTCATGGGCTTTCAGCCTCCTTCTTATAAAGGCAATAAAAACTTTCTTTTCAGGCTGGTCAACATTTTCCTGGAATAGCATCGCTCCGATACCAATAAGTGATGCATCCGTCTGTATGATGAACTTCTGGGTATAATCCGGGTATCCTATTTTCACATATTCCAAAAGCATTTGTTTTGACCTCACGAATGCTTCCTGACATTGCTCCGTCCAATTCCATCTGCCGCCTTTCTTCAATAGGTCCTGCAGGGGTGCTACTGTCGTAGTATAATTCGGGCAGTGGTTCGAAAAGAATCCAATTACTCCCAAATACTGTCGGACGTGCTTTACTTTCGTGGGTCGAGGGAAATTTAGAATTACCTCCAATTTATCTGGATTAGGCTTGACTCCATTTGCATCAATAACATGCCCTAGGAATTTAACTTCCCTCTGACAGAAGTGCGATTTCTTGATATTAACCTTAAAGTTAGCTTCACGAAAGTCATCTAGCAACTTCTTGAGGTCTCTCATGTGCTCCTCCAGAGATTCTGACGTGAGTAGAATGCCGTCTACATATCTGATGGTACTCTCTTTCACATCATCTGATAGATTGCGATTTAACGCTCTTATCAGTGCTGAACCAGCTGTTTTCAAACCAAAAGGTAGCCTTAAAAACGTGTATGTGTGTTGATCAAATATGAATCCTGTCAACAGACTAGTTTTCTTCTCTAATTCAAGATGGTGGAAACTGGAAGTGATATCCAAGTTTGTGAATACGGTTTTCCCTTTGAACTTCCTGAGGATCTCTTTAATAGGTGGCACTTGGTCAAACTCCGGAATAACCTTCAAATTTAAATGTCTCAGGTCCAGACATACTCTGACAGTCCCGTCTGTCTTCGGTACAATTACCAATGGACTTACATAAGGCGTAGGTGTCTTCTCAATAACACCGGCCTCCAACATCTCCTGAATTGCCTCTTTCACTTTGGCATAATGCTTTTCGGCTATAGGGTAGGGTTTCTGCCTAAATGGTGTCCAATCACTGACTTGAAAAGTATAAGTGAAGTTCTTTATACGACCAGGTCTCGAATCAAAGACTTCCTTCTGTTCCAGTAATAATTGCTTTAAATTTTCCTTCTCTTTTAGCCCAATTTTCGCTTCTTCTAGCTTTTCCGAAATATATTCTTCCGGTTTGGGTTCCAGGTCTTTCTCCAAGTCTGTGGCTAGTGTTTTCAGTTCTTCTTCTAACTGCTCCATAGCTAACACTTCTTCCTCCGCCACGTCTCTGTATGTATGCCATAATTGTTCACTTGACCCTGGTTCAATCTGGTTGAGTGCGACCTCCAAGCCTTCGGCTTCCTCATTCACATGGAACATAACCCTGTCCTGTGCTAGGTCGATTATCACTCTGTATTCCCTTATAAATTCTGCCCCAATAAGTTGGTTATAAGGCAGTTTGTTTACTAATAGAAAACTCTGTGAGAATATAGAGCCTCCTATCTGTAAATCTAGGAATACCTGATATTTGCATATCATCGTTCTGTCTGGAATTACCCCTTTTATTTTGACACTAGAGATCGGTATTTTCAAAACCTTCTCTCTCTGGGCTATTTCATTATATAAAGCTTGGGTCATAAGGCACACTGTTGAACCCGTGTCTAACAGACTTCTTATTTTCAATCCTGCCACTCTTACTATTATAATAGGCAATTCTCTCTTGACCATGACCTGTGATCCTCCTGTATCCTCGATTAGCTCTTCTGGTTTGGCTATCCAATTGATGATGTTATCAGACTTCCATCCATCAGTCTCGAACTCTTCTAATTTTGGCGTTTTTTTTCTTCAGCGCCCGTCCCCTTGGAGTTTCTTCTCTCCTGTTCGCTGCGCTGTAGCTCCAAACTCTTAGCTCCATCTCCATATCTGTCTGGCGATGTCCTGTTCTGCATAACTTCTTGCCAGCGGACTTGTTGTTTCTGGGGCTCATCTCCCCTTTCCTCGAGGTATCGCAATGAAGCGTGATATCGTTCCTCTACCTCGTCATCGAAGTTACTTCTTCTTTCTTGGGGTCTCCAATTTCTATTGTTGCCTTCTTGGCCATTGTTACCTCCATTGTTTTGGTACGGTCTACCCCTGGTATTCTGCTTATTCCACGAATTTCGGCCTCTTCCTCCTCTACTAGCATTCCCTTTGTACTTCGGCTGCCATCTTCTGGGTTCCTGTTCCCATTGCCGTCCGTAGGAATCTAATGTTTCAGTGCTCGTAGCTTTGTTGTTCCTTGGAGCTTGATGTTGGTCAGTCTGCGTGTTGGTCACGTGTACCTGTTCCACGGTTCGACTCTGACGCATCGTATTGGCTGTTGTGAGGTCCAGTTGTCTAAGAACTGTCTCCATTTCTATAGCAGTTTTCGCATTAGCCGAGATTTGCAGTCTTTGGATCTCGTATGGAAGCTGCTTGGCGATAGCAATACATAATTCCAGCTCGCTCGGTTTTTGATCCAGTTCTTTGAAGCGACACATCTGCGATATGAAGAATTCTGCATACTTCGTTTGGTTGTTGGTGCTGTATCTTTTTGAATACAAATCCAACCGTAAATTCTGTTGGGTCGCTGGATCCCAGTATCCCTTCAAAAATGCCTCTCGAAACTCCTCAACAGTATCGAAAGTATACCGGAAACTGCGAAACCATAATGCACATTCTCCCTCTGTTAGTTTCTCAATGGCTCGTAGCCTGCGCTCTGGCGGTATCCGTGCATCATTCAGATATTCAGACACTTCCTTCAACCAATATTTTGGTGTCATATTACAGTGGCTACCTGAGAATTTCCTTGGTTTCTCTTCGCTTGCCCTGATTACGTTTATCACCTGGGTGTGCATAGCATTTTCATGTGGCGTTGATGCTGCAACTGGTGCACTTGGCGTCATATAAGGACTTTCGCCTGGGCCTGTAGCATTCCTGATTATAGGTTGGGTTTCTAAGTCTGCCCACCTTGTTTTCCTCATATCTTCCATGCTGCCTTCACTTGACTTAGGATCATTCATAAGGGTTTCCTCCTGTGCGATTATCCTAGTCTCCATTTGATTGTGGCGAATCTCCGCTCTTTCCAGTCGAGTAATTACCTCCTTCTCGATTCTGGTAAGCCTATCTCGATTTTCCTCGGCTACTTGAAATATTTTCTTCTTGTAATTTTTCAGGCTTTTTTTGATATGGGTGATTTCATCCTCTACATCTTCCTTAATTTGAGCAAGGGTCTTGTCGCTTGCCTCTGTCTTCTGGCCTTCTCTTACTTCGAGTTCTCCTCTCAGCCCTTTAATCTCCTCTTGAATGTGTCCATTGACCTTAAGACAATTCATTCCGGAACTTGATGATCTCACCTCTATTCTCCTCTTGCCTTTTGTTAACTACAACAATGTCACTTTGAACTTGGTCCAGTTCTTGATGAACTTTGCCCATCTGACCTTTCACGTTGCTTACCAGCTCTTTACTTTCATTAGCGATAGCCTTAATCTCGCTTATTCCCTGACATTGATCTAATATGTTCTGATCCTGTTTCTTGAGATCACCGTTAATTGCTCTAGCATAGCTTTTCAATTTCTGGTCCCATCTAGAGTCGTTCTCTTCTAACCTCTGATCTACCGTTTTCGTAAACTCTGAAAACTGTTTCGCTTGGCGTTCGAGATTCGCCTCATTTTGGATTTGAATATCCTTAATGTCGTTAGACAGCGCATCTAACCTACTGTTGGTTTCATCCTGCGCATGCTTACACGCTTGTAAATTACTCTCGAGCTTGGCTTCTATAGCCTCGAAACGTTTATCTGTTTTAACCTGCATTTCTGATACAATGCTTACAACAGTTTCTGTTACTTCGGTCTTAATTACCTCTTGCATTTGACCTAACTTATTGTTTAATTCAACCTTATTTGCATCCAATCGGTTGTTTATTTCAACCTGATTGGCATCTAACCGGTTAACCAATTCAACCTGATTAGCATCCAAACGGTTACTTAATTCACTCTGGTTGTGATTAATTGCCTCCTGATTGGCATCTAAACGATTACTCAGTGCAACCTGATTTTGCATTAATTGCCTCCTGATTGGCATCTAAACGAGTGTTTATTCCATCCTAGAAAGCCTTAGCTTCCAGCTTATTTTGCTCGTTAACAGCATCAAAATGCTGTTTCAACCCTGCAATAACCTGAAGGATCTCCTCTGTACCTGACATTTTTACAATAATACACTTTGATATGCAGGCAGGCTTCCTGGAAGAATGTGTGGATATGTTTTGATGAGAAACATCAAACACTGTACACATATTGTAAGATCGTCCAAAACCTGTCAATTTTATGATAAATTGTGGATTGGGTGTGTAGCGCTCGTATCCTTGGGTACATCAAAAGCCTACTGAACTCAACAATCACTCAAACACAGTTTGAGGCAAAAAAACAATTACTATGGTTTTCCCCATGAAATACCATAAAAATCTATGCGTTTTCCCTAAATCCCATAAGCTCCACGAAACTGGGCGCCATGATAATGATATGCCATGGGAGGTGGTCCACGTTAAGACATCGCAGCAACCCTCCAAGGTCTCGGTTGTACTGTCGAATGCCCCACTTGGGTCTCGCCATGATAAAGAAATACACCTCGGCGCCTATGGTGACCTGTATTTAAAACCGGCCCACATACCAGCGCCATGATAAAATAATATCATCGTACGAGTGTCCAGATAAATAAAGATCAGGTCTTGCAATGCCAAAACATACATATTGCACTACTGAGGCGATTCCATGATAGAATACTACCGCCCCAAGTTACCTGGATCATGTTAATTAAGGTGCTTATCAAAATTTTATATTGTTCGTATCGGAGCTTAGCTTATGATTAGGTGCGGTCATTCCCTACTTCATGTTATTCATTACTTTAATAGAGTTGTGTGCACTAGATCTAGACCGACTTTAGTTGTACCTATAGCTCAAATCACTGTACAGGACATCAATTTCCATGTACCCATGTGAGTAATCTCGATGGAAAATATGCTTCCGCCTCCAGCTAGCGTCAGGACTCGGGCGTGTACCGTCTCCCCATTGAGCAGTTGCATATTTTGGATTTGAGGCTAAAAGGTATCAACTCTACAATGATAAGGCACAACTCTATTCTAAAACTTTAATTCAGTAATAAAATTCATGGCTTCAAACAAACAAAACAATCCCCATAACCATAAACCAAAATCAAATAAAATTTACTTCCACAATCCACTAATATCAACATAATATTATCACAATAAAATCATATCATAACTCAAACCTTTACCCTTATATCAACTTCACAATATACGCTAGTGCGCTGATGCACATACAACTTCAGAAACAAACTGTACTTTAATTCTACTGTCATCCAATGTGACTTCTTTAATTCTACAAAATTATTTATTCCTTAAACCTTGTCTTAATTTGACAATAATGTGTATCGTGTGTGTTTTGATCTTTCTCTTCCCACCAAATGCTTTACATGCATCAGCCTATTCTGGTGTTGCACAGCAGTCTACATGCAACTCCATAATTATGTAAGCTACCCCTACACTTCCTCTATTTATATAGTTCCACTGCATGCCGTCTGTGATTTCATCTTAAAAACGTTAATTATTGTTGTGTCGGATGGTACAATTAAACTACCCTTGCGCGCGTAGCCTGTGGCATCCAGTAGCCAACTTCTGAAAAAGATGTCAGTGACAGTACAAATACAACGTCTAACCCTTCGTTAGATTGCTAAAATCATGAACCATCAGGGTGATCTATAATTATCAATGTGTTCTCCAACCACACGACTTCATTACTCAATATAACAGTGTTTCATCTTATGTCATTAACAGGGTCTAAAATCTGTTCTTTTCAAACTTTCTTTCACGGTTCGCTTGACCGTCCCGACCCTCTTCCAAGCGGCCTGTACACAATAGCAGTGGAGTGAGGTTCTACAGTGCCTCGACCCTCGTTTCATGCCATATGTCTTACCTCCCCTAAGCAGTATAAGATTTTAACAGACAAATACCGTGGTCCTAGTGACACACATATCCCAATGGATTTAAACTGAATATTATGCAAACAGGTACTGGATGAGCTTAACATTTACTCCTACCCTGAGGATAATAATAATTGGCACCAAATAGGCCCATTTCAACATGAAGGCACGAGATTCATAAAACATTGGTGTAGTAGGTAACCGGTATCTTTAATAAATGCTGCGGTCAGTCATAACATGCTGCCGTAATACGATTCGCTTCAACGAGCCGAATCACTCAATAATAAGTTCTCGGGCGATCAGATAGAGTGCAGAGATGTCCAACGTTTTCCTCTCACCTATCACGGGATTCAAACCCGGAACATTCCATATCCATCATCAGAGTTAGGGTCCATTCACTAAATACACTCTGGTACAAAGCACATCTCCAATTATGCCCACGGCATACGAGATTTCATACGAAGAATAGATTACCTGGTCCCTTACCTAATGCTATGATCTTCGTCCTATAATTATTAAGAGAAATCTATCAATTACTCTATGAGCTTTTACATAAGCTGCAAATTCAATTCACTAAAAAGCTCTTCCATTTCCTGACATAATTATATTCCCATTAATACAATATATATTCTGATATAAAACTCTTTTCTTAATCCCGTAACGTAATCTTACTGTATAATCTTACTGCTTAGATCGATAAGTCTTGCCCTTTAGCGTAAATATTTCTTGCTTACAACATTTTTACCTGATGCGTTCATTCATACCCTTTTATATATTCATTATTATTATTATTATTAGCACTGACATAAATTACCAAAATCCGACACAACTAATCATCTTAAAATTCGAACAACCGTGTTCGTTTCATTTACATAACTGATTTGCCATTTTTAATTAATAGTGGTAACGATTAATCCACTCACTGATACAAAATAACATCTCAACTCTATTAAAATCAACACAATAATGATTAAACCTGGAGGGTCTATCTCCTAATCTGATTCTTACTGGCATCTTTATAACTCTGAAATCACCTTACATGCAGTGGCCTATACTTCTACTTAAACATAATTTGTGGGGTACTCACATATATCAAGGCTCATCATGGTGGCTCCAACCACTCATATCCTTCCGGGTCGCCTGCCATATGCAGATTTAGTGCGACATTTGCATCTTGAGTACACACATTTTATGATACATATCTTCCGTTAACCACACGACACTTTGCATTTCTATAAAGAAGCTATTGCTTCCAAAACACATGACACTTTATAACACTTATTAAACCGTTAATTTAAAAGATATTTCACATATGATTTATACATAACACACGTCACTCTGTACACTTTTCATTGGTTGCAATTCCCTAGCAAAGATATCAAAATTGCAGGTGTCGACGGCATCTCCCGTGCTCCTACCAACTCCTGATTGAAAGTCTGGTTCAACTGCCCTCGGAATTCACCAACAGTTTATCCATACTCCTACGGTAAGCTTCCTGATTTGCATAAATATGCTAACTTCCGTCCTGAGCATTACTATTTGGTATTCTTAAGACATTACCAAATGCTTCGTATAGTTTCTCCCAGCGCATTCCAGCGTAATTAGACATGTATGATCAGTCAATATTTTATACATTGCGCTTAACACTGTACATAACTTTACACAGATTATTATTTACAATAGTTCTGCAACTTATCTCACACGTTGCTTCCTAAGTGAGTACACCATTGTTCGTACTGCTGACTACACATGCAGCACGACTATTATTAATAAAAGCTTACTAAATGTTTCACTCAAATGTACAAGTCTTTGTTTGAGCGTCCTTCCTGGGGCCGGACCGCCATACGTTCCGCCTCAATAACTGCTTGACAACTGTGTTCTGACTGTCTGACAAAAACTGTGTAGCGACGACTGTCTGCGACTCCCTGACAAACTGGGTCCAACTGGGTAAACTGCGTAAGACTGGGGTGCTCTGCCAAGGGTCGACTCCCTTATATTGGATTCACACAAAAAGTAGAGCTAAATTTTCCCGCGTTATCTCGACTCCTCTCCCAGCATGATTCTGGTCTCGAAACCATGCTCATCGGGTTCCTTTTTCTTCACTGATCCCAGAACTATCTGCGTGCTGAAGGATCGCTCGGCCAATTAATTAATATTAATTCCTTTCTCCATAGCGTGGGGACGCTGTTTCACTGGGAATCCCTGGCGACCTCGTCAAACTCAGCCACGAACAACCATAGTCTATGTTCTTCCGCACTTCATTAAATATGCGTCAATTTCGCAGATTATAGGCTCTAAAATTAGCCTCCTGGCTAAAGATTCACCTGTGTGCCACTCTCATGTCATTGCGTTACTCCAATCACGAGTAATCAATGATTTTCCTTGGGATCTCTCCCCACTCTTCTTCGTCCTATTCTCAGTCGGGGAAAAACTGTGTCATTATTCAAGCCCCCAACCTCTTCCAGACGACATAACGAGGTCAGCAAGATTGACGTGGCTCCAAGGGGCACCTCCCACAATTCTGGGCCAATTAGTAAAACGTCAAACTCTGCACTTTCTGTGCTCCAAGCCCAGCATAGCCTACTCCAAGTAGTCTAATAATGCTGTATTCTGCTCCTTTTCCCTGCATTATTTTAATAAATAATGTCATTATCAACTGAAATCACACCAGTGATTAAATATACACTTTTCTCTAGGGGTTTTTACAATGAAACTCCCTCAACAGACCTCGGGTTCGTTCCCTGGTGGAACCTTTATACTGAGATCACGGTCTCTGAGATCCACGTTCGATATCAGTCAGCATAACCCCCTCGGGTTCAGTACGTAGCTCTAAAACCTTTGATGTAAGTACTATATATTCGAAATAATTAGTGTTTTTTTATAATTTTTGTCTTTTTTGCACTAACATTAGGAGTGGTTTATGAACCATAAATCAGTTACTATCATTTTGTTTGAATTAATTCTAAAGGAAAGGCAGTAGGATTATGTAACGAACCGGCCCTGAAAATGTCATTCATTTGCACTGACTAGTTTCCGACAAAAAGGAACATAGATACTGGAAAATGTAAGTTGCGGATAAAACACATTCGTAATTTTTGGTGGAAGTGGAATTTCCTTTACATTGTTATATATTTAGTTATTTTTTATGTACTTCCAGTGTTGTTATCAGTTTCAAAATGTTACTCATTGAAGAAAACATGATAACCAATGAAAAAAACACGCACAACTTTTTTCCAAATTTCTGACACCCCCCAATGGTTCGTGGCTCTAGGCTTACTGCATCAGATATTAATTATTTTAAAAATTACTTCCAGTTGAGTTATGAGCTTGAAAGTTTCTCACAATGTGCAAAATAGACCATACATACAAACAAGTAGTTCCGTGAAAAACTATACAGCCTATTTTCATATATCCTACTTATGTTAATTGCCACTATCAACATACAAAATTTCAGTTTGATTACTGTAATAGATTCGTAGATATTGAGAACCGACTAAATATTTCGGATGGTCGCCATGTCGGACTTTATTTATGTAGGTCCTATATTTATGTACTGTTACGTGAAGATTATTGTGTACGTGTAGCATTCAAACTTCAATCGCATGATTAGGACACAAGAAGTAAAAACTAGATTTAAAAATTTCGCACAGCTGCCATCTTGTGGTTATGGAATCAATTGAAATAATTTAGATGCCAGTGGATTAACATTCATACAAGGATTTACTGTACTATGTTTCACTGCACTCGGATGGTTAAATTGCGAGAAACGTCCATGTGAATATTTATAATTCGCGTCGCCGCCATGTTGGATTTGTGATCACCAGGTTATTGAAAGTCCTATAGATAAACTTATGTTCATTGCCCCTATGAACATAAAAATATTCAGTTTGATTGCTGTAATAGATTCGTAGATATTCATAGCCGTCTAAAAATTTCGGATTGCCGCCATGTTGGATAATTAAATGTATAGGCCATAGAGTCATGTACCATTAAAGGAAAATTATTGCGTAGGTTCATTATTCAAACTTCGATCGCATAATTACGACACAAGAAATAAAAACTTAATTTTAAAATTCGCACAGCCGCCATCTAGAGGTTATGCAAACAATTGAACTAAATTCGATACCAGTGCATTACAATGTGTATAAACATTTCTGCACCAAGTTTCAATGCGTTCAGAACACTGAATCGCGAGAAAGGTCTATTAAATTTTTTTAAATTCGCTTGGCCGCCATGTTCGTTTTGTAGTTAACCGATTTTTGAAAACCTTATAGGTGAACTTCCAGCTGTGCCCTTTATCTCCGTACAAAATTTCAGGGTGATAACGCTAAAAGTATCAGAGATATAGAATGCCGCTGAAATATTTCGCACAGCCGCCATCTTGTGGTTATGTAAACAATTGTACGATGTTAGATGTCAGTGCATTACAAAGTGTATAAACATATACTGTACCAAATTTTATTGCGTTTGGTTGGTTAAATAGTGAGAAACGTCTATTTAAAAGTCGCAAATTCGCTTGGCCGCCATGTTGGGTTTGTAGTCACCAGTTTTTCAAGAGTCACATAGGTGAACTTCTAGTAGTTCCCTTTATCACTGTAAAAAATGCAAGGGTGATATCGGTAATAGTTTCGGAGATATTGAATGCTGGTGAAATATTTCGCACAGCCGCCATGTTGGATTGGTGAGACGTAACAAAATTTGAAGGGCGCGGTCGGGGTCACCCGGAATAGTTCTATGAACTTACCGAGTTTCATTGAAATCACTCCAGCCGTTTAGACACACACACACACACACCACACACACACACACACGCACACACACACGGACAAAAGGTGATCTCATAAGCCTATTTTTTTTCAAAATTGAAAATAGTCTAAAAATGCATATTTCAAAAGTTTGATAAACAACAATAACTTACTTATGTCTGATGGCAAGTATGTCTTGTTTTTCCTTGGAAATCTATATAGGCCTAATATGAAGGGTTGTGCGAAAATCGCGTGCATGGGAATATAGCGCCCACTGAGAAATGTGAGTAGATCGCACCCAGTCTAGAAATTGTCCTTGTGACAATACTGCTCTACAAACAAAACAAACCTAACCTGCGGCGTACGCCCCAGACCTTCTTGCTTGTAGGGCAATCAGTAATTTTCGTCCAGATAGTCATCGAACTAAGTAGCGTCCAATTCTTCCAGACCAATGGTTTCGTCTAACCAAGTAGCGACCAATGATTTCTTCCAGACCAATGGTTTCGTGCAGACAGTCATCTAAGCCAGTAGCGACTAATGATTTCTTCCAGACCAATGGTTTCATCCAGACAGTCATGTAACCAAGTAGCGACCAATGGTTTCGTCAGTATCAGCCACAAATACTCCAGGTAGATACCGTGCTGGGCGCTATGTACAGGACACCATAAAGGCAGTCATACCATTAATATTGTTACATATTTGGCTCTTTAAGATTGATCTCCCTTAGAAACTTTTAACATAAACTTACCTACCCTCGAACTTCCAGATCGATGGCTTGAGACAGTCGGATTTGTAAGCTGCCAACCGAAAGGAAAGAAGAGAAAGAAACGGAACGCAAGGCTACTGTGTACTGTGAATGCAGTCTTGTCACGTCTTTAGATCGGCAAACAAGGACAGGAAATGGGAACTTGTGGAAAGTGAAACTGTTCAGATATTTCGAATTGCTTACTACAATGCTTTTCTTATTTCTAGGGGACTGTATTATTCTGAAATCACTAATGGCCACGCTGCCCAAAACGAACACGTGGATGAGATGAATACAAATGCGATTTTATAATCCTTTAAAGACGAAACTCCAGAGCGTAGCCGTGAGCGTAAAGGTGCGCAGCACGACTGCAAGGGAAGCCTGAAGTTCTCATATCAGACGCTTTCCGTGGTCTCGTCCTAAAGGTCTTGGGTTTGATTCCCGTCTCTGCCAAGAAATTTAATATTTGTGTAGCCTACCCTCAGCCTTGTGTGATAGAACTGAAAGGAGGGAGTGGTGGGGGAGGGATTGTTTTCTACCTTAGCCATCCTAGAAGACTAATTTGTTCCGTTAAACATAGGTTTCTGGTTAACGGAGGTTGACCTATCCTAAACATAATTAAAACATGGACATGCTGAGAAAAAATAAAATGTGTACATACCTTATTCAGTGTTGTATTATAAACTAGCAACCCACCTCGGGTTCGCCCGGTATCTTTAATAGGCGGTTACCCAGTGTACGCTTAAAAGGCGCATGGACGGCAGGTTTATCTTCAACTCGATTCACTGAAATCGTTACTGCTCGGCTTACTTTGATCATAAATGAACGTTCTTCCGCAGAAACCTTCCTCGAGAATTCCTTTACACTATGGTAACAAGAAGTTCCGTGAAGAACTATACAGCCTACTTTTCATGCCAATGATTATTCTACAGAATATGAACTTATCAAGAATAATGACGAAATTAAGTTGCTAATATCGAAATTTCCAATTAGTTCGAAATACTGTATACCTGGCATAATGTATCCTAATAGAGCACTACAGTTGGCAGCCCTGATGACTGAATATATTCTTAGTTCCATCTCTTAAGGTACAAAATACAAAATTAGGTTGAAGTCCAATGAATAGCATGGACGTTACATGCAGTTAAACATTGGCTCTAACAGCGCGCGTAAAATCATGTTGGCAACAATGTCATGCATGTATTGGTCAGAAATAATCTGAAATAATATGATCTATTGTTGTGCCAATTTTGAATGAAATCCATTAGTTAGTATAGAAGTTACATGCATTTTAAAATTGGACCTATCAGCAGGCTTAGAATCATGTTGGCAGCACTGACGTATATTAGTTACTCCAAATTCGTCTAGAATGCCAGGTACTATACGTGTGCAAAGTTTAGAGCTATTGGCTTGCATACTTTCTGATATATTGATATTAGGGTAACAAAAATAGGGACAGCACATATTAACAGTTGGCAGCCCTGGTTGCTCCTTAGAATACGCATAGTCATATCTGTTATGGTACACATAGCACATACGAAATTTGGTTGAAATCCAAATGATAGTATGGAAGTTACATGTATTTAAAGTTGGACCTGTCGGACCTGTTGGTAGCACTGACGTATATAAGTTACTCCAAATTAATATAGAATGTCAGGTACTATACGTGTGCATAGTTTAAAGCTGTCGGCTTGCATACTTTCTGATATATTGGTATTTGGATAAAATAAATTATGAGCATTTATTAACAGTTGGCAGCCTTGGTAGGTCTTAAGAATACGCTCAGTCATATCTGGTTATCACAACATACGAAATTTGGTTGAATTCCAATTGATAGTGTAGAAGTTATATGCATTTAAAATTTGGACCTATCAGGAGGCTTATAATCATTTTGGCAACACTGCCATGTTTGGCCTCCTGGAAATTAAAGTGAAATATTATGATCTGTACTTGTGCCAATTTTGAAATAGCTCCCATTCATACTTTCCAAGATATCCAACATGGAGCTCAAATTTCAATTGCGATTTTTTAGCAGTTGGTAGCACTGACATCATTTTCAAATATGGCCGTGAGATATTCAGGTATAGATCTTTACTCCTACCAAATTTTGTTTCGATTGTTGCAGCCGTTTAGGAGTTGATAGGGGGACTCACACACACAGCCAGACAGACAGAAGGACAGACAGACAGACAGACAGACAGACAGACAGACACACATTTGCCCGATCTCATAAGTCTACTTTTTCCTCATTTTTGCAAAATGTGAAAAGTAGGCTAAAACCGCATCAAAATCCATCCAGTGGTTCTTGGGATTACCTGTTACATCTAAGAATCGGGGACTTAGTTTTATACTATTTAGAGATTTCTGCTATTACCCGTTTAACATTTGATTGCCGCTGAGCCTGGCTGCGCAACCGTTTGTTGATTATTGTAGCAGGAGCCCCGCGGGGTAAGGAGGAGGACACAGTGATGACACAGTGCAAGTTGCACATAAGTCAAGCAGCATGGCGCGCGCTACCTGTCTTAGAAGCGCAGATAAGCGTCATGCTACTGTAGCTGAGTCATATCCTACTGGAGCAACTGTAACTGTCAACGAAGCAGAGTGACGTGTGACACAAGTAAACTGAGAATAGTTCCCATCTCGACCGTCGGCAATCAATTCTTGAAAGGGTATTACGAATTAATACAGCACTTTTACTCTCGTGTTAAGATCAAGCACATCTCTTGCGTTCTAAGCCATATAATATAATCATATGGTATGGCCTCGGGTGCTGCGTGCAAGCTTTGTTATTTGACGCCTAGAAAGCAGCTTGCATGTAAAATTTTGCTGTTCCTTGGAGCGCTATGAAAGTCAAGGAGGTTGGATACCTAAGCTCCGTGACACTATAACGCTTTCTACGTTGTAAAGAAAGGAGGAACTTCATGTGTTGGCGGAAAATCCAGAGATTAATTTTGCTATTATGAACATGGTCTACTGAATTCAAATGGGCTCTTTTACATGCCAACAACGTATGACATGCATTCCATGATTTTTGCAGCCTTTCAAAAAGCACTTACCATGGCCAGAATCGAACCTTCAAGCTTGGGGTTGGTAGTTCAACACGATAACCACCCAGCCACCATGGCAATCCATAATAACTACTTCCAAACTATGTCAGGAATGAGAGTTGAGAAGTGCTTAGTTAAAAAGCTGAATTCTAAGGTTATAGACAAGGGCCCAGAGAGAGACAGGCATTTGTTGATTGGCAGCTCATTAAAGTTTGCATTGCGAAAGGTTTGGGGAACAGAAAACAGGCAATTAGCCCTACACATTGACGTGTAAGTTCGAGAACAAAAGAAGGAAGACCTGTTTGCATTTTCTTTGTTAGCTACAGAATCCACTGCTACAGCAGACTAGGTAGACATTCACACGGAGCCTGAAAAATTACTATAGACTACACTGCATTCCAGAACTTGGATATTTTCCGTTGTCCGCGTAACAGAGTTTCCGTTTAATGAAGGGAATTGAACACGTTTTTCACCCCTATGTTTCACGGGACTGTCAAATATTTCCGTTTAAGACAAGTTTCCGCTTAATGAAGGGTCCGTTGAAGGCAGGTTTAACTCTAAATAATAATAATAATAGCAATAATAATAAAATGTTGGTATATTGGCTTTCACGGCCAGTGAATTAAAGCTCAGCAATTTTTCTAGGTTTGTGCCGTGTCTTGTGTGAGGTTTCGCCTAGGACACCAAGCTGGCTCATCGGCGGGCTCTTGGTGTCTCCGCCTAGACCCCCACAGTCCTCGAGCCCGCTGATGACCCAGCTTGGTGTCCTAGGCAAAACCCCACACAAGACATTGCACAAACCTAGAAGCATTGCTGAGTTCTAATAATAATAAAGTTTGTAACATTATTTGCAACGGGATCGGGGCTGACATGCGATGAATTTCTATGTGGCAGGTGTTTTAACGTCCAGATGCCCTTCCTGATGCCAACCTCAGAGATATGAAATGAATGAAGTTGAAAGAAACTGGGCAAGGAAATGGAAGGAAGTTGCTGTGGCCTATTAGGAGGTACTATCCCGGCATTTGCCTGGAGTTGGAAATGGGAAGCACGGAAAACTATTTCAAGGACGGACGATGGTGGGGTTTGAACCCATGTCTACTAAATCCGTAGATAGCTTGCCCCCCATGGCCTAGTGCTGCGCGTTAGCGACAGTACCTACTGATGACGATGATGATAATAATAATAATAACCCTATGGTCTCAGCTATCGTGGTGTAGCCTAGATCTTTTGAGTTGGAGCCTTTGAGCAGGCTTCGGTGGCGTAGTTGGTAGCATGCTGAGTTTCTATGCCCAAGATCGTGGGTTCAAACCCGGCCGAAATTGTCGGATTGTTTAAGAGCGTTAAATATCCCTCAGTATTCCTTCCTTCGGAAGAGAAATAAAGCCGGCGGTCATAGATTTATGGCATGTCAAAGAACCTTCCTCTAACTACACTTGTGGAAGCTAAAATTTGTAGGTTAGTTTAATAACGTTATATTAGTTCCAACGTTTGCCACCAGGTGCTGACTGCGATGGCATTTAGTAGCCACGTCCGCAGCTAGGTGTCGTGGACTGTAGCTTAAGTAGAAACTACTTGAAAAAAGTAATTGTCTGTAGTCCTTCTACATGAATCACAAATAACACACACTAATACAGCCATCGCAATTAACATCGGTTATCAGACAAATTCTACACACACCCAAAGTACATGGGGCTACATGACCGCGTTGTCGCAGCCCCTAATCTAAGGAACCAACAAACCAAACTTTGAGGTGATCTGTGGCTTAGATTTAATTATTTTCGTCCTGTAATCACCAAATGCAATACGAGAGGTCTTTTAGGACCCGACATCGTCGATATTTGGCGCTCCTCAATGATCTAACTTACTCGTCCAGGAATCGAACTAGTATTCGGTAGGGGTACAATTAATATCGAGGGGGTTATTGAAGGAAGTATTGCTGTACATATCCATTGAATATTTGATTAATGTGACTACCCCGAATATTCATCAATTCAAAATTCGAATAAATTATTAGAATTTTCTGTTGTTGTGTTGTTTGAGTCTTCAGTCTTTTGACTGGTTTGATGCAGCTCTCCATGCCTCCCTGTCCTGAGCTAATCGTTTCATCTCTACATAACTACCACACCCTACATCTGAGGCAATCTGTTTAACATATTCTAACCTTGGTCTACCCCTACAGTTCTTGTCCTCGACCCTTCCTTCCATAACTAAGCTTGCTATTCCTGGGTGTCTTAGTATGTGTCCTACCAACCTATCTCTTCTCTTCATTAGCAGTCGCCAGAAACATCTCTCCTCTCCCACTCGTCTTAATACCTCTATGTTTGAAACCCTATCTACCCATCTGATCTTCATCATTCTCCTGTAACACCACATTTCAAATGCTTCTATTCTCCTCTTTTCTGCTGCACCAATAGTCCAAGTTTCACTTCCATAGAGTGCCACGCTCCAGACAAAGGCTTTCAAAAATGACTTCCTAATACCTAAATCTATATTCGATGTCAGCAGATTCCTTTTTTGTAGAAAAGCTTTCTTTGCCTGAGCCAACCTACTTTTTATATCCTCTTTGCTTCGTCCATCACTGGTTATTCTACTTCCTAAGTAACAGAAGTCTTCTACTTCCTTCAGCTTTTCACCTGTCAACTTGATCTCCATAGAGGTTTCTGATTTATTTCGGCTGCATTCCAGTATTTTTGTTTTACATTTATTAATATTCATCATGAATTCTTTCCTCAAGACGGAGTCCATACATGGGCGCCCATACGGGGGGGCAGGGGGGGGGGCATGGCCCCCCCCCTGGATCCTTGAAAAATAAAACGACATGAAAATCAGACTGAGAACAAACTTTCTTTTGCAAAAGTGCTTACAGTATTCTAATTAATTTGTACTAAATATAAATACTTCAGATATTTAACATTCTGACAGGCCAAACATTAAATACCGTGTAGTGGCAGTGGGCGCATTAAGCCTGTCTGGCACACCTCAGAATTTTAAAAATTACAATATTTGCTGCAGAATAGTTTTGCTTCAATTAGTGAAACACTCATTCGTTCTCTACATAGTCTATTACTTAATGGTGCTCGATCAGGCGCAATCTGCCTCGCATATCACTTTTGCAACAACAGCAAATGTGTAGAAGGGTCATTGACAAACTGGCCGATATGGATTTGAATGTCATGTGGAAAGACGTAACTTCTGTAAGGTAGTTGACGAATATGTTGACGAATATCAGTAGCACCCACCGGAAGGTTAAAATCATCCTACATATTATGTCAGTTATGCAATAGTTCTGGTGTGCTTTCGCTTTAAATTAGACACTTGAGTAATATTACAAAGGAATATTGTAATTTATATGCGCGTAGCCTACATTCCATTCGTATGTATTGTGTTCACTATGAACGGCCACCTAGACTGTGTCTGTGTGCCGACAGTATTATTTATTTAATTTTGTGTACTTCGTCTACGAATGTATTTATATTTAATTATGTGTGGCCTCCGGAGAGGCCGAGTGCAGATCTTTCTAGTTGACGCCCGTGGGCGACCTGCGCGTCGTAATGAGGATGAAATGATGATAAAGACGTCACATACACCCAGTCCCCGAGCCACGAGAATTAACCCCAGGTGATTAAAATCCCTGATGGCTCGGCCGGGAATCGAACCCGGGGCATTTCGGGCCAAAGCCTAGCGCGCTAACCGGTAACCATTTAGCCACGGAGCCGGACTATATTTAATTTAATGGTAAGTAATGCAATCTTATCTTATTATATATATAATCCAAAGAGGAGGTACTCACTCGTTATTCATCGTATCTTTGTAACCACAAGGGCTATGAAACTGAAATTTTGCATGTTGATTACTCTCAGTTTGTGGGTGCTGACTAAGAATTGTTCTTAGAATATTCAAGCTTTAAGTGGGTCTGTTCGGCCATTTGGTACTCATGCATGGGTTAATATCGTGGGCGCCCTTAGGGGGCCTGGATTTCCGAGAATGTTGAAATAAGATTGTTCATTGTCACACCAGTTTATTTCATAAATGGAAGTTACAAATAGTCAACTGACAACTGTTACAATAACAAAATTCTGTAATGTTGCTGACGTAATATGTATTTACAATTGTTAAATAAAAATATGGTTCTAATGATGCCATGCACTCTGTCACCAATGGATGATGATGATGATGATAATTGATGTTTAAAGGGGCCTAATATCTTGGTAAGCTCCAAATTTCAATACGGTTATGCCTAGTGTTAAATACCGTATGTTTCCCTATCACTATCTTGAGTGGCTACTACTTTTGCCACCTCACTTCGGCAGTGTCGATATGAAAAGCACGTTCTGGAGATATTTTTAGACATTGCAACATCGATTGCGTTTCTTAACTCCTAAAATAAGCTTTTCTATGCTGACTAGTAAAACACTGGTCCTGTAAGGTCGTGCTTACAATATTGGATAATTTATTCAGACCCGTATTGACGGGGGGACAAACTTTCAACTGCTAAGGCGGCAGGTTTTAGGGACGGAAAAATTCTGGAAAACTGTACAAAACTGCTTGGTCATTAAACGTGAAGTTGATTAAGTTTAAGCCCTCGACAAGAGAATATACTTTGGCATTGTTGATTATTTAAGGACATAAATGAAAGGATCGCCTTAGTCACCTTGGTGTTCTTGCTGTTGATCTGACTTGAATGCGAAATTGTACCAATGAGGAAATTCCAAACTTGTTACCGGTATTTAAATAATTGTTTTTGCACATTGGTTGTGTATGATATCTGTTAAAATTTAATCTACATTCTTTGTATTATATTTTTTAATTTGTAATTTTAGCAAACGCATATTTATAGTGTATGCTACTCATAGTTAAATACACACTCAGGCGAAGAAACAGCCTCATATGTTATGGAAACTTTGTAACTACTCGGCTTCACTGGTTGCGTGAGGGTTAAACACCTGTACGGTATGAGTAACAGCAATAAACATTCACTCTTAACTACACTGGTTACCTCATAAATGAAAGCACTATAGATTTGGTAAAATGTACAATATATTCTGATATCAGACATGAAATACACTTCGCACGATCCTCGTCATACAGACTATCTAAAACTCCCTATCATATTCACACAGGCACACTTACGACATATTGATGACCCTCGGAAATAATGATGACTGGTACTTACAGGCGTTGACTTCAGCTGTGACGACTTAACTCTACTGATTCGAGGGTTAGTTGCTCCCAGAGAATCACTCCTACTTACTCGCAGCACAATTACTATATATTTCACACGCAAGCCTTTCAACTATGAATATTATGTACATTATTACTTTGATGGTCAGCATCCAACGATTTATCTAGTTTCGTGGATCTGATTATACAAAGATGCTTTAAATCCGTGTGTTGGATTATCGCATCTAGTTCGTTCCTGAGTTTACTAATACATAGTATATTTTACCAGTATTTGTCGTATAACAATTTACCGCTATGTTCTCAGAATTTCGGTAAACAGACGTTAGTTTACAATACTTCATGCGATTCGAGACAAACAATCTAGACTAATTGTTTGAAACTAGGATCATAATTCCCTTGAGAATGTATAGCCAGCAACTCAGTAATTGCACATCGAACACCAACTTGTGATCGTCTGAAATACCTTCCTTCTCCACCAAAAACACACAAGTCCAAAATACAAGTTCCACTCCCTCACGGAGTCTTACCAAGAATACGAACCACTCCACACGGAGTCCAAAGGATGAGTACACCGCCCTACACGCGGTCCAAAGAAAGAGTACTAATCCCCACGGAGTCCTAAGAATGAGTCACCCTCACAGCTTCGTCAAGTCCTAATAACATTCATCTCCTCTCCACAAATCACTGGCCTACCTGGCTTCCCTCACGGGTCCAGCCAATCAAAACAAGACATTACCATATAAGGAGTGCCTTCTTGGTCTTCAAAATACGCTACACACACCCCTAGCACAGGGTTGCCAAGCCTCCTACCTGCATGAGTCATCATGCACTTGAGCTTGGGAGAGAAAAATCCAGGCGACAACAAGCCTACTTCCTGGTTCTTCCACACAATTCCAGACTCTCTGACTGAAGATTATTCCAATGTTAAAATATTCACATACAACTTGACTCAGATCCTGCCAATTACAATCCCTTAAAACCTAAACAAATTAATCGGAAATAAATCACATAGTATTATATACTTCATTACATAATTATAAAACACAAAAAGGCATAAAATAAAAATATGTGGACGATTATGAAAATCGTACGTCCCGAAAGTAAGGGTTCGATCCCTTGTGACCTGGGAAGGTTACAACTTTAATAAATCTGCATATTCCAAGTCGGGGGCAGCAACGTAAATCCATCGTGGCATGCATTGTAAGAAAGGACAGAATGTAGTAATTTGATCTTTAAGCCAATCTGTGTAGTTGAGTACCTCAATTTAAGCTCCACGGTGACGACTGGTTACCTAAATATTCGAAATTTGATTGCCGACGCTGACAGCAGCCATCCCTAGAAGGCCTATGATATTTTCAACACTACCTTCAGGGAAATACCAGGTACGTATCATGTTTCATGTTCCGGGGCACTCATCTCAAAACTACGCTATCAGTACTCTGAAATAACATTACATATACACACTCGCCTAATGACACGTTATAACATAAACCAGAATTTCACTCACAGTCAAGTACGAGGGATGACGTTTAAACCTGTTTACATTTACAACAATGCCAGTTATTGAATATAAAAAGGGTTAATTTTCCCCTCTTCAAGGGTAGTCTTAACACACATAAATTTAAAAACTCAAAAAAAGTATTTGTATTAGATTGGTTAGACAGTATATTTTTTACGTCACAGGTACAATAATACGGCGAAATATATCACTTGTTATTTTATAAAACTCAACGGAATTGTACGATATCTGTTAGTTTTATTTTATCGTATATTATTTTCATAAACAGAGAAAAGCTTGAGCATAAGGCTCAATTACACATTGAAAGAAGTGGTTTGTTTACGTTCGTATCACCATTCCTGTATCACAATTCCTCTTGTTTCAGTCGAGAATGCGAATAATTGTAGTAAGAAGTAAGTGATACAGTGGTTTTTATCCATTTTATTTAGTGGATATTAATAATCAGGCGAAATATTTTCTATTGACAAAACTAATTTTTACTAAATCCATAGGCTCGAGTTTATCAGTTCGTTAACTACAAGTGTTTCATGATTCTAGTAAGAACAATGCAAAGTATTTCCGATTGGTTGTTTAGAAGAGGAAAGACGTGACGATCTGCTGTGATGGCCAGTACAAACTAGATACCGTAGCCTACCGTATTTGGAAACAGTGCTATTTAAATAATTGTCTGATTCGAAGTTGGGATATTTCCACACTTTAACTTAGTGATTTGGGATCATGTGAAAATATATCCAGTTATTTAGAAAGTTGGCGAACTGGATTAACGATACCATTTTAATGAACTACGGTACTTGATTTTTATTTTTGTCGATACCACTAGTTTTTTCCTGTTTTTAAGAACTGAACATTACGACGTTGAATCACGAAGAAAAGCGAACGTTAACGGACAAAAACTCAAAGAAAACATTCCTCCCAAACTTGCCACAAAGTAGCCAATGGTTTCAGAGCAGTCAAATAATGAATATCACGAAGACGAAGTAAGTAAGAAATGAAACTTTTTTTTGTGTGTGTGTGTGGGGGGGCACAGGTAGGCAATGAAACGAAAATATTTACTTGCCCCCCCCCCCTGGAAAAAATCCTATGGGCGCCCATGAGTCCATACCATTCAAAAACTCATTCAAATCCTCAGGCTTGTCGGCCAAGATGACTATGTCATCAGCAAATCTCAGAGTTGAAATTATTTCTCCTTGAATCTTCACTCCCACTTTAAATTTTTCTCTAATTTCCTTCATTGCTTGTTCAATGTAAAGATTGAAAAGTATGGGTGATAAGTTGCAGCCTTTTCTTACACCTTTCTGAATACCAGCTTCTCTCTCATGTCCTTCAACTCGAATGACTGCTGTCTGGTATCTGTATAGATTGTATATCACCCTCCTATCCCTGTACTTTATTCCAATCGATTTCAAAATGTCATACAATTTAGTCCAATCAACGTTATCAAAAGCCTTTTCTAAGTCTACAAAAGCCATGAACGTTCTCTTATCTTTCCTTATTCTACCTTCCAAAATCAGCCTAAGACTTAGTACAGCTTCCCTTGTTCCTACATTTCTCCTGAAACCAAACTGGTCTTCACCCAACTCCGTTTCTATCTGGCTTTCAATTCTCTTGTAAATTATCCTAGACAGGATCTTTGAAGCATGAGTAATCAAGCTGATTGTACGGTAATCTTCACATCTGTCAGCTCCCACTTTCTTTGGTATAGGGATGATTACATTCTTCTTGAAATCAGGGGGTACCTCACCTGTCTCATAAATCCTACACACCAAGTGAAATAACCTGATCAGACCTTCATCTCCTATGCAGCGTAGCAACTCAATCGGTATATCATCTATGCCTGGTGCTTTGTTCCTGCTTAAGTCTTCCAAAGCTCTATCAAATTCAGATCTCAATATTAAATCTCCTTTCGCATCCTCATCAATTTCCTCCTCCCTTTCCATTATATGATTCTCAATCTCCTTTCCCTTATACAAACTCTCTATGTAAGCTTTCCATCTCTCAACCTTTTCTTCCCTATCTGTTAGAGGCTTTCCATTTGTGTCCTTAATATTACAGCACTTAGTCTTCTTTTCCCCAAAAGTATTCTTAATCCTTCGATAAGCTGTGTCTACTTTTCCTAATTTCAGACAATTTTCTATACCTGCACATTTCTCTTTCAACCATTCTTCTTTCGCTTCCTTGCACTTCTTGTTAACCTCATTTCTCAGACGTCTGTATTCTGCTTTCCCCTTCTCATCTCTTACATTCTTGTGTTTCCGCCTTTCATCCATCAATTCTAGTATATCCTGAGTGATCCACGGTTTTCTACATATTCTTTCTTTCCTACCAATGTTTTCTTCTGCGGATTTTGTTATTTCATTCTTCAAAAGAGCCCATTCGTCTGCAATTGAAGTTTGTTTAGGGATTTTCATTAGTCCTTCCTTTATACTCTTCTTGAATCTTTCGTTTACATCCTTCTCTTTCAGTCTGTCTATTGCCCACCTTTTTGGCTTTTGACTTTTCTTCAGTTTCTTCAACTTTAATCTGCATTTCATTACGACCAGATTGTGGTCAGAGTTTATGTCAGCACCAGGATATGCTTTACAATCCAAAATCTGGTTTCGAAACCTCTGCTTGACCATAATGAAGTCGATTTGGTAACGCCCTGTATCTCCTGGTCTCATCCATGTGTATAATCTTCTATTGTGGTTATTGAATAAGGTGTTAGCTATGACCAACTCATGCTCGGTGCAGAATTCTACCAGCCTGCTTCCTCGATCATTCCTTTCACCTAATCCGAAATCTCCTACTATTTTCCCTTCTCTCCCTTTTCCTACCACAGCATTCCAATCTCCCATTACTATAACATTTTCATCACCCTTGATATACCTCAGAATTTCGTCTATTTCTTCGTAGACCTTTTCAACATCCTCATCATCAGCTTGACTGGTAGGCATATAGACTTGTACCACTGTGGTGCAGGTAGGTTTAGTATTGATTTTTGCTACAATAATCCGTTCACTATATTGTTCATAATATTCCACCCGCTGTCCAAGTTTCCTACTCAATATGAGGCCAACCCCTGCTTGGCCATTGTTTGATTTAGTGCTAATGACCCTATAGTCTCCTGACCAAAAGTCCTGTTCTTCCTGCCAGCGCATTTCACTAATCCCAACCAAATCCAACCTCAACCTATCCATTTCCCTTTCTAAGTTTTCTAACCTTCCACTTCCTAGCAGACTTCTAACATTCCACGCTCCGATCCGTAGAATGTCAGATTTCCTCTTTGTCACTTCTGTGATGTTAGAATTTTCTAACAATGCGAATAGTTCAATGTTTCAATCTTTCAAACATTCGACATACCTATGTATTTCGAATAAATAATTACTAGCATTTCCCGTCGCCGCTTCGCCCGCGAATATTCTAGTTGTAAAGAGTACACTTAGCAAAATCTCAATCATGAATGATATGACTGATTTGTCCTTGGTATGAATAATCAGACTTTATCATCATTTCAGCTACTGGTGCAGTAGTTAGGGGTTTGTCATTCCTTCATAGGTATATCAGAGCGAAGTTAGTTTTCTGGGAATATCACAGACACTGTTCATTTAAGGGCCTTTAAATGTGGTTTTCGGAGACCCTTTATAATCGGGTGAAAAAGACCTTTCATACCACACTCACACATGAAAATTACGTGAAAAAATTCTAGAGTGCCCCTTGACCCCCTTAAGCGCATTATACTGTATGTATTGATGAATTTTACAGCTTAATTTGGTTCAGTGATAACCTTATAACCGTATGGAAACATTCACAGTAATGTAATAATTGGAATTGCATTGCGTCTTACAGAAATAGATGGACCTGTGAGATTCTGTTACCATGGTTACCGTGTTGCATTCTTTCATTATTTCATTGTAAATATACATGTTTTAAGGTATTTGTTTTATTGTAAGGCATTTAAAGAGTAAGTGAGTGCTTTTCGCTTACGCATTGGGTTATGCTGAACCTGTAGGTACCCCATATGTGTGGGTTGGTGTTAATGGGGCCTTATTTTCGGTACAAAACTGGAATGGAACCTTAGCAAAATAATATAGGAAGGGATTGAAATCGATCGATCCGTTATTTGTAGATGATTAGCACCCGACAAATACAACAATGTACTGTATATAAAAAGATGTTCCGTGGACGAGTTCCTCGAAGCAGGGCCAGAATTTTTCCCCGAAGGGGATCTTTAACGTGCCAGTGTATGTCTACCCCTTATTATTCCCGTTTTTCCTAAGGGGTCGGGGATGAGATGCGATGGAAGTCTTTGTGGCGGATGATTTTTACGGCCGGATGCCCTTCCTGACACCAACCTCATGAGAGGAGTTAATGAGAGATGAAATGAATGATGGTGAATGAAACTGGGCAAGGATGTGGAAGGAAGAGGCCGTGGCCTGTCAGAAGGTACCGACCCAGCATTTGCCTGGAGTTGGAAATGGGAAACCAAGGAAAACCATTTCAAGGACGGCCGACGGTGGGGCTCGAACCCACGCGTCTACCGAGTCAGCAGAGAGCTTGGCCCCATGACCTAACGCAGCGCTTTAGCGAGCGCAGCCACCACTGTCGGTATCTTTAACGTGCCAGTAAATCTACTGAAACGCCTCCCTTAAATTTGCGCACCCTCAGATGCCAGTTGGCTGTGCCAGGTTTCGATCCTGCAGCCTTGGACACAGCCGGCTGAGCCATGCCGCCAGCGAAGAAGACTAGTCATTACTCCATGAGGCGGACAGCCTCCATATCACCGGCCCCTATAATTAAACAGCTGCAACAACAACAACAACAAATTACCACTACCCTCCTCGATAGGAATTCATATCCTCACCACGTGGGCAGTCCGTTGTTATCTCGTGGCAGGGATGTAAGCAGCTCGCTGCCGTGCTCTTTATGACAGCTCTAAATGTAAATCTACCCTTAAAAATATATGAATAAAAGAAACCTCGCACAAGAATAGAACTTTGCTTTGACGTCATATATGAAAGTCTTCATGGAAATGAAACGAAATTTAATTAAGTTCATCTTCTGAATCCCTTATATGACTTCTTTCCTAAAGAAAAGAGGAACGTCAGAGGGTTATGTTAACTTTGTGGGTTAGCTTGACTTACAACTTGTGGATTCATTTCATCGTTGACAACAATAGTTTTTTTTAAATTTAATTACATTTGAATAAAAGTATGTGTTTTATATGCAGATTAATTACACGGGAAGCATAAGAAGTACTGGCAACGCCGCTACTTACTTACGATTAGATTAGTTCAGGGCCATCCAGACAGCTCTCCCCGAGTGCTAGCGCTCCGGCTGCGCTCTAAGCCAGTGCTCCGAGCACTTTGGTGGAAGGTAGATTCAGAAGTGGTGGGAGGAGCTTGGCTGGCTGAGCGCGGAAGTGTGCAGCCGGTCCATCAGTCGCTAGTCGAGTCAAATGTGCTTTGTTGACAGCGTGTAAGTAAATCATTTCGCAGTAGTCATGACTGAACAGCATACAAACAAGTAGTTCCGTGAAGAAATAAACAGCCTATTTTCATATATCCCACTAATATCAATTGCCGTCTAAATATTTGGGATGGTCACCATTTTGGATTTTTATATTACAGGCCTTAGATTTATGTACTATTACATGAAGATTGTTGTGTAGGCGTTTTATTCAAACTTCAATCGCATGATTAGGACACAAGAAATAAAGCGGAATTTTAAAATTTCGCTCAGCCGCCACCTTGTGGCTATGAAAATAATTTAAATGAATTAGATGCCAGTCGATTAAAATTTGTATGAGCATATACCTTATGAAGTTTCACTGCGCTCGGATGGTTAAAACGCAAGAAATGTCCATTTGAATATTTAAAATTCGCGTCGCCGCCATGTTGGATTTGTGCTCGCCAGATTATTGAATGTCCCATAGGTGAACTTATGCTTATAGCCTCTATACACTTACAAAATTTCAGTTTGATTGCTGTAGTAGATTATTAGATATTGAGAACTGTCTAAATATTTCGGATGGTCGCCATGTTGGATTTTAATATATGTAGGCCATAGAGTTATGTACTATTAGATGATGATGCAATGTTGATTTCGATCGCATGATTAGAACACAAGAAATAAAACTTAATTTTCGAAATTCGCACAGCCGCCATCTTGAGGTTATATAAACAATTAAACTAAATTAGATACCAGTGCATGGCAATGTGTGTAAAAAAATATTCTGTCCTAAGTTTCATTGCGATTGGATGGTTAGATCGTGAGAAAGGTCTATTTAAAACATTCAACTTCGCTTGGCCGCCATGTTCGTTTTGTAGATAAACGGTTTTTGAAAGTCTCATAGATGAAATTGCAGTAGTGCCCTTTATCTCCGTACAAAACTTCATGGTGATACCGGTAATAGTTTCAGAGATTTAGAATGCCGGTGAATTATTTCGCACAGCCGCCATCTTGAGGTTATGTAAACAATTGAACGAAGTAAGATGTCGGTGCATTACAATGTGTATAAACATATAATCTACCAAGTTTCATTGCGTTTGGTTGGTTAATTCGCAAGAAACGTTTATTTAAAAGTCGCAAATTCGCGTGGCCGCCATGTTGGCTTTGTAGTTACAAGATTTTCAAAAGTCACATAGGTGAACTTCTTGTAGTTCCCTTTATCACCGTAAAATATTCCAGGGTGATATCGGTAATAGTTTCGGAGATAATGAATGCTGGTGAAATATTTGGCACAGCCGCCATGTTGGATTGGTGAGTCGTAACAAAATTTGAAGGGGACGGTCGGGGTCAGCCGGAATAGTGCTATGAACTTACCGAGTTTCATTGAAATCGCTCCAGCTGTTTAGAATTTATTAGGGGGACACACACCTCCCACACACACACACACACACACACACACACACACACGGACACAAGGTGATCTCATAAGCCTATTTTTTCAAAATTGAAAATAGGCTAAAAATGGAGTGGTGAAGCAGCAGTCTTTAAAGCAGAATGGGAAATTTCATTTTGTACAGCTTATAAAGGACATGGCAAATATTTAGTGTGCAACAAAGGTATAATGTGTTAAAAAGAACACTATTTGTTGTTGACTTTTCCTCTCTAATATGTTCACATTTCAGTTTGGAATAAATCACAATATTCTCTACTTAACACTTGTGTTTGTTTCCTGCACATTCCATACATCGGAAAGTGTGAACACCTAGCAAAGGTTCTCAAAGAACATCAGACTCACATCATCCTGCTTCAAGAAACCCACACCGAAAATGATCTCCAACTGCAGTCCAGAGGGAAGATTCCAGGATTTAAATTAGTGTCCGCAATTATCCATGCGAAGTACGGGATTGCCACCTATGTGAGGAGCGATATCACACACTATCAAGTCTTGCCATCCTCCTCAGATAATGAAATATTTACTACTTCAATCAAAGTCTGTGATTTGACAGTAGTCAACGTATATAAACCTCCTGGAACTCCCTGGCCATCTCCGCCAATTCCAACTTTGCAAAATCCAAGTATAATTGCAGGGGACTTTAACAGCCATCACACACTATGGGGATACATGGAGAACGACAGAAGCTTACTGACTGGATGGAAACTGAAAACCTTAAACTTATCTATGATGCCAAGGATAAGGCTTCCTTCTCTTCTGCACGATGGAACAAAGAATACACCCCGGATCTCTGTTTTGTAACGCAGTCACAACACCCACTTAGCAACATACGACCCACAGTGCTCCACAAATTTCCTCACAGTCAGCACAGACCAATAATTCTCCAGTCTGGATTGCTTGTGCCTATTGTTCACTCCTGCCCGAAACAGAGATGGAATTTTAAAAAAGCCAATTGGGATGAATTTTCTAAACAGATTGACTCCAACCTGCGATGGATAAGACCTATCCATAGCAACTACAGCAGATTCATCGGTGTAGTTAAAAGTCCAGCAAAACGATGTATCCCAAGAGAATATCGTAAACAATACATCCCCGGCTGGAACGAGGAGAGTGAAAGGCTCTTCAAAGAATTTGAGGCCAAAGGGGGATCCAGATACGGCTTCTGGAATTTTACAATCCCTAGATGAAAACAGGAGGAGAACTTGGCAAGAAACTGTTGAGTCCCTAGACTTCACTCACTCCAGCAGGGAAGCTTGGAGCCTGATCAGGAAATTGGACACTTCAAACAGCAAAATTATACCAAAAACAACCATCAGTCTAAATGACATGGCCAAGCATATGATCTCTACCTCAAAGGTTTCAGTTGAAAAGCATCATAGAAGACACGTAAAGCAACTCTTCAAGGAAAAGAAACGTTTGGCTCTGCGATCCTCTGAATTCTCTGTCCCATTTCAACCACCAGAAATTAAGCAGGCCATAGAAAGTTTAAAACCTGGGAAAGCGGCAGGTGCTGATGGTATATACCCAGAGTTCATTCTACATCTTGGACCAGCTGCTGTCAAATGGCTTACTAACTTCTTCATGAACATCCTAGAGACAGGTCACCTACCTTCACTCTTCAAGAAGACAAACATAGTAGCTGTATTAAAAACATCTAAGGACCCAACAAAAGTTGAGAGTTACCGGCGAATAGCACTCCTCAGTGTCACAATGAAGCTTCTGGAAAGGCTGATACATAACAGGATCTCTGCGACAATCAATCAGCACATTCCAGTCGAGCAGGCTGGATTCAGACCTGGACGTGGATGTGATGAACAGGTTTTAGCACTAGTTACCCATATTGAAAATGGCTTTGAGAACAAAATGGTAAGCACGGGTGTTTTCTTATATCTGACAGCTGCATATGACACCGTGTGGCAAGATAAGCTCCTTCTTAAATTTATCAGTATCATCCCTTGCCTGAAACTCAGCACATTACTCAGTAACATGCTGAGTAATAGGTACTTTCAGATATTTTCAGAAGACTCTAGGAGTAAAGTACATAGGATAAATGGTGGACTCCCTCAGAGCTCTGTATTGGCCCCTCTACTATTCAACCTGTACTAATATGATCTCCCAGCAACGAAATCAAAAATATTCATCTATGCAGATGACATCGCATTGGTTGCCCAACACCAACGCTTCGATGAGCCTGAGTCGATGCTTACATCAGACTTGAAGATCCTAGACAGCTACTTTCGTCAGAACAACCTTAGACCAAACCCTCAGAAAACTGTTGTGTCTACCTTCCACTTGCGGAATAGAAGTTCTGGGTACAAACCAACCATACCATTCAGAGCAGATAATCTACAATACTGTAGTAACCCAAAATACCTGGGAGTCACCCTGGACAGGTCGTTGACTTATAAGAATCACCTCTGCAATGTGTCTGACAAGATCAAGACCGGGAATAACATCCTTCAAAAGCTGGCGGGTACATCATGGGGTGTTAATGCTCAAGTCCTGAGATCCACTGCTCTTGCACTTTCTTATTCCGTCGCTGAATATTCGTGCTCAACTTGGCTTAACAGTGCTCACATTGGACTAGTAGACACCCAGCTGAACCAGGCAATGCGTATCATTACAGGGTTGGTGTATTCTTGGAATACACGCTAAGATAGAGTATATTTGTTAATGCCCTTTGTTTGTTCATTCCTTCCTTTTTCTCAAACACCAACAGTGATCTCCTATGTTCTCTTTGCTGCTTAGGGTTCTCATGTTATTCGTGAGTCTGTTCTAGATATATATCTTCCATGACTCACCTAGCGTCATCTAGCAGCGAATCTCTGAAGTTCCTCAATTCTTCCCGGTGCAAGAGGACTTCCTTGTCAATCTGGCCACCAGATCTCGTCGCCATCGCCAGCTATCATCTCCGTGATCAAGAGAACTTCGTCTCCTTTTTCACCCACCAGGCTGCGATAGTGTCGCCTACTATCAACTCTTTGAAGACCATCTTATCAAGAGAATTTAACTTTTCAATGTTGGTTATGCTTATATGTTTTCCTTTTGTCTCCTACCCCCACGCTTTTCCCTTTCCTGGTCCCTCTGCGCTTCGCTGAGTGGGTCTCACTTGTACGTCGGCAGTCGACTTAGTCAGTCAAGGCTCAACTAGAGCCAGCCTCCTGAACTAAAGAGGCATTCTTTAGATTCCACGCCATGTTGGAACTTTAATCGTCAAAGGGAACTTCATCATCGCCATGAAGCAAAGATAAGTACAGACTTCAAGTTTTAACCTCATTCTCATCGTCTTTTAACAACTACATGCTTTTAATAATAATTTATAGGCAGTGTGAAATTACTTATTTGTGGCAACAATCATCCTTCGCGGGATTTTCCATATTGAGCTTTGTCTGTCTAAGCCAATCTTCGTAAAAAGCAACACTTCTTATGCTTGTTAAATGAGAGATCTTCTCACAACGTGGGATATTATTGAATACCCACTGTCTATAAAATATTAAGCTCGTTCCACCGCTGGAATAACTTTGGCCCTATTCTTCTATTAGGATCGTTCTGGAACCTTCCAGAATCTGCACTCTATCTACAAGTCGTGCCGTTATGTATTTTCCACTCACTTGTGGGAATACGATTTAAAAATGAGGAATCTTCCTTATAAATTACTGCTCAATAGCTAATGTTCCTTCCTCCGTTGAAATTTTCTCTGGCGTATTTAATGATAATCTACAACCTTCTCAAGCAATAGACTCTCGCCTATCCAGTGTAACTAGTTATTTTCCATAATTGCAATAACTTTCTTTGCCCTAAACTTTTGCGCTACTACAGTGAAGTTTTCATCCATTTCAACAGACTATAGTGAAAAACAGTGTTCTTTCAGTATTTCTTCCGCGTCGCGCTCGTCCGATTATTATAAATACGGCCATGAACATTTACCTTCCATCCCAGTTGATCTTTCCTAAACCCCTTACTAACAACCCAAAATAAAATTGTTACTTTAGGTCTTTTTCAATGAGGTGTCACGCTAAAGACGTGCCCTCCCACTTTTGCTTGCATGTAATTAATTAACTTCTGCATAACTACGTGTCTTGTACACGTTTCTAATTATCTTGTTTCTCCCTTCTAATTAGGGAATACAATTCTTTCAACTCATAAGTGAGTTATTTCTAGGTTTCACGAAAGGGAAACTTGCCCCATTTGTCTCGTGATTCCTACTTAAACATAGGAGGTCTAGAACCTTCCTTTGGACTTTCTCTTCAGGTTTCACAGTAAGTGACCTGCCCTATTTGTGTAATTACTGAAAGTAATTCAGCTTCAATACAAGAAGTTATAGGAACTTCTCTTTTATTCTACCTGCTTTTTGTTGTTGTAACTTTCGAATTTGTTACTCTTTTCAAGATATTTACCCAGAATTTCTTAAAGTACACACCTTGTACTCGATTTATTGTCAAACTTTAATCACTTTAATTGTCTTTAATTTTTTTATTTTATCTTCGCTATTTCAAATTCTTGCTAGGATTTTATAAAGGTTTGAAACCTAATGAATTGTTAATTGCCTGGCGCAAACTTTAAATTTTTTCTGAGGTCTGCGACCCCAAATTGTTAACAAAATTGAAAATATATCTTTGTTAAATTCATCAAATTCTTTTGAATTGTTAAATAAATTAAGAGTTCCTTTTCGCTTTTTCATTTTTCTAGTATAACAGTTAGGCAAGATCCTGTCTTCCTTGGCTCTTCCTACTTAATGCCATTAAATCTATTGATAGGGCTTTCACCACTCGTTGCATTTGAACAAGAACTCTCAGTGGTTATCTTGGTCAAGTCTCTCTTAGCGTAAATAGCTAATTCTAACTGGCCAGTAAGGCAAGCATAGCTCGCTACGCCAGCTTCCTGCTTGTGGAGATCCTCTCCAAAAAAACTTATGGTTGGTTTTCCAAAAGATAAGTGTTTCTCTTTGCCTAAACTTTTAGTCGGCTCCTTGCTAGGTAAAAGCTTAGCCATTTCCAAATGCAACTATTGGTTCACTTACCAAAATTACTCCCAAAGGTATAATTCTTTTATCACTATCCTTCTTGGAAGCACTTTGTCGCTTTTCAGGAACTCTACAACTTCGAAAACTGGAAATATCAAAACCGATTCAAATTATTGGCATTCTTCGAATCACCTGTTCAAAAACTAATTCCTTTGAACAGACATACAATAAGTCTGTTACTCTTTGTCTTGCCAGACCATCACCCTTCCCCATAGTAGGCATATGCATGCTTGAGAGGGAAAACGCTAAAGCCATTCTCTTGCAAACCGCCCAAGTCCTAGCTGCGTTTCCCGTCAGCTTTGCCCAGGTCCTTACCCACTTTAGGTATCAGGGAGCGGATTTGCAGTGGCAACCGCCTTTGAGTGCATTTAAAGTTAAATTTATAACTTTTGTGGGACTCTCCTCCTATTTCTCCATCCTTTTTCTCCAGTCCGAAATCCACCTCCTTTTCTTTATCATCTTCCCTTGGTGGTTAGGTTATTCCTCAGCCAATAATCTACCCAAGGGTGCATCCGACCTACTAACACACACTGGCTTCCCACCCTAAGCCACATACCACCTCCGTCCCTAAGAAGATCACAGTCACTACTTAACTTACGAAAAAAATAGAAAACAATCCTCACCTCCCTATTCATTCTGATATAGCAGCTTCTCCAACCAAACGACTGAAATCCAGACACCCTTCTTGGCGTACTGCAATGATTTTACAGGACACCTCCTTCAATATATCGGACTCCTGGAAAGAACAATGGCACCTGCAATCCTCGTTACCAAAACATCACATCATTAAGAACCCTGCAAGTGCCCTGATGGATTTTCCCTTCCCAGACGACAGTGGAGGACGCTAAACTGTATTAGGACCGGCTAAGGTAGATGTGGAGCCACTCTCTTCAAATGGGGATGGAAGGCATCACCTCAATGTGACTGCGGAGAAGAGGATCAGACAGTGGACCACATTACATTCGAGTGTCCTTTACGTGCATACAGAGGCTCTATAGAAGACTTACACTGTGTCTCAAGCGAAGACCTTCTCTGGCTCTCAACTTTAAACATGGAACTTCAGTTATGAACTTGAGATGGTAGTTGTACTGTATATATTGTATACAATGTTGTATTCATCATACGCTAAATAAATAAATAAATAATAATCGGAGTACCATTCCATTTGTATATGCGGTATATTTGTTATGGCAAAACTGCCCTATTAATATGTCAACAATCCGACAAGAGCCGTCGGCCGCACGACTGTACGTACGTATCTAGTCAGCGTGGTCCGAACATCGCCCGTCCCCTCGCTGCCACAGTGTAGTGGTCGTAGGGGAATGAGCGCTTGTCTGACTGTCCAGTACTCCCCGAGCGCGGCCGCGCAATGACTGGATGGCCCTGGATTAGATGGTAATGTCAGCTCCACGTTCGGTCACCTGGTATTAATTTTCCCAGCAAAATCATAATCGTTAATTACAGTTTAGGAACTGGAATTTATTTTGTATACTTTCCTCTTTGATGCCAATTTCTTGAAATCCTTTTTCTATCTCACTCAGCCCGTTATTCTTGACTTTCATTGAGAGAGCAAGGTTGAGAATCCGTTTGGTAATCATGTTATTGTTCATTCTGAGAACGTGGCGGTAGAACGAAAAATCGCATTTTCCTGAAGATGCCAGAGATCTTTTCAGGATACTGATAAAGACATTGTGTGGTTTGAAGCTATTTTTTCGACGACACCTGCAGTTACAGTGAACACGAAAACTACGCGCAGCTCCAGCAAGGAAGACAACCAGATAAGTAGTAGCCTGTAATATTACATAGTTGATTTTTACAACCATATAATCACACCAAATTACAAACTCCGGATATCTATCACCATTTAGCATTTCACCTTTAGCATTTAGCATACACCGACAGTTGCAGTACCAATACTGCAACTAAATGATTGTACATATTGTAAATATTTTCACCTGTATTTTCAAACATAGATTTTATAGCCTAAGTGTAATCGATCTGATGATGATCGCTTGACGATCGAATCTGGTCATCCTAGTGTATTTATTAATCTCATGTAATTTATTTCAGGATTAGGGCATAACCCAGCTCTTTTGGGTACATTCGTGTTGACCGACTGAAAAGCACTAAACTCTTGTATACTGATAAACCTCTCTAGACTTTGTTTCAACCAAATTCCGTCTGAGCAGACTTAACCAAGGATTTTCCTCTCTTGATTCTGTATGTCTTTTATAATAGTCCTGTCTCCAATGACGAAGGTTTTCGAGACGTATAGTGCATTAAGTTTTTTTCTGTGTTATAATGAATTAATTTTGCATTTCTGGATATATTATCATTATCTTTAATTCCCTTTAACATCTGTGATGCCTCGCCCTCTCTGCAAGTGGATGGAAGAAAGGAGAACTGAACATTCGTCAAGAATGAAGATCTACTGGCAGACAAGAAAACAAGCATTACAGTGATCATTTGAGTGAAGAACATCGTGGTCCATTAATGGCCGAAACGACTCAAAAAAACTCTTTAATTTCTCATAAATATGGTTGAACTTCCTCTATAAGATACAAATTTCTCAATCAAGTACCATGTTAATCTTACTGAGATAAAAACTGACTAACAATATAACACGTATCCAGCGGCACTGCCTTCTGTATTCTGGCAATCAGGTGTTTCATGTGCAGTTCCTCTAAAGCCATTACCAACGTCTTTGGAATAACTCCCGTAGAAGAGATCACCACTGGCAAAATTCTCACGCATTTTAGTCCCACAGTATCCGTATTTCTTCAGCCAAGCGTGCGTACTTTTTTTTTAGCCTGGGTAGTTAGCATAGCTAGGCTAAATGGGACAGCAACGTTTATCAAGAAGGCATTTTAGTTTCTTTTATTGAGATAGACAACATCAGGTCGAATGACCAAGATTTTCTGGTCGGTTAAAAAAGGTATTTTCCAATACATTTTATAATACTCATTTTCAAGCACGATGGTAGGCTGGTAACTGTAGTATAACATGCTCGTATCCAGAAGTCCACATTTCACAGCTAGCTCTTGATGTAAGATCTTAGCAACATCATTGGTATATTCAAAGGATGGTTTCCAGCACTGAGGTGCATCATCTGCTACATTCTCTTTAAGGATGTGCTTTCTATAATTGTTTGTTGCGATGACATGGCCCTGTATCGCAATTACAAAGCCCTCAGTTTCACTGAAGAGCTAACCATGCTTCAACCATAAGTTCGACAGTGATCGGTCGACATGATGTTGGCTGAGCATATGAGGGTGTACACCATGCAGTTCTGATCGTAACAATGCAATCTAGCGCTGTTCAAACGAAGTAACGTGTTCTTTCGTGGCATATTGAATGTCTGCAAGTCGTAGTGGTGTGAATCTCTTTTCAACAATGACTTCATACAGAGGAGTATTTATTGCGCCAAAGAAGTACTGTCGCAGACGATCCAGTTGCCTACTTTGAGCGATTATAAGATCAATGACCCCTCGATCGCCTACGCTCCGTGGCAGTGTGATGCGCTCGATCGCTGCCTTTGGATGATGTATAAGGTGCGTTCAAAAAGTAACGAGCCGGAGGCTGGAATGCGCAAACCGGTGACGACATCGGCTAATCGTGGCGTGTGTAACGAGGTGTGGTTCCGACCAGAGCGTAGAAGGTCACAGCCCGTCGCTAGAGGGCGCGCGTGCACGTCACGTGACGATACAAAGCGAGCAGCAGCATGCATTAATCGTCCAACGCTGCCAGTCGAATTGCAAACAGTGACGAGGAGGCGTCAACCGAAGAGCAAAGAGGTGTTGATCGGTTTCTGACAGCGGAAGGAGTAGGGGGAACGGACATTCATCGCCGAATGTCACAAGTGTACGGCGAACACTGCATGTCCCTTGCAAGGGTCAAGGCGTGGCACAAGCGCTTCAGGGAAGGACAGATGTCGTTAGCCGATGATGCCCGGTCTGAGGCACCCCCCTGCATTACCCATGACAACGTCCAGCTGGTTGATGCACTCATTACCCAGGATCACCGAGTGACAGTGAACGCCATAGCCGCCGTGATCGCTCCACGACAATACATGACCTCATACGGTCAACACAGTCGCAGCACTCCTGCAGAAATTCAAATGGGAGGTTCTCGGCCACCCTCCATACAGTCCGGATCCCTCTCCCTATGATTACGCCATGTTTGGTCCCCTGAAAAGGGCTCTGTGGGGCCAACGATTCACCTCGGACGACGACATCCTGCTGTACGTGCGGAACTGGTTCATATCGCAGCGCAGGGAATTTTATAAGACAGCCATTCACCGCCTAGTGTGACAGTGGGACAAGTGCCTCAACAGCCAGGGTTAATACTTCTAACATACAGGTACTGGTTTCTGTAATTATGCCTCCGGCTCGTTACTTTTTGAACGCACCTTATAGCCGATATTTTGTCATTGACACTCGTACTCTCCGCTCTACCTGCTCTAAATCTGTCTTACACCAATTAACGATCCCGAACGAATACGTAAGAGGTACTACCCAGGTGTTAGGGCTTTGACCTTCTTGCCTGCATCCAAGTATGATTTCAAAATCATATCCACTCGATTAACGAATTTCATCTGAAAATTGGCTTTAATCTGTGTGTGTCGGATCCCTCGAAGCTGAAGAAAGCCCAAGTATTTGTTGGTATTGCCCTCATCCAAACACTCGATTACCTCATCTAGACCAACATTGAAGCTCTCTGCTGAATCAAGTTTCCCTCTTGCCAGTACGATCGCTTTGCATTTTTTAAGTCCAAACTCCATAGCTATATTGTCGCTAAACGTCTGCGTAATATCTAAGAACCCTTGCAGTTGACGCCGTGTGCTTGCATAGATTTTTAAGTCATCCATGTACAGTCTATGTGAAACCTTCTGCTTCACCTCTCCAGCACGCATCTCAAATCCTATACCACTCCTATTTAACTGCCCACTGAGCGGGTATAAGCACAGACAGAAAATTGAAGACCGAACGAATCTCCCTGAAATATTCCCCGGTTAATTCGAATTGCACGGGATGGAGTGACTTGGCATCAGTCTTTTAGATGAAGTTCCACATTCCATCTAGACACGATAGATTGTAGGCGTTGGACAATGATGAATTCCCCTTGTAGATTTTTAGCCTACTTTTCACATTTTGTAAAAATGAGGGAAAAAAGTAGATTTATGAGATCGATCCGGGCAAATGTGTGTCTGTCTGTCTGGCTGGCTGTGTGTGTGTGTGTGTGTCCCTATCAACTCCCAAACGGCTGCAGCAATCGAAACAAAATTTGGTAGGCGTAAAGATCTATACCTGGATATCTCAATGCCGTATTTGAAAATTATGTCAGTGCTACCAACTGCTGAAAAATAGCAATTGAAATTTGAGCTCCATGTTGGATATCTCGGAAGGTATAAATGGGAGCTATTTCAAAATTGGCACACGTATAGATAATAATATTTCAGTTTAATTTCCAGGAGGCCATACATGGCAGTGTTGCCAAAATGATTATAAGCCTGCTGATAGGTCCAATTTTTAAATGCATATAACTTCTACACTATCAATTGGAATTCGACCAAATTTTGTATGTGCTATGTGTAGGCTACATAAACATATATCACTGAGCGTATTCTTAAGATCCACCAGGACTGTCAACTGTTAATAAATGTTCTCCATTTATTTTATCCAAATATCAATATATAAGAAAGTATGCAAGCCGACAGCTTTAAACTATGCACACGTATAGTACCTGACATTCTATATTAATTTGGAGTAACTTATTTACGTCAGTGCTACCAACATGATTCTAAGCCTGCAGAGAGGTCCAACGTAAAATAAATGTAACTTCTATACTATCATTTGCATTTCAACCAAATTTCGTATGTGATATGTGTACCATAACAGATATACTATGCGTATTCTTAAGGGCAACCAGGGCTGCCAACTGTTAATAAATGCTGTCTCAATTTGTGTTACCCTAATATCAATGTATTAGAAAGTATGCAAGCCAATAGCTCTAAAGTTTGCAAACGTATAGTACCTGGCATTCTAAATTAATTTGGGGTAACTAATATACGTCAGTGCTGCCAAAATGATTCTAAGCCTGCTGATAGGTCCAATTTAAAATGCATGTAACTTCTGTACTAACTAATGGATGTCATTCAAAATTGGCACAACAATAGATCGTACTATTTCAGACATGGCATTGTTTTACGTTTTACGTGCGCTGTTAGATCCAATGTTTAACTGCATGTAACGTCCATGCTATCCATTGGACTTCAACCAAATTTTGTATTCTGTACCTTGACAGATGGAACTAAGAATATTTTCAGTCACCAGGGCTGCCAACGGTAGTGCTCTCTTAGGCTACATTGGGCTATATTATGCCAGGTATACAGTACTTCGAACTAATTTGAAATTTCTATATTACCAACTTAATTTCGTCATTATTCTAGATAGATCCATATAGATTAGTCATTGGCATGAATCTTAAATTTTAAGAGAAGTAGGCTCGTCACGGAACTTCTTTTGAATATTGTAATCAAATATGCATGAGGTACGGAGTCATGCTTTCTTGTAATCAATGTAGGCTATACACACGTTTCTTTGTCTATTCATAGCCAAATTTACGATAACTGAATCTATTAGCCTATAACTTCATCCTTGCAGCCTTGCGATTACCGTCGGCATTCTTTTTGCTCTTCGGCAAGTATCCCATTCGCCTTGCAATGCCTAAACACTCGTTCCGCACAGGCTAAATAGCCATAAATAGCTTGTAAAGCACCGACAGGCAAGTGATGGGCCTGTACTTCGACGGATCTCTTGATTCTCACCTTTTGCTATCAAGAAGGTATCTCCCATGAACAGAAATTCTGGAGCTTCCTCAGGAAATCGTAAAATTCCCGTGAAGGCTTTGGCCGTTGCTTCATGAGGGCCTGTGAACTTCTTACACTAGTAGTTGTGTATAACATCTGGCCCAGGAGATTTCCAGTTCTGTGTACGTAGAGTATCTGCCTTCACCTTATGTTCCATGTTTTCAGGGCTATTCGTTTCATTATTTATTTATTTATTTATTTATTTATTATTCGCTAATCGGCCAACTGGGGACCACGATAAGTTCCACTATACATTCTGGCATTTATTCAATTTACGATTGATCCAGTAGGTTTTCATTAACTTGCTGTGTCGTGCACGGCGTTCATCCGACCACTTTGCACCGGTTGTCCATTTCTCATCTCGGAAAGTCCCAAAAGTCACGATGCTTTTACGGAAAAGGACTCGTTTGTGCGCGTCATCAGGTCGTAGGCCCATTTCTTAGGGTCTTTCTTGACGTTAACGTACCAGGGAACTGTTGTTTTTGGTTTTGAGTCGAAATTGTTAAATATACGTTGTGTCCATCTAGAGTCGTCCATCCGTCGCAAGTGACCGTAGAAGCGAGCCCTGCGTTTGCGCATTGTGTCTGTGATCTTCTCTGTCTTAGAATAGATTTCTTGCCTACATTTTCCTACATAGATCCCGTTTTTGTAGTGTGGACCAAGTACGTTGTGGAGAATTTTCCTCTCTTTTTGCTCTAACTTAGCAAGCACACATTTCAGAGAGAGGATAAGGCATTCTGACGCATGGAGAGATACCGGCTTGACGACAGTGATGTAGTGATGAATTTTGGTATTTAACTTATAGAAAAGCACCTTTTGTTATATATTCCGGGTGGTTTGAAAAGTTACCTCCAGTTTCTTTGCTATGGCCGCTATAGCCTCTGTATCTAGTCCGTTTGATTGGATCCACTCACCAAGGTATTTAAACTTATGCACACGGTTTATTGTTCCATATTCAGTGTTCAGTTGGGTCGTGTTGTCTTTGATGTTTGACATTACTTCCATCTTTTCAAAAAATATCCGCAAGCCTGTTTGTTCTACTACCTCCTTCAGCACATTGATTTCGTACGTTGCAGTTTCAAAATTTTCTGTCAGTATGGCTATATCATCCGCAAAAGCTAAGCAGTCGATTTCTACTCCTTTCTTCTTCGTCCCAATCCTTTACGGTCGGAACAAGTTTCTGCCTTGTAGTATCTGACGCCACTGCTGTATTACTTTCTCCAGTACGCAGTTGAACAAGAGGGGTGAAAGTCCATCTCCCTGTCTAACACCCGTTTTAATTTCAAAGGGTGCAGAGTAGCAACCTTGGAATTTTATTTTGGAGATGGTATTTGTCAGGGTTGCTCGTATTAACGCTAACAGTTTTTCGTCAACTCCCATTTCTGCAATTATTTGAAGCAACTCATCGCGATCAATGGAGTCGTATGCCTTTTTGAAGTCTACAAAAGTACACACATATGTTCGGTCTCTCAGCGTATGATATCTTATTATAGTTTTAAGATTGTGGATCTGCTCTGCTGCTGGTCGGCCTTTCCGAAAACCTCCTTGGTATTCTCCAAGCGAACGTTCAAGTTGTTGTTTTAGTCGTTCTAGGATGGATAACGATAGAATCTTGTACGCTACTGGGAGTAATGAGATACCACGATAGTTGTTTACATCTTTAATATTTCATTTCTTATGTAAAGGATGCGGTAGTTGTTCCTTCTCCCATATGTCAATGATGGTCTTATGCAAGACGTATATTGCTTCATCCGGGGCATATTTCCATAGTTCCGCTATCATGGAGTCTTCGCCAGAGGCCTTGTTGTTTTTCAGCCTCCCTATGTGGCGTTTGATCTCATCACGGTCCGGGGGAGAAGATGGCAGGGTTTGGCATGTGTACTTGTTGGTTCAGATGGGGTGAACTGTTTTTTCACAATTTAGAACTTTGTCCAAGTATTCGGCAAGTAGCTGACAGTTTTCTTCGTTTGAGGTTGCTAAAGTCCCATAATTCCTTCGAAAGCAGAGGGAGGGAGGCATATACCCTTGTATTTTCTAAAACCTCTGTAATATGCTCAGGACTCACTTCGCTGGAAGTCTTCCTCAATCTTGTTCAATTGTTCCTTTTCGTACTTATTATTATTATTATTATTAATAATATTGTTACGTTTTACTAGAACCTAAAGCGTACAACAACGACCAAAATACGATTTTCATCACAAGTAGTAAAAGACTGAATGCTCATCGTTCTCAGCAAACAAGGTTCTTCCGTAAAAATAAACAATAAACAGTGGAAAGAAAGCCAGCGACGAAAGAAACAAGACGCTCGCCCATCAGGAGAGAAAAGGAAGATATTATCCAGCAGTAAACTGCGGAGACATAGAAACGTCATTTGGGAGGGACACAAAAATAAATGAGGTAAGAAGCCACAGCAAATTGCCGTCTCCAAACAGATCATAATGGGGCTGAAGCACACTGTCATTGCCTTGAATCTTTAGTTCAGGTCAATATACCACAAGAAATGAAAACAAGATACTTGTTTGGAAGATGATAGTAACAACCAAGTTCGTAGTTTTGCGGTAAATATAAATCGATTACTGCCCTTACCGCTCAAGGGCTTAAATCTAGTGAGTTGACGACTGAGAGGGGCATTGCTTCCACTACTTGCATCGTGCTCCAAACTGTCGTACTTTTTATCGACCTCCGTTGGTCAACAATTGTTTTCTTCCAATATTGTAGATACCCAACTGAACAGCACAATGCGTCTCATCTCTGGCACAGTCAAATCTACTCCCACACATTGGCTACCAGTGCTAAGTCATATTCCCCCTCCAGGTCTCAGACTTAAATATGTGCTCTTGAGAGAATTCAATAAAACAATGAACAATCCAGGACGGCCTGTACATGATGACATCAGCGATGCAAATACTGGTAGCCTGCGTTCCAGAAAACCATCAAAAAGAGATAACATGAACTTGAGCAACAGCAACTACAAAACTTTCGTTGAGCCACGCGTATTGGTAGGTGTGTCTGTACCAACTGACGAGCCCAACGGCACATTGGGGCTAAACGCTGGCATTGTTTGAGCTAACCGGACCTTTTTTATTATTATTTATTGATAATTCATCCGCTCAAATGGAAACTACATCATATTCTTTTCGGGAATATTCAAAACCTTATTTGGCAGAAGAGACTCAACAACAAATGTTGTCCAACAATGCCGCCTGTGAAGAAGACGCCACCACCAGGTTTCAACCTCCCTCGTAGACTATGGTCCACATTGAACGGGATACGAACCAACCATGGGAACTGTGAAGCCTTCCACTACAAGTGGAACAGTGTCAACGCCTGAGTGTGACTGTGGTGCTACAAAACGGACAATCCAGCACATCATCACCGAGTGCAGCAAAAGAAAGTACAGTGGCAGTGCTAGTGACTTTTCTCTCGTGACCCCAGAGACTATTGACTATATTCACAATTTGGATGTACGTGTATAAATTCCTACTGAGTCTCTAACCATTAGCTAAATAAATAAATAAATGTTCTCTTCTGACTGGGATGATAATAGGCTCTCTCAGACCTCGGCCTCTCATATTCCCGCCTAGATTGACCTTTATGTTTCCTTCTCTAATACTTTCACCTTCTGGCGTAGCCGTGCGCATGATATCGCTCATCACGACCACGGTGGGCACTGCATCAAGTCCGGAGATCGGAGGTTCGAATCCAAGTCCTGACAGCGGCTATCCTGAGTGGTTTCTCCCTGTATTAGTCACACACCTTCCAGGAAAAATCCGGGACAGTATTTCAAGTCTCGTGTCATCTACTCTACTTATCTGACTCGAATAATGACAATTATTACGCACACAACACTACTACAGTGACAACAGAAACACAGGTTGTCAGAGAAATTGAACTTGTATCCAAGTACACGGGGCTGATGACAAAACGTTCAGAAAGGAAACCATGGTGTTCAGGGGAGAAACATCTATGTTATCTGTCCCTATTGATAGATTGTAATCTTGATGTTGATTATTTTAGGGTCTTTGCGGCATCGTGGTCATGTAGCCCAGTGTACTTGGGTGTGTTTGTGTGTTTGAGTCTTCAGTCTTTTGACTGGTTTGATGCAGCTCTCCATGCCTCCCTGTCCTGAGCTAATCGTTTCATCTCTACATAGCTACCACACCCCACATCCGAGGCAATCTGTTTAACATATTCTAACCTTGGTCTACCCCTACAGTTCTTGTCCTCGACCCTTCCTTCCATAACTAAGCTTGCTATTCCTGGGTGTCTTAGTATGTGTCCTACCAACCTATCTCTTCTCTTCAATAGCAGTCGCCAGAAACATCTCTCCTCTCCCACTCGGCTTAATACCTCTTTGTTTGTAACCCTATCTACCCATCTGATCTTCATCATTCTCCTGTAACACCACATTTCAAATGCTTCAATTCTCCTCTTTTCTGCTACACCAATAGTCCAAGTTTCACTTCCATAGAGCGCCACGCTCCAGACAAAGGCTTTCAAAAATGACTTCCTAATACCTAAATCTATATTCGATGTCAGCAGATTCCTTTTTTGTAGAAATGCTTTCTTTGCCTGAGCCAACCTACTTTTTATATCCTCTTTGCTTCGTCCATCACTGGTTATTCTGCTTCCTAAGTAACAGAAGTCTCCTGCTTCCTTCAGCTTTTCCCCTGCCAATTTGATCTCCACAGAGGTTTCTGATTTATTTCGGCTGCATTCCTGTATTTTTGTTTTACATTTATTAATTTTCATCATGAATTCTTTCCGTAAGACGGAGTCCATACCATTCAAAAACTCATTCAAATCCTCAGGCTTGTCGGCCAAGATGACGATGTCATCAGCAAATCTCAGAGTTGAAATTATTTCTCCTTGAATCTTCACTCCCACTTTACATTTTTCTCTAATTTCCTTCATTGCTTGTTCAATGTAAAGATTGAAAAGTATGGGTGATAAGTTGCAGCCTTGCCTTACACCTTTCTGAATACCAGCTTCTCTCTCACGTCCTTCAACTCGAATGACTGCTGTCTGGTTTCTGTACAGATTGTATATCACCCTCCTATCCCTGTACTTTATTCCAATCGATTTCAAAATGTCAAACAATTTAGTCCAATCAACGTTATCAAAAGCCTTTTCTAAGTCTACAAAAGCCATGAATGTTCTCTTATCTTTCCTTATTCTACCTTCCAAAATCAGCCTAAGACTTAGTACAGCTTCCCTTGTTCCTACATTTCTCCTGAAACCAAACTGGTCTTCACCCAACTCCGTTTCTATCTGGCTTTCAATCCTCTTGTAAATTATTCTAGACAGGATCTTTGAAGCATGAGTAATCAATCTGATTGTACGGTAATCTTCACATCTGTCAGCTCCCACTTTCTTTGGTATAGGGATGATTACATTCTTCTTGAAATCAGGGGGTACCTCACCTGTCTCATAAATCCTACACACCAAGTGAAATAACCTGATCAGACCTTCATCTCCTATGCAGCGTAGCAACTCAATCGGTATATCATCTATGCCTGGTGCTTTGTTCCTGCTTAAGTCTTCCAAAGCTCTATCAAATTCTGATCTCAATATTAAATCTCCTTTCGCATCCTCATCAATTTCCTCCTCCGTTTCCATTACATGATTCTCAATCTCCTTTCCCTTATACAAACTCTCTATGTAAGCTTTCCATCTCTCAACCTTTTCTTCCCTATCTGTTAGAGGCTTTCCATTTGTGTCCTTAATATTACAGCACTTAGTCTTCTTTTCCCCAAAAGTATTCTTAATCCATCGATAAGCTGTGTCTACTTTTCCTAATTTCAGACAATTTTCTATACCTGCACATTTCTCTTTCAACCATTCTTCTTTCGCTTCCTTGCACTTCTTGTTAACCTCATTCTCAGACGTCTGTATTCTGCTTTCCCCTTTTCATCTCTTACATTCTTGTGTTTCCGCCTTTCATCCATCAATTCTAGTATATCCTGAGTGATCCACGGTTTTCTACCTATTCTTTCTTTCCTACCAATGTTTTCTTCTGCGGATTTTGTTATTTCATTCTTCAAAAGTGCCCATTCGTCTGCAATTGAAGTTTGTTTAGGGGTTTTCATTAGTCCTTCCTTTATACTCTTCTTGAATCTTTCGTTTACATCCTTCTCTTTCAGTCTGTCTATTGCCCACCTTTTTGGCTTTTGACTTTTCTTCAGTTTCTTCAACTTTAATCTGCAATTCATTACAACCAGATTGTGGTCAGAGTTAATGTCAGCACCAGGATATGTTTTACAATCCAAAATCTGGTTTCGAAACCTCTGCTTGACCATAATGAAGTCGATTTGGTAACGCCCTGTATCTCCTGGTCTCATCCATGTGTATATTCTTCTATTGTGGTTATTGAATAAGGTGTTAGCTATGACCAACTTATGCTCGGTGCAGAATTCTACCAGCCTGCTTCCTCGATCATTCCTTTCACCTAATCCGAAATCTCCTACTATCTTCCCTTCTCTCCCTTTTCCTACCACAGCATTCCAATCTCCCATTACTATAACATTTTCATCACCCTTGATATACCTCAGAATTTCGTCTATTTCTTCGTAGACCTTTTCAACATCCTCATCATCAGCTTGACTGGTAGGCATATAGACTTGTACCACTGTGGTGCAGGTAGGTTTAGTATTGATTTTTGCTACAATAATCCGTTCACTATATTGCTCATAATATTCCACCCGCTGTCCAAGTTTCCTACTCAATATGAGGCCAACCCCTGCTTGGCCATTGTTTGATTTAGTGCTAATGACCCTATAGTCTCCTGACCAAAAGTCCTGTTCTTCCTGCCAGCGCATTTCACTAATCCCAACCAAATCCAACCTCAACCTATCCATTTCCCTTTCTAAGTTTTCTAACCTTCCACTTCCTAGCAGACTTCTAACATTCCACGCTCCGATCCGTAGAATGTCAGATTTCCTCTTTGTCACTTCTGTGATGTTAACCCCCTCTCGAGTAGTCCCCACCCGGAGATCCGAACGGGGGACTAGTTTACCTCCGGATTGAAATTTTACAAGGGAGGAGGCCATCATCACATGTAATTATGCATAGAGAGGTGCATATCCTCGGGAATAGCATACGGCTGTAGTTTCCCGTTGCTTTCAGCCGTGCAGCAGGGTGCAGTGTAGCCATTATTTGGCTTATATTATCAATATCTTAACCGTCTATAAGACTAGTAAAGAATTGATTTATTCTGAAAGGCTGCTACTCCCTTTCAGAATAAGTAAAGAGCAATTCTACTAACAATAATACTAACCTTCTACCGTACTAACAATTAAATACCAAAATTCTACTAACGAAAAAAATACTAAAGTTCCACCAACAACAAATACTACCACTAAAACAGTCTGTCACCAGGCACACTCACATGCACATGAAGCGCTTTAACAACAACTTACGAAATCGACTGTTACACCCCCCGAAACTGAGTCTCATAAGCTTCTTTGCAAGGGTTCAATAGCAAATGACATACAAAGCCTAAGTGAACGAATTTTTCCTCAAATGTCTAATTATGTTGATTTAGTAATTTATGCTTTATCTATTTACAAATATAATTGTAAACCCATTGCCAATGCGAAAAATAAAGTTGTACGGATGCGGATAAGAGTCGTGCGGGTGACAGTCGCTTCGTTTTTCCGCGCAGGGCTCTAACTATGGGGGAAACCCCGTGAAAATACATGCTAGCCCTGACATGCCTACAGACAGATGTAAAGAGTTGACAGCGCAAATATCAACGACTTGTCAAATGGGTAATAACTTAAACTAAAGTTTCTCAATATAACATGCATTGACTTATGCTGCTATTGCAGGTAACTCCACAATTTGGGAATGCCTCTCTCTTCAGATATGACCCAAGAGGAGCTATTTTATCGGTCTGTAGATCACTCATAATGAGTAGGGCTCGGATTTTTAGGTGCAAAAAATCGGGAAAATATTTATTCTGTATGTTTTAAAAATACCTGAAATATTTGACAAAAAAGTAAAAATACTTAATTATAATTTAGTTTATTAATGTGATTATAAACAATATGCAGCACTCACGAATGTAATTTATTCTGTCTCACTAACTGCTGAAGCATTACAATACACAACGAGATACATCATCAGCTTGTCCATCACAAATGACCGATGATTAACGCAAAACACTTATTCTGAAGGCGCAAAACTGCGGCTATAAGTTTCTTGCCCTTGAGGTATTATGTAACTTCAGAACGCTGTTCAGCCTTGATTGCTTTCCCACATGTTTGGCAGAACAGAACGCCCCCATCCGGAGAAAAATTATCTTTAAATTCTGCAACAGACGATATCTTGTAGTTGTTTTTAATTTAGGCATCGTAGAACTACCTTACACTGAAATGAACTGCATGTGAGTGACAGTGGTTCCAGGCAGCAGGGGGTGGTCTAGCACGTGGTGCAATATGGCTATGGACAAGGAAATCCCCGGCTTCCACAGTGAGTGGCACGGGGCGACAAGTTAAGAATAACACAATTGCAAGCTGACATATGCTCTGCATGAAGATTAGATAGCTCACAGGTTCTTCCCCGTTGAAGTAACACAGAACAAAAATGCAATATACTGAATGTTCTAGCAAACTGATTTCAAACATGTAAATAGCTGACTAGACGAGTAGAAAGTGAGAAATTCAGATATATGGAGAGCTTGAGCAACCAGGGAGGGAGGGGGAAACTGAGCCGTCCGGCCTATCGCAGATGTTGTCGCAGTGGAAGAGTGTGTTCTTATTAGCCTGGCACTGGGCCCAAGAAACCGGACTAAAGTAAAGAAGGCATCAGAGGCGGATTGAACGTACATTCACTGCGATGTGAATGCAAGTTCTATTCGAATGCGCTAATCATAAGAGCTATGGGCCTAGGTTAGGTTAGGCTAATTGCTCAAGAAATAAAGATCTAAACAACTAGTCAATAAGGTACGCAAATGCCACACTTAAAATGAGGAACGATAATGTATGTATTCTCAAAGCAAAAGGTCTTTGAGAAATGACGAGGAAGCGTATACATGTTAAGGTAAGGTAATATGCTCGTCTAACATGACACAAGAGATAACCTAATCAAACGAGGAACCATAACATTAAGGTTATGTGGGAATATGCAGTAAAGGTAGGGGAGGGAATCCTAAATGGGAAAATATACTCGTAATGAGTAAAATTACATTGTGAAGGGAGACAGATTATAAGAGCTAGACAAGAAGTCAGGAAACGTGAGAAACGTGAGTCTGCCGTCAAAGAGGGATCGGCAGCTCTGATAGCCCTGGAGAAAGGAAGAGGTGAGGTAATCTAAGAATGGTCGGAGAATAAATAAAAGTACGCGTAGACATGACGTGAACAAAACAAACAAAAAACTGAGGCGCAAGAAACCGAAATGAAATATATAAAGGGAAGTTAACGTTACACATTACAAAGATATCCATCAAGATAAGTTCCGTAAATAGGGAAGTCAATCTCATGGACTTGCGTATGAAAACACAATCCTAAGATAAGGTAGACTGATAAAGATAAAAAGGTAAGGTGCTGGTCTTACTGTGATGTACGTACCATCCAGTAAACCGAACCATAACCAACATAAAAGGGACGACGATAAAGAGACAAACGATAAAGGAATGATAGAGGCATACAATGGACATACTAGTAAAGGCTGAATGCCCTAGTATTCCATACAAAAGCCACATGTCCACACTCACACACAAGGAATATTAATCCGTGACTCACCTTGATGGATCGAGCTTAATCGACATCACGAAATAGAACAAAAATAAACTAAACACACATATCTACGTGCACCTTTAAATAAATAATCATAAAAAGGGGAGAAAACCGAAATAAAGAAAGGCATCTCGAATACGAGAGCGGGAACACAAACAGAAAGGTCCTACCAGGATAGAAAAAACAGAAGACTGCTCGGGAGGGTAACGAAGGGTTGTTACAGGTGACGGAAAAGAGAAAGTAAAAGGAAAGAGGTGTCACTGATCACGATTCGGCATAGTAAGAAATCACTATAACGAACCTTGATCAGTAATTATAGAAATGTCCACTGATCTGCCCGGTTACCCTGGCCAGTAATAACCCAGAAGAAAAGAGAACAATTCCGATAATTGACACGCCGAAGAAAATAAAAAAAGGGTAGACTACAGGTGGAAAAGAAAAACAGTTCAAAACATAAGAAGCTAAGCACTGTAGGAAACTTTAGGAAACAAAAATGTCGACACAACGAGAATTTGATACATCAAATAAAATCTTCATGGAGATGGTAGATGACGATGAGGGCGACATCTGCTTGAGTGGTTTGAAACCATTCTTGAAATTGCTGAGTTCAAAAGCTTCGACAGGTTGACGCGTGGGGTTGAGTTGCAGAGAGTACAAAACTGAAACAGACTTACATAAAATAAATACATGTTCAAAGAAAAGGGAATACATAAAGGGTCACTGTTGGTGTCTGCGAGAAGAGAAATAAAGGAACTAATGAAAAAGAAGAAGCAAAGAGCAGGGACTGCTAACTCTAACTAAACGTGTATTCCTTGGAATACACCACACTCCTCTATTTCATTCAGCATGATTAATTGCGTCAGGGTTTAAAGACGATCCGGAAGACCTGCTAAATTAGCCATTTCAAAGCTCCGACTTGGATCCAAAAGAGCATCTTTGGGATGAGTGTAATGTCAGTTGTGTGCCACGACAACTATTCAATATTGACATTGTATTTTATTCAGCACTTAACAATTGCAATAGCTCTTTGCAATAAGATAGAAAAAAATAGTAATTACAACAGTCCTAAAAGACAAACCAGCAAAATTACAATCGATCTGAAACAGTTACGAGCCCAGTAGAGTAAAATCTTGGTATTCGAAATTCTATTGTTTGAAATAATAATATTATACTTGGAACTATACTCAGTATACTCTCGATTATCCGTCCTAATGACCTCTTTTGATTCAGTCAATTATGGTTTTTGAAGTTCTGCGATACGGCCGGGTAACCGGAAAACACGGATAATCCAAAAGAATGTGTTTATTGTGAACCCGATGAGCTATGGTTCATGTGATATTTTTGTGACGGAATAATTATTATGGGATGTAGTACTTTTGAACATACCCAGAATACCACGTGGAGCAGAGAGCTCATGCTATACTCTTTGAAGTAGTGCTCAATTGCATTTTTGACTTTGGAGGTCTTGTTAATCACTTTTATCCTTTCATAAGACTCAGAGTATTCTAATTCGTCATTCTGTATTATTGAATCATTTTGGTGAATGATTATTATGTTTTTGGTAAGGTATAACACTTGCAGATACGCAAGGAGCTATGAAAGTAGTCGCTCAATGACTTCGTTTTGGCGACCTACTTCCGAGTGAAAGTCAGTGACGACACTACATCTGGAGATCTGACGCCAGACGGGCGTGTTTCGAGTATCCGTCCGTCGCGACGTGGACATTATAAATATTTTTGTGCTCAAGTGAGCATCCGACTGCATCGTGTGTTGAAAATAACTATACTAACGTTGTCACACATTGTGGACATATTATTGTTCTACGAAAGGCCATATTAGGCAATATTTTCTACAAACTGTAATTGGTGCCATACGCCAGATATTTTTCCCACGTGTAAGTGGAAGGGCAAAGTGCCACGCCGAAAATATAAGAGTTATCGTCTGATAATTGTGCCAAGACGACGTGATTATTACTGCCAACGATCACAACATTATTGCTACGGAAATTCTGAATTGAAAATATCAATTTTATCGCGGATGCCACGTGATTGATAAAACGTGATACAATTGCACGTAGAATTTGTCTGATAACCTGTGTCACTGTGTTTGTACTAGAGTGTGTCACCCATTGCGAAGTACATTACTCAAATTGAGGAACTTCGTAACCACCACATAGCCATAACATCCACCAATGGCATACGTTTCAAATGTATCAGGAAGGCTCTCGTGAGCCACCAAGCCATACCCACATTCACACCCATTAGCCATCACTCAACAACAACTGAAAGAGCACAGACACAAACGCAAACAAACACACATGACACACACACTCAAACCGAAGGACCTCCCACACAATCAACCGTGCAGGGCACACAAGCACACAGAAATCCACCTCCTACCTTCCCCAAATAAACTCAAACTCTCTCGGTCACATCACAAACAGACATAAAAACCAAATATACGCAAACAGATGTCTACGAGACCGCCAAACACAAGCACACTCAAACGCATTCAAACACAGGAAACCGCTTCACGCAGACAACGAAACGCAAAACAACCAAAAAACACGGAGATACAAACAGATCATGCCAAACAGCCCCTCATCACTAACACACCCTCTCCCGACGTCCCAGCCACGCACACCACTGACACACACCAAACTCCCCACATTTCAGTCCCAGAACATCCATACACAATTCACAACATCACTGAACAGCCGTCGCCCCCCATAAAAAAACAACAACACAAACTAGCCCCCCGGGGGCCACAACGCCGCCCACCACACACCCAACACTCAACACTATAACATTACAGTGCTTCAACTGCCAACGCCTGCACCATGACGCTGCTAAATGCAAGTATGACACCCGCTGCATCAGATGTGGAGGTTCTCACCGCCATGCTGACTGCAAGGTACCCAGAGACAGCCCCACGTATGTAAACTCTGGAGGCACACATGCAGCGTCATATCTAGGATGCCCATACATCAAGAAAACAACTAAAGTAAGGCAGAAAATACACAGAACCAAACAAACACACACAAACATCCCATCGCTACTCTCACTTGAAACTTATCCCCACCCTTCAGCACCCACACATGCCACTGCACTCACGCAATTGCTTAATCTACTACACCAACTATCAGCCATCACCCTAACATAGCCATAAAACTCCGCAAAGATTCAATCACCAAGCTCAAAACCCACACCCAACTCAACGTGGCCAGGCGTGGACAGCCGCAGAGGACTGGCAGGGCCAGACCGCGTCCGACTACCCAAAACTCCCAATTTACAGTAAAATCTCCCCCATGACAGTTTTACAACACGGCTACACACCCAAATTACATTAATCCTACAAAAAATCACATCAATACTAGGAAATACACGAAACAGACCTAAAACAAATAGCCAATCACAGCACAGCATACGTCCCACCACGCCAACTCATTCAAATACAGCCACTCACGGCACGCCTGCTCAACAATCTCCACATACGCTACGCTACGATAACACACACAAACCAAGATCCCCCACAGAGAGGCTTATTATTATTAATATCAAGTATTATTTTAAAATTCATCCATATTAGGCCTATAGGTCTATCCACTTTTTTCATACTACAAAACCAACCCACTAGCGGTCTTTCTTCCTTCCTAAAGCTTTATTTGACAACTTCAAATATTCAAATAACCCGTGGCGCTCGAATGTGGGAGGCCTGGAGTAGACAGACATTAGAGCAGCCTAAATAAATTTAACAAACGAAGGCAAATAAGTTAACAGATCAAATCCACAAAAAAGCTAATAATAAAAAGATAGCTCCCCAACGTCAACATGAAATAACAACAACTTGAACCCACGAAAGTAGCCACCGGAGTGACTGCCGGCCACCTCGCGGTCGAAGCTGCCCAAGCGGGCTGTGTTTGTTTATAAAAACTTACTACTATACAATAAAACAAATATTAAACCCCTTGTAATTTTACAACACCAGGCCGGGGAGCGCATTTGACGCACCGGTACCTGGCTCAAACACCGCTGGCTTGCTTGCTTCGCTCGCAGCCAGCGCCTAAATTAAAGAGACTAGCCAGTTATACTAGAGTCTTATAATATGACCAAGTAACTCACATTTGGCTCCTAAATAAATCAGCAACAAACTACACAGTCGCACCCCCTCAGCACCCCCAATTCGTACATTATGGCTACGCTCCTGCACACTGAAATATCAAATTTCACTGGGATTTCCACTTGATATACCAACCACCACGCATTTTTTTTTTGAGTGGGAGTCGCCCTTCTTTCGGATATAAAGAAACTGGGGAAGTTTTCTCATCGCATCTCGCCCCCATAAATCTAGCTTATATTACAATTGGTCAGGATATCGGAGGTTGAGGCCTACTGTACCCTCCCGTATTCTGCAATAACTGTCGAGGGGTGACTAAAATGAAAACATTTACTTATCTCGGGGAAATATGTATTGAGATATAAAATACTAATTTGGTTTGGCAGTCACGCATTGAGAATATTCGTGGGAAATTATTAGGAATGTCATTCCTAAAAGGTCTACTGTCGGGGAAAAAGAATAGGAGGTGTCCAAACAGCGCGCCGGCTACACGCCAGCTTGCTTCCGTCGCGGACGGCCTTGCAGCGATACTGGGGGAAGAAAACATGTATGTCTCCCTCGCTCGCTTTCCCGTCTCACTCCTTTCCATACTGTCGCTGTGTTCGAACATCGAAAGTCAAACGGCATTCGGTATATTGCAAATATGAAAACAAATTGAAACAATAATGTGACCGAAATTGAATTGTCTTAAATGAAGTCCATGGTACCTTATGAATAGTTCTGACTAATTTAATGCTAAGGACACAATCTGCATGTACCGGCACGAGGAGAAACGCGATATGTTATGTAGATGTGTCGGGCAACCAACGCAATGGACGAACAGTTTGTTTGTTTGATTGATTAAATTTACGTCCGGCGTGCTAGTGATCCCAACTTGACTCGGTCAGACGCGGCGAAGAGCTGTCGCAGCACCGGCAGTCAGCGAAGTCAGCCCAGCCAAGAGAGGCAGGAGCCAGCCTGCCGGCGTGAGGTGCAGCATAGCTAGCGCGCTGAACGTGCAAATACTGGACGCCACTGGGCTAGACACTCGAGTATAGACGTCAATAAAATATTTACCCACAGTCTTACACAATGCTCGATTTCTAGAAATAGAAGTGCCACAACTGTAACCTTCCGCGGAGCGTGGCGGGGTATTCCAAATTATTGGCCTGAAGAAAAGGAATCTTTGGTTATTGAGAAACTTGAACAATTTATTTTATTTTGCTATTTATTTATTTATTTATTTAGCGTATGGCACATTGAATGCAAACACATTTGCCATTGAAATAGTACATTATGCAACGAGCCTATAATGGCAATAATTAAGACACGAGTATGTTTATAAAACGAGCGTATGCGAGTTTTATAATTCACATACGAGTGTCTTAATTACCATTATAGGTGAGTTGCATACGACTGTTTATTGTCGACGATAATTATTATAACTATTTTCTGTTCGAACATATATATTCATAAATATCTGTCGAGATTTCGCCAGTTTTATGTACTGAACAGAGCGCATGAGACGTAGAGAATGCCTTGTATTTGACCATGGCCTCCTCGATTACCCTACTGTGACACTAGGCTAGGCAGTGTAATTTAAATTAGAAGGCCGTGGAACTCAGCGCATCTAATTATCTAATTGGTCAAACAACTGTCTTTTGAGCTCTAATTGGTGGGAGAAACTGTTTCATAATGAAATAAGTGTTATAATGAGCCTCATCATAGTACAATTTTCTGACATATAATAGTCAGGGTCGAACATAAACAAATGTTTTAAATATCCGTATTTATATTAGAACAAAAAAGTTTAAAATTTTAAGTATGGCACCTTAAAACATTAAATTATCACATAGATGAAATTTGAAACAAATTCCAGCTATTAAAGTACAAATAGCTACGTCAATTTATATACAAATATTTGATTTCATTTTGTAATAGGATTCTTTGTACTACTTGACATTTCGATCTACTTATGCCTTCTAATGTTCTTAGCTACTTACTTTACTTTCCGTGTCCGGGAGACACACTAAATTCTTCCTTTCCAGAACTCTGCAGCTCTTATACCTCGGTCTGTGGCCAACATAAGGTCTTCCTGGCTGCAGGTTTCATTAAGATCTTTGCACGTGAGCAGGTGTTGTGGAGTCTGGATTTCTCCACAGGCACATCGTGGATCTTCTGCATATCCCCACTTCACAAGGTTGCTACGACACTTAGGCACTCCTGTTCTCATCCGGTTTAAGGACCTCCAGGTGGTATAAGGCAAATGACTACCACTGCTCAGTTCTTCTTTAGGGGTAAACCCCTCTGGTACTATTTGTTTCCAGAGTGACACACGCCGGACGTCTGGCTTGGTATGGAGGGGTACTGTTCTCTTAATAAAACTCTTCCTGGATCTTAGGCGAGGAGTGGTCACCTTGTGGTTGAACATAGAATGTCTGGGATCTCTTTCAAGCTTTTGTCTCTCTTTCTCTGCTGCCACCCTGCGTCGAATAACTGGAGGTGCAATGCCAGCGAGAGGGTAGATCTTCTGCACTGGAGTAGGTCTCAGACATCCAGTGACAATAAGTGTGGACTCGTTAAGAGCTATGTCCACTTGCTTGGTATGAACAGATGCTCGCCACACTGATGATCCGTACTCTCCTGCTGCAAAGCAAAATCCCAATGCTGTTGAACGTAGAACCTGAGGGTTCGCTCCCCATGTTGAACCTATCAACTTCCACATTATGCTATTTCTTGAGCTGATCTTGCACTTCAATTCTCTACAATGTTTCCTGAAGCTGAGGGTACGATCAAGCTTGATTTCTTAGCTGAAAACCCCTGAGAAGGGCTAATTGCATTCACGTTTTGTGACATCAAGCAATATATTGAGCCAGGAGATCGCTGGGATTGTCTGGCTGCATAAACCCCTTGGTGTAGATGCTTCCCACGGAGTGACCGTTCTTTAGCACCACCCAGGTGACACGTGTAGCTTAAAGAATGCTACGGACGCAAACAGTCTTTGCTAAACAAGTGCAAATGTGTATTGTAGTAAAGTAATCAAAGTAGTAAAGAAGTTACAGTTTCACGATTGTATTGTTGTGTGTCCATCCTAAAATATTGTCCAAAACTTGAACACGTTTTCATCATGCTTCTTGTGTCTTGAACTCTCTTTACTCTTGACGGCTAATACTGAATAGTGTCCAGACGCAACTCAAGAGTCGCCATACTGAGCTTGGTTAAAGAGCCGAAGAGCAGGTCCAATGATCTTAACATACAAACAACAGGCCAAAAATGTTGCAATATTCAGTAATGAACTTAATGATGTGATAATGAGGTTCATCTGTAAGAAACCTCTTTCAATAAATGATTTTAATCATTGTATTTTTAGGTAGATTTCATTAGAAAGCTAACTATTGCAATGGGTCCCATGTTTCGACTTCCGGAAAATTTCGACATATCTTCGCGTTTCACATCCCCCAGACCCCAAAACCACCGTCAGTTCAAAAGTTTATATATAATTTATGTATGTATATATATATATATATATTCTTCTTCTTCTTCCTAGCGTTGTCCCGCTGGTGCAGGGTCCGCTTTTTTTGGTCATTGACCTCCATTTTGTCCGGTTTTGTGCGTCAGCTGAATTTAGGCCGGTAATTTTTAAATCACCATTTATTGTGTCTTGCCAACGCTGCTTCGGTCGTCCTCTGGGGCGTAGGCCTTCAACCTCAAAGTGAAGGACAGAGTTATTAACAGTATCAGGCGCTGCACGCAGGGCATGGCCATACCATCGGAGCCGTTTCTCTCTCATTTTGTCCACAATTGGGGCGACACCCATTTGCTCCCGAATTGTGTCGTTTCTGACATGGTCAATAAGGGAGATGCCCATTGTCCAACGGAGCATTCTCATTTCCATGGCGTGCAGGCGACGTTCTGAAATTTTGTCGGATGGTCGACATTCAACTCCATACAGCGCAACTGGCCGTACCACTGTCCGATATATTTTCGATTTGAGACGAAGTGGCATTTTCTTGTCGCACAGCACACCCGTGACCTCCTTTCACCGCAACCAGGTTGCGTTTACCCTGGCTCTTACTTCATCATTGAAGTTGCCATCACTCTGAAGACGAGATCCAAGGTACCTGAAGCATTCTGTCTTGACTAGATTTTGTCCAGCGACTTGAATGGTACCGTCGCTTGGGTTTAACTCCAGATACTCCGTCTTTTTCACATTCAGACATAGGCTGTACTGGGAGAGGCGGTTATTCCAATCTTCAACTTGACATTGGAGTTTTTCTCGGACGTCATCTGCAACCATTATATCATCTGCATACAGAAGGGTCCAAGGAACATTCCGTTGCAGGTCACGAGTGATGGTGTCCATCACAAGAACAAAAAGGGACGGTGATAGTGCTGAGCCTTGGTGGACGCCGACATTTACAGGAAAGTTTTCCGAGGTGCCAACAGCACAACGTACTCTACTGCTGGTGTTCGTGTATAACATCTTGACCACATTTACAAATGACTCTGGCACACCATGGTTGCGGAGCGCATACCAAATCAACTCATGAGGAACACGATCGAAGACCTTTTCAAGGTCAAGAAAGGCAATATGCAGAGGCTTTCTTTTCTCACGGTGCTTCTCGATCAGTAACCGTGCTGCGAAGATGGCGTCAGCGGTTCCAGCCCCCTTGACAAACCCGCACTGGTTGGAGCTGATTTCGGTGATGGCACGTAGGCGTCGATCAAGAATCCTCTCAAAGATCTTCATTGTATGTGAGAGAAGACGTACTGGGCGATAGTTTGAACATTCCGCTGGGTCTCCTTTGTTCTTGAAAATCGGTACTGTAATGCTTGTAGCCCAGTTAATAGGGATGTGGCCAGAGTCCAATATGGCATTGAAAAAGGTAACAAGCCAATCTATCGCAGTAGATTGCAGTTCTTGAAGTTTCCAGAAGTCAGCAGGGAGGTTGTCTGGCCCAGGATATTTATGGTTTCTCATGCTTTTTAGGGCAGTGGTAACTTCCTGTGGAGTGATTTGGGGGATAGGCCCACTAGTTGGGACACCTTCTGGGATTGTTGGATGCGGAAACTCTATGTTTGAGATCTCCTCGAAATGCTCTTTCCATCGCTTGAGAATAGCATGTTTGTTGTGTAGTCTTTGGCCTTCCTTGCTCTTTATGCACACATAGTGTTCAATATCCCTTGCAGTTCTTGCTCGGGCTTTGGCCAGACGGTAAATATCCTTTTCACCATCTTTGGTGTCCAAGTTAAGATAGAGGTTGTTGTAGTGGTTGGCTCTTGCTTCAGCCACGGCTTTCTTTGCCTCTCGTTTAGCAGTGACGTACCTTTCTCTGCTCACGTCTGTCTTTAGAGAAAGCCAGCTTTTATATGCTTTCTTCTTATCACGGACCTTATCTTGTACCTGATCTGTCCATAGCCATGTCTGCTTGTCAATAAGGCGACGCCCTGGCTTTGTGGTACCCAATGTTTCTGCTGCAGCAGTAGTCACTGACTCACAGAGATCAGTCCATGTGGTGTCGATGGAATTTGGAATGACAAGAGGAAATGTTATACTGTTAACCAATGCTGATTTCTGGTCGCGTAGTTTCCACCACTTTACTTTTGTTGAGACTCTTGTACATCCACCTATCCTGCGCTTACTGATCCTCAGGTCTGCAATGAGTAGTTTGTGTTGGGTGGCAACACAATCGGAAGGTATAACCTTCACATCTAAGACTGTTCGGAAGTTACATCGCCGTAACAGAACAAAGTCGATCTGGCTTCTGCTGTCACCACTGGCGTATGTTACGAGATGACTGGTGCGCTTCTTAAAGAAAGTGTTGCTTATGAGAAGGCTGTTTGCTTCTGCAAAGTCAAGGACTCGGCATCCGTCATCATTTCGTCTACCATAGCCATTTCCACCATGACAACTATAACCATTCTTATTTTGACCAACATGTCCATTTAAGTCACCACATACCAGTAAGAACTCCTCCTCTGGGCACAACAAGACAAGATCCTGGAGTTCTTGCCAAAACCTTTCTTTCTCACTCTCATCACAGCCAGTTTGTGAGGCATATGCACTAATGATGTGTAAGCGACAAGATGGCATATTTATGATGACAGTCATGAGGCGGTCTGACTGTCGATTGACCTCGGCTACCTGATCCCTTAAGTTGGCACAAACAACAACAGCAACCCCATTTCGGTTGCTTGTCCCATGGTAGATGAGCTTGTATCCATCTCCTATTTCACGAGATTTCTGTCCTCTCCAACGAGTTTCTTGAATGCAGGCAATGTTCACTTTCCGTCTTTTGAACATATCTGCTAGTTCTCGGCTTCGTCCTGTAAGAGTTCCGATGTTCAACGTAGCAATACGTAGCGGTGAACTCTGATTCCGCTCTTGATCCAGTAGTCCTCGTCCATGCACTGCAGTCAGACGAGGCCGACGCACGTCGCTTCCGGGGGACGTCCTAGCATTTACCAATACAGATGAGGTTGTCATGATCCATTAGTTGCGACAAAGAATAAACCAACTGGCCTGTCGCCCCAGCCTGACGTCGGGTGCATTTTATACCTACTGCCAGGTGATAGTTAGGCCACTCCTAACATGGTAATAATAATGTATATATATATATATGTATATATATATGTATATATATATATATATGTATATCAGTTTCTTGTGGACACGATAACTGCCGTAATTTTGCACCAATCACTTTGATTTTTTTTACCGAATATGTATACCTATAAAATCTCGGTCTAGTTCGTTACTGGGCTAAATCGGTCGAAGGGGGTGAAGATGGGGGGCTTTTTTCGAAAAAGTGAAATATTGCTATAACTCTCTTAATATGTGACATATCGAATCCGTTCAACGTTCATAGTACGTGTCGGATAAAGCCCAACAATTTATGTTTGAAGAGTTTTTCTATAGCACCAACCATTGACCAAAGGGGTGGGAAAAAGTGGTTTTTTCGGGAAACATTAATCATATCTCTCTTAATAGGCACAATATCAAAACCGTACAAAATGGGCAATATTCCCCTAATAATTACCTAAAACTTTTGTCTGAAAGAATTTTTGATATGACCCACCATTACGCCAAGGGATGAGAAAAATGATTTCGGAATTATAAGAAAATGCCAAGAGCTATCAGAGGTTGCCATGGCAACACTACTAAATTGATGAGGGATGAGCCATCATTGTTGCCATGACAACGCACTTGCACGAGATCAGATTCAGTATTTCCATCTGACTAAGTGGGAAGCGGCTTCGGTGACGTAACTGGTAGCATGCTGAATGTCTATGCCCAAGGTCGCGGTTTCAAAGCCGGCCGAAGTCGTCGGATTTTCTAAGAGCGCTAAAATCCCGCAGTATGCTTTCCTTTGGAGGGGAAGTTCCAACGATCGGTGCGAGTTGCTGGTTGGGGTGGCATCTAGTAGCCAAGTTCACAGCTAGGTGTCGTTGACGGTAGTACCTGGTAGCAACATTAGGAACTACTGCTTGAAATTGACCGTCTGCAGTCCTTACCTGAATTAGGACAAATACAGCCATTACAATTCACACCGTTTATCAGACAGATTCTACACTCACCCAAAGGACACGGGGTTAGATGACCGCGTTGTCGCAGCCCCTAAACTGAGGAACCAACCAGAGGTAGATTTCATTAGAAAGCTAACTATTGCAATGGGTACCTTGTTTCGACTTCCGGAAAATTTCGACATATCTTCGCGTTTCACATCCCCCAAACCCCAAATCCACCGTCAGTTCAAAAGTTTATATATAATTTATGTATGTATATATATATATGTATATCAGTTCCTTGTGGACACGATAACTGCCGTAATTTTGCTCCAATCACTTTGAATTCTTTACCGAATATGTATACCTATAAAATCTCGGTCAAGTTCGTTACTGGACTAAATCGGTCGAAGGGGGTGAAAATGGGGGGCTTTTTTCGAAAAAGTGAAATATTGCTATAACTCTCTTAATATGTGAAATATCGAATCCGTTCAACGTTCATACTATGTGTCGGATAAAGCCCAAAAATTTATGTTTGAAGAGTTTTTTATAGCACCAACCATTGACCAAAGGGGTGGGAAAAAGTGGGTTTTTCGGGCAACATTAATCATATCTCTCTTAATAGGCACAATATCAAAACCGTACAAAATGGACAATATTCCCCTAATAATTACCTAAAACTTTTGTCTGAAAGAATTTTTGATAACCCACCATTATGGCAAGGGATGAGAAAAATGATTTCGGAATTATAAGAAAATGCCAAGAGCTATCAGTGGTTGCCATGGCAACACTACTAAATTGACGAGGGATGAGCCATCAGACGTTGCCAAGATAACGCACTTGCACGAGATCAAATTCAGATTTTCATCTGACTAAGTGTGAAGCGGCTTCGGTGACGTAACTGGTAGCATGCTGAATGTCTATGCCCAAGTTCGCGAGTTCAAAGCCGGCCGAAGTCGTCGGATTTTCTAAGAGCGCTAAAAATCCCTCAGTATGCTTTCCTTTGGAGGGGAAGTTCCAACGTTCGTTGAGAGTTGCTGGTTGCGGTGGCATCTAGTAGCCAAGTTCACAGCTAGGTGTCGTTGACGGTAGTACCTGGTACCAACATTAGGAACTACTGCTTGAAATAGACCGTCTGCAGTCCTTACCTGAATTACAGACTAATACAGCCATCCCTAAGTACACGGGGTTACATGACCGCGTTGTCGCAGCCCCTAAACTGAGCAACCAACCAAAATCTCTGCGGGAGATATAATTTTGCGTGAAGAAGTAACAGACCGTTACATAGTCACACATCAGTGTCGAAACCTTGCATAAGGACAGTGTGACCACAAGTATAAAAATGAACCCCAAATGACAAGAAGGTTACCGTTCCCATAAGACAATAACATGTTTAAAATAAGCATGAAATGACGAAAAACAAAGTTAATTAAGCTCCAATTATAAAATATCTTCTCGCAATAAATGAGGTCTGATCCTTCTACGAAAACCTGCATATTCTGCCTATTTTCGCCTATCCCCAAGTTTGTCCGGTGAAATCTACCTCCGCCTTCCGGCGTGCTGAGAGGACTTTTTTTTTTCCTTAAGAGAGGTACCGGAACGCCGATCCGGCACGTCCCACCTCAAATCAAGCCCTGGTCTTACATAAAAAAGAGTTGCACAACAATCTCCCTTATTTGGTTCTGCGTTTAACTATATAGAGTAAGTATTTGTATTGTATCCCGTTAAAATGCTTAGCAGATTGAACGAAGATGACGGTATTTTTTACTAAGTCTAACGGAGTGCTCATTGAGAAAGTTCATTACATTAAAAGTATTGATCAAATAGCAATGATACTTTAATACGTCTTGACGGAACTTATTTTTAAGATGTAGGCTATATGAAGTATTAATCGATCGAACTTTTCTAAAATTAGTTGTTGCTAATTGTGTAAAGCAACTTTTTCTAAGTCCTGGGTGGTCGTAGCAATATATAATATGGCTCAGCGCAATGCGAGGCTAAACGAAAAACTACTTTTTATGTATACTTAGTTGTAGTAGCCACTGTATGTCTACTCTTTACTATCCCCGTTTCTTCGGAGTCGGGGATGAGATGTGCTGAATGTTTATGAGCCGGGTGGATTTTAGGAATACACGGCCTGCTGCTGTTCCTCATCAAAGGAGTTACTGAGAGATGAAATCAATTGGAAAGAAACGGCCGTGGCCTGTTAGAAGGTACTGTCAAAACATTCGCCTGGATTTGATAATGGGAAAAGCGCGGAAAATCATTTCAAGAACGACCGACGGTGGGGTTCCATCCAACCCACTCGTTCTCCGAGTCCACAAAGAGCCTGCCAGGCCTTAAATGGATCTTACTTACTGGTCGCCGCTACATTCCTTGAAGAACCTTTCCTTCCTTTGTCACCCGCCTGCGTTCGTCTCTATACTCTGCCTTCCTTCTCCAGTTCCTGATTCCTAGACTCCTGAGATCGTCTTCCACGTCGTCTATCCACCGTCTGCCTCTTCTCCTTGTTCCATACTGTCTTTGCGTGAACACCTTTTTGACACAACGTGATTCTGGCATTCTCCGTACGTGTCCTGCCCATCTTATCCTCCCCTGCTTAATTTTCACCACCATATCTGCCTGTTCGAAGTGTCCCTGTAATTCCACATTTTTCCTTATTATCTAACCTTTCTCCTCTCTACTAGCCCGTATATTTTCCTCAATATCTTCAATTGGAGAATGTGAAGCAGTTCGAGTACTTGGGAAGCTTGCTGACAAAAGATGCTCAATGCACAAATGAAATTCGTGCCAGAATTGCCATAGCCAAAGCCGCTTTCAACAAGAAGAAGACGCTGCTCAACGGCAAGTTGAGTTTAGAACTAAGGAAGAAATTGGTGAAGTGTTACATCTGGAGCATTGCACTGTACGGGGAAGAGACGTGGACAATGAGAAAAAGGGAAAGAAAATACTTAGACTGTTTTGAAATGTGGTGCTGGAGGAGAATAGAGAAAATCAAGTGGACAGATCGGGTGATAAACGATGCTGTACTGAGAAGAGTAGGTGAGAAGAAAACTTTTCTGAATACAATTCTTCAGAGGAAGGCCAACTGGATCGGGCACATACTTAGACATGAGGGGCTCATGCAAGACGTCATTGAAGGGAAGATCAAAGGAACGACAGGACGGTGAAGAAGAAGAATTCAACATCTGGATGATATGAAAGATGGAAGGAGTTACAGCAGACTGAAGGAAGAAGCTGAAGACCGGGAACGTTGGCATCAGAAATTCTCTGTACGAAGACATGGACCTGCCACTAGGCAGAATACTGTTTAGGCCTAATAATAATAATCTTCCTTTCCCATCTTAGCAGTAGCTTGCCATGGTGGGCGAGTGGATAGCGTGTCGGTCTACTAATCCCAAGATTGCAGGTTCGCTCCTGGCCGTGGTAAGTGATTTTTGAAAGGCGGCAAAATTACGACACGCATGTCATACGATGTTGGCATGTCAAAGAACCCATTTTAATTCAGTACGCCGTGTTCATAATGGCTTTTTTTAAGCGTATGGCTTTTAGTGCCGGGAGTATCCGAGGACATGTTCGGCTCGCCAGTTTTGTAGCTGCTTCGAGACGGACACCCAATGGGTGAGCTACAAGTACCGTTGGGGGAGGAAAGTTGGAATGTAAGGACGAGGAGTTGGAAAGTAGTGGCTGTGGCCTATAGTTAGGGACCAACCCCAGCATTTGCCTGGAGGGAAGATGGGATACCACAGAAGACCATCTTCAAGGTTGCCGGCGGGGGGATTCAAACCTCCTCGCCTCCCGGATATGAGCGACTGCCAGCAGTCATGCCGTAACGACCACGGCTAACTCACCCGGTATGGCAAAATTAATCTCGGGAGTTTCCGCCAACACAAAGTTCCTCATTTCTCTACTAGAAAGCGCTATTGTGATCAATGAGCTTAGATATCTAACCTCCTTGACTTACATAGTGATTCAAGGAACAACGAAATTTGACATGCAAGCTAACCTCTGGGTGTCAAATTAAAAGCTTGCACCCGGCTTCCGAGGCCATACGATATTATTTTTTTAATTATTATTATCTTAGCAGTCAGTCGCCTTCTCTTCTATTCAAAACCCAACACTCCATTCCATACGTAACCACAGGTCTTAGTAATGTAATGTAAACTTTAACTTGGTCATTCCCACTAACATTTCTGTATTTAAACATATGTTGCAGAGCGTAATAGAATCGATTTCCACTTTTTATTCTTTCTTGAATTTTCATTTATTTTTTGTTATCTTCTGTTATTACTGAGTCCAAATATTCAAATGCTTCTACTCTTCGGTGTTCATTCACATTTAGTTTAATTCAGGACACTCGTATTGCCTCTCCGGTGTCTCCCATCTTCATATACTTTGTTTCAAATGGTACAAAAGGTTGATAGGGTGAAAAGCTAGCAACTAGATTGAAATGTCTGAAACCAGCAATTATTTAAATCTGCTGCTATTTATTTTAAGCCTATAGATGTACCTAAGAGTATTAATCTCTTATTCTTCTCATTATTTCTGTTGTATCTTGTATGACGTTGTCAAAAACAATAATAATAATAATAATTAGTAATGTGGAAATTAACCATAACATAGAAGATACAACAGAAAAATTGAGAAGAATACGAGATTAATACCCTTAGGGTACATATATAGGCTTAGAATAAATGGTAGCAGTTTTAAATAGTTACTGTCTTCAGACATATCAATCTAGTTGCAAGTTTTTCGCCCCTGTGTACCATTTGAAACAAAGTGTGTGAAGATGGGATACACTAGGAGAAATTCACACTCAGGATAGTTGCTATCAGAGACAGGATTCGAACCTGCGATCTATGGACTAGCTGCAGCTTCCCAGCCCGTTTGTGATGAGCCATTTAACGCGCACTACTAAGCCGCGGGGTGGATAGAAAGTTAACTTTACCTCTTATAGAACTCTTATTTAACCACGGTAGCTTACAGCGGGGATCTTGTAAATGGACTAGTGGCATATGTGCGGACGATGGACTACAGTTAAAAGCAAAGAAGCTCAGAACCACAAATGGGGGTGGAAGACGAATGGCTGCTTGGTGACGTGATCAGGGCAGCAATAGATCAGGCTATGGCCGGTGCAGAGATACTTAAATAAAACAAGAAAGAGAAACGTTCTAGGTATTAAGTCTTGTACAGTCTAAGCCAGCCAAGTGCTAGCGTTATCTGCTTAACACACAAAAAACACAAGATTAACACTATTTATGCCTTATGCTAGGGCAGTCAATGTGCTACGTGCCTATTATGATTTTTGAAAGGCGGCAAAAATTTACGACTCACATATCGTACGATGTTGGCATGTCAAAGAACCCATTTGAATTCAGTAGGCCGTGTTCATAATGGCAAAATTAATCTCGGGAGTTGACGCCAACACAAAGTTCCTCATTTCTCGACTAGAAAGCGCTATAGTGTTCAAGGAGCTTAGATATCTAACATCCTTGACTTACATAGTGCTTCAAGGAACAACGAAATTCGACATGCAAGCTACAGTCTGGGTGTCAAATAACAAAGCTTTCACCCGGCACTCGAGGCCATACGATATTATATGACACGTAGGCTATACTCAATTAATTTATGACATAATGAAGAGTGTTCTTACTTTCTAAAACGGCAGGTCGGGAAGCTTTGGATGCTGTCGTAGCATTGATTACTTACGCAGCTGGCAAGATACCTTAGTTCAGATGATAATCAAGACTTGTAGTGAAGTACTGTAGCTTATCTCGTATCCCGTGAACATGTTTAGGTATAGAATAAAACAACGAATTTTTCTAGTGAAGAAGAAGGCATGGAGTAAATTTGTTTGTAACATTCAGCGCCGTGCGAGTTTTAGCCTATTTTCAATTTTGAAATAATAGGCTTATGAAATCACCTTTTGTCCGTGTGTGTGTGCGTGTGTGTGTGTGTGTGTGTGTGTGTGTGTGGTGTGTGTGTGTGTGTGTGTGTGCCCCCCTAATAACTCCTAACGGTTGGAGCGATTTCAATGAAACTCGGTAAGTTCATAGCACTGATCCGGACGACTCCGACCGTGCCCTTCAACTTTTGTTACGTCTCACCAATCCAACATGGCGGCTGTGCGAAATATTTCACCAGCATTCAATATCTCCGAAACTATTCCCGATATCACCCTGGAATACTTTACGGTGATAAAGGGAACCACTAGAAGTTCACTTATGTGACTTTTGAAAAACTGGTAACTACAAAACCAACATGGCGGCCATGCGAATTTGCGACTTTAAATAGACGATTCTCGAGATTTAACCAACCTAACGCAATAAAACTTGGTACAGTATATGTTCATACCCTTTTTAATGCACCGATATCTAACTTCGTTCAATTGTTTACATAACCACAAGATGGCGGATGTGCGAAATATTTCACCGGCATTCTATATCTCTCAAATTATTAGCGGTATCACCCTGAAATTTTGTACGGAGATAAAGAGCACTACTAGAAGTTCACCTATAAGACTTTTCAAAACCGGTTAACTACAAAACGAACATGGCGGCCAAGCAAATTTGAAAATTTTAAATATACCTTCCTGGCGATTTAATTTTCCAAATGCAATGAAATCTGCTACAGGAAATGTTTATACACATTGCAATGCACTGGTATCTAATTTAGTTCAATTGTTTACATAACCTCAAGATGGTGGTTGTGCGAATTTTAAAATTAAGTTTTTTATTTCTTGTGTCGTAATCATGCGATCGAAGTGAAAGTTTGAATAATGAACCTACGCAATAATTTTCCTTTAATGGTATATGACTCTATGGCCAATATATTTAACAATCCAACATGGCGACCATCCGAAATATTTAGACGGCTCTGAATATCTACGGATCTATTACAGCAATCAAACTGAATTGTTTTATGTTCATAGGGGCTATGAACTTATGTTCACCTATAGGACTTTAAATAACCTGGTGATCACAAATCCAACAAGGCGGCGACGCGAAATATAAATATTCACATGGACGTTTCTCGCATTTTAACCATCTGAGTGCAGTGAAACGTGGTACAGTAAATCCTCATACGAATGTTAATCGACTGGCATCTAATTTATTTCAATTGTTTCCATAACCTCAAGATGGCAGCTGTGCGAAATTTTAAAATCTCCTTGTTACTTCTTGTGTTCTAATCGTGCGATTGAAGTTTGAATGCTACACGTACACAATAATCTTCATGTAACAGTACATAACTCTAGGACCTACATATATAAAATCCAACATGGCGACCATCCGAAATATTTAGTCGGTTCTCAATATCTACGAATCTATTACAGCAATCACACTGTAATTTTGTATGCAGATAGAGGCAATTAACATAAGTAGGATATATGAAAACAGGCTGTATAGTTCTTCACGGAACTACTTGTTACTTGTGAGGGAACCTCAAGCAAAAGGTATACAGAAACAATCCGCGTACTTTGGAGTCTCTCGAGAACGAAATAACTGCACTTATACGAAATATCAGTGAGGATGAATTATAGCGAGTGTTTAGAAGTTATTGAAGGACAGCATTCCCAGCAACTACTCTGAAATTCATGTAAGTAATGATGATTATTAAATACGTTAGCGGCTTCGGTGGCGTAGTTGGTAGCATGCTGAACTGCTGTGCCCAAGATAGCGGGTTCAAACCCAGCCGAAGTAGTCGGATTCTTTATGAGCGTTAAAATCCTTCGGTATGCCTTCCTTCGGATGGGGAGTAAAGTCGGCGGTCCCATGTCATAGATTTATGGCATGTAAAAGAACCTACCAAAAACTAAACTTGTGTGAAGCTAAATTTCTTGGTTAGATTATGTTGGAACGCTCTATCAAATTTTCAACGTTCACAACTAAGTATCAGTGACATCTGGTACCGAAAATTGGAACTACTTGAAAGTGAACGGTACTTGTAACTCTCCCTATGTGTGTCCACTTGAAGCAGCTACAGCCTCAGGCGAGCCGAACATGTCCTCGGACACTCCCGGCACTAAATGCCATACGATAAATAAATCTAATATATAAAAGTGAAAGTCTGTATGTATGTATGTATGTATATATGTTGGTTCCGTATACAAATCCACACCGTTCCACCAATCTCAACCATATTTTGCATACATATAGTTTAGGACCCAGAAGGAACCGCTGGCTACATGAATTTTCGATAGTCTTTTTCATTCTTCTGATTTCGGCCCTTTTTTCACTCAAAAACAGGCTAATCAAATCATAAAATATACTCATGAAGGAATGGCAAGGCAGATAGTTTCCATGGCAACATAGCTCAAGTCGAGACACGGCCGTCTGGATGCCAATTGCGCTCTGCACTACCGGTATAGAAAATGAGGATCTTTACTTGAAATCCCGTTAGTTACTCAACTGCTCACACAGCACTGTCAACCGAGTATAGCATAATAAAGACTTGACACTATCTACTAGATATTTGTCAAATACCACTCACTCACTCACTCACTCACTCACACATTCATCACGAAATCTCAGGACCCACCCAACGGATTGGAATGAAATTTGGTATGCAGCTTACTCAAGGGCCGCAAACGCCCACTAAGAAAGGATTTTTGGATATTCAGGTTCTAAAGGGGTGTTAAGGGGGTAGACCTGCATTTCATCGAATAGCAATATCTCCCGATTGGTTTCACTGGGGGATGTGATACTCGGCATATAAACTCATCATTAAAAATAAGAAGACATGTGACTGAGGGTTTTTCGATGTGGTGTATATTATGAGGTGAAAGGGGTGAAAAGTGGGGGTTGAAAGATTCCTAACGGAGCCTGTATCTCATAAACGACATAGGCGAGGAGTTTGAAACTCAGCGGGAAAAAATCAGCATAAAAAATAAGTACATAGGTGTTTGACCGTTTTTTTTTTCATAAATCCAATTTAAGGGGCCTATGGCGAGGGGTGAAATTCTGTGTAAAAAAAAAAAACAGGAAAGAAAGTGTCCTAACCAATTGACTCACTCGCTCTTCAAACTCAGGGGGAAAAACTGCTTAAAAATAAGTATAACTTATATGTGTTCGACAGTTTTTTTGATAAACCAAATTCAGGGGTTCAACGGGAGGGGTGAATTTCTGAAGAAAAAAATTGAAAGAAAATGTCCTGACTCACTCACCCACTCATCATCGCCCAGCCAAAAATATTGAAGTTGGAAACATGTCATTTTCGGGATATGTTCGTTGTATGTCAAAACCATACACTAAGGGAGGATTTTTGAATATTCAGGCTCTAAAGGGGTCTTAAGGGGGTTAAACCTGCATTTTATTGAATAACAATATCTCACGAGTGGTTTCATTTGTGGATGTGATACTCGGCATATAAACTAATCATTAAAAATAAGCAGACATGTGTCTAAGGGTTTTTCGATGTGGTGTATTATTATGAGGTGAAAGGGGTGAAAATTGGGGGTTGAAGGATTCCTAACGAAGCGTGTAGGCCTATCTCCTAAACGACATAGGCGAGAAATTTGAAACTCGGCGAAAAAAAATCAGCTTAAAAAATAAGTAAGTCGGTGTTCCACCGTTTTTTCATAAATTAATTTAAGGAGCCTATGGGGTGGGGTGAAATTCTGGGGGGAAAAAGGAGAGAAAGTGTCCTAACTGACTAACTCACTCAATCATCAAACTCAGGGGAAAAAGACAGCTTAAAAATAAGTTAATAGGTGTTCAAGCGGTTTTTCATCAATCCAATTTAAGGGGCCCATGGGGAGGGGTGATATTCTGGTAAAAATAATTGAAAGAAAATGTCCTGTCTGACTCACTCACTCGTCACGCCCAGCGAAAACTATTAAAGTTAGAAACATGAAATTTTGGGAATATGTTCGCTGTATATCGAAAACGTCAACTAATGAATGATTTTTGTTATTCGGGTTTTAAAGAGGTGTTAAGGGGGTAAACGTGCATTTCATTGAATAACGATATCTCATGAGTTGTTTCTTTGGGGATGTGATATTCGGTATATAAGCTAATCATTAAAAGAATCAGACATATGTCTAAGGGTTTATCGATGAGGTGTATATTACGAGGTGAAAGGGGTGAAAATTGGGGGTTGAGGGATTCTTAACGGAGCGTGTATCTCTTAAACGACATAGGCGAGAAGTTTGAAATTCGGCGGGAAAAATCAGCTTAATATATAAGTAAATAGGTGTTCGACCGTTTTTTCATAAATCCAATTTAAGGGGCCCTTGGAGAGAGGTGAAATTCTGGGGGGAAAACAGGAAAGAAAGTGTCCTAACTCACTCACTCATGAAACTCAGGGGGGAAGAACAGCTCAAAAATAAGTAAATAGGTGTTCGACCGTTTTTTTTTTCATAAATCCAATTTAAGGGGTTCATGAGAGGGGTGAAATTCTGAAAAATAATTGAAAGAAAATGTCCTGACTTACTCACTCATCATCCCCCAGCCAAAATTATTGAAGTTAGAAACATGACATTAAGGGGCTATGTTCGTTGTATGTTGAAAACGTCCACTAAGGAAGGAATTTTGGATATTCAGGTTCTAAAGGGGTGTTAAGGGGGTAGACTTGCATTTAATTGAATAACAATATCTCCCGAATGATTTCCTTTGGGATGGGATACTAGGCATATAAACTCATCATTAAGAATAAGAAGACACATGTCTGAGGGTTTTTCGATGTGGTGTATATTATGAGGTGTATGTGTGAAAAGTGAGTGTTGAAGGATTCTTAACGGAGCAAGTATCTCTTAAAAGACAGAGGCAAAAAGTAAGAATCTCAGGGAGAAAAATCAGATTGAAAAAGTAGTAGATAGGTGTTCGATCGTTTTTTCATAATCCAATTTAAGGGGCTCATGGAGAGGGATGAAATTCTGGGGAAAGAAGTCCACTAAGGAAGGATTTTTGGATATTCACTCATCATCCCCCAGCAAACCTATTGCCGTTAGAAACTTGTAATTTTGGGGATATGTTCGTTGTTTGTCGAAAAAGTCCACTAAGGATGGATTTTTGGATATTCATGTTCTGAAGGGGTGTTAAGGGGGTTAAACTTGCATTTCATTGAATTACAATATCTCACGAGTTGTTTCATATGGGGATGTGATATTCGGCATACAAACTAATCATTTAAAATAAGCAGACATATGTCTAAGGGTTTATCGATATGGTGTATATTATGAGGTGAAAGGGGAGAAAATTTGGGGTTGAAGGATTCTTAACGGAGCGTGTACTGTATCTCTTATTCAACATAGGCGATAAGTTTGAAATTCAGCGGAAAAAGCAGCTTAAAAATAAGTAAATAGGTGTTCGACCATTTCTTCATAAATCCAATTTAAGGGGCCCATGGGGAGGAGTGAAATTCGGGGGGGGGGAACAGGAAAGAAGGTGTCCTAACTGATTGACTTACTTACTCACTTATCAAACTCAGGGGGAAAACAGCTTTAAATAAGTAAATAGGTGTTCGATCGTTTTTTTTCATAAATCCAATTTAAGGGGTTCTTGGGGAGGGGTGAAACTCTCAAATATTAATGAAAGAAAATGTCCTGACTGACTGACTCACTCACCATCGCCCAGCAAAAATTATTGAAGTTAGAAACATGAAATTTTAGGGATAAGTTCGTGGTATGTCGAAAACGTCCACTAAGGAAAGAGTTTTGGATATTCAGGTTCTAATGAGGTGTTAAGGGGGTAAACGTGCATTTCATTGAATAACAATATCTCATGAGTGGTTTCATTTGGGGATGTGGTACTTGGCATATATACTAATCATTTAAAATAAGCTGACACATGTCTAATGGTTTTTCGATGTGGTGTATATTATGAGGTGAAAGGGATGAAAAGTGGGGGTTGAAAGATTCCGAACGGAGCGTGTATCTCTTAAACGACATAGACGAGGAGTTTGATTTTCTCCGAGTTCCAATCACCTTAAAAATTAATAAATGAATAAATAATTAAAATAAGTAGATGTTCGACCGTTTTTTTTTTTCATAAATCCAATTTAAGGGGCATATGGGGAGGGGTGAAATTCTGGAATAAAAACGTCCACTAAGGAAGGATTTTTGGATGTTCACTCTCATCGACCAATCAAAACTATTGAAGTTAGAAGAAGGGGATATGTTTGTTGTGTGTCGAAAATGTCTACTAAGGAGGGATTTTTGGATATTCAGGTTCTAAAGGGGTGTTAACGGAATTAAACCTGCATGTCATTGAATAACAATATGACACGACTATCACGCGAGCGAAGCGAGGCTAAAAATGAGATGGTGTGTGTCTGTGTATTACTCAATCACGCAAGAACCACTGGTCCGACTTACATGAATTTTACATGAAAGTAGCTGATTTAACTGGTTAACATATAGGCTACTTTTGATTTCAATACTTTGCACTATGGCGACCATTTTAGTGACGTCACTACACCCTTTGGTTTCAAACTTTCATATTTCCATTTCAAATAAAAAGTGAACGCTAAGAAATAGCAAACTTTTGATGGCATATACGAGGTTTAAAATTACATTTTCTGTCCGAAAGGTATCTCCAACGGTTAGCGAGTAAAACCTAAATTTGTGCTATAAAACACGGTCAACGCCGAACGGTGTAGTTGGACAAAATGTTCCATCCTTAATCTCCCTCTGCGCAGCACCTCGCCTATCCCCTGTTTTAACTGTCACTTTCACATTTTAATTTATTTATGACGCGTAGCGAAGCACGGGTACTTCAGCTAGTAAATAATAAATACGTTAAAAATTGTAAATGTGAAACTAGTTGGGCGCTACGCAGCTGATGGCGCCAGTACCTTGCTCAACTGGCTGCTACACGCAGTGGACCCGCCTCTACGCGTCCCCTGCAAGGTTCCGTCCAATAGAGAATGGCCTCACTGTATATTAGTCCAGCGGCTTAGCCGTGCTAATTGAATCGTGCACCACGGCCGCGAGGGCAGCTGCAGCAATTCCGAACATCGGAGGTTAGAATCCCAGCGCTGATAGTGTCTTTCCTGAGTGTGGTCTTTCCCCGGATTTTTCCACACTCTCTCCAGGAAAATGCCGGGGTAGTACCTTATTTCAATTTGACTTTGCTGATTTTCAATTGGTCAACACGATTGTGCCCAATGAATTGGGCAGGGTGCAAAATTATAAATATGTAAACAATCTCCAGACAGGCACAGAACAAACAATTTAAAGCATCAGTTTCAAAGTTCAGCAACATAAGTCGCATATGACGTCACGCACACCTAATGAAGCGTGGACACACATCGCATCAGTAGGCTAGCGAGAGCCCATGCGAGAAGGCCAAAAGGTCAAACTAGACGAGTATGTAACAGTGCATTTAGTAGTCTGTTAGCGAGCATCACTGTGAGGACAACAGTAACAAGTTTAGTCTACTTTATAATTAGTATTTTGTAGTGCATGCTACAGTAAAAATTTGATTTTTGAATGATTATTATGACCTGTTTGCCATCTCTTGATGAATGCAGTGCATTTGCATTTGTCTGTTGGCACAGGCTAGAGTAAAATGTGGCTTTTCACCGATGTCTCAGTCTCACTCATGACTGTGATTATTATGGAAGGTACTGAGGTACGGGTGGAGATGAGTAATGGCCTTCAGGGCACAGTCAGTGCCTGTGGATGCCGTGAGAGGTTCTACTCATAGGGTTAGTACTGATGTATTGACTCAGTGAGGAAAGCAATGGCAAACTACCTCACTCCTCATCTTGCCTAGTACGTCTCAATACAGTGCTGCTGTGGGTAACTACCCACATAACCTATATTTTGAGGATCCAACCAGCCTTCGGGCTAACTACCTAACAGACAGACAGACAGACAGACAGACAGACAAACAGACATTATTATTATTATTATTATTATTATTATTATTATTATTATTATTATTATTATTATTATTATTATTATTATTAAAGTATGATTCTAAATTGTATACACGCGCATATACACCGTTACTGAAGTAATTTACTACCCCTTGCAACAAAAACAAACCTAACGTATAACGAGATTAAAATTGCGAATCAAACGTTATTCTATAATCATCCCACGACGTGCTATTGAACCACAGAAGTGAAATTACAACAGTGAAAATTTACTTTAACACAGTGATCACGATCTGATGATGGCCACTTGATGGTCGAAACGCGTAATTCTAAATTGCCCCTGTGATAACTATAGTGCGGGACAAACCATTGGAAGTCTGAAGGTCACGCGTAGTCGGTGCGCTGTTGTCCTGTACGTTCTCGCATCCAGCACGCGACTGAAGGTACGATGCAATAGCATGGCAACACCGCCGGGCGCGGGGTGGAGAGCGGAGCGGAGAGCCTGTTGACCTTCAGGCTTCCAATGGTTTGCCCCGCACTATAACTACAGTAATACATGTATATTTTTTTTTCAGGAGAGTGCCTACATATTGTTACGAGTGCCAGACAGCTTCGTTGCCACGCGCGTGACTCAGGCCGCCCCAGGCTATCCCTGACTGTGTGTTACCAGCGCCTTACGCAACGGGGCTGCAAGAACAAAGGCATGGACCTGAATGTTCGTGGCCCAACTAGTGTTGGAAATCTCGAGAAGGTATAAGAGTAGCTGTGAACCCTGGTCCACTCTAGAAACATCTGTGAGTCGTCAGCCCCGATATATAAAGAGCGACCCTGGCCAGTGACAGTGAGTGTGCTTATACATGTTTTTTTTTTTTTTTTTTTTTAGTTTTGGCACCTTAGTTATAACTGGATTAAATACTCACTTAGATGGTGCCAAGTTTCACAGGACCTCAATGTAGTCCCCACCGTTGCGTACAACGTGTTCTCAGCGATGCGGAAGTCGTTGGATCCCGTTGGCACTGCCCAATCTATTGATGGTACGAAGAGAGCGCTTGGCAGCCTGATTAACGTCTTCAATGGCACCGAAGCGCTTCCATACTGTTCCCCGAGGGCAAACCGTTAATGCGGCTACTATTGTTCGTTTCTGCAAGACCATCTCCGAGGAGCTCTGAGAAGGAAACGGCGCCACCACATGGTTACACCACCCATCGTTCTGCATGACAATGCTAGGGCACACACAGCAGGCGTTGTGTCGGCATTGTTGGATCGCTGGGGCTGGGAGGTCCTCTATCACCCCCCATATTCTCCCGACATCAGTCCCTGCGACTATGATCTCATCCCGAAGATGAAGATGACAATGCGCGGGGAGCAGACTGCCGAGCGCTCTCTTCGTACCATCAATAGACTGGGCAGTGCCAACGGGATCCAACGACTTCCGCATCGCTGGGAACACGATGTACGCAACGGTGGGGACTACATCGAGGGCCTGTGAAACTTGCAACCATCTACGTGAGTTATTAATCCAGTTATAACTAAGGTGCCAAAATTAAAAAACCAACCTATGTACCTGTGCGAAAGAGGTAATGCGGTGACGTCTGAATTGCGAAACAGTGTGTGGTATTCAAGAACAGTGAGTGTCAGATTGTGGCTTGTGTACTTAAGGAAGAGTTGTTGTTATTTCTAGCGAGGACACCGGTCTCATTAGTGTGGGATTAACTGCATGAGCAAGTGAAAGGGTGAGTGTTCTCCATTAGGGAGCAAACTTGAGTAAGACAGCCAATGGTGTGTATGTGCCTATTGTGTGGTGAATATTTCCGACCTTCAATAAAGCTAATATTTCTTTAGAGGATCATTTGCGTTGTGCTTTACCTACTTGATCCAATTAACGAACTTGCTACTAAGGGTAGCACGTATCAATATTTATAATTTTGTACCCGCCCAATTCATTGGGTACAATCGTGTTGACCGACTGAAATGCAACAAAGACAATTTATATAGGCAACACTGAAAAAAGGAATGGCTTCAAATGTCCACCATATTTCAAGTCCCGGGGCGCCTACTTCATCCCTAATAGAGTTACACACACTACTACAGTCATCACAGCAATACTGGTTACCATACAAGTTCAACACACACCCAACTACACGGGGCTAATGACCAGGATGTTCCAAACCCCTCAATTGAATTAACAAAACATAATAGTTATATAGTCATAAACATACGTCAAAAATCACCATCAACATTTAATGCGTTTCAGTTGGTCAACAAAAATCATGTTGACCGACTGAAATACATTACATTTCGATTACGAAGACAACACTGAACAAGTTGTTCCGCGAAGAACTAAATAGCCTATTTTCATAAATCCTACTCATGTTAATTGCCTCTATCAACACACAAAATTTCAGTTTGATTGCTGTAATAGATTATTAGATATTGATAACCGTCTAAATATTTCGGATTGTTGCCATGTTGGATATTAATATATGTAGGCCATAGAGTTATGTACTATTAAATACGGATTATTGTGTACGTTCATTATTCAAACGTTGATTTCGATCACATGACTAGAACACAAGAAATAAAAACTTAATTTTAAAATTTAGCTCAGCTGCCATCTTGATGTTATTTAAACAATTGAACTACATTAAATGTCAGTGCATTGCAATTCGTATAGTCATTTGCTGTACCAAGTTTCACTGCGTTTGGATGGTTAAATAGCGAGAAAATTCTCTTTAAATGTTTCAACTTTGCTTGGCCGCCATGTTCGTTTTGTGGTTAGCAGGTTTTTGAAAGTTACATAGGTGAACGTCTAGTAGTGTCCTTTATCACCGTACAAAATTTCAGGGCAACATGAGTAATATTTTCGGAGATATAGAATGCCGGTGAAATATTTCGCACAGCCGCCATGTTGGATTGGTGAGACGTAATAAAATTTGAAGGGCACGGTCAGGGTCGACCAAAATAGTACTATGACCTTAGCGAGTTTCATTGAAATCTCTCCAGCCGTTTAGAAGTTATTAGGGGACACACACACACATACACACATGGACACACATATGAACATACACACACGGACAGAAGGTGATCTCATAAGCCAATTTTTTTCATAAATGAAAATAGGCTAAAAATGGCTTCCAACACGATGCAAATCACCGTCATTAAATCTGGCAACAGTGTGCCTTTAGATTTACAGCATCTTTGTTTTCTAATACCTCTGTTGACGTTTCACTTTGAAACCATTACACCCTTGCCTGATGTATAAGAGAGTCTTTTGCTAACATCAAAGAAAGAAATGAGACATCATTTACCACCGCGTGGTTTTAATGATGTGCTGTACACTGCGCCAGCAGATCGGCCCCTTGAGACGAACTAATTGCTGGAGGGGGGGGGGGGGGGGGAGGAGGGGAGGGGGGCAGAGAGATTGATAGCCCTGAGAGTCGAGGACAGCTCAAGGGAGGGAGAAAGTGTCTGTGTTTGTTGGTCTACCGCACTACACAACCCCTACAGGATTAAGTTAATTTACGGCTACGGACTAAAGGAGATATAAATTAAGAACGATCTAAAGCAGCGTTCTTCAGCCGTATCTTACAAATGGGCGTATATGAACCTGAGAAACAATCGCGAACCGCTTTCACGTTTGGGGGCGTGGTGGCTCAGCGGTCTAGCTGTATGCCTCTCACCAAGGCGATCCGGGTTCGATTCCCGGTCAATGCATGTGGGATTTTCGAAGTGAAATGCCATGTCCTGTGGTTCGGATTCCACGTAAAAAGGAGGTCCCGTGGCTCATAATCACCAGATTCACGGTCACGTAAAACTACAATCTTCTTCTTTGCTTTCACGTTTTACAAAATAGTGAGCTTATTTTAAAACATGTTTTAATAAATATTAATTTAATAATAAAATTAGAGTACCATATCCTCTCCAGGGATGTGGGCGACCTGAATTAGAGCTCTTGGCTTCGTCAATGGATCACTAACCAAGCGTCCCGAGCCGGAGTTTGCGTTTGGTAGGGTGGCCAGTCCCTTTCCACTTCACCTCCTGACAGCATCCGGCAGGTTCCCATTTTGCATCACGAGGCTGGGAGAGCCCGTACCAGACCATTCCAAGACTTTTAAATTCTTCTAAGAGCCGGGAATCGAACCCGGTACCTCGGAGGTGATAGCCAGCAATGCTAGCCACTGCACCACGAGGTGGTCAATATTAATGAATGGATTTAATGTGCGATCAGGTTTGTTAGTTCAATTAATTAATACAATTAATTTTTGAAGAAGACACAATAGCTAAGTCAGCATATAACCTGGAAGTCACGGGAAAGAGGCCCAAGGGACGACCAAGGCAGAGGTGGGTTGATACGATCCATAATGACCTGAAGACTGCACATCTACACCCAGATATGGCTCAAGACCGAAAGAAATGGAGACAACGAATCCTCACAGCAGACCCTGCCACCAGGCGGGATAAATGCTAGGAAGAAGTAGAAGAAGATTTTTTTAAATTTAATATTTTTTCTATTTGTTCCTTTTTCTATGTTTTTTGTTTTTTTGTTTTATTTAATTGTGTACATTTATTTCATTCGTACATTTGCCCATTTATTCAATTGAATGAAAATCCACAGCCTGCTTCCAGTCTCCGACCGGGTCAGGAATGGAATGAGGATATGAACTGTGCCGGCTGCCGAGGCCTGACGCAATCCTCTGGGGCAATGATTAAATGAATGACAGATGAAATGAAATGATAGTGGAGAGTGTTGCTGGAATGAAATTATGACAGGGAAAACCGGAGTACCCGGAGAAAAACCTGTCTGCCTCCGTTTTGTCCAGCACAGATCTCACATGGAGTGACCGGGATTTGAACCACGGACCCAATGGTGAGAGGCCGGCGTGCTGCCGCCTAAGCCACGGAGGCTCCCATTTATTCAATTATTTATTATTATTAAAATGTTTTTTTTGTTTATTTCTCTTTTTTTTAAATTTGTATATCAGTTTGTGTCTGTAAGGAAAGTTTGCAACATTTATAAAGGCGTTGCTTTGATAAGTGTCCTGGACAAAGTGTACTCAGACATTGTAGAAAGGATAGTTCGATCTTTGGTCAAGAGTAAGACGAATGAAAACTAGTGTGGTTATCACGCATGTACACATATGCAACTTTTAAAATCCTGAGAGTCACAATAACACCATGACGCCAAGTGATGTTGAACAACATGATCGGTAAAGAACATATAGCCTACTTTCTCCTAAATGCATGGGTATTGTTATCACTCTTTGTCCTTTTCAAGGAGTATAATTGAATGTTGGTTGTTGTATTGTTGTAGCTTGTTGAAATACAACGTGCTACACAGATATTAAACATGAATATGAGGTGCCCTTTGCTAGTGCTACCTCTGTAAAAAACAAAACAAAAAAAACAATTTGGTTTCACCGTGTTTGAATTGATATGGGGAATCGATTTGCACACATACATGGCTGCTATCTGCAAACTATTGGGCTGATGACCTTGTAGTTCAGTTAAAAGGTGCTTCCCACAAAAAGGTATGTTGATGCAAAGTTTGGTAGAGATCAATTGATCAGGTTGGTCGTAATTTGATTTAAGCTTTTAACATTTGGGTGGCCGCCATTCCGTTTCCGTCAAGATGGCGGCAATATAAAACATGACACTGAGGTTTCCTTTGCTAGTGCCATCTCTGTACCAAATTTCGTTCAATTCGGTTTTACCGTGTTTAATTGATAGTGGGAATCGATTTACACACATACATGGCCGTCATATGTAAACTGATGTACTGATAACATTCTGGCTTGGTCAGAGAACGCCTCTCACATAAAGGTATGTTGTTGCAGAATTTGGTAGAGATCAGATGATTTGGTTGGTCGAAATTTGATTTAAGCTTTTTGCATTTGGGTGGCCACCATTACGTTTCCGTCAAGATGGCGGCGATATAAAACCTGACACTGAAGTGCCCTTTGCTAGTGCTACCTCTGTACCAAATTTCGTTCAATTCGGTTTCACCGTGTTTGAAAAGATATGGGGAATCGATTTGCACACATACATGGCCGCCATCTGCAAAGAGTTGTGCTGATGACCTTGTAGTTTAGCCAAAAGAAGCTCACCATATGATTATATGTTGTTGCAATATTTGGTAGAGATCGGATGATTTGAACATTTGAGTGACCGCCATTACGTTTCCGTCAAGAAGGCGGCGATATAAAATATGACACTGAGGTGCTCTTTGCTAGAGCTACCTCTGTATCAAATTTCGTTCAATTCGGTTTCGCCGTGTTTGAATTGATAGGGGGAATTGATTTGCACACATACATGGCCGCCATCTGCAAACTATTGGGCTGATGGTTTTGTAGTTTGGTCATAATATGTAATCATCCGAAAGCAATACAACTTAGCATAGTGAATCATTATTCAGAACTTAGTCAGAGACATCTCTTGTTGAGTTGCTTTCAAATATCAAAATGGCATCTTTTCAAAATATTGAAACATTTTTTTTTTATTTCTCGTATCCTATTCAAGCAATTGAAGAGAAGATTCGTATGGTGGACTATTGAAATAATAATTATTATTATTTATCGTATGATGAAGTGATACATAGCTATATATACAGTAATACATAATCTCAAGTTCGTAATCTGAAATGATTAATTTACTGCTGCAGAACCAAATGGAGAAGGCAGTCAACAGCCTCTTGAGATAGCCTGTGTAGATCTTAATGGCACTAAATTTTGTAGCTTACTTCTCGTAAATCATAGAAGAGTGCATATGAATTTTCTTAAAATAAATTCCGGTGATTCGTTACAGAAAATTGCCATCTCGCGGGAGGAGTCTTTATCACCTACACTGAAAGTTTTATATTCTAGCCCACTATTTCTCAATGTAATGGTGTTGGTGGAGACATAGGTCGTGTATCAAAAGCTATTTAGTAAATCACGTGGAAAATCTTTGTTATAGGCGGGAGAATTTTTAAGGCCTGTAGGCTATTTAGTTCTTCACTGAACCAATTCCTTAGTGTTTGTTCACTGCTGATATCCCCTTCGTTTTTGAAATGCTGATTTTCACGACATATTTCATACAGTTCTGCTCAATTTTTATTTTGTTTGCTTGTAAGCATTCGACGAAGTCTGTCATTAGGCTACAATCAGGTACCGTACTGTGCCCAACTCTAGGAATGGGTAATCCAAGTTTCAGACACCTAGATATCAAGGGAAAGGCTGTAGCCGCTTTTGAAAGTTGAGATATTTGAATATCGCGCTACATTGCTTCGAGAAGGAATTGGAAGGAATTTACCGATACTTGCATGTCAAGTGACGTAGCGAGTAATAGCAGAGGTCGAGGCTATTTATTGGTTAAATAGTTAACCATGGAGTAGAGACTTGAGACTGGGATCAAATTACTGGCACGGCCAAATAAAAGAGAATGCAATTAGTATCAAGTAAATCGGACCAGGGATACCAGAGATATGAGGATTTCTAGATTACAACGTGATGACGCGTGACCCTGGCAGTTTTGAATAAAATCCGGCTGGAGCAGGCATGGTTAGCTCACTTCAATACAAGCATTTGCCTAGCAAGTTGCTACGACGCTGAGCCAAGGCACATGGTTGCCGGATCTACGCAGAAGTTCTTTTCAAAGTCGTGATAGTCACGAAAGTGCTGCGCTACGAGGTGGAACTTAGTAAGTTTACGGCGAGGAGAATCACTGAGGTGATTTATTTTTCTACAGACATTGGTGGAAATATTTATATTTCTACATGGACATATGCTAGACTTTGTCTAGAACTAATACTTTGTCACAGTCCAGTTATAACATAATACTTGGATAATTTAAATCCATTTCAGTCAGTTTTCATTATTTGTAACTAGTTAACCACTTCGATCTGTCAGTACACTGAAGACTAGTCTATAACGGTGGCGTTCATTAGTCTACGCAAGGGAAACTACAAGTTGCTTAGCGCATGGTAGATGGTGATATAATAAACCATGCCCAGGGAACGATCTTCAGAACAGCCGTTGATTGGTTAGACTGTCAATGTTTTTCTTGTACTGATAAGATTACCGTGAGTTATGTTACAACTGACATATCTAAGAATAGATCACTTAGATCTGACCCCATTTAAACAAACTGTTATGGCTTTGATAGAAGCCCATATTAAAATGGAACAACAGTTAATTCAAACGTCAAGAGATACTACCACTATGTCTTACTAGACGGATTGTGGGTATATAATGGCGGCCGATACAAGGATTATACATGCTTGTCCGATAGGGCATGTCTATGGATAAATCTGGTACAGACCAGGTTTACTACGCTTCAAGACCATCAAGAAATGTAAGCCACATTTGAATTATATTATGCCTAGCTAATTGGAACAAACTATTTTTCTGCAGATGACCAACACATTTATTTATTTTTCGTCGTATTTAAATCTTGCAATGATTTACGCAAGACTTGTTAGAGTTATTCTGAGTATTTTCAGCACTCAGAACAGTTTAGGATCGATGACCGAGCATTTCGAGCATTTATTTGAATATTTCATATTTTTGGGAAACCACGGAAAACAACCGATGTAACTGTAAAAGTTAAATTTATGTTTGTTGAGGAATGGATATTTTTTCCATATTCGAAGGTTCGAACATGTGGATTCTCACATAATGAGATGATAATTAAATATATTTAAAATGATATAAATAATAATAATAATAATAATCCACTAATAATAATAATAATAATTTTCATAATTTTTCTAAATAATTCTTGGATATTATATTTTCTAATAATCATATTGTATTGATAGAGAGCCTATGAAGTAGTTTAATCATTTCTAGTCTGGAACAGGAGATTTTCCGAAGGAGAGTGGTTAGCGCAAGCCCGCATTCAACCAACATTTCAGTTCTGGTTGAACAGTTGATATTTGCAATGAGCAAAGTATATTTTTCAGATAACACGGAGAGGCATGAAACGGGAAGCAATTGATATTTGTATCAAATAGGAAATTTTTGTATTTATATAAAATCATGACGTAAATACACTCGAAAGTGAAATAAAGATTTTCATAAGTATGGTAAATTCACGGGTTGAACTGAATGGTAAAATAAAATAAACTTGTAAGTTTATTAATCTTCCAGTGTTGATAACAAGCAGAGGCTTGATTTATTGTATACATTTTGGGAAGAAAATTTATATGTGTGGAGTAGTTGAAATGCCATTCCCAGGTGCGCATGTTAAGTCGCAGGAATGAGGAGGTTTTTTCGAGCATCAATCAAATAGCAGGTTCGATGGCTCAGGTTTATAGTAGGAGTATTGGAACTACACATTTCGTCGTATGAATGACCCGAAGGTTATTTCTTTAAAACCATCAGTTCTTATTTCAACCTTGTTTACGAATTCCATTTAGACTTTGATTTTGCTAGAACCCGGATTTGTCATGATAGTAGTTTATTCTTCTTCAGAGGAAGACCTTTGCCGTTGTTGTTGTAATATTGTGTTCTTACACAAATAATAGAATGGGCCACTGCCAATTTAAAATAATTCTTTAACCACGAATAATTTGAAGGATGTTTTCAATCCTAGTGCCATGAACTAAATGAATTCATTATAAAACTACAATTCTAATTTCCGCATTCTGTCGAAGAATTGCAAGTTGTGAAAGTTGCTAAAAATGGCCATGAATATAAATATTTTTATAATAATGTTCCCAAGTGGAAAATTGAATAGTTGAATGGTTCAACCATTTATTGATCAAGTTGATGATTCAGAAATCATATATTTTGTTAGGAACTTGAAGTTCATAATCGAGTCACTTCTCGAATGTTTAATGTCAGAAGAACAATTAATTGTTGTTGTGCTTCGCACAGTTCTTCGATGCTATGCCTAATGGACAAATACCTTTCAGATGTTATTAATATGTGTAAATAATTTGTGTTGCTTCAATGATGATAATATTTTTCGACAATATGTATTTTTGAAACTGGAAAAATAAGTGAAAGTTAAAAATTCTATGAACATTTATTCTACGAGTGTTAATATTATGTAAAAATTCAAACAGTGAACTACGATATTTCCAGTAGAGACAATTAAATTTGAACTGGAATTAATTATAAATAATTTTGGAACACAGTCTACAGGACTAACAATCAGACTTGTGTTTCCAAAAAAATAATTGCCAAATGTGTTTGGAAAATTTCTGTATATTGTGTAAATAGGAGTGTGGATCGCCACACGTGAGTGATGCTGCTTTGAGCATCTTTGCAGTCAATTTTAACTTCAAAATAAACTGAGATAATTTTACAGGACGTGTTACTCCCAATTGAATCTCCTTCTATCCTTATTGTTGCATTGAGCCAAAAATCAGTAAAGCATTTTTTTTTTAATTTGATGTCGTTTTTGCGATTTGCTTTAACCCATCTGACGCTCCGGGATATTTTGACTCTCGTGCTGACTGATTATTGGTAAAATGCATATGTGGTCGTGCGGACTCCGGTCTAAACGGGCACATAAAATAAGATAGAGAGAGAAATGGCTTCGAACGTGGGTCCCGATTTAGACATGGTCAATCGCATGCCGATTTAAATTGTGATAATTTTTATAGAAATATTTTGGGAGTTGAGAGATGTCTGGTTTGGATGAATAAATTAGTAGGAAACCCAATTAGTGGGGAAAATTAAAAATTTAACTTAGTTAATAATTAGAATGGGTTTGATTATTTTTGATAATGGCTTAACCATTAGGGCGTCAAGTAAATTCAGTAGTAAACGTTCGATGACTGGACATACACATTATTAGAATCCAGGTGGAGGATATTTGAGAACTTGCATATTTTTCTTGTGATATTGTGGTAAATGTAATTCGTAAAAGTAAAGAATTTTGTTTTTCCATCACGTCGATATTAGGACAAATCTCATTTTATTAGAGGGTTCCAATTAGCTATTCATATTTCTTGTTCTAGTTATAAGCTTGTGTTTGCCACTGTTGTATACCCCTAAGTTTTGAATAATAATTGAAATTAAGGAAGAAATGATGAGGATGATGAGGAGTTTGGAGGAGAGTTCAAAAGAAGCTGGACTGCGTGTAGCAGCCATTATGAAAGAAAATACTGAGGCTTTGGAAAGGAAACTTAAAGAAAATTCTGATAAACTTAAAGAAAGTTTAAACGATAAACTTAAAGAAAATTCTGATTCTTTAGAAAATAAACTTAAAGAAAATTTGAATGATAAACTTAAAGAAAATTCCGATTCGTTAGAAAGCAGGTTAAAAGATAACTTGAAAGAAAGTTTAGATGAAAAACTTAAGGAAAATTCTGATTCTTTAGAAAATAAACTTAAAGAAAATTCTGATTCTTTAAAAGGTAACTTGAAAGAAAATTTAAATAGTAAATTTAATTCAATGGCAAGTAAATTTAAAGAGAATTCTGAAATTTTGAAAATGACAATTGAGAGTAAAATGAATAAATTATGCGAAAAAACACATGAGCTCGAAACTTCATTAGCTACTAACGCAAGTTTAATGGACGATAAATTTCGCGATGCCGATCTTCGATCTCAAAGCTTAGCTGATAGGATAGAACATGGTCTTAGGAAAGTTGGTGAAGACATGGTCAACCTGGAAGTCAGAGTGAAGAAGGAGAGTAATGAGATGGGAATTCTAGTTGTTCAACGGTTGACAGAACAATTCAAAGAACTTGTAATGGGAGAAATAAGAGAAGGTGTGATTAATGAGTTACAAACTGAAATTAAAACCACAGTTGTCAATGAAATTAAAGACACACTCAAGCTGGAGAACCAAGAAGGAATCAAGGAGATTAGGGAATCTTTGTCATCCCATATTGAAATAATTTCCAAAGATATCCAAGCAACTCAGAAGGACATATCAGATATGACAGGGTCATTGAAAAGTCATGAGGCTGTTATGAACCAGATATCCATTGATGTTAAGGATAATTGTAAAGAAACTGAAGCAATTAAGAAAATGGCAGAAGAAAACCAGAAGGAACTTGAGGCTATGAAAGCTCAAATCAAGGATGAGAAACAGTCTGATCATCTGTTGAAAATGCCAAATGTAAGGGGAAAGGAACAGATACAGATAAATCTAGGAGCAGCTAGAGAGACTGATAGACAGGATGAGGTCAGGACAGTATTTCAATCCAACCCCATAACTGTATTTAAGAATATAGAAGATAAGCCTTCTAAATTTTCAGGGCGAGATTCTGTGACACCCGTGGAATTTTTGAGAGAAGCAGGGGATTACCTGAATGATTCCAAGATCCCTAAAGAAAGACAGATCCGAGTGATAGGGAAGTTTTTGGAAGGTCCTGCACTTCTTTGGTTTAGAGCTTTTAGATCCACTCTAACCACTTTTGAGGAGTTTTCTCGTGGGCTATTGAAAAAGTTTTGGTCCCCGGAAACCCAACAGCAAGTTAGAGCAGAGTTATATTCGAAGAGATTCTCGACGTCACAACCTACTCGATACTCTACGTACTTTTCTGGACAGCTGTCTAAACTCCAACATTTAGATCCGCCGATGCCAGATAACGAATTGATTACTGCATTGATACGTCAATTTCCAGCAGACGTCCAGAGGACTTTGATCGCTGCTGATATCTATAATATGGAACAATTTGATGAAGTATTACAGAAGCTGGATCATACAAACGCTCAATTCTTCCATCAGAAGGGAGGAAAGAATAACAACGCTGTGTACGCTGTTATGGCTGATAGTTATTCTCAGACACCTCGAGAGATTCGAGAGGAGCGAGAAGAGAAAACGCCGAGGGAAGATCCAAATAAGAGAGGATGGAATCAATACAGTAACAGATACAGTTACAAGCCTTATGCGAGACCGGATGGTGGAAATCGATACAATACTCGATGGAGAAGACCACAGGATAATCAAGGAAGGTACCAAGGAAGAAGATACTATGGTAGAAACAACTACAATAACAGAGGGAATGTGGATACTCGTCAGTCCAATGAAGAGTTCAACAAGGAGACGAGGAAAAACTTGGAAGCAAGACACCAAGATAACTTGCAGTTTTTGGAGCAGAGGCCCAATGAACCAGGTCCATCGGGAACACAACAATCCCGGGGGAATGGTAACGAAAAAAAAAAAAACAACTTCGAATTCACAGTAGAAGATAGAATTTTGAATACTTTCACTTCCAGAATTATTAAATGGCAAGCAGAGGATGATGACTTAATTCAACAGAATGACGAACGAAAAGAAATGGGTACAAGAATTAGAATGCCAATCATATCATGCGAAGTATTCGGTATGCCTGTCGATACTTTGATCGATACTGGGGCTATGCTTTGTCTGGTGAGTGAGAAGCTTTATATTCTGTGGAAGCTCAAAGAGAATTTAGAGGAGATTCCAGTATCAGGAATTAAGATCCAAGGAATAATACCCAATAAAATATCTCTGTGTAAAACACAATTATACTTATGTATTACGATTGGAGGACATGATTTCCGACATGTGTTTGTTGTAATGAAGGACATGGCTTTTGACATGATATTGGGAGCGGATTTCATTCAGAAATATCAAGCAGTGATAAACATGAAGACAGAGACGATCAGATTTAAGAATACCGAAGAGATAAACTTCGAGGGAAAAGAAGAGGAAGACATCGAGGGAGATGCTCAATGGTCTCTGATTTTTCATGAAGCTGAAGGAAGAGAAGTCTACACTGAGAAGGAGTCCCCAGAGCTAGGGAAGATTTTGGAAGAGTATCACGATATTTTTGATATTAAACCTGGTGAAATTAAAGATTTTGAATATCGTATTCGTGTAAATGATGATGCACCTTTTCATGCTAAATTGTATCCAGTAGCAGAAAAGCACCGAGAAAGGGTAAAAGTGCTTATCAAGGAGATGGAAAGCAACAATGTGATTGAAAAGTACACTACATCTTATGTCAATCCATTAGCAGTAGTGTCTAAGCAAGATGGAAGTCTGAGACTATGTTTAGACGCGCGAAATTTGAATTCAAGATTACTCCCAGAGTATGACAGACCACCAATCATTAGGGAATTGTTAAGGAAATTCCAAGGCAAGGTCTGGTTCTCTTATATTGATCTCACTTCGTCCTACTATCACATTAGGCTTAGTGAAGATTCTAAGAAGTTTACAGGATTTATGTTTGACCAGCAGACATATGTATTCCGCCGTCTGCCATTTGGAGTCAAAACATCTGGATCCGTTTTGATCAGAGCACTGGAACAAAATTTGAGTCCTGAAGTAAAAGAGATAGCAATTCGTTATATAGATGATATCTTAATTGCATCCGAGACTAAGGAGGAACATTTGTTACATCTTCAGATGTTATTCGCAGATTTGAGAAAAGCGAACTTCAAAGTAAACCTTCGAAAATGTCAGTTCTTTCGAAAGGAAATAAAATTTTTGGGTCACATTTTGGATGGAGAAGGATACCGTCCCAATGAGACGAAGATACAGGCAATTGCAAATTTCCTTAGACCTACTAGAGTGAAGAATGTCCGCAGTTTTCTCGGGACATGCCAATTCTTTGCAGGGCATTGTCCAAACTTCACCAAGACAGTTGCGCCATTGCAGGAATTATTAAAGAAAGGAAACAAATGGAAATGGGATGAAGATTGTGAACAATCATTTCAAGATGCCAAGAGGTTATTGGTAAACAGCGTGAAATTGGAGTATCCTGACTTTACCAAGAATTTCATCATAGAATCTGATGCATCCACCGTAGGGATTGGAGCTATTCTTCTTCAAGAAGATGACGACCACAAGAGACATTACCTGGCGTTCATTAGAAGGAAACTTCGTCCATCAGAAAGGAATTATTACACCACAGAGTTAGAAGCACTTGCTGTAATATTCGCATTGGAGTCGTGGAAGAAAATGTTAATTGGACATTCAGTCATTGTGAGGACTGATCATCACGCATTGGAGTTTATCTTGAGAACAAACTTTGCCAGTGATAGGATCACTAGATGGTCACTTTTTATTCAACAATTCAACCTAGTTATTGAACACACTCCTGGAAAGTTGAACGTTGGAGCTGATTTATTGAGTAGAGCAGTGGAGTCTACATCTAAGGTTTTTCAAGTTAACCTGACGCAAGAAGATGAGGATACCTTGAGAAGGTTAAGATTGTTGCGTTTATCCCAGAGGAGAGACCGACGTCTTAGAAACATTTTTCGTTTTATACAGGGAGACATGGACCCAAATGATGATGATTTTGTGGAAACTGAAAGAATTTCCAGAGATTTTATGATGTTAGATGGTTTAATCTACAAGTTTGCAGATCCCGATCATACGAAGCTGAGAGTAGTGATACCTCCACGAATGCAAAAACCCATTATCTGGATGGCACATCGAATCGCAGGTCATGCGGGAGTAGATAAGATGGTCAACATGATTCAAGAGAAATTTTCGTGTGAGCGAATGCGACAAACTGTCAGGAACACTATTCGAGAATGCGACTTATGCCAAAGGAGTAAACATAATTCTAGATTATTGAGAGAATTACCAAGGCCTATTATTCCTTCTAAGCCTTGTGAAATCTTCGCGACTGATTTATATGGTCCTCTCCCAAAGTCTAAAAGAGGTAACCGATATATTCTGGTGACCATGGATGGTTTCAGCAAATACACTATGTTACACCCAATTCAGAAGGCAAACGCAAAATATTGTGCGAAGAGAATTAGAGACAGCGTAATTCCAGAAGCAGGCAAACCGGAATTCCTTTTATCAGATCGTCGACCTCAATTCACATCTTTAGAATTTCGAACCGTCATGAATAATCTTGGGATTAGACAATTGTTTTGTTCTATTAGACATCCAGAGAGCAATCCAGCAGAACGCGTGATGGCTGAAATAGCAAAATTTTGCCGCCTCTATTGTCCAAATGAGCATTGGAAATGGATGGATGTTCTCTCTTTAGCATCCGAATCCATCAACTCTACAATTCATGAGAGTACTGGACAGATTCCTATGTTGCTTCATCATGGAATTAAACCAACGAGATTATGGGATCGAATCATCTCTATTCCACCTGAGATTGAACCAAGTCGTCAGATGAGGGAAACTCTAGCTTTAGACAAGTTGAGGAGCCAAGCTGAGAAAAGAGAGCGCAGAGTGAGAGGAAAGCGTTTTCGCAGACCCTTGCGCGTAGGAGCTCTTGTTTTAGTGAAAAGACCTACACCCTCCGACGTGCAAAATCGAGTGTACTCGAAATTTGCAAGCCCTTACGCTGGACCCTATCGCATTGTGGAAGTAAACAACAATGGAACCTATGAAATCGCTAATACACGAACTGGTAACATCGTGGGAACTTATAATGCATCGAATTTGAAGATTTACTATTCAAGAACCAGATGATTTAATGTGTAGATAGGAAAAATAAAAATTTTTCAATTTTTATTTTTTGCTAGGTGTGGGGTGGATGTGCCCAACTCTAGGAATGGGTATTCCAAGTTTCAGACACCTAGATATCAAGGGAAAGGCTGTAGCCGCTTTTGAAAGTTGAGATATTTGAATACCGCGCTACATTGCTTCGAGAAGGAATTGGAAGGAATTTACCGATACTTGCATGTCAAGTGACGTAGCGAGTAATAGCAGAGGTCGAGGCTATTTATTGATTAAATAGTTAACCATGGAGTAGAGACTTGAGACTGGGATCAAATTACTGGCACGGCCAAATAAAAGAGAATGCAATTAGTATCAAGTAAATCGGACCAGGGATACCAGAGATATGAGGATTTCTAGATTACAACGTGATGACGCGTGACCCTGGCAGTTTTGAATAAAATCCGGCTGGAGCAGGCATGGTTAGCTCACTTCAATACAAGCATTTGCCTAGCAAGTTGCTACGACGCTGAGCCAAGGCACATGGTTGCCGGATCTACGCAGAAGTTCTTTTCAAAGTCGTGATAGTCACGAAAGTGCTGCACTACGAGGTGGAACTTAGTAAGTTTACGGCGAGGAGAATCACTGAGGTGATTGATTTTTCTACAGACATTGGTGGAAATATTTATATTTCTACATGGACATATGCTAGACTTTGTCTAGAACTAATACTTTGCCACAGTCCAGTTATAACATAATACTTGGATAATTTAAATCCATTTCAGTCAGTTTTCATTATTTGTAACTAGTTAACCACTTCGATCTGTCAGTACACTGAAGACTAGTCTATAACGGTGGCGTTCATTAGTCTACGCAAGGGAAACTACAAGTTGCTTAGCGCATGGTAGATGGTGATATAATAAACCATGCCCTGGGAACGATCTTCAAAACAGCCGTTGATTGGTTAGACTGTCAATGTTTTTCTTGTACTGATAAGATTACCGTGAGTTATGTTACAACTGACATATCTAAGAATAGATCACTTAGATCTGACCCCATTTAAACAAACTGTTATGGCTTTGATAGAAGCCCATATTAAAATGGAACAACAGTTAATTCAAACGTCAAGAGATACTACCACTATGTCTTACTAGACGGATTGTGGGTATATAATGGCGGCCGATACAAGGATTATACATGCTTGTCCAATAGGGCATGTCTATGGATAAATCTGGTACAGACCAGGTTTACTACGCTTCAAGACCATCAAGAAATATAAGCCACATTTGAATTATATTATGCCTAGCTAATTGGAACAAACTATTTTTCTGCAGATGACCAACACATTTATTTATTTTTCGTCGTATTTAAATCTTGCAATGATTTACGCAAGACTTGTTAGAGTTATTCTGAGTATTTTCAGCACTCAGAACAGTTTAGGATCGATGACCGAGCATTTCGAGCATTTATTTGAATATTTCATATTTTTGGGAAACCACGGAAAACAACCGATGTAACTGTAAAAGTTAAATTTATTTTTGTTGAGGAATGGATATTTTTTCCATATTCGAAGGTTCGAACATGTGGATTCTCACATAATGAGATGATAATTAAATATATTTAAAATGATATAAATAATAATAATAATAATAATCCACTAATAATAATAATAATAATTTTCATAATTTTTCTAAATAATTCTTGGATATTATATTTTCTAATAATCATATGTATTGAGAGAGAGCCTATGAAGTAGTTTAATCATTTCTAGTCTGGAACAGGAGATTTTCCGAAGGAGAGTGGTTAGCGCAAGCCCGCATTCAACCAACATTTCAGTTCTGGTTGAACAGTTGATATTTGCAATGAGCAAAGTATATTTTTCAGATAACACGGAGAGGCATGAAACGGGAAGCAATTGATATTTGTATCAAATAGGAAATTTTTGTATTTATATAAAATCATGACGTAAATACACTCGAAAGTGAAATAAAGATTTTCATAAGTATGGTAAATTCACGGGTTGAACTGAATGGTAAAATAAAATAAACTTGTAAGTTTATTAATCTTCCAGTGTTGATAACAAGCAGAGGCTTGATTTATTGTATACATTTTGGGAAGAAAATTTATATGTGTGGAGTAGTTGAAATACCATTCCCAGGTGCGCATGTTTAAGTCGCAGGAATGAGGAGGTTTTTTCGAGCATCAATCAAATAGCAGGTTCGATGGCTCAGGTTTATAGTAGGAGTATTGGAACTACACATTTCGTCGTATGAATGACCCGAAGGTTATTTCTTTAAAACCATCAGTTCTTATTTCAACCTTGTTTACGAATTCCATTTAGACTTTGATTTTGCTAGAACCCGGATTTGTCATGATAGTAGTTTATTCTTCTTCAGAGGAAGACCTTTGCCGTTGTTGTTGTAATATTGTGTTCTTACACAAATAATAGAATGGGCCACTGCCAATTTAAAATAATTCTTTAACCACGAATAATTTGAAGGATGTTTTCAATCCTAGTGCCATGAACTAAATGAATTCATTATAAAACTACAATTCTAATTTCCGCATTCTGTCGAAGAATTGCAAAATGTGAAAGTTGCTAAAAATGGCCATGAATATAAATATTTTTATAATAATGTTCCCAAGTGGAAAATTGAATAGTTGAATGGTTCAACCATTTATTGATCAAGTTGATGATTCAGAAATCATATATTTTGTTAGGAACTTGAAGTTCATAATCGAGTCACTTCTCGAATGTTTAATGTCAGAAGAACAATTAATTGTTGTTGTGCTTCGCACAGTTCTTCGATGCTATGCTCAATGGACAAATACCTTTCAGATGTTATTAATATGTGTAAATAATTTGTGTTGCTTCAATGATGATAATATTTTTCGACAATATGTATTTTTGAAACTGGAAAAATAAGTGAAAGTTAAAAATTCTATGAACATTTATTCTACGAGTGTTAATATTATGTAAAAATTCAAACAGTGAACTACGATATTTCCAGTAGAGACAATTAAATTTGAACTGGAATTAATTATAAATAATTTTGGAACACAGTCTACAGGACTAACAATCAGACTTGTGTTTCCAAAAAAATAATTGTCAAATGTGTTTGGAAAATTTCTGTATATTGTGTAAATAGGAGTGTGGATCGCCACACGTAAGTGATGCTGCTTTGAGCATCTTTGCAGTCAATTTTAACTTCAAAATAAACTGAGATAATTTTACAGGACGTGTTACTCCCAATTGAATCTCCTTCTATCCTTATTGTTGCATTGAGCCAAAAATCAGTAAAGCATTTTTTTTTAATTTGATGTCGTTTTTGCGATTTGCTTTAACCCATCTGGCGCTCCGGGATATTTTGACTCTCGTGCTGACTGATTATTGGTAAAATGCATATGTGGTCGTGCGGACTCCGGTCTAAACGGGCACAGTACTAATTCAACAAAAAAAGTCTAAATAAATTCATCCTTTCTTTAGTCCGAGTTGATTTATAAAATTAAAAATTAGACATACATATTTCCTCATAATAATCACTTGTATCAATAACTCACATAATATTGGGACATATTTCAGATATTAATTATATCTTTCATCAGCTATAATAGTTTTTGTATAACTTAAACAAAATATTAAAACATCCCCATGCATAAAAAAGAAACTTAACCCGTGGGGAATGGTGCATGGATATTTTGGACTCGAGGCTTAAAAATACTCTAGATTTTTGTTTTGGTCAGCCCTCACTTTCTGTCGCCATCAGTACCATCCTTCCTAGCCTTCAACTGCAACCTGTAAAGGTAAGATGTCCATAATTTTGTGAACACCCAAGTTATTTCTATATTATTTATGGTCGGGTCATACAGTATTTACCCATGGCACTAGCCCTCGCGTGACAATTATTCTTGGCTTACAGTACGTTAGTTGCGACGATATGATAAAATAAGGGGAAGATCCACCTGTTTAGGTGAAGCACACGAACATACCACAATGCTATTGCCCTTACAGCGCAAATAAGAAAATGAAAGTGGAGTATCACATCAGCCCTTACGTGCCTTCCATTTGTGGACATTGCTACTAACTAACGTGATTAAAAGTGAACATTTTGGACATCCATGCATTGTTGAAGAATGAGAGTCTTGATTTCACAAAAACTGTGAGTGGGAATTGAGGTATTTACTGTAGAATGATGAAGATATGTATTTTAAACTTTTATGTTATTTGACTAAAATTGAAGACAATTGCCTTGCCGCCACAATCAATGTTGCAAAAATTGTAATTTTTCTGCATATTAATTTCGAGAAATGTAACTAAAGCTCACTTTATATTTGGGATTGGTTTATCGGATGACACCAGATGTAAATTACTTCATTAAAATCTGTACGACTAGAAAAAAAGGGGGGGGGGGGTCACACAGCGGGTTAACATGACCCGGCGTCAGTTCTCAATGGTTAAGTTGCACAGCAGAACCTTGTTCACATTAAAACATTTTCAAAGATCCACAATCAGGTTAGTATTTGGCCATAGAGGACTTAGACAAGAGGGAGGAGAACTGGGTGTAGTAGATCATTCAGACAAAACACATGCGATGAGCCGATAACGTAAGAAACAAGGTCAGAGTCCATATTTAAATCTCCGAATAAATTAATAACACTCAATATTTTTGAACTAAAAATAACAACAACAACTAGTTCCGTGAAGAAATATACAGCCTATTTTCATATATCCTACTCATGGTAATTGCCTCTATCAAAATACAAAATTTCAGTTTGATTGTTCTGATAGATTCGTAGATATTGAGAACCGTCTAAATATATTAGATGGTCGGCAGGTTGGACTTTTATTTATGTACTATTACATGTCGATTATTGTGTACGTGTCGTATTCAGACGTCAATCGCATGATTAGGACACAAGAAGTAAAAACGAGATTTTAAAATTTCGCAAAGCTGCCATCTTGTGGTTATGAAAACAATTGAAATAAATTAGATGCCAGTGGAGCCAACGGAATTAACTCCAGGAGATTCAAATCCTAGAGGCTTCGGTGGCGTAGTTGGTAGCATGCTGAGCTTCTATGCCCAACATCGCGGGTTCGAAACCGGCCGAAGTCCTCGGATTTTTAAGAGCGTTAAAAATCGCTCAGTATGCCTTCCTTCGGAGGGGAAGTAAAGCCGGCGGTCCCATGTCATAGATTTATGGCATGTTAAAGAACCTCCCACTAATTACAGTACACCTGTTTGAAGCTAAATTAGGTTAAAATGTAAACAACCCTCAGGTTCCTACGTTCGTCGCCAAGTTCTGAACTAGTAGTTGTTGACGGTGGCGTTTGGCGGCAAAAGTACGAACTACTTGAAAAATGCAAAGTCTGCAGTCCTTACTTAAATTATGAAACAGAAACACACACTAATACAGTCATCACAATTAACACCGGTTATCAGACAGATTCTACACACACCCAAAGTGCACGGGGCTACATGACCGCGTTGTCGCAGCCCCTAAACTGAGGAACCAACCAACCAACCAAGATTAAAATCCCTGATGGCTCGGCCAGGAATTGAACCTGGGACACTTCGGGCCAATGCCTAGCGCGCTAACCAATTAGCCACGAAGCCGGGCATTTTTGTACTATGTTAACCTTGTATAGGCCAATGGTCTGTATATTTACCACCTACTGTAAGGACTATTTATATTGTAAAAGATGCTAATGGTTGAATCTTTCAGCCATATATCAACGAAATTTATTTTGGAAGTGGTAATATTTTTGAAACCAAATATTAGACCTAAAGTGGCGGCTTCGGTAGTGTAGTTGGTAGCATGCTGAGCTTCTATGCCCAAGGACGCGGGTTCATACCCGACCGAAGTCGTCGGAATTTTAAGAGCGTTAAAAATCCCTCAGTATGCCTTCCTTTCTAGAGGAAGTAAAGCCGGCGCACAGTGGGTCAAAATCGAAATCTAGGAGGAAAAAATTATTTATTTTCATAATTAAAAAATCAAAATTTATTACTTCTACAGCATTCTCATATAATTGCCGCTCACTATTCTGGGATATAAACGCATCTTAGTGTAAATCTGTCACCACTCTTTGAGCAGACTGAATTGAAGTGTGAATGTAAGTGGCTGTGGTTTGGTTGTCATTGTGGTTAGTGTGATGCTTTAAGATGGAACATGCAGCTGAAGGTATGACCTTCGTAACGTGTTTCAGTTATTAATGGGCGTAATTGTTACGTAATTTTAGCTATATTTGCATTATATAATGTTTAAATATCATTTTTAAAATTAGATTTTCACTTAGAATTTTAGTATGTCGCGTCACTCTGCGTCACTTTCTACTTAATGTTAAAATGTAGATAAAGTCTTGTAGTTCACGCCTGTTATAAGATATTTTGCATCTTTTTGCAACTTACTTAGTTATTTTACGTTTTAGAAGATTCCGTGCAACCAGTTCTCACACGTTTACAACTGTTTGAAGCACTGGGTTCGATGATTATGTCAAAAGTGAAACTTTGTGACTTTGTTAAAAGTAAATTAGGGGTAGAAAATTGTTCTGAAGAGATAACTGAATGCTCTATCCAACTCCTAGTCATAGACAATTTCTTGCAAGTGTAGACGTAGCTTAAATAAGTCTTAACTGATGTTTATTATGATGTAAACAAATTATATACGTTGCTTTCACTCTGAATTCATGATTTAAACGTAAAAATAATTTTGTCCCCCTAGATTTCGATTTTGACCCACTGTGCGGCGGGCCCATGTCATAGATTTATGGCATGAAAAAGAACCTTCCACTAATTACACTTGTGTGAAGCTAAATTATAGGTTATATTTGACTAACGCTCTTAGGTTCCAACGTTTGTCGCCAGGAGCCAACTTCGGTGGCATCTAGTAACAAAGTTCAGTACTAGTTGGTCGTTGACGGTGGCGTTTGTTAGCCAAAGTTGCAACTACTTGAAAATCGAATGTCTGCAGTCTTTACTTGAATTAAAACAGAAAACACACACAAATACAGTCATGACAATTAACACCTGTTATCAGACAGATTCTACACACATCCAAGTACACGGGGCAACATGACCGCGTTATCGCAGCCCCTAAATTGAGGAACCAACTAACAATACACACTTAAGGTGCTTGATAAAATTATTTAGAAAAATAATAACCACTAAAATTGAAGAGTGAAGAAAAGAAAATATGATAAAAAGATTAGAAAAATAGAATATTTTTTTTATAATCTTAATTTTGAGATTACAAAAATTAATAAAATGACTAAATAAATATGAACATTAAAATTCTAATGAAAACAAAAATTAAAATTAATAATATACTTTAGGCTAATATACTATAATTGAAATCAAATTGAAACAAGTAGTTCCGTGAAGAAATATACAGCCTATTTTCATGTATCCTACTTATGTTAATTGCCACTATCTACATACAAAATTTGAGTTTTATTGCTGTAATAGATTCGTAGATATTGAGAACCGACTAAATATTTCGGATGGTCGCCATGTTGGATTTTATATATGTTGGTCCTAGAGTTATATACTGTTACATGAAGATTATTGTGAACGTGTAGCATTTAAATTTCAATCGCATGATTAGGACACAAGAAGTAAGAAGGAGATTTTAAAATTTCGCACAGCTGCCATCTTGTGGTTATGGAAACAATTGAAATAAATTTGATGCCAGTGGATTACCATTCGTATAAGGATTTACTGTACCAAGTTTCACTGCACTCGGATGGTTAAATTGCGAGAATCGTCCATGTGAATATTTATAATGCGCATCGCCGCCATGTTGGATTTGTGATCGACAGGTTATTTAAAGTCCTATAGTGAACTTAAGTTCATAGCCCCTATGAACATAAAAAATTCAGTTTGATTGCTTTAGTAGATTCGTAGATATTCAGAGCCATGTTGGATTGTTAAATGTATAGGCCATAGAGTCATGTACCATTAAAGGAAAATATTGCGTAGGTTCATTATTCAAACTTTCACATCGATTTCATGATTACGACACAAGAAATAAAAACTTAATTTTAAAATTCGCAAAGCTGCCATATTGAAGTTATGTAAACAATTAAGCCAAGTTAGATGTCGGTGCATTACAATGTGTATAAACGTATACTGTACCAAGTTTTATTGCGTTTGGTTAGTTAAATCGCGAGAAACGTCTATTTAAAAGTCGCAAATTCGCGTGGCCGCCATCATCGTTTTGTAGTTAATCGGTTCTTGAAAGTCTTATAGGTGAACTTCCAGTAGTGCCCTTTATCTCCGTACAAAATTTCAGGGTGATATCGCTAATAGTTTCAGAGATATAGAATGCCGGTGAAATATTTCTCACATCCGCCAACTTGTGATTATGTAAACAATTGAACCAAGTTAGATGTCGGTGCATTACAATGTGTATAAACATATGCTGCACCAAGTTTTATTGCGTTTGGTTGGTTAAATCGCGAGAAACGTCTATTTAAATGTCGCAAATTCGCGTGGCGGCCATGTTGGTTTTGTAGTTACCTGTTTTTCAAAAGTTACATAGGTGAACTTCTAGTAGTTCCCTTTATCACCGTGAAAAATTCCAGGGTGATATCGGGAATAGTTTCGAGGATATTGAATGCTGGTAAAATATTTCGCACAGCCGCCATGGTGGATTGGTGAGACGTAACAAAATTTGAAGGGCACGGTCGGGGTCGCCCGGAATAGTGCTATGAACGTACCGAGTTTCATTGTAATCGCTCCTGCCGTTTATAAGTTATTAGGGGCACACACACACACACACACGCGGAAAAAAAGGTGATCTCATAAGCCTATTTTTTCAAAATTGAAAATAGGCTAATAAATCGACTGAAATATCTTCAATAATATTCTGTTATATAAAGGAATAACGAAGTTAGAGCATTGTAAGTCTCATTGTAAGTCTAAGGCTATGCTCAAAGCAAAAACACGGCGACAACGTAGTTGCACGGAATAGGTTGGTTTGGCTAGTCATTTGTGTTCAGTCAGCGCTGAGCCGGGCAAGAAGGACAGGCTCAGCAAAAACCCCTGTGCAAACATAATAATGAACCCCGGGTTATGGACGATGTCGTTAGCGTTTAGTGGGGGCAATTTCCAGAGATTTATTACTTTGAAGGCTGGGGGTGTATTGATACCAGGTAGTGCAGAGCATGCAGTTCTTGCTGCCATATGATGTGCCATCCAGACAGGGTAGAAATTACCATAGTGGAATAGCGTTCCTTGCCTGTATAGTACAACGGTGCGCACCTTTTTCAGATATTGAGGTTGGGGTTTGGATTATGCAACAACACGTTTATTGTTAACAGTTCACTTGGCCAAAACGTATTTACAGTATGTCCTATTATATGTACTGTACTGTATTTGCCTGCTGTTCTCGGGATCGAGTCACGGTGAGATCAGTTAGCATTTGAGGGAAAGCCATATCAGGAAATTTACTGGCACGTTGGAGACCCCCATCGAGGCAAAATTCCAGCATCTTGCCGTCTCTAAAAGACGCAGTAGATAAAACATGTGTAAAATCCATAACATTATATATTTTTACATCGCTATGTCCAACTATGAAGCGTGATTTAACCTAATTAACACATGCATATGAATTTTCTTTCTTTCTTTCTTTCTTTCTTTCTTTCTTTCTTTGGTTGGTTGGTTGGTTCCTCAGTTTAGGGGCTGCGACAACGCGGTCATGTTGCCCCGTGTACTTTGGGTGTGGGTAGAATCTGTCTGATAACCGGTGTTAAATGTGATGGATGTATTAGTGCATGAATCTGTTTTAATTCGAATAAGGACTCCAGACATTGAATTTTTGTTCTTTCAAGTAGTTCCTACTTTTGCCGCCAAATGCAACTGTCAACGACCAACTAGTTTAGAACTTAGTTACCAGATGACGACGAACGTAGGAACCTAAGAGCGTTAGTCAAATGTTTAACCTATATAATTTAGCTTCTCACAGGTGTAATTAGTGGAAGGTTCTGGAACATGCCATAAATCTATGACATGGGACCGCCGGCTTTACTTCCCCTCCGAAGGAAGACATACTGAGGGATCTTTTACGGTCTTAAAAATCCGACGACTTCCGTTGGGTTTGAACCCACGATCTTGGGCATAGAAGCTCAGCATGCTGCAAACTACGCCACCGAAGCCACTTTCTTTCTTTCTTTCTTTCTTTATTTCTTATGTCCATGTCCATGGAGTGGTGACTCTTTGCATTAACGTTCTGTCCCATAAAATTTCGTCTTTTACGATTTCTTGGAGGTCATTTTCAATTTCATATCCTTCTCCCTCCTTCTTCGTTTCGGCCTGCAGTGGACCACGTTACTTCAACCGTTTGCACTCTTCTCCAATATCCTCGCATTCGCGTTCTGTAAGTCTCCTTTCTTTCATCTGTCCACTTCTTGCCGGTTTTCAATTTTGGCTATTGTTGGACGCACTTGTATACTCGAAGTCTTCTCTGGAGAGGTGCACGTCCCTGGATGTCTTCAAGTGTGATTCCTTCTTCTCGAAGATCTTTTTCAACTTCGATGAACCAGGGTCCCTTGGTTTTCTTGTTAATAAAGTAGGAAAAGATCTTGTTGGTCTGACTCTGCGAGCTCATGCGTGTTGTGTGGCCATAAAATGGAATCCTCCTTTTCCGAATGGTGTCTGTTATCCTCTCAATGTGCAGGTAGAATTTGTTGTTATGCCGTCTCCTGTACTCGTCATTTTCTCTGATTGGTTCAAGGACCTTCCTCAGGATTTTTTAGCCTACTTTTCACATTTTGCAAAAATGAGGAAAAAGTACACTTATGAGATCGGGCAAATGTGTGTCTGTCTGTCTGTCCTTCTGTCTGTCTGTCTAGCTGTGGGTGTGTGTCCACCCCCCCCCCCCCCTACCAACTCCTAAACGGCTGCAGCAATCGAAACAAAATTTGGTAGGAGTAAAGATCTATACGTGAATATCTCACGGCCATACTTGAAAATGATGTCAGTGCTACCAACTGCTGAAAAATCGCAATTGAAATTTCAGCTCCATGTTGGATATCTCGGAAGGTATAAATGGGAGCTATTTCAAAATTGGCACACTTATAGATAATAATATTGCAGTTTAATTTCCAGGAGGCCATACATGGCAGTGTTGCCAAAATGATTATAAGCCTGCTGATATGTCCAAATTTTAAATGCATATAACTTCCACACTATCAATTGGATGTCAACCAAATATCGTATGTGCTATGTGTACATAAACAGATATGACTGAGCGTATTCTAAAGAGCCACCAGGGCTGCCAACTGTTAATAAATGCTCTCAATTTTTTTAAATCCAAATACCCATGTATCAGAAAGTATGCAAGCCGACAGCTTTAAACTATGCACACGTATAGTACCTGACATTCTATATTAATTTGGAGTATCTTATATACGTCAGTGGCCGGCCCCGTGGTGTTGGGGTAGAGCACCTGCCTCTCACTCGGAGGCCCCGGGTTCGATCCCCGGCTCCGTCAGGGATTTTAAAACTGACGTGAGGGTTGGAACGGGGTGCACTCAGCCTCGTGAGGACAATTGAGTAGCTGTCTGACAGTGAGACAGTGCCCCGGTCACGAAAACCAAGATTAACGGCCGAGGGGACCCGACGCGCTGACCACGCGTCACCCCAAAATCTGCAGGCCAATTGGCTGGGCAGCGGTCGCTTGGTAGGCCTAGGCCCTTCAAGGGCTGTAGTGCCACGGGGTTAGTTTTATATACGTCAGTGCTACCAACATGATTCTAAGCCTGCTGAGAGGTCCAACTTTAAATACATGTAACTTCTATACTATCATTTGGATTTCAACCAAATTTCATGTGTGCTACTGTATGTGTACCATAGCAAATATGACTATGCCGATTCTTAATAGTAACCAGGGCTGCCAACTGTTAAAAAATACTGTCTCTATTTTTGTTACCCTAATATCAATATATCAGAAAGTATGCAAGACAATAGCTCTAAACTTTGCACACGTATAGTACCTGGCATTCTAGATTAATTTGGAGTAACTAATAATGGCCTACGCCAGTGCTGCCAACATGATTCTAAGCCTGATGACGGGTCCAATTTTAAAATGCATGTATCTTCTATACAAACTAATGGATTTCATTCAAAATTGACACAACAATAGATCATATTATTTCAGATTATTTCTGACCAATACTTTTGTGTCATTGTTCCCAACATGATTTTACGCGCGCTGTTAGATCCAATGTTTAACTGCATGTAACGTCCATGCTATCCATTGGACTTCAACCAAATTTTGTATTCTGTACCTTAAGAGATGGAACTAAGAATATATTCAGTCACCAGGGCTGCCAACTGTAATTCTCTATTAGACTACATTATGCCAGGTATACAGTATTTCGAACTAATTAGAAATTTCGATATTACCAACTTAATTTCGTCATTATTCTAGATAGATCCATATAGATTAATTATTGGCATGAATCTTAAATTTTAAGAAAAGTAGGCTCTTTAGTTCGTCACGGAACTTCTTGTCTTTCATAACACTATTATTATTATTACTATTATTATTATTATTATTATTGCAAGGAAGAAGCCTCCCCGAAGATTGTATAATTTACACTATGGAAAACCACTACAATCGGGCGCATCCTGGGCAACGTTGCATAGCAGCGGCAGATTCTTCCACTACCGGTCAACACAGAAGTAGTAATCTCCCTAAAGGGTCTTTTTTAAGACCACTTGTTATAGTCTCGATTAATATCGAGGGATTCTCGCGTGCCAAAGAGACCTTATTGGCTGATTTGTGCAACGAATGTAAATGTGACATACTCCTAATGCAAGAGACTCACCGGGGCTACAACAGCCATCGGCCCAAAATCGCAGGCATGGAGCTTGTTCTGGAAAGGCCCCACGATAAATACGGCAGTGCCATTTTTACCAAACCAAACCTAAATATCACATCAGCCTCGCTGACTGGAAAGGATGACATCGAGATTCTTTCAATATCTACACCACACTTTTGCGCTACTTCTATATACAAGCCCCCCAATGTCGACTTCACGTTTGAGGAACCTGCCAACTTCAACTACCAGGACGTAAACTTCATCATTGGCGATTACAACTGCCGAAGCACATCTTGGGGATACCCAGATTCAGATATAAATGGCGAAAAACTGGAAACCTGGGCAGAGAATCATGATCTTCAGCTAATTCATGATCCAAAGCTGCCAGCATCCTTCAACAGTGGCCGATGGAGGAGAGGCTACAACCCCGATAATATCTTCGTGTCATCCAAAGTTGCTGGGAGTTGTTTGAAGATGATGGGTAAGCCCATTCCATCTACCCAACATAGGCCCATAATTTGCACAGTGAATGCCATGGTTGTGCCAGAGGAGGTGCCTTTCAAGCGAAGGTTTAATTTTCAGAAGGCCGACTGGGAAAGATTTGCCAAAGAACTTGATACAGAAGTTGCCAAAATCCCGCCGCAACCTGAGATGTATGAGGCATTTGTCAAATGCGTCCATACAGTTTCTAGAAGGACTATCCCAAGAGGTTGTAGAACAAGCTACATACCAGGACTGACTGATAACAGCAAACAGCTGGTGAACCACTACAAAGATCTCTTTGAGGCAGACCCATTTTCTGATGATACTATCCATGTTGGCGAGGAATTGTTGCAAACTATCTCAGCACATTGTAAAGCTAAGTGGACCTCACTGGTAGAGAATCTCGACATGAAGTTAAATAGTAGGCGGGCCTGGAATCTCCTGAAAAACCTCAGCGGTGACCCAACGACATCTAGAAACTTCACCACAATAACAGCAGACCAGATTGCAACCCAATTACTCATGAACGGGAAGACTAAAGGTCGGAGCTCACGGGAGCAACTGGAACGAACCTCAGGACATGAGAACCATAACCTACGAGAACCTTTCACCTTGAATGAACTAGAATCTGCCATCTCCACGTTGAAATTGAATAAAGCTGCTGGCATCGATGACATCAGAGTAGAACAGATCAAAAAGTTCGGCCAGACCACCCTACAATGGCTGCTTACGATGATTAATGATTGTGTATCTAAGCTTTATATCCCCAGGCTCTGGAGGAAAGCCCGAGTGGTTGCACTGCTTAAGCCTGGTAAGGAGCCAAACGATCCTAAAAACTTTCGCCCAATATCCTTATTATGTCACTGTTTCAAGATCTTCGAGCGCCTTATCCTCAACCGAATTAGCGGCATCCTTGAAGATAAGTTCATTCCCCAACAAGCTGGGTTTCGATCTGGAAAGTCATGTTGCAGTCAGATACTGAACCTCACTCAACACATCGAGGATGGGTATGAACAAGGTGAGATAACTGGAGTTGCCTTTGTCGATCTAACAGCTGCTTACGACACTATCAACCACAGAAAGTTGCTGAGGAAAGTGTACCAGACCTCCAACGACTACCAACTAACATCCCTTATTGGCACTCTCCTGCAGAATAGAAGGTTCCAAGTCTTTCTCCATGGTAAAAAGAGCAGATGGCGCATACAAAAGAACGGCTTACCTCAAGGCAGTGTACTCGCTCCTGTGCTATTTAATATTTACACTAACGATCAGCCCATACCAGAACATTCTAGGCTCTTCATCTATGCTGATGATACTGCAGTGGCTGCCCAAGGAAAAACATTTGAAGAGGTGGAGGGAAAGTTGACTTCTGCACTAGATACCCTTGGATCTTACTATGAAGCCAATCATCTTAAGCCAAATCCCAACAAGACTCAAGTATGTGCATTTCACTTAAGGAATAGAGAAGCTCGGCGGGAACTGGATGTTACATGGCAAGGCAAACAACTCCAACATTGTCCAACACCCGTGTATCTAGGTGTTACTCTTGACCGAACACTGTCCTTCAAGAAACATTGCCATAAGACCAGGCTGAAAGTTAGTTCACGGAACAATATTTTGAGGAAGCTCACAGCCACCACCTGGGGGGCAAGTCCTCACGTCCTAAGAACTTCTGCTCTTGCTTTGTGCATGTCTGCTGCAGAGTACGCTTCACCTGTGTGGAGTGCATCCAGTCACACCAAGCAGATTGACATTGCCATCAACGAGACCATACGAATCTTGTCGGGATGTATGAAGCCTACTCCAGTCGACAAACTTTACCCGATTGTTGGGATAGCTCCCCCAACTATCAGAAGGGCTGTTGCTGCTGATGCAGAGAGGGCGAAGCAGATTAATGATCCCCGTCATCCACTGCATAATCATCAGGCTGTTGTCCGTCGACTGAAATCAAGAAAGAGTTTCATCGCCAGGACTCAACCACTGGAGGGAACATCGGAATCTAACCGCATCTCCAGGTGGAAGAGCAAGCTGCCGCCGGATATCCCTGTTAAGGAAGAGCTAGCCCCAGGAAATGACCTGCCTTACCCTGTTTGGAAATCACTTAATCGTCTCAGGGTGGGCGTCCCTCGTTGCAAGACCAACATGCAGAAATGGGGTATCCTTCCAGCTGATGGAGACACGTCCTGCGAGTGTGGAGCAACACAAGACCCAGCCCACCTGCTCATTTGTCCACTACTAGAACAACCCTGCACTACCCAGGACCTGATCGAGGCAAACAACAAGGCCATCGGAGTTGCTACATTCTGGAAATGATCGGACACGGAAATGAATGAATGATTATTATTATTATTATTATTATTATTTATTATTCTTTTTTACATCGTTATAGCCATCTGTGAAGCACGAGATAACTTATTTAGCTAATGATGTTGATTTTTCTTTTCCCAAAATCTCTTGATCTGGGCACTGAAAAGTTTCATCCGTTCACGGTCCCTGATGTATTGGTCCTTGTATTCATTATCTCAAATAAATAATGATGGTTGATTTCCTTTGTAATGCCAATTTCTTGAAGGCCATTTTCTATTTCACTAAGCCAGTTGTTCTTGAATTTTATTGAGAGAGGGAGGTTGAGAATCCTTCTTGTGAGCCTGTCATTGTTCATTCTGTGAAATTGGTCGTAGAACTTCAATCGCCTTTTCCTGAAGGAGTCAGTGATCTTTTCAGCATGCTGAGACTTCCCTTTCATCCAGATGCCTTCTGAGCAGACTAATTCAAGGATTTTCCTGATTATTTTCCTTTCTTGTTTGGGGAGCGTGGTGGCGCAGTTGTCAAGCTATTCGCCTCTCACGAAGGTGGACCGGGTTCGATTCCAGGTCAATGCATGTGAGATTTTCGAATTGAAATGCCATGTCCTGTGATTCGGATTCCACGTAAAATGGAGGTCCCGTGGCTCATGATCATAAGATTTACAGTCACGTAAAACTTCATGCTTCCTTCCTTTTTTGTTTACGTCTTTAATAAAAGATCCGTCTCCGATGATCCAGTTTTCCAAGGGGTATTATTATTGGTAGTAGTATTTTGGGCATGTGCATACACATTTTTCACCACATTTGTTGGTATAATTGTTAAATTCCAGCTATTATGTCGATCATAAACAAGAGCAATATTTACTTACGCCCTTCAGTTACTGCATTATGTAGCATCATTACCATTTCTCTCACTCCTTCGGACCTGATTATCCAACAACAAACTTATGATTCTACATTTACGATACCAATGGGCATCGAAATTTAAGATATTGTTACGTGCCACCCCCCTAGTAGCACTTTTAGTTAACTGGATTACGGTGGGTTGAAGCACAACACAGATTATTCCTTTAAATGAAATAATTAACTTTATTTCGGCCAGAAAGATACAGCACTCTTCAGTAAATACAAGCAATTATTGCCTTACTCCAGTTTCCTCACGTCTCTTCCTTATGGAGCGCTCTTGCCTCCTTTCACTTGTCAACAGACCACAGTTAATCCTCTCGCTAATGAGTCCCGTCCCGTACGCTAGCTGGAAATAGCTGCACTAAGTCTGTCACTGTACTACACACTGTTTCACAATGCACCACAATGACCTCTCTCGCACTAGGTAAGCACACTCGCTCAAAACACAGGCAGTCCCCTGTAAGCTCCTCACTCCCTTCGCTGTCAAGAGAATCGGCTTCACTAGGGGTTTCGCAAGTTTCCACACTTCTGTCGCTCAGGATAAGCGCTCGCACTCGCTCGTAAAACACAACAACAACCACTGCTTGACAGGTCGCACTTATATAGCAGGCCGGTGACTCAATAATTGCTTCTAGGTCCATCCAGGGTTCACGGCTTCTCGAGGCTTCCTCCACTGGCTGAGTCACGAATATTCTGGACCAACCCTTTGTCCTAGTAGCCCTGTTGCATAAGGCGCACGCAATACACGAGGCAGGGCACAGCCCAGCCCTGGGGCAGTTGTGACTCATGCGGCGAGCGATGACACAAACTCACAACCGTAACAATATATACCTTGTCTTCCCGAATGCCACATATCATATCATATCTTGATTGATTGACTGACTGAATATGATTCTATTCAATCAAGATTAAAGCCCAGTGACCTTCTCTTACAAGTAACCGGTTATATAGTACACAATTGCATTTTATAACTACGAAGGGCGTACCATATTGTTTTACACTTTATTTTTTTTCTACCCAAATGAAGTACATTACACATCAGTTGTTACGTCCACCTTCTCAACATAATCTCCTTGTAGTTTTATGCACTTTTGCCATCGATGTGTCAGTCTTTACAGACCTTCTTGAAACCATTATTTCGGAGTGCTGCGCACCCATGCCTTGACAGCTGTGTCCAGTTCTGAAAGAAAAACGCCAAAGGGCGATCATGCAATGGAAGCAAAGGGGCCAAAGAAATGTCGAACAGTGCCATCAGTCGGCAAGCGAATGGCGACAGTGTTCTGGGACACAAAGGGCATCATCCTCATAGACTGGCTGGAATTGGGGGCTATGATTGACAGTGCAGCATATATGGCAACCCATAAGCGATTACGTCGTGTTATTCAAACTAAATGACCGGGAAAATGGGATAAAGTTGTGCTTCTGCAACATGACAATGCCCGCCCCCACACTAGCCGAGAGACCACAGCTGCCGTCGACCAAATGGGATTCACGGTGCCGTCATATCCACCATATTCTCCCGACTTGGCACCAAGGGATTATCACCTGCTCGGGAACATAAAGAAACCCCTGCACACAGCTGTCAAGGCATGGGTACGCAGCACTACGAAAGAATGGTTTCAGGAAGGTCTGGAGAGACTGACACATCGATGGCAAAAGTGCATAAAGTTACAAGGAGATTATGCTGAGAAGGTGGACGTAACAACTGATGTGTAATGTACTTCATTTGGGTAGAAGAAAATATAGTCTCAAAATAATATACATGTAGTACGCCCCTCGTATGAGTGCAAATGTGTTACTAAACCGGCCGCGGTGACCGAGAGCAGTAACTCACTACCTCGTGCCTTGCTGGAATCGGGAGAGCGTGGGGTCGAATCGCACCTCGACCGTCCTGTTTGCATGGTTGCATGGTAGAATTGTTTGGAATCGGCACGTCCATGAAGGTGGCCTAGACGTTTCTTAACAAGAACAGTACGATGCGAATACAGTATTTAACTACCATTTTCTAGTACATTCTCTGGAGAATATTTGTACTACGTAACCTTGTGTTCACTCAATAGTTGGTGTCTTGTAGCAATGCATTATTTTGGCAAGAAAATCATTCCTCTTCTTGCATTCCGTGCCCGTCTACAACGACAGCCTGATGCGATGTTTAGAATAGTCTCGAATGAGAAAACTATTATTGTTATATAATTGTTATTTTCTTCTTTATTATTTGTTTCACTCAACTTTGGGGTACATGAAATCAATCACTTTTTTATTGTTTTGAGCTTTCCTTTTGGCCCAGCATTGCCTCATCCTTTGAGATCTTGCCTCCCTTTCTTCGGCAGAGATGTGGATCGTACGCTTTTGTTTGATTTTAACTTGGAACCGTTGTTTCTTATCCTTGATAACGGTTTTTGCTGTTTTATCCATGAGCATGGTGTCTGTAATTTGGAGTTCCATGAGGTCCATCTCAGTTTCCTTAATCCAAAGAGGTTTTGTTTGTTTTATTCCGAAAGTAGTCGAATATCTATTTGGTTAGTTTATTTGAATTCATTCGGAGGATGTGCCCATAAAAACCAATTCTCCGTTTTCTTAATGTGCCCGAGAGTTTTTCGGTCTTTTGGTAAAGAGTTTCGTTCCTGATAAGGATTAATTTGTTGTTTTATTGTTATTTTATTATTATTATTATTATTATTATTATTATTATTATTATTATTTCTAATTATCTTTCTCTTTCGTTTGTTTGCAGTGCTGTGTGGTGTGGGTGCAGACATCACGTATCATCACCACGTCATGGGGATCTACGTCATGTAAGTTAATTAACTGGAAATGTACATAAAAGAGGATTTTAATGGTATCTTAGTTACTCTGCATTTTCTGAGATGTTACAATTTAATTGCTTGCTCCTTAACCTTTAAGAGATCGTCTCCTGCAGTTTTCCCTCATTGGTGGTGGTGATTTTTGCTTATAAGGGGTGAAACATCTTGATCATCTGCCCCTGCTGGTAAGGTGAATAGGGAAATATAATCACCTCAACTAACTGTTGACTTATTTATAACATATATAGCCTGATATACGAAGAAGAAAAAGGAGAGGAAGAAGAAAAGGAATAAGGGAAATAAAAATTGAGAAAAATTCCCTCAACCTTCGAAGAATGAAGGTTTGAAGGACTTTCAACAGTAGAGTCTCGATTATCCGACCTAAACAGGACCTGGATTATGTCGGATCACCGAAAATATCGGATAATACAGAATGACTTTGAAAATTAACTAAAAGAAATAGGAAGGCTATACTGTAGTACTAAAACAATTACATGCTTTACGGTACTCTATTTACTGAATTAGCAATTCATATTGTACATGCAGTATTGAACAAAAACGCTCCAAGAAACGTATCAACAATATCTGCTTGCCTGCTGATTCATGTTTTCTTGCTGCGATATCTCGCAATCGACAAAATTTCAACACCTCCGTTGCGATTGTCTCCGGCTGTTGCTCCACGTACGTTAATGTCATACCCAATGTACTTTATCCTGCAATGTTAGACATTATTTTTTCCTTTTGTTCTGCAATACCTCGTTCTTCTTCTCCACTATCCTCGTTCGTCAGTGCTTGTCCCACGTTATCCAACCTCCACACCGGGTGTCCAAGATTTAGTGTAATCGATCGTTCAATTAAGTCTATCCGTGTCGGGTAACACGGAATGTCGGTTAAAAGAAGGTCGGTTGAGCGGGACTCTACTGATTGGAAGCAATGCTGAACTCAGCCAACACCCTCTGAAGTCTAGAAGGTAATGACTCAGCTGAGAATACGTGGTCGTCAACACCTGTCCCGCGAGTTGTAAGCCGCTGAGGTGGTGTTATAATTAAAGCCCTGCGTAGATGCGGATATCCACGGATAAACCCGTGGATATCCGCAAACATTTTCGCCACGCGGATATAGTTTGCATCGCTGTGCGGATAGCGGATACGCTGCGGATAATGTTTCGAGTAAATTTGCGGATTGTCTTTAGAATACAAACTTACGTTAATATTACATATTGGATATGCCAATCTACAGCTTCACTCTTAAAAGAGGAATACTCCTATAGCCTATTGCGTACGATATATTCAGGCACATTTTGCACTTATACACGAGAAGATCATTTTACTTATGCTTTCAACTACATTTTATAAAGTACCGTATGTTTGTAGTAGATGGTCTTGACATCTCATCATCATCATCAATTCTCACTGTCATTATTACTATGCGTACGAGATATAATGCTGTCAATAAGCTTGTTAGTTCATCGTGGTGACATCATTAACATTCCTCATGTCAGCTACTTCGCCATCTAAGCTATCCTGGAAGATCGGGATCCAGGTTTATCTGTAGATTTATTTCCAACATGTCACTGAAGCACGTTGGCTGTGATATTGCAACATCAACTATGACATCAACTATGCGAACATGGATGGGTCCAGAAGCAGAAGGATCATGACTGACTTGGAATTTCCGGCCAGATGTCAATCCCTTTCTCCAAGCGTAAAGAAGAGTTCACGTAGTGAATGTTACCGCGACCATGAGTATGAACATCATTTCACCAACATGGATAAACTATCTATTAAAATAAAACAAGGTGAATATTCAATAGCGCGTGAAACAAAGCTCCAGTCAACGATATGGCAGACATTTGGTTACGTTTTCAATGGAAACGAAAAGGTGAACGATATAGTGATGTTTTACCTGTAAAAAGTGTATTCATACTCAGGACACAAATTGGGCACATCAAACTTACTGAGACACAAGTGCAAAAGTAGCCAAAAAAGTATAGCCAATTTTTTGTCTAAAGCGGAGGTCAAGGGACCAGAAGTGTCATCCAACATTAAGTCCCTTGGAATGCCAACTTGAAGTTCCTTGCAACGAAGCAAATTGTCAGGAACGACTTTCTCCACAAATGTCTAAATGTATTGGTTTAACACGTTATGCTTGATCTAATAAATTAAACATAATATTGAAATATCAGCGGGTTTGGATAAAAGTCATGCGGATGAGGGGGCGGATGTGAATAAAATTCGTGCGGATGCTGGGCGGATAACAGGCGTGTGAATGCGGGGCGGATGCGGGTAACAGTCGTGCGGATGCGGGGCGAATGTGGATAATAGTCGTGCGGATGCGGGGCGGATGCGGATAATAATCGTGCGGATGCTGATAATAGTCGTGCGGATGCGGGGCGGATGCGGATAATAGTCGTGCGGATGCGGGGCGGATGCGGATAACGTTTTGTTTATCCGCGCAGGACTCTAAATTTGTCACAATGACCCTGAATACTATATGAAGAAAAGTTAATTTAGAGTCTTCTGCCTGTTTAACTACCATGTCCACAATAAGAATAATAATAATAATAAGAAGAAGAAGAATAAGAATAATAGTCATATCCTTAAGTTCCATTAAAGTTTTATCCCCGTTATTCATAAAAGAAAATTAATTCACAGCCTGTTTAATTTGACCATATGTTCCGCTTATTTCAATACACACGATACGCTCTCGCAAAAAGTGATATTCTAATAATAACATATTTATTTTGTGATCCATAACGTTATTATTGCTCACAATTCGCCTGGTTCTCCTCAGGCCCACCATGAAGTATTTGTTTTAACAGAGTAGGTCAGTAGAGATGGAGTTCCTTATCTGTAGGTGGTTAGTGATGGATTGCGCAGTGCAGGTCGTAAACACTCGTTGCGGGAACCATATCGGACATTATCTCTTGTTCGCTGCACTGTAGGAAGATAAAGGCCGTAAAGACGGATTTGTCTGTCCTGTTACTTGCAAGTACGACAGACCAACAGGTTTGATCCGGTCGTGTTTGAGAGATGTGGGACAAATTTTAAATTGTTACTTTTAAATTTTTAAATTTAATTTTAAATTACAATTTTGATTCTTAATTTTAAAATTTAATTTTTAATAATTTTTTATTATTTTAATTTTAACGTTTTTATTTTTTATTTTTTTATTTTTATTTTTTGATTTTTATTTTTTTTATTTTTTAATAAGTTTTACTTTTTAAAAGTTAAATATATATATATACAATTTTTAATATTGTTAATATTCAAGAGTTTAGTGCTTTTCAGTCGGTCAACACGAATGTACCCAAAAGAGATGGGTTATGCCCTAATCCTGAAATAAATTACATGAGATTAATAAAACACTAGGATGACCAGTTTCGATCGTCAAGCGATCATCATCAGATCCATTACACTTAGGCTACAAAATCTATGTTTGAAATACAGGTGAAAATATTTACAATATGTACAATTATTTAGTTGCAGTATTGGTACTGCAACTGTCAGTGTATGCTAAATGCAGTATATATGTTAGGTGAAATGCTAAATGGTGATAGCTATCCGGAGATTGTACTTTAGAGAGATTATATGGTTGTAAACTATGGTTAAACTATAAAATTTTTGGCTACTTATCTGATTGTCTTCCGTATTACAGCTACTCGCAGTTTTCGTGCTCACTGGAACTCGCTGTGCGGTCGACTGCGGTGGTTATCTTAACGACTGGTTTTTCCCCTGCCTCCTCCCCCCTGTCCCTACGTGCTGTGGGGAGTGATAGCGATGTGTTTATGTGAGGTGTTGCCAACCTAGATAAGATGTATGTTATTGAATGAGGTGGGTCCACAACTATTAAAGACCGTGGATTGGCCCTCGCCACGCGTGGAGCATAACCCATTCGAACTAAGCGTTGACGGTCTTATGAGGACGTCCCGGCACCTTTAATACTGCCGCGAATATGGGCCTTGGTTTATTGCAGAAGCAAAGTACATCGTACACCTGATCCAGATAACATTTACCTATTAAAAAACCCGTAATTTCCCCCCTTTTTTTATCTAGCTTGGCTGTGTCGCTAAATTGTGTTTTGTTTCCGACAGGGTGTGTTTTTTAGTAGCGTGAAGAGGGGTGAGCTCTCCATGAACGTGTGTTCATTTAGATTGTTGGGATTGTTTCGTTTGGCTAGGTGTATCTCGATTGCTTCCTTTATGTCAAGAGCTCTGCCTTTCGATTCGTGATGGATTATTTTAAGGTCCGACTCAATGTTGGTAAAGCTGTGCCCTGCGTCACACATATGTTCGCACACGGCTGAATGTGTTCCGTATCTTATCGCATTCCTATGTTCATTATAACGTGTGTCTACTCGCCTTCCACTCTGCCCGATGTAATTAGCTTGACAATCGGTGTCTTGGCACGTTATAGAATATACCCCTGACCTTGAATACGGTTCACGTTTATTTAGATTACTATTTAGGAGGTGCCTAGCGGTTGTGTTTTTCGTCGTGAAAGCTATCTTTATGCCTTGTTTTTTGAATAGGTTAGTGATTTTATATGTATACGCATTCACATAGTTGAAACGCGCAAATTTTTTCTCATTACTGTCCGGTTTGGGAATCGTTTTATCTTTATTTTTATGTTTGGCTATAATTTGATTTATTTTGCTTGGCGAGAAGTTGTTTTCCTTTGCTATTTGCATAATAGTTCTTATTTCCTTATTATAGTTGTCTTTTGACATGGGTATGTTTAAAGCTCTGTGCACCATTGAATTGAAACCCGCTAGTTTGTGCGTACTGGGGTGATTAGACTGATTGTCGATTGCTTGCGAGGTTTGTGTTGCTTTCCGGAATATGGAATATGAAAGGTCGTTGTCTTTACGTTCGATAGTTATATCGAGATAATTTATTTTCCGGTCTTTTTCGGATTCCTTAGTGAATTTGATAGAGTGGTGAAGGCTATTAATGGATTGGAGAATTGTTTCTTCGCTTGTTAGTTCAGTATCGTAGATACAAATTACATCATCTACGTATCTTTTCCATATTACTATTCCCTTTGTTGAAGTCTTTTCTAAGAACGCATTTTCTAGTGCATTGATGAAGATGTCAGCGATTAACCCACTTAGTGGCGATCCCATTGCTAGGCCTTCTCTCTGTGTGTATATTTTATTGTCGAATTGAAACACGTTTTGGGTGAGAACGACCCTCAGTAATCTCACAATCTCTTCAATTTCTTTTACCGAATTGTTGGATTTTAAGTTGTTTTCGATAGTGTTGATTGCTTCAATAATCGGAATATTGGTGTACATGTTAGTTACGTCGAAGGATACTAGCCTGAAGCTAGGTTTCATTTGTAGGGTGTTCAATGCTGTTACTAGTTCTCTTGTGTTCTTTACAGAGTAGTTTTTGTCGTTGGAAAGACGGAATTTTAAGATTTTTAGTAACTCTTTGCTGATTTTGTAATTAGGGGCATTCCTACAATTGACTATTGGTCTCATTGGGCATTCCTTTTTGTGTATTTTTGGTTGTCCCCTCAATGACGGTATTTTCGGGTTCATGTTTATTAGTTTTGATTTTTCGGCTTTGGTCAGTATGTATTCTGTTTCTTTTAGCGCACTTTTTATTTGTTTTTGGAATTTGTTGGTGGGGTCTTTTGTTAATTCCTTGATTTCGTTGTTGTTTAGGAATTCGACTGTTTTTTCAATGTATTCTGTATTGTTCAAAATTACTGTAGTGTTTCCCTTATCTGCTTTTGTGTTGATTAAGTCATGTTCTTTTATTTTTTGTTTCAACGACTTTATTTCTTTGAGCTGTTTGTTGTTTTGAATGTTATTGCTATCGCCCTCTCGTTTGAGGATTTTTTTGGCTTCGTTGGTGGCGAGATTTTTGGTTAATTCCCTGTCTTCTGCTGGGAGCTTGTGACTGGCTATCTCAATATCTGTGATTAACTGTTTTATATTGTGGTTCGTGTGTGCGTCTGTGCAGTTGTATTTCAAACCTTTGTCTAACATATTCATTTCACCTTGAGAAAAGGTTACGTTCGTTCTGTTGTTTACTCTGCTGTGGAAATTGAATTCATTGTTATCCGTGTTAAACGCTAGAAAATAAATTAAGAAAACTAGGAGAATCACAGAACCATCAATCTAACGAACAACACACGATTAACAATGAATTCAATTTCCACAGCAGAGTAAACAACAGAACGAACGTAACCTTTTCTCAAGGTGAAATGAATATGTTAGATAAAGGTTTGAAATACAACTGCACAGACGCACACACGAACCACAATATAAAACAGTTAATCACAGATATTGAGATAGCCAGTCACAAGCTCCCAGCAGAAGACAGGGAATTAACCAAAAATCTCGCCACCAACGAAGCCAAAAAAAAATCCTCAAACGAGAGAGCGATAGCAATAACATTCAAAACAACAAACAGCTCAAAGAAATAAAGTCGTTGAAACAAAAAATAAAAGAACATGACTTAATCATCACAAAAGCAGATAAGGGAAACACTACAGTAATTTTGAACAAAACAGAATACATTGAAAAAACAGTCGAATTCCTAAACAACAACGAAATCAAGGAATTAACAAAAGACCCCACCAACAAATTCCAAAAACAAATAAAAAGTGCGCTAAAAGAAACAGAATACATACTGACCAAAGCCGAAAAATCAAAACTAATAAACATGAACCCGAAAATACCGTCATTGAGGGGACAACCAAAAATACACAAAAAGGAATGCCCAATGAGACCAATAGTCAATTGTAGGAATGCCCCTAATTACAAAATCAGCAAAGAGTTACTAAAAATCTTAAAATTCCGTCTTTCCAACGACAAAAACAACTCTGTAAAGAACACAACCGAACTGGTAACAGCACTGAACACCCTACAAATGAAACCTAGCTTCAGGCTAGTATCCTTCGACGTAACTAACATGTACACCAATATTCCGATTATTGAAGCAATCAACACTATCGAAAACAACTTAAAATCCAACAATTCGGTAAAAGAAATTGAAGAGATTGTGAGATTACTGAGGGTCATTCTCACCCAAAACGTGTTTCAATTCGACAATAAAATATACACACAGAGAGAAGGCCTAGCAATGGGATCGCCACTAAGTGGGTTAATCGCTGACATCTTCATCAATGCACTAGAAAATGCGTTCTTAGAAAAGACTTCAACAAAGGGAATAGTAATATGGAAAAGATACGTAGATGATGTAATTTGTATCTACGATACTGAACTAACAAGCGAAGAAACAATTCTCCAATCCATTAATAGCCTTCACCACTCTATCAAATTCACTAAGGAATACGAAATAGACCGGAAAATAAATTATCTCGATATAACTATTGAACGTAAAGACAACGACTTTTCATATTCCATATTCCGGAAAGCAACACAAACCTCGCATGCAATCGACAATCAGTCTAATCACCCCAGTACGCACAAACTAGCGGGTTTCAATTCAATGGTGCACAGAGCTTTAAACATACCCATGTCAAAAGACAACTATAATAAGGAAATAAGAACTATTATGCAAATAGCAAAGGAAAACAACTTCTCGCCAAGCAAAATAAATCAAATTATAGCCAAACATAAAAATAAAGATAAAACGATTCCCAAACCGGACAGTAATGAGAAAATATTTGCGCGTTTCAACTATGTGAATGCGAATACATATAAAATCACTAACCTATTCAAAAAACAAGGCATAAAGATAGCTTTCACGACGAAAAACACAACCGCTAGGCACCTCCTAAATAGTAATCTAAATAAACGTGACCCGTATTCAAGGTCAGGGGTATATTCTATAACGTGCCAGGACACCGATTGTCAAGCTAATTACATCGGGCAGAGTGGAAGGCGAGTAGACACACGTTATAATGAACATAGGAATGCGATAAGATACGGAACACATTCAGCCGTGTGCGAACATATGTGTGACGCAGGGCACAGCTTTACCAACATAGAGTCGGACCTTAAAATAATCCATCACGAATCGAAAGGCAGAGCTCTTGACATAAAGGAAGCAATCGAGATACACCTAGCCAAACGAAACAATCCCAACAATCTAAATGAACACACGTTCATGGAGAGCTCACCCCTCTTCACGCTACTAAAAAACACACCCTGTCGGAAACAAAACACAATTTAGCGACACAGCCAAGCTAGATAAAAAAAAGGGGGGAAATTACGGGTTTTTTAATAGGTAAATGTTATCTGGATCAGGTGTACGATGTACTTTGCTTCTGCAATAAACCAAGGCCCATATTCGCGGCAGTATTAAAGGTGCCGGGACGTCCTCATAAGACCGTCAACGCTTAGTTCGAATGGGTTATGCTCCACGCGTGGCGAGGGCCAATCCACGGTCTTTAATAGTTGTGGACCCACCTCATTCAATAACATACATCTTATCTAGGTTGGCAACACCTCACATAAACACATCGCTATCACTCCCCACAGCACGTAGGGACAGGGGGGAGGAGGCAGGGGAAAAACCAGTCGTTAAGATAACCACCGCAGTCGACCGCACAGCGAGTTCCAGTGAGCACGAAAACTGCGAGTAGCTGTAATACGGAAGACAATCAGATAAGTAGTTAGCCAAAAATTTTATAGTTTAACCATAGTTTACAACCATATAATCTCTCTAAAGTACAATCTCCGGATAGCTATCACCATTTAGCATTTCACCTAACATATATACTGCATTTAGCATACACTGACAGTTGCAGTACCAATACTGCAACTAAATAATTGTACATATTGTAAATATTTTCACCTGTATTTCAAACATAGATTTTGTAGCCTAAGTGTAATGGATCTGATGATGATCGCTTGACGATCGAAACTGGTCATCCTAGTGTTTTATTAATCTCATGTAATTTATTTCAGGATTAGGGCATAACCCATCTCTTTTGGGTACATTCGTGTTGACCGACTGAAAAGCACTAAACTCTTGTTTACTAAGGCAACACTGAAAATATGGCTTCAAACACCACAATTGTTAATATTTTTAAATGTTTAAGTAAGGGCTTAGGGAGTGTGCTGTAGGGTCTTTGGTTAAATAATTCATCAAAAGTTCAAGATGAGGCGATTTTGATAAGAGAGCCTCAAAAGTTCATGTACTAGATACAAAATAAGAAAAAGTTATGGTGCTAAAGAACCAGAACGTAGAAGTATGGATATGTTTATTTCGTCTATCCGTATCACACACGCTTCACCGAGTAAGAACTAAGTCTGCTTGCACTTGTTGCCATGGTAACTATGTGGGGAACTAAGTCTGTTTGCATTTGTTGCCAAGATAACACTGTCGACGCAACTCGCTTCAATGAGTGGGAACTAAGTGCGCCTTGCACTTGTTCCTATGGTAACTAGGTGTTGGAAACTTGTTCACGCTAATCCTAGATAGACGTCCCCACTCAGACAAAAGAATAACATATCCATGTTAGGATATCCAAGAAAGACCAATTCTCCAATATTCATTATTTCATGCCTCGCAGTGTAGCCGTGCTCGTTAAATTGTGCATCACGGTTGTGAGGGCAGCTGCAGCGAGTCCTGAGATCGTAGGTTCGAATCCCGGTGCTGACAGTGGCTATCCTGAGTGTGATTTCACTCCGTGATTTTCAACACTCTCTCCATACAAATGCCGATATAGTACCTTATTTCAAGTCCCGGGACGCATACCCCATCCCTGACCCTTATAGGGTTACACACACACACTGATACAGTCATCACAGGTATACAGGTCATCAGACAAATTAAACTCACACCCAACTACATGGGACTGATGACCGAGATGTCCCAAGCTCCTTTTTTATATTAACAACAATCATCTCTATTTAGTATAAAACGAAGTCCCCGATTCTTGGATGTCACGGGTAACCTCAGGAACCACTAGATGGATTTTGATGAGATTTTCACCATTCTGTAAAGGATATCTTGAGAAAGATTTCTGTAGAAAATTATTTATTCATGATCAAAGAAAGCCAAGCAGTAACTATTTCAGTGAAATAGTCGAAAGAAAACCAGGCGTCCGTGAGCTTTTTAAGCTAACGCTGGCCACACCGTTAAAAATATCAATATACTATGAGTGTAAGAATTGTTCAGCATGAAAAGTTCTACAAAGAAGTCCGCGAGAGCATATCGCTATCTTTAATACATCGCCCACTATAAGTATTTTTACCTTTTCATTTCTTCCAACAATCTCCATTCAATTACTGAGGTGGCAGTTTACGAGCTAGCTAGGGGCGAGCCTATCACCCCAGTTACAGCCTAGCTAGCGGGCGAGCCTATTACCCCAGATACAGCCAGCAGTAAACTGTCGAATCGTGTTGAGTTGAGACTGCAGAGAAGAATGGAAATTTCCTGGAAGTGCAACTCAGCATTTTTTCAGTTCATTGACATCGAAGAAAAAGCACTCATCTAGTAATGCAACCATAACTGTTCCCGGGTTGCTAGTTATTTCATATATTGAAGACCCAAAAGCCGAACGACAAACTGAAATAATAAGGAAATTAATAGCGGACAATTTACCGTCAGTGGAAGTCTAATGGAGTCCCCTGGATTGGACGCTCGGGAAGCACATGTGCGGTGTCATTTTAAATCGTTGAATCTATATGGAAGAAAGCCGGAGCACCCGTCTCTTTATTTTTGACGTGCCTTCTTACCTTGCGTGTTTCATTACAATATGAAATATCAATCCCTGTCAGACTTACCTCCGTCACAATAGTTCCTGGCTTAATAGTCTCGTTGCAGTATTCATCCTTAGTAGCTCTTTTGTACGCTTCTAGCCTTTTGAAATGTAGGCGTGTTCCCAGGGCAATGCCATGTGTAGCGCGCAGAAAGTTCTCTTCATAATGACGTGCAGAGAGAATTGTAATCAGTAGTCTCAAACATCCGGAGGGCTCACTGCCTCTCTTCACACCAACAGACGCAATTGACTCCTTTTCATTGCCATATGACTGCGTGCGTTTATGGAGTTCAGCATCTGTTAACGCTAAAACGGTGGCGCTAATTGCAACGTTGTTATTGGTAGTGGATTGCATCGGTGACGACTACGATTCTAGAAACTGATAATAAATAGCCTACCACTTAAGCCTACGTCAACTTTTATTTCACTCTCTACACTAGCAGAATGGAGACTGCTTTTGAACAATTTTGTTTGATTTTCCTTTTTTGTTTCTTTTTGGTTTTGACTAATTCTTCAATTTTTATCTTTTGAATTTCTGAGCTGGGTTTTACTAATTCTGATTGTTTATTTGGGTTTTATGGATTTTGAGTAATTTTGATTTTCCTGTGTTTTCTTAGATTTTAAGTACGTGTTTTTTTAATTTTAGCTTTCTTTGACGATTTTTTACTAATTTTGATTGTTTTTTGTTTTGTATTTTGAGTAATTTTATTTTTTGTGTTTTTTTAATTTTAAGTACCGTAGGTTTTTTTTTACTTTTTAGCTTTTTTGACGATTTTTTACTAATTTTACTAGTTTTGATTTTCTTATGTATTTTTGTTCGTTTTTTGATTTTTACGAATTTGCTTCGTATTTTGGGACTGCCAAACACTGATGGGGATTGGACAAAAGGGAGGAGTGGGGGAAGCAGAAGCCTATCCCGTTTTCGTCGTGAAGACGAAAGCTACCATTCTAGGGTAAATGATGGTAGAAGCTACTTGCATGAAAGCTGGAACTCAGATGTCAACGAAAACCACACTGGGGCAAAGAATAGTTAGAAATAAAAGCCATTTTATCTACGGAATGATTTTTCCAAACGTTAAGCCCTATACGTCCACCCCGTGGTCTAGTGGCTAGCATTCTTGGCTGTCTCTCTGGAGATCCGGGTTCAATGCCAGGCTCTGCTAAGGAATTTAATTCTGGTCTGTGGGCTGAAACGGAGTACTCCCAGCCTTGTGAGGTAAACATGAGAAGACCTGGGCTCCATTCCCACCTCAACCATCCTGGAAGTTGTTTTCCGTGGTTTCCAACTTCTACTCCAAGCAAATACCGCGATAGTTTCCACTCCAAGGCCACGGCCACCTCCTTCCCAATCATCATCTAAAATTGCAAATATCTATCTTAAATACTTAGCCCTCTAATTTTTTAAGATGTTCATAAAATAACAATAATAATAATAACCCCTTGCACTACAGCCCGTGTAGAGCCTAGGCCTACCAAACGACCGCTGCCCAGCCATTTGGCCTGCAGATATTGGGGTGACACGTGATCAGTGCATCGGGTCCCCTCGGCCTTTAATCTTGGCTTTCGTGATCGGGGCGCTGCCTCACTGTCAGGCAGCTACTCAATATTGTCCTCACGAGGCTGAGTGCACCCCGTTCCAGCCCTCGCGTCAGTTTCTAAAATCCCTGACGGAGCCGGGATTAGAACTCGGGGCCTCCGGGTGAGAGGCAGGCGCTCTACCCCAACAACACGGGGCCGAATTAAGGTGTTCATATACAGTACATTTTAAGAACATTTCCTACATTTTTTAAGTAAAATGTTTGAATTCTTTTAATGGTTAACTAGAATGTAGGCTAAATAAATCCTCTTCAGACCTGGGGTACACATACAGGGTCTTTCATGTAAAATTAGATCGCCAAGCGGCGGCTCTGTTAACCGCAGCTGCGGTCACCTTGGCCGAGCTTGTGGCGCGCCAAGGCCCCCTGCTTTAAGCGTGTGTACAATCCTATATGATGCAGAGGCCTTGCTAGCATGTGTACAATGCTGGAATCTTACTTTAGTTAGTTAGTTATTGTTGATGGAACCGAAACCCCTACTTGTGCTAATTTTGTGAGTGATTTATTCGGAGACCGTTCAAGATTCTCGCCAATGTCATCCAGTTCATCCTCTGTTAAAACTGTTCGTGTGCGGGCATGTTTTTTATTGAGCACCGAGCCAGTAGTGTCAAACTTATTTGCAATTACGTGAATCTGTGCTAGTGAAGGTGGCACTTCATCAGGAAATTGCTGAACAAATGCATCACGTACCCGCCGAGCCGACTCGTACTTAAAATAAGTTTTACATAAAAAATACGATGTTGCAAAGACAACTGTCTCACCATGTTAGCACTTGAGGTTTAGACTGGTGACTGAGCACCTACACGCTTATTGCAAGGTCAAGTTTGGTAATGTCAATCTGTTATTTTTATACAGTCCAACGGAATTTGAAAAAAAAAAAACAGCCCTCGTATTTACTATGCGCGCGCTTTCAATACTACAGCAGGAGGCCGTGGTGCGCCACAAGCTTGGCCAAGGTGACCGCAGCTGCGGTTAACAAAGCCGCCGCTTGGCGCTCTTATTTTATATGAAAGACCCTGTATGTGCACCTTCAGTTTTTAATTTTCATCAGTGTAGGGATTTGATTTATATACACTTTGATCACACATACACGTTTGTGTACTATTGACTTCTTGAAAGCTATGCTAGATTGCAGCAGCGGGCTATTCAAGCTTCTGTTGCAGACAATAACAGTTGCATTATTAACAGGATGGCGGCCAGACCGACTTCCCATACAGGTAAGTCCGTATTTAATTTGCATTATGCATATTATTGGCCAGAATAAATTTTATGAACTTGATTACATGCCTGATTATCACGTTGATTTTATTATCTCCTTGAATATTTGTTAAAATGGGTATTATTTGACCAAACATAATGAAGATGAGAAAGTAAGTCATAAGTATAATCAATCAAAATTTAAGTCCTTAGTCTGTGCGAGCTAGGAAGAGAGAGCTGGTGGTAAGAGCGAGAGCGCGATAAGAAAGTGCCGATGCCAAATCAACAATTGGATACATTAGGTTAATACTCAGCAATTCGTCTAGGTTCGGGCATTATCTTGTGTGGGGTTTCGCCTATCACCAAGCTGGCTCATCAGCGGGCACTTGGTGTCACAGCCCGGATCCCCACAGGCGTAGAAAACTGTGCGATACCTCTCTTATTATGAAGCGCACCTGCGCCTCTTTACTGCGAGAACTAAAATCTCAAGCAGCCATAACCTCCTTATGAAGGCTTCCTAAAAGATGGTATATTGGCTTTCACGGCCAGTGAATTAAAACTCAGCAATTTTTCTAGGTTTGTGCCGAGTCTTGTGTGGGCTTTCGCCTAGGGCACCAAGCTGGCTCATCAGCGGGCTCTTGGTGTCACCGCCCGGACCCCGACAGGAGTAGCGCTTCATACAAATGGAGGTAGCGATCACCTAGAAGTGCTGATCACTCACTTCATGTCATGGAAATGCGGATGCTGCGAATATCTTTAGACATTTCTCTGCTTGACCTTATCCCCAACACAACGATTCGACATATAGATGGCGTGGGTTCAATCAATGAGAAGATAGAGGAATGGAGACTCCGTTGGTATGGATACATTATCCGTGCACCACAAAGTTCAGTCATCGGCTCAGCCTACCATCTAACGGTTGACGGCCAGACAGCGTGGGAGACCAAAATTGAGTTGGTTGGACACTATTAACGCAGATTTACGATCAAGAAACTTGAACTCGCGGGAAGCATTAGATCCCAAGAAATGGCGTGCATTGATCCAAAAAGCGGACCCCATTCCTACGGGATGACGCTAACAAGAAGAAGAAGAAGATGTAGCCTGCATTGCCCTGTACACTACCGCAGTAAATATGAGAGACACAATGTTCGCGTGTTCATCAATATCCACACATGTAGTACCCACCCCGATCTGTCATCTGTATATGTCGCATTGTCCAACCGGACTGGTATCTGCAGGAAAGAAAATGGATGCAATCACTTGTGCCCCAACCCTCGTAGATATATGCTGTCCAGGACGTTTTTGTAGAACTTATTATGCTGAAAGATAATATTGACAGTCCATAAGATTGATATGTATTTTACAGTAGAGCGCGTAGCGCAATATCCTGTTTAAGTTTCAACAAGTAGTGCCGAGATGAACTAAAGAGACTACTTTTCTTCTAATTTAAGATTCATGCCAATGATTATTCTATATACATCTAGAATAATGGCGAAATTAAGTTGGTAATACTGAAATTCTTAAAAGTTCAAAATACACCTGAAACAGTGTATCCTAATAGACACTACATTTGACAGCCCTGGTGACTGAATATACTATACTATTAGTTCCTTATTTCAAGGTACAGAATCCACATACAAAATTTGGTTGAAGTCCAATGGATTTATATACAGACGTTACATGCAGTTTGACATCCAATCTCTCAGCACGCGTAAAATGATGTTAGCAACAATATCATGTAGGCTATGTGTTGCTCAGAATTAATTTGAACTGTTATGATCTACATATTATTGTGCCAATTTTGGATGAAATCCATTTGTTAGTATAGAAGTTACGTGTATTTTAAAATTGTACCTATCAGCAGGCTTAGATTTATGCTGGCAGCACTGAAGTATATTAGTTACTCCAAATTAATATAGAATGACAAGTACTATACGTGTGCAAAGTTTAGTGCTGTTGGCCTACATACATTCTGATATATTGATATTAGGGTAAAGAAATAGAGAGAGCATTTAATAACAGTTGGCAGCCCTGGTTGCTCTTAAGAATACGAATAGTCATATCTGTTATGGTACACATAGTACATACGATATTTGGTTGAAAAGCGAATTGATAGTAGCGTATGGAAGTTACATGCATATTATGATATGACGTATTAGCAGTCGTAGAATCATGTTGGCGTTTCTGTCATAGACTATCCCTCATATGTCCTCCTGGAAATTAAACTGACATATTAAAACCTCTATGCGTGCCAATTTTTGAATAGCTCCCATACATAACTTCCGAGATATCCAACATGCAGCTCAAATTTAAATTGTGATTTTACAGCAGTTGGTAGCACTGATGTCATAATCAAATATGGCTGTGAGATAGTGAGATATAAGTCTTTACTGATACCAAATTTGGTTTCGATAGCCGCAGCCATTTAGGAGTTGATAGGGGCTCACACATACACACACACACACACACACACACAGAATGACGGCAGACACACATTTGCCCGGATCGATCTCATAAGTCTACTTTTTACTAATTTTTACAAAATGTAAAGATTAGGCTAAACAATTGTGACTTAGCTAGCGAGTGAGCCTTTCTCAGAATGAGGCAGCCAAAACCAGGGAAAACATTCACACAACATTTAATGAAAACTTCCGAGTAGAGCAAATGTGTTGTCTCTGTGTAGCCACGTATTTACTTGAGTATTTGCCCCGAATGAGCATGCGTGGCCCAGGGGCGTAAAACTCATAGAAAATGGGGGGGGGGAGGTAAAATTTATAAACTACGGTTGCCTAACCATCACGGAATGCGGCTATAAAACATGAATTAACGGTTATGTAAGCGGCTTCGGTGGCGTAGTTGGTAGCATGCTGCGCTTCTATGCCCAAGATCGCTGGTTCAAACCCGGCCGAAGTCGTCGGATATTTAAGAGCATTAAAAATCCCTCAGTATGCCTCGAGGGGAAGTAAAGCCGGCGGTCACATATCATAGATTTATGGCATGTTAAAGAAGCTTCCACTAATTACACTTGTGTGAAGATAAATTATAGGTTAAATTTGACCAACACTCTTAGGTTCCATCATTCGTCGCCAGGACCAACTGCGTTGGCATCTGGTAAACAAGTTCTGAACTAGAAGTCACCGACGGTGGCGTTTGGTGGCAAAAGTAGGAACTACTCGAAAATTCAATGTCTACAGTCCTTACTTGGTTTAAAAACAGATAAAACACATTAATACAGCCAACCCAATTAACACCGGTTATCAGACAGATTCTACACACACCCAAAGTACACAGGGCTACATGACCGCGTTGTCGCAGCCCCTAAACTGAGGAACCAACCAAAAGACGGTTATGTAGGCCTAACGCAATATATTAAAAAACAACAAAGATGATTGCATTCATTATTTCTAATTAAAATACAATCAGAATACTAAACATAAAACATTTTGTCAACGTCTAGCAAAATATTCGAACACTGACTGCCGTCGATCTTTGCTTACAAACTGTTGAGCGAGACGCGTGTCATCTAACTTGTCAACCATTTCTGAGTAGGTGGCCAGTAGACAGCAATTTGTCCCATCGAAGATCGGAGGTAATCCTTACCCCTTCTCATCACCGAAAAACTTCTCTCTGCAGAACAGCTTGAAGCAGGTACGACGAGCAGATTCATGGTTTGGCTCTGTTGGTACTGTACCAGTATTTTATATAGCAACCGATCACATGTATTATTTTGAAGCAATTATTTCACTCTTATGTGGAAAATTCAACTTCCAGTTGAGAATTACAGCAAGCCCGACGCTCGCTTAGGGGATCTGAATAGGCAACTTTGCTACGCTAAGGAGGTGACGTTTCAGTCAGTCCTTGGTGACGCAACTCACATATGTTTGGTAGGGAGAGTTAGCTCACAAGATGGCTTCCCTACAAGCACGATATGGAAACATATAAATAATAACAATTACAGAGATCACAGAGTGGATCGACAACATGGAAAAATTATATATAATAAGAAGTAATTTAAAGACATTTTCGAAGTTACAGATTCATTTAATACGTTAACAGGTGTTTATCGTATTGTTTCGATTTATATCGACCGTAAAGCGATGGATCATGGTTAGAATCTAGCCCAGCTGAGACGAGCTCTGGAGAGAGACACTCACTCACTTTTTGATTCTGTTACGATAACAAGTCTCAAATAACATTGAAACTTTGAAAAAGTACGGCACGGGAATAGTGCTACTCTGCTTTCATGCAGTCGCGAGCGCGAGAAACATGGGACGACCGCATATTCCCGTGTTAACGCAGTACGATATAGGAAAGTGTCATGAGTGAACATTGTGCTTCTTATAAACTTTTCGCGAGCTTGTACGCTAATTCGAATGATCTTGTATTATTACTCAGTTATCAACATACAATACTGCAATGGTTTACACCACTGTGTTGAGGGGAAATGTCAATCATTACAATTTCAGAGGAGTAATGAGGTAGCTAAAGCATTAACAAGGAATGCAACACATAAGCAGGATTGAACTTCTAAGGGTGACCGATGCTTGATAATGGATTTCATTAGCAGATGGCTTTATAAGAGGAGACTAAAGGACTATATGAAATGATACTGAGATAATTACTACTACAATGATGGATCTTCAAACAAGAGAGGAGGTGACATCAATCTCTTCGCTACAAACCCAATCCAGGCGGTTAACGTGAGAGGGGTTTTGAGTGACGGACAACTGTTTCGGACCGAGGGGAGACGGGTTCGAGCACCTGAATTACGGAACGATACTTCAACTTCTCATCGCCATGGATGACGGTTCGGTCTCAACAGTCATGTATGTTCCTACATGCATTTACTCACATCAAGACGACTTAAGGTAGCTGGAGATTTCATTATTTGTAGACGGTATGAACCATGTCATATCTATAGATAACCTTTTTCACCATCTTTATTCAGTAGTTTGAAAATGGATTTGAAGATTAGATTTTGTTAACACAATCTATTATATTGATGTGTCCTTATCCCAGGTTGATCCTTCTTGGTAGAATTTTTGGGGGTTTATTTCAGCCGGGAACTTCCAGACTCTACGATCCAGTTTTTCCTTCGGATATCAACAGGTAAGACCATGCGGATACGGGTTCAGTATCTCGGCGGGAAACGGGGGAGGGCACACATACAGTTTATTCGGTAGAATATATAATTTACGACTAGGCAAGGCAAAGATGCCTTTTGGATTTTCTGCCTAACGTAGTATTAAATCATTTATGTTCGACCCAGGTGAAATGTAAATATTATATGTCAGAAAACGGTACTATAATGAGGCTCATTACAATACAAGTTTTCATTACGGTACAGTTCCTCCCACCAATCAGAGCTCAAGAAACAGTTGTGTGACCAATTAGGTAAGGATAGCATCGCACTTACGCTGACTTCCACGCCCTCCTATTTTAAATTTCCAGGCGTGGCCTAGTGTCATAGTGGGGTATTCGAGGAGGCAATGGTATTCTGTGCATCCTATGCGCTCTGTTCAGTACATAATACTGGTGAAATCTCGACAGATAGTTATGAATATTTATGTTCGAACATAAAATAGTTATAATTATCGTCGAACATAAACAGACGTATCCAACTCGCCTATAATGGCAATTAAGACACTCCTATGGAAATTATAAAACTCACTTTGCTCGTTTTATAAACATACTCTTGTCTTAATTATTGCCATTATAGACATGTTGCATAATGTACTGTTACAGAAAAACTGCAATTAAACACAGGCAGTTGAAAGCCAGACAACCTACTACTTCCAACATCCCATCTCTCATGTGGCGCACTGTTTCACCGCCCACGCTCAACAAGAACACTGCCCTCACTCAAAAACTACAATATTAATTCAGCACTTGGTCACAACTTCAATATAAACATACTCAACTACTCAAATAAACCAGCTCAGTCAAGACCCCTGGCCCCATGGTTTAGTCGGCCTGGGGGGTAGAGGCCATGGCCAGCCCGCCTGAAGTGACGACCCAAGGACCAGGGAACCCTAACACATCCAAATGCACTAGAACCTATCACATAATTCAAACCCAGTAGGCCTACTCAATAGGAAGCCCAGTCCAGCACGGCTAGCCCCAGTTGACTGACCTGCGCTTAACTGGCTTCCATCTAATTTAAATTCATTCCTCCCGAATAGACACTATAAACACAATACTCTATAATCTTTAAATTAAATTTCAGTAACATAAAACGATGCTAGTCCTGAGATAGGGATCGATTCAAACGAAGGTAGCCAGTGCAGAGTACTCAGTGACGCCCGCATGAGATAATCAAGCTTGAGGACATATAGAGATATGCCTTTTAAAAAAAAAGACGGGAACCTGGTGCTCTAAATGTGCTCCTTACGTCCCTTTATGAAATGAAATTTTTGTGTTTTGCTCTGAAGTTGTAATATATTTTGTTTTTAGCCTACTTTTCACATTTTGCAAAAATGAGGAAAAAGTAGACTTATGAGATCGATCCGGGAAAATGTGTGTCTGTCCGTCTGGCTGTGTGTGTGTGTGTGTGTGTGCCCCCCCCCCCTATCAACTCCTAAACGGCTGCAGCAATCAAAACCAAATTTAGTATGAGTAAAGATGTGCACCGGAATAGCTCACGTCCATATTTGAAAATGATGTCAGTGCTACCAACTGCTGAAAAAACGCACTAGAAATTTGAGCTCATGTTGGATATCTTGCAAGGTATGCATGGGAGCTATTCCAAAATTGGCACACATGTAGATAATACTATTTCAGTTTAATTTCCAGGAGGCCAACCATGACAGCGTTGCCAAAATAATTTTACGCCTTCTGATAGGTCCAATGTTTAAATGCATATAACTTCTACACTATCAGTTGGATTTCAACCAAATGTTGTATGTAATATCTGTACATAAACAGATATGACTGAGCGTATTCTTAAGAGCCACCAGGGCTGCCAACTGTTAATAATTGCTATCTCTATTTTTTAAAATCCAAATACCAATATATCAGAAAGTGTGCAAGCACAGCTTTAAACTATGCACACGTATATTCTGACATTTTAGATTAATTTGGAGTAACTTATATACGTCAGTTCTACCAACATGATTATAAGCCTGCTGATAGTACCAATTTTTAAATACATGTAACGTCTATACTATCAGTTGGATTTCAACCAAATTTCGTATGTGATATGTGTACCGTAACAGATATGACTATAAGTATTGTTAAGAGCAATCAGGGCTGCCAACTGTTAATAAATGCTGTCTATATTCTTTTTAACCTAATATCAATATATCAGAAAGTATGCAAGCCAACAGCTCTATACTTTGCACACGTATAGCACCTGACATTCTAGATTAATTTGGAGTAATTAATACAAGGCAGTGCTGCCAACATGAATCTATGCCTGCTGATATGTCCAATTTTAAAATACATGTAACTTCTATACTAACAAATGGATTTCATCAAAAATTGGCACAACAAGATATCATAATAATTCAGATTATTTCTGACCAGCACACGCATGGTATTGTTGGCAACATGCTTTTACGCGTGCTGATAGATCCAGTGTCTAACTGCATGTAACGTCCATTGGACTTCAACCAAATTTTGTATTCTGTACCTTAAGAGGTGGAACTAAGAATATATTCAGTCACCAGGGCTGCCAACTGTAGTGCTCTATTAGGCTACATTATACCAGGTATATTTTGAACTAATTAGATATTTCGATATTACCAACTTAATTTCGTCATTATTCTAGATAGGTTCATATACTGTAGAATAATCATTGGCATGAAAAGTAGGCTCTTTAGTTCGTCACGGAACTTCTTGTTTAATATGTTATTGTACCGTACTGATATATGTCAGCAGTGGTACAATGATTGATTGGTTTTTTATTTGTTTGATTTTAATTTTTATAATGTTATAATGTTATTATGATTATCTCTCTTTTTGTTCTTTTCCATGGCTTTGCCCCCCAGGTCCTGGACATACGAGTCAAGGTAGACCGTCCATTCACTGAGGGACAAGGTGTTTATTATTTGTTATTGTTGCGGCAACAGCAGCGTCAGCAATTTAATAGTTTGGTAATGATAATATAAGTGGTTGAAATTTTGAAGTTAATTAATTATTTGAAGTAAGAAAGCCCTCGTAGTAGGTTGGTTTTGGTAGTATGAAATTGTGAAAGACCTGTAGTAGGTTGTGGGTTTGAAAATAATAATAATAATAATAATAATAAGCCTCAGTTGTGTAATATTTGGATTAAATGTAAGTGTATGTAATGAGTTTGTATATATTATATTTGATTGGGAGCTGTGTTTGGTTGAACCCACTACCCACAGGGCACCATCCTGAATAAGTCGGCCGTGGCCAACCTTGCGAGCAGGCACCCAGCGCGGTCGTGAGTCGAGTAATGTATGTATTAGTGAATTGCGATTTGAAATTTAATGAAGTTTTCTAGCGGGAGTTTGAATTTGATATCGCTGGGCTCTGATTGGCCGCCCGAGTCTTGGAGCAGCCAATCAGAGCCTGGCTAGACTGTATGTGCTCCAAGTGAGCCTTTAATGTACTTGAGAGATGGGTTCTGGGTTCTAGTTGGCTATGTTTATATCGTTATGGCTGAGAGTTGCTGAAGGAAGCTTAGCAACTGCGTTAGAGCAGTGGCGTGCGGTGTAGGAGAGGGGTTAGCTGTAGAGACAATAGGCCTGGGATGGAAGTGTTGGAACGTTGTCAGAGTTTTAACTGTCTTTGCCTTATGGCTGTTTTTATGTACCGACAACCATCATAAGAGGCAGCATGGGCTCGCGTAAGCAAGGAGCCACTGTGTTTTGATCTCGTGCGGACCAAACAGGGAGCCCCGTCTGTGCTGTGTCATGGCAGAGCTGAGGCTACAATGGTAAATCGAAAATTTATCGTCACCGGTTATTGTTATTATTGTTATACGTACAGTATTTATTGCATTCCTTGAAAACGGAAAGGAGAAAGCGGTGGTGCCAAAGAAAACTGTATGAAGAGAGATGCCATGCCCAATTGTTAACAAGTAGTTCCGTGAAGAACTATACAGCCTATTTTCATATATCCTACTTATGTTAATTGCCACTATCAACATACACAATTTCAGTTTGATTGCTGTAATAGATTCGTAGATATTGAGAACCGACTAAATATTTCGGATGGTCGCCATGATGGATTTTATATATGTAGGTCCTAGAGTTATGTACTGTTACATGCAGATTATTGTGAACGTGTAGTATTCAAACTTCAATCGCATAATTAGGACACAAGAAAAAACAAGGAGATTTAAAAAAAATCACAGCTGCCATCTTGAGGTTATGGAAACAATTGAAATAAATTAGATGCCAGTGGATTAACATTCGGATAAAGATTTACTGTACCAAGTTTCACTGAACGCGGATGGTTAAATTGCGAGAAACGTCCATGTGAATATATATAATTCGCGTCACCGCCATGTTGGATTTGTGATCACCAGGTTATTTAAAGTCCTATAGGTGAACTTAAGTTCATAGACCCTATGAACATTAAAAAATGCAGTTTGATTGCTAAAATAGATTCGTAGATATTCAGTATCGTCTAAATATTTCGGATGGTCGCCATGTTGAATTGTTAAATGTATAGGCCATAGAGTCATGTACCATTAAAGGAAAATTATTGCGTAGGTTCAATATTCAAACTTTCACTTTGATCGCATGACTACATCACAAGAAATAAAAACTTAATTTTAAAATTCGCACTGCCGCCATTTTGAGGTTATGTAAACAATTGAACTAAATTAGATACCAGTGGATTACAATGTGTATAAATATTTCCTGTACCAGGTTTCAGTGCGCTTGGAACATTAAATCGCGAGAAAGGTCTATTTAAAATGTTCAAATTCGCTTGGCCGCCATGTTCGTTTTGTAATTAACCGGTTTTTGAAAATCTTATAGATGGACTTCCAGTAGTGCCCTTTATCTCCGTACAAAATTTTAGGGAGATACCGCTAATAGTTTCAGAGATATAGAATGCCGGTGAAATATTTCGCACATCCGCCATCTTGTGATTATGTAAACAATTGAACGAAGTTTGATGTCGGTGCATTACAATGTATATAAACATATACTGTACCAAGTTTCATTGCGTTTGATTGGTCAAATCGCGAGAAACGTCTATTTAAAAGTCGCAAATTCGCTTGGCCGCCATGTTGGTTTTGTAGTTACCAGGTTTTCAAAAGTCACATAAGTGAACTTATAGTAGTTCCCTCTATCACCATAGAAAATGTCAGGGTAATATCGGTAATAGTTTCGGAGATATTGAATGCTGGTGAAATATTTCGCACAGCCGCCATGTTGGATTGGTGAGTCGAAACAAAATTTGAAGGGCACGGTCGAGGTCGCCGGGAATAGTGCTATGAACTTTCCGAGTTTCATTGAAATCGCTCCTGCCGTTTAGATTTTATTAGGGGGGGACACACACACGAAACACACACACACACACACACACACACACACACACACACACACACGGACAAAAGGTGATCTCATAAGCCAATTTTTTCAAAATTGAAAATAGGCTAAAAATGATTGGACAAGAAACACATGGCAATTTTAAACAGTTTGTTGGTTCCTCAGGTTAAGGGGTGCGACAACGCGGTCACATAGCCCCGTGTACTTTGGGTGTGTGTAGAATCTGTCTGATAGCCGGTGCTAATTGTGATGCCTGTGTGAGACGATCAATTTCAACTAGTTCTTTCTTTTTCTACCAAATGCTACCGTCAACGACACCAAGCTGCGAACTTGGCTTCTAGATGCCACTGCAACCGACACTCTGCGGGCAACGTTGGAACTTATAGAGCGTTAATTAAATCTAACCTCCAAATTTAGTTTCTCACAATTGTAGTTAGTGGAAGGTTCCTTTACGTGCCATAAATCTATGACATGGAACTGTCGGCTTTACTTCCCCTCCGAAGGAAAGCATACTGAGGGATTTTGATTGCTCTAAAAAAATCCGACGACTTCGGCCGGGTTTGAACGCACGATCTTGGCCATAGAAACTTAGCATGCTACCAATTTTAAACAGTTGACGAGAATGTCACCTTAGGATTTTCAATGGGTATTACATAGTGTCAGGTCTATTGATCTTTCACATCCTTCACTCACACAAGCGACGTTGTTAATTCATATTAAGGGATTGGGACATCTTGGTCACCAGTCCCGTGTAGTTATGTGTGTGTGTGTTGAACTTGTCCTTGTTGAACTTGAACCTTTATTGTGTTGACTGCAGTAATGTGTTAAACTGTAATAGGGACAGGGATGGGGGTAGGTGTCATGGGACTTGAAGTAAGATGCTATCCCGGCATGTGCCTGGAGGGAGTGTGGACAGAAACGAGGGGAATAACACACTCAGGTTGGCCGCTAACAGCACCCGGATTCAAACCTACAATCTCCGGAATTGCTGCAGCTGGCCTCACGGTCATGGTGCACGATAAAACGAGCACGGATACGAGGCTGATCTACCAAAACCTTAAAGTCACAATACATGCAACACACATACATTATAACACTTTGTTTTTCAAATTTCATAAAAAATCATACCTGGACAAATAAAGGGTGGAACCCACTGGAATTTAAGGGTGTTTCTGGTTACTTTTAATTTAAATTTTATGAATTTTTGACCAGAACTGTATTCGGATGTCAATTATATGACCCCTGCAACCTGATAAAGTAGGGGCATTATACGACTCGGAGTGCTTTGGATAAAAATAATAATATCGTATGACCTCGGATGCCGGGTTCAAGCTTTGTTATTTGACACCCAAAGGGTAGCTTATATGTCGAATTTTGTTGTTCCTTGAAGCACTATGAAAGTCAAGGGGGTTAGATATCTAAGCACCTTGAAATTATAGCGCTTTATAGTAGAGAATTGAGAAACTTTGTGTTGGCGGAAACTCCCATTTTGCCTTTATGAACACGGCCTTCTGATTTCAAATGGGTTCTTTGACATGCCAACATCGTATGACATGGTATCGTAATTTTTTCCGCCTTTCAAAAAAAAATCACTTACCACGGCCAGGAGCGAACCTGCAAGCTTGGGGTTAGTAGACCGACACGTTGACCACTCACCCGCCGTGGCAAGCTAGTGCTTTGGATATTTCCACCTTTCAAAAATGCTACTCAATCGGCCGGGAATCGAACCCAAAATCGTAGGATGATGTCGGATCGATCTAGGATAAGGACAGTTCGGAACTAAGGAATTATATAGACAAACAACAGTGTTATGACCTTGTACATTTACATTTTGAAGAGAATCTTTATGCTAATTGCATTTATATTCACATTGAAACATTAATTCCCGTCTTGATGGCTGGAATCCACAGATTCAATTCTACTTCTTCGGCGCACGTCCGGGAGCGTCATCAAGATGAATATCCACGGATTTCACTGAAATCATAGAAAAAATGCCAGTGATTAAAACCAATATAATTTCTATGGACTAAATTTTATAAAGTACAAATTATACCCTTGTGAGCTCTCCTTGAGCCGTAGGACAGAGAAATGTGGACCTCTACATCTTTTATTATATTAACACTCCCGTCCGGTTAACCAATTTTTTATTAGCCGAGGTTCTGTTTTATCCTAACCTAAACAAAATGAAAAATAACAAGAAGTTCCGTAAAGAACTATACAGCCTACTTTTCATGCCAATGATTATTCTACAGAATATGAACCTAGCTATAATAATGACGAAATTAAGTTGCTAATATCGAAATATCCAATTAGTTCGAAATACTGTATACCTGGCATAATGTATCCTAATACAGCACTACAGTTGGCAGCCCTGATGACTGAATATATTCTTAGTTCTATCTCTTAAGGTACAGAATACAAAATTTGGTTGAAGTCCAATGGATAGCATGGACGTTACATGCAGTTAAACATTGGATCTAACGGCGCGCGTAAAATCATGTTGGCAACAATGACATACATGTATTGGTCAGAAATAATCTGAAATAATATGATCTATTGTTGTGTCAATTTTGAATAAAATCCATTAGTTAGCATAGAAGTTACATGCATTTTAAAATTGGATCTATCATCAGGCTTAGAATCATGTTGGCAGCACTGACGTATATTAGTTACTCCAAATTAATCTAGAATTCCAGGTACTATACGTGTGCAAAGTTTAGAGCTATTGGCTTGCATACTTTGTGATATATTGATATTAGGGTAACAAAAATAGAGACAGTATTTACTAACAGTTGGCAGCCCTGGTTACTCTTAAGAATCGGCATATACATATCTGTTATGGTACACATAGCACACACGAAATTTGGTTGAAATCCAAATGATAGTATAGAAGTTACATGTATTTAAAGTTGGACCTCTCAGCAGGCTTAGAATCATGTTGGTAGTACTGACGTATATAAGTTTCTCCAAATTAATATAGAATGTCAGGTACTATACGTGTGCATAGTTTAAAGCTGTCGGCTGGCATACTTTCTGATATATTGGAATTTGGATAAAATAAATTGAGAGCATTTATTAACAGTTGGCAGCCCTGGTGGACCTTAGCAATACGTTCAGTCATGTCTGTTTATGTACACATAGCACATACGAAATTTGGTTGAAATCCAATTGATAGTGTAGAAGTTATATGCATTTACGATTTGGACCTATCAGAAGGCGTATATTCATTTTGGCAACACTGCGATGTATGGCCTCCTGGAAATTAAACTGCAATATTATTATCTATACGTGTGCCAATTTTGAAATAGCTCCTATTCATACCTTCCAAGATATCCAACATGGAGCTCAAATTTCAATTGCGATTTTTCAGCAGATGGTAGCACTGACAACATTTTCAAATATGGGCGTGAGATATTCAGGTATAGATCTTTACCCCTACCAAATTTTGTTTCGATTGCTGCAGCCGTTTAGGAGTTGATAGGGGGGGACACACACACAGCTAGACAGACAGACAGAAGGACAGACAGGCAGACAGACAGACAGACACACATTTGCCCGATCTCATAAGTCTACTTTTTCCTCATTTTTGCAAAATGTGAAAAGTAGGCTAAAAATTAAAATTAAGGATCCGCTGAAAATCAGCCACACAAATGGATTGAGCACCATTGAGAAGGCAATGGTCTACGTAGCTTAAATGATGGCACAATGCGGCGATTGCGCAGTATGGCGGCCAAGGAGTGAGGCAGTGCAATCAACAAGAAGACTGTGAAGGACGTTTTCAAAAATGTTTAACCCTCTACTGCATAATTGTTATTATAATTTTGTCGAATTCATACATGTATTTATATTTGCCGGCCCCGTGGTCTTGGGGTAGCGCGCCTGCCTCTCACCTGGAGACCACAGGTTCGATTCCCGGCTCCGTCAGGGTTTTTAGAACTGACGTGAGGGCTGGAACGGGTTACACTCAGCCTCGTGAGGACAATTGAGTAGCTGTCTGACAGTGAGTCAGTGCCCCGATCACGAAAACCTAGATTAACGGCCGAGGGGACCCGATGCGCTGATCACGCGTCACCCCAATATCTGCAGGCCAAATGACTGGTCAGTGGTCGCTTGGTAGGCCTAGGCCCTTCACGGGCTGTAGTGCCAGGGGTTATTATTATTATATGTATATTTACTGTATATTACCTACCCCTTTAGGAAGAACGTTACACAATTTATCACACAATAAAATTGATAGTTTGCATAAAAATTACAATTTATATTTTGTTGATGCAGTAAGGTGTTCGTTTATTTGTTTTTTTTTCTTCAACGGTACGTATTATTATTTTATTAATTAGTATTTATCGTATAGATATATTACAACAATGTACCTGCATACAAAATAAAGTATATAAGTTATATAGTTATATACAAGAGCTCTGGTCTTAAAGAGTGATGTCGAGTAAGTCTATCAATTCCAATGCTGTTAGAGAGGCATTGATGACATCCTTCCAGTCACCACTGAAACGTCCCTTGGGACATTCCTCTACAATGTGGTCTACGGTCGGCTCTGAAGCTTCACAGTCGCACAATGAGGTCTGAGAGCCCTCATTTGTGCATGAATCACTTAGTTCTTCCGTTTCCACACCGGATTCAGTTTAGTTGACACCAGGCTCTTCTAGGCAGTTGCATCCCTGATATATGTGTGGGGTCTTCGAGGCCGCGATGATGTATATTGGCGTTGCTTTTCCATGTCTCCTTCCACACATCATCTATACTTAGTGTTTGCATCTCACGAGCTGTCCAGAATGGTTTCCTTGATTTGAGTCGCATGTTGGATGCACTGAGCAATATTGTCTGGAAAGGTAACCGTTCGGTGCTGCACCCAGTGCTCGTAGCACAGTCGAGAATCTTGAGCATTCTGTGTGAATGTCATATCTTTGCTTTCATAGAGTGCTTTGACATATTATTGTATAATGTTTTCCCTTGTTACAAGTAAGATATGGTTAGATTTAAGATATTAAAACTTCGTAAGTAATTATATGTGGAGTTCCCTATAAATAGCTACCAGAGAGAGGTTTGAATTACACAACAGTAACCTTTGGGAAAACTTTAAGCCATTAATATTTTTCAACCACAAATCCGGAGAGAGGTGACTGTGAACTAGAAGAAGACGAGATTGTAAATGTAATCTGCGAAATCGTCAGTCTCTAAGCACTCTCTCGTGGCCGGTCTTGATGAACAGTACGGGGACACGGAGATACTCTCGACCACCACACACTACCACGCCAGGCTGCAACTTCCCGCTCAAGAAATCTTTGAACACTTCGACAACTTCAATCGGAAGGAAGAAATCGAATGAGTGCGTAATACAGGGATCCCGGCTCTTAGAAATACCAAGACAAAAATATCACGCACACATCAACCTAAAGAACTCTCCCGCCACAATCGCTCTAGGAACACCCGGTTTTGACAAGTTCGGCCGCCGCATTCGGAGCACGAACCGTACCCCTACTCTTCTCAGGCAGTAGTTATTGTGTGTGAACAATCGGGAATACAGTCTGGTGCCCATAAACTGGCCTCCATTTACTCTTCTTCTTCTACAGTGATTCCGGGAATGTTCTCCGCAGCGCCTACTTGCGTCTGCGAGAGCTAGCTACGGAAGTTACGTTGGCAGCACGGCTGCCGCTTGCATCATATTAGCCTTTCACGAAATGATTGCCGGTGGTCGAGATGGGAACTATTCTTTGTTTACTTGTGCCACACGTCAGCCTGCTTCGTTGGCATGAACAGTTGCGTGAGTAGGATATGACTCAGCTCAAGTAGCCTCTGTCATCGTTTAACTGTCCGTGGTGACATGAGCTCTTATGACGCGCAATGCTGCTTGACTTATGTGCAGAATGCATTCTGTCATCGCTGTGTTCCCTAATAACAAGCATACAGCATACTTTGTACTCACCACAGCCATGCATAACAGATGCTGGAAGTGCTGATGACACATACGCTCGCTAATTGCAATACACACTGACGATTTCGACAGGCTACAGCCCACACGTGTGGGATTCACCCTGTCAAAGACACCGTGCTACCAACTAAACCGATGAGGCAACCACTCACAGCTGCACGTAACCACTGCGGAGAACATTCTCGGGCGCCCTGCACTTCTTATGACGCCGTCTCCCTCCGAAGGTTGGTGATCCAATTGATTATGATTACACGCCAAACGGCAGCACGGAAAATATCAATCGACGTATGTCCATACCACCGCCGCAATTTCTTCGTCTTCCCGCAGATCTTTTCCCATCAATCTTCCCTTGAATCATCAGCCGGAGAAGTTCATATCGTTCACCTCTCATGATGTACCCGAGGAAACTGAGCTTACGCTCCTTAATGGTTTTGAGAAGCTCTTTCTTCTTGTTCAAGATGTTGAGGAATTCTTCAATTGTTTTCCTCTCTACCCAAGATATTCGGAGTATTCTTCTGTATAAGTACATCTGAAAAGATTCAATCCGCTTCTCCAGTAATGGGCTGAGCGTCCACTCTTCGAAACCATACAAAAGGAGAGGAAAAACCTAGCAACGTAATATTCGAACTCTGATCTGAAGGTTGCGTTCTTGGCTGGTGAATAAGGTCCATTTACTCTAGCAAGAGGGTATTTTTAGCCTACTTTCAATGTTTGCAAAAAATGAAAGAACACTTATGACATCTACACGGGCCAAAATTGACAGTCTGTGTGTGTGTGCGACGATATAAAACATGACACAGAGGTGTCCTTTGCTAGAGCTGTCACCGTACTAAATTTCGTTCAATTCGGTTTCGTCGTGTTTGAATTGGTAAGGGGGGGGGGGAGGGGGAGGGAGGGGACGGACAGATATACACACAGTCACACACGCGATTTGCACACATACACGGTCGCCATCTTCAAACTATTTGGCTGATGACCTTGTAATTTGCTCGAAAGACGCTTCCAACATGAAGGTATGTTGTTGCAAAATTTGGTAGAGAACAGATGATTAGGTTATTCGTAATTCGATTTAAGCTTCGAACATTTGGGTGGTCGCCATTACGTATCCGTCAAAATGGCGGCGATATAAAACATGACACTGAGGTGTCCTTTGCTAGTGCTACCTCTGTACTAAATTTCGTTCAATTTGGTTTCGTCGTGTTTGAATTGATAGGGGAGGGGGTGTGATATACACGCAGTCACACACGCGATTTGCACACATACAGGCTTGCCATCTTCAAACTATTTGGCTGATGACCTTGTAATTTGCTCGAAAGACGCTTCCATCCTGAAGGTATGTTGTTGGAAAATTGGTAGAGAACAGATGATTAGGTTAGTCGTAATTTGATTTAAGCTTTGAATAGGCCTATTTGGGTGGCCGCCTTTACGTTTCCGTCAAGATGGCGGCGATATAAAACATGACACTGAGGTGCGCTTTGCTAGTTCTACCTGTGTACCAAATTTCGTTCAATTCGGTTTCAGCGTGTTCGAATAGATAGGGGGGACAGACATTCAGAGTACACACACTCACACACACACAGACAGACACACACTTTTTGGCCCTGTGTAGATCTCATAAGTCTACTTTCATTTTTTTGCAAAAATCGAAAGTAGGCTAAAAATCGAGGATAAATTGGCTGGAGAAAACAAGGGGGGGGGGGGCTGAATGAGATGAACATTGGAGAGAACATAATGAAAACCCCAGAAATCTTCAGAACCTCTGTAAATAAGCACACATTTAGGGTGAAATTTATCAGCATGGCTGGTACAAGATGGACAGAGGCAACACAATGAGTTCATGATGAGATGAGGAGAAGCCAATAAGCAAGTTCCAACGCACTCTATGAATGGGCATAACGAAGAAGGAAATAAATAAAGAAAGAAAGAAAGAAAGAAAGAAAGAAAGAAATACTATTACAATATACAGTATACAAAAACAAGAAAGAACAAGAAGTCCCGTGACGAAATAAAGAGCCTACTTTTCTTAAAATTTAAGATTCATATCAATGATTAATCTGAAGCCTCCGTGGCTTAGGCGGCAGCACGCCGGCCTCTCACCGCTGGGTCCGTGGTTCAAATCCCGGTCACTCCATGTGAGATCTGTGCTGGACAAAATGGAGGCAGACAGGTTTTTCTCCGGGTACTCCGGTTTTCCCTGTCAAAATTTCATTCCAGCAACACTCTCCACTATCATTTCATTTCATCTGCCATTCATTTATTCATTGCCCCAGAGGAGTGCGTCAGGCCTCGGCAGCCGGCACAGTTCATATCCTCGCCGCTAGATGGGGGCTTCATTCATTCCATTCCTGACCCGGTCGGAGACTGGAAGCAGGCTGTGGATTTTCATCAATGATTAATCTATATGGACCTATCTACAATATAGAAGAAATTAAGTTGCAAATATCGACTAGTTCGAAATATACACAGTACCTTTAGGCACTCCTAATTGTAGACTACGTCTGACCAATGACTTTTTCGGGCTCCGAACACACGAAACACGGATCTGTTCAACTACATCTTCAGAAGTTCCCGGTCTACCTGAAGGTTTTGCTTTTAAACACTACTGGTTTCCTTGAAAGACTTAAGCCAATGACGGATAGTTTTTGCTGTAGGTGGTTCACCACCATTCTGACGTCTAAAATTACGTTGCACTGTTATAACTGACTCAGTTTTCACAAGCCAAATAACACACTGCGCTTTCTGTTGCGGAGTACACATTGCTACTGAATTGCTCTGCACTGCACTGCATGCACGCACGCCTGGACTGAACTGAGGGAACAGAGGAAACAAACAGCACTGGGGCCGTCTCAAGGTCAAGCAGATCAGCCAACTGCAGGGTAGCCAAACTTGGAGAGTTGATGAATCACACACCACAAACTAGAATAGTGTATACCACTTTGTACAGATTCTAGGACACATTAAAACTAGAGAGTTCTTTTTCAAACACCCCGTATATTTGACACAGGCAGCGTGAGTGCTTTGACATGGCAGACGTATGACAAACGAGTTTTTAGCCTATTCTCATTTACGAAAAACAAAAAAATAGGCTTATGAGATCACCTCTTGTGTTGTGTACATATGTGAGTGTCCATACGTGTGTGCTTGTGTGTGTGTGTCGTTCTCCCCCCCCCCCCTATAAAATCTAAACAGCTGAAGGGATTTCAATCAAATTAGGTAAGATCATAGTTTATTACTGCCTAGTCTACCGGGTGAGTTAGCCGTGGTTGTCACGGCGTGGCTGCAGGAAGTCGCTCACATTCGGGAGGCGAAGAGGTTCGAATCCCCTCGCCGGTAACCTTGAAGATGGATTTCTCTGGTTTCCCATCTTCTTTCAGGGAAATGCCGGGGTTGGTCCCTAACTATAGGCCACAGCCACTACCTTCCAAATCCTAGTGCTTACATTCACACTTTCCTCCCCAGACAACACTCCACACGTGACGGTACTTGTAGCTCACCTCATGGGTGTCCGAATTGAAGCAGCTACAAACTCAGGTGAGCTGAACATGTCCTCGGACACTCCCGGCACTAAAAGCCATACGCTAAAAAAACTACCTAGTCTGACCTCAACCGTGCCATTCATTTTTAATACGTTTCACCAATCCAACATGGTGGCCGCCCGAAATATTTCACTGGCATTATACAGTATATATCCTCAACAGTAACATATATCACCCTGAAATTTTGTACGGTGAGAAAGGATATTACTACAAGCTCATCTATGTAACTGTCGTAAACCTGGTAAGTTCAAAACGAAAATGGCGGTGAAGCCAAGTTGAAACCTTTAAATAGACTTTTCTCGCGATTTAACAATCCAAGCGCATTGAAACTTGGTACAGTAAATCTTATATATAAACAAGATGTTCAGCAAAGAACATATAGCCTACTTTCTCCTAAATGTATGGGTATCTTTATGACTCTTTGTCCTCATCCCTAAAACAATCACCCCAACCACAATGTATTGTTTGTTTTCTTTTATATTGATAATAAGCCAGTAAGTGTCAAGATCAATATTATATACTTTATGATGATTGAATAACAAAACTACTAACTTATTGTAATGCATTCACGTCCGTTAATCTCTATATTAAGCCAGCCTGCAAAATTAAGAATCTTCCGCCCCAATCATCTTCCGCCCCAATCACAGTAGGTGGTGCTGCGACCTATCAGTGAATTAATCTTTATCTTGTACGCCTATGCACTGCCATCGTAATGTACTACGATGGCAGTGTTCTATGGGTGTTGAATGAGTAGGCAGTTTAAAGTAGCCAAGAGGGAGGCGATCCAGCTGGCAGTGTTTAAAGGTATTCGGAGCGCGATCGTGGCTAATAGTTGAACTACCAATATTACAAAATTGCCATACTTCAGGAGGCCAGCTCAGGCATTTACACAGCGTTATGTTTGGAACAATATTACTCACATAACCCACAAGACAACAGCACCGTACAGAGGCATTAAGAAGGCTGTGGTTAATGACAACGTGTGTCTAGTTCTTCTATTCTCCTTTTTCTAATGTCTTCTGTTTATGTGCGATGCTGGGACTGTGATTTTATTAATATACGAGTGTATACTTTATCCTCTCCGTTGAGCTAAATGACATTTTATTCAGTATCTGTGGGAAAAGCTCGTGCACATCATTTGTAAAAGAATTCAAGAAAAAAAAATCTAACTGTAGCAGTATTCGATCCCCAGTCAACTGCGTGTCAGACTAACATGCTAGCCCAGAGCTAACCGTATCCATGACGTCAGGTGTTCTTAACTGACATATTAGATACAAACTGTTGGCAAATAATGACTTTAAATAAACGATTTCTTCACTGCAGTACATCTTTATTAAAGATCATTTCATACAAAGTTTATATTATTGTATCAGTACGGTATATCACATACAACATACTAAAACTACTGAAATATAAGACAGGCACATGAGGACAGCTGCCATCTTGTCGTGTGACACAAACGGCTCAGCTCTTTTAAGCCACTCATACTGTATAATATTATAATATTAAATTCTAATAAATAACGGATCACGACCTTCAGGATAGCTTAAAACCCCCCTAGGCTCGATAATCGGAATTGGTGGGTCTTAAGCTATTTATTAAAATGGTTGCATAATTCACACGGCCGCCATCCTGAAATGGCATGGCCGATGACCTTGAATTTTGGGTGAAAGACGCGTCCTATATAAAGGTATGTTGTCACCAAATTTGGTAGAGATCGGATGATTAGTTTAGCCGTAATTTGATTTTACGTTTTGAACATTTGAGTGGCCGCCATTCTGTTTTGGTAAAGATGGCGGCGATATAAAGTATGACACTGAGGTGTCCTTTACTAGTGCTACCTCTGTACCAAATTTCTTTCAATTCGGTTTCACCGTGTTTGAATTGATAGGGGGGGACAGACATTCAGAGTACACACACTCACACACACACAGACACACACACACACACAGACTCACACACACACATACACACACACACACAGACTCACACACACACACATACACACACACAGACAGACACACTTTTTTCGCCCTGTGTTGATCTCATAAGTCTACTTTCATTTTTTTCAAAAATCGAAAGTAGGCTAAAAAATGAAAGTCTGTATGTGGGTGGGTATGTGGGTGGGTCTGTTCCGTATACAAATCTACACCGTTCCACCAATCTCAACCAAATTTTGCATACACATAGTTTAGGACCCAGAAGGAACCGCTGGCAACATGAATTTTCGATAGTCTTTCTCATTCTTCTGATTTCGGCCCTTTTGCACTCAAGCACAGGCTAATCAAATCATAAAACAAGATGTTCAGTAAAAGAACATATAGCCTACTTTCTCCTAAATGCATGGGTATTGTTATAACTCTTTGTCCTTTTCAAGGAGTATGATTGAATGTTGGTTTGTAGTAGCTTGTTGAAATGCAACGTGCTATAGGGATATTAAACATGAATATGAGGTGCCCTTTGCTAGTGCTACCTCTGTACCAAATTTCGTTCCATTCGGTTTCACCGTGTTCGAATTGATAAGGGGAAGCGATTTTCACACAAAGATGGCCGCCATCCGCAAAATATTAGGCTGATGACCTATTAGTTTGGTCAAGGATGCTCCCTCCATAAAGGAATGTTGTTGCTAAATTTGCTAGAGATCGGATGATTAGGCTAATCGTAATTTGATTTAAGCTTTGAACATTTGTGTGGCCGCCATTACATTTCCGTCAAGATGGCGGCGATATAAAACATGACACTGAGGTGCCCTTTGCTAGTGCTACCTCTGTACCAAATTTCGTTCATTCGGTTCCACCGTGTTCGAATAAATAGGGGGAATCAATTTTGACATAAAGATGGCCGCCATCCGCAAACTATTAGGCTAATGGCCCATTAGATTGGTCAAAGGATGCTCCCTCCATAAAGGTATGTTGTTGCAAAGTTTGGTAGAGATCGGATGGTTATGTTAGTCGTAATTTGATTTAAGCTTTAAACATTTGTGTGGCCGCCATTACGTTTCTGTCAAATGGCGGCGATATAAATCATGACACTGAGATGCCCTTTACTAGTGCTACCTCTGTACCAAATTTCGTTCCATTCGGTTTCACCGTGTTTGAATTAATAGGGGGAATCGATTTTGACACAAAGATGGCCGCCATCCGCAAACTATTAGGCGAATGACCTATTAGATTGTTCAAAGGATGCTCCCTCCATAAAGGTATGTAGTTGCAAAACTTGGCAGAGATCAGATGATTAGGTTAATCGTAATTTGATTTAAGCTTTGAACATTCGTGTGGCCGGCATTACGTTTCAGTCAAGATGGCGGCGATATAAAACATGACACTGGGGTGCCCTTTGCTAGTGCTACCTCTGTACCAAATTTCGTTCCATTCGGTTCCACCATGTTCGAATTAATAGGGGTAATCAATTTTGACATAAAGATGGCCGCCACCCGCAAACTATTAGGCTAATAACCTATTAGATTGGTCAAAGGATGCTCCCTCCATAAAGGAATGTTGTTGCATAGTTTGGTAGAGATCGGATGGTTATGTTGGTCGTAATTTAACTTAAGCTTTGAACATTTGTGTGGTCGCCATTACGTTTCTGTCAAGATGGCGGCGATATAAAACATGACACTGAGGTGCCCTTTGCTAGTACTACCTCTGTACCAAATTTCGTTCATTCGGTTCCACCGTGTTCGAATAAATAGGGGGAATCAATTTTGACATAAAGATGGCCGCCATCCGCAAACTATTAGGCTAATAACTTATTAGATTGGTCAAAGGATGCTCCCTCCATAAAGGAATGTTGTTGCAAAGTTTGGTAGAGATCGGATGGTTATGTTAGTCGTAATTTAACTTAAGCTTTGAACATTTGTGTGGCCGCCATTACGTTTCTGTCAATATGGCGGCGATATAAAACATGACACTGAGATCCCTTTGCTAGTGCTACCTCTGTACCAAATTTCGTTCCATTCGGTTGCACCGTGTTCGAATTAATAGGGGGAATCGATTTTCACACAAAGATGGCCGCCATCCGCAAACTATTACGCTGATGACCTATTAGTTTGGTCAAAGGATGCTCCCCCCATAGAGGTATGTTGTTGCAAAATTTGGTAGAGATCGGATGATTAGGTTAGTCGTAATTTGATTTAAACTTTGAACATTTGTGTGGCCGCCATTACGTTTCCGTCAAGATGGCGGCGATATAAAACATGACACTGAGGTGCCTTTTTTAGTACTACCTCTGTACCAAATTTCGTTCCATTCGGTTGCACCGTGTTCGAATTAATAGGGGGAATCGATTTTCACACAAAGATGGCCGCCATCCGCAAACTATTACGCTGATGGCCTATTGGTTTGGTCAAAGGATGCTCCCACCATAAAGGTATGTTGTTGCAAAATTTGGTAGAGATCGGATGATTAGGTTAGTCGTAATTTGATTTAAGCTTTGAACATTTGTGTGGCCGCCATTACGTTTCCGTCAAGATGGCGGCGATATAAAACATGACACTGAGGTGTCCTTTGCTAGTGCTACCTTTGTACCAAATTTCGTTCAATTCGCATCCACCGTGTTCGAATTGATAGGGGGGGACAGACATTCAGAGTCCACACACTCACACACACACAGACACACACACACACACACACACACACACAGACTCACACACACACATACACACACACACACAGACTCACACACACACATACACACACACAGACAGACACATTTTTTTCTTTCGCCCTGTGTTGATCTCATAAGTCTACTTTCATTTTTTGCAAAAATCGAAAGTAGGCTAATATACTCATGAAGGAATGGCAAGGCAGATAGTTTCCATGGCAACATAGCTAAAGTCGAGACACGGCCGACTGGATGCCAGTTGCGATCTGCACTACCGCTATAGAAAATGAGGATCTTTACTTGAAATCCCGTTAGTTACCCAACTGCTCACACAGCACTGTTAACCGAGTTTAGCATAACAAAGACTTCACACTATCTACTATATATTTGCCAAATACCACTCACTGACTCACTCATTCATTCATCACGAAATCTCAGAAACCACCGAACGGATTGGAATGAAATTTGGTATGCAGCTTCCTCAAGGGCCGCAAACGCCCACTAAGAGAGGATTTTTGGATATTCAGGTTCTAAAGGGGGTGTTAACGGGGTAGACCTGCATTTCATTGAATAGCAATATCTCCCGATTGGTTTCATTGGGTGATGTGATACTCGGCATATAAACTCGTCATTAAAAATAAGAAGACATGTGTCTGAGGGTTTTTCGATGTGGTGTATATTATGAGGTGAAAGGGGTGAAAAGTGGGGATTGAAAGATTCCTAACGGAGCGTGTATCTCTTAAATGACATAGGCGAGGAGTTTGAAACTCAGCGAAAAAAAATCAACATAAAAAAGAAGTAAATATGTGTTTGACCGTTTTTTTCATAAATCCAATTTAAGGGGCCCATGGGGAGGGGTGAAATTCTGGAAAAAAAACCAGGAAAGAAAGTGTCCTAACTGATTGACTGACTGACTCACTCAACAAACTCAGGGGGAAACACTGCTTTAAAGTAAGAAAATATCTGTCCGACAGTTTTTTCTCATAAATCAAATTTAAGGGGTTCATGGGGAGGGGTGAAATTCTGAAAAAAGAAAATTGAAAGAAAATATCCTGACTCGCTCACTTACTCACTCACTCATCATCGCCCAGCCAAAATTATTGAAGTTAGAAACATGACAGTTTGGGGATATGTTCATTGTATGTCAAAACCGTCTACTAAGGGAGGATTTTCGGATATTCAGGTTCTAAAGGGGTCTTACTGGTGTTAAATCTGCATTTCATTGAATAACAATATCTCCCGATTGGTTTCATTGGGGGATGTGATACACGGCATATAAACTCATAATTAAAAAGTAAGAAGACACGTGTCTGAGGGTTTTTCGATGTGGTGCATATCATGTGGTGAAAGGGGTGAAAAGTGGGGATTGAAGGATTCCTAACGGAGCGTGTATCTCTTAAACGACATAGGAGATGAGTTTGAAATTCAGCGGAAAAAATCAGCATAAAAAATAAGTAAATATGTGTTAGACCGTTTTTTCATAAATCCAATTTAAGGGGCCCATGGGGAGGGGTGAAATTCTGGGGGGGGGGGGGACTGGAAAGAAAGTGTCCTAACTGATTGACTGACTCACTCACTCATCAATCTCAGGGGGAAAACTGCTTTAAAGTAAATAAATAGCTTTTCGACAGTTTTTTTTGATCAATCAAATTGAAGGGGTTCATCGGGAGGGGTGAAATTTTGAAGAAAAAAATTGAAAGAAAATGTCCTGACTCATTCTCTCACTCATCATCGCCCAGCCAAAATATTGATGTTGGAAACATGGCATTTCGGGGATATGTTCGTTGTATATCAAAACCGTACATTAAGGGAGGATTTTTGGATATTCAGGTTCTAAAGGGGTCTTAAGGGGTTTAAACCTGCATTTCATTGAATAACAATATCTCACGAGTGGTTTCATTTGTGGATGTGATACTCGCATATAAACTAATCATTAAAATAAGCAGACATGTGTCTAAGGGTTTTTCGATGTGGTGTATTATTATGAGGTGAAAGGGGTGAAAAGTGGGGGTTGAAGGATTCCTAACGGAGCGTGTAGGCCTATCTCTTAAATGATATAGGCGAGAAAATTGAAACTCAGCGAAAACAAATCAGCTTAAAAAGTAAGTAAATCGGCGTTCGACCGTTTTTTCATAAATTGATTTAAGGGGCCACTGGGGTGGGGTGAAATTCTGGGGGAAAAGGAGAGAAAGTGTCCTAACTGACTGACTAACTCACACACTCATCAAACTTAGGGGAAAAAGACAGCTTAAAAAAACAAGTTAATAGGTGTTCAAGCGTTTTTTCATCAATCCAATTTAAGGGGAGGGGAGAAATTCTGGTAAAAATACTTGAAAGAAAATGTCCTGTCTGACTCACTCACTCATCACGCCCAGCGAAAACTATTAAAGTTGAAAACATGAAATTTTGGGAATATGTTCGCTGTATGTCGAAAACGTCAACTAGGGAATGATTTTTGTTTATTCGGGTTTTGAAGATGTGTTAAGGGGGTAAACGTGCCTTTCATTGAATAATGATATCTCATGAGTTGTTTCTTAGGGGATGTGATATTCGGTATATAAACTAATCATTAAAAATAATCAGACATATGTCTAAGGGTTTATCGATGTGGTGTATATTATGAGGTGAAAGGGGTGAAAATTGGGGATTGAGGGATTCTTCACGGAGCGTGTATATCTGAAACGACATATTCGAGAAGTTTGAAATTCGGTGGGGAAAATCAGCTTAAAATACAAGTAAATAAGTGTTCGACCGTTTTTTCATAAATCCAACTTAAGGGGCCCCTGGAAAGGGGTGAAATTCTGAAAAAGAAAAAAAAAAACAGGAAAGAAAGTGTCTTAACTGATTGACTCACTTACTCACTCATCAAACTCAGGGGGAAAACAGCTTTAAATAAGTAAATAGGTGTTCGACCGTTCGTTTCATAAATCCAATTTAAGGGGTTCATGGGGAGGGGTGAAATTATCAAACATAAATGAAAGAAAATGTCCTGACTGACTTTCTCACTCACTCATCACCCAGCCAAAATTATTGAAGTTAGAAACATGAAATTTTTGGGATATGTTCGTTGTATGTCGAAAACGTCCACTAAGGAAATAGTTTTGGATATGCAGGTTCTAAAGAGGTGTTAAGGGGGTAAACGTGCATTTCATTGAATAACAATATCTCACGAGTGGTTTCATTTGGGGATGTGATACTTGGCATATATACTAATCATTAAAAATATGCTGACACATGTCTAATGTTTTTTCGATGTAGTGTATATTATGAGGTGAAAAGGATGAAAAGTGGGGGTTGAAAGATTCCTAACGGACCGTGTATCTCTTAAGCGACATAGGCGAGGAGTTTGAAACTTGGAGGAAATCAATCAGCTTAAAAATAAATAAATAAATAAATAAATAAATAAATCAATAAAATAAATAGGTTCGACCGTCTTTTCATAAATCCAATTTAAGGGGCCTATGGGGAGGGGTGAAATTCTGGAAGAAAAACGTCCGCTAAGGAAGGATTTTGGATGTTCACTCTCATCGACCAACCAAAACTATTAAAGTTAGAAGGATTATATTTTGGGGATATGTTTGCTGTGTGTCGAAAACGTCTACTAAGGAGGGATTTTTGGATATTCAGGTTCTAAAGGGGTGTTAACGGGGTTAAACCTGCATTTCATTGAATAACAATATGACACGACTATGACGCGAGCGAAGCGAGGCTAAAAATGAGATGGTGTGTGTCTGTGTATTACTCAATCACGCAAGTACCACTGGTCCGATTTACATGAATTTTACATGGAAGTAGCTGATTTACCTGGTTAACATATAGGTTACTTTTGATTTCAATACTTTGCACTATTTAAAGATGGCGGCCAAGCCTCCGTGGCTTAGGCGGCAGCACGCCGGCCTCTCACCGCTGGGTCCGTGGTTCAAATCTTGTTCACTCCATGTGAGATCTGTGCTGGACAAAACGGAGGCAGACAGGTTTTTCTCCGGGTACTCCGGTTTTCCCTGTCAAAATTTCATTCCAGCAACACTCTCCACTATCATTTCATTTCATCCGTCATTCATTTAATCATTTCCCCAGAGGTGTGCGTCAGGCCTCGGCAGCCGGCACAGTCCATATCCTCGCCGCTAGGTGGGGGCTTCATTCATTCCATTCCTGACCCGGTCGGGGACCGGAAGCAGGCTGTGGATTTTCATTTTAAAGATGGCGACCATTTTAGTGACGTCACTACACACTTTGGTTTCAAACTTTCATATTTCCATTTCAAATAAAAAAGGGAACGCTAAGAAATAGCAAACTTTTGATGGCATATACGGGGTTTAAAATTAAATTTCTATCCGAAAGTTATCTCCAACGGTTAGCGAGTAAAACCTAAATTTGTGCTATAAAACACGGTCAACGCCGAGCGGTGTGGTTGGACAAAATATTCCATCCTTAATCCCCCTCTGCGCAGCACCTCGCCTATCCCCTGTTTTAACTGTCACCTTCACATTTTAATTTATTTATGACGCGTAGCGAAGCACGGGTACTTCAGCTAGTGTTCATATAAAATTAAATTGATATCCAATTAAACTCAATTGTTTTGATAACGCCAATATGGCGGAGGACACTGGAAATTGCTTGCTGATGGAAATGTCATTAAAATATGTTGACATTTAAGTTCCATTTAGTCCTCTTTATTTCAAAATATCTCAATGAAAATTCATAATCGTAACTGAAGAACCTTCCCAAACAAGATTATGTAAATAAAATACCATATATCTAAAAGCTTTTTAGGGGAGAGAATTTTTTTCACTTCCTTATAAAAACATTTAGAAGCATTTGTCTACCAGTTAGGTACACATTTCTCAGAAACTAGTGGTCAGATTCCAATAAATTTTTTATAGATGATTTCCAAAACCCTGTTTGATATAGTCGGTGAAATATAAAGTTAAAATCTTCTTCCACGCATTTTAAAAATAAAATTGTTTACATACATTAATTTTTTTACAAAATTTTTAGTAACTTTCATTTTTTTCTGGACACTGATCTGAATATAATCACCATATCTTTCACCGGCTGTGTTGTACTCAAGCCTGTTAATAAATAGAAGAAATCAGACCTGAATCAGAAATAGGGCTTGAGAAAAGTGTATCTAAATAAAGAAAATATCAACTTTTGGAAAAACATAAAAACTACAAACTTGTCAATTTAGCACATACCAATGGTTTTAAAAATTCCCCAGGACCATACTCATCATCTTTCCTGGCGTCCACATCTTCTTTTCTCTTTTGTCTGCCCTCCTTTTCAACCTAGCTTCCTTGGCCATCTGCTGAATAGTTTTTTTCTGCTTCCATGACTCGCTGCAAGTCTATCTTCTGGAGGGCACTCTCCTTGTTCTTCCCTGGTCTGATGCCAAGCTTCTCCATAACTTGCAGTCTTTTAACACATCCATTGTTAAAGCATATGACAGCATCAAATACTGAAAGTTTTAAAGTTTTTAATCCCATGAAAACAGTTTTGGGTACCCTTTCACATATGCAATGGTTGAAGCTTTCATTGGGGTTCTGGGTACGACCATGTATACATTTAGCCAGCAGCTTTGGATCACAGAGTTCTCTGTACACAGGCTATATTTCTAACAGAACTGCTTCAGGTGCTTATGTGAAAAGGTGTTGCCTGTTACCTGTGCCTTTTGGTACCCACACCAGGAGTCTGCACCTTTTGGGCAAAGTCCATGTACAGCATTTTCATCTGTGGACAACTTATGAAAGTAACTGGCCCACACAGCCCTCTTCATTCCTGTCACGTCTTTCTCTCCTGCATGTCTCCTAATATCAAGACCTTAATAACGTTGCAGAAGGTTAATTTCAGAGTCAGTCAAGCGCCCTCGTCCACTGAGAGGTTTACCATCTTCAAACTTTACACCATTTTTATTTTTCCTAAGATTTCGTAGCCTGTCCCCCATCCTCTTCTGGACATGCCCACAACACTCCATTTTCTGAATCTCTACATCACACCCATACACACTTGCCTATTTAACTTTCAAAAATCCCTTAGAATCTCCATCACCTAGGTAGTTCACATACCTAACACCTACACGACAGCTGACAGAACGTTTATACATGGTAAGTACACCTTCACTTTCCATGCCCCCACTATACCCATCATAATTTTTTAGGCATTCATGATCTGAAGATGTGAAACACCCCTTGAAAAATTTTGTAAGACATTCAACATCGATGACTTTCCCATTGTCTAATGATGTGCCAGTGACAACACAGTTCACAGATGTGTGGCCACGCTTCTGCCAAGAAGCATCAAAGGCAGCTGTAATGTCTAGGCTGCCCTCATTGAGAGAAACTGCCTCCTCAGTTGCCTGTTTCATACTCGCATCAGAAACTTCCTGGAGAGCACCCAGTAACATATCTGTATGCCCTAAATTTACTTGGTGGGGGTGGCAAGTTCATAATTCCACAAAAAAGTTCAGCTGATCTCCAACCTTTCCCTATACACCTCATGCTATATGCCAGTCTCACATTTACTTCATACTTCCTTTGCACTAATTTAGAGGTCATACTTGATTCATTAGCTTTACAAATTTTACACTCTACTGATAATCGAGTTGCTAATCCCCTTCTTCTGCTTTCCTGTTCTCTAATTTCTACACTATTTACATTATCACAGTACTTACACTTGGTGAACTGCTTTATCAAGTCTGACAGCAGAAATAAATCAACAACCACTTATCCATGAGAAGGTTTCACATGATTTACGAAGAAAATATTATCACTATGATTCTCCAATGAAGTCAATTTCTTCTTGGAGGCACTAACAGGTACATTCGTAGAGTATTCCATTGTTCCACTACAACTGTTTCCTTTAGTAGCAACACGGGAATAATACTTTCCCTTCCCAAATTTCTTAATTCTGTCCATACTCATAAACTACATACACAATATCAGGGCAAAACTAATAAAAACACTGAAGCAAATTAAGCTGTAAAATTAATCAGTACATACAGTATAATGCGCTTAAGGGTGGCAAGGGGAACTCTAGAATTTTTCACGCAATTTTCACGTGTGAGTGTGGTACGAAAGGTCTTTTTCACCCGACTATAAAGGGTCTCCGAAAACCACATTTAAAGGCCCTTTAATTAACAGTGTCTGTGATATTCCCAGAAAACTAACTTCGCTCTGATATACCTATGAAGGAATGAAAAACCCCTAACCACTGCACCAGTAGCTGAATTGATAAAGTCTGATTATTCATACCAAGGATAAATCAGTCATAGCATTCATGATAGAGATTTTGCTCATTGTAAGTGTACTCTTTACAACTAGAATATTTGCGGGCGAAGCCGCGACGGGTAATGCTAGTGAAATAAAAATTCAAACGAGTAATTTAATTATATCAAATTATGTTTTCTTTTTAATGTATTTACAACTACAGTAGTTTATCAAATTACATTAATTAGACACAGGTATTCATGTTGTTTAATTATATGTAAGCATTCATTTATTTTTATTTTTTTCCTTTAATTCATTGCATTGATTGTTATTCCTTTATAGACTTATAACTTGGAAATTTTTACTGTACGTAATTAGGCTATATCTAAATTTAAACAAGAAGTTCCGTGACGAACTAAAGAGCCTACTTTTTTTAAAATTTAAGATTCATGCCAATGATTAATGACGAAATTAAGTTGGTAATATCGAATTTTCTAATTAGTTCGAAATAATGTATACCTGGCATAATGTAGCCTAATAAAGCACTATAGTTGGCAGCCCTGGTGACTGAATATATTCTTAGATCCATTTCTTAGGGTACAGAATACAAAATTTGGTTGAAGTCCAATGGATAGCATGGACGTTACATGCAGTTAAACATTGGATCTAACAGCGCGCGTAAACTCATGTTGGCAACAATGCCATGCATGTATTGGTCAGAAATAATCTGAAATAATATGATCTATTGTTGTGCGAATTTTGAATGAAATCCAAATGATAGTATATAAGTTACATGAATTTAAAATTGGACGTCTCAGCAGGCTTAGAATCATGTTGGTAGCACTGACGTATATAAGTTACTCCAAATTAATATAGAATGTCAGGTACTATACGTGTGCATAGTTTAAAACTGTCGGCTTGCATACTTTCTGATATATGGGTATTTGGATTAAAACAAATTGAGAGAATTTATTAACAGTTGGCAGCCCTGATGGCTCTTAAGTATACGCTCGGTCATATCTGTTTATGTACACATAGCACATACGAAATTTGGTTGAAATCCAATTGATAGTGTAGAAGTTATATAATTTAAAATTTGGACCTATCAGCAGGTTTATAATCATTTTGGCAACACTACCATGTATGGCCTCCTGGAAATTAAACTGCAATATTATTATCTATACGTGTGCCAATTTTGAAATAGCTCCGATTCATACCTTCCAAGATATCCAACATGGAGCTCAAATTTCAAATGCGATTTTTCAGCAGTTGGTAGCCCTGACATCATTTTCAAATATGGCCGTGAGATATTCAGGTATAGGTCTTTACTCCTACCAAATTTTGTTTCGTTTGCTGAAGCCGTTTAGGAGTTGATAGGGGGGGGGGGGGGACACACACACAGCCAGCCAGCCAGACAGACAGACAGACAGACACACATTTGCCCGATCTCATAAGACTACTTTTTCCTCATTTTTGCAAAATGTGAAAAGTAGGCTAAAAATGTACCTATTAAGAGAAAATTGTCCGTAAAAATCCTCATTTCTCAACTTATATGTAGGTATTTGAATGTATGTGTTAGTAATTTTAAGATTTGTGAGTTTTTTGTAATGAGGTGGGCGAAAAAGAATTATAAATCTCGAAAGTGGGCGATGGTCAGAGAAAGTTTGGGAAACCCTGTTCTAAATCAACCGTTCCTATTTAATCTAGTGGCCTAATTATGTTGTAATATCTCGTATACAAAGATCAGTTTCTAAAATAAGATAAGTTGGCATGACTTTATTCCATTTAGTGCAGTGTATCATACGTGTGATTCACCACGGGAGAAAATGTCTTTGGCGACTCTTTGAAAGAAAGAAACATACTTACATCTGCTTGGGCTTTCGCCTTTACTAGCAAAAGCTGGAGCTGTCACCTAGAATAGAAAAAAATTGTCAAATGTATATTTTATTATTGGTATTGCAGATCTTGAATACAATTTACAGCTAATAGAACTCTAGTGCTTATCAAAAAGCCTTTTAGTCATGAATGTTAAAAAGTCAGGCATCAGAGTGCGAAGGATGTGTCGTAGCCAGCTATTAGGCATTGTGATTGCTAGTGACCGCCATTTGAAAAAAAATATAGAATGTAATTATTTCAGAACACAATTAAGAAATGAATTTACTAAGCTGAACAGCAAACTCCTAATGAACTAGCCAGTGGTTCCCTCGATGCTTTATAATTTATTCAATCGAATAACACTTTAACAGAGTACTTTCGGTCAATACCATAATTCTTGCTACTTGTATTATTAATTCTGTATGAAAATAGAACGCGGCATATACACTTGCATCGGACATGAATGTGACTTTTGCATACCTTGTGTCCTTGTTTCATCTTCTGGGCGATATTACGTATTGAAATTAGGAGCCCTGGTCACTACTGCACCTCATATATGTGCATAAGTACATACATGTGCGTTTTTATCTATTGCTCTTTAAAAAATGCCTGCCATGATCCAACAGCACTTGCATCTCGTTCAACTGTCAACAAGGCGCACTCCAGCAGCACACACCGATGCGCACACATTGTTGCCAACATGTGGGGTACAAAATCGTCTTACTTTGGTCATAAATGAATATTTTTCTAAAATAACCTCCCTCGAGAATGTGCAAACCGCATCAAAATCCATCCAGTGGTTCTCGAGATTACCCGTTATATCCAAGAATAGGGGACTTTTAGTTAGTTATTGTTGTTTTAAGGGGTGGAACTACGAGGTCATCTGCCCATATAGGGGACTTTGTTTTAAACTATGTAGCGATGCGCACAGAAAAATGTAAGCACTTTGATTTTTTATTAGAAACCATTTGAGTAGGCCGAACACTTTCATAATAATGTTATTAATATTACGATCATGTAGAAATGAGCTGATGAGTGGTGGACGTAAGCACATTGTAGGCGTAGCATTCGTGGCAACGCTGCCTTCGGTTCAATGCTTATCCGCCGAACTGTCAGACCACCTCTGAGAAATACAACTCTAGAATAGACGACTGTCTGGACGAAACCATTGGCCGCTACTAGGCTAGGTGACTGTGTTGATGAAAATTATTGCTTTTAATACAAGCAAGGTGGTCTGGGGTGTAAGCCCCAGGTTAGGTTTGTAAGTAAAGCCTGATTCCGCGTTCACCACCCCCGAACTAAGCGGCAAAACCAGTGCCCAAACAATAATGTTGGCACTGCTGAAAAATGTAATAACATCCTTTAGCGATAAAATGTTCAACTCTTGTATCTTAGTCACATTACATAAGTTACTGTAGGAAATTTTCCAGATTTTGATGGAGGTTGACTCGTATATTCTGCTCTCGTAACTTTAATATCTCAACTTTCCACAGAAAATTATATTTGTTGGTACCTTCTCGCCCAATCTGCTAGGTACCTTCCTAACGCATGCGTATTGTCAAAGCTAAGGATGTAGTCTAAATCCTACGATCCAAGAATGTATTTCCTAGGGATTTTATCTCCTTAGGGACCTGTTTCTCAATCGCTAGGCAAAGTTCAGAGTAGCGTACTCCCAGCATCAAATGTCATATTGTGTTTTTCAATCGCTAGGCAGCGCTGCCAAGGGAATTAATGTGGTGGGCAAGTTGGTCATATTTACTCGGTGCTATTTGTGCTGAATAAGCATTAAACCTTCGGAGTAGTGACACTCCGCAGTTGCTTGTTGTATTTCTCCTAACAGCTGTGAACACTATGATTTGTATGTTAATTGTATGAATCTTTATTTCATGGCTTGATTTCGTTTATCGAAAAATGCTGTGATGGCTGCGCTAGAATTATTCGCTTCGGTACGCAGACAGGTAACGATTTATGTAGGCTATACATTATACGATAATAGAAAACTATAAATTTCAAAGATCTCGTTTACTACACAGCTTGGACATTCTTAAAAAAATCACCACACGACACGTGAATAATGAAATAAAAGGCAAAACCATTGGCCTGGATAAAGATTATTGATGCGCCTTTGTCATGCGCAGTGGGGGTAGACACGCATCAATAATTTTCATCCAAACCAATGGTTCGTGCCTAGACCAAAAATTTTTAGGCAGTGAGGCGCTGGTTTTGCCGATTTGTTCGAAACATGGAATCCTTGCGATCAGCGTTCATTGCAGTGGTAAATACTGTTCTACATACAAAACAAACCTAACCTGGGGTGTACGCCCACACCCCCTTGCCTGTAGTGCAATCAGTAATTTCCGTCCAGACAGTCGTCTAACCAAGTAGCGACCAATGGTTTCGTCCAGACAGTCGTCTAACCAAGAAGAGCCCGATTATTTCTTTTTTTCCACACATAATTACAACATTACATGTGTCGTCTAATGTAGGCCTATTTTGTGTCAGATACGTTGGTAACTAATGACGTCAATGTGATCGCTCCCTGCGGCAGTTTCACATACTAAATATGCTGTCAAACATGGCTGCGGTTGTTAAATATACAATAAATAAAAACGCATATTTAAGTGATTCAGCACATATATCCGGTGCCAGAAGTGATCAAGGTTAGTAGTTACAATTTATAATGCCCCCGTCAAAAGATGAAATAAGGTATGAAAATGATATATTATCAAAGTGAAGGCGGAAAGGAAAAGAGTGATACGTGGTACAGAATTAATCTGAAATTTCACTACAGTATATGTCGTTTTATAAAAGGGCATAGCGGGTGGGTTACAGGCAGCGAAGGAGAAAACATCTATTAGTACATCACTTCCACAATTATCATTACACAAGGTATTTTGGCTAATTTAAGTATTCTACTTGGTTCATCACTCCTGAAGTGTTACGCCTATTACATATGTCGTTTTGCCTTGAACATTTTTGCTTGAAGACGGGCTATTATTTTATTTTATAATATGCACTGACAATTTTAAGCACTTTGAATTTTTTGGAAACCATTTGAATATCACTATCATAATAATGCTATTATGATCATTAGATATGAGCGGAAGTGTAGAGGACGTACGCACATAGTAGGCATTGCCAGCAGCATTCGCGACAACGCTGTCTTCAGTTCAATTCCCTCTCATATATTCCGCTCTCGCAAGTTAAATATCTCAGCTCTCCACAGAAAATTGTTTTGTGTTGGTATCTTATAATTATAAGTTTTGAGATATTACTCCGTCGATAAAGCTTGCCTTTCAACGCCTGTATTTAACTCGTCAATTTGTCAGTGAATTCAGTGAATTTTCGGCAAGTGGCTTTTAATGTGCCAGGTGAAGAGAGGTCAGGAGAGTATTCTACCAACCATCTCGCGCTGTTCGACTAGCATTTGTTGGCACTTGGTCCAGGTTCGATTTCCGGCTCTGCCAATAAATTTTAATTTTGGTCTGAGGGATGGAACGAGGCACACTCAGCCTCGTGATGCAAAACTGATAAGAAGGAGGGTTCGATTCCCATCTTAGCCATCTTGGATGTGGTTTCCGCACTTTTACTCCAGCCAAATGCCGGGATGGTTCCTAATTTCAGGCCATGACCGCCTCGTTCCCAGTCCTCATCTGAATAATAAATGCACACACTAATACAGCCATCACAATAACACAGGTTATAAGACAAATTCCGCATGCCCAAGTTCACAGATTTACTTGACCATGATGTCGCCAAGCCCCAAGATCAACCAACAACTGCTGCTTTCTACCATTCCAAGAAGAAATCTTAGAGTTGCCATTACAGACTTATGCCCCTAAAATCCACGACTAGTTCGAATTGCCTTAGGCCTAAGCATTGAATCAACCATCTTCTTGCATCTCAATAGGGATTTGCGAATAGGCTTTCAACAGCTTGTCTCAATTCTGCCTCCATATATGTAGGCCTATACATGCAAGAAATGAGTACGGTACTTATCAAAAATAAAGAAATAATAAGCTAATATGTACCCTACTATTATATTTCTCTCCTACTCCTAAATCCTTCTCTGAACACTCATCTTAAAACAGAATTTTCTGCATTTTTGGACTAATTATAAAAATGTAGCCTATGACAAGAAATGAACATGCTCATCTTTAGCTCCCCGGGGAAACTGGAAAAGACCTTGAGTAAGTATTAATGTTTCTGTTCTTATGCATTTTATATGATGCTTTAAAAATCAATCTAGAAGAGCTAATTTAAGTTAACTTCACTACCATAATATCGAACCCTAGACGAAAATCTCCCACTGTATATTTCTTCGAAATTTCATTTCCTGTCCTCATTTCATAATATTAATACTAGATCTGGCTCTTCCCTCGCTATTCCCATTAACCACTCTTCCAAGTACAATAAATCCTTCGTTGTGACTGGGTCGCGACTTTGGAATACACTACCAGCTGAAGTAAGGAAATGCAAGACCTACACAAAATTTAAGACTGCTTGCAGAGATTTCCTTTTGAACACCGCTGACTGTTTCGTTTGACTGGTGATGGATGATAGACAGCATGACTGAGCCATTATGGTATATAAATAAAAATTAAAATACCCAATTATTTACTAGATCTAACACTATCATTTATTATTATTATTATTATTATTATTATTATTATTATTATTATTATTATTATTATTATTATTATTATTATTATTATTATTATTGTTTCAGGTAACAATTTTATATGTTTCTTTGTTTGATGTGCATTGCTATCTTTATGTTTTATGTCCTGTATTATTCTAACTTAATTTCTAGTTTACGTATTATTCAATGGTAGTATTTGTGTATTTTATTATAACTATGTGGTTAAGTGTAAGAGATGGCCACGCGCCCTAACTTCGCCACTGCAAAAGACATAAATAAATAAATAAATAAATAAATAAATAATACTGCTTAAGAGTTAGACTGTTGAGGACTGATGACTTCCCTAACTTGAGCAAGGACTGCTTCACAACTCTATGTAAAATGTATTTTCGTAAAAGGGCCTTTACTTATTGTTAGTTTGGATCATTTGTGATACGTGTTACATGGATGTGAGTGCTGATTTCTTGGTGTTAAATTATGTAAGTTGGCAACACCAAATGTGGCAGCCATGTTGGTTTTCTAGTAACTTATTTAAGGTGTTTTAAGTACATCCAAGATGGAAGGCTAATCATCTGGTAAACGTACTGTAAGTGCAGCTCCAAAATAAACGTCGTTATTCTATAATATTAAATAGTAGTAAGCTCTCGAATCTTATAGCACTTGGTTGCCCTTCTGCATTGTTTTAAAGCTTCTTGCATTATGATTTGTAAACTTCTGACATTTGCTAAAATTTAAATATGTTGTTTATTGTAAGTTTACCCTATAAAATAAATCGTACATTGATAGTAGTGAGGTCTGACAATCAGTGGCGTAACTACGGGAGGTGATTAGTGAATTGATTCCCCCCCAGAGCCAAATAATAAAAACAAGATGTTCAGTATAGAACATATAGCCTACTTTCTCATAAATGCATGGGTATTGTTATAACTATTTGTCCTTTTCAAGGAGTATAATTGAATGTTGGTTGTAGTAGCTGGTTGAAATACAACGTGCTATACGGATATTAAACATGAATATGAGGTGCCATTTGCTAGTACTACCTCTGTAAAAATTTCATTCAATTCGGTTTCGCCGTGTTTGAATTGATATGGGGAATCGATTTGCACACATACATGGCCGCCATATGCAAACTATTGGACTGATGACCTTGTAGCTTGGTCAAAGAACGCTTCTCACATAAAGGTATGTTTTTGCAAAATGGGTAGAGATCAAATGATTAAGTTGGTCGTAATTTGATTTAAGCTTTTTACATTTGGGTGGCCACCATTACGTTTCCATCAAAATGGCGGCGATATAAAACATGACACTGAGGTGCTCTTTGCTAGTGCTACCTCTGTACCAAATTGCGTTCAATTCGGTTTCACCGTGTTTGAATTCATAGGGGGAATCGATTTGCACACATACATGGCCGCCATCTGCAAACTATTGGGCTGATGACCTTGTAGTTTAGTCAAAGGACGCTCGCTATTTAAGTATATGTTGTTGCAAAATTTGGTAGAGATCGGATGATTAAGTTAGTCGTCATTTGATTTAAGCTTTGAACATTTGCGTGGCCGCCATTACGTTTCCGTCAAGATGGCGGCGACATAAAACATGGCACTGAGGTGCCCTCTGCTAGTGCTACCCCTGTACCAAATTTCTTTCAATTCGGTTTCACCGTGTTCAATTTCATGTGGTACGAAGTTCACCGGGTTGTCTAGTAGGCCTAGTATATACAGTAGATATTTTTTATCGGTTTACCCAGCGTAAGCTTAAATGGCGCACGGACGGCGGGTTTTTATCATTTCAAATTATCTTGTCGACTTCGTCGTTATGCTTGGGTCTAACGTTATGCGTTACGGTTACGGTTACAGCGTGCATGACGTCATCATGTTGTTCAGTGCATATGCACCGAGTCTGAGTTTACTCCTAGGAGACGGCGAGTACGTGACGTCAGACAGGAAAACAGGGTGACCCTTAACGAGGTGTACAAGATGTCAGACAAGAATACTGGGTGACTCCTAAAGAGATATACAAGACGTCAGATAAGATTACAGGGTGACTCCTAAAGAGGTGTACACGATGTCAGACAGGAATTCAGATTGACTCCTAAAGAGGTTACAAGATGTCACGCAAGAATAGAGGGTGACTCCTAAGGAGATATACAAGACGTCAGATAAAAATACAGGGTGACTCCTAAGGAGGTGTACACGATGCCAGACAGGAATACAGGGTGAATCCTAAAGAGGTGTACACGATATCAGACAGGAATACAGGATGACTCCTAAAGAGGTGTACAAGATGTCACACAAGAATACCAGGGTGACTCCTAAGGAGATAAACAAGACGTCAGATAAGAATACTGGGTGACTCCTAAAGAGGTGTAAAAGATGCCAGATAAGAATACAGGGTGACTCCTAAAAAGGTGTACACGGTGTCAGACAGGAATACAGGGTGACTCCTACAGAGGTGTACAAGATGTCACACAAGAATACTGGGTGACTCATAAAGAGATATACAAGACGTCATATAAGAATACAGGGTGACTCCTAAAGATGTGTACAAGATGCCAGATAAGAATACAGGGTGACTCCTAAAGAGAGATACAAGATACCAGATAAGAATACAGGGTGACTCCTAAAGAGGTGTACAAAATGTCAGACAAGAATACAGGGTGACTCCTAAAGGGGTGTACAAGATGTCACACAAGAATACAGGATGACTTCTAAAGAGATATACAAGATGCCAGATGAGAATACAGGGTGTCTCCTAAAGAGGTGTGTAGGATGTCAGAGCAAAAAACAGGGTGACACTTAACGAAGTGTACAGTATGTTAGATTCAATTCAAATACAGGGTGACCCTTAAAGAGGTTTGCAAGATATCAGATTCAAATAATGGGTGACCCTTAAAGAGTTGTAAAAGATTTAAGACCCATAAAGAGTTGCCCGCGCGGGAAGCCTAAGTTAATGGGTAATGGGGTCTGTTGAAAGAGTCCTGGGGCTTCGAGCGAAGCGAGAAGCCCTCCTGAGCCTTTCTAACATGTGTAGCATTTGTAGCATGCGTCATTTGAAATGATATAACGTCTAGTCTTTCAGACTGACTTTTCTTTGACTCGATTCACTAAAATCGTTTCTACTTGGCTTCCTTTAATCATAAATGAATGATTTTCTACAAAAAGAATCCTTGAGAAATCCTTTACAGAATGCTGAAAACCGCATCAAGAACCATCCAGTGGTTCTCGAGATTACCCGTTACATGCAAGAATCGGGGAATTTGTTTTGTATTAAGTAGAGATTCGAAGTGCTGAAATACTTCAAATGTTTGAATGATTCAAACAACCGAAGTATTCGGATATCTGCTTTGTTCTAATATTCGAATTCTACGAACATTCAGATTATATATTCGATTTAAGTTAGTCGAATCAATCAAATATTCGAATGTTATATAGGCCTACAGGCATACTAAAGTCCTTCACCTATAACTGCATGCCTGGTATAACAACTACTGGACCCGTTCTACAAAAGGATCTGTCACAAGAAATATATTTTTCCAGAAGTTCGCCATTGGCTCCAGTGTAAGGTGTTTGTGCCGAATTTTGAACTTACTCAATTCTTAACAGGTCACGGGCGTTTTAAATCCTATTTCGAACGTTTTAAAATTAATATTGTAGATGTTTATTCCTGTTTTTGTGATTCTCCTCAAACATTAGATCACCTGTTGTTTGAATGCTCTGTGTTTGGTCAAGCCAGATACAACTTGAACTCTCACTTACATTTCTGCAACTTGAAATTTTCAAAACCACTTTACCATATGTTCACGAAAAAATGTTGTTATAACCAATTTTTAAATTTTATTCATCATATTTTTCAAAAATTAATCTCATAATTTTTGATGTAATTTATTTTTTCATTTTGTAACAAATTATAACCCTAATAATACTATGTGTTGGTTGGTTGGTTCCTTAGTTTAGGGGCTGCGACAACGCGGTCATGTAGCCCCGTGTACGTCCGGTGTGTGTAGAATCTGTCTGATAACCGGTGTTAATTGTGAAGACTGTATTAGTGTGTGTATCTGTTTCCTTAATTCAAGTATGGACTGCAACTTTGAATTTTTCAAATAGTTCCTACTTTTGCCGCAAAACGCCACCGTCAACGACTACTAGGCCTAGTTCAGAACTTAGCTACTAGACGCCACCGCAGTCGGCTCTTGGCAACGAACGTAGCTACCTAAGAGCGTTGTTTACATTCGTAACTTATACAATTTAGTTTCACACAGGTGTAATTAGTGGAAAGTTCTTTAGCAAGCCATAAATCTATGACATGGAACCGCCGGCTTTACTTCGCCTCCGAAGGAAGGCATACTGACGGATTTTTAACGCTCTCAAAAAATCCAACGGCTTCGGCCGGGTTTGAACCCGCTATCTTGGGCATAGAAGCTCAGCATGCTACCAACTACGCCACCGAAGCCGCCTTCCATTTACTGGCCGCGGTGGCATCGGGAGAGCGTGGGTTCGAATCCCACCTCAGCCGTCCTGAAAATGGTTTTCGTGGTTTTCCATTTTCAACACCAGGCAAATGCCGGGACGGTTCCTTTCAATAGGTCCATGGCCGATTTCCTTCCAATATCCCTCCCCTGACCCGTCCTGAAAAGAAAAGTACATGGCCATTGGCTGCATTAATAAAATTATTATTATTATTATTTACTGTAATGGATATCCATAATAATAATAATAAGCAGTAAGTTTCAGGAAAATCAAATCAAATGTATGGTTCCAGAAATATTCATATTATTAACAAATTCTGCTCTGTGTCGCCTAACGGTGCTTTAATTATTTGATCGTAAAAGGCAATATCCCATTTCTCTGTGATATTCAATTTCTTACCGCAGCTAAGACGACCATCAGGCAGATGAGAAAGTAGCTGAAGAATTTCATGGCGACTTCGTATCTCTTGCTGTAGTTGACTGCAAGGTGAAGAACGAATCTCTGGCGTGGTCTATATATACCTGTGTTTTGAACCTCGAACCAGTTGTTAAAAGGAACGTAAAACCAATAACATTATTATTATCGAACCAATCGAGGAATTATGTCAACTATTCAAACATGTTTATTGCAGCTGTTTACTACAGCTGTTAAAGTTTAATTGTTCTCAGGGCAATGCAGGGGGGAACAGTAACAACTTTGTGGCTGACTTGGAATAATAACTGCCATTGTCATTTTGAGCTATACTGGTTGATTATGAGTATGTTGACATTATAGCACTCTATTCAACAACCAGAACATCAGGGCATTTTGTATACAAGAGGTCTCTGGGGATTTCAGCAGACGGTCACAGTCAATAAATACTCTTGAACTGATATAGAAATATGGTATATTGGCTTTCACGGCCAGTGAATTAAAACTCAGCAATTCTTCTAGGTTTGTGCCGTGTCTTGTGTGGGGTTTCGCCTAGGACACATCTTTTTGGAAGCCTTCATAGGGAGGTTAAGGCTGCTTGAGCTTTTAGTTCTCGCAGTCAAGTGGTGCTGTTGCACCAAATATAAAGGGAGGTGGCGCGCAGTTCGTCACTCCTGTGGGGGTCCGGGCGGGGACACCAAGAGCCCGCCGATGAGCCAGCTTGGTGTCCTAGGCGAAACCCCACACAAGACACGGCACAAACCTAGAAGAATTGCTGAGTTTTAATTCACCGGCCGTGAAAGCCAATATACCATCTTTTTGGAAGCCATCATAGGGAGGTTAAGGCTGCTTGAGCTTTTAATTCTCGCAGGACAAGTGGTGCAGTTGCACCTAATATGAAGGGAGGTGGCGCGCAGTTCGTCACTCCTGTGGGGGTCCGGGCGGGGACACCAAGAGTCCGCCGATGAGCCAGCTTGGTGTCCTAGGCGAAACCCCACACAAGACCCGGGACAAACCTAGAAGAATTGCTGAGTTTTAATTCACCGGCCGTGAAAGCCAATATACCATCTTTTTGGAAGCCTTCATAGGGAGGTTAAGGCTGCTTGAGCTTTTAGTTCTCGCAGTTAAGTGGTGCAGTTGCACATAATATAAAGGGAGGTGGCGCGCAGTTCGTCACTCCTGTGGGGGTCCAGGCGGGGACACTAAGAGCCCGCCGATGAGCCAGCTTGGTGTCCTAGGCGAAACCCCACACAAGACACGGCACAAACCTAGAAGAATTGCTGAGTTTTAATTCACCGGCCGTGAAAGCCAATATACCATCCTTTTGGAAGCCTTCATAGGGTGGTTAAGGCTGCTTGAGCTTTTAGTTCTCGCAGTTAAGTGGTGCAGTTGCACCTAATATAAAGGGAGGTGGCGCGCAGTTCGTCACTCATGTGGGGGCCCGGGAGGGGACACCAAGAGCCCACCAATGAGCCAGCTTGGTGTCCTATGCGAAACCCCACACAAGACACGGCACAAACCTAGAAGAATTGCTGAGTTTTGATAGAAATAGATTATTGACTCTATTGGTTGAAGGAAATTAGAGAGAAATTTAAGGTGGGAGTGAAGATTCAAGGAGAAATAATTTCAACTCGGAGATTTTCTAATGACATCGTCATCTTGGCCGACACGCTTCAGGATTTTAATGAGGTTTTGAATGGTATGGACTCCGTCTTGAGGGAAGAATTCATGATGAAAATTAATAAATATAAAACAAAACTATTGGAATGCAGCCGCAATAAATCAGAAACCTCTATGGACATCAAATTGGTCGGGGAGAAACTATAGGAAGTAGGAGACTTCTGTTACTTAGGAAGCAAAATAACCAGTGATGGACGAAGCAAAGAGAATATAAAAAGTAGGTTGGCTCAGGCAAGGAAACCATTTCTACAGAAAAGGAATCTGTTGACATTGAATATTAGGAAGTCATTTTTGAAAGCCCTTGTCTGGAGCGTGGCACTCTATGGAAGTGAAACTGGGACTATTGGTGCAGCAGAAAACAGGAGAATTGAAGCGTTTGAAAAGTGGTGTTACAGGAGAATGATGAAGATCAGATGGGTAGATAGGGTTCCAAACGAAGAGGTATTAAGACGAGTGGGAGAGGAGAGATATTTCTGGCGAATGCTAATGAAAAGAAGAGATAGGTTGGTAGGACACATACTAAGACACCCAGGAATAGCAAGCTTAGTTATGGAAGGAAGGGTCGAGGACAAGAACTATAGGGGTAGACCAAGGTTAGAATATGTTAAACAGGTTGCCTCGGATGTAGGGTGTGGTAGCTATGTAAAGATGAAACGGTTAGCTCAGGACAGGGAGGCGTGGAGAGCTGCATCAAACCAGTCAAAAGACTGAAGAACCAAACAACAACAACATTGGTTACTCAAATAAATTTACAAATTAAGCTAGATTTTGTTTCTAATGACAAAGGCAAAAACATTTTTCGTTTACACTGGACGTCACAAAACGTAGCAGATGGACAATCATTAGGCTATTTGAACTCACAGGTGTTCGAGGTATGATTCTTGTGTGAGTAATCTAATAATACAAATGTCCGGCTCCGTGGCTAAACGGTTAGCGTGCTAGGCTTTGGCCTGAAGTGCTCCGGGTTCGATTCCCAGCCGAGCCATCAGGGATTTAAATCTCCTGGGGTTAATTCCCGTAGCTCTGGGACTTGGTGTATATGACGTCTTCATCAACTTCATCCTCAATACAACGCGCGGGTCGCCCACGGGCATCAACTAGAAAGACCTGCACTCGGCCTCTTTGGAGGCCACACGATCATCAACAATGGGTATTTTATTTATTACACCTTAGTCAATAAAAATAAAATAATATACATTAATTAAGGGAATTTAAAACTTCTGTGGCCCAGGCGGCTGCACGCCAGCCTCTCACCGCTGGGTCCGTGGTTCAAATCCCGATCACTCCATGTGAGATCTCTGCTGGACAAAACGGAGAAAGACAGGTTTCTCTCCGGGTACTCCGTTCTCCCTGTCAAAAATTTCATTCCAGCTCCACTCTCCACTGTCATTTCATTTCATCTGTCATTCATTTACTGTAGTCATTGCCTCAGAGGAGTGCGACGGGCTTCGGCCGCCAGCACAGTTCATATCCTCGCCGCTAGATGGGGGCTTCATTATTTCCATTCCCTGACCCTGTCGGTGGACTGGAAGCAGGCTGAGGATTTTCATTTTCAATTATTGGATTAACCAGTTTCGGCCATATCATGCATGGCCTTCTCCAGCGGTGTTGTTTGAAATGAAGAGAAACTACCGTACCGTAATGTGATTATTAGCAAAGTTTTGTTATTACTTGGGTTTCCTACGATCTTTTTAAATAAATGTAGTTAAGACATATCTGTAACAAATCTCGGCATTAATTTGATGTTAATAAAAATAATTTTGCGTAAATAACTTACGAGGGCAGATCGAAAAGATTTCGCCCTAAATTGTTTCAGCAAAAAAAATAATTTACGAGCCTTACAGTAGTCGCATATGATGTGTAACATCTGACATAGATGAACCCTCACGTGTAATTTTTGATTCACCAGTATTTTATAATATTATTGGCACAAATATTAATCTATTGTAAAAGGAAGTGTTGTACAGATATTGTAGTACAGATATAATACGGAACTCATTTTATTCGATGATTTGTAGCATCCACCAGCACTAGCCTAAATAAAGAATACGATATGGATCAACTAGATTAATAGACACGACACCGCTCATAACCTTAAATTCCTTATAAATAGGCCAGCTTGCGAGTAAATACAATGTGCACAGCAGTAGATCATGAAAGGCTTGCCCAGTTCCCGGACCTCTTGATTCACAGACCAACAAGTAATTTCGTATGGATTCTGTTAAAATGAGTCATATTGATACGATTATCAGCAGAGTACCAAGAAGGCAGTGCGAGAGTAGAAATATCAAGTAGGCAGTGGAGAAAAAAAGAGGGTTTTGGTATTGTTATGTATTATTAATGTGTAAATAAAAAAGATGAATGTCCATGAGGGATACGATCCAGCTGGCAGTGCGTCTTACTCACTTCCGTCCCATTTTTCAAAATCACTCCCACAAAAATATCCAGCAACCGAATGGAAATATGTTACACATCAATAACAAGTAGTTGCGTGAAGAACTATACAGCCTATTTTCATATATGCTTCTTATGTTAATTGACTCAATCAACATACAAAAGTTCAGTTTGATTGCTGTAATAGAATCGTAGTTGTTGAGAACCGACTAAATATTGCGGATGGTCGCCATGTTGGACTTTTATATATGTACAGTAGGTCTTAGAGTTATGTACTTTTACATGAAGATTATTGTGTACGTGTAGCATTCAAACTTCAATCGCATGATTAGGACACAAAAAGTAAAAACGACATTTTAACATTTCGCACAGCTGCCATCTTGTGGTTATGGAAACAATTGAAAAAAAATACATGCCAGTGGATTAACATTTGTATAAGGATTTACTGTACCAAGTGTCACTGCACTCGGATGGTTAATTTGCGAGATACGTCCATGTGAATATTTATACTTCGCGTCGCCGCCATGTTGTATTTGTGATCACCAGGTTATTGAAAGTCCTATAGGTGAACTTATGTTCTTAGCCCCTATGAACATTAAAAAAATCAGTATGATTGCTGTAATAGATTCGTAGATATTGAGATCCATCTAAATGTTTCGGATGGTCGCCATGTTGGATTGTTATATGTATAGGCCATAGGGTCATGTACCACTAAAGGAAAATTATTGCGTAGGTTCATTATTCAAACTTTCACTTCGATCGCATGGTTACGACACAAGAAATAATAAACTTAATTTTAAAATTCTTACCACCGCCATCTTGAGGTTATGTAAACAATTGAACCCAATTATATACCAGGGCATAACAATGTGTATAAATATTTCCTGTACCAAGTTTCATTGCGTTTGAATCATTAAATTGCGAGAAAGGTGTATTTAAAACTTTCAACTTAGCTTGGCTGCCAAATATTCGTTTTGTAGTTAACCGGTTTTTGAAAGTCTTATAGATGAACTTCCAGTAGCGCCCTTTATCTCCGTACAAAATTTCAGGGTGATATCGCTAATAGTTTCAGAGATATAGAATGCCGTTGAAATTTCACAGCCGCCATCTTGAGGTTATGTAAACAATTGAACGAAGTTAGATGTCGGTGCATTACAATGTGTATAGGCATATACTGTAACAAGTTTTATTACGCTTGGCTAGTTAAATCGCGAGAAACGTCTATTTAAATGTCGCAAATTCGCTTGACCGCCATGTTCGTTTTGTAGTTACCAGATTTTTAAAACTCACATAGGTGAACTTCAAGTATTTCCCTTTATCACCATAAAATATTTCAGGGTGATATCGGTAATAGTTTCGGAGATATTGAATGCTGGTGAAATATTTCGCACAGCCGCCATGTTGGATTGCTGAGACGTAATAAAATTTGAAGGGCATGGTCGGGGCCATCCGGGAATGGTTCTATGAACTTACCGAGTTTCATTGAAATCGCTCCAGCCGTTTAGAATTTATTAGGGGGGGGGGGAAACACACCATCACACACACCATCACACACACCATCACACAGACAGACACACGGACAAAAGGTGATATCATAAACCTTTTTTTTTTCATAAATGAAAATAGGCTAAAAATACATGCAAGTAATTACAAAAATACCTACTGTTCTACGTACCTTACGCTAATTTTCAACATAGTCTCCACATTTGTTCAGACATTCGTCCCATCGCACGACTAAATTTGAGATGCCCCTGTGGTATTATTTATTTATTTATTTATTTATTTATTCATCGTATGGATTTTAGTGCCGGGAGAATCCGAGGACATGTTCGGCTCGCCATAGGCTGTAGCTGCTTCAAGCGGACACCCATAGGGTGAGCTACAAGTTCCGTTCAATTTCAAATAGTTCCAACTTTCACTACCAGATGTCACTGATACCTATTGGTGAACGTTGGAACTTTGATAGAGCGTTCCAACGAAATCTAACCTAGAAATTTAGCTTCACACAAGTTTAGTCTGTGGAAGGATCTTTTACATGCCATAATCTATGACATGGGACCGCCGGCTTTACTTCTCCTCTAAAGGAAGGCATACTGAAGGAGTTTAACGCTCTTAAACAATCCGATGACTTCGACCGTGTTTGAACCCGCTATCTTGGGCACAGCAGTTCAGAATGCTACCAACTACGCCTCTGTGGTAGAATTCAGCCGGTTGACTGTGGAACCATCGTCGGACTGCTGTCTTGGCGTCATCGTTGGACGTGAATCGCTGTCCTGCCAAGAACTTCTTCAGCGGATCAATAACGTGGAATAAACTTGGGGCGAGTTGTGGACAGATGGTGGGTGGTCCAGATTCTCCCAGTGAAATGACTGGAGATTGTTGGTAGTTCTGGTTGCCACATGTGGTCTCGAATTGTCATGGTCCGCTGAAGATGTCGCGTACATAAAGCGTGGTAAAAACCATGAACAGCTAAACTGGTTACAACACTGATTAAGTCTTTATTTGATCCCATTCAGATGCGATCAATCATTGCATCCGTACTGTAAAAATTTAACCAGATTTCATTTCTCTTCTGAGTTCTCGCTTGTAAAAACGTGACGACATGAGGAGTAGATGGCAGGTGTAGTTTAGTCTCAAGTTTTCTGTAAGGAAGCATTCGCTAGATAACTCGTAAGCCGTGTATTACGGTGTGTGTAGAATTTGTCTCATAACCGGTGTCAATGTGATGTCTGTAGACCCAGTGTGTTTATTTGTAATTGAGGTAAGATTTGGGAAGTGAGCGGTTGTGGCCATACAGCTTTTCATAATATTTTTAGTATCCAAGATACAACTTCCGTGGAATTGATAATAGTTCGAGTAATCATGTCTCTTGATTTCATAATAGATCATATTATAATTCAAATAAAATTTCTAGCCCTTTTTTAACGTACTATAGTTTATTTGTTTTTTCAATAGATTTAAGAAAGCATTAGATATATAATTTATTTATTTATTTATTTATTTATTTAGCCCAATTATTATATTCTAATTTGTGGAAGCCTCCGTGGCTTAGGCGGCAGCACACCGGCCTCTCAGGCAGACAGGTTTTTCTCCGGGTACTCCGGTTTTCCCTGTCACAATTTCATTCCAGCAACACTCTCCACTATCATTTCATTTTATCTGGCATTCCTTTAATCATTGCCCCAGAGGAGTGCGTCAGGCCTCGGCAGCCGGCACAGTATATATCCTCGCCGCTAGATGGGAGCTTCATTCATTCCATTACTGACCCGGTCGGAGACTGGAAGCAGGCTGTGGATTTTCATTTCCATTATATTCTAATTTGTATTATTCATCTTGTATAAAATGTTTGCTAAATTTGGCTTGTTTAGTTATAGGCTTAAGTGTTCTGTATTTTATATCATCATCATCATCATCATCATCATTTATTGCATTAAACGGGCCTTTGAGGCGTACAGCAGAAGGACAATAGGAAAATATAAATATCACAAATATTACAAAAACCAAAAAAATATAACAAAGGAAAAAAATATTACAAAACACATAAAAGATCCATAAAAGGAAAGTCAGCCAATCATGGGAGGAGGTCCTTGCAGATGGCACTCCATCTTTTCCGGTCTCTAGCATCATCCTCCACGGCTGTCGGTTCCACTTCTTGAAGGATCGTCGTCACTCGATCTTTCCATCGTGTTCTCGGGCGTCCTCTCGGGCGTTTTCCCGAGGGTTGAGATTGGAGGACTCTCTCAGGAAGGGATCCGCCCGCTCGTAAGATGTGTCCAAACCATTGTAGTCGCCTCTGACCCAATATTCGTCCAATGTATTATATATATATATATATATATTATATTTTGTTTTATTAGTTGTTAAGCTAGATTTAGTTTCTTATTACAAAATTTCAAGCCAGAACATTATACGTATATGCTACATAAAGACCTCACCGGCAGTTCTCTATGAATAATCCCGGCATTTTCCAGGAGTAGACGTGGTAAAACCAGAAAACCACTTCCGGGATGGATGAGGTAGGAATTGATCCCGCCTCTTCTCAGTTTGCTTCACGAGGCTGAGTGAACCCCGTTCCAGCCCTCAGACCAGAATTAATTTTCTTGTCAGAGCCCGGAATCTAACTTGGACCTTCGCGGTGACAGCCAAGAATGTTAGCCACTGTACAATGAGGCGGTCAACAATGATATTTATATCATGATTCTGGTATATCAACATTCAGAAAGATCGGTTAAATAGAACTTCAGTAAGAGATGTTCCTTTCTCAGAAATTAACATGCGCATAAACCATAATTTACGATACCCTTACTAGAAAATCAAAACAATCATCACCGCGTAGGGGCAGATGACCTCGCTGTTCCGCCCCTTAAAATATCTAACTTTGTTTGAGTCTTCAGTCTTTCGACTGGATTGATGCAGCTGTCCATTCATCCCAGTCCTGAGTTAATCGTTTCATCTCTACATAGCTACCACACCTTACTTCCGAGGCAATCTGTTTAACATATTCTAACCTTGGTCTACCCCTACAGTTCTTGTCCTCGACCCTTCCTTCTATAACTAAGTTTGCTATTCCTGGGTGTCTTCGTTAGTGTCCCACCAACCTATATCTTCTCTTCATTATCAGTTGCCAGAAACATCTCTCTTCTTCCACTCGTCTTAATACCTCTTCATTCGTAACCCTATCTACCCATCTGATCTTCATCATTCTCCTGTAACACACATTTCAAACGCTTCAATTCTCTTCTTTTCTGCAGCACCAATAGTCCAAGTTTCACTTCCATAGAGCGCCACGCTCCAGACAAAGGCTTTCAAAAATGACTTCCTAACACTTAAATCTATATTCGATGTCGAGAGATTCCTTTTTGTCGAAATGCTTTCCTTGCCTGTGATAACCTACTGTTTATATCCTCTTTGCTTCGTCCATCACTGGTTGTTTTGCTTCCCAAGTAACAGAAGTAACCTACTTCCTTTAGCTGTTCACCTGCCAATTCAACATCCATAGGGGTTTCTGATTTCTTTCGGCTGCATTCCAATATTTTTGTTTTACATTAAATTAATTTTCATCATGAATTAATTCCTCAAGACAGAATCCATACCATTTAAAAACTCAATCAACTCCTCTGGTGTGTCGGCTAAGATGACGATGTCATCAGCAAATCTCAGACTTGAAATTGAACGGAACGTGTTGCTCACCCTCTGGGTGTCTGCTGGAAGCAGCTACAGACTCTGGCGAGCAGAACGTGTCCTCGGACACTCCCGGCACTGAAAGCTATACGATAAATAAATAAACAAGAGTTGAAATTATTTCTCCTTGAATCTTTACTCCAACTTAGAATTTTTCTCCAATTTCTTTAATTGATTGTTCATAACTTCAATAACTAACTAATAAAAAACTTTACGAGCCTTACAGTAGTCGCATATGATGTGTAACATTTGACATAGAAGAAACCTCACATGAAATTGTTGATACACCGGTATTGTATGTCTACCCCTTATTTTTCCCGTTTTCCTACGGGGTCGGGGATGAGATGCAATGGAAGTATTTGTGGCGGACGGTTTTTACAGCCGGATGCCCTTCCTGAAGCCAACCTCACGAGAGGAGTTAATGAGAGCTGAAATGAATGATGGAGAATGAAACTGGGTAAGGATGTGGAAGGAAGCGGCCGTGGCCTGTCAGAAGGTATCGTCCCAGGACTTGCCTGAAGTTGAAAATGGGAAACCACGGAAAACCATTTCAAGGACGGCAAATTGTTGATACACTGGTATTTTATAATATTTTTGGCACACATATTAATATATTGTAAAAGGGAGTGTTTTACAGATATTGTAGTTTATAATACGAAACTCATTTTATTAGAGGTTTTGTAGCTTCCGCCAGTACTAGCCTAACTAAAGAATACGATATGGATCAACTAGATTAATAGACGCGATACCGCTCATAACCTTAAATTCCCTATAAATAGGCCAACTTGCGAGTAAATACAATGTGCACAGCAGTAGATCATGAAAGGCTTGCCCAGTTCTCGGACCTCTTGATCCATAGACCAACACGTAATTTCATATGGATTCTGTTAAAATGAGTCATATTGATATGATAAATATCGTTTAAATCGATAATCTGGTACCAAATATATCTAACCCGTCCGGGATTCGAACCCGAGATCTCTAGATTCACAGTCAATGACGCTAGCCCCACGGCTATTTCGACCACTCGAATATTAGGTACAAGATGGTGACTTATTTTCACGTACCAATAACACTGCATCACGGAATTAAGTTTCATTTATATTTTGCTTGTTTCGATAATGTTCTTGCGTGAAATTGAGTTCAAAATGCGTTGTGAATAGTAGTGTGTTTGTGCCGGTTCTGTGACGACCTCCACCTCCCCACCTCACAAGATGGCGGCAGCCCGATAACTCCCGAACCCGTGGTCGGATTTTGACGAATGAGGTGTCATTGAACTCGGGCTGAGAGCCCCTTTCCAAATGACAACATATTTCAACCCCAAAGTAAAACCTACCCCTACTAGGAGGTGAAATTGTAATTTCTTAGAGAATCTCTCTTTCCAATTGCAACATGTGAGAGTTTGAATGCCAATATGGAATGAAACGTTGTTCTACATAATGTGCATGTGTACGGTGGATAGCCAATATGAATTAACATGCTAGTTTTTTGTTTTTACACATGTCCACTCATAGGTTTGGTAAGAGGGCGGGCTTTTTAAAAGATGGTGGCTGTAGTGGAACCTAACCCAACCTAACGGGTCCTTGTGGACAGGTCATTGTGGACGGGTCATTGTGGACGAGTCCTTGTTGACGAGTCCTTGTGGACAGGTCCTTGTGGACGAGTCCTTGTGGACGAGTCCCTTTGGACTGATCCCTTTGGACCGGTCCCTTTGGCCTGGTCCCTATGGACTGGCTCATGAATTTATTTAAATTATGTCAAAGGGCCTAACTACATTTGCGTGTGTTGAACTGACGTTGTTCCCCAGTCTCCACTACTATAATGGGATCACGATATGAAAGGAAAGTGACGAAATACATGTGAACACGTGTGAGATGTCATGGGTTCGATTCCCGGTCAATGCATGTGAGATTTTCGAAGTGAAATGCCATGTCCTGTGGTTCGGATTCCACGTAAAAAGGAGGTCCCGTGGCTTATGATCGCGAGATTAACGGTCACGTTAAACTACAAGCTTCCTTCCTTTTTTCATTATTAGCATTCTCCTTGTGAAGCAAGTCACATACTGTTTTGGTTCATACGTGAGAAAATGCAAGTTCATGTGTAATATGACCTAACACACAGGTGTTCACCTGTGCACGTGCACGATAAGATCTAACAAGTCACAACCTGTTTTGACAGTGGTGGGAGGTGAAGGGGAGGAGAGGGGGAGAGTCAGTGTAAGAGAGAACACAGGTGAAGAGAGAAAGAAATATGTATTGCTCATAATACATGTGGAGCTGAGGACTGTACATAGGACTGTAGGATAAGTACAACATGAGTGAATAAATAAATACAAGGCACACAGGTTCACACAACATGTAATTTATTAATCCAAGAATTAAAGGCTGAGCTAAATCCCAACCATTTTACATATAGTTTATTTCCTTTTTGTTTCAACACTTTTTCCACAAGGTAATGTTTAGGAAACGCCGTCTTTTGGAGTTCTTGGAGATAAAACCTGCCTTTTATGGATTGATGATTGAGGTCCTCGAGTAAATAGGTGACTGGATTGTTCAGGTTGACTTGACGAATTCGAAATAGTTCTGTCCCCCAATTTGGTGTGTAGCCCTTGTCGAAAACGGACTTGAATTTGCTCACACGAACATGATCCCCAATGTTAAGGCGATGACGTTTAGGGTCTGCTGTTTTATGGGGTTAAACAGTTTATCCAGTTGTGGAATATTTTTGGTCACAAGTCGTGGCTTGGTCCCAATGGTTCTGTGTTTGGTGTCATTGTAACGTGACACTAGCTCAGGTAACAAGTCCAACCAGCGATAAGTGCCCTGAGCGGTAAACGCTTTCCACATATGGGTTTTCAATATTCGGTTGAACCGCTCGGCCACGCTGGCTTTGAGATTGCTGTACGTGGTGTAATGGTGAATATCCTTAGATTTGAAAAAACTGGAGAAATCCTTGTTGAAAAATTATTTTCCCTGATCGGTTTGTAGCAGCTGAGGTTGACGTTTGGATTGTTGAATAATATGTTGAAAGGCCTTGGTGACTAGTGGACCAGACTTGCGTCGCACAGGTTCAACAAATGCCATTTTGGAATAAACATCAATGACCGTCAACATATAGCGTACACCATCGTTAACGCTAGCATAGGGAATCATTTCAACCAAGTCTGCTTGCCAAAGTTCATCCACACCTTGTGAAATCACCTTGAGTCGCTGATAGTGATGTCTAGCTGGACGATGCAACTCGTGAGCAATACCCATTTTAATGGGTGAGGGTTTAAACAATAATTTTGGCATTTCGAAGTTCTTCCTCAATTACTTGAATTTCCCAATCGTGACCAGTATGGCCGGCTTGACGTGAATCATGCAACAGCTGTAGTCGCTGGACGTGTTTATTGGTATTGTGCCATTAGGTAACATCCACAAGGGGTTTTAATGGTTTAAATGTCACTCCCGAAGCGGACACTTTGCGACGACCACTTTGACTAGTGGGAAACATTTTTGCAATGATGGTTTTATATTTTTGAGATATATTAGCATTCACTTGTTGAGTGCGATCATACTGTCTTTTGTGGGCATGGGTGTCCAATAAAATGGATTTATATTTATCAAGGTCCTCTGACGTATAATCTTGGGATGAGGGAGTCCGAGAGAATAGTAGCTTTAACAGTCCTGGTGTTAATTTATAGTTGATCTTTTTTAATGACAGCTTTAGTACGACTAAATTTAATCGATGAATCACCAATTTTAAATCTATCATCCTCATAGCGAACACCATACGTGATATCTGTGTTTCCAATAAATTGATTGGTGAAATAGGGTTCCAGTGTTGATCCATAATATTTTATTAAAATGTTTTTCAGTTGAGCTTTATGTTGAGGGGTGGCTAAGAGTTACGAAAATGGAGACGATCTGGAAGGGCAAGGTGTTTCGACCATGACCAAGGATTTCTTTTTTCTTAAAAACTCTGCAAGGGGTGACGCCTTTTTTTGAGGCGTAAACACTTGTTCCTCATTATCCTCAACTTCGCTAACACTAGTTAAATCTTCCTGTTCCTCTTCCTCTTCCTCTTCCTCTTCCTCAGGGTCCTCCTGGTGCGTCTGAGTGGCTTGTGAAACGGTGGGTAGCGTTTCAGATGGCTTGAAAGAGGGTTTCTACATAGCTTTTAGCGGAGGGGCTAAATGTTGTTGAATAAACAAAGCATGATCCGCACGTGATCGTTTCAATTGACGGAACTTTTGGCGAATAGTATTTTTGCTCTAATAATATGCTTTTTCAATTGACTCTCTGCTAACGCCATGGTGCCGTGACAAATGACTTGAGAGGGAATGATACAGTGCCTTAAATAGCAATAAAATGATCAAACCCTAAGCGATACCGCCCTTGGTTGAGTTCACTTTGTTTATCAATCACTAAACAGGCATGACGTTGTGTGTTCCAGCACTTACCGCACAATTCTGTAAATATTTTAAATGTCATATCCGGATTCACATGTTCATTATAAATGTGACGACTGTTCCTCTCGTCCTGGCGAAATAAAACAATGACATTGGCATTGTCACGAATCAATTGTTTGGACATTTTAGAATACGTTTGTCCAAGATAGAAGCAATCGATATGTTTGTGTCAACCCATGCTGAAATAGCTTTGAGTGATGCCTTGTCGTTCAGTGGATACATCATCGAAAATCATGAGTGAGTCAGGCTTTACCTCATCTGGTGAAATAACATTTTCTTGCGTGGAAAATGTAAAATACCCCATATTCTCATTTTGTAATCCAGACATGACTTGATCCAGAAACACGTAGAGGGGTTGGTAGAGAGATTCTGCGAAAATATAAATATTTTGAAAACACAGACCATTGGGCGCTGTAATAAGTGTCAGCAAAAGATTGGTCTTTCCACAGCCGGAAGGTCCCACAATGATGCAGCGAATGGAAGATGGAAACAGTGAACCATGGCGTTGTTCACGTGATGTGGGGCAGAGATGGGAAACCATGTCCCTCACGGGGAATGACTCTTGCTGCTTAATTATCTTCATTTCAACTAAGGCTTAGAGAGGCTAGCAGGCTGTCTATATACATCGCACCGAGCCTTGTCATAGAAACAGTAGACTTGTACTACAGGTTGACGATGGATGTCTTTGGACGTGCGTTGATGGTCAAAGCTAAGTCTGTTCCCATACATGATCCTAAAAAAGAAACAGATCCTGCTAATAAACACTATGTGGATAGGTCTGTAGTGCCACGCACAAAACAGGGAGATTATGACTTGAAAGGAAAGCGGTTACCCCATGTAAAACATCCTCAAGTGTCTACAGACGTTACTACAAAAAAGTATGTGGATAACAAGGTGTATGAGTTTTATGATAAAGTGCCTCAGCTTACGGTGGATGGCTATATTGCTAATCATCACCGCATTATTCACATGGAAGACCCACAAGAAGATGTTGATGTCTGTACCAAGCGATACGTGACCTATGAAATGAAAAGGCTTGATAAATTTACCCCATCTGTATTTTTAGTGTATCTGAAAAATGTAAAACCTGTGAATGAGAGAAACCACATACCGCTAGTTCATGACCAGCACTTGACATATGTGCTTGCTTCGGGTTTAAGCCACTATCGATTACACTATGATGGAACCATTCACATCAAATACGCCATACCTGATGAGAACCATTTAGAAATAGAGATAAATGGTCATAGGATGTTGGTCCATAACCATGAAATGGTCAATGCAGGAGACGAATTATACTTTCGTCTCATGATGACATGGGATGAAAAGCAAGCTGGAAAACCCATAAACGATTTCCCACTTTATGTAGAATTGGAATATACAGCCACGAAATAACAATCTGACGTTAGTTGTGACTTAAACTTTCTTGTGAAAGGTTGTTGGTCATTATCATCATGGTGAAACAAAGATATGGGGTGAGAAAGACTAAAAATATGACCCTGTCCTTGGCAAAGCCTGGGCTTAAGACATTCGTGGCCTTCCCCTTGCGAAAGAAAAAAAGAAAAAATAATATGTTGACCATAAGGAAAGCTCTTCGAGCAGCACAGAGGCATGTTATTCCAAAACGTCAGCGACAGGGTTCAAAACAAGGGCGAGTGATTCCCGTTCCCAAACGAGCGGGATTTTTACCTGCATTATTTGCTGGTCTGGCTGCTCTAGGTTCACTTTTAGGTGGTGCCAGTGCAGTGGCAAAAACTATTAAAGCGGCGCAACAGGGCAAGCAACAACTCAAAGAAAGTCAGCGACACAATGAAACGATGGAAGCCATTGCTTTGGGGGCTAGAAATGTCAATTTGAAGCCAGCCTTTTATCAACAAGGATTTGGAAATTCACCTTTTCGAAATAAAAAAACATCTTTAACCTCAGCCATAGCAAGACATGCCCTTACGCATCAACAAGTGGAAAGCTACGCTAAACAACTGATGCTTTCTCATTTTCGAGGTGTGTTTATGCGAAACCAATTACCCTCACAACCCTGGAAACATGAATGTGCTGTTGTCAATTTGGATGATCACCGAAGACCTGGAACACATTATGTAGCTTATGTCAAAGAGGGATCCACTGTACGGTACTTTGACAGTTTTGGGAATTTGCCCCCGCCCATGGAACTAGTGACCTATTTTGGAAACAAGATCAAGATATATTATAATGTGAAACGTGAGCAAACGTTTAACAGCCAACAGTGTGGACGTTTGTGTTTAATTTCTTTATATAAGACGCAGCATAAGCAAAAACGTCAACAGTATGTCGGTGGAATATAAGACGTTTACACTGCATGGACGTGGTGGGTAGATTATTGGATAAGGAATAACCCACCCACCAAGGGAAGATGATTAAGAGAAGGAAGTAGATTTTGGATTGGAGAAAAAGGATAGAAAAATAGGAGGAGAGTCCTACAAAATTTATAAGTTTAGCTTTCAATACACTTAGAAGCGGTTGCCACCGCAAATCCGTTCTCGGATACCTAAAGTGGGTACGAGCTTGGTCGGAGCTGACGGGAACCGCAGCTAAGACTTGGGCGGTTTGCCAAAGAAAGGCTTTAGTGTGTTTCCTCCCAAGCATGCATAAAAGTACTATAGGGAAGGGTGATAGTCTGGCGATACAAATAATAGCAGATTTGTTCTGTATTAACGATGGCATGAACTTGGGAAGAGTCAGGGAAGACAGGATCTTGCTTAACCGTTGTATTAAAAAAAATGAAAAAGCAAAAAAGAAACTCTTAATTTATTTAACAAATTAGAGGAAGTTGATATCTTTAACAATTAAATATCTTATTAACAATTTGGGGTCGCCGACCTCCGACAACATTTAGAAATTGCTACAGGCAAATAATAATTTTTAAGGTTTTAAACCTGGTACTAAAATCTTGGTAAGATTTTAAAAAGGCAATGAAATGAAAGTTTAAACATTAAATTGAGTACAAGAAGTGTACTATAGGAAATTTCTGAACGAATATTCTAGAGAGAATAACAACTTCGAAAATAACAATAAGGAAAACATAAAGAATAAAATAGAAGTTCCTACAACTTCTTATATTTAAACAGAATTACTTTATGAGAATTATACAAAAGAGGGCAGGTCACTTACTGTGAAACCTGAAGAGATAATCAAAAGGAAGGTTCTCGACCTCCTATATTTTAGATAGGAATCACGAGCCAAATGGGGCAGTTTCCATTTAGTGAGACCTAAAAAATAACTCACACAAGAGTTGAAAGAATTGTTTTCCCTGATTTAAAGGGAGAAACAATGTAAGTTTGAAACGTGTATAAAACACGTAATTATACAGCAATTACTTAATGATAAACAAGCAAAATGGAAGGGCACTTCACAGAGTGACACCTTATTGAAACAGACCTGAATTTAAAAGTTTATTACAGATTGTTAGTAAGAGGTTTAGGAAAGAGAAATAGGGATGGAGGAAAAATGTTCATGGCCGTATTTAATAAACGGACGATCGCGACGCGGTAGAAAAGTGGAGCAAGCACTGATTATCACTATAGTCTGTAAAGATTGATGCAAAGTTCACTGTAGAAACTCGAAAGTTCATGAGAAAGAAAGTTTTTACAATGCTGAAAAGAACCGGTTGCACTAGGTAGACGAGAGTCTATTTCTTGGAAAATATTGGGAATTACAATTAGATGCGCCATAGATCATTCCAACGGTGGACGAAAGTTAGCTATTGCAGTAATTGGTAAAGAAAATTCCTTATTTTGAATATTATTTTCACATGTGAGTGAAAAATACCTGATGGCAAGACTCGCAGATAGAGTACAAGATCTGGAAGGTTCCAGAACGATCTTTATAGAAGAATGGAGTCAAAGTTAATCCAGCGGAGGAACTAGCTTTATAATTTATAGACAGCGGGTATTAGATAATATCCCACGTGGTGAGAAGATTTCTCATTTAAATAGCTTAAGAAAAGCTCTTTTCTAGTAAGGTTGGCTTGTACGAACAAAAGCTCAACATGGCAAATCCCACGAAGAATGATTTTTGCCCCAAAATAAATAATCTCACACTGTCTATAAAAGTATCGTTAAAAGCACGTGAAAGTTAAAACCATGAAGATGAGGTTAAAACTTTAAGATGGTACTTATCTTGATTTCATGTTGAAGGCGAAGTTCCGTATGACGATAACTACTTTGCCAACATGGCGTAGAAGAGAGTATGCCTCTTGGTTTGAGGAGGCTGGCTCGAGAGGAGCCTTAACTGATCGAGTCAACTGCCGACTGAGAAGTGAGACCTGCTCAACGGAGCACGGAGGGTCCAAGGAAGGGAAAAAGAGTGGGGGGTAGGAAACAAAAGGAGAACATATAAACATAACCAACTTATCAAAAATAAATTTTCTTCTTGATGAATGGTCTTCAAGGTGTTGATAGTAGGCGATGCTAGCGCAGCATGGTGAGTAAAGAGGTAGACGTAGTCCTCTTGCTCAAGGAGAAAATAGCTGGCGATGGTAACAGGATCTGGTGGCCAGATGGAGAAGGAATTCCTCTTGCACGAGGAAGAGTTGAAGAGCTTCAGATATTCGCTGCTATATGACGCTAGGTGGGTCATAGAATATATATCTGGAACAGACTCATAAAAGATATAAGCGACCTGAACCCCTAAGAGAAAACAGAAGATCACTGTTGGTGTTTGACAAAGAGGAAGGAAAGAACATGCAAAAGCATTGAAAATTTTAATCTCTCGTACCGTGTATTCCAAGAATACACCATACTGGGAGGGAAAAACACCAACAGGGAACAAATAAGCAATTAAACATTTAAGAGTAATAAAGTAATTGAAGAGAAGTGGTCTTATGATCTGACCATTAGTGGTCAAAACTCTGACCACCCTGACTCTCCCATCTCTTCCAGGATAACACTCGGTCACTCCACCAGAGATCCATACTAGGAGGGGTGAAACATCCCTAACTAAGACCAAGTCCCCCACTTTAATATCGGGACTGGAAAGAAACCACTTCTGTCTCCGTTGCAAGGAAGTTAAGTATTCCAAGTTCCACCTCTTCCAAAAAGAATTACGGAGGGCTTCAAGTTTACGCCAAGCGATAGGTAGATTAGAATCCCTGTAAGAATTAGGAAGGGGAGGAGGGGCAGAGAGAGAAGTGCGTGTAAGACAGTGACCAGGTGTGAGTGGAAGGAGGTCATCAGGGTCATTAGAAAGCGGAGTTAAATAACGAGAATTAACAACACCTTCAATCACGAAATAGCTGGAAGCTGAGAGAAATAAAGCACTAGTAAAGATTACGATACGATGCGAAAGAAGAATTGACAAGTTTAAACAAAGCGTATAGAAACAAGTACATCTATTCAGGATAAGAATATACCAAATAAACAAAGAAACTATGCGAGTAGAAAGCAAGAACGCCATAGGTAACAACCTAGTAGCCATAAACAATGACCTCAAGTTATAATGAGTATCAAAGGGGTTGATCAGAAAAATACTTAAGTCAGCGAGAAACGTGACATGACGAGTATAAATGCAAAAACACATCGAATGTGACGACGAGAAAAAGTAAGTTTGTTCATCAATGAACAATAAGATCGCAAAATATGTCAGCAAAGTGCAATACATAAGCGCGTAAAGGATATGCGACGATGTTACGAGACAAGAATCGAAGCAATTGTAGAATACGAGCGTGAGTAAGTGGAAGACAAAAGCAAGCGCGGCCTTGACCCACATAGTACAACGAGATAAGGCATATAAATAGCTGAAAGAGTCCTTGGGCGGAACAAGTTTATTTTGGTGATGAGTTGAACGGTTCTGTACTTGCAGGAGCGACTCACTAGACAATGGTTGGCAATCAGCCAGAGTTGAGATAAGAGAAACTTGCTTTGAACTTTGGCAGGCATACAGGAAATAAACGATAACTTGGCCTTCCTCAAAATTGTATACAAACAAGTTTGACAAACAAGCAGTTCAAAGTACACAAACAACACTTGTTGAATCAGCTGTAACTTAAAGCAGATATTCAGGTTGGACGGCATGCAGTCAATCGTAACTTGGACGTGAAAAAACAATTTAAAGCCATATGAAATAAAGTACGAAATCAATTTCGCATAATTGAGAGGATCGCGGAATCTGACAATTTTCGACAGAAAAAGGCTTGATTCTTCCGAAATAGGAAGGGAAGCCGGGACATTGAGAAGGAGGTTATGCATAAGAATAGTTATTCTAGATGTTAGTGAATTCAGATTTTCAAGCGGTTTCAAAAGCGGCTTCCAATTGTGAGGAAGGGGGGAGGAGCCGGCCGTGGCCATCCTTCTAAATAACGAAAGAAGTGAAACATGGCTTACAGCGAAGGGATAGAGACTGATAGCCATGGTTTTACACAAGGGGAAGATAGTTTTTAATAGAGAGTTTAAGCAATTACCTGCTATAAAAAATGACATGAGAAGGTAAACGAAATAACACAAAGCAAGGTGAACTTGAATTGCCATCTTGTGCGGGAAGAAGGCGAAACCATTTAAACAACTTACAGAGGTAGTGTAGTTGTTCACGATAAGACATCGTTTCGGCAGGTGTTTTTCAAAAATATTGAGATCTGAAACATGAGCGTTCTCTTTTTCAGAAAGGGGATTTATGTCAGCTGTAACGAAATGACATTGCGCTTTGGTTTGAACACTGGGATGTTTGATTTCACCAGTAATAACCCAACCAAAATCGGTGTCTCTGGCGACCACGGTTGAAGATAACTTACGTGTTTGTTTGCGAAGGCACTTCCAAAAAATATTGGCACTGAAAAGTACATCAATGGGACCTTGAGCATTAAACTGAGGATCAGCTAACCTTAAGTGCGAAGGAATCTTTAAACTGGAAGTATTAATAGCGCTGCTAGGAGTGTCTTTGCCAATACTGGTAAGAATGAGACAGTTTAAATTAAGATTGGTGTTTCTTTGGCAAACGTCTCTGATTTTCAATTTTGAAGACTGCAAGACTTGAGTTTTCAAATTGTCAATGCCGGTCACATTGATAGAAGTAGGCGATGACGAAAGACCTAGTTTTTTAATCAATGATTGCGAAACAAAGTTATGAGTTGAAGCGGAATCGAGAAGACCACGGGTTCTAAACCAATTTCCAAATTTATCTTGGATTTCGAATTGTACAGTGGTCAAAAGGGTTTGTGCACTGTGAGAAGTTTCGGCGTTAGAAATGCAGTAAGAAGCATTAGTTTGTTCGGAGCGGCTCTGCAAGGAGCTTGAAGAGGCGGGTGCTGATGACCTCGATTTATCATGAACGTGCAATAAAGAATGATGCGGTTTTTTGCAATGAAAACAGAGATTGGATGACGTACAGTTTGAAGAAGAATGCTTAGGTGACAAGCAATTGAAGCAATGTTTGCTATTGAAGACAAACTTCCTTCGATCTTCGACAGACAATTCTTTAAAGGATTTGCACAAATACAATGTGTGAAGCTTTTTACAGAGCGTGCATTTTAAAGATTTGTTAAGCGGCCTGATATGTTCTCTTGAATGATTGAAAGAAGAACGGGTTTGCTTGTTCTCGACAGATGGGGGCTGATGTCCCTTTGAAGAAGCAAGTTTTTTTTCAAAAATTTGACACTGATGATTCGTTTCGACCTTTTCGCACTGAAATGCGAGTGCTGTAAGAACTTGGCATCGGCTGTTAAGAAACGAGATTAAGTGTTCGAATGAAGATTCTTCCTTGCGAGCGAGTTCAATTTCCCAAGCCTTTAAAGTTGAAAAATCGAATCTTGATGTAGCCAGATGAATAAGAATAGTGTCCCATGTTTGGACGGGCTGCTTAAGTTGGTATAATGCTCTGACATTTAACTGTATAGAGTCTAAGAGGTCTCTTAAAGAGGTGACGTCATTAGGTTTGACGGCTGGTAGGTTGAAGAGAAAACGTATGTGGCGAGCTACACTCAAACGTAAATTGCCATATCTCTCTTTAAGGAGATTAAAGGCGATGTGGTAGTTGTCTGCGCTTAAAGGCAGTGACTCCACCAAGGCTAAGGCCTCACCTTCCAAAGACACACGAAGGAAATAAAATTTATGAATATCGGGAATTTCAGTATTTTCATGAATTAGGGAGCAGTAAAGTTCATAAAAAGAATACCATTCACCTTCCTTGCCTGAGAAGTGAGGTAGGCTTATCTTAGGAAGTAACGGTTTCGGTTTGTTCTTGTGAACTGAAGCGGGTGCGAACTGGGCCGGATAGATGACCCTAGTGTCCGGTTCTGAGATATTGCGGATCAGTTGGTGGGCCTTTGCAATCCCTTCAAAGTACAAGGGTTCGACCTCGTCCCGATCCGATTGAAGTTCTGGGCAAGCGGATTCAATCTCGGTTTGAATTTGATCGTAATAATCATAAGACCGTTCGTACAACTTAAGGCGATGTGTCAAGATGTCTAAATCACACTCGGCGGGATTTAATTTGTTGACAAAATTTCTGAATCTGGTGAGTTGCCCTTTATAGGAAGAACGTCTGGCAATGAGAGTTTCATCTTTTTCAGTAGGAGCCATGACAAAAAGAATAAATTGAAATACAACTCACGAAACTGTAGAACCTTGGAAATGCTGTCAAGTTTGCAGCAGCGAATGGGTAGAAAGAACGGGACACACCAAAGGAGACAGGAGCGGCCTCTTTCCCCTTCACAGGCTTTGCACGACGTAGATATAGCTGAAAGATCCAAAGCAGATATTAATAATTTGCAAAGTATTGTCAAATGACACTTGACAAACAACAGCAATAGCAAATGGACTCTCCCGGGTTTCGGCACCAAACTTTGGGTAGATTATTGGATAAGGAATAACCCACCCACCAAGGGAAGATGATTAAGAGAAGGAAGTAGATTTTGGATTGGAGAAAAAGAATAGAAAAATAGGAGGAGAGTCCTACAAAATTTATAAGTTTAGCTTTCAATACACTTAGAAGCGGTTGCCACCGCAAATCCGTTCTCGGATACCTAAAGTGGGTACGAGCTTGGTCGGAGCTGACGGGAACCGCAGCTAAGACTTGGGCGGTTTGCCAAAGAAAGGCTTTAGTGTGTTTCCTCCCAAGCATGCATAAAAGTACTATAGGGGAGGGTGATAGTCTGGCGATACAAATAATAGCAGATTTGTTCTGTATTAACGATGGCATGAACTTGGGAAGAGTCAGGGAAGACAGGATCTTGCTTAACCGTTGTATTAAAAAAAATGAAAAAGCAAAAAAGAAACTCTTAATTTATTTAACAAATTAGAGGAAGTTGATATCTTTAACAATTAAATATGTTTCAATCTTATTAACAATTTGGGGTCGCAGACCTCCGACAACATTTAGAAATTGCTCCAGGCAAATAATAATTTTTAAGGTTTTAAACCTGGTACTAAAATCTTGGTAAGATTTTAAAAAGGCAATGAAATGAAAGTTTAAACATTAAATTGAGTACAAGAAGTGTACTATCGGAAATTTCTGAACGAATATTCTAGAGAGAATAACAACTTCGAAAATAACAATAAGGAAAACATAAAGAATAAAATAGAAGTTCCTACAACTTCTTATATTTAAACAGAATTACTTTATGAGAATTATACAAAAGAGGGCAGGTCACTTACTGTGAAACCTGAAGAGATAATCAAAAGGAAGGTTCTCGACCTCCTATATTTTAGATAGGAATCACGAGCCAAATGGGGCAGTTTCCATTTAGTGAGACCTAAAAAATAACTCACACAAGAGTTGAAAGAATTGTTTTCCCTGATTTAAAGGGAGAAACAATGTAAGTTTGAAACGTGTATAAAACACGTAATTATACAGCAATTACTTAATGATAAACAAGCAAAATGGAAGGGCACTTCACAGAGTGACACCTTATTGAAACAGACCTGAATTTAAAAGTTTATTACAGATTGTTAGTAAGAGGTTTAGGAAAGAGAAATAGGGATGGAGGAAAAATGTTCATGGCCGTATTTAATAAACGGACGATCGCGACGCGGTAGAAAAGTGGAGCAAGCACTGATTATCACTATAGTCTGTAAAGATTGATGCAAAGTTCACTGTAGAAACTCGAAAGTTCATGAGAAAGAAAGTTTTTACAATGCTGAAAAGAACCGGTTGCACTAGGTAGACGAGAGTCTATTTCTTGGAAAATATTGGGAATTACAATTAGATGCGCCATAGATCATTCCAACGGTGGACGAAAGTTAGCTATTGCAGTAATTGGTAAAGAAAATTCCTTATTTTGAATATTATTTTCACATGTGAGTGAAAAATACCTGATGGCAAGACTCGCAGATAGAGTACAAGATCTGGAAGGTTCCAGAACGATCTTTATAGAAGAATGGAGTCAAAGTTAATCCAGCGGAGGAACTAGCTTTATAATTTATAGACAGCGGGTATTAGATAATATCCCACGTGGTGAGAAGATTTCTCATTTAAATAGCTTAAGAAAAGCTCTTTTCTAGTAAGGTTGGCTTGTACGAACAAAAGCTCAACATGGCAAATCCCACGAAGAATGATTTTTGCCCCAAAATAAATAATCTCACACTGTCTATAAAAGTATCGTTAAAAGCACGTGAAAGTTAAAACCATGAAGATGAGGTTAAAACTTTAAGATGGTACTTATCTTGATTTCATGTTGAAGGCGAAGTTCCGTATGACGATAACTACTTTGCCAACATGGCGTAGAAGAGAGTATGCCTCTTGGTTTGAGGAGGCTGGCTCGAGAGGAGCCTTAACTGATCGAGTCAACTGCTGACTGAGAAGTGAGACCTGCTCAACGGAGCACGGAGGGTCCAAGGAAGGGAAAAAGAGTGGGGGGTAGGAAACAAAAGGAGAACATATAAACATAACCAACTTATCAAAAATAAATGTTCTTCTTGATGAATGGTCTTCAAGGAGTTGATAGTAGGCGATGCTAGCGCAGCATGGTGAGTAAAGAAGTAGACGTAGTCCTCTTGCTCAAGGAGAAAATAGCTGGCGATGGTAACAGGATCTGGTGGCCAGATGGAGAAGGAATTCCTCTTGCACGAGGAAGAGTTGAAGAGCTTCAGATATTCGCTGCTATATGACGCTAGGCGGGTCATAGAATATATATCTGGAACAGACTCATAAAAGATATAAGCGACCTGAACCCCTAAGAGAAAACAGAAGATCACTGTTGGTGTTTGACAAAGAGGAAGGAAAGAACATGCAAAAGCATTGAAAATTATAATCTCTCGTACCGTGTATTCCAAGAATACACCACGTGGACCTGAAATGAGCCTACACTTTCACCCACCTATCGAATTGAGTGAAAAACCCTATGGTTTAGGACTTGTTTCTCTTGAAACGTACAATCGAATATACAACATACGTGAAAATGTGAACAACAAGTTTTACTATGATGATTCTGTGCTCACCCTGAACTCTGGTGGATACACGATAGATGACATTTATGAACACATTTATGTGGTGTTGATCAATGAATATGGTTTAAAGTCATTTCTCGATGGAACGCGCAAGTTTGAACTTGTAGGAAATACCAACACTCATCGCAGCAGTATTTTTTCTACATTCAAAATTGACTTTAAAACACACCCCGATTCCATTGGTCCATTACTAGGATTTAAACCACGCGTGTTGGAGCCCAACAAAAAACATGAATCAAACCATGAAGTGAAATTCATTGAGGACCATCATGTGTCGGTGACGTGTTATATTATTAGTCAAGTGTACACCAATCAAGAACCGTCACATTCGCTTTATGACTTTATTGTAGCATCGCCCAATGGCTATATTATTCGTGAAAACCCTCCAGTGGTGCTTTTTCATTCTGTGGCTGTCGATGGTATTAGTAATAAAACATTAAGACTGATCAATAGAGAGCAACAACTCATTGATCTAGATTCTACCACACCAGTGACTTACAAGTTGGTGCTAAAGCCACTATGAAGTTTGTATATAAAGCAACAGCACCGTCTAGAAATGGTGTTAGTTGTTTACCACATGAATACACGTTAACATCTCAGAACAAGCAGATTTTACAGCATTTGGGTTACCACGTCAACCCCCGCGATGATTTCTATCCTAGAGGTAGCGAACCACATCGAGGAGCAACCAGGAGTGGTAAGAATTGATCTCCATTCTTATCAAGCTCAAACACCTGGACTCAATAACAATGATGAAATTCAATTTGTTATCAACAACCAAGATATTTACACTCTACCGCAAGAAACTGTTATTCAGATTGAAAGTCGGCTCACCAAAGCCGATGGCTCTACACCCAGCACATCCAAGTTAGCCAACCATGCTTTCGCCTTTCTGTTTTCTGAAGTGCGTTATGTGATTAACGATATCGTGGTGGATAGCACTCGAAATGTGGGCATTTCCAGTGTCATGAAACTATATCCCTCTTATAGTGAGGAAGAAGCTAAAACACTTTGCATGGCGGGTTGGTGCCCTGACTCGATCAATGACTGGATGGTACACACCGATGGCACCTTCACTGGATATTTACCTCTTAAACTGATTTTAGGCTTTGCTGAAGATCACCAGCGCATTGTGGTCAACGCAAGGCAATTGCTTTATCTGGTGAGAGACATGAGTGATAATAATGCACTCAAGGGAGCCGAAAATGCCCCCATTGATTCAAAAATTCAACTACAACGCTTGCTATGGAAAGTGCCTTATGTGACCCTTAACGATAGCAAAAAACTGGACATACTCAAGATGGTAAAGAGAGATATACCTCTACCCATGGAATTTAGAAGCTGGGCACTCCATGAGTACCCGCTATTGCCCACCACCAACACACACAGTTGGTCTATAAAAACAGCTCGCTATACAGAGAGACCTCTCTACATGATTGTGGGTTTTCAAACGAATCGCAAGTATCAACAAACCAAAGATGCCACACAATTTGATCACCTACAATTGAGAAATGCACGTCTTTTCCTCAACGGTGCTGTGTTTCCCTATGAAGGACTGGATTTAGATTTTTCAAAAAATAAGTTTGGCCCCCTGTACGACTTGTTTTCTAAATTTAGATGGTCGTATTATCAAAAAGAGAATTTTCCTATGTTGTCACCCCAAGCTTTTAAGACAAGAGCGTCACTGATTGTCTTTGACTGTTCCTACTTGGAAGAGTCTGTCAAACCATCCAATATTGACATTCGACTAGATTTTGAAACGCATGACAATGTTCCAGCCAATACGACGGCCTACTGTTTGATTATTCATCACAAACAGGTCAACTATTATCCACTGTCCAACCAAGTGACAAGTGTATAAATAGCAGGTCAACCCACACCAAACCGCTCAGTCATGTCTTGCTTTCAAGCCTCAAGAGAAGTTACATCCATGAATTTAAAATCTGAGGAACAACGTCTCAAGACCTTTGCGACGTGGCCGGTGCCTTTTATAAACCCTCAAGCCTTAGCAGCCGATGGATTCTACTATTTAAAAACAAGAGATGAAGTGAAATGTGTGTTTTGTCCCATCATCTTAGACCAATGGCAAGAAAGTGATGAACCCATGCAGGAACATCAGCGCTGGTCACCTGCCAGCCCCTACCTGTGCAGAATGGAGGTGGGTAATATACCCTGTCATTCAAGTTACCCCTCACTCATGCCTCTGAGTGATGAAAAAAGTTATGATACGTGTGGACTTTATGGTGTGAACAGTGCTTCAGTGAGCAGCTCGCAGTCAAAAACACCCAGTTTAGAGACATTGGGATATCATCGGTGTTATGGACACTATAAACACAAAAGACTTTTTTGTTGTATGATATGGTACCGCCTCTATCCTAGAATGAAAAAAGGAATGTAAAACTTGTTATGCTAATAAAATAATGTAATAAAAATTGTTTTTTTGTTGTTATATTATTATTTCTTATGCCCCCTGTCATATCCTAACCTCTATAGTGACTACTCAATGTTTTTATTTTCTTTTACTAGAATGGAATATAAGTAAATGACATGGGTACACTTTACTGAACAATTGTCAGTCTGTGGTCAGTTGGACTTGATCCAGACAAGAGTGAACATGTTGCGTACACTGATTGTCGACTGTCAAGGGTTTAAAATTGGAGATAACAAATTTATATTTAAAGAAGTGGCCATTATTGATTGTTCCACTTTTTGGATATCGCAAGCTACCCATTTGGTGTTTAAACCACCTTATGCGTTTGATTTATTGTGTGATAAAGACCGTAAACAAACCCAGTGGATTGAAACTCATATGCAACTAGACTGGAAGCAAGGAACCATTTCATATAAACACCTGGACATGGTCATGAAAGCTCACTTGTCTTCTGTCCATATAGTATTTGTGAAAGGTAGTGAAAAACGTCAATGGCTACAACCATTTTTGACGTCTTACTGTCAATGTATCGATTTAATGGACATGGGCTGTCCCTCGCTGCTAACACTCATGGACCGCTGCCCCTGTGACAATATTACCCATAAAGCCCTGGCACAGGTGTGGCAATTGTTTCATTGGTTAACCACCAATGCCTGCTGGGAGTTGTTAAATAAAATTTAAACTAAAGGTTTACCTGTGAATGCCACCAGTGAGATTTCTACAAGCGACGTGTAAAAATCAACGTGATACCATGGAGAGAGGGGTGCTACCGATAAAGCGATTGGAAAGTTCTTTGTGTGTAAAAAGAAACTAGACAGTTTTACTAAAGAAGAATTATTGGCTCTTCCAAAATCATTCATTTATTATGTCGCAGCAAATGCAGTGAAAGAAATCTGGCAACATGTACCAAAATCATGGACTCAAGACCCTGTGTTAAGTGAATTGCAACCATGTACGGATTATGATCACCATAAGCAAGTGGCTATGGCAAAAATACCCTCTATGCGACAGTGTGCTACTTGCCAGCTGGTCAAACTGTATCACGGTCATAAAGGTCCATGTAAAGACTTTGTTTCTTCATTCCACGGGTGTGATGGAGAAAAAAAGCAGCAACAACAAACATCATCCACAGAGGAGGAGGAAGATCAAACTTTTCTCCACCTATGGAAAAGGATATGCCAGACCTGTATTGGCAATTGCGTCATTGATAAAATAATTCAATACTTAACTTTCGAAATCTACCTACCTGGTTATTATTTGTGTGGTCCTGGAACTTATCTTGAAGAACCTTTACAGCGTGGTGATATACCTATTAATCCTTTGGATCAAGCATGCACCTTTCTTATCACCACAGTCATCCTGCATTAAGACGTGTAGTGGATAAAGTATCGTTGAAAAGCTAAACAACGTTTGACATCCTGTGATGTCTCAGTGGAGAGAGGTTGGCAGTCCTCATTGTGATTAGTGTTATATAAGGAAAGTTAATGATGAGTGGACATGAACATTGAAAAGGATTGAGGAATTGGTATTTCTTTGTATTCTATTTTTGTCAAGCTCAATTTGTTGTGAAATAAAACAAGGTTTACAAGATCACAATGTCTTTTAATTTTAAAAATGGTGATAGCCATTTCTTCATTTTCATTTTTTTCACACATGAATATTTACAATTTCCACTTTTCATTTTTACATTCCCCTTGTTTAGTTCACACATTCTGTACATTTTTTGTTGTGAAATAAAAATAGGGTTCACCAGATCACTATATCTTTTAATTCTAAAATGGTGATAGCCATTTCTTCATTTTCATTTTTTCACACATGAATATTTACAATTTCCACTTTACATTTCTTACATTCCCCTTGTTTAGTTCACACATTCTGTACATTTTTTGTTGGGAAATAAAAATAAGGTCCACCAGATCACTATATCTTTTAATTCTAAAATGGTGATAGCCATTACTTCATTTTCATTTTTTCACACATGAATATTTACAATTTCCACTTTACATTTCTTACATTCCCCTTGTTTAGTTCACACATTCTGTACATTTTTTGTTGGGAAATAAAAATAAGGTCCACCAGATTTTTAAAAATGGCGATAGCCATTTCATTTTTTTTTTACACACGGATATTTACAATTTCCACTTTACATTTTTACATTCCCCTTGTTTAGTTCACACATTCTGTAATTTTTTAAAATCTTTTTTGTAATATACAAAAGCAAACATTTTACAATAAAATGTATTACTTATCTTATTTTTACTAAACTACAGTAGCCTAACATTATACATTCTACTTATAGTTTTTACAAAGAAATATAAAACACACTACAAATATTACAATATAGTGATCATTAGACTTAAGTAAAGTAATAGTCGTCAATGCGACTGTTTCCCCAAGCAAGAGTATCAAATGTGTTGGGTATAATGAATCGTTTGTTGTCTTCATTACTTAAAGCAACTTAGTTCAGCAAATTGGTATGTAGCTGATGATTTTTACTTCTAAATACACACAGTTTCTTATATAATACAGGTGGGTTACTAACTATACAGTTTTTATAATCACTTATATCTAACTCTTTACTAACAACATTCTTTTTCACTCCTTTTAATTTTTTTACTACTACATCATCAATTGTCATATAGCTGTATGATTTAGATTTTGTGCCTATCCTAAAATTTCCCAAGAATCTTTTTGTTTACTAGAGGTAAATGGTAAATATTATCCTCGGGATAGTCACTGGCATCAAACCTATTTAGCTCAGTTTTGATATCCTCATAAAAATCATCAGTTTTAAACTCATAAATAAATGAATCTGTGTCTGTGTAGAGTAATTTAGCATTATCAAGATAGTTTTTCTTTACATAATCATAGTGAAATTCATACATATGTGTTTTTGACAATTCCAGAATGGTGTAACCCACATATATGGGTTTGTTGTAAGTTACTTCAAGACGATTCATTTGTATTACAACTAAATCCTCATGAATAATTGAACAGCTGTGAAAGTTAGGCTTGCTTATTAAGTAGCTCGCACCATACCTTTTACCATCATTCTCCCACTTTGTTATTAGCTTTACATCAAATCGTTTATCAACATTCTCCATAGTCTTTTCAAAAACACTATTATTCATGAGTTTATAAAAATCTTTTTCAAACGCGTTTGTTAACTGTGTTCTTAAATTATTGTTTAGATCAATATACGGTTTGAGCCATGCTGACTGATGGAATTGTAATACACGATGAATTTTAGTTAATTTCAATCCATGCTGTAGACACTGTTTCAAGTTTTGATAATGTATTACATATTTACATTTATCATTTACATTAGCAATTAACATTTTTGTTCGTGATGTGATGTATGGAGATTTCATATTCTCAGGACAAAATGGTAAATCATTATGATCATCATGTAACTCTTTAGGGTACTCAAGATTTACCTCTAAAATATATCCTTTATCATCGTTATCATTAAGAGTGTCAACATGTAAGACATGAATTTCAGGTTGTGTCAGCCAGCGAAAATCTTTCAGTGGTAGATATTGACTCATAGCCCAACCATATTGGTTATTTGCATCGAGGTAGACAATATACTTTGACTCTTCACAAGGGTTGTAGCTAGGCATGTACTTATTATTCGCTTTAGAATATCGCCCACTACATTCGCTTAATCCACCTCGAATTGATGATTTTATAAAATTGATCATGTCTACATCAGTCATTAATTCTAAATTTACTTTCGTTTTTTTTAACATTGAACTGAAACTTAACCCAGGAGCAGTGAAATACTGACAAGGATCAAGGTCATAAGTTTTCATACAAACATTCCGAAAATTTTCAGAAACATCTGCTAATAAAAACACATCTGTCTTCAAATATATGTCTGAAAATTCACCTAAAGTTTGAATGTCAAACTGTGTCCATACACGTAGTGCATGTAAATATTCCTGATCACTAATATGACTTGTGTTTAAGGAACTGTAAAATGCATCTTTTGGTGGTAAAGAACACTCCTCAAGTCGTTCCACACAGTTAATATATTCATAAGGGAATATACCCTTTTGACGAATCAAATTAAAATCATCTTCTTTAGAAAAGACACGTTGAATTTCATGAAACTGATCTGATTTTAAATTACTAGCCAGCTTATCAAGACTACTTGGCATAAAGTGGAATGAATCTAAAAATCGCAGTTTTATAGTTTTTTTATTGACAGTTTTGATGTATTTTGTGAACGATATGTATTGTTCCTTATTATTTGCAATCACACCAATTTTCACATCTGAAGCTCCAAATTTTTAACGATAAAGTGGTTATCGTATTTGCTACCGTTATGTAGAATGACTGGAATGAATTTTTTACTCTATAATTTAAATTACATTCTTGGTGAGCAGCACCACGATATTTTCCTGTTAAATGGTCATGATCGCGAACCCTGTCCGTATATAAACATCACCACATATAAAACAATTAGTTTCAATTTCAAAACCCATTTGCTGTGATGATGTTAGTGACTCCATTGGAATGATTGTATTTAAAATAGAGGATATACGAATGGCATCTTTCTCAAGTCTTTCCATAAAAACTTTAGGTGATCAGGTCCTCTATAGAGCTCAAACTTATTTAAAGAGCCATCGTAACTACATTTAATATAATATGCAAAGCTAAAAGGTTAATTAATGTGAGTTGTGTTGGTGAAAGGTTGGGCTGGATTCGATGAACATATATTAAATGGTTTTAGCAAAGCCTTGAAGTCAGCATATATAACAAATGGTACTCGAAGCTGTTTCTCATAATCCTTGAATTTTAGAATGTTATTTTTAGGAGTCGGTAATACCGTACACACATGATTACACCCCCATTTTTGGTGTTGAATTAGTTGGTCCTCTTTCTGGAAATGTAGTAAACAGCCATCACACAACCACTAATTATGTTCTCTTTTTGTTATCTGACTACTGACAAGTCTACTTAAATGTTTTATCCAACAATAGTGGGCGTTTTCACCTTCAGTTATGTACAGTAAATTTACATGAGCATCCTTTTTTTCCTGAGTATAATATAGAGGACCTACTATACTCTTATTTTCAATTCCATAAACATTAATACTTACATTGTTCAGTTCTTCAAAACGTTGAATGTCTTTTATCGCCATAGGAAATTCTATTTCTTTTAAATCTAACACTGAGGAATAGTGAGGATAGGATGATGTTCTATCCATATGTCCCACTGCTGAATGGAGAGCTGAGGTTACAGCCCACGCAAAACATGCTTCATTACTATTCCAAATGTTCACAACAGCTTTCTTCCGTTTGATCCATGCAGGTAAATCAATATATGATGGTGCTCGAAGGGGGTTATATTTATTCAGGTTGGTTTCTAAATAAAGTACTTCAACCAATGCCCAGCCCGACTCCCTTTCCTGGAACTCTTCACTCTTCACAATGATGTCACTTGAAAATTTTTGGTATATATCACTAATATTAGTTGATTTGCTAACAATTATGTTTTTTTTTTGTATTAAAAGATTTGATATCTGTAATTTCACCTTCACTCCCAGTTTTTAATAGAGTCCGAAAAGTTCAAAATTCATTTTCGTGTTTTATGCTCTAATAAAACATTACCTACCAAGCCAAACACAGTAGGTTGAACATTTTTTTTAATGATTCAATACTTTGAGTTTTTTCTTTACTATGAAGTCTGTAACTAGCAATTCGACTTTTAAACGCACTACCAATGTTTTGAATATTCCCAGAATTTCTTTCATGGCAAGCGTTATTTTTATGTTGAATACTGCGTAAATTTCCATGAATGATTGAAGAAGGTATATCAATATTACATACATCACAATGTGTTATCGAAGGTTCACCATTCTTCTTTCTTTTTGTTGCACAACTATTTTCACAATCTTGAGAACGTTTACGCTTTTGAGTTTTACATTCGTTTAAAGGTTCCTTGCTAGTTAATGGTTTTACAGTTTTTAATTCCTGTTGTTCCCCATGCACTTCAACCATGTGGGATTGATATCGCTTTACAGCAGAAAAACCAAGTTCGCAAACTGAACACGAAAATGGTGCTGAACTAACATGCATTAAATTTACATGACGTGCAAGATTATCTTGTCTGTTAAATGTGGTAGCACAATGACTGCACACAAACATTTTAATGTTATGTTTAACATTTGCGTGTCGTTGAAGGCTGTCAGGTCTTGAGAACGGTTTCTTACAGTCACCACACTTGAACATGATGATCACTTTCGAAATTGCCTATAAAAGAAAGAAATCGTAAATGTTAATAAATGATAAAACAAAGTACAATATAAATAGTTTAATTATATTCCAGTCAATGGTTATAGCTGGGTATTTAAATCGATCATCTGTGAACTCCTAGCAAGTATAACTGCATGTAGTTCTAACTGGGGGTTAATATATACCACTGTCACTGACACCTAGCGGTGAACATTGGAACTTGATAGAGTGGTAGAAACCAGCGGTCGCCAGTTAAGTGAGCTATGTGTGACGTCGTAGCCAGTCTTAAAGCAAGTCTAAACTTGTAGACCATGTTACGTGATAGAAACCAGCGATCGCCAGTTTAGTGAGCTAAGTGTGACGTCATAGCCAGTCTTAAAACAAGTCTAAACTTGTAGAACATGTTACGTGATAGAAACCAGCGATCGTCAGTTAAGTGAGCTAGGTGTGACGTCATTGCCAGTCTTAAAACAAGTCTAAACTTGTAGAACATGTCACGTGATAGAAACCAGCAGCCACCAGTTAAGTGAGCTAAGTGTGACGTCATAGTCAGTCATAAAGCAAGTCTAAACTTGTAAAACATGTCACGTGACAAGGTTAAGTTAGGTTATGTTAGGTGAACTGAGGTTAAGTCTTTAAATATTCCTCTGTCACTGACACCTAGCAATGAACATTCAGACTTAATAGAGCGGTAATCAAAATGTAACCTACAAAATTAGCTTTACACACCATGGTCAAGTAGTTCCAAATTTTGACTGCCAAATATACCATTTTCACTGACATGTAGTGGTGAACATTGGAAAATATCACTCTAACTGTTTAAAAGTTATTAAAGGGGCACTTACCTTTTTATAATTTATCAACTGCTGCCACTGAATGAACAGATTGTAGGAATCTATAACCTACAGGTACCCAATTATCTGTAAACCAATCAATCAATCAATGAATACATTCCAATCAATAACTTCAACATCAATTAGTGATAAAAGACTACAATCCATTAATAATAAGTACTTACCTTGCAAAATAATTTAATGATTTTCTACCAAAAAAGGCTTTTTTACAACTCTTGAGCAGTAATAGAGCACTGTTCACTCAAAGCGAGTAATAAAGACTGGCAGTAGGGAAATATATGACACCTCTCTTATATAAACTCTCATCGCTCGTGTCAGCAGTTTTTTGCAGATCATTGCAATTACTTTCCCAATACAGCTGAGAGTTCAAAGTACACTAGGAACACCTGTGTGGTATCCAATTACTGCTGACTTTGCTTGATCATCACCTGGGGTATCAAATTACTGCAGCGTTAGTCATATCAACAGCAGTGTGCGCTCTCTGTCATGTCAGCAACATGACACCGGAAGGAACACCTGTGTAATATCCAATAACTGCTAACTTTGCATGATCATCACCCATTGTCTTCATGAACACTTGCGGTTTCAAATTACTGCAGCGTTAGTCATAGCAACAGATCTGCGCGCTCTCTGCCATGTCAGCAACATGACACCGGAAGGAACACCTGTGTAATATCCAATAACTGCTAACTTTGCATGATCATCAACCATTGTCTTCATGAACAATTGCATCTTCAAATTACTGCAGCGTTAGTCATAGCAACAGATCTGTGCGCTCTCTGCCATGACTGTAATATGACATAGGACATAGCAAGACGTCTTACTGCACATACCATCTCTACAGTTTTAACATCTTAAGAACATGTATTATTCTCTTTCAACTACAAATGACTCGCTAGAACACATCCATCCACCAAGTTAGATCCCTTGTATGTTCACATGTATTTCGTCACTTTCCTTTCATATCGTTATCCCATTATAGTAGTAGAGACTGGAGAACAACGTCAGTTCAACACACACAAATGTAGTTAGGCCCTTTGACATAATTTAAATAAATTCATGAGCCAGTCCATAGGGACCAGGCCAAAGGGACCGGTCCAAAGGGATCAGTCCAAAGGGACTCATCCACAAGGACTCGTCCACAAGGACCTGTCCACAAGGACTCGTCAACAAGGACTCGGCAGCAATGACCCGTCCACCATGACCTGTCCACAAGGACCCGTTAGGTTGGGTTAGGTTACACTACAGCCACCATCTTTTAAAAAGACCGCCCTCTTACCAAACCTATGAGTGGACATGTGTAAAAACAAAAAACTAGCATGTTAATTCATATTGGCTGTCCACCGTACACATGCACATTATGTAGAACAACGTTTCATTCCATATTGGCATTCAAACTCTCACATGTTGCAATTGGAAAGAGAGATTCTCTAAAAATTGCAATTTCACCCCCTAGTAAGTGTAGGTTTTATTTTGGTGTTGAAATATGTTGTCCATTGGAAAGGGGGTGTCAGCCCGAGTTCAATGACACCTCATTCGTCAAAATCCGACCACGGGTTCGTGAGTTATCGGGCTGCCGCCATCTTGTGAGGTGGGGAGGTGGAGGTGGTCACAGAACCGGCACAAACACACTACTGTGAATAGGCCCTCTTGTGAGTAAAGAGAATGTATTCATGAAGGCTTGCTCAATTCTTGTATAACCACAACGATTATATTATATTGATGACTGCATTACCGTTATGTGAGTTAATATTTGATTAGCCATTGTGCAGAAACTTAATACCGGCAATGCCGACTACTTACAATGTTTGATATTAAAGCATTTTATCATTTAAATACTGATACGAAGACTTCGAACATGTGCCATGTGCTTTGTTTCAATCACTTGACACCAGAGTTCGCATCAACGTTTACCGTCATAATGAAAGTGTTCAGCAATGCGATCCAGCTGGCAGTGCGTCTTTCACACTTCCGTTCTATCCACCACTGCCAGCTGGTTCGTCCGATCCACTTCCGTCCCATTTTTCAAAATCACTCCCACAAATATCCAGCAACCGAGTAGAAAGATGTTACACATCAATAATCAACACCGCCAGCTACAATAACATGTAGTTCTGGGACTAATTAATGAGCCCATTCCTCTTAAAATGTAAGATTCATGTCAATATTTATCTATTTATTAAAAGAATTGCGCACAATGAATATTGTATTTGCTTAACATAATCACACAATGATTTTGATCCTTTTTTTGTTTCTTGTGTGCATAATTGCATGTGGTATCTGCCACACCAAACATCATACAGTTCACACACACACGAATCACAAAGTTCAAGAATTTTCTTATTGGTGCAGACCCCATGATGGAAACAATGATATGCAAAACTGTTGACAACCTGTCTCAACTTGTAATTATTCTGAGTCCAGTGCCTATTCGTCATCGCGTCAATACTGTAAAATTCTCACCAAATGTCTGTTTTTTTTTTTTTTTTTGCTCTCGTCTGCTTATAGTATCTTCGAAAGCGGTCGTTGATGGCAGAAGCATTCTATTTTTGATCTCTTGTATCAGATAGTCTTCCTTAGATAGTACATACACGGGTCTTGGACGAGTGAATTTCGAGACTCCAAGTGTCCTCTTCAGGAAAGAGGCCTTCAGTTTTAACTGATCCCATGTAAGTTCAGTTCCATAAGTCAAAACCGGTATTATTTTGCTCGAAATAGTGGTCATGGATAGTTTTTCGGGTTTTGGAATATCTTTCATAGCTCTAACCGCTGCTGTTGCTTTTTCTCTAACATGAAAAGAGAAGGTGGTCCGTGTAGTTTGATGGCAAATGCCCAGATATTTGAACAGATTCACAATGGCTAATTTGTTTCCTCCTAGGTACAAATTGGTCTTGTAATGCATCTCTTCCTCCCTTCCGGAGCGTCATCTGTACTGCCTTCTTGGTATTCATTGTAAACTTATTTTCCATTACCCAATCCGAAAGTCTATCGATCGCATCCTGGACGTCTTTCAGGATTGGTCCTCCTATGATAATATCATCGGCATACATGTATACCATGACTTTCTTATCCATCCCATGAGTTATTCTTGTCACGTCGGCTGTTGCGATATTGAATAATACGGGACTCATGGGGTCACCCTGCAGTACTCCGTTCGTTTGGTTTATGACACTGGATGTAATATTGCCATTATCTATGTCCACTCTTGTATCATATAGTGTGTTATATTGGCTTTCATGGCCCGTGAATTAAAACTCAGCAATTTTTCTAGATTTATGCCGTGTCTTGAGTGGGGTTTCCAAACAGGCTCATCAGCGGGCTCATGGTGTCCGCGAGAGGAGCCCCTCAGGACCCCCTATCAATTCCTAAACGGCTGCAGCTATAGGTACCAAATTTGGCATGAGTGAAGATCTATACCTGAATATCACCCGGCCATATTTGAAAATGACGTCAGTGCTACCAATTGCTGAAAAATCACAAATTAAATTTGAGCTCTATGTTGGGTATCTCAGAAGTTTTGAAGCGAACTGTTCCGAAATTGGAGTCCATATAAATAATAACATTCCAATTTAATTTTCAGGAGCCTATGCATGACAATGTTGCCAACATTATTCTAAGCATGCTGAGATGTCCAATTTTTAAATGCATGTAACTTCTATACTATCAATTGAGTTTCAACCAAATTTCGTTTGTGCTATGTGCACCATATCAGATATGACTATTCTTAAAAGCCACCAAGGCTGCCAACTGTTAATAAATGCTGTCTCTTTTTTCCAATAACACTTATATCGGAAAGTATGCAAGCTAGCAGCTCTAAACTTTGCACATGTATAGTACCTGATATTCTAGAATAATTTGAAGTAACTAATATACATCAGTGCTGCCAACATGATTCTACGCTTGCTGATAGGACCAGTTTTTTAAATGCATGTTACTTTTATACTAACAAATAGATTTCAACGATATTCCGTATGTACTTTTTGTACTATAACCGATATGACTATGCGTAGCCTATACATAAGAGCAGCCAGGGCTACCAACCGTTAATAAATGCTGTATCTATTTTTTTAGCCTACTTTCTATTTTTGTAAAACATGAAAGTAGACTTATGAGATCTACACAGGGCCAAAAATTGTGCGTCTGTCTACGTGTGTGTTTGTGTGTCTATGTGTGTGTGAGTGTGTGAGTGTGTGTACTCTGAATGTCTGCCTCCCCCCCCTATCAACTTGAAAACGGTGAAACCAAATTGAAAGAAAGTTGGCACAGAGGTCGAACTAGCAACCGGCACCCCAGTGTCATGTTTTATATCGCCGCCATCTTGACGGAAACGTAATGGCGGCCACCCAAATGTACAAAGCTTAGATCAAATTTCGACTAACATAATCATCCGATCTCTACCAAATTTTGCAACAACATATATTTATATGGCGAGCGTCTTTTGAGTAAACTACAAGGTCATCAGTTTGCAGATGGCGGCCATGTATGTGTGCAAATCGATTCCCCATATCTATTCGAACACAGTGAACCCGAATTGAACAAAATTTGATAAATGAGTAGCACTAGCAAAGGGCACCTCCGTGTCATGTATTATATTGCCGCCATCGTGACGGAAACGTAATGGCGTCCAACCAAATGTTAAAAACTTAAATCATATTACGACCAACCTAATAATCTGATCTCTACCAAACTTTCAACAACATACCTTCATGTGGGAAGCATATTGAGACCAAACTACAAGATCATCAGACTAATAGTTTGCAAATGGCAGCCATGTATGTGTAAAAATAGATTACCCCTATCAATTCATACACAGTGAAACATAATTGAACTAAATTTGGTACAGAGGTAGCACTAGTAAAGGGCATTCCAGTGTCAGGTTTTATATCGCCACCGTCTTGACGAAAACGTAATGGCGGCCAACCAAATGTTAAAAACTTAAATCATATTACGACCAACCTAATAATCTGGTCTCTACGAAATTTTTCAACAACATACCTTCATGTGGGAAGCATATTGTGACCAAACTTCAAGAACATCGGACTAATAGTTTGCAGATGGCGGCCATGTATGTGTGCAAATTGATTCCCACTATCAATTCAAACACAGTAAAACCGAACTGAATGAAATTTGGTACAGAGATAGCACTAGCAAAGGGCACCTCAGTGCCATGTTTTATATCGCCGCCATCTTGACGGAAACGGAATGTTAAAAGCTGAAATCAAATTACGACCAACGTAATCATTTGATCTCTCCTTAATTTTGCAACAACACACCTTTTTGTGGGAAGTATCTTTTAACTGAACTACAAGGTCATCAGTACAATAGTTTGCAGATAGCAGCCATGTATGTGTGCAAATCGATTCCCCATATCAATTCAAACACGGCGAAATGGAATTGAATGAATTTTTTACAGAGGTAGCACTAGCAATAGGCACCTAATATTCATGTTTAATATCAGTATAGCACGTTGTAATTCAACAAGCTACTACAACCAACATGCAAATATACTTCTTGAAAAGGACAAAGGGTTATAACAATTCCCATGCATTTAGGAGAAAGTAGGCTATATGTTCTTTACTGAACATCTTGTTTGTCCTAATATCAATATATCAGAAACTAGGCAAGCCAACAGCTCTAAACTTTGCACACGTATATAGCTTACAATTTTTGTCGTTCTTTCACTCGGCATAGGACGCGCCCCGCCGAATGGTTGTTCATAACCAGCTTCCGGTTTAGTAGTCAGGTAGTGAAAGCAATGGCAACTGTGAACTACAATTTTCGTTGCATGTAACTAAGCAAATTATTGTTGTTAGGAGAAATAAAAGTTGTAAAATGCACCAAGAATGATATGATCTTCAGCTGTGTACAATGAGACAGCTCTGCATGTGTTTATTCCTTATGTATTAATGATGCGAAATGTCAGCTAACGTTATGCCGCATAAAACACTCGTACTCTCTATATGTTGTACATTTTGTCAATTTATAGCAGATTATGTTTGAATTTGTTTTCAGATCGTGACGAAGAAAGTGTTTCTCCAAATGGAAGATTGTATTTAACTGTATGCACGTCGTATAATCTTGACAAGGTTGTTTCTTTTTCAACAGAGCAACTTTACACCGTATTAGGCTCGCAGACTTTAGTGTTCTGGCAACTTGTCTTAAATGACTGACTAAAATATTTCTAAAGGCAGACAACCCATACCTCCAGGCTTCGGTCTACATAATTCATGCAAAATGAGGTTCGTTTTTCTAATTGAGGCCATAGACCTGATTACTATTATGGAACTTTACGTAGACTGGGGTGAAGATGTAAAAGAAACAAGTAGTTCCGTGAAGAACTATACAGCCTATTTTCATATATCCTACTTATGTTAATTGCCACTATCAACATACACAATTTCTGTTTGATTGCTGTAATAGATTCGTAGATATTAAGAACCGACTAAACATTTCAGATGGTCGCCATGTTGGATTTTATACATGTAGGTCCTAGAGTTATGTACTGTTACATGCAGATTATTGTGAACGAATAGTATTCAAACTTCAATCGCAAAATTAGGACACAAGAAAAAAAACAAGGAGATTTAAAATTATTTCACAGCTGCCATCTTGAGGTTATGGAAACAATTGAAATAAATTAGATGCCAGTGGATTAACATTCGTATAAGGATTTACTGTACCAAGTTTCACTGCACTCGGATGGTTAAATTGCGAGAAACGTCCATGTGAATATTTATAATTCGCGTCACCGCCATGTTGGATTTGTGATCACCAGGTTATTTAAAGTCCTATAGGTGAACTTAAGTTCATAGCCCCTATGAACATTAAAAAATGCAGTTTGATTGCTAAAATAGATTCGTAGATATTCAGTATCGTCTAAATATTTCGAATGGTCGCCATGTCGGATTGTTAAATGTATAGGCCATAGAGTCATGTACCATTAAAGGAAAATTATTGCGTAGGTTCATTATTCAAACTTTCACTTCGATCGCATGACTACATCACAAGAAATAAAAACTTAATTTTAAAATTCGTACTGCCGCCATCTTGAGGTTATGTAAGCAATTGAACTAAATTAGATACCAGTGGATTACAATGTGTATAAATATTTCCTGTACCAGGTTTCAGTGCGCTTGGAACATTAAATCGCGAGAAAGGTCTATTTAAATTTTCAAATTCGCTTGGCCGCCATGTTCGTTTTGTAGTTAACCGGTTTTTGAAAGTCTTATAGATGGACTTCCAGTAGTGCCCTTTATCTCCGTACAAAATTTTAGGGAGATACCGCTAATAGTTTCTGAGATATAGAATGCCGGTGAAATATTTCGCACATCCGCCATCTTGTGATTATGTAAACAATTGAACGAAGTTAGATGTCGGTGCATTACAATGTATATAAACATATACTGTACCAAGTTTCATTGCGTTTGGTTGGTCAAATCACGAGAAACGTCTATTTAAAAGTCGCAAATTCGCTTGGCCTCCATGTTGGTTTTGTAGTTACCAGGTTTTCAAAAGTCACATAAGTGAACTTATAGTAGGTCCCTCTATCACCATAGAAAATGTCAGGGTAATATCGGTAATAGTTTCGGAGATATTGAATGCTGGTGAAATATTTCGCACAGCCGCCATGTTGGATTGGTGAGTCGTAACAAAATTTGAAGGGCACGATCGAGGTCGCCGGGAATAGTGCTATGATTTTTCCGAGTTTCATTGAAATCGCTCCTGCCGTTTAGATTTTATTAGGGGGGGACACACACACGAATCACACACACACACACACACACACACACACACACGCACACACACACGGACAAAAGGTGATCTCATAAGCCTATTTTTTCAAAATTGAAAATAGGCTAAAAACAAATGTCGCCAGTTGTTTGGTCTAGAAACTTCAAATTTTCCGTGTTTTCCATACAGAAAACTAGGTTAGATATCTAAGCTCATTGACACTATAGCGCTTTCTAGTAGAGAAAGGAGGAACGTTGAGATGGCGGAAAATCCCGAGATTAAGTTTGGCATTATGAACACGGCCTACTGAATTCAAATGGATTCTTTAACATGCCAACAACGTATGACATGCGTGCCGTGATTTTTGTCGTCTTTCAAAAGTCACGTACTATGGCCAAGATTGAACCTGCAAGTTTGGGATTGGTAGTCCGACATGATAACCATTTACCTACCGTGGCAATTATTGACATTGGTCTTGGTCATTGCTATACTTTGCTTTGGCACACAATTTGCACATGCATTTTGGTGAAAGGTCGTGATACTCGTAGTCTCTTCTCCTGCAGAGTTTATGGTCTAATCCATGTACCGACAGTTTTTTCACTGCACTGCGGATCTTGTCGTTGTCCATTTCCGGTTCATCATCTCATCCGTTGCGTAGAATTCGGTCGGTATTTCTTGTCTCTTCTGTTGTCAGTTCTGCTTTAATTGAGATTCTTGTTGAGTAGTTGACAGCAAGAACCTAGTTCGTAGATCTTCCATGAGGAAAAATTCGCGTGTCAATTGATATGCAAGTCTGCTAGATGGGGCATATTTCAAAAATCTCCAGTGCGGCTTTTACGAACCAAGTTTTCACTGGTTTGAAGATCACTGTAGCTAAGGTTATTCCATATTATTTGTATCCCGTGTGTGAAGATAGGTAGTATTTTGGCATCAAAATATCATGGCTGTTGCAAGAAATAATTGTGTCCGACATTTTGTATCTCATGCAATGGTATTGTTGCAGCAGCGGCTTCAGTGGCGTAGTTGGTAGCATGTTGAACTGCTGATCCCAAGATCGCGGGTTCAAACACGGTCGAAGTCGTCGGATTTTTTAAGAGCGTTAAAATCCTTCAGTATGTCTTCCTTCGGAGGAGAAGTAAAGCCGGCGGTCCCATGTCCTAGATTTATGGCATTTAACTAACTAAATTTGTGTAAAGCTAAATTTCTAGGTTAGATTTCGTTGAAACGCTCTATCAAAGTTCCAACGTTCATTACTAGGTTTCAGTGACATCTGGTAACGAATGTTGGAACTATTTGAAATTGAATGGAACTTGTAGCTCACCCCATGGATGTCCGTGAGAAGTAGCTACAAACTCTGGCGAGACGAACAAGTCCACGGACACTCCCGACACTATAAGCCATACGCTAATAAATAGTAATAAATAAATAATAATAAATTGTCGCAGCTTCACGTGTATTCGAAATGATTTAGCTGTTGTTTGGAGTGATAATTCCAAGTAATTCAAGGCTTTTCTAATTTCCTGAATATTGTTCTGGTGATGACGGTGTCGCTTACTGCAAGACGACCGCCCTTTATAAAAACACTTGTACTGTTGCCAAGTTCATTGAGAAATTATTTTCCTTATGAAAATTTATCATATTTGAATTGCAGCTAAAGGCCATAGCGGGTTATTTTATCATTTTAAATGATCTTGTCGACTTCGTCGTTACGCTGGAGTCTGGCGTTACGTTACGGTGACGGGACGAAATGTATCCAGATGCACTGAGGTGTGTGACGTCAAAGTACCGCTTGGTGCATGTGTTCCCCGACAATCTCTACTTCGTTAGTATAAGACAAAAATCCCCAATTCTTGGATGTCATGGGTAAACTCGAGAACCACTGGATGGATTTTGATGCGGTTCTCACCATTCTGTAAAGGAAATCTCGAGGAAAGATTTTGTAGAAAATAATTTATGTAGCCTATGATCAAAGGAAGCCAAGCAGTAACGATTTCAGTGAAAAAGGCGAAAGCAAACTTGGCGTCCGTGCACTTCTTCAGCTTACGCTGGGCAAATCGTTAAGAATATCAATATACTATGAGCGTAAGAATTGGTCAGCATGAAAAGTTCTACAAAAGAGTCCCCGAGAGCATATCTCTATCTTCAATACATCGCCCACTATAAGTGTTTTTAGACTGGATGGAAGGGGCTCGTCCCCGCGCGCTCTGGTAAGCGTGCGGCATTCCGCGCGCTTGACCGAGCTTTGCCCTTGGTTTGCACTTGCCGTTCGCGAGTAATTTGAAACAAGATAAGCAAGATAAGTATTATGCAGATAATTTTCTAACATGTTAAGAATCTTTGGCTTCGAGCGAAGCGAGAAACCTCCAGCCTTTCTAGCATTTTTCAGCATTTGTAGCATTTAAAATGATACAAAGTCTAGTCTTTCAGACTGACTGTCACTTTTTAATTGAACGCCTGAAGGCTCCCAGCAAGTTCAATTTCAAGTAGTTCCAACTTTGGCTACCAGAAATACCAATGCCACTGACACCCACTGACACTGGAACTTGATGGAGCGTTTCTATTGAAATCCTTCAGTATGCCTTCCTTTGGAGGGGGATTAAACCCGGCGCGCTCATGTCATACATTTATGACATGTAAAAGAACCTACCATTACAATTGGTAGTGTGTACCTAAATTTGTAGGTTATTTGGTTAGAAACGCTCTATCAAGTTCCAACGTTCACCGCTAGGTGTCAGAGACAGTGGCATCTCTGGTAGCCAAAGTTGGAACTACTTGATGGGGAGCCTACGGGCGTTCAATGAAAATACACCGCAATGGCCATTGGCTGCAATTCAAGTATTATAATAGAGCATTTCTAACCAAATAGCCTACAAATTTAGTTGCACTACCAATTGTAGTGGTAGGTTCTTTGACGTGCCATAAATCGATGACATGGACCAGCTGGCTTTACATCCCCTCTAAAGGAAGTCATACTGAAGGATTTAAAGCGGCTTCGGTGGCGTAGATGGTAGCATGCTGAGCATCTATGCCCAAGATCGCGGGTTCGAACCCGGCCGAAGTCGTCGGAATTTTTAAGAGCGTTTAAAATCCCTCAGTATGCCTTCCTTCGGAGGGGAAGTAAAGCCGGCGGTCCCTTGTCATAGATTTATGGCATGTTAAAGAACCCTCCACTAATTACACCTGTGTGAAGCTAAAGTATATAGGTTTAGAATGTAAGTTAAGCAACGCTCTTAGGTTCCTACGTTCGTTGCCAAGAGCCGACTGCGGTGGCGTCTACTAGCTAAGTACTGAATTAGTAGTCGTTAACAGTGGCGTTTGGCGGCAAAAGTAGGAACTATTTGAAATATTCAAAATCTTCAGTCCTTACTTGAATTGAAAAACAGAAAACACACTCTAATACAGCCATCACAATTAACACCGGTTATCAGACAGATTCTACACACACACACAAATTATACGGGGCTACATGACTGCGTTGTCGCAGACCCTAAACTGAGGAACCAACCAACCATGAAGGATTTATCGCTCCTAAAAATCCGATGACTTTGGCCGGGTTTGAACCCGTGATCTTGGGCATAGCAGTTCAGCATGCCATTGACTACGCCACCGAAGATGCTACGATTGATGACATTAGCAACATATTTTGCATTTGATTCTCAACAAGTTCTGACGATTGCGAGGGGATTATGGAAGGAAGAATGCCAAGCGACTGGGTTTTCTTAGTAGTGTGTGCTTGTGATAATTAGGGCTCGGATTTTTAGGAAAATAAATATATTTTTATGTAAATACATATTTTTAGCATTTTTCTATAAATACATAAATTCTTGCTTTTCACTTATTAGCACATAAAAAGATATAATATTTACATTTTTTTAAAATCAGTGTTCTTTTAGTTTATTACAGTTTTTTGTTCTGTTTTACCTCAACGGGGAAGACCTGTGAGCTACCTAATCTTCATGCAGAGCGTATGTCAGCTTGCAACTGTGTTATTCTTAACTTGTCGCCCCGTCCCACTCGCTGTGGAAGCCGGGGACTTCCTTGTCCATAGCCATATTACACCACGTGCTAGACCTCCCCCTCCCCCAGCTACCTGGAACCAGCGTTACTCACAAGCACTTCATTTCAGGGACTGTGGATTTTAAAGCAATTCTACGATGCCTAAAGTAAAAACAACTACAAGTTTTCGTCTGTTGGAGAATTTAAAGATAATTTTACTTCTGATGGGGGCGTTCTGTTCTGCCAACCATGTGGGAAAGCAATCAAGGCTGAACAGCGAACTCAAGTTACACAACACCTCAGGGGCAATAAAAACATTGCCAGAGTTTCACACCTTCAGAATAAGTGTTTCGCGGTAATCGTCGGTCATTTGTGATGGACAACCTGAAGATGTATCTGGTTGTGTATTAAAATGCTTCAGCAGTCAGTGAGGCATAGCATAAATTGCATTTGTTAGTACTGTATATTGTTTATGTTCACATTAATAAACTAAATTATAAATAAATATATTTACTTTTTTATCACATATTTCAGGCATTTTTAATGCATAAAAATAAATATTTCCCCGATTTTTATCACCTAAAAATCCGAGCCCTAGTGATAATGTATCATGACAATATTGCTAATGGTTATTAATTCTATTGTACAGTGTTAAGACATTACTGCCGGCCATACAATACAACTCGCCAAGGCACAAATAAGGTAACAATATCTTCACAAGGTGTTTTGTCTGCTATGTTCGGAACGATGCAGCTTGCGCATTGTCAGGAATAATACGCCAGCCTAAAGCTACCGCGATACAATGAATGTACTTGACGCTATAATGCCCTGTTGCTTTTGTGTTAACTGTGAACGACCGTCACCCAGACTTATTTTAACTTAAAGCCAGCCATTCACAAAGCAAATAAAGGCGATTGTTTCTAAATTGTAATAATAATTGAAGCTGGAATAAATGGGCACTCCTGAACACTGGACCAAAGCTATAATTCATCCATACATAAAAACGGAGATAAGAGCAATCCATATAACTACAGAGTCATATCATTATGTTGTTGTTTGAGTCTTCAGTCTTTTGACTGGTTTGATGCAGCTCTCCACGCCTCTCTGTCCTGAGCTAATCGTTTCATCTCTACATAGCTCCGACTCCCTACATCCGAGGCAATCTGTTTAACATATTCTAACCTTGGTCTACTCCTACAGTTTCTGTCCTCGACCCTTCCTTCCATAACTAAGCTTGCTATTCCTGGGTGTCTTAGTATGTGTCCTACCAACCTATCTCTTCTCTTCATTAACAGTCGCCAGAAACATCTCTCCTCTCCCACTCGTCTTAATACCTCTTTGTTTGTAACCCTATCTACCCATCTGATCTTCATCATTCTCCTGTAACACCACATTTCAAATGCTTCAATTCTCTTCTTTTCTGCTGCACCAATAGTCCAAGTTTCACTTCCATAGAGCACCACGCTCCAGACAAAGGCTTTCAAAAATGACTTCCTTATTCCTAAATCTATATTCGATGTCAGCAGATTCCTTTTTTGTAGAAATGCTTTCTTTGCCTGAGCCAACCTACTTTTTATATCCTCTTTGCTTCGTCCATCACTGGTTATTCTGCTTCCTAAGTAACAGAAGTCTCCTACTTCCTTCAGCTTTTCACCTGCAATTTGATCTCCATAGAGGTTTCTGATTTATTTCGGCTGCATTCCAGTATTTTTGTTTTACATTTATTAATTTTCATCATGAATTCTTTCCGTAAGGCGGGCTGCCATAACATCATGTACAGAATCTCATATATGGCAGAATTAAAGACCTACTGGAGCAAGATTTAGGTGAATACCAAGGAGTACATTATTTTCAAATCAATGTGGCGTGCAGAAATCATATTAAAATGTCATGTTTTTAAATGTAATAACTCTGTATGATTTAGATCTACAATAACTAAACTTAGGGATAAGGTAGAAACTCATATATGGCTTCATATGCACAAATCAAAATAATAGTGTCTCCAAACAGTCAACATGGCGGCTGGGCGTAGTATTAAAACATATAGTTTCCTCGCATTCCTGGTTAACGAGCGGCGATTCAAACGTAAGGCAGTAGCACGCGCTGACAATAACCACTGTTCGCTACTGACCAATAGCTGACGGTTGTTGACCAATAGAATGCTTTCTCTATCACACCACGTGGACTCCCAAAGTCCCGTCCTGGCAGCCAGCTTGCGTGTCACGCAGGTGTCAAGTGTCCAGTTTTGCACATCTGCACGTAGTTCTGCCCAGTCTCGCTGCTTTCTCTCAGTGACCGCTGTGGAAAATTGACAACGCTGTGCCTCGCGCTGGGAAAGCCTTGACTCCAGTTGTTTGAGTCTTCAGTCTTCTGACTGGTTTGATGCAGTCTCCATGCCTCCCTGTCCTGAGCTAATCGTTTCATATCTACATAGCTACCACACCCTACATCCGAGGCAATCTTTTTAACATATTCTAACCTTGGTCTACCCCTACAGTTCTTGTCCTCAAGCCTTCCTTCCTTAACTAAGCTTGCTATTCCTGGGTGTCTTAGTATGTGTCCTACTAACCTATATCTTCACTTCATTTGCAGTCGCCAGAAACATCTCTCCTCTCCCACTAGTCTCAATACCTCTTCGTTTGTAACTCTATCTACCCATCTGATCTTCATCATTCTCCTGAAACACCACATTTCAAACGCTTCAATTCTCCTCTTTTCTGCTGCAGCAATAGTCCAAGTTTCACTTCCATACAGTGCCACGCCCCAGACAAAGGCCTTCAAAAATGACTTCCTAATACCTAAATCTATATTTGATATCAACAGATTCCTTTTCTGTAGAAATGCTTTCCTTGCCTGAGCTAACCTACTTTTTATATTCTCTTTGCTTCGTCCATCACTGGTTATTTGCTTCCTAAGTAACATAATTCTCCTACTTCCTTTAGCCTTTCACCTGCCAATTTGATGTCCATAAAGGTTTCTGATTTATTTCGGCTGCATTCCAACAGTGCGAGGAGAGTGCAAGAACTACAGGTCTTTATTTTTGCTTGGCAAGGCAATTCCGCTCGTCCTTCGCTGGCTGTTACAGGTTGGCGCGCGCGGTCACCGGCCGTATTCCCACGCCCTTGCTGCGGTAGACGTGTGAGCTCCGAGCTAATTGGATGTTTTATAAAGCTACTGTGCACTGTATATCGTATTGTATAGTGTTTTATTGTGATTGTGTATAGTGCTGCAATGCCTTATGTGAAATATCCGTTACTTGAACGTGTAGGTATATCTGCACAAAACGTAGCCTACACAAAGTGCAGGAAATCGTGCACTAGAACAAGACAAAAGTTTCGTGTAAAATTCCCAGGTAGACCCATTCCTATAAATCGGACAGTTTTTCATTTCATTTCATATCTATTCATCAGTGCCTTACAATCTCCTCAAAATGATACCTTAACTTAACCTGAAGTTATGCATTGAGCTAACCTCATTGCTATTTGAAGTTGTTCCTTCCACGCTCGTCTAGTTCGTATGCAGGCATTTGATTTTGGACCTGTTGAGCATAAGGCTTCTTCATTGGTTGTGTCCATATGGTGAAGTATTGTGATTTTTGCCAATTCAAGCTTCGACCAGTGTTTTGGAGCGGATTTACGAATTAACTGTCCACTGATTCTCTGTGTTTTGATGGCTGAATATCTTCGCTGTTACATATATGTTTTTAGTTTTGCTCAACATTTTCCTGTGGCCTACTTATATGGTGCACCATATTAAGTTAAATAGCCATTTATTTTTTGAGTGCTACGCTATATTATATCTTTCTTCGAATATTTGTTTTGGCTGATGAAGGGGATAAAAGCAATTAATTCCCGAAACATGTACCAGGAGCAAGTGTAATTATAATTTATTTTCGTTTATGTATTGACTAAGGCGGATATACAATTTGTTGTTAAAACTATTTAGTACGTCAATACGGAACCATCATGGAAACTAGTTTAAATAATAGAACTGGAACTGTCGTTACCTATCTGATGCTTCTGCTGCTACTGTTGCTGCTGCTTGCTCTTCTTAGAAGACATTTCACTTTTTAGTTTTTACGATTTATGTAAATTAAAGGATGATGAGTGTGAAATAATCTCACCAGCTAAAACTTATACACTGAATTGATTCACACTATACTTCTTTTTCCTCTCTACACTGCGTTTACACCTGCCAAGTACACAATTTCCACGAGCCGATCCTTAGTCGTGTTACTCACTCTGCGCCATGACACTGGAAGTATACATATCGCCCATTTACTGCAACAATGACATAATTATTCAAAATACGATGATTGTGGGAAACTCAATTTAAAGATTTAAAGGCATTTACTAAATTGTGTATTAATTAAATAATGTAAGTTTTTGACGCCATATTGATTTGGACATTTAATATCTTGCTTCATTATCGTGTTGGAAGCCATTTTCCAGTGTTGCCTTACTAATAAAAATACAATGCTTTTCAGTCGATCAACGCGAGTGCATCCAATTGTAACGGGTATTTCCCTATTCCTAAAAAAAAGAACTTGAATGATCAGTTTCTATCGTACAGCGATCGTCATCAGGAATGTATTAGCCTACTTTCGATTTTTGCAAAAAATGAAAGTAGACTTATGAGATCACTACAGGGCCAAAAATTGTGTGTCTGTGTGTGAGTGTGTGTACTCTGAATGTCTGCCCCCCCCCCCCCCTATCAATTCGAACACGGTGAATCCAAATTGAACGACATTTGGTACAGAGGTAGCACTGGCAAAGGGCACCACAGTGTCATGTTTTATATCGCCGCCATCTTGACGTAAACGTAATGGCGGCCACCCAAATGTTCAAAGCTTAAATCAAATTACGACCAACCTGTTCATCTGATCTCTACAAAATTTTGTAAGAATATACCTTTAAGTATGAAGAATCGTTTTACCAATCTACGAGGTCATCTGCCTAATAATTTGCGGATGGTGGCCATATTTGTGTGCAAATCGATTCCCCCTATCTTTTCAAACACGGTGAAACCAAATTGAACTAAATTTGGTACAGAGGTAGCACTAGCAAAGGGCACCTCAGTGTCATGTTTTATATCGCTGCCATCTTGACGGAAACGTAATGGCGGCCACCCAAATATTCAAAGCTTAAATCAAATAACGACCAACCGATTAATCTGATCTCTACCAAATTTTATAACATTATACCGTTATGTACGAGGAATCTTTTGACCAAACTACGAGGTCATCTGCCCAATAATTTGCGGATGGCAGCCATGTTTGTGTGCAAATTGATTCCCCCTACCTTTTCAAACACTGTGAATCCGAATTGAACGAAATATGGTACAGAGGTAACACTAGCAAAGGGCATCTCAGTGTCATGTTTTATATCGCCGCCATATTGACGAAAACGTAATGGCGGTCACCCAAATGTTAAGAGCTTAAATAATATTACGACCAACCTAATCATCTGATCTCTACCAAATTGTGCAACGTTATACCCTTATGTATGAAGAATCTTTTGACCAAACTACGAGGTCATCTGCCCAATATTTTCCGGATGGCGGCCATGTATGTGTGACAATTGATTCCCCTATCTAATCGAACACGGTGAAACCGAATTGAACGAAATTTGGTACAGAGGTAGCACAAGCAAAGAGCACCTCAGTGTCATGTTTTATATCGCCGCAATCTTGACGGAAACGTAATGGTGGCCACCCAAATGTTCAAAGCTTAAATCAAATTACGACCAACCTTTTTATCTGATCTCTACCAAATTTTGTAACATTATACCTTTATGTATGAAGAATCTTTTGACCAAACTACTAGGTCATCTGTCCAATAATTTCCGGCTGGCGGCCATGTATGTTTGCCAATCGATTTCCCCTATCTATTCAAACACGGTGAAACCGAATTGAACGAAATTTGGTACAGAGGTAGCACTAGCAAAGGGCACCTCATATTCATGTTTAATATCCGTATGACACTTATTTCAACAAGCTACTACAACCAACATTCAATTATACTCCTTGGAAAGGACAAAGAGTTATAACAATACCCATGCATTTACTGAACATCTTGTTTTTTATTTTGCTTTACACCAAAATACTTGGGAGTTATGCTGGATCGCACATTAACATACAAGAAACATTGCCAAAACTTCAATCATAAGATAACTGCTAGAAACAACATCCTACGCATTTTGTCAGGAACCAGTTGGGAAACACAACCACAAACAATCGCAACATCAGCTCTAGCTCTATGCTACTCTGCAGGCGAATATGCCTCCCCGGTTTGGTACAGATCAGCCCATGCGAAGCATATCGACATCGCTCTCAACGAAAGTTGCAGGATCATTACAGGATGCTTATAAACAACACCTATTGAGAAGGTCCAACTTCTAGCTGGTATTGCTGCTGGTAAGATTCGTAGGGTGGTAGCAGCTAACAAAGCGAGGCTCCAATCATCTACTTCAGAAGAACATCCCCTCTATGGATACCATCCTGCCACACGGAGGCTGAAATCTAGAAAGTGTTTTCTCCGTACATCGGTTAAGCTTCAAGGGAAAGCAGAGAATGCTAGGATCAAGATGTGGAAAGAAAGAACTAACCACCTTTCCAACAGGATGGAGCCGAAGGAAAGTCTTCCACGTGGACACCAGGAGAAGTGGACAACTTTGAAAGCCCTTAACAGACTCCGTACAGGAGTCGGCAGAACAAGAGTAAATCTGCGGAAGTGGGGTTTCTCAAGCGCCTCATCACTCCGTGACTGTGGAGAACTGCAGACAATCCAACATGTATGTCAGCGTGACTTATGTCATTCAAAGTGCTCTATGAAAGAGTTGATTGCAGCCTCATCCAGCGCTAATGACGTCGCCCAGCTAGTTTAATCCCTATATATATAAAAATGAAAGTTTGTCTGTTTTTTCTGAATTTCCACGGAAATGTGAGTTATTAACGAGATTCAGACTGGTTTATGACGATTGTGCACAAAAACAAAATATTCGTCTGTCTCTCTGTCTGTTTGTCTGTCTGTGTACAACTTTGCACGCGCATCACTCGAGAACGGCTGAGTGGATCAACGTGAAATTTGGTACAGATGTCCATCAGAGGCACGAAAGTAATCATTGATGTAACTCTTCTCCGTACCTCTCATAAAAGGGGGCCTCTCCTCTTAAAATGCATGCTGAAATGGGCGTAGAAAAAAGAGACAAAGCTCATTTTCAGCGTCTCAATGTGAGAAACAAAATTCGGAGGCTGTAAAATTCATCAATACGTATATAATGCGCTTAAGGGTGTCAAGGGGTACTCTAGAATTTTTTCACGCTATTTATACGTGCGGGTGTGGTACTGAACGCCTATTATATCCCTATCCCTATATTATTAAATTATTTTTATGATTATTATTGTATTATGGCGTACAAGGACGAGACAAAACTCATTTTCATCCCCTCGGTGGCTTGGAGGCCATTAACTTTTAAGGCTCTAAATCCACTTTCTGAGATTTCCCAGAAAACTAATTTCATATAATAAACTAATAAATAGATGACGAGCACAGAAGAAGGCCAAATCAGGAGCTATATAGATATACTGAGAAATTCACAGATGTGGCCAGGAAGAGACGTCTGGCTTTCTACAGACATGTCTCAAGGATGAACCCAACAAGACTAACCAACCGGCTTCTCAGAAGGAGCGTGACACCGTGACTAACTGAAGTTAACAAGGACATCCAAAAACTGAAGATAATGGAAAGTGATATTAGAAGCCGATCACATCTCAGAAAGATACATAAACAGAAGAGTTTTCACGACTGACCACCCTGTAAGAAAACTGGCATCATCTGGCCAAAGAGAGAAAGGAGAAACATAGCCAGATAATGCGCGAATATTGGGCAAACATCAAGTCCCTCGCCAACCTGGAAAGTTGAACGTCATGGTCCTTAGCTGGCCCATCCGAAAGAAGAAGAACAAGAACAAGAAGAAACTACTGAAGTAATGCCAGCCGGTAACCATGACAACAGTATCTCAAGAGATGACATCCAACTTTCCATCTATTTCTGTAAGAAGCAATGCCACTCAATTTATAAAATGTATGCGAAAGTTTGCAAATGGCTATAAGGTTATCGTGGAATCAAACATAGACTGTAAGATTCAACAGTGCGATTAAGGGGGTCAAAGGGTACTCTAGAATGATTACTCGCGACTTGAACGTGCGATATGTTGTACAGAAGGTCTATTATATTTACAAACAGCGACATTATTTTCAAAAATTCCTGGATTGGAATAGTGTTTTTTTGCAGCTTTTAGGAATTTGGGCCATTGGAGGCTAAAAAACCTAAAGTTTCATGCACCACAAGTCTTTACAATTTATTAAAGGAGTATTCCTGGGGATGGGGACTTTCCACAACGGAGAGGGTCAGTTTTAATTTGACATGTATTGCGTTTCGTCTACGAGGTTTCCAATAATAGTCACGTCAGAAAGTACAAGTTAGATGAATTTAGTTTGTGAGCACACTTTAACTAATCACATTTTTGTCGACAAACGGGTTCATCATAAATATGATTTTGTTTGATACTGTGCGGTTGATATATCTTAATGTTTATGTACGCCTATAACTCATGTTCCGGTGCTTGGAGCATCGAAAAATTAGGCATTGTAACCATGAGTCAATACACCAATCATACTAATATATAAAAATGAGATGGTGTTTGTCGTCCAATCTGTCTGTCGTCCTGTCTGTTACTCAATCACGCAAGAACCACTGGTCCGATTGAAATGGAATTTTGCATGGATGTAGCTGGTTTACCAGAGTTATACATAGACTACTTTTTATTTCGATATTTTGCACTATTTAACAAGAAGTTCCGAGACGAACTAAAGAGCCTACTTTACTTAAAATTTAAGTTTCATGGCAATCATTAATCTATATGGATCTATCTAGAATAATGACGAAATTAAGTTGGTAATATAAAAATTTCTAATTAGTTCGAAATACTGTATACCTGGCATAATGTAGCCTAATAGAGCACTACAGTTGGCAGCCCTGGTGACTGAATATATTCATAGTTCCATCTCATAGGGTACAGAATACGAAATTTGGTCGTTGAAGTCCAGTGGATAGCATGGACGTTACATGCAATCCAACAATGGATCTAACAGTACACGTAAAATCATGTTGGCAACAATGTCATGCATGTATTGATCAGAAATAATCTGAAATAACATGATCTATTGTGCCAATTTTGGACGAAATCCATTTGTTAGTATAGAAGTTACATGTATTTTAAAATTGGGACTATCAGCAGGCATAGAATCATGTTGGCAGCACTGACTTATATTAATTATTCCAAATTAATCTAGAATGTCAGGTGGTATACGTGTGAAAAATATAGGGCTATTGGCTTGCATACTTCCGGATATATTGATATTAGGTTAAAACAATATAGACAGCATTTATTAACAGTTGGCAGTCCTGATTGCTCTCAAGAATACTTATAGTCATATCTGTTATGTTCACATAACCTAACCTAACCCCGTGGCACTACAGCCATTAAGGGCCTAGGCCTACCAAGTGACCGCTGCCCAGCCATTTGGCCTGCAGATATTGGGGTGACACGTGGCCAGCGCATCGGATCCTCTCGGCCGTTAATCTTGGTTTTCGTGACCGTAATGTTACACATAGCAATTACGAAATTTGGTTGAAATCCAACTGACAGTATAGAAGTTACATGTATTTAAACATTGGCCCTATCAGCAGGCTTAGAATCATGTTGGTAGATCTGAAGTATGTAAGTTACTCCAAAATTAATGTAAAATGTCAGTTACTATACGTGTGCATAGTTTAAAGCAGTCGGCTTGCATACTTTCTGATATATTGGTATTTGGATAAAAGAATAGGGAGAGCAATAATTAACAGTTGGCAGCCCTGGTTGCTCTTAAGAATACGCTCAGTCATATCTGTTCATGTACACATATTACATACAAAATTTGGCTGAAATCCTATTGATTGTGTAGAAGATATAGGCATTTAAAATTTGGACTTTTCAGAAGGCTTAAAATTATTTTGGCAACACTGTCATGTATGGCCTCCTGGAAATTGAACTGAAATAGTGTTATCTACATGTGTGCCAATTTTGGAATAGCTCCCATGCATATCTTCCAAGATATCCAACATGGAGTTAAATTTCTAGTGCGTTTTTTCAGCAGTTGGTAGCACTGACATCATTTTCAAATATGGACATGAGATATTCCGGTATACGTCTTTACTCATACTAAATTTGGTTTCGATTTCTGCAGCAGTTTAGGAGTTGATAGGGGGGGGGACACACACATCCAGACAGACGGACAGACAGACAGACATTTTCCCGGATCGATCTCATATGTCTACTTTTTCCTCATTTTTGCAAAATGTGAAAAGTAGGCTAAAAATGGCGACCATTTTAGTGACGTCACTACACCCTTTGGTTTCAAAATTTCATACTTCCATTTCAAATAAAAAGAGAACGCTAAGACATAGCAAACTTTTGATGGCACTTACGAGCTTTGAATTGAATTTCCTATCCGAAAGGTCCTTATCACTTTTCGTGTATCTCCAACGGTTAGCGAGTAAAACCCACATTTGTGATGCCACTACACCCTTTGGTTTCAAAATTTCATATTTCCATTTCAAATAAAAAGAGGACGCTAAGAAATAGCAAACTTTTAATGGCATACACGAGCTCTAACATTAATTTTCTATCTTAAAGGTCCTTATCACTTTTCGTGCATCTCCAACGGGTAGCGAGTAAAACCTAAATTTGTGCAATAAAACACGGTCAACACCGAGCGGTGCAGTCAATCTCTCTCTATATAAAAATGAAACTTTGTCTTTTTTTTCAGAATTTCTACGGAAATTTGAGTTATTTACGCGTTTAAGACTGTTTTATGATGGGTGCGCGCGATTTTTTTGGTCTGTCTGTTTGTTTGTTTGTTTGTTTGTTTGTTTGTTTGTTTGTCTGTGGACAAATTTGTTCCCTTATAACTCGAGAACGGCTGGGTGTATCAACGTAAAATTTGGTACAGATACCCATCAGAGGCACGACACTAATTATTGATGTAACTCTTCTCCGTACCTCTCATAAAAGGGGTCCTACCCCCTTAAAATACATGCTGAAATAGGCGTAGAAGGACGAGACAAAGCTCATTTTCAACCCCTCAATGTGAGAGACAAGACTCGGGGACCCGAAAACCACATTTTAAGGCCCTAAAACCAACCGTTTTTTTGAGATATTCCCAGAATACTCATTTCATTTAATAAACTAATGAACGAATGCAAGCCGGTAACCAAGGCTACTGAATCCCAGAGGTCCATCTATTGCTGGAAGATGCAATGCAATTCCTTTAATTACATTAGTGTGAATGTTTGCAAACGGCTAGAAGGTTATCAAGGAACCAAATTAATCTGTAAAGTTCATCAATACGTATAATGCGCTTATGGGGGTCAAGGGATACTCTAGAATATTTTCACGCGATTTACACCTGCGGGTGTGGTACGGCAGGTCTATTATATTCCTATCCCTATATATTAATATTATTATTAATAGTAGTAGTAGTATTATATTGTGCCCAAATCCAGTTGCCTAGATTGAAGGGTACAAGCCGTGAGCCTAGATTTGAGGGAACAGGCCACGATTCTAAGTTCGGATATGGATGTTTGAATAGCGCGCTCCAAACCTTCTTAGAAGCTTTTCGAAGGAATTTACAGCCAAGATGTGGGTAAGTGACAAGGGAGGAGAGCGTCATAGTCGAGGCTATATGTCACTAAATATTTCCCCTTGAGATGGAAACATGAAACCTATATCAGATTACTCGCAAGAACAAGAGAAGAAGAATGAGCTTTGTTTCAAAGAAATTGATTGAACAGAAGCCGAGTTATGAACTGTTTTAGTTCCAGCGTTTTCGCCGCAGTGACCTCGAGCCAGCAAGCGGATGGGTATATAAGGCGAGCCTCGCAGGCAGAGGTAGGATCACTTCATCACAAGCACTCCGTTGACTTGGTCGTGCTACGCTACGTAAGCGCTCTAGCCGCTTGACTATCACCGAACTTCGAACATCGTTATTATCGCCGAGCACATGGTTGCATTTAAACTTCAACTTACGGCACAAGTTGTGGACTTAGAATGCATTTGCACCGCTTTGTGCTTTTACGTTAAACAAAATAGCAGAGGTATGAGGAATACAGTGGAAGCAAAAACAACAAAAACTAAACAGGATCACGTAGGGAACGAGGAAGGAATACTTCTTTCGATGTGTGCTGGGCCCAAGATTCCGAATCGAAAGGAAGATGACTTCCACAGAAGGTAAGCCAGAACAAATGTTTAAGATAAAATCAAAAGGAAAAATTAAACTTAAGTAATAGAGCAAGGGTTCCAGAGACCGTGTTAGTCGTAACTTCGCTACAGTGCGAAGCCGGGACTAAGTTAATCGAAAGACAAACGAGGAACTCAAATACGAGAAATCATAAGACAGAAGCAAATATTGTACTTACTGAATAAAAATATATTAATAATAAAATGAACACATGTGTACTGATTACAAATTAGAAATGAAAATAAAACACGAGCAACTTAAATGTAAAATAAAAGGAATCTAGAAATAAATTCAAATCATAATAGCATCTAATAGGAAACGCGATTCAATAATAAAACTAAAAAAAAAGATGAAGCAAAATTAAAGAAATTAAAGAAATTTGTGGGATAGATTACAAGAACGACTACTTACAGAGATGACATGATCTGGACTAGAATGTCCAGCGCCAAAAACAGAACTCATACGCTCATGATGTTGTGAAAGCATGGGGTAGGGGGTGAAAGGGTGGGGAGTGGAGGAGTGCGTATGTAGGGAAACGGGGGGTGGGGGATGACACTGAGTTACGTAATATAACGAAGTCAGAGGAAGTAACACAAAATTAACACATAAAAATAAACGAAATGAAAATTACCTTAAATTACTTGACATTACCGGGACAGGAAATAAAAGAAAAAAAATCAATCAGCTAAGAAATATGCTTCGTAGGAAGATGTAGGCTTACGCAGAGGTAGAAATGCCGAATCACAACGACATACGATGAAACAAAGAAAGTAATGTGGCGCATGGACAGTGATTTAGCACGATGACCATCGCTCACATACATTTCAATAAAACAGAGGGAGGATCTGGCTGAAGACGTGAGAATCAGCTCCGTAACTTCGCCGATTCCATCCACAAAAACAAGGCTCTGATGCGACAATCCACCGGAGGTCGTCTTAAAAGAACGCCGAACCAGGTGGTGACGCAATACAGAGCATAATTAAGCCTCGTGGAAAAATAGCAGATATTTCAGACCTGAGAGATTTACGTAAAAATAAAACCGATTACATGAAAGGGAGGGATGACAAATAAACACAGAGACTTCGCTAAACTAACGTAAACAAAGGCGAAGGGACTTGGGTTCATGGATCGAATTCACATCATCATAAGAAAGGGAAATTATAAGTGAATCAAAGGAGACACAAAATGAAAAAAAAAAATATTGAGAAACAGAAATTTAAAATGACCTCAAGTTAGATAAATTCAATGACTGAATCGTACTTACATTTAGTTGATTTCTGGGTGCGGGCAAAAGCCCGACACGTGCACACACGTCCGTTTTACATGACGGCCCCTATTGGAAGGAAGAAACCTTCTCTTAAAGAACGCAGTAACGCGCCCGAGGAAAATAAGTCGTAGATACGACAAACATCCCCTCTCCGTATACATGGATGGAGGGGGTCCAATGGTGAAGGCAAACCCTGGCAACAAGTAGTGCTTCAACCAATGGTAAAATTCTACATAAAGTGAGTTAGCAGAAGGGTGAAATATTTCACCATATTGCGAGGTATGTATGAAGTTTAGGCGCAGTACGAAAGACAGAGAAACTTATGTCACAATAATGCGACATGAAGGAAGATAATAATAATAATAATAATAATAATAATAATAATAATAATAATAATATGACAACAAATAATGAACCTGATAAAAACAGTTCACTATGTCTGCGTAAACAGTTTGTGGGTATAACATGGAAGCTGATACGAGAATAAGTACGCGTCCTAATGGGACAGACAACAGGAAGACTGAGTAGCCTGGTTCAGTCCAGATTTCTACCATCAAGACCTACAAGAATGTAAGCTGCAATTTACATTATTTCTATGCGTAGTTAGTTGGTTTTTCTCGTATTTTCTACAGTCTTGCCAACACATTTTTTTTTCTCTATAGTCATCGATATGTCTATTTGCTTTTGCAAATATTTTCTTTCGAAACCTGAGCTAGGACCTGAGTTGATTTTTACTCAGATTTATACGATTCGATATTTATGGACGAGCAGAACGAGCATTTATTTTAGTTCAATATTTTTTTTCTTATTGCTGTCATTAGCCGTCATAATTTGAGATTTAAGAATTAATCTAAGTTGAGGAATGGATAGTTATCCATCATTTTGAAGTCGAGGGTGATATTTCCCGAACAGTTTGATAACTTTAAACCTAGTTTTGAACATAATAATAATAATAATAATAATAATAATAATTATAATAATAATAACAATAATAATAATAATAATAATAATAATAATAATAATAATAATAATAATAATGGGATTTAATAATAGTTATTATTATTCTATTTTTCTGGAATAATAATAATAAACATTTGTGGTTTAAAATAATCATTTTCTGATTGAATGATTAATACAGTGTTGACATTTGAAGTCATACTCTAAATAGGATATTTGTTAATTCCTAAGGTTAGTGGTTAACACATGCCCAATTATAATGAACAGTTAAATTCAGTGAAAATGTTTCACGTTTGAATTTCATATTTAAAGCTTTGATAAAGACACGGAAAGAAATGAAATGGGAAGCTAAGCATGTATAAAGCAGGGTTTATGCTAGAGTTTATATAAAATAAAATCATTATGATGCATCGTCTTTCACAACGTTTGCTAATATTAACACTGTGTGGAATTTTTGATGGTGAAATTATATTGGATATTGTCGTAAACTCATTGGTGAGGTTTACTGATTTCTGAATCATCCATTTGTCATAACAAGCAATTTTTTTATGAACAACTTTGTATTTGACAAATCCTAATATTACTATTGCCTAAGAAGTGTTAGTCGAAATGCTACGATAATAATTTTGAGAAATGAACAGTGAAAGTGATTTTCCAACCGGTGATAAATTTTCTTATTCAACGTGTGAATGCTAAATAATTTAGGGATCAGTTTGGACGATTGACTTTGCGCTAATAAAACCCTACCCCTGTACATAATTATGTTGAACGAAGTCAACAGGACTGATATTCTGACCTCTCGTTTCAACTTTGTTAGTGTTCATGTGTTGGCGATATTGTTTATTGTGTAAATAATTTACTCCAGTCATCTTTTATGCCATTTTTGGGCATATTTTTCTTCATGTCATTTTGAAATTTTAATAAAAATGAGATAATTTTATGGTATGCAATCACCGTTTTCATGAATCTCCTTCTATCCTTATTGTTGCGTCGAGCCGAAAATCAGTTAAGCATTTTTTTGTTGGGTCTTTGCATTCGACTTTAACCCACCTGGCGCCCCGGGATATTTTGATTCTCGTGCTGACTGATTTTTGGTGAAATGCATATGTGGTCGTCCGGACTTCGGTCCAAACGGGCACATAAAATAAAATAGAAGAGAGAAATGGCTTCGAAAGTGGGTCACGATTTTTATACGGTTGGTTGTACGCCGATTTGATTTTGCAATAGATATTTTGGGAATAGGAAAATGTCTGGTTCGGACAAATAAATTCATAGGAAACCCAATTAGTGGGGAAATTAATTTAAATTAAATATTCAAATAGTTAGAGTGGGACTTGTTTTGTTGTATAATTGCTTATCCATTAGGGTGTCAAATAAAATTTTAGTATACCTTCGATTGTCAGAACGATTGCATTACACTAGAATCCAGGTGGAGGATTTTGACTTTGTATTTTTTTATATTGTTGTTAAATCTAACTGTTAATAGTAGAGAATTTTTTCCATCACGTCGATATTAGGGAATATCTCATTTTATTCTGAGAAATCCAAGTAGCTACGCATAATTCTTGTTTTACATTTAAGTCTCTGTGTCTGCTTACATTTATAACCCTGATTTTGAATTGTATTCTGATAAATCAAGGATGAGATCATGAGGATATTGAAACGTATGGAGGAAAGCTCCAAGAGCGCTGCACTGCAAATGGAAGAAATTATTGACAAAGCTGATCAAATGGAGGTTAAGCTTAAAGAAAACTCTGATACTTTAAAGGAAAAATTAATGGAAAATTCCGATACCCTAGAGAATAGGTTAACCGCTTCTTTAAAAGTTAATCTAGAGAATTCAATGGAAAGTAAATTTTTGGGAAAACTCTAATTCTTTAGAAAACATACTTCAAGAAAATGCTAATTCTTTACAGACTAAATTAAGTTCTTTAGAAAACAGATTAAAAGTAAATCTTGAAAAGTCATTAGAGGAAAACTCAGTAAATTTGAAAGCTAAAATGAGGGAAAATTCCGATGCATTAAGAGCTTCTTTAGAAACCAAAATGTCTAAACTGTTCGAGAAAACTCATGAACTCGAAACTTCTTTAGCTTTAAACACTAGTAAAATGGAAGATAAATTTCGCGATGCCGACCAAAAATCTCAGTCATTAGCTGATAGGATCGAGCGAGGTATCAGGAAAGTAGGAGAAGACATGGTAAACTTAGAAATTCTCGTTCAGAAAGAAAATACGGATATGGCAAATAACGTCATACAACGTTTAACTGAACAATTTCAAGAACTGGTAGTAGGAGAGATTCAGCAGAGTGTAGTAAAGGAGTTGACAACTGAGATCAAGACAACAGTTATCCAGGAGGTCAAAGACGCACTTAAGACGGATACTCAAGACGGAATCAAAGAGATTAGGGAAACTGACGTCACATGTCCAGGCCATTACGAAAGATATCCAGATAGCTCAAAATGACATCGTGGATATGACAAGTTCACTGAAAAATCATGAAAAGATGATGAACCAAATTTCCAATAACTTGAAGGAGAATTTTAAGGAAACAGAAGGAATCAAAAGAGACACCGAAGAGATCAGAAAGAAGTCTGAAGAAAATCAGAAGGAGATCGAGGACATCAAGAATCAAGTTAAAGAGAAAAGTCAAGGTGATTATTTTCATAGCAAGGATGATAGCGAGGAGATAAAGAGATTAGTAGGTGAGGAGAATGCCGTACTTAAGGAAACCATAAAAGCCCTTAATGATAAATTTTTGAATTATCAAAAACAAGCGAAGAGCATTGTAGAACCTCAGAGTAAAACTACAGCTACAAGTAGAGATAAAGACATTGAGGAAATAAATAGAGTAGGAAATCACCATAGACCAGATGAGTTTAGGACGATGATGCAATCCACACCGATAACCTTCTATAAAAATGTAGAAGATAAACCTTCAAAATTCTCTGGAACCGGAAGTATGACGCCTGTAGAATTTCTGAGAGAAGTAGGAGACTACCTTAAAGATTCCAAAACTGGGTAGGAAAGAGAGATTAGAGTGATAGGAAAATTTCTGGAAGGATCCGCCTTGACGTGGTTTCGAGCTTTTAGATCTACTCTAACCAATTTCGAAGAATTTTCTAGAGGATTATTAAAGAAATTCTGGTCCCCGGAAACCCAACAGCAAGTGAGAGCAGAGTTGCACTCGAAAAGATATTCCACTTCACAACCTACTCGTTACTCAACTTATTTCTCAGGACAGTTGTCCAAACTCCAACATTTAGATCCACCGATGCCCGACAATGAGCTGATTACTGCTTTGATCAGGCAATTTCCTGCAGATGTCCAGAGAACACTGATAGCAGCGGACATATACAGCATGGAGCAATTCGACGAAATTTTACAGAAACTGGATCACACGAACGTCCAATTCTTTCATCAGAAGGCTGGAAAGAACAACAACACGGTATTTACGGTGATGGCCAACCGATATTCTCAGACACCTCGCAACGGAAGAGAAGAGAAAACGCCGAGGGATGATCCAAGACAAGAAAGACGGAACCAGAGCAATTCTAGGTCATACGAAAATAGACCTTATGCAAGACCTGGAAACAACTACAGAAATCATTGGGGAAGACAAAGAGGAAATCAAGGGCGATATCAAGAGAAAAGATACTTTGGGAGAAGTAATTGATATTACCCAAGGAATGAAAATCCAAGAGAATCCAACGAAGAGTTCAAGCAGGAGGCTAGGAAGAACTTGGAAGAACGACACCTACAAAACAAACAATATCTAGAACAATTGAGGCAGAGTGAACCCGATACTTCAGGGACTTCACAAAATAAGGGTAAAGATGAAAAAAAAACTCCAAATGTGCAGTAGCAAACGGCTTCACTAAGACTTTCACTTATAGAATTACCAAATGGCAGGTAGAGGACGAGGATTTAATACAAAATAATGATGGACGCAAGGAGATGGGAACAAGGATCAAATTGCCAATTAGTGTAGTATGTGAAGTATTCGGCAAGCCTGTCGATACACTGATTGACACTGGGGCGATGTTATGCTTGATAAGTGAGAAATTGTATGCCTTATGGAATCTCACTGAGAATCTTGAAGAAATACCTGTGTCCGGAATCAAGATCCAAGGAATCATTCCCAATAAGACATCACTGTGTAAAACTCAGCTATACTTATGCATCAGGATAGGAGGACATGATTTTCGACACGTATTTGTGATTATGAAGGACATGGCTTTCGACATGATCTTAAGGGAAGATTTCATCCAGAAATATAAAGCTGTGATTGATATGAGTGCCGAAACGGTAAGATTTCAAAATACCGAGGAAATAAACTTCGAGGGAAACGAAGAAGAAGACATCGAGGGAGATGCCCAAAGGTCCTTGATATTTCGCAAGTCCTCAGAAGATAGCAAGTCAGAGAGATTGCCAGAGTTAGAAAATGTTCTTGACGAGTTCAAGGATATATTTGATATTCGACTTGGGGAAATTAAGGATTTCGAATTCCAGATTCGAGTCACTGATGACGCACCCTACCATGCAAAATTGTATCCATCAGCCGAGAAGCACCGAGAAAAGGTGAAGGTTCTGATCAAAGACATGGAAAATAACAATGTTATTGAAAAATTCACAACTTCTTATGTGAATCCTTTGACAGTGGTGTCCAAACCAGATGGCAGTTTGCGGCTATATTTAGACGTGCGGAATTTGAATTTGAGATTATTACCTGAATACGACAGACCACCTTTTATTAGGGAATTACTCCGGAAATTCCAAGGCAAGAGTTGGTTCTCAAATATTGATCTCACTTCGTCCTACCATCATATTAGGCTTAGTGAAGACTCAAAAAAAAAAAACAGGGTTTATGTTTGACCAACAAACCTATGTTTTTTGACGTCTACCATTTGGAATCAAAACGTCTGGATCTGTTTTGATTAGAGCTCTTGAACAGAATTTGAGTCCAGCAGTAAAGGAAATAGCAGTCCGATATATAGATGATATTCTCATTGCATCTGAGAGCAAAGAAGAACATTTATTACATCTCCGAATGTTGTTCGAAGATTTGAGGAAGGCAAATTTTAAGGTCAATCTTCGAATGTGTCAGTTCTTTCAGAAAGAGATCAAATTTCTGGGACACATATTGGATGATGAGGGCTACCGCCCAAATGAGACGAAAATCCAAGCTATTGCGAATTTTCCCAGACCTACTAGACTGAAGCATGTTCGCAGTTTTCTAGGCACATGCCAATTCTTCGCAGGGCATTGTCCTAAGTACACTGAGACAGTCGCACCTCTCCAGGAATTGTTCAAAAAGGATAATAAATGGAAATGGAATGAAGATTGTGAGCAGTCGTTGCAAGATGCCAAGAGTCTATTGGTAAATAGCATCAAGTTAGAGTATCCTGATTTCACGAAGAATTTTATTATAGAATCTGATGAGTCCACCGTAGGGATTGGAGCGATTCTTTTTCAAGAAGACGACGATCATAGAAGACAATCTGGCTTTTATAAGTAGGAAACTCCGTCCATCAGAGAGGAACTATTATACTACCGAGCTAGAAGCACTCGTAGTCATATTTGCTTTGGAAACATGGAAGAAGATTTTGATAGGACATTCGGTTATTGTTAGAACCGATCACCATGCTCTAGAGTTTATTCTGAGAACAAACTTTGCAAGTGAAAGGATAACGAGATGGTCGCTCTTCATAGAGCAATTCAACCTAGTCATTGAACACACTCCAGGGAAGTTGAATATAGGAGCAGATTTACTGAGCAGAGCAGTGGAACCTACATCGAAAGTTTTGCAAGTGACGTTAACCTTGGAAGATGAAGAAACCTTGAGGAAACTCAGACATTTGCCATTATCTCAGAGGAGAGATAGACCACTTAGGAACATTTATCGTTTTCTTCATGGTGACATGGATCTAGCATATGCTGATTTTGTTACAACGGAAAGAATTTCCAGGGATTTTTTTGGTATTGGATGGCCTGATTTATAAGTTTGTGGACCCAGACCATACCAAGTTGAGAGTTGTTGTACCTCCACGCATGCAAGTCCCCATCAACTGGATGGCACATCGCATGTCAGGTCACGCGGGAGTAGACAAAATCATTAAAGTGATTCAAGAAAGATTATCGTGGGAACTGATGAGAAAGTCTGTTACAAACACCATACGTGAATGCGACTTATGCCAAAGAAGTAAGCATGATTCCAAATAGTTAAGGGAAGCCCCGAGGCCTATTATTCCTACAAAGACATGTGAAATTTTTGCTACCGATATTTATGGTCCAATTCCAAAATCGAAGAGAGGAAATCGGTACATTCTTGTGACAATTGATGTTTTCACTAAGTACACTATGTTGCATCCTATGCAGAAGGCGAATGCAAAACATTGTGCAAACAGGAGCAGGAATAACTTAATCCCGGAAGCAGGCAAACCGGAATTCCTTTTGTCAGACCATGGATCCCAATTTACATCTTTGTAATTCAGGATCGCCATGGATAATTTAGGCATCAAACAACTTATATGTTCAATTAGACATCCAGAGAGCAATCCTGCTGAACGCGTTATGGCTGAAATATCCAAATTTTGCCGATTGTATTGTCCAAACGAGCATTGGAAATGGATGGATGTGATTCTTTTAGCAGCCGAATCCATAAATTCTACAGTCCATGAGAGTACTGGACAGATACCCATGTTGCTTCACCATGGAATCAAGCCAACGAGACATTGGGATCAGATAATCTCAATTCCACCTGAGATCGAACCCAGTCGCCAAAGGAGGGAAATTCTAGCTTTAGACAGTTTGAGAAGCAGAGCTTTAAAGAGAGAGCGCAGAATCAGAGGGAGACGATTCCGCAGACCCTTGCATGTATGAACCCTTGTTTTGGTGAGACGACCAGTACCCTCTGATGTCCAAAACCGCATCTTTTCCAAATTTGCGAGTTTATGCTCCGGACCCTACTGAATTCATGAGTGTAACAACAACGGTAGTTACAAGCTAGCCAATACACGAACTGGTATCATCGTGGGAACTTTTAATTCTGCAAGTTTGAAGATCTATCATTCAAGAACCAGATAGCTTGATGTGTGAAAAAAAAAATCTTTCCAAATTTTTGGCTATGTGTGGGGTGGATGTGCCCAAATCCAGTTGCCTAGATTGAAGGGTACAAGCCGTGAGCCTAGATTTGAGGGAACAGGCTACGATTCTAAGTTCGGATATGGATGTTTGAATAGCGCGCTCCAAACCTTCTTAGAAGCTTTTCGAAGGAATTTACAGCCAAGAAGTGGGTAAGTGACGTAGGAGGAGAGCGTCATAGTCGTGGCTATATGTCACTAAATATTTTCCGTTCAGATGGACACATGAAACCTATATCAGATTACTGGCAAGAACAAGAGAAGAAGAATGAGCTTTGTTTCAAAGAAATTGATTGAACAGAAGCCGTGTTATGAGCTGTTTTATTTCCAGCGTTTTCGCCGCAGTGACCTCGAGCCAGCAAGCGGATGGGTATATAAGGCGAGCCTCGCAGGCAGAGGTAGGTTCACTTCATCACAAGCACTCCGTTGACTTGGTCGTGCTACGCTACGTAAGCACTCTAGCCGCTTGACTATCACCGAACTTCGAACATCGTTATTATCGCCGAGCACATGGTTGCATTTAAACTTCAACTTACGGCACAAGTTGTTGACTTAGAATTTTCGACAGTACATGGTTACTAAAAGTGTTAAACTATTTCGAGTGAGTTTAGAACTTTTCTTCAATTTCACAGAAGTGAAAGAAGTCTGTGGCACTTGGTAATTCTTACCGCTACAACTTGGACATATGGTAGACTATGTCTACAAATTTTTTTTCAGTCCACATTCACTTATAGCTGGATTATTTATATCCAATAGTTGGACCAGCCAAGATAAGTCAGTAACTTAAAAACCAGTCTTGCATATTATAATTCGAAAGCCGAATGGGAATACAGGTTTAGCCTTGTGCGATCTGAAAAGTGAGAAGCTTTGCCCAGCCAACTCGACAGAATTTGTAATTGTGCTGAAAAGATTGTAAGACTATTGGAATACTGATTGTATCACAGTGGGTCTTGGTAATTATTTCATCATGGATCGCTTAAATCAGACTCCTGTCAACTACACTTCAGCTCTTGAAGTTGCCAACATTTTTCTGCAAGACATTATAATCGCCACTATGTCTGCGTAAACAGCTTGTGGGTATAACATGGAAGCTGATACGAGAATAAGTACGCGTCCTAATGGGACAGACAACAGGAAGACTGAGTAGTCTAGTTTCAGGCCAGATTTCTACCATCAAGACCTACAAGAATGTAAGCCGCAATTTTCATTATTTCTATGCGTAGTTAGTTGGATTTTCTCGTATTTTCTACTGTCTTGCCAACACATATTTTTTTTCTCTATAGTCATCGATATGTCAATTTGCTTTTGCAAATATTTTCTTTCGAAACCTGAGCTAGGACCTGAGTTGATTTTTTACTCAGATTTATACTATTCGATATTTATGGACGAGCAGAACGAGCATTTATTTAGATCAATATTATTTTATTATTGCTGTCATTAGCCGTCATAATTTGAGATTTAAGAATTAATCTAAGTTGAGGAATGGATAGTTATCCATCATTTTGAAGTCGATGGTGATATTCCCCGAACAGTTTGATAACTTTAAACCTAGTTTTGAACAAAATAATACAGTAATAATAATAATAGTAATAATGGGATTTAATAATAATTATTATTATTCTATTTTTCTGGAATAATAATAATAAACATTTGTGGTTTAAAATAATCATTTTCTAATTGTATGATTAATACAGTTGACATTTGAAGTCATACTCTAAATCGGATATTTGTTAATTCCAAAGGTTAGTGGTTAACACATGCCCACTTATAATGAACAGTTAAATTCAGTGAAATTGTTTCACGTTTGCATTTCATATTTAAAGCTTTGATAAAGACACGGAAAGAAATGAAATGGAAAGCTAAGCATGTATAAAGCAGGGTTTATGCTAGAGTTTATACAAAATAAAATCATTAAGATGCAGCGTCTTTCACAGCGTTTGCTAATATTAACACTGTGTGGAATTTTTGATGGGGAAATTATGTTGGATATTGGTGTAAACTCATTGGTGAGGTTTACTGATTTCTGAATCTTCCATTTGTCATAACTGAGACAATAGTTTGAGAATATTGTAGAGTTGTGACAATTATATTTATATCTACACTTCAAAGTACCGCTAGAAGTACACTACTTCAAGTGTATGATACTCGTCGCCCCATCTATGTGTCAGGTTTGGAAACTTACGGAGTCTATGTAAATTCTTGGACTCGCGCTCTACCTAGCGGATTTCTTGTGAAGCTGTTCCGTTGGTTGGACTAGTATTACGCCAGATGGCGCAAGCTGGATTGTGATCCTCCCACAGATCAGTGTCTGCGTTTGAGATTATTTATGGAATGTGTCACCTTGGGAACCTAACAAGTCTTTGTTAGAAAATGGATTATTACCTATCTTATCGTCAAAGAACGAAGATGTAGTTTTCGTCGTGGGAACCTATTTCTGAAGCCAGCCTTCGGGCTTGGGCAGAGATATGCCTATTTTTCCACTACCATCGGATGGAAACAGTTATACTGACGTATTGGAAGAGTCACGTTTTATTTTTAAGCATGCTACATTTTAAAATATGATTTTGTGATCGTAGCCGACAGGATAAAGGTAACGTCCTTGCAATGTAATGGTTGACAAGTCGTTATTGAATAAGCTCAGTATGTATGAAATGTCGTGTGAATGGATCTGTGTTTATATGTTGGTATGAGTTTGGTAATATAAGGGCCTTACTTCTTGCTATTTTTAGTTTATTTTGATTTTGGTCAAAAGAGTCAAGAACCCTTATATTGCATGTGATGTGTCATGAGGTTGGCATGAATGTGAGATGCGTTTGGATAACCTAACATTAATCTCTTGGAGATTCGTACCTTGTCGTACTATGTTTGGGTTCTGAGCACATGAGCTAAGATTGTGGTGTGATGCGTAAAAAGTTGGATTTTTCATGTGAGTGTCTTGATATACTGATTTTTGCAAATAACTACCTTGTCTCCCAAGCTCTTTGTGTTATGTTTTCGAATATGTTTATTTTCTAAGCTGATTCAGATTCTCATCTGTCATATAACAGCGACCCTCTTGTTTTGATTCGAAGCAGTTTATTAATTTTATCTTAACGTTTTGGTTTTATTGGTTTTCCCCCTGCTTCGTTTCAGTTAGAATACTCCTTAAGAGTCTGTGTGAAACATCTCTATGATGTAATTTCTTTCCTAGGCCACCGTTGGCTAGGTAACCTTAATCTCATTGTTTTGGGTTATGAATTATTGACCTGGTATTTTGACAAAAACATCTGATATTTGGGACTCTATCTTGGGATTTCGATCACGACAGTCGAATTGACTTCTAGCTCCCTTGTGTTTGGGAATGATTTAAGATATTTTCTTGAGGTTTAAGTGATAGCTCTTGATAACCGTCATGCTTAGTCATTGTACTATTTCTCCTACGTTTTCATGAATAGATGTCGAATAATTAATATCAACTGAGATGATGATATATATCTTGTATTCGAAATAGGTAATGTTTTTATTTTATGATTTGAGGTTCCTCTTTTCTAAAATTATTATTGTTTTGTAGCTTAAGACCTTCTCATGTTATTTGTATTTTTAAAAAGACTGGTGAATATATTATAGAGTAATTCTGACTTGGTGTCTTCTATCAATTAGATTTAATGTTTGGTAGTTTCTCTCTAAGGCAAACCCTCTGGGGACTTAAATGGGTAGCACATATTTTCCACGTTAGTTGGTGTTAAATTTTATTTTGACATAGTTAATGACGCGTCAATAACAAGCAAAGGCTTGATTATTTTGTAAATTTGGGAAGATGTCATTGTGTGTGTGCAGATAATTATATGCCATTCTGAGTGCGCAATTTAAGTCGCAGGAATGAGGTTGTGTAAAATAGAGCACCAATCAAATAGTAGGTTGGATGTTTTTGATGTAGTAGGAGTATTTCGCCACACTTTCGCCGTAATATAACCACAGGTTATTTTGTGAACCATCATTATTAAATTATTTTTGATCCACGTGTTTGAAAATATTTCTAGTAATGGCTTACCCGGAAAATTATTATTCTACTAGTTCCTTTCATTCAGGAAAGCTTTACCGTTGTCTAAATGCTGATTTATAATTCTGTGATTGTTATCACGTGTCAATCATATGGGCCAATGCTGTTGTTTGAAATTGTTACTTATTAACAACCACTATAAGCTGAAAGGATTTTCAGATCCTATAAAAATAAATATATATTTTCTTTAATAAGTTGATGCTGAACATATTTGTCATTTTTTTAAATCACTTTGATGATAATAATAATAATTTGTTTCATTATAAAACATGTTAAATGATATTTCAAATTTCCTAATTAATGTTTTCAAGGAATAATTAATTAATTTGTTGACTGAATCCATATGGAATGGAAGTTATATTTGGGATAATTATAATTTTGATTAAGTCAAAATTATTTTTGACAGACTTTGGATTGAGATCTATGTTTCAATAGATATTTTCTGTTTTTTTTAATCCACAAAAATGCTCAAGGTCCATGTAAATCATAGTGAATTTCACTTATTATGAACAACTTTGTATTTGACAAATCCTAATATTACTATTGCCTAAGAAGTGTTAGTCGAAATGCTACGATAATAATTTTGAGAAACGAACAGTGAAAGTGATTTTCCATCCGGTGATAAATTTTCTTATTCAACGTGTGAATGCTAAATAATTTAGGGATCAGTATGGACGATTGACTTTGCGCTAATAAAACCCTACCCCTGTACATAATTATGTTGAACGAAGTCAACAGGACTTATATTCTGACCTCTCGTTTCAACTTTGTTAGTGTTCATGTGTTGGCGATATTGTTTATTGTGTAAATAATTTATTCTTTTCCAGTCATCTTTTATGCAATTTTTGGGCATATTTTTCTTCATGTCATTTTGAAATTTAAAAAAATGAGATAATTTTATGGTATGCAATCACCGTTTTCATGAATCTCCTTCTATCCTTATTGTTGCGTCGAGACGAAAATCAGTTAAGCATTTTTTTTGTTGGGTCTTTGCATTCGACTTTAACCCATCTGGCGCCCCGGGATATTTTGATTCTCGTGCTGACTGATTTTTGGTGAAATGCATATGTGGTCGTCCGGACTTCGGTCCAAACGGGCACAATAATATGGCGTACAACGTCGAGACAAAGTCCCTCGGTGCCAGAAACAAAACTCGAGGGCCCCAAAGGGTCCACAAACACTACATTATAAGGCTCTAAAACCAACAGTTTCTGAGATATTTAATTTAACAAACTAATGAAGGAATGCATGTCGGTAACCATGACAACATTATCTCAAGGGGTGACATCCAAATTTCCATCTATTTCTGTAAGAAGCAATGTCACTCCATTTATTACATTTCTGTGAATGTTTGCAAATGACTGTATAATTCATCAATGCAGTTAAGGGGGTCAAGGGGTAACCTAGATTTTTTTCACGCAATTTTCACGTGTGACATATTATAGTACAGAAGGTCTATTACATCTCCAAACAGCAACATTATTTTGAAAAATTCCTGAATTAAATGAGCATTTTTTGCGGCTTTTAAGAATTTGGGCCATTTGAGGCTAAAGAACCTGAATTTCCATGCACCACAAGCCTTTATAATTTATGAAAGGGGTCTTCCTGTGTATGGGGACCTAACACAACGTAGAGGGTCAGTTTTTATGTGACGTGTATTGCGTTTTGTCTACAAGGCTTTCAATTCTATTTCACGTCAGGAAGTACACGTTAGGTGAATTTAGTATGAGAGCACATTTAACTCATCATTTATTTATTTTTGTCGACATACGGGTTCATCGTAAGGATGATTTTGCTTGATACTGTGTGGTAGATATACCCTTATTAGGATATCTGGGTGATATGTTGTAGACAATAGAATTGTCTGTCTGTCTTTCTGTGTATCTTTATGTACGCCTATAACTCGTATTCGGATGCTTGGTGAATCGTAAAATTAGGTATAGTATTCATGAGAGTTAATACACCAATCATTTATAAAACTCTTCCCCGTACCTTTCATACAGTAGAAAGGTGGATATAGGGAAAAACTTCTCCAAAATACATGCTAAAATAGGCGAAATATAAAAATTATCCTAGAAGGACGACCAAGGACGCGAGTCTATAAGGGGTCTCCGAAAACCACATTTAAAGGCCCTTAAATTAACAGTGTGTTTGATATTCCCAGAAAACTAACGTCCTTCTGATAAACTTATAAAGAATGACAAACCGCTAACCTTTGCAACAGTAGCTCAATTGATAATGTCTGGTGTTAACACCGAACCCCGTTCGAAGAACGGGTACTTCTGCTATCATCATTATACTAATATATAAAAATGAGATGGTGTGTGTCTGTCTTTCTCTCTGTCTGTCTGTCTGTCTGTCTGTGTGTTACTCAATAACGCAAGAACCGATGGTCCGATATAAATGAAATTTTGCATGGATGTAGCTGATGTACCATGCTTACATATAGGGTACTTTTGATATCGATATATTGCACAATTAAAAAATGGCGACCATTTTAGTGACGTCGCTACACCCATTGGTTTCAAAATTTCGTATTTCCATATCAAATAAAAAGAGAACGCTAAGAAATAGCAAACTTTTGATGGCATACACAAGCTTAAGCATTTAATGTTCTATCCAAAAGGTCCTTACACTTTTTGTGTATCTCCAACGGTTAGCGAGTAAAACCCACATATGTGACGTCACTACACCCTTTGGTTTCAAAATTTCATATTTCCATTTCAAATAAAAAGAAAACGCTTAGAAATAGAAAACCTTTGATGGCATACACAAGCTTAAGCATTTAATTTTCTATCCAAAAGGTCCTTATCACTTTTCGTATATCTCCAACGGTTAGCAAGTAAACCCTAAATTTGTGCAATAAAACACGGTCAACACAGAGCGGTGCAGTATATCTCTACATACATAAAAATTAAAGTTTGTATGTTTTTTCGCAATTTCTACGGAAATTTGAGTTATTTACGTGATTCAGACTGTTTTATGATGGATGCGCGCGAAAATAATTGTTTGGTCTGTCTGTCTGATTGTTTGTTTGTCTGTGGACAATTTTGTTCCCTTATAACTCGAGAACGGCTGGGTGTATCGGCGTAAAATTTGGTACAGATATCCATCAGAGGCACGACACTAATCATTGATGAAACTCTTCCCCGTGCCTCTATTAAAAGGGGGCCTACCCCCTTTAAATACATGCTGAAATAGGAGTAGAAGGACGAGACAAAGCTCATTTTCAGCCCCTCAAATTGAGAGACAAAACTCGACCACACTTTAAGGCCCTAAAACCAACAGTTTTTGAGATATCCCCAGAAAACTAATTTCATTTCATAAACTAATGAACAAATGCAAGCCGGTAACCATGGCAACATATTCTCAGAGGTCCATCTATTGCTGTAAGACACAATGCAATTCCATTAATTACATTGGTGTGAAAGTTTGCAAACGGCTAGAAGGTTATCACGGAACCGAATTAAGCTGTAAAATTCATAAATACGTATAATGCGCTTAAGGGGGTCAAGGGGTACACTAGAATTTTTTCACGCGATTTACACCTGCGGGTGTGGTACGGCAGGTCTATTATACTCCTATCCCTATATTATATTATTATTAGTATTATATTATGGCGTACAACGACGAGACAAAGCCCATCGGTGCCAGAAACAAAACTTGGGGGCCCTAAAGGGTCCTCGAAAACTACATTATAAGGCTCTAAAACCAACAGTTTCTGAAATATTCTCAGAAAACTAATTTAATTTAATTTAATTTAACAAACTAATGAAGGAATGCAAATCGGTAACCATGACAACATTATCTCAAGGGGTGGCATCCAACTTTCCATCTATTTATGTAAGAAGCAATGTCAATTTAATTTAACAAACTAATGAAGGAATGCAAATCGGTAACCATGACAACATTATCTCAAGGGGTGGCATCCAACTTTCCATCTATTTCTGTAAGAAGCAATGTCACTCCATTTATACCTTGCCACGGTGGGTGAGTGGATAGCGTGTCTGTCTACTAACCCCAAGATTGCAGGTTCTCTCCTGGCCGTGGTAAGTAATTTTTGAAAGGCGGCAAAAATACGACACGCATGTCATACGATGTTGGCATGTCAAAGAACCCATTTGAATTCAGTAGGCCGTGTTCATAATGGCAAAATTAATCTCAGGAGTTTCCGCCAACACAATGTTCCTCATTTCTCTACTAGAAAGCGCTATAGTGTTCAAGGAGCTTAGATATCTACCCTTCTTGACTTTCACAGTGATTCAAGGAACAACGAAATTTCGACTTTCAAGCTACCCTCTGGGTGTCAAATTACGAAGCTTGCACTCGGCACCCGAGGCCATACGATATTATTATTAGGCTACTCCATTTATTACATTTCTGTGAAAGCTTGCAAATGGCTATAAGGTTATCACGGAACCAACGTAGACTCTATAATTCTTCAATGCAATTAAGGGGGTCAAGGGGTAACCTAGAATTTTTTCATGCAATTTCTCGTGCGACATATAGTACAGAAGGTCTATTATATCTCCAAACAGCAACATTATTTTCAAAAATTCCTGAATTGAATCAGCATTTTTGTGGCTTTTAGGAATTTGGGCCATTTGAGGCTAAAGAATCTGAATTTTCATGCACCACAAGCCTTTATAATTTATGAAAGAGGTCTTCCTGTGTATGGGGACATAACACAACGTAGAGGGTCAGTTTTTATGTGACGTGTATTGCGTTTCGTCTACAAGGCTTTCAATTCTATTTCACGTCAGGAAGTACACGTTAGGTGAATTTAGTTTGAGAGCACATTTAACTTTTTTTTTGTCGACATACGGGTTCATCGTAAGTATGATTTTGTTTGATACTGTGTGGTAGATATACCCATATTTGGATAACTGGGTGATATGTTGTAGACAATAGAATTGTCTGTCTGTATTTCTGAGTATCTTTATGTACGCTTATAACTCGTGTTCGGATGCTTGGTGCATCGTAAAATTAGGTATGGTAAACATGAGTCAATACACCAATCATTTATAAAACTCTTCACCGTACTTTCTATACAGTAGAAGGGTGGATATAGGGAAAAACTTCTCAAAATACATGCTAAAATAGGCGAAATATAAACATTATCCTAGAAGGACGACCAAAGTATAAGTTGCGCTTCTCAATGTGAGACACAAAATTCGCGAGTCTATAAGGGGTCTCCGAAAACCACATTTTAAGGCCCTTAAATTAACAGTGTGTATGATATTCCCAGAAAACTAACTTCGTTCTTATAAACTTATGAAGGAATGACAAACCGCTAACCATTGAAACAGTAGCTCAATTGATAATGTCTGGTATTAACACATAACACCGTTCGAAGAACGGGTACTTCTGCTAGTACTAATATATAACAAGAAGTTCCGTGACGAACTAAAGAGCCTACTTTTCATGCCAATGATTATTCTACAGTATATGAACCTATCTAGAATAATGACGAAATTAAGTCGCTAATATCAAAATTTCTAATTAGTTCGAAATACTGTTTACCTTGCATAATGTTGCCAAATAGAGCACTACAGTTGGCAGACCTGATGACTGAATATATTCTTAGTTCCATCTCTTAAGGTACAGAATACAAAATTTGGTTGAAGTCCAATGAATAGCATGGACGTTACATGCAGTTAAACATTGGATCTAACAGCGCACGTAAAATCATGTTCGCAACAATGTCATGCATGTATTGGTCAGAAATAATCTGAAATAATATGATCAATTGTAGTGCCAATTTTGAATGAAATCCATTACATAGTATAGAAGTTACATGCATTTTAAAATTGGACCTATCAGCAGGCTTAGAATCATGTTGGCAGCACTGACGTATATTAGTTACTCCAAATTCATCTAGAATGCCAGGTACTATACGTGTGCAAAGTTTAGAGCTATTGGCTTGCATACTTTCTGATACTGTATATTGATATTAGGGTAACAAAAATAGGGACAGCACATATTAACAGTTGGCAGCCCTGGTTGCTCTTAAGAATACGAATAGTCATTTCTGTTATGGTACACATAGCACATACCAAATTTGGTTGAAATCCAAAAGATAGTATGGAAGTTACATGTATTTAAAGTTGGACCTGTCAGCAGGCTTAGAATCATGTTGGTAGCACTGTCGTATATTAGTTACTCCAAATTAATATAGAATGTCAGGTATTATACGTGTGCATAGTTTAATGCTGTCGGCTTGCATACTTTCTGATATATTGGTATTTGGATAAAATAAATTAGGAGCAGTTATTAACAGTTGGCAGCCCTGGTGGGTCTCAAGAATACGCTCAGTCGTATCTGGTTATGTACACATACAACATACGAAATTTGGTTGAATTCCAATTGATAGTGTAGAAGTTATATGCATTTAAAAATTGGACCTATCAGCAGGCTTATAATCATTTTGGCAACACTGCCATGTATGGCCTCCTGGAAATTAAACTGCAATAATATTATATATACGTGTGCCAATTTTGAAATAGCTCCCATTCATACCTTCCAAGATATCTAACATGGAGCTAAAATTTCAATTGCGATTTTTTAGCAGTTGGTAGCACTGACATCATTTTTAAATATGGCCGTGAGATATTCGGGTGTAGACATTTACTCCTACCAAATTTTGTTTCGATTGCTCCAGCGGTTTAGGAGTTGATAGGGGGGACACACACTCAGCCAGCCAGATAGACAGAAGGACAGACAGACAGACAGACAGACACACATTTGCCCGCTCTCATAAGTCTACTTTTCCCTCTTTTTGCAAAATGTGAAAAGTAGGCTAAAATGAGATGGTGTGTGTCTGTCTTTTTGTCTGTCTGTCTGTCTGTGTGTTACTCAATAACGCAAGAACCACTGGTCCGATTTAAATGAAATTTTGCATGGATGTAGCTGATTTACCTGGTTTACATATAGGATACTTTTGAATTCGAAATTTTGCACGATTAAAAATGGCGACCATTTTAGTGACGTCACTACATCCTTTGGTTTCAAAATTTCATATTTCCATATCAAATAAAAAGAGAACGGTAGGAAATAGCAAACTTTTGATGGCACATACGAGCTTTGAAATTTAATTTCCTATCCAAAAGGTCCTTATCACTTTTCGTGTATATCCAACGGTTAGCGAGTAAAACCGACATTTGTGACGTCACTATACCTTTTGGTTTCAAAATTTCATATTTCCATTTCAAATAAAAAGAGATCGCTAAGAAATAGCAAAATTTTGATGGCATACATGAGCATTAACATTTAATTTTCTATCCAAAAGGTGCTTATCACTTTTCGTATATCTCCAACGGTTAGCGAGTGAAACCTAAATTTGTGCAATAAAACACGGTCAACACCGAGCGGTGCAGTATATCTCTCTCTATATCAAAATGAAAGTTTGTCTGTTTTTCTCTGAATTTCTACGGAAAATTGAGTTGCTTACGCATTTCAGACTGTTTTTGATAGATGCGGGCGAAAATATTTTTTTTGTCTGTCTGTCTGTTTGTTTGTTTGTTCGTCTATGGACAACTTTGTTCCCTTATAACTCGAGAACGGCTGGGTGTATCAACGTAAAATTTGGTACAGATATCCATCAGTGGCACGACACTTACCATTCATATAACTCTTCTACGTACCCCTCATAAAAGGGGGCCTACCCCCTTAAAATACATGCTGAAATAGGCCTAGAAGGACGAGAAAAATTTCATTTTCACCCCTTCAATGTGAGAGACAAAACTCGGGTACCCGAAAACCACATTTGAAGGCCCTAAGACCAACCGTTTTTGAGATATTTCCAGAAAACTAATTTCATTTAATAAACTAATGAACGAATGCAGTAACCATGGCAACAGATTCTCAGAGGTCATCTATTGCTGTAAGACGCAATGCAATTCCATTAATTACATTAGTGTGAAAGTTTGCAAACGGCTAGAAGGTTATCACGGAACCAAATTAAGCCGTAAAATTCATCAATACGTATAACGCGCTTAAGGGGGTCAAGGGGTACTCTAGAATTTTTTCACGCGACTTACACCTGCGGGTGTGGTACTGTGCCCGTTTAGACCGGAGTCCGCACGACCACATATGCATTTTACCAATAATCAGTCAGCACGAGAATCAAAATATCCCGGAGCGCCAGATGGGTTAAAGCAAATCGCAAAAACGACATCAAATTAAAAAAATGCTTTACTGATTTTTGGCTCAATGCAACAATAAGGATAGAAGGAGATTTAATTGGGTAAGACACATCTGGTAAAATTATCTCAGTTTATTTTAAAGTTAAAATCTGACTGCAAAGATGCTCAAAGCAGCATCACTCCACGTGTGGCGATCCACACCCTTATTTACACACAATATACAGAAATTTTCCTAACACATTTGACAATCTTTCTGGAAACACAAGTCCGATTAATAGTCCTGTGGACTGTGTTCCAAAATTATTAATATTTAATTCCAGTTCAAAATTAATTGTCTATACTGGAAATAACGTTGATCACTGTTTGACTATTTACATGATATTAACACTCGTAGAATAAATGTTTATAGAATTTCTTAAATTTTCACTTGTTTTTCCAGTTTCAAAAATATATTGTTGAAAATATTATCATCATCATCGAAGCAACACAAATTATTAACACATATTAATAACATCTGAAAAGTATTTGACCATTGAGCATAGCATCGACGAACTGTGCGAAGCACAACAACAATTAATTGTTCTTCTAACATTAAACATTCGAGAAGTGACTCGATTATGAACTTCAAGTTCCAAACAAAATATATGATTTCTGAATCATCAACTTGATCAATAAATGGTTGAACCATTCAACTATTAGATTTTCCACTTGGAAACAATATGAAAATATTTATATTCATGGCCATTCTTAGCAATTTTTACAACTTGCAATTCTTCGACAGAATGCGGAAATTAGAATTGTAGTTTTATAATGAATTCATTTAGTTCATGGCACTAGGATTGAAAATATCCTTTAAATTATTCGTGGTTAAAGAATTACTTTTAATTGGCAGTGGCCCATTCTATTATTTGTGTAAGAACACAATATTATAACAACAACAACAACGGCAAAGTCTTCCTCTGAAGAAGAATAAACTACTATCATGACAAATCCGGGTTCTAGCAAAATCAAAGTCTAAATGGAATTCGTAAACAAGGTTGAAATAAGAACTGATGGCTTTAAAGAAATAACCTTCGGGTCATTCATCCGACGAAATGTGTGGCTACAATACTCCTACTATAAACCTGAGCCATCGAACCTGCTATTTGATTGATGCTCGAAAAAACCTTCATTCCTGCGACTTAACATGCGCACCTGGGAATGGCATTTCAACTACTCCACACACATAAATTATCTTCCCAAAATTTATACAATAAATCAAGCCTCTGCTTGTTATCAACACTGGAAGATTAATAAACTTACAAGTTTATTTTATTTTACCATTCAGTTTAACCCGTGAATTTACCATACATATGAAAAGCTTCATTTCACTTTCGAGTGTATTTACGTCATGATTTTATATAAATACAAAAATATCATATTTGATACAAATATCAATTGCTTCCCGTTTCATGCCTCTCCGTGTTATCTGAAACATATACTTTGCTCATTGCAAATATCAACTGTTCAACCAGAACTGACATGTTGGTTGAATGCGGGCTTGCGCTAACCACTCTCCTTCGGAAAATCTCCTGTTCCAAACTAGAAATGTTTAAACAACTTCATAGGCTCTTTCTCAATACATATGATTATTATAAAATATAATATCCAAGAATTATTTAGAAAAATTATAAAAATTATTATTATTATTAGTGGATTATTATTATTATTATTATTATTTTAAATGTGTTTAATTATCATCTCATTATGTGAGAATCCACATGTTCGAACCTTCGAATATGGAAAAAATATCCATTCCTCAACAAAAATAAATTTAACTTTTACAGTTACATCGGCTGATTACCGTGATTTCCCAAAAATATGAAAAATTCAAATAAATGCTCGAAATGCTCGGTCATCGATCCTAAACTGTTCTGAGTGCTGAAAATGCTCAGAATAACTCTAACAAGTCTTGCGTAAATCATTGCAAGCTTTAAATACGACGAAAAAATGTGTTGGTCGTCTGCAGAAAAATAGTTTGTTCCAATTAGCTAGGCATAATATAATTCAAATGTGGCTTACATTTCTTGATGGTCTTGAAGTGTAGTAAACCTGGTCTGTACCAGATTTATCCGTAGACATGCCCTATCGGACAAGCACGTATAATCCTTGTATCGGCCGCCATTGTAGACCCACAAATCGTCTAGTCAGACATAGTGGTCGTATCTTTCGACGTTTGAATAAACTGTGGTTCCATTTTAATATGGGCTTCTATCAAAGCCATAACAGTTTGTTGAAATAGGGTCAGATCTAAGTGATCTCTTCTTAGATATGTCAGTTGTAACATAACTCACTGTAATCTCATCAGTACAAGAAAAACATTGACAGTCTAAGCAATTAACGGCTGTTCTGAAGATCGTTCCCTGGGCATGGTTTATTAATATCACCATCTGCCATGCGCTAGAAAACTTGCAGTTTCCCTTGCGTAGACTAATGAACGCCACCGTTATAGACTATTCTTCAGTGTACTGACAGATCGAAGTGGTTAACTAGTTACAAAAATGAAAACTGACTTGAAATGGATTTAAACATCCAAGTATTAAGTTACTACTGGACTGTGACAAAATACTATTTTCTAGACAAAGTCTAGCATATGTCCTTTTGGAAATATAAATATTTCCACCAATGTCTGTAGAAAAACAATCACCTCAGTGATTCTCCTCACCAGAAACTTACTAAGTTCCAACTCGTTTGCGCAGCACTTCTCGTGACTATCACGATTTGAAAAGAACTTCTGCGTAGATACGGCAACCATGTGCCTTGGCTCAGCGTAGACGCAACTTGCTTGCCAAGTGCTTGTGTTAGAATGAACTAACCATGCCTCCTCCAGCTGGCTTTTATTCAAAACGCTCAGGGTCACGCGTCATCGCCTGATATCTGGAAATCCTCATATCTCTTGAATCCCTGGTCCGATTTACTTGATACTAATTGCAATCTCTTTCATTTGGCCGTGCCAGTAATCTGATCCCAGTCTCAAGTCTCTACTCCATAGTTAACTATTTAATCAATAAATAGCCTCCACCTCTGCTGTTACTCGCTACGTCACTTGACATCCAACTATCGGTAAAATTCTTCTAAATGCTTCTCGAAGCAATGTAGCGCGATATTCAAATATCTGAACTTTCAAAAGCGGCTACAGCCTTTCCCTTGATATCTAGGTGTCTGAAACTTGGAATACCCATTCCTAGAGTTGGGCACAGTACGGCAGGTCTATTATATTCCTATCCCCATATTATTCATTCATTCATTTCGTATAGGCCATCTATGCACCGCGTCATTCCAACCGTCTCCTACTGGCTTTGATGTTTGCCCAGTACGCCCGCATTCGTTCTCGGTGGACTTCCTTCCGTTCCTGGGTCCAAATCTTTCCCGTTTTCAGCTTCGTTTTTTTCTTGGAAACCTTTGCAAGCTTGAAGTTTCCTTTTGAGTGGGGCGCGCTCCTGAATGTCTATTGGTGTAATCCCCACTTCTTTCAGATCTTTATCCAGTTCTATGAACCAGGCCCATTTTGTTTTCGTCTCCTGAAAGTAAGTTATGTTGCGGTTGGTCAGTCTCGCTGGGCTAATTCGTTTCACATGCCCAAAAAATGGTATCCTTCTCTTCCGGATGACGTTCCTTATCTTCTCCACATGAGTATATAGTTCATGGTTATGCTGTCTTCTGTATTCCCCATTGTCTTTGATGGAACTCAATATCTTTCTCAAAATTTTTCTTTCTTTGGCCTCCAGTTTCTCGACCAAGCCTTTTTTGTTCATCGTGAGGCATTCAGAAGCATGCAAGACCTCCGGACGGATGACACTGCAGTAATGTTTTAGTTTTGCGTTGAAGGATATTGACCTTTTCTTATAGATGTCCTTAATTAAATGGTAGGCCATTTCCATTTTGCTCATGCGTGATTGAATGCTTCTTTCTCTGATAATATCCCTTCCCTGACCCGTCCTGAAAAGAAAAGTACATGGCCGTTGGATGCATTAATAATAATAAAAAATAGGTGTTATAATTTATCTCTATATTATATTATAATTAGTATTATATTATGGCGTACAGCGACGAGACAGATCCCCTCGGTGCCAGAAACAAAACTCGGGGGGCCTAAAGGGTCCTCGAAAACTACATTATAAGGCTCTAAATCCAACAGTTCTTAAATATTCCCAGAAAACTAATTTAATTTAATTTAACAAACTAATGAAGGAATGCAAATCGGTAACCATGAGAACATTATATCAACATTATACAACTTCCCTTCTGTTTCTGTAAGAATCAATGTCACTCCATTTATTACATTTCTGTGAAAGTTTGCAAATGGCTATAAGGTTATCACGGAAATAACGTAGACTGTACAATTCAGCAATGCAATTAAGGGGGTCAAGAGGTAACCTAGAATTCTTTCATGCAATTTTCACGTTCGACATATAGTACAGAAGGTCTATTATATCTCCAAACAGCAACATTATTTTCAAAAATTCTTGAATTGAACCTGCATATTTTTGCGGCTTTTAGGAATGTGGGCTAAAGAACCTGAATTTTCATGCACCACAAGCCTTTATAATTTATGAAAGGGGTCTTCCTGTGTATGGGCACCTAGCACAACGTAGAGGGTCAGTTTTTATGTGACGTGTATTGCGTTTCGTCTACAAGGCTTTCAATTCTATTTCACGTCAGGAAGTACACGTTAGGTGAATTTAGTCTGAGAGCACATATTAACTTTTTTGTTGTTGTCGGCAAATGGGTTCATCGTAAGGATGATTTTGTTTGATACTGTGTGGTAGATATACCCATATTTGGATATCTGAGTAATATGTTGTAGACAATAGAAATTTTGTCTGTCTTTCTTTGTATCTTTATGTAGCCTACGCCTATAACTCGTGTTCGGATGCTTGGCGCTTCGTAAAATTAGGTATGGTAACCATGAGAGTCAATACACCAATCATTTATAAAACTCTTCACCGTACTTTTCATACAGTAGAAGGGTGGATATAGAGAAAAACTTCTCAATACATGCTAAAATAGGCGAAATATAAAAATTATAATAGAAGGACGACAGAAGCATATGTTGCGCTTCTCAATGTGAGACACAAAATTCGGGAATCTATAAAGGGTCTCCGAAAACTAGATTTTAAGGGCCTTAAATTAACCGTGTGTGTGATATTCCCAGAAAACTAACTTCGTTCTGATAAACTTGAAGGAATGACAAACCGCTAACCATTGCAACAGTAGCTCAATTGATAATGTCTGGTGTTAACAACGAACACCGTTCGAAGAACGGGTACTCCTGCTAGTACTAATATATATCAAGTAGTTCCGTGAAAAACTATACAGCCTATTTTCATATATCCTACTTATATTAACTGCCACTATCAATATACAAAATTTCAGTTCGATTGCTGTAATAGATTCGTAGATATTGAGTACCGACTAAATATTTCGGATTGTCGCCATGTTGGATTTTATATATGTAGGTCCTAGAGTTATGCAATGTTACATGAAGATTATTGTGTACGTGTAGCATTCAAACGTCAATCGCATGATTAGGACACAAGAAGTAACAAGGAGATTTTAAAATTTCGCACAGCTGCCATCTTGGTGGTTATGGAAACAATTGAAATAAATTAGATGCCAGTGGATTAACATTCGTATGAGGATTTACTGAACCAAGTTTCACTGCAATAGGATGGTTAAGTTGCGAGAAACGTCCATGTGAATGTTTATACTTCGCGTCACCGCCATGTTGGATTTGTGATCACCAGGTTATTTAAAGTCCTATAGGTCAACTTAAGTTTATAGCCCCTTTGAACATTAAAAAATTCAGTTTGATTGCTATAATAGATTCGTAGATATTCAGAGTAGCCTGAATATTTCGGATGGTCGCCATGTTGGATTGTTAAATGTATAGGCCATAGAGTCATGTGCCATTAAAGGAAAATTATTGCGTAGGTTCATTATTCAACCTTTCACTTCGATCGCTTGATTACGACACAAGAAATAAAAACTTAATTTTTAAATTCGCACAGCCGCCATCTTGAGGTTATGTAAACAATTGAACTAAACTAGATACCAGTGCATTAAAATATGTATAAACATTTCTTGTACCAGATTTCATTGCGTTTGTAACATTAAATCGCGAGAAAGGTCTATTTAAAATTTTCAAATTCGCTTGGCCGCCATGTTCCTTTTGTAGTTAACCGCTTTTGGAAAGTCTTATAAATGAACTTCCAGTAGTGCCCTCTATCTCCGTACAAAATTTAAGGGAGATTACGCTAATAGTTTCAGAGATATAGAATGCCGGTGAAATAATTCGCACATCCGCCATCTTGTGGTTATGTAATCAATTGAACCAAGTTAGATGTCGGTGCATTGCAATGTGTATAAACATATACTGTACTAAGTTTTATTGCGTTTGGTTGGTCAAATCGCGAGAAACGTCTATTTAAAAGTCGCAAATTCGCTTGGCCGCCATGTTCGTTTTGTAGTTACCAGGTTTTCAAAAGTCACATAAGTGAACTTATAGTAGTTCCCTCTATCGCCATAGAAAATGTCAGGGTAATATCGGTAATAGTTTCGGAGATATTGAATGCTGGTAAAATATTTCGCAGAGCCGCATGTTGGATTGGTGAGACGTAACAAAATTTGAAGGGCACGGTCGAGCTCGCCCGGAATAGTGCTATGAACTTACCGAGTTTCATTGAAATCGCTCCAGCCGTTTAGAATTTATTAAGGGGGGACACACACACACCTCACACACACACACGCACACACTCACGGACAAAGGTGATCTCATAAGCCTATTTTTTCAAAATTGAAAATAGGCTAAAAATGAGATGGTGTGTGTCTGTCTTTCTATCTGTCTGTCTGTCTGTCTGTGTGTGTGTTACTCAATAACGCAAGAACCACTGGTCCGATTTAAATGAAATTTTGCATGGATGTAGCTGATTTACCATGGTTACTTATAGGATACTTTTAATTTCGATAATTTGCACTATTAAGAAATGGCGACCATTTTAGTGACGTCACCACACCCTTTGGTTTCGAAATTTCATATTTCCATTTCAAATAAAAAGAGAACGCTAAGAAATATCAACCTGTTGATGCATACACAAGATTTAGCATTTTATTTGCTATCCAAAAGGTCCTTATCACTTTTCGTGTATCTCCAACGGTTAGCGAGTAAAACCTAAATTTGTGCAATAAAACACGGTCAACACCGAGCGGTGCAGTATATGTCTACATACAGCACATATGTTTTTTTTTCGCAATTTCTACGGAAATTTGAGTTATTTACGAGTTTCAGACTGTTTTATTATGGATGCGCGCGAAAATAATGTTACGGCTGTGAGTTTGTGTCATCACTCGCCGCATGAGTCACAACTGCCCCAGGGCTGGGCTGTGGCCTGCCTCCTGTATTGCGCGCGCCTTATGCAACAGGGCTACTACAGACAAAGGGATAGTCCAGAAGATTCGTGACTGGACCAGCGATGGAAACCTCGAGAAGCCGTGGACCCTGGATGGATCTAGAACCATTTATTGAGTCATCGGCCTGCTATATAAGAGTGACCCGTGAAGCAGTTGTGTGTTTTTACGAGCTAGTGTGAGCGTTTATTCTGAGCGACAGAAGTGTGGTGACTTGCGAAACCCCTAGTGTAGCGGCGAAGTGAGGAACATACAGGGTACTGCCGTGTTCTGAGTAAGTGTGCTTTCACTGAGTGTCAGATATTGTGGTGTTGAAATCCAGTGACATTGTTTCTCCCAGCTGGTGAACAGCGCGCAGCAAGTGCTCGTAAGTACTGTAGTAGGCGCACATTAGAAAGAAGTTGCATGTAGTTCTGTCAAGGCCACTAGGCTCATTAGCGGCAGGATTAACTTCTGTGGTTTGTTGACAAGTGAAAGGGGCAAGAGCTCTCCACAAGCAAGATACTTTGTAAACTGGAGTAAGGTTCCTAATTGCTTGTATTTGCCGATTAGTGTAATTTTCTGGCCGCAATAAAGTTAATTACTTCTTTAAGCAGTAAATGGTGTTGTGCTTCCTACCCACCGTAATCCAGTTAACAAAAGTGCCACTAGGGGGGGTGGCACGTAACAACTGGTGTCAGAAGCCGGATTACGAACTCAAGCACAACACCTGACGGTCCTGGTTTCAAAACCCGAGCAGGTCATTTTCTCTAATTTTCCTGTGAGTGCATGCCCTTTACAAGGCAAACAACTAAAATGGAGGCGCAATTGGCAGCATTGCTAGAAAAGTTAAATGGCATAGAAGACGGCCAGAAGAATTTAACCAAGGACCTAACTGCCAAAATGGAAGACGGCCAGAAGAATTTAACCAAGGACCTAACTGCCAGAATGGAAGACGGCCAGAAGAAGATGGAGGATGGCCAGAAGAAGATGGAGGATGGCCAGAAGAAGTTAGCAGAGGACCTGAAGGACAGCCAAAATAAGTTAGCAGAGGACCTAACTTCCAAATTAGAAGAAGGCCAAAATAAGTTAGCGGAGGACCTGAAGCAGATGGAAGACAGCCAGAATAAGTTAGCAGAGGACCTAACCGCCAAATTTCTGGATGGCCAGAAAAATCTGGAAGAGTGTCTGCTGACGAAATTAGAGGAGAGCCAAAGGAAATTAGAACAGGGCCTACGTGAGGAAGTCGCGGCAGTGGAGGAGAAGTTCAACACCTTGCAAGTGGAAGTTGCCGAGCTGCGCCAACGCCCGCTGATGGGGGTGGAGGAGAAATTCAACGCCTTGCAAGTGGAAGTTGCCGAGCTGTGCCAACGACCGCTGATGGGGGTGGAAGAGAGATTCACCGCTCTAAAAAAGGAATTTGCTGAGCTGCGCCGACTCCCGCCGACAGGGATGGAAGATAGATTCAAAGCCCTACAAGAGGAAGTCGCCGAGCTGCGCCGACGCCCGCCGACCGGGGTGGATGAGAGAGTCAAAGCCCTACAAGAGGAAGTTGCCGAGCTGCGCCAACGCCCGCCCACCGTTACACCGGGAATATCAGGAACGGGACATAGCAGAGTGACGCCCCCAACCTTCGACGGAAAGGTCCCGTGGAGCACCTACTTACGTCAGTTCGAGGCGGCCTGTTCCATAAATAACTGGAACAACACAGAAAAGGCTACAGCTCTCATTGTAGCGCTGAGAGGTGACGCCCTTAACGTCCTTCAGGCCATCCCGACTGGATCCCAGGACTACGCTTCACTGATCGCCCATATGGAGTCCCGATATGGAGATAGCCATCTTCAGCAGGCCTACCAGATGCAGCTCCGGACCCGGGTACAGAAGAACGCGGAAACCCTGCAGGAGTTCGAGATGGACATCGCACGCCTCGTAAGGCTCGCCTATCCAACAGCGCCGGCCGACTTTCTGGAGCAGATAGCGATGCAGACTTTCACCGACGGGCTACGGGACTCGGACACTCAACAGGCGCTGCGTCTCGCGCGCAATAAGACCCTGGCAGATGCGCTGAGCCACGCACTTGAGTTCGAGACGGAAAAGCAGGTATCTAGAATGTGAGCGCGGGTGCGTCAGGTGGACGTTGACGAACCAGCCAAAGCCAACAAGACCAAGCCCCTGGCCGATGAACTGATGGAGGTGCTAGGCCGGTTCTTCAAGAGTCGCAGTACCACCAACAAAAACTTAGCCGAAGGACATCCGGTGAGGCGGCCCGGAAGAGGACTACCAACCTGCTGGACCTGCCGTAAGAGAGGCCACCTGAGCAAGGACTGCGGTAATCGCCGCCGCCAAGAGTTTCCGTCGGGACAGTCAGTCGTAGGGAAACCGCGCGGCCCAGGAAAGCAAGTATCAGCCAGCCATGAGGGGCGAAGGTTGGCTCAAGCCCCGGCAGTCCAAGTTCGTGTGACGCAGTTACGGAGGGATAAAAGCAGCCTGATGGTCGACGGAGTCATCAACGGAGTGAGCTGGCCCATGCTAATCGACACGGGAGCATCGAGGACCATCGTCAGCCCCACCGTGATCCCGAAGTGGAGAGTGCAACCCACACAAAGGAACCTCCAGCTAATAACCGCGACCGGAGAGACCGCACCGGTACATGGCGAAGCATCACTGGAGTTCGTCATTGGTCGACGGGCGATAAAGCATCCAGTGCTTGTGGCTGACGTATCAAATGAAGTGATCATCGGACTGGACTTCCTGGACCAGAACAACATCATCTTGGATCTGAGTACCAACACTCTGCACTTCGGAAGGGAGGAACTTGCTTTGCAACCAGCACACGAGGCCGTCACCGCACGACGAGTAAGGCTGAGAGAGGACGTCATCGTTCCCGCCAGGACGGAGGTCAGCGCTGCCGTAATTGTCGACGGAACTGCTGAGGGAGTGGCGGCTGTTATCGAGCCAAAATATGAGGACATCCAGACAAAAGGATTGCTAGTTGCCAAGACTCTCATCAACACGACGTCTCGGCCGTACGTCCGCCTGTCCAACCTGAACGACTACGACATTACGGTTCACAGGGACACCAACCTAGGAGTCTGCGAGCCCGTTACCTGGATTGCCCGCATCACGGATACGACAGACGGACACCTGCAGACGGACAACCGAGGAAGACGCACACTGCCAGAAGAACTACAGAAGCTGTACCAAGGATCCCAGGACCATTTAGACGAGGAGCAATCACGACAACTTCAGGACCTGCTACGCGAATTCCAGGATGTCTTCTCCGTGGGGAGCAAAGACTTCGGCAGGACAAGCTTGGTCCAGCACAGAATCGACGTTGGGGACAGCGCACCGATTAGGGCCCCATTCCGACGTGTCCCGCTCGCCAAGCAAGCCGAAGTCGACCGGATGGTAGAAGAGATGAAGGAGCAAGGGGTGATCGAGCCATCACATAGTCCTTGGAGTTCTCCGGTCGTGCTAGTGAAGAAGAAGGACGGTTCCACCAGGTTCTGCGTGGATTACAGGCGGGTGAACGACGTCACGAAAAAGGACAGCTACCCTCTACCCCGGATCGACGACACGCTGGACACCATATCAGGATCAAGATGGTTCTCCACCTTGGATTTGAAGAGTGGCTACTGGCAGGTGGAGGTCCACCCTAAGGACCGCGAGAAAACGGCGTTCTCTGTGGGCAGCGGGCTCTGGCAGTTCACCGTCATGCCATTCGGTCTGTGCAACGCCCCTGCAACCTTCGAAAGGCTAATGGAGTCCATTCTGAGGGGACTACACTGGAATACCTGCCTGGTATACCTAGACGACGTCATCGTTCTGGGGAGGAGCTTCGAGGAGCACTACAGCAACCTGAAGGAGATCTTGTTGAAGCTAAGGGCTGCCCAGCTGAAGTTGAGCCCCAAGAAGTGTCAGTTCTTCCAGAAGCGGGTCCAGTACCTTGGGCATATCGTCTCCGAGGAAGGGGTGCGCACCGACCCGGAGAAGACCGCAGCTGTGAGGGAGTGGCCAGTTCCGAAGGACAAGTCCCAACTACGAAGCTTCCTGGGACTCTGCACTTATTATCGTCGCTTCGTGAGAGGATTCGCCGACATTGCCAAACCTTTACATCGACTGACTGAGAAGGACCAACTCTTCACGTGGACAGCAGAATGCCACAATGCCTTCGAGCAACTCAAGCAGGCTCTGTGCACCGCTCCTATTCTGGCCTACCCCAGACCTGGAACAAGGTTCATCGTCGATACCGATGCCAGCGACTTTGGCATAGGGGGGATCCTGTCGCAAGTAGTGGACGGCGAGGAGAGAGTAGTGGCCTACTTCAGCAAGGCCTTGTCAAAGCCAGAAAGGAACTACTGCGTCACCAGGAAGGAGCTGCTCGCCATCGTGAAGACCATTGAACACTTCCACAAGTACCTGTACGGGCAAGAATTTCTCATCAGGACCGACCATGCATCCCTGCGGTGGCTCCTGAACTTCAAGCAGCCCGAGGGTCAACTCGCGCGGTGGTTAGAGAGGCTTCAACAGTACAACTTTGAGATTCAGCACAGGAAAGGCCAACTGCATTCTAACGCCGACGCCCTGTCACGAAGACTGTGCCCCGAAGACTGCACCTTCTGTGCCCGAAGGAAGGAGAACACCAGGATACAGTGCCGACGGACTACTGTGGAACTTCAGGGGAACTGGAGCCGCGAATCTTTCACGCGGGCACAAGCAGAAGATGATGACCTGGGACTGATAGCCGAATGGAAGAGGGCCTGTGTCCCCAGACCCGGGTGGAACATTGTGAGTGACTGCAGCCCAAAGTTTAAGTCCTACTGGGCACAGTGGGACTCGCTGATTGTAAGGGATGGCCTCATCTGCCGCGCCTGGGAGAGCACCGACGGGAAGACATCTCGGGAACAAGTCGTCGTTCCAAAGGCTATGACGGAGGAAGTCCTGAAGGAAGTCCATGGAGGATCATCTGGTGGACACCTAGGGATAAAGAAGACCCTGGAGAAGCTCAGAGAGCGGTTCTACTGGATCGGATGCCGAACAGACGTGGAGAACCACTGCGCGAGGTGCCACGATTGCGCAGCCAGCAAGGGCCCAGGACGAAGACGACGGGGTCCACTGAAGACCTACAACGTGGGCGGCCCCATGGAGAGAGTGGCCATCGATGTTGCTGGGCCATTCCCGTTAAGCGAGGCAGGGAACCGCTACATATTAGTCATCAGCGACTACTTTACCAAATGGCCGGAGGCGTATGCGCTCCCTAACCAAGAAGCCGCGACGATCGCAGAGACCCTGGTGAAGGAATTCGTCAGCCGGAACGGAGTACCCCTGGAGCTGCACTCCGACCAAGGTAGGAACTTCGAGTCGCAGGTGTTTCAGAACCTATGCCAGCTGCTGGGAATCCGGAAGACAAGGACAACGCCGCTACACCCTCAGTCCGACGGGATGGTAGAGCGATTCAATCGCACCATCGAGAACCATCTCCGAATAGTTGTCAGCGAGCACCAGAGGGATTGGGACAAGCATCTTCCACTATTTCTCCTGGCCTACCGCGCCGCCGTGCATGAAGCCACCGGGTGCACACCAGCCCGGGCCATGTTTGGGAGGGAGCTCCGTCTACCCGTCGATCTTGCCTTCGGCCGACCTGGGAATGATCCGATCCCGGTAAGCCAGTATTGTCAAGAGCTGGTCGACCAACTGGAAGACGTGCACGCGTTCGCGAGGAGGAAACTGCGGATCGAGACCCACCGAATGAAGACCCGATACGACCAGCAGACGGAGGCCGGAGGATTCCACGAGGACGACCTGGTCTGGCTCTTCAACCCATTACGGAAGAAAGGCCTGTCACCCAAACTGCAGAAGTCCTGGGAGGGCCCGTACCGAGTCGCGAAACGGATCAACGATGTCGTCTACAGGATCCAGCGGAGCCCGAGGGCGAAGATGAAGATCGTGCATCGAGATCGCCCGGCAGCCTACGGAGGGACACAGACGGACCAATGATTGATCGGGACGATCAGCCTTTTTAGGAAGGGGGTGGTGTTACGGCTGTGAGTTTGTGTCATCACTCGCCGCATGAGTCACAACTGCCCCAGGGCTGGGCTGTGGCCTGCCTCCTGTATTGCGCGCGCCTTATGCAACAGGGCTACTACAGACAAAGGGATAGTCCAGAAGATTCGTGACTGGACCAGCGATGGAAACCTCGAGAAGCCGTGGACCCTGGATGGATCTAGAACCATTTATTGAGTCACCGGCCTGCTATATAAGAGTGACCCGTGAAGCAGTTGTGTGTTTTTACGAGCTAGTGTGAGCGTTTATTCTGAGCGACAGAAATGTGGTGACTTGCGAAACCCCTAGTGTAGCGGCGAAGTGAGGAACATACAGGGGACTGCCGTGTTCTGAGTAAGTGTGCTTTCACTGAGTGTCAGATATTGTGGTGTTGAAATCCAGTGACATTGTTTCTCCCAGCTGGTGAACAGCGCGCAGCAAGTGCTCGTAAGTACTGTAGTAGGCGCACATTAGAAAGAAGTTGCATGTAGTTCTGTCAAGGCCACTAGGCTCATTAGCGGCAGGATTAACTTCTGTGGTGTGTTGACAAGTGAAAGGGGCAAGAGCTCTCCACAAGCAAGATACTTTGTAAACTGGAGTAAGGTTCCTAATTGCTTGTATTTGCCGATTAGTGTAATTTTCTGGCCGCAATAAAGTTAATTACTTCTTTAAGCAGTAAATGGTGTTGTGCTTCCTACCCACCGTAATCCAGTTAACATAAGTGCCACTAGGGGGGTGGCACGTAACAATAATTTTTTGGTCTGTCTGTCTGTCTGTTTGTTTGTTTGTCTGTGGACAATTTTGTTCCCTTATAACTCGAGAACGGCTGGGTGTATCAACGTAAAATTTGGTACAGATATCCAACAGAGGCACGACACTAATCATTGATGTAACCCTTCTCCGCACCTCTCATAAAAGAGGGCCTACCCCCTTAAAATACATGCTGAAATAGGAGTAGAAGGACGAGATAAAGATAATTTTCAGCCCTCAATGTGAGAGACAAAACTCGGGGGCCCAAAAGGGTCCCTGAAATCCACATTTTAAGGCCCTAAAACCAACCGTTTTTGAGATATCCCCAGAAAACTAATTTCATTTAATAAACTAATGAACGAATTCAAGCCGGTAACCATGGCAACAGATTTTCAGAGGTCCATCTATTGCTGTAAGACGCAATGCAATTCCATTAATTACATTGGTGTGAAAGTTTGCAAACGGCTAGAAGGTTATCACGGAAAGAAATTAAGCTGTAAAATTCATCAACACGTATAATGCGCTTAAGGGGGTCAAGGGGTACACTAGAATTTTTTCACGCGATTTACACCTGCGGGTGTGGTACGGCAGGTCTATTATATTCCTATCCCTATATTATATTATTATTATTATATTATGGCGTACAACGAGGAGACAAAGCCCCTTGGTGCCAGAAACAAAATTGGGGGCCTCGAAAACTACATTATAAGGCTCTAAAACCAACAGTACCTGAAATATTCCCAGAAAACTAATTTATTTTAATTTAACAAGCTAATGAAGGAATGCAAATCGGTAACCATGACAACATTATCTCAAGGGGTGGCATCCAACTTTCCATCTATTTCTGTAAGAAGCAATGTCACTCCATTTATACCTTGCCACGGTGGGTGAGCGGATAGCGTGTCTGTCTACTAACCCCAAGATTGCAGGTTCACTCCTGGCCGTGGTAAGTGATTTTTGAAAGGCGGAAAAAATACGACTCGCATGTCATACGATGTTGGCATGTCAAAGAACCCATTTGAATTCAGTAGGCCGTGTCCATAATGGCAAAATTAATCTCGGCAAATTCCGCCAACACAAAGTTCCCCATTTCTCTACTAGAAAGTGCTATAATGTTCAAGGAGCTTAGATATCTACCCTCCTTGACTTTCACAGTGATTCAAGGAACAACGAAATTTCGACATGCAAGCTACCCTCTGGGTGTCAAATTACGAAGCTAGCACCCGGCTCCCGAGGCCATAAGATATTATTATTAGGCTACTCCATTTATTACATTTCTGTGAAAGTTTGCAAATGGCTAAAAGGTTATCACGGAACCAACGTAGACTGTATAATTCGTCAATGCAATTAAGGTGGTCAAGGGGTAACCTAGAATTTTTTCATGCAATTTCACGTGCGACATATAGTACAGAAAGTCTATTATAACTCCAAACAGCAACATTATTTTCAAAAATTCTTGAATGGAATCAGCATTTTTTGCGGCTTTTAGGAATTTGGGCCATTTGAGGCTAAAGAACCTGAATTTTCATGCACCACAAGCCTTTATAATTTATGAAAGAGGTCTTCCTGTGTATGGGGACCTAACACAACGTAGAAGGTCATTTTTATGTGAGATGTATTGCGTTTCGTGTACAAGGCTTTCAAATCTATTTCACGTCAGGAAGTACACCTTAGGTGAATTTAGTTTGAGAGCACATTTTAACTAATCTTTTTTTTTATGGACATACGGGTTCATCGTAAGGATGATTTTGTTTGATACTGTATGGTAGATATACCCATATATGGATATCTGGGTGATATGTTGTCTGTCTTTCTGTGTATCTTTATGTACGCCTATAAATCGTGTTCGGATGCTTGGTGCATCGTAAAATTAAGTATGGTAAACATGAGTCAATACACCAATCATTTATAAAACTCCTCACCGTACTTTTCATACAATAGAAGGGTGGATATAGGGAAAAACGTCTCAAAATACATGCTAAAATAGGAGATATATAAAAATTATCCTAGAAGGACGATTAAAGCATATATTGCGCTTCTCATTGTGAGACACAAAATTCGTGAGTCTCTAAGGGGTCTCCGAAAATCACATTTTCGGCCCTTAAATTAACAGTGTGAGTGATATTCCCAGAAAACTAACTTCGTTGTGATAAACTTATGACGGAATGACAAACCGCTAACCATTGCAACAGTAGCTCAATTGATAATGTCTGGTGTTAATATATAACACCGTTCTAAGAACGGGTACTTCTGCTAGTTCATTTATAAAACTCTTCAGAATACTTCTCATAGAAGGGTGGGTATAGGGATTTTTTTTTTTCAAAATACATGCTAAAATAGCCGGAAAATAAAATTATCCTAGAAAGACGACCAAAGCATATGTTCCGTTTCTCAATGGGTGGCAAAAAACTAGGGAGTCTATAAAGTGTCTCCGAAAACCACATTTTAAGGCCCTTAAATTAACAGTGTGTGCGATATACCCCTAAAACTAGGCCTAACATCGTTCTGATAAACTTATGAAGAAATGACAAGCCCCTAACCATTGCAACAGTAGTTAAATTGATAACGTCTGGTCATTAGTACCGAAGACCGTTTGAAGAGCGGGTACATATGCTAGTCACTACTAAATCTCTTCATGCGTTCGCTGAGTCTCCCCTTTCTTCCTTCAGACCAAATGACCTTGGTTTTTGAGCTAGGTTTTTTCCTGAAACCCTTCAAATGTATCAACCTTCCTTCGAAACAATGATTTGTTGAGAATATCTTCTTGAGTGATGCCAACTTCTTTGAGATCTGCTCGTGTTTCCTCAGCACATTTTGTGGTGGACTTTCAATTCTAATGTAGGTGAATATCCTTTTGGTTAACCTATTGTTGCTCATTCGTGTGAGGTGGCCATGAAATGTAATCCTTCTCTTACGCATCGTGTTAGTAAGTTTCTCCGCCTGGTTCTACAAGTCTCTATTTCTCCGTCTCCTCCATATGCCATCTGCTCTCTGTACTGGCCGCAATAGTTTCCTTAGGATTCTTCGTTCCTTCTTTTCTAACTCCTCTGTTTCTCCATTTATTTTTAAAATAAGGCATTCAGAACTATAAAGAGCTTTCGGTTTAATCACAACGGCGTAATGTCGTAATTTTGATCTCAAGGATATGGCTTCCTTGTTGTAATTATTCTGCGTTAATCGGTATGCAGTTTCCATCTTACGAGCTCTGACCTTATTGGCTTCCTTATCAAGGCCATTAGGTTGAAACCATTTGAATTTTTCTGACCTTTTAATTTTTCCAATCCTTGTTTCCAAATATTTCTCATTGCCATATTTTGATTCAATGCACAGTATTCAGTTTTCTCATAAGAGATCTGGAGGCCTGTTTTTGCCGCAGTTTCATGCAATTTCTCAATCATAATTTTCGCATCAATAATATCTTCCGCTAACACAGCCAGAACATCGGCAAAAGCTAAGCACTCCTCACCCAAACTTTGCTTTTTTGTGCCTAGATAGATTCCTTCTATCCCTTACTCGTTTATTGTTTTTTTTTTCAAGTCCTTATCATTTTCACCTGGACGATATTAAATACGTGTATATATTGTATAAGGTGCGTTCAAAAAGTAACGAGCTGGAGGCTGTAATGCGCAAACCGGTGACGACATCGGCTAATCGTGGCGTGTGTAACGAGGTGTAGTTCCGACCAGAGCGTGGAAGGTCACAGCCCGCCGCTAGAGGGCACGCGTGCACGCCACGTGACGATACAAAGCGAGCAGCAGCATGTATCAAACGTCCAACCAAGACGAAGACAGTAAGCCATTCGACATGCTTCCTGGTGTGGTTGAAGACTGTGGGGCAGCCATTGGGCACACACTTTCCGCAAGTGCAGTCGTTCCTTCATGATGGTGTGCACACTTCCGACGCTCAATCTGACCACGGCGGCTATGGCGTTCACTGTCACTCGGCGGTCCTGGGTAATGAGTGCATCAACCAGTTGGACGTTGTCATCGGTAATGCAGGGGGTTGATCCAGACCGGGCATCATCGGCTAACGACACCCGTCCTTCCCTGAATCGCTTGTGCCACGCCTTGACCCTTGCAAGGGACATGCAGTGTTCGCCGTACACTTCTGACATTCGGCGATGAATGTCCGTTCCCCTTACTCCTTTCGCTGACAGAAACCGAACAACACCTCTTTGCTCTTCGTTTGACGCCTCCATGTCACTGAATGCAACGCGACTGTTAGCGTTGGACGATTGATGCACGCTGCTGCTCGCTTTGTATCGTCACGTGACGTGCACGCGTGCCCTCTAGCGGCGGGCTGTGACCTTCCACGCTCTGGGCGGAACCACATCTCATTTCACACGCCACGATTATCCGATGTCATCACCGGTTTGCCCATTACAGCCTCCAGCTCGTTACTTTTTGAACGCACCTTATAAATATCACAACCCATACTTGTAGACATTGCTTGAATAGCCAAAGTGTAAAGGATCTGCTGACGATTGAAACTCATCATCCAATTGTATTTCTTAATTTCATGATTCTTTTTTGAGGATTAGGGAACCACCCATTACAATTGGGTATAATCGTGTTGACCGACTGAAAAGCATTACATTTTTATATTTTGCTTCAGTTGAGGAGGTTGAACACTTCGCGACTATGAGGCTGAACACGCAAGGACTGGATTTTTACCTTGAGGGAATATTCAAACTCATACTACGAAGTGACAAGTGCCTAAACCGATATGGCGACTATGTCCAAAAATTACCTAACGTTTGTACTATCAGTTGGCTGTATTGGTTGCATGAAATAAGACGTACACGTTTCTCTGCAGGCTTTGTAACCTTAGTTTCTGATCACCTCTCGTACATTAGCAATATTGGTAAATAACACAAGCCTGCAAAAAAAAAACGAAAGAAATGAAGAGAATTCTGCGGTAGAAACTAAGAGAAGTGTTTTTGATTAAGTTTGCTGTGCTGAATTTGAAATTACATTCTGTTTTTCCCTCCCTATAAAACTGGTTAAATGTCAATATTGATAAAGTTTATTTTGATGACAATAATAATAAAAACCTCCGTGGCTTAAGCGGCAGCAATCCGGCCTCTCACCGTTGGGTCCTTGGTTCAAATCCCGGTCACTCCATGTGTGATTTGTGCTGGAAAAAGCGGAGAAAGACAGGTTTTCTCCGGGTACTTCGGTTTTCCTTGTCACAATTTTCATTCCAGCAACACTCTCCAATATCATTTAATTTCATCCGTTATTCATTTAATCATTGCCCCAGGGGAGTGTGACAGGCTTCGGCAGTCGGCACAGTTCATATCCCCGCCACTAGATGGGGGCTTCATTCATTCCATTCCCTGACCCGGTCGGTCGACTGGAAGCAGGCTGTGGAGTATCATTTTCACAATCATAATAAAAATGGAAGTTTGCCTAAACAAAATGTGATATCACAAAACTGACACACTTTTCGGATTCAGAACATTAATCTCTGTGAATGTGGCCTACCTTCTAATATACCGCATTATCATTATCATCTAGACCTGTCCTGCAAAACAGAAGAAAAAACTATTCTTTGGTAAAAGAAAAAGGAAACTCGGTCTGTTTGATTAATTTCGTTGTGCTGAATTCGAAAATGCTATTTTGGTTATGACATTTAAAAGGTATTTGAGTCTAAACAAGATATGGTATAAAAATTGACAACATATTTGGGTTCAGATCATTATTCTCTACCATAATTTTCTATTTTCTAATTTACCGCAAAATCATGCAGGCCTGTGTATAATACAAGAGAAATCAAGCAGTAGTAGAATAGTTAAACAATCCACAAACAACAGGAACAATAATTTGCAGATATAAATTGGAGAATTACTTTGTAAAATAGAAAATAATGAAGCTATAATAATGTCCATCGCTGAACATCCTCTTGGAAGATATATCAGTGGTGAACATAACCAGAAAACAATAATTGAGTAGACACATTTGTTTCACAATACTCCTTTATTTAGAACTGTTAAACAAGACTTGTCATGAAGTAGATATTGAATTCCAGGTTGTATCAGTTTACTTTGGGCGACGTCCAGCGGCATCGTCAAGGTGAATCTCGACGTTCTTCACTGTAAAAATGAAGTATAACATAAGATTAAGAACAGTTATATTCATGTGTTTATTTATTTATTTATTTAAGGTAGTTTTTTATATGATTCAAAAACATTAACCATAATGGGAAAAGTGTATAATATACGTTTTCACTTCGTATTAATTAAATTATAGTATTAAAAGAAAACGGGGAATATAGGAGACGGCACAACCACGAACTTTACACCCACTTGGAAAAAATAGCTGCTACCATGAGGAAACGGAGAATTGCCTTTTACTGTCATATAACAAGAATGAACCCAGCACGATTGACAAATAGAATTTTCACCTAGTTCCTCAAAAAGAAAACCAAGGGAGCTTGGTTCACTGAGGTGGACAAAGATTTACAAGAAGTGGGAATTACAGGCAAAGATATTTGGGAACGTCCCACCCTTAAACAAAAATTAACAGCACACCGATGTTTCCAAGAAAAGCCAAAGCTTCCAACTGGCAAGAAGTGGACTACAGAAAGGAAACAACAGCATCGAGAACTAATGCGAAAGTACTGGGAGGATGTTAAAGCTCGATGCAGCAAGAAGCAGTTGAAATGACGTGGTCCTTAGATGGCCGAATCAAAAGAAGAAGAAGAAGATTAAAAGGTGTTCTTAGCAAATTCAATTACATAGTTATTTAGTTATTTAGTTTCTTTAATTAATTTTTGTTTGAATATTTATTTGTTTATTTATATTTTTATTTATTTGTTTGTCAGTGTGTGTGTTTGTTTGTTTGTTACAGTGCTCCTAACAGGTTAAAACCTAATGATGAGAAACACATCAAAATGATTTACACTATCGCTAAAATAGGAATGGGGAACGATTAAATGCTCTCTGCCAACAATGTAATTTAAAACTTATGCTAACTCATTTCAAAGCCCTCCCGAAGAAAAAGAAAACATGGGTTTCCCCCAACCCCTTACTAGGAAAATTCCAACTCGACCACTTTGCAATATCAGCTAGGCACTCCAGAGAGATCATGAATGTTAAGGTGAGGAAATGTTTTAACAGCAACTCGGATCATTGCTTCTCCTAGATAAAAGTAAAATTTCGACCCGGTAGACCATGCCGTAGAGTTAAGGTGAAACCAAGGATTCTTGTAGAGATTCTGAAACAAAGTAAATATACTTTCCAAAAAAGTTATCAAAATTTGATTTAAATAATTGGGATCAAATCAAAAAATCTTTAATAAGAGCAGCTGAAAGCTTGCCTTTACTGAAGAGGAAAAGGAACCATCGTTGGGGGAATGGCCAGTGCGACATTGTTCTCGAAGAGAGTTTAAAAGCTTGGCAAAGATGTGACTCAAAAAAGACCGACGGAAACGATAATGTCTTTCTTCAACAAAGAAAACTTACTTCCAAAATAATCTCAGGTGAAAAGGGAAGTATGATAAAAGTTGTTTGGAACAGTTGGAAGAGAACTTCAAAAATCATAATAGAACGGAATTTTTTCGAACTTTCAAGGTGGAATTACAATCATACCAGTCTCCTAGCACTCTGTTTTAAAAGTAAGGATATTACTTTAACATTCATTGTCGAAGAAAACTGTAAGCTTCTGGCTACTTATTTCGAGGATATTTTGAACTGCGAGGAACCAGAAGAAAAACAGCCTTTTGAAAACCCATCAACAATATACCAGCAGTCGGAACCACCTACTTTCCTTGAAATACATCAGGTCATTTAAGAACTCAAATGAAATAAAGCGCCGGGTGAAGATACAATAACAGCTGAAATGTGGATACATGGAAGGGATCAAACTGTAGAGAACTTACATTGATTACTTTATAATATTTTGGAAAAGAAAGAGATTCCCACTGACTGGAAATTCGCCCTGATACATCCTTTACATAAGAAGGGTGATCGTATTAACACTAACAATTACCGAGAAATTTCTCTTTCCTGTCTCTTATAAAATCTCTACTTCGTATACTGGAAATACAGTTAGACCATCAAATAGGTGATTATCAGGGAGGCTTTCGAACGGTACGATCTTCTGTTCAAATATTCAATCTAAAAAGTATTCTTAGACTGAGAACTATAAGAGGTAAAAACACGGTAGCTGTCTTCGTTGATTTCAGAAAGGCATATGATTCTGTTGACCACCAGACTCTCTTTCATGTTTTGGAGGACTGTGAAGTTGATTAAAAAAACGAAGTCACTGGTACAACAGACCCTCTCAGGCACTGTGTCTATTTTGTGGAGAAATATCTGCCCCCTTTGTGATCCGGATAGGAGTCCCACAAGGTGATGGTCTATCACCAATCTTATTTAACATTGTCCTGGAGAAAACGATGAGGACTTGGCAAAAAACAATAAAAGAGGAAGGGGTAGAAGGAATCTATCTAGGCACTAAAAAGCAAAGTTTGGGTATGGAGTGCTTAGCATTTGCCGATGAGCTGGCTGTGTTACCGGAAGATATTATTGATGCGAAAATTATGATTGAGAAATTGCGTGAAATTGCGGCAAAAACAGGCCTCCAGATCTCTTATAAGAAAACTGGATACTGTACATTTAATCAAAACATGGCAATGAGAAATATTTAGAAACAAGGTTAGGAAAAATAAAAAAGACAGAAAAATTTAAATATCTTGGTGAATGGATTCAACCCAATAGTCTTGATAAGGAAGGCATTAAGGTCAGGGCTCGTAAGATGGAAACTGCATATCGATTAACGCAGAAAACCCTATCGTTTTTAATTACAAGTTAGGTTGCAGTGTCCTGAATTCCGTTCATGAAAACAAAGAACTCGGTGTGTTGCTAGATCGAGAACTAACGTTTACCCTCCCATATACTGAAAATGATAGCTGACTCAAACAAGACACTTGGATTTGTTATCAGGAATACAAAACCATTCAAAAACATAAGCACGTGTATCCACCTGTACAACACACTAGTCAGACCGAAACTAGAATATGCTAGCATTATATGGAGTCCTAGATGCAAGCCATATACCTCAATGGTTGAAAACACACAAAATAAATTCCTAAAATATCTACATTTTAAAAGAACAGCCAACTATCCTCACTTGATACCATACCAGGAATTGCTAATAAATTTTGATGTAGACAGTTTAGAAATACCAAGAAAAATAGATGCTATGAAATTCCTTTTCAAAATTATAAACAATTCAATTGATGATTCCGAATTCCTCTCTCTCTTAAATTTCCATGTAAAACGCATCAATTCTAGGAACAATATCACATTTGAAATTAAAAGAACCAGGACATCTGCCCACAAAAATTCACCGCTGAACAAACTATGTAATATTTTCAACAATTTTGCTCAAAGAAATAATGCCATAGATTTTAGTACTTCCTTGACACTATTTTTGATGGAATTTCTAACCACTCTCCAGAAATAATGTCACAAACCTTGCAAATTGTAAATCATGAACTCTTACCACTGAGACATTCTACCTAGCCAACCTTGTATTACACATGTATTATTTGTACTTTACTGTTTTAATTGTACACCTAGTTAGCCTACTTTCGATTTTTGCAAAAAACGAAAGTAGACTTATGAGATCACTACAGGGCGAAAAAAGTGTGGCTGTCTGTGTGTGTGTATGTGTGTGAGTCTCTGTGTGTGTGTGTGTGTGTGTGTGTGTGTGGAGTGTGTGTACTCTGAATGTCTGTCCCCCCCCTATCAATTCGAACACGGTGAAACCGAATTGAACGAAATTTGGTACAGAGGTAGCACTGGCAAAGGGCATCTCAGTGTCATGTTTTATATCGCCGCCATCTTTACCAGAACTTAATAGCGGCCACTCAAATGGTCAAAACGTAATAATGCATTACAACCAAACTAATAATCGGATCTTTACCAAATTTGGTAACAACGTTCCTTCATATAAGGCGCGTCTTGTGCCCAAACTACGAGGTCATCAACCGTACCATTTCAGAATGGCGGCCGTGTGAATTATGCAAACTTTATAATCCTTAATATGGGACCCACCAGTTCCGACTATCGAACCAAGAATCGTTTAATCTGTTTGAAACGACGTGGCCCGTATGAAATTAAAAGTTTATATTTTAATATTATAGTCTAGAAGTGATTTTAAAAAGCTGAGTCGTCTCGGTTATTTGACAAGATGGCAGCTGATCTCTCGTTCTGACCTATATTTTATTAATTTCAGTATGTTGCATGCAATATAGGCTAGTGGTAACAAATATATGAACTTTCTATGAAATGAACTCGGTTTAAAATATACTCCAGTAAAGAAATCGTTTAGTCCAAGTCATGATTTGCTATAACGTGGTATATGTATTGGTTCCTAACGATCTATTAGAGTGTGTACGATTGGCTGCGTGGTCAGCGCGTTAGTCTTTCACCAGGTTGGCCGTGGTTCAAATCCTATCAGAGTTGGACTTTTTTTCTTGATTTTTTTTATATTTATTATTTCTTGAGTACTGAGACGTTATAAAATAAAGCATTATATTGTGCATTTTGAAATGGAAAATATATATTTAATTAAAACAACATTCACCACCGGAGTGACATCTAAGAGTAATTACTTGAACTATGTTATTGGTAACCACAGCCTTCTAGATACGAGCTATGCTCTCTACCGGCCAGTTAGTGAACCCATGTCTACAGTATAATTGCGAAGGTTATTATTTTTGCCGATAGAGGGTACACATCCCCAAGATAAGGCGCTATTATCACGGCATCATCAAGCAGTACCGGTACATTGCCTACATCACAGAAGGGTTTGGTTTACGCGCCATGGCCTGTCTTTCTCGTTAGCCGCGCGCGATTACAAATTAGCTGTGTAATAGTTATATATTAAATATGTTTCTCCCAGTGATACGTTTAGAGCAACTAGTTGAAATTATTGTAAGTAGTCGGTGTTAATTAACTGAATACCTACGTTGTTTGGAGTGTTTACTGATGAAATTGCAAAATACTGGGGTAAATTATTTGAACGCCACTCCTCAAATCCAGTGTGCCAATTTGCACTTCGAATTGGAAGAAATTAGGAGATGATAAAGACAAAGAGTTATAACTATACCCATACATTTAGGAGAAAGTAGGCTATATGTTCTTTCCTGAACATCTTGTTATTTTAATTAGTTTTATTTAGTCACTGTTAGTTTAAGTTAGTATACATCTTAAGATAACACACTGTGTAATATTAATTAGGGTTTTATTATTATTACTGTTTAGTTTAAGTTAGTATAAGTTTTAAAATAACATACTACGTAATCTTAATGCCACTGTAATTGGGATGAAAATCCTGTTGTGCGCAAATAAATAAATAAATAAATAACAAGAAAGCCATATCCTAGGGAGCAAAGTTACGACATAATGCCGCGGTGATTAAACCGTAAGCTCTTTATAGTCCTGAATGCCTTATTTTAAACAAAAAAGGAAAAACAGCGGAGTTAGAAAAGAAAGAACGAAGAATCATAAGGAAACTATTGGGGCCAGTACAGAGAGCAGATGGCTTATGGAGGAGACAGAGAACCAGGCAGAGAAACACGATGCATAAGAGGAGGATTAAATGTTATGGCCAACTCACACGAATGAGCAACAATAGGTTAACCAAAAAGATATTCACCTACATTAGCAATTTAAAGTCCACCACAAAATGCGTTGAGGAAACACGAACAGACCTCAAAGAAGTTGGCATCACTCAAGAAGATATTCTCAACAATGATTGTTTCGAAGGAAGGTTGATAAATTTAAAGTGGTTCAGGAAAAAACAAGGTCATCTTGTCTGAAGGAAGAAGAAGCTGACTCAGCGAACGCATGAAGAAATTCTGGGCGGAGAAGAAGAGAATGGCAAGTCAGCCAATTGTTCACCGCGGTCCACAGTAGGCCAAAATCGACAGAAGAGGAATACAAATATAATAAGGCCAACAAAGAGAGAAATCCTTGTTGTTGTTGTTTCATTTCCGAGACTTCGACATCGTGGACATTCAGCCCGTGTACTTGGGTGTGTGTAGAATGTGTCTGATAACCCTGATATGCAACCATTTTCCTACAGAATTAATATTTGTGAGTTCCCCCATATGGTTAGTTACAAAGCCCATATGTAGTTTCGTTTCATCACGTCATTTTTTTTAAATGAACATTTTTGGAAATTCATGAACATGACTAACTGAAATTAATACATATCTTTACATCAATTCTACTATTATTATTGCGTTAAATCTGGTAATTTACACACAATGGAATCACTAAAATATTATAAAACAACTGAAATTAAAAAGTATGAACAAAGTATCCCGATAATTATTTTTGCTTCCTTAATATTACAAGGACATTTCTACATTTGTACGATCAATACCTTGAAACTGGTATGCATAAGCATTAATTGTGTATTCATTTTTTGTGCCATATACCCAGCGCAGTAAATAGAAAGTATTTCTACATTCCCATTACAGACTTTGAGGGCTTGTACTGGGGACCACGACTGTTACGTTTAGCATAGGAGCTTGGTCTGGAAACGCACCGTCTTGTCGCTACTCGCGAAGAAACACCACAGCACACGTTCAAATCTCCCTCATATTCGGCGCCACTGACTACAGTACGTACGTCATTGAACGATCACCTGATGTTCCGTATCCGCTACAGGTTTGTTGACATTCCATACCTTCTTCCACGAAATCTCACGGGTGTCGCGTACTTTGTATTGCTTGAAGGCGTACTGAATGAGTTCTTAGACGATGTGCCACGGCATGTGCGTCAAAACATGTGGTTTCAGCTCGATGGTGCAAGAAATCATTTTATGTTCGACCCTGACTATTATATGTCAGAAAACTGTACTATAATGTGGCTCATTATAACACTATTTTCCATTATGAAACAGTTTCTCCCAGCAAGCAGAGCTCAAGAAACAGTTGTTTGACCAATTAGATAATTAGATGCGCTGAGTTCCACGGCCTTCTAATTTAAATTTCACTGTCTGGCCTAGTGTCATAGTAGGGTAATCGAGAAGGCCATGGTCAAATACAAGGCATTCTCTGCGTCTCATGCGCTCTGTTCAGAACATAAAACTGGCGAAATTTCGACAGATATTTATGAATATTTATGTTCCAACATAAAATAGTTACAATAATTATCGTCGAATATAAACAGTCGTATGCAACTCGCCTATAATGGTAATTAAGACAATCGTATGGAAATTATAAAACTCAAGTGTCTTAATTATTGCTATTATAGGCTCGTTGCATAATGTACTGTTTCACTTGCGGTATGAGATCATCTGCAACATAGATTTGGACAACAGGGGATAGGACGAGGTGGCCCGATCGCTTGGCTTGCACGTTCACCCGACTTGACACCGGTCGACTACTACCTGTGGGGTCACATGAAAACCTTGATTTACGACACCCCTGTGGAATCTGAAGAAGACCTACTGGCTGCGAGTTATGACTGCGGCAGATGTTGGAGGACCAGAGACTGGTGATCGTGTGTACCTGAACATGGTACGGAGGTACCGTGTCTGTGTTGACGTTGGTGGTCGTCTCATCGAACCCCACCTGTAATTGGACCAATGACTCACAAGACAATGCAGTACTTCAAGATGACCTGAACCTGGTCTATAAGTGGGCGATTGAAAATAAAATGGAGATAAACACAAGAAAATGTAGTCTAATAAAAATAGGGAAAGTGCGAAGGCAAGATTTTCAATATAACATTGGCTCGGAAATACTTGTAGAAGAAGATTCTTGCAAATATTTGGGCGTTCACGTAAGAAATGATATGAAATGGAGTAGTCGTATAGGCTGTGTAGTTTCTAAAGCTTAAAAATCCCTGCACTTTGTAATGAGGGTATTAAAAGGAAGTAGTACCTCTGCTAAAGAATTAGGATATTTGTCACTTGTAAGACCTATTCTGGAATACGCCTCGGCGGTTTGGGATCCATATCAAGTAGGGCTCATAAATGAGTGGGAAATGGTACAAAGAAAGGCCGCTAGATTTGTGCTCAGTGACTTTAATCCCAGGAGCAGTGTGAGCCGTATGTTAAAGAAACTTGGGTGGGAATCACTTGAGGCTAGGAGGATGAAATCTAGACTCTGCGCTATGTACAACACGTATACAAATCAACCAGCATGGGTGAGCTTAGCAAACGTATGGAAAAGCCTACTTACATGGGTAGGAGCGATCATCCTTTCAAAGTTAAGGGCCGACCACAGCGAACAAATTATGGTAAATATTCTTTCGTAAATCGTGCCATTGATAATTGGAACTCTCTACCTGCCGCAGTCTTAGAGCCTTTTCCCAAACATATAGACTGTGTGTTTAAGAAAAGACTGACTATTTGTGTAAATACTCCAGTTTAAATGTTAGTGAATTGTTATGTACAGTTATTTATTTGTTATGTATATCTAATTTGCCACCGGGGAACACACCCCCAATTGCAAATAAACGAATGAATGAATGAATACGGCAAGCAGCAGGAGTTGGACAGAGCGCCGAAAATGCGGAAGTTGTGAACGTGTGATGTAGTGTTTTTTTGCGGATAGCGGGAAGACGGTACTTTTCCGGACACAGTGCCTAAACTAAACTTAACAGTCTTGGTCTCCACTACAATCCCTCAAGGTTTGTAATGGGAATTTAGAAAGACACTGTACATGGTGCTCCGAAAATATGTTGTTCTTTTGTAGTGGATATGAGGAGGTTAAGCTGTGTCACACAATTACATCCTGTTGAACTGCACATTTTAACCGAAAAATTGAACATCTGAATGGCTGTTAGTACTTTGTATTAATATAATTTCAAGGTCTTGTAGTTAACGTCACTCGAATGTTATATACACGTTTTTCTCCATGAGAAAAAGACAAAGGGGACCTGGTTCAGTGAAGTAGAGAAAGATCTGTTGGAGATTGGGATAACATGTGAATATATCCAGGAGCGTGGCCCGCTTAGGGAAAAGCTTCAAAATCATCGGAGTTTTCAACTTAAGCCGAAACTAAAAACCGGGAAGGTCTGGACGACAGAGAGAAATGTGCAACATCGATTGCGAATGAAAGAGTACTGGGGCCAACATTAAAATGCAGAAGAAACAGTTGACATGACGTGGTCCTTAGTTGGTCGTAACGGAAGAAGAAGAAGAATATACCTAATTTGACGTTATTGAAATTCTTGTTCAAATTTTGAAGTATTTCGTTGTTATTTCTAAAAAGATCATAAAATGGGGCACGATAGAGAAAATATGAATACTGGCTTGGATTCTACATCTCTCAATACTTAAGCAGTCATTTCAGGTATATTGTTTTATTAATATCTAGCCTACTGTATAAGTTTTTTTATGATGAACTTTGTCAATTTTGATGTTCGTCTGATTTTCTTTTCAAAATTATAAAGAACAGGCATGATCCAGAAAATCTGAACAAAGATTTGCATTCAGGGCACTTTATTGAACAAGAATCAGTAATATTTTATCTTCTAGCAGAAAAAATTGAAGTGCTTATCAGTGTAACGCGAGTTATTGCGATGTCTGTAGTAGCGTGTGTGTTTGTAATTGAGGTGATGATTGGGAAGGAGGCGTCCGTGGCCTTAGCTTAGGAACCATCCTAGCATTCTCCTGGAGTACAAGTGGGCAGAAACCACGGAAGACCAATTCTGGTGTTGCTGAGGTGGGAATCTAACCAACCTCTTCCTACACGAGGCTGTGTGCACCCAGTTCCAGCTCTCAGGCCAGAACTAAATTATCTTGGCAGAGCCGGAAATCGAACTCGGATCTCCGGGCAGACAACCAAGAACGCTGGCCGCTACACCAGGAATTGGTCCAGCACGACTTGATTCTTGGAATGTATTGATAATCTCACACCGAGCAACAATCACAGTGTGATTGGCTGACGCAAGCCAGCGTCATATATGCATGAATGTCAAGCGAGAATTCAAGTATCTTCCTATAACTTAGTGGTCAGAGCATCACCGTACAAAGCTGGAGGGCGCAGGTTTGATCCTGGATTTGTCAGACATTTTAATGCTCTATCTGCCATCTATAGGGTCTTTCATATAAAATAAGAACGGCAAGTGGCAGTTTTGTTATTCGCTACTACGGCGGCCTTGGACGAGCTTGTGGCGCGCCATGGCCCCCTGCTGTACTATTGAAAGCGCGCGCATAATGCATTTATATGAGAGTTTATTTTTCAAGTTCCGATGTATAAAAATAACAGATTGACATACCAAACTGATTTTACTACTAAATGTTTGCTTGTTTTATTCGTATGTCTCAACATAATCGCCAAAACGATTGAAACATTTGTCGTATCGTTACACCAGCTTTCCAATGCCCTCGGCAAAATATTCTGCCGCCAGTGAGGAGGGTACGTCTGGAGAGTCTCCTGAAGTGTTTCCTTTTTGGCGAGGCGTTGCCGCAAACCATACCTTCAATTCTCGAAACAGGTGAAAATCATTAAGTGCTGGTTTGGACTAAACGGTAGATGGTCCAAAACTTCACACTTGTATTCTTTGTAAAAATCTATCGTAACGTTGGTACAGTGCGGTCGTGAATGGTTTTCACCTTTTTCGAGAATTGAAGGTATCGTTGGGCAGCAACGCCTCGCCAAAAAGGAAACACTTCAGGAGACTGTCCAGATGTACCCACCTCAGTGGCGGCAGAATATTTTGCCGAGGGCATTGGAAAGCTGGTGTAACGATACGACAAATGTTTCAATCGTTTTGGCGATTATGTTGAGACATACGAATAAAACAAGCAAACATTTAGTAGTAAAATCAGTTAGGCATGCCAATCTGTTATTTTTATACAGTCCATCGGAACTAAAAAAAAAATACACCAAAAAAACTTGCCCTCGTATGTAGGCTACTGTGCGCGCGCTTTCATTAGTACAGCAGGGGGCCATGGCGCGCCACAAGCTCGGCCAAGGCCGCCGTAGTAGCGAATAACAAAACTGCCACTTGCCGTTCTTATTTTATATGAAAGACCCTGTACATGGCTTAACTTATACAAATGTTGTGCATTATACAAACGAATAGCGAAAGTCTTAATTGGTAATCATTGCGGTCGTGCAACAAGTATCCTGATTACCTGGGTGAAGCGTCTTCGGTGGCGTAGTTGGTAGCATGCTGAGCTTCTATGCCCAAGGTCGCGGGTTCAAACCCGACCGTAGTCGTTGGATTGTTTAAGAGCGTTAAAAATCCCTCAGTATGCCTTCCTTCGGACGGCAAGTAAAGCCGGTGGGCCCATGTCATAGATTTATGGCATGTAAAAAAAACTTCTACTAACTAAACTTGTGTGAAGCAAAATTTGTAGTTTAGGTTTGATTAATGCTCTTGAGTTCCAACGTTCGTTACCAGGCACTGGTTGCGATAGCATCTAGTAGTACCCAAGTTCACACCTACGTGTCGTGGACGGTAGCATTTGGTAGTGAAAGTAGGAACTACTTGAAATTACCGTCTGTAGTCCTTACTTCAATTTAAAAAACAGATAACCCTCACTAATACAGTTATCACAATTATCACCGGTTATCAGACAGATTCTACACACACCTTAAGTACACGGGGCTACATGACCGCGTTGTAGCAGCCCCTAAACTAAGGAACCAACCAACCATCACCTGGGTGAGGCCGGATTCGATTGCTACTTTGATACGTACGTCTGCTGGGGCTTTCGACGTTGTTCTTCTTCTTTGCTTCGATTGTTGAAGTTGTCATCTGCAACAGTCAAAACCAATGAATGGCATTAGTCCTTACGTTTGTTGTGTCAACATACAACATAACGTGGATCACTTAGCTTAGTCTGTGATATATCAAAACCTTCATCCCCTATGCTTGGCTGTGCGTGAAATAATCTGTGTTATTCTGGTGTTAGGAGCCGTTAGTTAGTTATTGTTGTTTTAAGGGGCGGAACTACAAGGTCATCTGCCCCTCTTAACACAGATTAAAGAATACAAATTTGGAATTGAATTTAAAATTTGGAGGTGGACGCCTAAATTTGAAAATACCTAAAATTAATAAAACAAAAAATTAAATAAAAATAATAATAATAAAAATAAACAAAAATTACGGAAAAACGAAAAATTATCATTCAAAAACCAACAAGTCGTTGAGTCAATGTACACTGGAAGATTTAGATTGCTGGCCCTAACCCACTCTCACTTTTAAAGCGGATAACGCGATCAGCAACCACCACGTCATCGGCTAATATAAGTTTGAGTGTCATCTGCAAATCAAGGTTTCTTCGTAAGTCAGCAAGATCCAAATGTGGGCCACGGTGAAAACGGCTCCACAGGTACAAAGTGGGGGGTCTTCCCTTCTCATTAGGTACGAGTGGGTGGATCTTGTATGACCTATCCTTAGCCTACACAAAAAGACGGCCGTAAGCAAGAAAACAAAGACATGGATCTTCCAGAGTAACGTGAAGTCGGTACTACTCGATGGGTGTGAGACATGGACTATGACTAGCAAACTGGTTCATCAATAGATGCCTCAAAATAATTATTGGCATCAGGTGGCCAAAAGTGATATCCAATGAGGATCTGTGGAAAATTATAAACTAAGCCCCAATAGTCCCGACCAACAAGGAACGGAAATGGCGCTGGATTGGGCCCACACTACGGAAGGAAGAAAACGATGTTACCAGAAGAGCCCTGGATGGGAGCCCGCATGGCAGCAGACGCAGAGGACGACCGCGAACAACATGGAGGAGGACAATAGAAAGGGAAGTCGTCTCAGTAGGAAAGACATGGATCTAAATCAGCGTTTCCCAACCTGGGGTACGCGTTCCCCTTGTTAGTACGTAACGAACCGGTTAGGGGCACGCCAAAATATAAACGGCAATGGCGGGCGCCATGTTCCCATCGTGCCACCGCTGCACTGCTATTATCTTGATTTGTCTATTTTTGCCGAACTAATCGCTAGAATTTATTGGTTTTCAATAAAATCAAAATTAAATAAAACGTATGTTCTGTAATTGTTTATTTTCCTCTGCTAAATGTTTATACTTCTTCATTTGCACAAGTAAATAAAAATAAAATATAAAATTATATTTAGCATTTATTGAAATGAAATGCAAACTAACAGCAAACAAATATTTTTGGGGGTACATTTTAGATAAATATGTATAAAGGGGTACGGGAGGAAAAAAAGGTTGGGAACCGCTGATCTAAATTAAAAGGATGGTCAACAACAGAGTGAGATGGAAGAAGTTTGTAGCTGCCCTGTGTTCCTACAAGGAATAAAATGAAATAAGTCAAGTCTGGACATTGGTTATTTATTTAGAGTATGGCTTTAATGCCGGGAGTGTTCGAGGACATGTTCGACTCACCAGAGGCTATAGCTGCTTCAAGCGAACACCCATGGGGTGAGCTACAAGTTCCGTTCAATTTCAAATAGTTCCAACTTTGGCTACCAGATGTCACTGACACCTAGTAGTGAACGTTACTAATTCAGCAGTACTTAAAATATACATTTTCGGCAATACACCCCAGTGCAAGAGACGAGTTCATCTCAGCACTTGTGTTGAGTCAACTAAGCAGTATTTCATTTCTCTTGGCTTTGAATTTCGAAATTACCACCTGGTGGTGGTACAATCGTGAAACCTGTGTTTTGTTTTGTTTGTGAAATATTTATAAACTAGCAACCCGACCCGGCTTCGCCCGGGAACAGTTATGAATGCATTATGTGGTAAGCGCTTTCTTTTTTCCAATGTCAATGAACAACGACCAATATCCGTTTCACGTCTCGGCATGGTGGGCTGAAATCACTGACTGGACTAGTAATTATATTATCATGGAGATGCATGTGCAACAAATTCTTGTCAGACGTAATTTAAGAATGGCGAGGTGCATGAAACACAAATCCCCCTTCCGTCCAATCTTAACTTGACTGTGAATTTTGCGGAACGAAAAGTTCACAGGCGAAATGAAGAAAAGCCGAGTTGCACTTCCAGGGAAACTCCAAACACAACCACTCTTCTCTAAAGTTTTTAGCTCAACACAACTCGACAGTTTGCTGCTGGCTGTATCTGGGGCAATAAGCTCGTCCGCTAGCTAAGCTGTAACTGGGGTGATAGACTCGCCCCTAGCTAGCTCGTAAACTGTCGCCTCAGTAACTGAATGGAGATTGTTGGAAGAAATGAAAGCGTAAAAACACTTATAGTAGGTGATGTATTGAAGATAGAGATATGCTCTCCCGGGCTTTTTTTGTAGAACGTTTCATGCTGAACACTTCTTACACTCATAGTATATAGATATTTTTAACGGTTTTCCCAGCGTAAGCTTAGAAAGCGCACTGACGCCAGATTTTTTCGACCTTTTCACTGAAATCGTAAGTGCTGGATTTCCTTTGGTCATAAATTAAATTATTTTCTATACACACCTTCCTCGATGTATCCTTTACAGAATGGTGAAAACCGCATCAAAATCCAATCAGTGATTCTCGAGATTACCCGTGATATCCATGAATCGGGGACTTAGTTTTATACTAAGTAGAGATTATACACCAATCAGTATAAATTAATATAATATAATCCCCCTTCCTCCAATCTTAAATTGACTGTGAATTTTGCGGAACGAAAAATTCACAGGCGGAATGAGAGTTGCACTTCCAGGGAATGGCGATGTGAATGAAACTCAAATCCCCCTTCCGTGCAATCTTCATTTGACTGTGTTTCACAGGCGAAATGAAGAAAACCCGAGTTGCATTTCCAGGAAAACTCCAAACACAACCACCCGTCACAGAAGTCTTAACTCAACACGACTCAATGGTTTGCTGCTGACTGTATCTGGGACAAGAGGTTCGCCCGCTAGCTAGGCTGTAACAGGGATGATAGACTCGCCCTTAGCTAGCTCGTAAACTGTCGCCTCAGTAGTTGAATGGGCATGGTTGGAATAAATTAAAACGTAAAAACACGGTGGGCGATGTATTGAAGATAGACATATGCCCTCCCGGACTTTTTTGTAGAACTTTTCATGCTGAACAATTCTTACACTCATAGTATTTAGATATTTTTAACGGTTTGCCCAGCGTAAGCTTACAAAGCGCTCGGACGCCAGGTTCTATTTTCGACTTTTCCACTGAAATCGTTACTGCTCGGCTTCCTTTGATCATAAATAAATTATATTCTACAGGAATCATCCTCGAGATATCCTTTACAGAATGGTGAAAACCGCATCAAAATCCATTCAGTGGATCTCGAGTTTACCCGTAACTTCCAAGAATCGGGGACTTTGTTTTATACTAAGTAGAGATTCTCCTGCATTTCAGGGACGCATTTATGCGGTAGTAATGAAGCATATTATGCCTTGAGTACTGTACATAAGCCAGGCCTCCAAGGCCCGGGGTGTGATTTATTTATCATTCATGTTAAAACTGTATCGCCTCGGTGGTGTAGTGGTCAGCATGATTAGCTGCCACCCTAGAGACCCATGGTTTGATTCCCGGCTGTGCCAGGAAATTTGAAAAGTAGTATGAGGACTGGGACGGGATCTACTCAGCCTCGGGTGGTTCAACTGAGTTGAGGGGGTTTGATTCCCACCGCAGCCATCCTCAAAGTGGTTTTCCGTAGTTTCCCCACTTCGTCTTCGGGCAAATGCTGGGATGGTACCTAACGTAACGGCCGCCTCCTTCCCTCTTCCTTGCCGATCCCTCGCACTCTTCCCATCCCTTCATAAGGCCCCTGTTCGCTTTGCAGGTGAGGCCACCTGTACGAAATGCTGGTCGCACTCCCCAGTTGTATCCCCGACTCAGAGTCTCAAGCTCCAGGACACTGCCCTCAGTGGCGGTATGGGTGGGATCCCTCGTTTAGTCCGTGGGAAAAGCCAAGCCTGGAGGTTAAAACGATAACGAAACGGAACGGACGGTAAAACTGTTCGGACCACCCGTGTGTAATTCCCAATATTCCTCTGGCGTTAAGGAAAAAAAAGCAGTAATTGAGCCAATCAACCATTATGCTTATAGTTTAGTAACAATGTAGCTTTATTGTAATTTAATAAAATGCGTAAACATTGACCATTATGACAATGGCCATCAAGTTGGGAATCGACTGAATTTTTAAGGTTTTAAGACTGTACTATATAATATTTGATACGTTTTTTCTCAAAAATTTTGTACCAATTGAAGCGACAATTTAGCCTACATCTTTTACGCTTCTTCATTATTCTGACAGCGACATCTTCTGTCACTACAGAATCGAACAAAATTAATGGAGTAATGACGTAGGCAGTTTACAAGGTAGATCTCTTATTTTAATAACATCATTTTACTATCACTTTTTCGTATATGGCATTTAATATATTTGAAAGCTTTTCCATTATTGATTTTAAGCAATTCTTGTACGGATGTCCATTTCTTTTTGGCTCTGTTAACAAGTTCTAAGATTTAATATCAATCACGCTGAGGAAGGTATCAATGAAATACGGAAACATGTACGATTAATAATGTAATTAAACATTTCTTTAGTGTTTGACTTGGCGGTTTTAATGACATAATATTATTTATTATTTATTATTTATTATTTATTATTTATTATTTATTATTTATTATTTATTATTTATTATTTATTAATTATTATTTATTATTTATTATTTATTATTTATTATTTATTATTTATTATTTATTATTTATTATTTATTATTTATTATTTATTATTTATTATTTATTATTTATTATTTATTATTTATTATTTATTATTTATTATTTATTATTTATTATTTATTATTTATTATTTATTATTTATTATTTATTATTTATTATTTATTATTTATTATTTATTATTTATTATTTATTATTTATTATTTATTATTTATTATTTATTATTTATTATTTATTATTTATTATTTATTATTTATTATTTATTATTTATTATTTATTATTTATTATTTATTATTATTATTTATTATTTATTATTTATTATTTATTATTTATTATTTATTATTTATTATTTATTATTAAATATTCATTATTTATTATTCATTATTCATTATTTATTACTTATTACTTATTACTTATTATTTATTATTTAATATTCATTATTTATTATTCATTATTCATTATTCATTATTTATTACTTATTATTTATTATTTATTATTTATTATTTATTATTTATTATTTATTATTTATTATTTATTATTTATTATTTATTATTTATTATTTATTATTTATTATTTATTATTTATTATTTATTATTTATTATTTATTATTTATTATTTATTATTTATTATTTATTATTTATTATTTATTATTTATTATTTATTATTTATTATTTATTATTTATTATTTATTATTTATTATTTATTATTTATTATTTATTATTTATTATTTATTATTTATTATTTATTATTTATTATTTATTATTTATTTATTTACATATTTTACGCCCACATTGGAGCACATAAATCAATACAATTGAGTAAATTTCTTCTTTTCCTCCTCCCAGAACTTTCTCATCCTCTCCGACCTGGAAGCCCTTTGTGTGTCCGATATAGTAGCCTATATTGTTTCCGTTCAACTGTTATTCGTTTGAGACTTATGCCCTTGTTCTTCAAAATCCTCTTCTCTTCTCTGTCTTTGATTTGTTGCCGAGTTATACCCAATTCTTCCAAATCATCCTGAACTTCTTTGAACCAATATTATTGATTTTATTTTTCAAAAAGTAATCAAATAGTTGTTTCAATATCCTGATAATTATCTGGCAGTCTTGATATGTGACAGAAAAAGGAAATTCTTCTTTTACGCATTGTAGTTATTATTGATTCACATTCACGATAGAAGATATTGATAGGCAACAATCTCCACTGTACATCAACTTGGTGTTTTTTGTTAATAATTGTTCTAATAATACTTCTATCAGTTTTCTGTAATTTGTCTGTTGTAAATTTTACATTCAATTTGAATAAAGTGTCACTAGCATAAGTTGCCTCTGGTTTAACTATGGAATTATAGTGTTTCAGCTTAGCATTTTTCGAAAGAGATTTCTTTTTATAGTTTGGCCACACATTTGCTTGCGCCGTCACATGTTTTAAAATCATTCAGTTACTTATTCATTTTATGATACATGATGTGTGGATGTTGACAGAAAACTTGTCAAAAAACATAGTTTGTTAATTTATTGATGACTTCCTGTGATGACGTCATAGTTTCATGCTGTGTGATGGTGTTTTAAAATCACACATTCGTATATATACTGTATTTTCACATTTGTTTCAATTATTTCCTTATTTAGACGTTGTTAAATTTCCAATTTTAGAACCTAAATGAACGTAGTGAAATACTCACATTTCATTCGTAGTATTAATATTGACCTCACACCAGTATTTCCTCTATAGACCATACCCGGGCCTCGCAGACCCGGCTTTTGTAAATCTGAATTAAAAAGCGCTCATGTACTCAAGGTTATTAGACATATCATATTGTGGATTTAGACAAGAGGAGTAGAAAAATTGACTATAAGGAGGGTAAAGGAGGTGCACAAGGGAAGCGTGAGCTGTGTGCAAGTGGGAAGAGAGAGATCGGACTGGTTGGAACAGAGAAAGGGCCTGAAACAAGGAAGTGCACGACTGTCACCGTTACTTTTCATTGTGGTGATGGCTGCAACGTATCACCCATACTTTCCAATCTTTACATTGAACAAGCAATGAAGGAAATTGGAGAAAAATTTAAAGTGGGAGTGAAGATTCAAGGAGAAATAATTTCAACTCTGAGATTTGCTGATGACATCGTAATCTTGACCGACACGCCTGAGGATTTGAATGAGGTTTTGAATGATACGGACTCCGTCTTACGGAATGAATACATGATGAAAATTAATAAATGTAAAACGAAAATACTGGAATGCAGCAGAAATAAATCAGAAACCTCTATGGACATCAAATTGGCAGATGAAAAGCTGAAGGAAGTAGGAAGTAGTGATGGACGAAGCAAAGAGGATATAAAAAGTAGGTTGGCTCAGGCAAGGAAAGCCTTTCTACAAAAAAGGAATCTGTTAACATCGAATATAGATTTAGGTATTAGGAAGTCATTTTTGAAAGCCTTTGTCTGGAGCGTGGCACTCCATGGAAGTGAAACTGGGACTATTGGTGCAGCAGAAATCAGGAGAATTGAAGCGTTTGAAATGTGGTGTTACAGGAGAATGATGAAGATCAGATGGGTAGATAGGGTTACAAACGAAGAGGTATTAAGACGAGTGGGAGAGGAGAGATATTTCTGGCGAATGCTAATGAAGAGAAGAGATAGGTTAGTAGGACACATACTAAGAAACCCTGGAATAGCAAACTTAGTTATGGAAGGAAGGGTTGAGGACTAGAACTGTAAGTGTAGACCAAGGTTAGACTATGTTAAACACATTGCTTCGGATGTAGAGTGTGGTAGCTATGTAGAGATGAAACGATTAGCTCAAGACAGGGAGGCGTGGAGAGCTGCATCAAACCAGTCAAACGATTGAAGACTCAAACACACACACACAGACAAGAGGAGTAGAAAAATGGACTCTAAGGGGGATAAAGGAGATGTACAAGGGAAGCGTGAGCTGCGTGAAAGTGGGAGGAGAGAGATCGGACTGTTTGGAACAGAGAAACGGCCTGAAACAAGGAAGTACATTGTCACCGTTACTTTTCATCGTGGTGATACCGGGTGAGTTAGCCGTGGTGGTTACGGCATGACTGATGGCAGTCGCTCACATCCGGGAGGCGAGGAGGTTCGAATCCCCCCGCCGGCAACCTTGAAGATGGTCTTCTGTGGTTTCCCATCTTCCTTCCAGGCAAATGCCGGGGTTGGTCCCTAACTATAGGCCACAGCCGCTACCTTCCAAATCCTCGTCCTTACATTCCAACTTCCCTCCTTCCCTCCCCAACGGTACTTGTAGCTCACCCATTGGGTGTCCGTCTCGAAGCAGCTACAAAAACTGGCGAGCCGAACATGTCCTCGGACACTCCTGGCACTAAAGGCCGTACGCTAAAAAAAATCGTGGTGATGGATGACATAATGACCCGAGTGGCACACGTAATTGGGGATGATTTGATGATTTCTGGAAACAAGGAGGAGGAGGTACAGGAACAGTTGGACGTGTGGGAAGGAATAATACAACGATATGGGATGAAATTTAGCATAAATAAGAGTGAGATGGTGATAACAACAAGGAAGAAGGAAAGAACCACAACGGGAATAACAATTGGTGGGAAACAGCTGAGGAAAGTGGAGAGTTTCTAGTATCTGGGAAGCCTGATACAAGATAATGGAAGAAACGATAGAGAAATAAATGAGCAGGGGAGACAGGCAGAAGCATTCCGGAGGAGTGTGAGAAGCATGTTATGGAGCAAGGATGTCCCTCAGATCATATATCGGACGTACTATGTCCCTATCCTGACGTATGCCTCGGAGACCTGGGTTATGAAAGGAAGGGAGAAGAGTAAATTACAGGCCAGTGAGATGAGGTTCTTGAGAAGCAGTATTGGAGCTACAAAGATGGACAGAATAAGAAATGAGGGGACCAGAGAATTAATGAAGGAGGAACCATTACAGGATGGTATAGAGAAATCTAGACTTGGATGGTATGGACATGTAAAACGAATGGAGGAGAAGAGGATACCCAGGAGGATACACGAGACGAAGTGGGAAGGAAAGAGACCGAGAGGACGACCGAGTGACAGGTGGCACCTGTGCTGCTCCGCAGGATTATTTTTCATTATTGGAATTAAAAATCACGATATTATGTAATCGTTTATAACATTTATTCACACAATACTTCCTTCCGGACAATGTTCGCTGTGCGTCAACCCTTTGGTTTAATTTCTACTTTTAAATCTTTAAATGATTTTCCTTGTGAAAAGGCAACATACGACTTCCCAAGGCCTAAATCAGGATCAGGCAAGTAGTTTCCAACTCGATGATGCGTTTGACCCTGCGCTTTGTTGATTGTAATACAAAACGCTAGTGTAATAGGAAATGGCCATCATTGTAGTGTCAGATGGTGACGTATCTACGCGAGGTAGATGTATTCGCTCCCCACTATTCACACCAGTTAATACGTAGAAATCTATGATATTGTCGTACATTTTTCTAACTATTAGCCTCGTCCCGTTCAGCAATCGGCCGGATAGAATGGCCGGACGGACTTGGATAGCTTTTCATCAATATTTTTAGCCTACTTTTCACATTTTGCAAAAATGAGGAAAAAGTAGTCTTATGAGATCGGGCAAATGTGTGTCTGTCTGTCTGTCTGTCTGTCTGTCCTTCTGTCTGTCTGGCTGTGTGTGTGTCCCCCCTATCAACTCCTAAACCGCTGCAGGAATCCAAACGAAATTTGGTAGGAGTAAAAATCTATACCTGAATATCTCACGGCCATATTTGAAAATGACGTCAGTGCTACCAACTGCTGAAAAATCGCAATTGAAATTTGAGCTCCATGTTGGATATCTTGGAAGGTATGAATGGCAGCTATTTCAAAATTGGCATACGTATAGATAATAATATTTCAGTTAAATTTCCAGGAGGCCATGCATGGCAGTGTTGCTAAAATGATTCTAAGCCTGCTGATAAGTCTAATTTTAAATGCATATAACTTCTATACTATCAATTGGTATTCAACCAAATTTTGTATGTAATATGTGTACATAAACAGATATGACTGGGCGTATTCGTACGAGCCACCAGGGCTTCCAACTGTCAATAAATGTTATCTCTATTCTGTTATCCAAATACCAATATATCAGAAAGTTTGCAAGCCGACAGCTTTAAACTATGCACACGTATAGTACCTGACATTCTAAATTAATTTGAAGTAACTTATGTACATCAGTGCTACCAAAATGATTCTAAGCCTGCTGATAGGTGTAATTTTAAATGCATATAACTTCTATACTATCAATTGGATTTCAACCAAATTTCCTATGTGCTATGTGTACCATAACAGATATGACTATGCTTATTCTTAAGAGCAACCAGGGCTGCCAACTGTAAATAGATGCTGTCTCTATTTTTTTACCCAAATATTAATATATCAGAAAGTATGTAAGCCAACAGCTTCAAACTTTGCACAAGTATAGTACCTAACATTCTAGATTAATTATGAGAAAGTAATATACGTCAGTGCTGCCAACATGACTCTAAGCCTGTTGATAGGTCCAATTTTCAAATACATGTAACTTCTATACTAACAAATGGATTTCATCCAAAATTGGCACAGCAAGATATCATAATATTTCAGATTATTTCTGACCAACGCATGCGTGACATTGTTGCCAATATGATTTTACGCGCGCTGATAGATCCAATGTCTAACTGTATGTAACGTCCATGCTACCCATTGGACTTCAAACAAATATTGTATTATGTATCTTAAGAGATGGAACTAAGAATATATTCAGTCACCAGGGCTGCCAACAGTAGTGTTCTATTAGGCTACAGGTATATTTCGAACTAATTAGAAATTTCGATATTACCAACTTAATTTCGCTATTTTTCTAGATAGGTCTATATAGATTGGCATGAATCTTAAATCTTAAGAAAAGTAGGCTCTTTAGTTCGTCACGGAACTTCTTTTTAATAATATAGATGATTGCATCAATGAGACAAAAATTGCAAAAAGTTCAAGAAATCAAATAATTTGAGGAAGGCGGAAGTTCAGTGATTTGTAATACTTGATAATAAATACTTACATGAATACCTTTCATTTAATAGTGGTATAAAGGAAATCGACCGGATAGAATGGCCGGACGGACTCGGTTAAGCTTTCATAATTATTTCAAATATTCGCTTCGGCACTCATAACAATCCTCAGAATCAACCAATTTAAATATTTAATACCTCAAAAGATAGAGAGGAGAAGACTGGACAAGGGTGGAGGCTGAGAGATGGTGGGAAGACAGAAGACGTTGGAGCGGCTTGTGTTCCAAACAGACCCGGCCAGTGGCTGGAAACTGTGCAAGATGATGATGATGACCGCGCATTGAGCACTAGCACCACTAGTATTAACCAAAATTCCCCAACAAGTTACTAATTTTCTTCGTAAGTGTTATTTAAAATATTGAATGATTTAGACAACCCATGCCAGATGAAATTTTTAAAACTGAAATTATGTCACAAATAATTAGTTACTCTCAAGAGTAACTAATCCCTGGATTGCGATTACTTGGAGCAACATTCCATCAGTCATATGGTTCAGCAACCTACATTCGAAATTCTCTTGCCGGTACTCTCCTTATCTCATCAAACAATGAGGACAGTATTTTTAACATCACTGCACAGGTTTTTGTTGTTGTCGTGTAGCCTCCTGAGAGGCCGAGTGCAGGTCTTTCTAGTCGACGCCCGTGGGCGACCTGCGCATCGGGATGAAAGAGGGAATGGATGAAGATGAATGAAACTGGGCAAGGATGAGGAAGGAAACGGCCGTGGCCTGTCAGAAGGTACTATCCCAGCATTTTCCTGGTGTTGAAAATGGGAAACCACGGAAAACCATTTCAAGGACCCACGCGTCTACCGAGTCAGCAGAGGGCTTGGCCCCTTGACCTAACGCTGCGATTTAGCCCGCGTAGCCACTACTGTCGGTGTTTAATGATATACTAATAGTGAACATTTACAAACCTCCGGCTACACCTTGGCCTTCCAGCCTTCACTCACCGTGTAGTGTATGTAGGGGATTTTAACAGCCATCATACTCACGAGGGGAGGATACGATGCACGGGTCACCGATTCGAACCATCTTTAGTACACGTGTAGGACATGACCAGGCGTACACCAGGTGCAAGTAGTAAGATGCGCTTCTCAGCCGTTTACGAGAAATTAATTAATTGCAATTGCAGTGCGGCGTCTATGTGCGTTGTACGCTAGTAAGAATCCAATGAGCGCGTGGTGCATCGGCAAGAGTCCTGCTTCGTAAACGCGGGATCGCTGGATCGAATCCCACCATCGAGGTTTTGCAGTGTGTGTGGTTTTTTTTTTCATTTTTAAACATTGGCAATTCGTACAACTGTAGGTCTCGTGAATAATGTTTATTTTGCACAGTCATGTGAATAATGTGTTACCCTATGTGAGCGGGAAAACAGATCCTAAAATCATCGTATGGGGGCCAACGTTTGTGACATTATATAATGTGCAGTATCGGTATTGCAAAAACATTGGTATTATACACGGTCAGGTGTATTCTATTAGCCTACATGTATACATTTATACATTGAAGGCCCAGTCTGTTCCGTTCATTGCACGTCTGTGAACAATCAGACCAACCCATAACCCACAAGCAGTAACTCATGCTATGGGTATTTGTTGAAAATTGCCAATGGGTACAAACAAAAAAAGAAGAAATGCAGCACAATGCTAAAGCTCACCGGTGGGATTCGATCCAGCGATCCCACGCTTACCAAGCAGGGCTCTTACCGCCGCAATGTAATTGCAATTAATTAATTTCTCGTAAACGGCTGAGAAGCGTACCTTACTACTTGCACCTGGTATACGCCTGGTCATGTGCTACACGTGTACTAAAGATGGATTGAATCGGTGACCCATGCATCGTATCCTCCCCTTGTCAGTGGGGATGCAGATCCAGTGATCACTGTGGTCAGAACTGAACAACATTCACCTCATCTTCGACCCCAAAGATAAGCATACATTTAAGTCTGGTAGGTGGAACTCTGAGACAAATCCTGATCTATGTTTTGTTTCAAGTGACCAAGATGATCGCTACTTACCTGTTTTCCTTAAAGTGCTTACAAACTTCCAACACAGTCAACACCGTCCTATACTCCTAGAAGTTGGTATTCAGATACCTATTATCCGATCTTCTCCACTCACGCGCTGGAATTTTAGTAAAGCCAACTGGGAAAAGTATTCTACTGAACTTGATAGCAATGTAAGATGGATCCCACCAGATGTGAACAATTACAACAGGTTTGTAAAATTATTAATATCAACTGCTAAAAAGCACATTCCGAGAGGAGTGAAAAAGAATTATATTCCTGTCTGAAATGAAGCTTACGAATAGCTCTACAGTGACTTTCAAGAGAACGAACAAAGTGATGCTGCCAACGATCTCCTTCATAATCTAGACGAAGCTAGACAGAGAAGATGGATGGAGACTATGCAGACCACTAACTTCAAGCATTCCAGCAGGAGGGCTGGGAGTCTTTTGAAAAAGTTAGGTAGAGTGCCACAGATACCTCATACTTCACCTGATATATCACCACATCAAGTAGCTATCCGAATTGCAAGCAGATCGAAAGTGAAACCTGACAAATATCTCAAAAGGACAATCAAACAGCAGTTGTCACATATGAATAGGCACTGCCATGAAACACCAAAGTTTTTAACTACATTCACAGATGATGAGCTTTTGGAAGCATTCAAGGGGATGAAGAATGGAAAGGCTCCAGGATTTGACGGTATTCATCCCGAATTTATATCACACTCTGGGAAGAACATATGAAAATGGCTTTTACAGTTTTTTTTTTCAAATACCATACTGACAGGAAATCTCCATCCAGAGTTCAAACGGACAAAGGTTCTGGCCATCCTGAAACCAGGGAAACCTGCCGATAACCCAGAGAGCTATAGACCAATAGCCTTGATGAGTGTTTGTTACAAACTCCTGGAACGGCTCATATATAATAGTATTAGCCCACAAATAAAAGGTACTCGCTCTTGAGCAGGCTGGTTTCAAACCAAATTGGAGCTGTGAAGACCAAGTGCTAGCGCTGACGACGCATATTGAAGTAGCCTTCGAAAAAAGATTGAAAAGTGTGGTGCAGTGTTTATAGACCTTACAGCTGCATACGACATGGTTTGGAGGGAAGGTGTTGTGTACAAGTTCCTTAAACTGACAGGCTGCAAGCTAATGGCACAATTACTAAACAACATGTTATCAAATAGAATGGCACAGGTTGTAATGGGTGGTAAACGAAGTAAAGTTAAAGTCCTCAACAGTGGTCTTCCTCAAGGCTCTGTGCTGTCCCCTCTTCTGTTCATTTTGTACATCGCGGACATACCACTTACCACCTCTCGTCAGTTTGCTTATGCTGATGACCTGGGGATAGTAACTCAACATTCCTCTACAGAACAGATTGAGGAATTATTAATGCAGATCTCTCTAACTTGAGTGATTACTTCAGAGAGTGGTGTCTGAGACCAAATACCACCAAAACTGAAAGTTGTTTTTTCCATCTCAACAACCGACAGGCTAATGTTGCTTTAAAGGGCTCACTTGATGGTACACCACTACCATACAATCCTAACTCAAAGTACCTGGGCATTAGTCTTGATCGCACACTATCTTTCAGGAAACACCTGAACAATAGTGCTGCTAAACTACAGACTAGGAACAACATCCTCCACAAACTCGCTGGTTCAACATGGGGAGCTTCTGCATCCACTCTTCGAACATCAGCAATGGCATTAGTGTACTCTACATCAGAGTATTGCTCTTCAGTGTGGCTAAACAGTCCTTATGTTAAGAAGATCGACGTAGTCTTGAATCAAACCATGCGTATCATCAGTGGCACCGTTACATCTACTCCACTGTATTGGTTATCTGTGTTAAGTCATATTGAGCCTCCAGGTATAAGACGCCTCAACAACCTCGTAAGAGAGTACAGAAATATAACACCAAACACAGCTCTTCCTATCCACCGGACATAGCTGTAGGATTCAGATCACCACCAGTTCAGACGGCACAGTTGCTCACCAGCAGAAGCTATAATGGAAAAGCTGAATGGCAATCTGTTTGGAACGGCACAGCTCCGAAGGAGTGGCAGACATTATTTAACATCAAGTACCCTCCGGCTGGTTTTGATCTCCCACGAAGAACTTGGTTTGCCCACAACAGAATCCGAACCAAGCACGGGCGATGTGGCTCACTGCTTCATAAGTGGGGCATGCGAACTTCCCCCAGCTGTGACTGTGGTGCAGTGAATTAAACCATCCACCATATTGTAGGAGAATGTCCTAGGAGGGCGTACTCTGGACTTTCTGGTGACATCTACTCAGGCCATACAGTGGCTAGACGAACTGGACATACAGCTGTGAAATCTGTAGGGCTAAGTTGATTGTTTTAATGGTTTTCTCCCTTTTTGTATATATATGTATATATGTAAACAGTATATCGTTTTTGTGTGCAATGTCATAAGCATAAATAAAAAGTAATTCAATTTCTATATTAAGTTTTGAAACCCTTTCCCTTGATTTATCATGTTTACAATCAATCTCTTAATGTTGCGGATTTATCCGAGTCTCCGCTACTTGTAATTAGGGCTAACAAAGTATTGTACCCGGATTACGGATGCCTCCGTAATAGCATTTTTGTATTGAGGACAGCGGAACATGATTTTGAAGTTTTGAAGAGCGCGCTCTGTCAGCTAATTCGCCTCGCCGATCAGATGGTGCGCCGACGGAAGAATCTCCGAAACTCATTGATGATAACATGTATTTGTTTATTTGAGGTCTGAAACTGATCAGATATTATCGGCTATGGATTTCTAAGAACGCCAGAAGAAGTTTGAAATAAATCGGACCAGTATTATAGAAGTTATGAGCACTTTTATAAAAGCACATGTTACGAGCAAATAGCGAGGAAGTAAGCCCAACCATTTGAAGAGCGGAGTGTGCTCGCCAGTTTGAAGAGCTAACTACACTGCACTTCGGGTCCAGAACCGTATAAAAAGGGGCACTTCCTGTGACCGCATTCACCAGGAGCTGACCGAACTTGGCTACTCGATTGAAAGAGTTAGCCAGCTAACTCAGTCAAGCGATCGCTCCAAGAAGCTTCCACTCTTTTTGGCTGCCCACTCTACTACAGCCCCTGAGAGGAACATATACGACCTCAAGACCCTCCTCTACAACACCGTCTCGATAATTAGGTATCAAGGTCAGTCCGGCCCCGTACAGTGTTACCAGTGCCAGGGGTTTGGTCACGCCTCCAGCGGTTGCCATTGTAGGCCACGCTGTGTGATTTGCGCCGAGTACCACAACTCCAAAGACTGCCCACGCTACGGACTCAAGGATGCCATAACTAAATGTGCTAACTGTGGCGAGAAACACACCGCCAGCTATAGAGGCTGTGAGCTATATAAGAAACTCACAGCTACCTTCAACAACCGTCTTCCGTCTGCGCGCAAAGAACCAGCGGGTCACGTGCCAGACCGCAACCGCATCAGAGGAGGTACCAGCTACGCTGAAGCCATTTCCCCTCAGACCCCAACTCCTCCTACCCCCCTCCTCCCCCTACTGCGCCCCTACCCCCTGCTATGACCAGCAGCAACTTCCCAGACCTTTCCCGTCCTGCATCAGCCCCAGGCACTTCTGTTCCGACCGCCTCAAACGATATGTTTGAAATCTTCAAACTAATTAGCGACCCCTCCCTTCGCGATCTCTTCACCATCGTGAAGGATATCCTCAAGCGTCTCATCAGCGCTACCGACACGTCTTCCCGACTTCAAATTATTATGGAAGTATGCACCCAATACCTTTTTAATGGCTAATCCACGCAACGCCCCCGTTAAAAAGATAATGGCATGGAATGCATTCCACCTAAAGTCACAGGAAGGTGAACTCTCGGACGTCCTACATCGGGAACACATAGACATTGCTCTACTAGGTGATACCAACATCAAGCCAGACACCAGATTATACATCCCAGGGTATCGAATGTACCGCATTTACCGAATAGGGCGTCCGAGTGGTGGCACGGCCATAATCGTGCACTCAGACCTGGCACACCAGCGCATCCCCACACTTGACAACCTGAGGTTTGTTGAGGCCACTATCATACAGATAGAACTTAGCAACGGACCTTACCGTCTTGTGTCCTGTTACTTGCCTCCAGGTGCTCCGTTTATTCCGACAGATCTGGAGGCACTGTTGCCTGGCAATATTCCAGTGATATTGGCGGGTGACTTTAACTCAAATAACACTCTGTGAAATAGCCGTTTCACCGAGACCAAGGGCAGGCTGCTAGAGAAATTTTGTGACGATCACGGGTGTTTAATTCATCCTCCGCCTGAGTTCACGTATTTTCCGTTTGATCCAAATAGACTCCCTGATACTCTGGACATTGCCATAAGCAAGGACCTAGATATCCCCATTGATGTTTCCAACCTCAAATCTCTTGACTCGGATCATGACCCCATCCTTATCCAACTCAACACTACCTACAGGCCTTCCCGCTCTAAAATCCCTCTTCACTTACGTAAGATTGACTGGGAACACTTCCAGCTCATCCTCAAATCTACCGTTGCTGGAAATCCCAGCATTCGCTGTGAGGAAGACATCGACTCCCTCACAGAGAAGTTCACTCAATCACTCCTACACGCCGCCCGCACTGCAGCCATTGGTACTCAACACAGAAAACGTAAGTCCTTCACCATCCCCCCTGCTCTTCTTGCCACAATCAAGCGGAAAAATATGTTCAGGTGGAGGTGGCAAACTACTCGTGACCTTCGACTCAAGCATGAGTGGTACCGTCTTAAACGCATCGTTCATACTGCCATGCTTGACCTTAGAAATCAATCATGGCAAACTAAACTAGGGAATATGGCTGGTAACTCCAGCTCTCTGTATGGTATGGCCAGAAAATTGCTAAGGAAAAAAACTGGCATCCCTCCATTACATGGCACACGTGGAATGGTCTTCAATAACGTCGATAAGGCTAATGCCCTGGCGGATACCTTTGAAAAAGCCTGTGAGCCTAAACAGGAACCTTGTGACGACGACTTTGTTCACGAAGTTCGTCATGACCTTCGTGGCGGCTTCCAGGGCGGACTTCCCCAGGGCTTTAGATTTGTCTCGCCTACCGAACTGCTCAACTACATTAAGAAGCTGAAGACCCGTAAGGCCCCTGGCCCAGACGACGTCTCAGCCTCATTTTTGAAAAACCTGAGCAAAAACGCTCTCACATGTCTCACCAAACTCTTCAACGCCCTCTACAGATTTGGTTACTTTCCTTCAGCCTGGAAACTAGCCAAAGTAATAATGATCCTAAAACCTAATTCTAACGCCACATTTCCGCAAAATTACAGGCCTATAAGTCTCCTCTCTATAATTTCAAAACTCTTTGAAATGACTCTTCTTGCTAGGCAGAAGATCTATATAGACAACATAATTAATGATGAGCAGTTCGGCTTTCGACAAGGCCACTCCACGGTGCACCAACTACTTAGACTCATTGAACTCATTACGCGCCAATTTAATGAAAATCGTATGACAGGAGTTTGCTTCCTAGATATTAGTCGTGCTTTCGACAAAGTCTGGCACAGTGGTCTGCTGTACAAGATGAAGCACTTTGCCTTCCCAGACCACATATTAAAGGTCGTGCAATCATAACTCAAACACAGGAAATTCTATGTCCAGGAGGATGATACCCATTCCTCCATAAGAAGGATCAAAGCCGGAGTACCGCAAGGCAGCGTCATAGCTCCCTCCCTCTTCAATATCTATGTCTCTGACATGCCTACTACAGACGCTACTAGTCTCCACCTATATGCAGATGATACTGCCATCTATACAACCTCCTGGAGAGGACATAGAATCTCCAATAATCTCCAAATCGCTCTCGACACCTTAGTACCCTGGCTAAGGAGATGGAGAACTAAAATCAACGTTAGTAAATGTTCTGCCACTCTGTTTGCAAAGAAACGTAAACACACCGAAGTCCAGGATCTCAACTTCTTCGGTGAAGCAATCAGATGGCAGTCAGCCACTAAATATCTAGGTGTCACGCTGGATCAAGGCCTTACTTTCGCTAAGAAGGTCACAGAACGCGCGAATCAAGCGAAAGGGATCCAAGCTCAGCTCTGGCCCTTACTCAGGTCTCAAGGAGCTCTAGACGACAAAAGCAAACTCCTTACCTACAAAACCATCATACGACCTATTATGGAATATGCCAGTCCAGCATGGGGATTTGCTGCACCCTCCACCATCAACAAACTTCAGGTTGATCAGAACCGTGCGTTGCGAATGATCTCAGGCGCTCCCTGGTATGTTCGCAATGCGCAACTACATGTAGATTACAACCTCGCTACCATCCAGGAGCGAATCCGAGGACAGGCAACTCAATTCTACCGTACAGCTACACAAAACCGAAATCCACTCATAAACAGACTGGGTGATTACCGAGCCAGGGGGAACCGCCATAAGCGCCCCCGTATACTTATTGAATAAATCTTTACATGCTACTATAGCACTTTAACTTAACATCCTATCTAGCACTTTTACTTTCACTTCAAATTTTATACCTTCTCTCTCTGAATTTCTCTCTTGAATCTACTACTTCTACTATCCTTTCTAACTTCTGTCTTCCAAATGCTTAAATGCACTAAGCCACATCCTGGCCAATTAGACTCCCGGTAATCACCCAAGCCCCCACAATCAAATGCTGCTGGTCGAACCATCTTTTCAGACAAGACTCTTAAGGCCCCTTTGGGGCTGACAGGTCAAACAAGTACGCAACGTGGGTCTGGCCAGGCCAGGCCACTCAATTTGTTATTATTTCATCAACCGCCGAAGTAACACAGTTATACCGTCCGTCATACCATGTGCTACGTTTATCAGTCAGTCACACTGTCAATATTGTCATCGAAAGTAGGACTTAGTCTCACAGACTAACAGACTATGTTGGACTTGACCATCCTACGGAATGCAGTGGACAGGCACTTGAAATAATCACGAGATACCAGTCTGGAGTTGGAAATTTAGACTACGGCCTGGGACCATCTGTCTTGCACAGATTGAGTTGGAGAGTATCCTCACCCAGTGTTAGGAGATTAGAGGGCGCTATCTGCAATTGTGGATATGTCTTGAGGTATTCCTCATTACAGGAAAACAGGCTAGTCATCGATAGCGAGACCGACTTTGCTAAGCGAGTCTGGTATGGAGCATATCCAATTACTCGCATAGGGATTATATTGGAACAGGCATCTTCGAATTCCATCACTCCATGATCATAAGTGTATGTTCGTTGAAGACGAGTTGCTGTTTGTCACTAAGCTGACATTATTGGTTAAAGGCGGAATACTACATTTCAAATTATAAAATGAATTGAGAAAGTGGATAAATCGTGTAAAACCACAGGACTATTTTCTATGACACAAGTCATAATAAATTGTGCTCTGAAATAAGTTCATTTTCCGTATTGACAGATTCACTATATAACAAAGGAGAAACTGTTCCGCCTAGTCAATACATTTATTTACAACAAGTTATAAACTTGCTATTATATGGTACATGTTTCGGGGCCTCTAGTTTTGGTCCCTTCTTCAGCCATAAATTAAGTTGCAAAATCCAGCTTAATTAAAGATATCATAATAAAAAATACATAAAATGATGAGTGAATGGATGAAATGAGATGAAAAAGAACATATTAATCATGAAAAGTAACATGAGTGCACATCAGTAAAAAACAAGATGTTCAGTACAGAACATATAGCCTACTTTCTCCTAAATGTATGAGTATAGTTATAACTCGTTGTTATTATCAAAGAGTATAATAGAACTATTCTTTGTTTAAGATCTTAGAAACGGTTTACCTCTACCAAACGCCACAACCTAGATAAAAACTGCTACCATCATTGAAGAAAGAAAGATAAGAAGTATATCAAGAATGTTATGGATCTGGAGACATAATCGACCGGACTGGCGGCGTGGCTCAGCGGTAACGTTCTCGCTTGCTGGGCCCTAGGTTGCAGGTTCGTATCCTGGCGCAGTCAGCTGGCATTTGAGGGTGCACAAATGCGAGTGAGCCGTGTCAGTACATTTACTGGCACGTTAAAGATCCCCTTCGGGCCAAAATTCCGGCACCCCGGTGTCTCTAAAATCAGCAGTAGTTAAAAGGGATGTAAAACCAATAACATTATTATTATTATTACGACCTGCCGTGGGCAACATCCAACTTTGAGTTGAGGCATGTCTTTACACGTCTGGTTGTGCATGGCTTTCACAACCCTAATTGAATTAACAAATCTTTCCATGATCCTACAGAGACGTGTGTATACAAACTATGTGGATATTTTCGATAATATAATCCTAACAGAGCGAGTGCATTCTAGCGGCCAGAAGAAGAAACTTTTCAATAAAATCTGGAAGTTACCTTTTTGGCAACTAGATGTCTCGAGTAAATCTGCTGGCGAATTATGTTTTAATTAAATATATATTTTACACCATAATGTGCACAATATAACGCTTAATAACATTTTCATGTAACGCAAAATAGGCTGTTACAAACCCTTTAAAATAAAAAGTTAAAATGTATCGTAGTATCATCTTGTCATTCTTCAAATTCGATGCGCATAGAATGATAATGGTATAGTAATCAATGGATCCCCACGTAGACTAGTCGTGACATCTATTGGTGAAATATCGAACAATATAATCCTAACAGAGCGAGTGCATTCTAGCGGCCAGAAGAAGAAACTTTTCAATAAAATCTGGAACTTACCTTTTTGGCAGCTAGATGTCCCGAGTAAATCTGCTGGCGAATTATGTTTTAATTAAATATATATTTTACACCATAATGTGCACAATATAACGCTTAATTTTAAAACATCTGAGTCATTACAAAACAATAAACATATAACATTTCAAGCAAAAAACCTAGCTCTGATCGGGTTTGAACCATAGGCATTTGAGCGATAGGCTAACGCTCTACCACTGAGCTAATTGTGTCAACGAATATCGTTCTATTTAAAATGACTTACATAGAACTTGTTAGCAAATAATGATTTATACTAAACGATTTCATCACTGGAGTATATTATTTATATATAAAGCATTTCATACAAAGTTTATTTATTTTTTATCAGTACGCTATATTGCATGCAATACTCAAATTAGTGAAATATAAGTCCGGCACAAGATATCCGCTGCCATCTTGTCTTATTACTGAATCAGTTCACCTTTTTAAAATCACGTCTGCACTATAGTATTACAAAATAAACTTTTAATTTCGAACGTGCCTCTTCCTTTAGAACAGTTAAAACGATTCTCGGCTCGATACTCGGAACTGGTGGGTCCCATGATATGGATTATAAAGTTTGCATAATTCGCACGGCCACCATCCTGAAATGGTATGGCGGACGACCTTGTAATTTGGTCACAAGACGCATCCTATACGAAGGTATGTTGTTACCAAATTTGGTAGAGATCGGATGATTTGGTTAGTCGTTATTTGATTTTACGTTTTGAACGTTTGAGTGGCCGCCATTCAGTTTTAGTAAAGATGGCGGCGATATAAAACATGACACTGAGGTGTCCTTTGCTAGTGCTACCTTTGTACCAAATTTCGTTCAATTTGCATTCACCGTGTTCGAATTGATAGGGGGGGACAGACATTCAGAGTACACACACTCACACACACACACACAGACACACACACACACACACACACACACAGACTCACACACACACATACACACACACACACACACACAGACTCACACACACAAATGCACACACACAGACAGACACACTTTTTTCGCCCTGTGTTGATCTCATGTCTACTTTCATTTTTTGCAAAAATCGAAAGTAGGCTAATAACACCATTGGTAGTGCCAGGTTCTTGAGAATACACTTATATAGCACTGTTCTAATGTTTGTGCATGTGGAAATCACTTCACTTGGGATGTATGGCCTGTTGTTTACAATGCTGTTGACTGAAACTTGCTGTTCAAGCTGGGGCTTCTGAGCTTATAGTCTTGTATTAGAGGGAAAACACCGATTGCCATGTAATGAAATGCATCAACATGAGGAGACGTCCAAGCATGGAAAAAATATATTTTACTTAGACCAACTAAAGAAAATTGTTTTAGTCAGTGTTTTCCCTCTAATACAAGACTATAAGCTCAGAAGCCCCAGCTTGAACAGCAAGTTTCAGTCAACAGCATTGTAAACAACAGGCCATAAATCCCAAGTGAAGTGATTTCCACATGCACAAACATTAGAACAGTGCTATATAAATGTATTCTCAAGAACCTAGCACTACCAATGGTGTTATTTTTAGCCTACTTTTCACATTTTGCAAAAATGAGGAAAAAGTAGACTTATGAGATCGATCCGGGAAAATGTCTGTCTGTCTGTCTGTCTGTCTGTCTGTCTGTCTGTCCTTCTGTCTGTCTGTCTGGCTGTGTGTGTGTCCCCCCTATCAACTCCTAAACGGCTGCAGCAATCAAAACCAAATTTAGTATGAGTAAAGATGTGCACCGGAATATCTCACGTCCATATTTGAAAATGATGTCAGTGCTACCAACTGCTGAAAATACGCACTAGAAATTTGAGCTCCATGTTGGATATCTTGCAAGGTATTCCAAAATTGGCACACATGTAGATAAGATTATTTCAGTTTAATTCCCAGGAGGCCAACTATGACAGTGTTGCCAAAATAATGTTAAGCCTTCTGATAGGTTCAATGTTTAAATGCATATAACTTCTACACTATCAATTGGATTTCTACCAAATTTTGTATGTAATATCTGTACATAAACAGATATGACTGAGCGTATTCTTAAGGCCACCAGGGCTGCCAACTGTTAATAATTGTTCTCTCAATTCTTTCATCCAAATACCTATATATCAGAAAGTATGCAAGCCAACAGCTTTAAACTATGCACACGTATATTCTGACATTTTAGATTAATTTGGAGTAACTTATATACGTCAGTTCTACCAACATGATTATAAACCTGCTGATAGTACCAATTTTTAAATACATGTAACTTCTATACTATCAGTTGGATTTCGACCAAATTTCGTATGTGCTATGTGTACCTTAACAGATATTACTATTAGTATTGTTAAGAGCAATCAGGGCTGCCGACTGTTAATAAATGCTGTCTATATTTTTTTTACCCTAATATCAATATATCAGAAATTATGCAAGCCAACAGCTCTATACTTTGCACACGTATAGCACCTGACATTCAAGATTAATTTGGAGTAATTAATACAAGGCAGTGCTGCCAACATGATTCTATGCCTGCTGATATGTCCAATTTTAAAATACATGTAATTTCTATACTAACAAATGTATTTCATCCAAAATTGGTACAAAAAGATATCATAATATTTCAGATTATTTCTGACCAGCACACGCATGACATTGTTGCCAACATGCTTTTACGCGTGCTGATAGATCCAATGTCTAACTGCATGTAACGTCCATTGGACTTCAACCAAATTTTGTATTCTGTACCTTAAGAGATGGAACTAAGAATATATTCAGTCACCAGGGCTGCCAACTGTAGTGCTGTATTAGGCTACATTATACCAGGTATATTTTGAACTAATTAGATATTTCGATATTACCAACTTAATTTCGTCATTATTCTAGATAGGTTCATATTCTGTAGAATAATCATTGGCATGAAAAGTAGGCTGTATAGTTCTTCACGAAACTTCTTGTTTACTGATGCGCACTCATATTACTTCTCATGATTAATATGTTCTTTTTCACCTCATTTCATCCATTCACTCATCATTTTAAGTATTTTTAGCCTACTTTTCACATTTTGCAAAAATGAGGAAAAAGTAGTCTTATGAGATCGATCCTGGAAAATGTGTGTCTGTCTGTCTGTCCTTCTGTCTGTCTGTCTGTCTGTCTGTCTGTCTGGCTGGCTGTGTGTGTGTGTCCCCCCCCCCTATCAACTCCTAAACGGCTGCAGCAATCAAAACCAAATTTAGTATGAGTAAAGATGTGCACCGGAATAGCTCACGTCCATATTTGAAAATGATGTCAGTGCTACCAACTGCTGACAAAACGCACTATAAATTTGAGCTCCATGTTGGATATCTTTCAAGGTATGTATGGGAGCTATTCCAAAATTGGCACACATGTAGATAATACTATTTCAGTTTAATTTCCAGGAGGCCAACCATGACAGTGTTGCCAAAATAATTTTAAGCCTTCTGATAGGTCCAATGTTTAAATGCATATAACTTCTACACTATCAACTGGATTCCAACCAAATTTTGTATGTAATATCTGTACATAAACAGATATGACTGAGCGTATTCTTAAGAGCCACCAGGGCTGCCAACTGTTAATAATTGTTCTCTCTATTTTTTAAAATCCAAATACCAATATATCATAAAGTATGCAAGCCAACAGCTTTAAACTATGCACACGTATATTCTGACATTTTAGATTAATTTGGAGTAACTTATATACGTCAGTTCTACCAACATGATTATAACCCTGCTGATAGTATCAATTCTTAAATACATGTAACTTCTATACTATCAGTTTGATTTCAACCAAATTTCGTATGTGCAATGTGTACCATAACAGATATGACTATAAGTATTGTTAAAAGCAATCAGGGCTGCCAACTGTTAATAAATGTTGTTTATATTCTTTTTACCCTAATATCAATATATCAGAAAGTATGCAAGCCAACAGCTCTATACTTTGCACACGTATAGCACCTGACATTCTAGATTAATTTGGAGTAATTAATACAAGACAGTGCTGCCAACATGATTCTATGCCTGCTGATATGTCCAATTTTAAAATACATGTAACTTCTATACTAACAAATGGATTTCATCCAAAATTGGCACAACAAGATATCATAATAATTCAGATTATTTCTGACCAGCACACGCATGGTATTGTTGGCAACATGCTTTTACGCGTGCTGATAGATCCAGTGATTAACTGCATGTAACGTCCATTGGACTTCAGCCAAATTTTGTATTCTGTACCTTAAGAGATGGAACTAAGAATATATTCAGTCACCAGGGCTGCCAACTGTAGTGCTCTATTAGGCTACATCATACAAGGTATATTTTGAACTAAATAGATATTTCGATATTACCAACTTAATTTTGTCATTATTCTTGATAGATTCATATACTGTAGAATAATCATTGGCATGAAAAGTAGGCTGTATAGTTCTTCACGGAACTTCTTGTTTATTATGATATCTTTAATTATGCTGGATTTTGCAACTTAATTTATGGCTGAAGAAGGGACCAGTACTAGAGGCCCCGAAGCATGTACCATACAATAGCAAGTTTATAACGTGATGTAAATAAATGTATTGACTAGGCGGAACAGTTTCTCCTTTGTTATGAAACAAGTCATAATGTCGAACAGTCGTAAATTTTATCGTAAAGTTTATCAGTACGTGAATTTGAACGCAATTATGAGTCGGTAAATTACGAATGGGTAGGATGATGATGGATGAAACCGAAGATGGAACGGATGGTGACGCAAATGACCAGGGGAAGTCACCATACTGATGGGCTAATAGGGAACCCTTTAGACTATGACGTCAGCCGAGGATATGCATCGCCATGAACATCAAGGAATAACGTGAGCTGAATTCTGAACATGTATTATTGCTAGTGTAGAGTAATTGAGAATTCTTTATTTCATTCATTCATAATATAAAATATCAACACTATTTACGCTTCGATTCGACGATTATGTCTAACGTTACGATAGTTAGAGGAGCCACGACTAGTATTTTCTATCGTGAATTATTGCTTTTGAGAAGTTTACATCAGCTGTAGGATGTCTGAATGACATGCTGAAGTCAAGTTTGTTTGGAACATAAATGCTTTTTGTAGTATTGGAGAAGCTTGGATAATTCAAATTAATCAACATAAATATTTCAAATACTAATTTAAAATAATTCTATTAATAATTATAATTTAAAATAATTCCATAATTTAAATTATTTAAATAAATTTGAGAATGATAATACTTTAATTGATGAATGACATATCCTCGAATTGATAACAATAATAATCATAAATAATTTGTTAAATATTATAAATAATTTGAGGGTATAATAATTTGTTGAATTTCAGTGTTTAAATATTTAGTCAACAGAAAATAATAATAACAGTGGTTGTTTAAACTTATATTGCTCATCAATATAATACAAGTCAGCCAGAAATAATAATAAAAGTTAGATGACACATTTTTGAAATGCACCATAAAAAACAAGATGTTCAGTAAAGAACATATAGCCTACTTTCTCCTAAATGTATGAGTATAGTTATAACTCGTTATTATCAAAGAGTATAATAGAACTATTCTTTGTTGAAGACCTTAGAAACGATTTACCTCTACCAAACGCCACAACCTAGATAAAAACTGCTACCATCATTGAAGAAAGAAAGAAAGAAAGAAAGAAAGAAAGAAAGAAAGATAAGAAGTATATCAAGAATGTTATGGATCTGGAGACATAATCGACCGGACTGGCTGCGTGGCTCAGCGGTAACGTTCTCGCTTGCTGGGCCCTAGGTTGCAGGTTCGTATCCTGGCGCAGTCAGCTGGCATTTGAGGGTGCACAAATGCGAGGGAGCCGTGTCAGTACATTTACTGGCACGTTAAAGATCCACTTCGGGCCAAAATTCCGGCACCCCGGTGTCTCTAAAAGCAGCAGTAGTTAAAAGGGATGTAAAACCAATAACATTATTATTATTATTATTATTATTATTATTATTATTATTATTATTACATATACGACCTGCCGTGGGCAACATCCAACTTTGAGTTGAGGCATGTCTTTACACGTCTGGTTGTGCATGGCTTTCACAACCCTAATTGAAAAAAAAGGAAGGAAGATTGTAGTTTTACGTGACCGTGAATCTTGTGATTATGAGCCACGGGACCTCCTTTTTACGTGGAATCCGAACCACAGGACATGGCATTTCACTTCGAAAATCTCACATGCTTTGACCGGGAATCGAAAACCCCAATTGAATTTACAAATCTTTCCATGACCCTACAGAGACGTGTGTATACAAACTACTATGTGAAATCGTTTTGTTCTTTACTTCAAAAACCATTTTCAAGTAACGCAAAATAGGCTGTTACAAACCCTTTAAAATAAAAAGTATAAATGTATCGTAGTATCATCTTGTCATTCTCCAAATTCGATGCGCATAGAATGCCAATGGTATAGTAATCAATGGAGCCCCACGTAGACTAGTCGTGATGTCTAGTGGTGAAATATCGAACAATATAATCCTAACAGAGCGAGTGCATTCTAGCGGCCAGAAGAAGAAACTTTTCAATAAAATCTGGAAGTTAATAAGTAGGTCGACGTGCAGTTACCTTTTTGGCAGCTAGATGTCTCGAGTAAATCTGCTGGCGAATTATGTTTTAATTAAATATATATTTTACACCATAATATGCACAATATAACGCTTAATTTTAAAACATCTGAGTCATTAAAAAACAATAAACATATAACATTTCAAGCAAAAAACCTAGCTCTGATCGGGTTTGAACCATAGGCATTTGAGCGATAGGCTAACGCTCTACCACTGAGCTAATTGTGTCAACGAATATCGTTCTATATAAAATGACTTACATAGAACTTGTTAGCAAATAATGATTTATACTAAACGATTTCATCACTGGAGTATATTATTTATATATAAAGCATTTCATACAAAGTTTATTTATTTTGTATCAGTACGCTATATTGCATGCAATACTCAAATTAGTGAAATATAAGTCAGGCACAAGATATCCGCTGCCATCTTGTATTATTACTGAATCAGCTCAGCTTTTTAAAATCACGTCTGCACTATAGTATTACAAAATAAACTTTTAATTTCGAACGTGCCTCTTCCTTTAGAACAGTTAAAACGATTCTCGGCTCGATAATCGGAACTGGTGGGTTCCATGATATGGATTATAAAGTTTGCATAATTCGCACGGCCGCCATCCTGAAATGGTATGGCGGACGACCTTGTAGTTTGGTCACAAGACGCATCCTATACGAAGGTATGTTGTTACCAAATTTGGTAGAGATCGGATGATTTGGTTAGTCGTTATTTGATTTTACGTTTTGAACGTTTGAGTGGCCGCCATTCAGTTTTAGTAAAGATGGCGGCGATATAAAACATGACACTGAGGTGTCCTTTGCTAGTGCTACCTTTGTACCAAATTTCGTTCAATTCGCATTCACCGTGTTCGAATTGATAGGGGGGGGACAGACATTCAGAGTACACACACTCACACACACACACACACACACACACACACACACAGACTCACACACACACATACACACACACAGACTCACACACACACATACACACACACAGACAGACACACTTTTTTCGCCCTGTGTTGATCTCATAAGTCTACTTTCATTTTTTGCAAAAATCGAAAGTAGGCTAAAAAAATATATATACGAGTCTTACAGTAGTCGTATATGATGTGTAACATCTGGCATGTTATTCGAATAATTCCATATTACGTACTCGCATTTTTTAAAGAATGAACACATAGTGCTACCTTGTGCCAGCAAACATGAAGGATTCCTTCGTGTTATTACCATCGGTAAGTTCTCATTAATATTATTTCTGCAATAACTAATTGTAAAACTCCAGTGATTAATCCTTTCAGCAAATATGATATAATAGTCTAATGCAGTATTTTGGCCGACAGTACCTCGAGTGCTTACATTAAATAAGAATACATCAAAAGTAGTAAGATTTAATAAATTATAATTGCTTTCAGCAAATATGAAATAATGAATATTTTCACAACAAAGAACGACAGTTTGGAGATGATTTATTGTAGGAATATCTGTAATGGGGCCTCCAAACCTTGAGGTAAGCCGTATTCGATTTACATTCCACATAGCCACATGGCCAACAATACGTCGTTGTACCAATCTCTGCCACCGCGCGCTACAATTAAAACTCCTGTGCCAAATCCTTTCAGCAAATATGATCCAATGAATATTTTCACACCAAAGAACGACAACTTGAGGATGATTTATTGTAGGAATTTCTTTAATGGGGCCTCCAAACCTTGAATTAAACCATATGCTATATACATTACACATAGTGCTGTTTTTGGCCGACAGTACCTCGAGTCAACAACAACAACAACAAACATTTAAACCCTGGCACTATACAACCCATGAAGGGCCTAGGCCGACCAAGCGACCGCTGCCCAGCCATTTGGCCTGCAGATATTGGGGTGACGCGTGATCAGTGCATCGTGTCCCTTCGGCCGTTAATCTTGTTTTTCGTGTCACTGTCAGACTGCTACTCAATTGTCCTCACGAGGCTGAGTGGACCCCGTTCCAACTCTCACGTCAGTTTTAAAATCCCTGACGAAGCCGGGAATCGAACCCGGGGCCTCCGGGTGAGAGGCAGGTGCACTACCCCAACACAATGAGGCCGGCGCTTACATTAAATACATTTTTGAGTGCTGAGGCGTTATACAATTGAGCGTTATATTGTGGATTTTGCAATGGAAAATATATTTTTAATTAAAACAAAGTTCTCCAATGCATCTGCAGTAGTGCCGTATACCTGCAACTGTATGCGGGAGCAATCCAATGCCTACTTGATGCGAGCTGCGCTTTATACCGTCCAGTTAGTAGTTAGTGAACCCATGCCAGCGGTGTTATTGAAAATGGCCTCTTTTTGCCGATACTGGCGCGATTAAAAATTAGGTGTGCAGTAGGTATATTAAATGCGTTTCTCCCAGTGATACGTTTATACCAACGACGTGTAATATTGTTAGTAGTCGGTCTTAATATACTGAATTCCTACGTTGTTTGGAGTGTTTGTTGATGCGATGTAGCACTCGAGGTATCGAGTGCTTTCATTAAATAAGAATACAGCAAAAGTATGAAGATTTAATAAATCGTAATTGTTTTCAGAAAATATGATATAATGAATATTTTCACACCAAAGAACGACAACTTGAAGTTGATTTATTGTAGGAATTTCTTTAATGGGGTCCTCCAAACCTTGAGGTAAACCGTATGCGATTTACATTCCACATAGTCACATGTCGTTGTACCGATCTCCGCCACCGCGCGCGCTCATTGTTTCCGTCCCATCCACTTCCGTTCCTTTTCCAAAATCACTCCCACAAAAATGTCCAGCTACCGAGTGGAAAGATGTTACACATCAATGAGGAAAGGAATAGAGGAACGGTAGGTTAATAAATAACGAATTTGTATAAAATAGGATGAAGTATTGTTAAATAGAGGCAGGGGAAGGATTTTTACCAGGAATAAAATAGAGCTATTTTGGGAAAACATTTATTTTTCACAAGAACTACGTAATGCTTGAATGGAGTGCAGGAGGTTATCTGTATGACAGAAATAGTACACAATTGTAATAAAAGAAGGAATCATGTGATATGATTATGTGTAATAATGAACATTATGAGGCATGAGTGTCGGCATTAATTATTGAGTTGTGTGGAGACTAGAAGTCGTCCACTGGGGAAATATATTTCCGAGTCGAAGGAGGAAGTAGTTGGAGCACATGTTTGCTCGTTGTGAAAAGAAGGGTTCAGTCAAGTTACCGCCCCATATTTCTGTCCAATTCAAGTACTGTCAGAGAATTTCAGTTCAATAATACCTGAGTCAATTATCCAGTTTTCCAGATGTTACGCCTATGATATAAAAGATTGTTAATTTTGATAAAACCTAACCAGATCCTGAAAATAAATAAAAAATGTTATTGAGAGTGCATAAAATAAAATAGACAAATTTCAGAGCAAATTAAATTGCTTGGATGTCAACCATCTTAACACCATTTTGTATAGGAGTAATGCCTATTATAATTATTGCAATTAATAATAATAATAATAATAATAATAATATTCTGTTATGAATAATTTTGAACTTAATTATTTTCGAGAATTAATAGGGATAATAATATTATTATTATTATTTGAGAACGAAATAAATCTGTTCAATTAGTTGTGGTAATGTTTACAACAATATTTGTTGAGTAATATAATGTGGTTATTTAAAATAACATAATTAGGAATGGAAAATAAATAATTATTAGTTAATGTTAAACCAACTGAGGGTAATCATTATGTGAATTTGTGACTTAAATAATTTATCAAAACAATTAATATGAAAAGAAAGTGATGCAAAAATATAAATTGATGAATGTTCAGTGGAACATTATGAAATGCAAACAATATTAATACGGTATTTGACATTTATGTTGGTCGAATATTGGTATTTCATAACTTGATAATTCTACAATAAATATTTGTGTATTTATTTCAATATTATTGGAAATACATTTTCTTGAAAATCACATGAAATAATATTTTTTCCCAATGAGACAACAATTTGTCAAACTTGAACAATTAGGAACAACAATTTAATTATCAGTGGTTTATGAAAACATAAATACCTGTAGACGTAACAAGTGTATAGAAAGGGGTCAGACGAACTATTAATTTAATCTGGACCACCTATTTTGTAAATAGTGAATATATTGAATCCATAAATTTGATACCAGATGGACTGATAATTTCTGGTTATCAACTTCGAGTTTTTAGGATAGTTATATTTTCTGGTTTTGATGTTTTATGTTGAGTGATTTTTTTGATATGATGATTTTTGCTTTCATTTTAAAATTTTAACTTGTAGTAAAATGAGGAAATTTTAAGAAATTGTGATATTTTCATTTCTCCTTCTCTCTCCCTTGCTTGCCTATTGCCGAGATCAGTGAAGCCAGCTTTTGATTTTAGTTTTCTCCCAGATAGACCCTGAGATATTTTTATCTCGTGCTAAACTGATTTCGGGAATTTGCAAATGTGGTCGTTGGACTTCGGTCTAAACGGGCACATAAAGGTAGAGAGAGAGAAATGGCGCCTGAGACGTAGGGGCTCGAGCTGTTTGTCACTTGCTTTGGCAAATGACATAAGCTGGTAGAAATTTTATTTAGTGGGAGTTGTATGTCCAAGTAGAGAGGACTTGTTAAATTTTCTATTTTGAAATAAAATTTATTTGTGATTAGGGTTGTGACGGCTTATCCGTTTGGGAATCAATTAGTTATGTTAAGGGAGTTTTCTTAAATTAAATTTTCAGTAAGATAGAAGTGGAGGGTTATTTTTGGTTAGGAGAGAAATACACAATGGCATAGCATCCAGATGGAGGATTTTTGAATTTTTGCATTATTGTTGTTATTTGGAAGTAGATTATTAACTTGTAGATTTTTTTCATCAACTTCGACGTAGGGTAAATCCCATTTTATTCGAATTCTCAATTACTTAAGGCTAGTACATGTTAGTTTTAAGTCTTCGGGATCCATTGGAGTCCTATCCTATATTGTAATATACATTTGAATGGAGAAGATTATGGAAGTTTTGGCTAGGGGGGAAAGTTACATAAAAATCTGTGTTGAGAATACTGCTCAACTATAAAAGAAATCGTTGGACAATTCTAATAAATTAGAACGTCAAATAAAAGAAAATTCTAAACATTTAACAGCAACAATAAACTCATTAAGGTCAGAAATAACAGAAAATTATAATTCTTTAGAGAGTAAACTAACAGAGAGATTAACAGAAAATTCTACCTCTTTAGAAAGTAAAATAACTGAAAATTCTATTGAAGTCAGATATCGAAGGTAAATTAACGGAAAAATTCACAGAAAATTCTGATTCATTAAGGTCAGATATGGCAGAAATCTCTAAAAGTTTGGAAGATAAATTATCGGATAGCACCGATTCTTTAAGGGAAATATTAAAAGATGAAATATCAGAAATTTTTAAAACTCTAGAACGTTAGTTGTAAGTAAACACCCTGAGCGAAATCACACCAACATCAGGCTTGCTAACAAAGTAGTGGAACAAGTCACCAGTTTCCCATACCTCGGAAGTTTAATCACAAATGATAACCGCTGCAGCAAAGAGATAAGAAGAGGAATAGCGCTTGCCAAACAAGCATTCAGCAACAAAAGAACTCTTCTGACAATATACATCTAGATATTGAGATTAGGAAAAATTTTGTAATGTCATTTGTGTGGAGCGTACTCTTATATGGATGTGAATCTTGGACAATTCGAGAACAGGATAGGAAACGGCTTGAAGCGTTTGAGATGTGGGTCTGGAGGCGAATGCTAAAGGTCAGTTGGACTGTAAAAAGAACAAACGAAAGTATACTGCGAGAAATCCAGGGAAGGAAACAGCTGATGGTAACAGTACATAGAAGAACAGCTAAATTCATTGGACACACCGCGCGTCATAATACCTTTCTAACCAATCTACTAGCAGGAAAGATCTTAGGAAAGAAGGGACGAGGTTGACCTAGGAAGCAATTCCCTCAAGCATTCATACAAAACGTAAGATGTGGTTCCTATTGTGAGATGAAAAGTCAAGCTGAAGACAGAAGACAATGGTTGAATCGACAAGGCATTGCCTTTAGACATTGATTGATTGAGAACGTTTGTCAGAAAGCGCTAGACTTATGGAATTAAAAATCTTGCAACATTCAGATACAATGAGGTTAGATCTGGTAGAAAATTCTAGAAAATTATAACAGAGTTTAGAACATAAATTTTCAGCAACATTAGAAACTAAACTTTCTGAAAAATCAAAAATGTTTGGGGATAAACTCAACGAATTGTTTGAAAAATCCAAGAATCTTGAAGATAGGTTAGTTGAAAATTCTAGTTCACTTGAGAATAAAATTTCTGAAAGTACCAGAGCACTAGAAGGTAAACTATCCAAGTCACACAATAGATTACGAGCAATGGAGGATAAGTTTGAGAAGAACACAAGAAAAGTAACTGAGGATATTGCAAATTTGGAAATTAAAATTGCGGTAGAATGCAACGTTACAGTCAGACAAGTATTGCAGAAAGTAGAAACAGATTATCAGGATACTATTGCTGAGCAACTGAAAGAAGGAAGAGTACTGCAGGAGTTGAGTAACAATATCAAAGAAATTGTAACTAATGATATCAAGGAATCCTTTATGAAAGATGCACAAGAAAAAATACAAGAAGCGAGAGAATCTTTTTCATCCCATATCAAAGTTATTGCAGGAGATGTTCACCAAATTCAGAAGGTTGTTTCAAATGTAAATGACATTGTGAAGAATCATGAAACGATTATTGTGAAATTAGTCCAGGATATCAGGGATAATATTCAAAGCATGAAATAAATTCGAGAACAGGATAGTGATGCTGTTACCAAAGAATTTATGGAAGAAACTATAGAAGGGATTAGAGAAGAGATTAGAAAGAAAACAGACAACATTGAACTGAAGAAATCTGTAGAAGATTTAGAAAATAAATTGTCAAGTTATAAATATCAACTTGAGGAAAAGAAGTCAGAAGAAATACCAATATCACCAACGAACAAAAGGAAGGAAAATTCCATAGAAAACACCGAGGAAATAGTTAATGTGATTAACTCTTCACCTATTGCTATTTATAAAGATAGGGAAGACAAACCGGCTAAATTTACTGGTACTGGAAACATTCCACCAGCAGAATTTTTAAGGAAAGTTAAGGACTACATCCGAGATTCCAAGATTTTGAAAGGAAGGGAGAACAGAGTGATCAGTCGATCACTGGCATTCGTTTGGTTTAGGGCCTTTCGTTCCAGTTTTCACACATACGAGGAATTTTCACAAGCACTCTAAAGAAAATGTTGGTCGCCAGATACTCAACAGCAGATCAGGGAAAAACTATACTCAAAAAGGTATTCCACATCACAACCGACGAAATATTCAGTTTATTTCGCACAACAATTATCAAAGCTGAAATTTTTAGAGCCGCCTATGCCTCATTTTGAGTTGATATCAGCATTGATCAGACAATTTCCAATTGAAGTCCAGAGAACTTTAATAGCTGCAAGTATAGGAAATGTGGAGGAATTTGACGAGGTGTTGCGGAGACTCGATCATTCCAACGCCCATTTTTTTCATCAGAGAGGTGGAAAAACAGAGGATCAAGCAGTATATGCAGTAATGGCGAATCGACAATGTCAAACGATTCCGGCCTGGAAACAACAAAGAGAAGGTCAAGATGAAAGGGATTGGAACAGAAATAAAAATGCACCTTACCAGAATAAGACCGTCCTCCGGTCATTAAAGAGCTACTGAGGAAATTTAAGGGGAAGAAATGGTTTTCAACGATCGATCTCAACTGAGTTAAATAAATTGGAGTTGTCAGTCCTTCACACAGGTCATTTTTATCGCAGGTTGTGGTAAATTATGTAATACGGTACCAAATGGCAGGTTGGTGGTGTTGGTGGTAATTGATGCCATTAGCCCTTAACAAAAATGTAGGCTGATTTTATTTAGTTCTGTTGGTCAAGTAATGAATTTTAATCATGAAGGGGTGGGTAGCATTAATATTTTCTAGATAAAGTTTTTGTTAGTGTAAGCCTACCGTACCTCATTAAATTCATTGCTTAACTCAAACCAGAGGTATAATCTGGCTACCTCTGCATTAGTAAGGCTGGAGAGAGATCATCCCAATCATACTGTACCGGTACCATTGCAGTGAGTTAGCTATCCAGTTAAATTGGAGGCTTTTGGTAAGTTATTCATATTTTACACCAAGAATGGTGTAAATTTCTATATCATTGCCCAATATTTGTTATTTCCTTACTCCATGGGCTAATAACCTAATTATCTATTACCCTCTCTTCAGCACCTTAAGAACTATCACCCTCATTCCCATTGTTTGGATTGGAACATAGTTATGCAGACCAATTTCCAGCCTTGGAGATTATTCTTTGTGGAATGGTAGAATAATATTCCCACTCCCAATGGCCAATCAGTAAACAAACTGTGCTAACATGAGTGTACTATACATGTATGCATCAATTACTTTATGTGATGCATTTTACTAATGTATAATAAGGTGTTGGAGAGGGTAAAATCTAATGCCAGAATACAGCCGCTTACTGTTGAAAGAGACAGTTTATGCTGCAGACTGAGCGTAATATGTGGTAGTATGGAGTTGCTACTAGAAAGTCCTATTCAATTTGGTAACTAGAAACTGTGTGAGCCATCAAGTACCGTAGCCCATGGATCATCGTTATGGTACCGGTACTCTCAGCATTTCCCTACACCAACTCTTTGGACCACTTCGTACCAAGAAGGCTACTTGTACCACTTTGACTGTCCAGCACACATTTTGTATGTATGTTCACTAGGATTGCTCATGAAGATGCAGGATGGCTTTTTTGTTGTTGTTATAAATCTCTGCATTATGTGAATGCTGTTGTCGGTACCCTAATTCAGGTTGCAATTTTTTATATTTTCAGGAGGGGAACAGGACGTAGTGGGTTGATTGTTTCAAAAGCTCAATTTGTACCATGCCCTCATTCAGTGGTAGAGGTGGGCTATTTCAATATTATTTTCTCACTTTAATGACACATTATAAAATAAATAAATAAATAATTATTACAATGAATATTTCTGCTCTATTATGCAACTCATACCTTAAGCTAGTGACTGGGATATTTATTAAATTCTCAACACTGTCTAACATTTGCTGCATAACAAAGGCTCCAACTTGGTGTGAGCAGCTTTCATCCCATCAAGCCTTTACAAAGTACCTTGCAGACAATGCGAGACTATATTACATTTTTGTACTAGCAGATTTTATGCGATGAAGTTGAAACATATACTGTGAGAAATTGACGTAACTTACAATGTACTCGAAGGCTGTAATTAATTGCAACCAGGTATTGAACCTTCCAATTTTGGACAATCTCATCTTCCTCTCCAATTTTAGACCAAATGAGTCCTATGCTCAATAACAAGCATTTTCATGGAAGCTTTGTCCCTAATATTACAGAAATATTGATTTAGGCCTAATCTGTAATTGAAGAAAAATATTCTCTCGTCTATAGCCTTAATTCATTGTAAAGAATAGCATGTGGCGACACCAAGCATTTCAAGACACATGAAAATTAAAAGTGGTCTTAGGGTTGGAATTTATTAGTTGATTGATTAAGGTACGGTATCTTACTTCCTATAAATTTAAGGATATACTCCCTAATGAAGAAGTAAATAGAGCTTAAAGCCTCAAAAATGAGGACGTCGGGAAGAAAAAGCATGCAAGATCACCATAAATTAATGGCACTGTGAGACTCAAAACCTGCAGCAAAACTGTTGTATTGGGTATTAAAACAAGATGTTCAGTAAAGAAAATATAGCCTACTTTCTCCTAAATGCATGGCTATTGTTATAACTCTTTGTCTTTACAAGGAGTGTAATTGAATGTTGGTTGTAGTAGCTAGTTGAAATACACCGTGCTATATGGATATTAAACACGAATATGAGGTGCCCTTTGCTAGAGCTACCTCTGTAAAAAATGTCATTCAATTAGGTTTTACCGTGATTGAATTGATATGGGGAATCGATTTGCACACATACATAGCTGCTATCTGCAAACTATTGGGCTGATGATCGCTTAGTTCAGTCAAAATATGCTTCCCACAAAAAGGTATGTTGTTGCAAAATTTGGTAGAGATCAATTGATTAGGTTGGTCGTAATTTGATTTAAGCTTTTTACATTTGGGTGGCCACCAATACGTCTTCGTCAAGATGGCGGCTGTATAAAAAAAGATATTGAGGTGCCCTTTGCTAGTGCTACCTCTGTACCAAATTTCGTTCAATTCGGTTTCACCGTGTTTGAATTGATAGAGGGAATCGATTTGCTCACATACTTGGGCACCATCTGCAAACTGTTGGGCTGATGACCTTGTACATTAGTCAAACGAAGCTCGCCTTATGAATATGTGGAGTTGCAAAATTTCGTAGAGATCGGATGATTAGGTTAGTCGTAATTTGATTTAGGCTTTTAACATTTCGGTGACCGTCATAACGTTTCCGTAAAGATGGTGGCAATATAAAACATGACACTGAAGTGCCCTTTGCTAGTGCTACCTCTGTACCAAATTTTGTTCAATTCGGTTTCACCGTGTTTGAATAGATATGGGGAATCGATTTGCACACATACATGACCGCCATCCGTAAAATAATGAGCTGATGACCTTGCAGTTTCGTAAAAAGATTCTTCGTACATAAAGGTATAAGTTGCAAAATTTTATAGAGATCAGATGAATAAGTTGGTCGTAATTCGATTTAAGCCTTTAACATTTTGGTGGCCGCCATTACGTTTTCGACAAGATGGTGGCAATATAAAGCATGACACTGAGGTGTCCTTTGCTAGTGCTACCTCTGTACCAAATTTCGTTCAATTCGGTTTCACCGTGTTCGAATTGATACGGGGGACAGATATTTGGAGTAGACACACTCACACACTCACACACAGACACTCGGACACACAGACAGACACACAAGTTTTGGCCCTGTGTAGATCTCATAAGTCTACTTTAATTTTTTGCAAGAATCGAAAGTAGGCTAAAAATATATTCCTTGTCCTATGTTATCTATGTGCTTCCTGCATCAGGCTATATCATTGTAACTGACCACCAACAATGAATTCATTAATATTCAGTTTCATTTGCATTTTCCCATGGTAGCTTGGAATGTTCATTATATAGGCTAGTTGCACTCAAACTGATTTTCAGCCTATTTTCATTTATGAACAAGTAGTTCCGTGAAGAACTAAAGCGTATTTTCTTATATCCTACATATGTTAATTGCCACTATCAACATACAAAATTTCCGTTTGATTGCTGTAATAGTTTCGTAGGTATTGAGAACCGACTAAATATTTCGGAGGGTTGCCATGTTGGATTTTTATAAATGTAGGTCTTAGAGTTATGTAGGCCTACCGTTACATGAAGAATATTGTGTACGTGTAGTATTCAAACTTCAATCGCATGATCAGGACACAAGGAGTAAAAATGAGATTTCAAAATTTCGCACAACTGCCATCTTGTGGTTATGGAAACAATTGAAATAAATTAGATGTTAGTGGATTAACATTTGTATAAGGATTTACTGTACCAAGTTTCACTGCACTCGGATGGTTAAATTGAAAGAAACGTCCATGTGAATATTTATACTTCGCGTTGCCGCCATGTTGGATTTGTGATCACCAGTTTATTGAAAATCCTATTCGTGAACTTATGTTCATAGCCCCTATGTCCATAAAAAGATCAGTTTGATTACTGTAATAGATTCGTAGATATTGAGAACCGTCTAAATATTTCGGATGATCGCCATGTTGGATTGTTATATGTATAGGCCATAGAGTCGCGTACCATTAAAGAAAATTATTGCATAGGTTCATTATTCAAATTTTCACTTCGGTCGCATGATTACGACACATGAAATAAAAACTTAATTTCAAAATTCGCACAACCGCCATCTTGAGGTTATGTAAGCAATTGAACTAAATTAGATACCAGTGTATTACAATGTGTATAAACATTTGCTGTACCAAGTTTCATTGCGTTTGGATCATTAAATCGCGAGAAAAGTCTATTTAAATCTTTCAAATTCGCTTGGCCGCCATGTTCGTTTTATAGTTAACCGGTTTTTGAAAGTCTCATAGATAAACATTTAGCAGCGCCCTTTAACTCGGTGCAAAAGTTCAGGGTGATACCGGTAATAGTTTCAGAGATATAGAATGCAAGTGAAATAATTCGCACAGTCGCCATCTTGAGGTTATGTAAACCATTGAACGAAATTAGATGTCGGTGCATTACAATGTGTATAAACATATACTGTACCAAGTTTCATTGTGTTCGGTTGGTTAAATCGCGAGAAACGTCTATTTAAAAGTCACAACTTCGCTTGGCCGCCATGTTGGTTTTGTAGTTACCAGGTATTCAAAAGTCACATAGGTGAACTTCTAGTAGTTCCCTTATCACCGTACAAAATTCCAGGGTGATATTGGTAATAGTTTCGGACATATTGAATGCTGGTGAAATATTTTGCACAGCCACCATGTTGGATTGGTGCGATGTAACAAAGTTTGATGGGCACGGTCGGGGTCGTCCAGAATAGTGCTATGAACTTACCGTGTTTCATTGAAATCGCTCCAGCCGTTTAGATTTTATTATGGGGACACACACACGAATCACACACACGTATACTTCATGCGATTGAAGTTTGAATACTACACGTACACAATAATTTTCATGTAACAGAACATAACTCTAAGACCTACATAAAAATCCAATATGGCGACCATCCGCAATATTTAGTTCGTTCTCAATATCTACCAATTTATAACAGCAATCAAACTGAAATTTTGTATGTTGATAGAGGCAATTAACATAAGTTGGATATATGAAAATAGATTATAGTTCTTCTCGGAACTACTTGTTCTTAATTTAGTTCACAATATTATTTCATAACTTACTGCTACACACTATTTTAGACTTCATATTGATCTCTAAGATTTAGAATATTTCTGCGAAAACCAAATAGTGCACATTAATGTGCACATCGTTTGGAAAATTTATGTTTTAATTATTTCATAGAGTTTCACTCTAATTGAGGAAAGTGTGAGAATACATCTCTCTTGAACTTAGGGGTGGTGGCACTCGGGTTGCACAGTAAAAGTGGAGAAATAGGTGGGGGAAAACCTACAGACTCGGGTCAATATTGTTCTACTTTTACAGTGGTTTTTATTTCGTATTCTGCCTCTGTAGGGCGATGATTATGTTTTAAAATTTACTACCCTGTTGGAATAAGGATACAAGGTGAACAAATTAATATGATTTGATTTGCAGATGACATTGCCATAGTTGCAGATAGTGAACAACATCTCAAACAAATAATAGTAAAAATGGAGGAAATCATGGTTAATGAATATAACATGAAAATAAGTCAGTCAAATCGAAAGTTATGGTCTGCGATAATAAAATACCTGACTCAAGTATGAAAATAGTGGTGGGCAACAATACACTACAAAATGTTCAAGAATTTAAATATCTCGGAAGCAAAATTTCCAAAGATGGAAGGAGCATGAAAGAAGTTAAATGTAGATTTTTACAAGCCCAATTAGCATTTCACAAAATGAAACGTTTATTCACTACAAATTCTATTAATCTTAAAACCAGAAAAAGATTGTTAAAAGCGTATGTTTGGAGCATTACCCTTTATGGTTGCGGAACGTAGACAATTGGAAAACAAGAAAAAAGGAGGTTAAATTCTTTTGAACAATGGTGTTATAGAAGAATGCTAAAAATTAGCTGGACAGAAAAAATAACGAATGCTGAAGTATTTAAAAAGGTGGAGGAAAATTATACCTTATGGAAAAGCATAAAGAGGTGGAGGACTAGACTGATAGGACATATTTTAAGACACGATAGCCTGCTGAAAACGGTATTGGAGGGAATTGTTGAAGGCAAAATACATCGAGGAAAACCACGCCTACAATATGTACAGCAAATCATGTCTGATGTAGGATGTAGAAACTATGAAAAAATGAAGAGGAAAGCTATAAATAAAGCCGACTGGAGAAGTGCCGCAGACCAATCCATAAGAAAATAACCGTTGTAGGAGTAGGTGTGTATGAAATAGTAGTTTAAAGATTTTCCCAATCTTTTGTGTGACTTTGTTTAAAATACCGCACTATTGATGTGTAACATCTTTCCACTCGGTTGCTGGATATTTCTTGTGGGATTGATTTTGGAAAAGGAATGGAAATCGGACGGAAATGTGTATTTGTGGCTTGTGGGAGGGATTTTGGAAAAGGGAAGTAAATGGGACGGAAATGTGTAAGAGGAATCTATGAGCGCGCGCGGTGGCGGAGATTGGTACCACGACGAGCTGTCGGCCAACATACGGCACTATGTGGAATGTATATCGCATACGGTCTACTTAAAGGTTCGATGGCCCCATTAGAGATATTCCTACAATAATTCATCTTCAAGTTGTCGTTCTTTGGTGTGAAAATATTCATTACTAGCTGTACCCGGCATGCGTTGCAATGCCAATCAAAGAAAGTGTTGGGGTTTTGACTTTGTTAGTTGCAGTGCTTTTGGACTCCCAATATTTTCTTCTTTTTCCGTTAACCACCTCTAAACTATTATAAAATATAATATACTATCTCAGAAAAATTCACGGGAGCGTGATCAACAACTCACGAAAGTTACATCGCAATGAAATGAATGGTATATGAATGCATACGGGACTGCTGAAAAGATTAGAGCGCCGTCACCCATTTGTTGAATATACTCGTACGCTTCCTATTGTAAAATGGATTTACTAACTCGAAAACCTTTCCTGGCGTGTACACAACAACTCATCAAAGTTTCATCGCAATCGGATGAATGGCATATGAACGCATACGGGATTTTGTTTAAACGATTCGCGCCGTCACTCATTTGTTGAATCTTCTTGTGCGCCACCCAATGAAAAACGGACTTACTAATTCATGAACCTTCGCAGGACTGTACTCAGCTCTCCAAAGTTTTATCACACTCGGATGAATGGTATATGATCGCATACGGGACTTTATTGAAACGATTCACGCGCTGTCGCTTATTAGTTAAATCTACCCGTTTGCTACCAATTGTAAAATGGATTTACTAAATCAGGAACCTTCCCTGGAGTGTACACAACAACTCAACAAAGTTTCATCTCTATCGGACGATTGTATATGAACACAAACGGGTCTTTGTTGAAACACTTCGCGAGTCGTCGCTCATTTGTTTAATCCAATCGTGCGCTACCTATTGTAACATGGATTTACTAAGCTAGAAATCTTCCCTGAAGTGTACACAACATCTCACCCACGATTCATCGCTATCGGACAAATGGTATATGAACGCATACGGGACTTTGTTGAAACAATTCGCGCGTCATCGCTCATTTGCCAAATTTACTCGTGCGCTACCTCTTGTTAAGTGAATTTACTAAGCCAGAAACCTTCGCTGAGTGTATACAACATCTCACCAAAGTTTCATCGCATTGGGGTGAATGGTATATGAATGCATGTGGGACTTCGTTGAAACAAACGCACGCCATTTTGTTGAAGTTACTCGCGCGCCATCTATTGTTAATTGGATCAACTATGCCTATAACGTTTCCTGGCGTATGCACAACAACTCACCAAAATTTGATTCCAATCGGATGCATCACCAACACTCATTTGTTTAAACTACTGGTGCGCTATCTATTGTTAATTGGATTAACTATGTCTATAACCATCCAGGAAGTTTGCCAAACAAGCCACCAAAATTTGGTCGCAATCGGATGAATTGTAGGCTACATGAACGCATCGCCAACACTAATTTGTTTAAAATACTCGCGCGCTGTCCATTGTAAATTGGATTTACTATGCCTATAATGATTTCGGAAGTGTTCACAACAACTCACCAAAGTTTCATAGCAAACGGATGAATGGTATATGAACGCATACGGGACTTGTTTGAAACGATTCGCGTGCCGTCGCTCATTTGTTGAACCTACTTGTGCGATACCTATTGTAAAGTGGATCTACTGTCCCCGATAATCCGGATAGTAGGCTGTCAGATATCCGCCCCCTCAATCGGATTGCCAATAATCAATCGCACCGGCACAGCTACATCAATGAAAATGGCACTGACAGATACTACCGAGATTAGAGCACAGTAGTTAACATGAAATTATTGTGGAACACGCCAAAATATACGGGGGTTCATACTTACCTTTTACTTACCTATTCAATTTAATCTCGGGTCTGGGTTTTCAACTGGATCACTTAATAGTATGCCCTCACAATAACCTCCACCACGATATTTAAAATGAACCAAGTCGAAACAAGAAAATTTAAACTGCACAATAATTTATTTCACATAAAGAAAAAATAATTTAACAAAGTTTAACAACAAAATATACGTGGCAATCAGAAGCCATTGTCAATGCAACCATGTCCTCCTGTAGGACTTGTAGACTTCACATACAAAAATTCAGCTTTCTCTAGCTCAAAAGAACGTAATAATAACAACAATGCACATTGGAATGGATAAGGGAGCTGGGACGAGACATATAGCATTTGTTTCCTTGTTCATGAACTTCACATTTTATTTATAACCGCAAGGCTGCTATGTAGATGACCTTGGCCTCTACCATTCAGTTATCTGGCCACCTGTAATACACCCTGCACCGTGTCGCATGCTTGCTTCGTCAAATGGACACACCTGTCCAACCAATGTTAGCATATGCTAGTTACCTCAGAGCCTAGCTCCTTTTCAAAACACTTTAAATGTTCACATTTCAACTCAAATATTATCACGCAAATTTTTTAAATGCTCCGTTCAAATATCAATGGATTACTCTAATAATCCCAAATCTTGTTTAATTGTATAATCCAATTGATGAACTAGCGTTGTTTAGAGTATAATAACGAAAACGCTTAATGTTTATAACAAAATGTTCATTAATTATTTATAACATTTTAAATTGTTTATAACATTGTCAAACGACAATTGAAAAATTTATACACGCCTCTATTAATCCCGTTCGTTTCAAATTATTATTAAAGATATTTACATAGTTATTTATATTATTTATATTATTTATATTAGAAATACATTAAACCACACGTTTATCCGGTTGATAATTACTTAAATCGTGGTGATATAATCGACCAATAAAGGTTAGTTATATTTAAATTTTAGATTCAGGTTTAATAAGATTTAATAATTATTATTATTTGTGACGGTAACCTCCATTCAAAATCGTTATCTCAAATTATTTAAACACTCTTGTTAATTTTAACAGTAACTTCACATGAATAATTTTCAATGGACCTGAACAATACACTCAGCGGAAAAATACCTCGCTCAAAACGCACAAAATTGCACAAAATTGGCCCATAATTCATCATATATCTCATTATATATGGCATCAAAATCTTCCACAATACACACAAAAAAACCTCCACTTATAAATTCATCATCATCATCAATATTACTGTGGGAACCTCCTTCACTTATTAAAGGGCATTATTCATCAGCGACTTTTACACGTCCACTGAACTAACGATTATACATCCATAGTTCCTCTTTAAAAATTCTTATATTCATCAATTGTATCAAAAACTGTTATTATATTTAACCTTCGTGGGTTTCATTCATGAGGCGATATGAAGTAAAATTTTGTCAGTCACAAATATATTTAATAGCAAATACGATTAGACACGCCTCCCTGGTCTATCAAATTTGAGATTAATATCATCAAAGTATCGCAGTATAAAAATACTATCTTCAATCAAAGTTCATCTAAACTGCAAAAATAGTCGAATAGAATACAATTAGACTGTGCACTGCAAACATTATTGTTCCAATCTACAATTGAGAAAAACTCCTATCAAATGTTCATTACTATAGTGTACTCAATAAATCGTAAGCAAAGTTCATATTTCATAAAATTGTCTATAATGCAATGGTATTTCAGAATTGACGATAAATGTCTATGTAGCAATCATGTTCATAAAACGACTAGTATTTCCAAGATCGTCGATAAAGTAGTAGATTTTAACGCTCTAAAATCTTTTAATCATTCTTCTTTCTTGAGGATGACAGAAAATTGGTCAAAGTAATTTACTGAATAGAATTACTTTAATAAAATGACACGCTGTCTGAATTCAAATTTGCCATAAAAATCGTTAACTTTACAGTCAAATCGTGACTACAAAAATATGCAAATTACTGAAAGAATATATAATATCAGTCTCAACTGATCCAAAATTACTTAAATATGCCAATGACATAATAATGTCTCAATAAATCGTAGAAAAAGGCATAAATCAGCAAAGTGTACAGAGTACAGAAATATCAAGCAAGAATATGGGGCAAAATATATGGGACAGAAAATATGGGAAAAATGGTTGCTCAGATATCGCTAAATGGCTCAAATAAATCAAGAAACATTCACTACTACCTTATCTGTTGATTGAAGTTCTAGAGGAAAATTTCCAAAGAAGACTGCTGTTGGTTCCATTTCACCACCGTAAAGATGTGCTCCGACCTCGAACCTGGAACCTGCGCCCTCGGAGAATAGAACAGTTTCCTCCTCCGGAACTCGCACTGCTCCGTGTAGACGATAGACATCCTTCTGGCAAAACTCTTCTGTGTGAGCCGGGTCCACCCTGGCCTCTCTTGAAAGTTCCTTGAAGTTCTGGTAGAAATTCGCCATGAAGTTTATTGCAATTATTTCCGCAGAAATGTTCATAATTGTGGAGTATGAAGATATTTCCACTGCCATTTGATGTAATTCAGCGATGGATTACGATGCATGAGTGTAGTTGGATGTTCACTACATGCTCGCTTTTGTAGAATGACGATTAACGAAGCTCCATGTTGCTATTTCACTCCATTGATGTATGTCCCAATTGCATTAAAGTTTTAGTCTTCCATCTCCACTTCCGTTATAATATTAGTCGAAAGTACTGCCAGATTATATAGTTCCATTGTAGAATGTAGCGTTGTATCACCAAATGTAATATTCAGTATCACGGTTGCAATACATGTGTCAGCCGTAGCGTAGAATGTGGTATTATAAAAGTGCTTCTCAGGTGTCGAGAAAATCACGTTTGTCTGCAGTCTTAAAATGCGAATATCTTCCAAAGTATAATAGTGAAAATGTTCAACTTTCGCACACGCCTCAATATTGTAATGCACAATTGAATTAGCATAAATGCAGTAGCTAACTCTTGATAGATAATCTTGTAGACTCGTTTATATGTGCGCTCCAACTTCGCCTAGTTTTAGTAACCGTAAAATTGCACTGCTGCACGCTCAGTGCTTGTTCGATGCTGTGGGCTCTACCACACTTGCTAATGACGACTTGCTTCACTGAATAATATATACTTGTTCTATCAGAATTAAGAACTCGAAGTCTGACAATATGAGAATGAGAAAATGAGCCATGAGAGCCTCCTCTCTGCTGTGCAAGGCCTTTTATCAACTTCTTAAGGGGCGTATCCATCCCTACCATAGCTTGTTCCTCCGTCATTGCTAGAAGTTCTAAATTTGGCTATACTTGACGGATTTTCAAATTTCAAAAACTCATAATTAATTTCTTCAAAATTCCAAATCAATGCCATAACTGAAAATAGTTTTCCACAATTCTGCATGCCAAAAGTAATTAAATATGGTAATTTCAGTAATCTCCGTCTCCCTCCAAACTATCATTCATTGGTTCGAGCCTCTCCTCCAATAGCGTAACTTCTTCCTCAGCACAATTCCTTGCTTCCCTGCGACTGCGTCGTAAATCTCAGATCCTTCTCGAACAAAATCATTACGTCACCAAGAATCTCAGCTCATCCAGCCTACTTGCATGAAGTCTGCGTCATCCGTGCCTACGTCATGAATATACACGTCACAACTATGACGGCCATAACTTTATTCACATATGCCAATACAGCCACCGTGGTCTCAGTATAATTCAATTTACGGGGGCAGTACTAAGCCAGAAACCTTCCCTGATGAGTACACAACATATTACCCAAGTTTCATCGCTATTGAACGAATGGTATATGAACGCATACGGGACTTTCTTGAAACGCTTCGCGCGACTTCGCTCATTTGTTGAATCTACTTGTGCGCTACCTATTGAAAAATGGATTTACTAAGCCTAAAATTTTCCCTGGAGTGTACACAACAACTCACCCAAGTTCAGTCGCTATCGGACGAATGGTATATGAACGCATACGGCACTATATTGAAACACTTCGCGCGTCGTCGCTCATTTGTTTTATCTACTTGTGCGATACCTATTGTTAAGTGGATTTACTAACCCAGAAACCTTCCCTGAAGTGTACACAACATCTCAGCCAAGTTTCATCACTATCAGACGAATAGTATATGAACGCATACGGGACTTTTTTGAAACGCTTCGCGCGTCGTCGCTCATTTGTTGAATCTACTCGTGCGCTACCTATTATAACATGGATTTACTAAGTCAGAAACCTTGCCTGTAGTGTACACAACCTCTCACCCAAGTTTCATCGCTATTGGACGAATGGTATGTGAACGCATACTGGTCTTTGTTGAAACGCTTCGCCCGTTGTCGCTCATTTGTTGAATCTACTTGTGCGATACCTATTGTTAAGTGGATTTACTAAGCCAGAAACCTTTTCTGTAGTGTACACAACATCTCACCCAAGTTTCATCGCTAACAGACGAATGGTATATGAACGCATACGGGACTTTTTTAAACGCTTCGCGCGTCTTCGCTCATTTGTTGAATCTACTTGTGCGCTACCTATTGTTAAGTGATTTCACTAAGCCATACACCTGACCTGAAGTATACAGAACTTCTCACCCAAGTTTCAACGCAATGGGATGAATGGTATATGAACACATGTGGGACTTTCTTGAAACAAACGCACGCCATTTTGTTGAATCTACTCGCACGCCATCTATTGTAAATTGGATTTACTACGCCTATTACTTTTCCGGGACTGTGCACAACAACTCACCAAAATTTGATCGCAATCGGACGAATTGTGTATGAACTCATCGCCATTACGCATTTGTTTAAACTACTCGCGCAATATCTATTGTGAAATGGATTAACTATGCCTATGATCATCCCGGAATTGTTTACAACAACTCACCAAAATTTGATCGCAATCAGATGAATGGTTTATGAACGCATAAAAGACGAACACACATACATTCCTTTTTATATATATATATATAAGATATCATATTTGCTGGAAACAATTATGATTTATTAAATCTTCATTCGTTTGGTGCATTCTTATTTAATGTAAGCATTCAAGGTACTGTTGGGCAACATACAGCCCTATGTGGAATGCGTATCGCATACGGTTTACTTCAATGTTTTGAGGCCCCATTAATGGTATTCCTACAATAAATCATCTTCAATGTGTCGTTCTATGGTGTGAAAATATTCATTATATCATATTTGCTGAAAACGATTATGCTTTATTAAATCTTCATACTTTTGTTGTATTCATATTTAATGTAAGCATTCGAGGTACTGTTGGGCAACATACAGCCCTATGTGGAATGCATATCGCATACGGTTTACTTCAAGGTTTGGAGGCCCCATTAATGGTATTCCTACAATAAATCATCTTCAATGTGTCCTTCTTTGGTGTGAAAATATTCATTATATCATATTTGCTGAAAACAATGATTAATTAAATCTTCATACTTTTGCTGTGGAATGTATATCGCATACGGGTTACTTCAAGGTTTTGAGGCCCCAGTAAAAATATTCCTACATTATATCATTGATACGACGACGTACCTCGCGCATGCGCATCGGTCAGGATTTGGCACTGCAGTTTTACAAGTAGTTGACCAACAGAGTTCACTGTTAACAAGGGATTTGCGCTCCTGGCAGACAAGTCACCCGGACGAGACTTGCATCATCGCTGAGCCATCAAAATTTCATAGCATGAGCAGAAATATTAGTAATGGGAACTTACCGACGGTAATAACACGAAGGAATCCTTCATGTTTGCTGGCACAAGGTAGCACTCAAAAAAAAAAAAAAAGTCAACCCCTGGCACTATACAGACCATGACGGGCTAAGGCCGACCAAGCGACCGCTGCCTAGCCATTTGGCCTGCAGATATTGGGGTGACGCGTGATCAGCGCGTCGGGTCCCCTCAGCCGTTAATCGTGGTATTCGTGAAAGGTAGCACTATGAGTTCATTCTTAAAACATGCGAGTAAGTAATATGGAATTATTCGAATAAATATTTTAGTGCGGATCTTTTTTATACTTTTGGGTTAATTTCTACATTTCCACATTTCTTCTTAGCTAGGGGTGTCCTAGGACTCGAGGTGACACCCCCGTTTTCGAATAGCCCCCTTAATTTAACCAAAGGACCCAAAACTAATAGGTAATCAGCTTTTTAATATTTGCCGGCCCCGTGGTGTTGGGGTAGCGCACCTGCCTCTCACCCGGAGGCCCCGGGTTCGATCCCCGGCTCCATCAGGGATTTTAAAACTGACGTGAGGGTTGGAACGGGGTGCACTCAGCCTCGTGAGGACAATTGAGTAGCTGTCTGACAGTGAGACAGCGCCCCGATCACGAATACCAAGATTAACGGCCGAGGGGACCCGACGCGCTGATCACGCGTCACCCCAATATCTGCAGGCCAAATGGCTGGGCAGCGGTCGCTTGGTCGGCCTTAGCCCGTCATGGGCTGGATTGTGCCAGGGGGGGGGGGGGGGGTTAATATTTCGTGAACCAATAATGCTGGGAATTGTATGAGTTGTCGTCCTAGGAGTCGGGGTGAAGCCCCCCGTTTTTTATCCCCTTCTTAACTTAACCAAAGGACCTAAAACTAATAGGTCATCGGCTTTTTAATATTTCACGAAACAATAATGTATGAGGTGTTGTAGGACTCGGGGTGACGCCCCTTTTTTCATGATTTTTGATTTGCAGAGATGGGTAAATCCAGAGCAGAATATATGCGAAATTATTGACAAAAGAAACGTGAGAAAAAATTAAAAACTGTAGGTGTACAACCGAAAAAAAAGTTACGTGCCTTAGAGTAGTCGCATTATGATGTGTAACATCTGAGATAGAAGAAACCTCACGTGGAATTGTTGATACACCGGTATTTTATACTATTATTGGCACAAATATTAATCTATTGTAAATGGGAGTGTTTTACAGATACTGTATTTTATAATACGGAACTCATTTTATTAGATGATTTGTAGCTTCCACCAGCACTAGCCTAAATAAAGAATACGATATGGATCAACTAGATAGACGCGACACCACTCATAACCTTAAATTCCTTATAAACAGGACCTCTTGATTCACTGACCAACACGTAATTTCATATGGATTCTGTTAAAATGAGTCTTATTGGCATGATAAATATCGTTTAAAATGATAATCTGGTAACAAAATTATCTACCCCGCCCGGGATTCGAACCGGAGATCTCTAGATTCACAGTCATAGGCGCTAACCCCGTCGCTATTTAGACTACGGAAATATTGTGCACAAGATGGTGACTTATTTTCACGTTCCAATAATACTGCATTACGGAATTAAGTTTCATTTATATTTTGCTTGTTTCGATTATGTTCCTGCGTGAAATTGAGTTTAAAATGCCTTATGAATAGGCCCTCTTGTGAGTAAAGAGAATGTATTCAGCAATAGTTCATGAAGGCTTGCTCAATTCCGGTATAACCACAACGATTATATTATATTGACTAGCAAAATTACCCATTCTTCGAACGGTCTTCGGTATTAATAACCAGACGTAATCAATTGAGTTACTGTTGCAATGGTTAGAGACTTGGAACCTGTTTCTCGACAAAGAAAAATGATTAGTTAAAATATGCTCTGAAACCTTCACTGTTGTGTCAAGTCCCCATCCAGAGAAAGACCCCTTTAATAAATTATAAAGGCTTGTGGTGCATGAAAATTCAGTTTTTTTAGACTCCAATGGCCCAAATTCCTAAAAGCAAAAAAAAAAAAAAAAAAAACTAAACTAACGTATTTCAATTCAGGAATTTTTGAAAATAATGTTTCTGTTTGGAGATATAATGGACCTTCTGTACGACATAACGCACATTTAAGTCGTGTGAAAAAATCTAGGGTACCTCTTGAACCCCTTAAGCGCACTGATGAATTTTACAGTTTTAGTTGATTCCGTAATAACCTTATAGCCATTTGCAAACATTCACAGAAATGTAATAAATGGAGTGGCTTTACTTCTTGCAGAAATAGATGGAAAGTTGGATGTCACCTTTTCAGAAATTGTTGTCATGGTTACTGGCATGCATTCCTTCATTAGTTTATTAAATGAAATTAGTTTTCTGGGAATATCTCAGAAACTGTTGGTTTTAGAGCCTTAAAATGTACTTTTCGGTGACATTTTACTGCTATTTAGGGGCACCGAGTTTTGTTTCTGACACCAAGGGGCTGAATATAAGCTTTGGCTCGTCGTTGTAGGCCGTAGTATAATAATAATAATTATAATAATAATATGACAATATAGGGATAGGGATATAATAGACCTTCCTTACCACACCCGCACGTGTAAATCGCGTGAAAAAAAATCTGGAGTACCCCTTTACCCCCTTAAGCGCATTTTATGACATTGATGAATTTTACAGCATAATTTGTTTCCGTTATAACCTTATAGCCGTTTGCAAACTATCTCAGTAATGTAATAAATGGAATTGTATTGCGTCTTACAGCAATAGATGGACCTGTGAGATTCCGTTGCCATGGTAACCGGCTTGCATTCTTTCGTTACTGTATTAAATGAAATTAGTTTTCTGGAAATATCTCAAAAACTGTTGGTTTTAGGGCCTTAAAATGCGGTTTCGTTTCTCACATTGAGGGGCTGAAAATGAGCTTTGAATGTCTCGCCCGTCTACGCCCATTTCAGCAAGTATTTTAAGGGGGTAGGCCCCCTTTTATGAGAGGTACAGAGAAGAGTTACATCAATGATTAGTGTCGTGCCTCTGAAGGATATCTGTACCAAATTTTGCGTTGATCCACCCAGCCCTTCTCGAGTTATAAGGGAACAACTTTGTCCACAGACAGACAGACAGACAGACAGACAGACAAACAGACAGACATACAGACAGACAAAAAATTTATTTTCGCGCGCATCCGTCATAAAACAGTTTGAAACGCGTAAATAACGCAAATTTCCGTAGAAATTCAGAAAAAACAGACAAATTTCATTCTTATATATATAGACTAGCAGAAGTACCCATTCTTCGAACGGTCATCGGTATTAATAACCAGACGTAATCAATTGAGCTACTGTTGCAATGGTTAGAGACTTGGAACCTGTTTGTCGACAAAGAAAAATGATTAGTTAAAATATGCTCTGAATAAAAATTTACCTAACGTGTACTTCCCGAGGTGAAAAAAAAATGAAAACCTCGTAGACGAAACGCAATACACGTCAAATAAAACTGACCTTCACTGTTGTGTCAAGTCACCATCCAGAGGAAGACCCCTCTAATCTACTATATAAAGCTCAAATACCACTGACTGACTGATTCATTCATCACGAAATCTCAGAAACCACCGAACGGATTGGATTGAAATTTGGTATCCAGCTTCCTCAAGGGCCACAAACGCCCACTAAGAAAGGATTTTTGGATATTCAGGTTCTAAAGGGGTGTTAAGGGGGTAGGCCTGCATTTCATTGAATAGCAATATCTCCCGATTGATTTCATTGGGGGATGTGATACTCGGCATATAAACTCATCATTAAAAAAAAGAAGACACGTGTCTGAGGGTTTTTCGATGAGGTGTATATTATGAGGTGAAAGGGGTGAAAAGTGGGGGTTGAAGGATTCCTAACGGAGCGTGTATCCCTTAAACGACATAGGCCAGGAGTTTGGGACTCAGCGGGAAAAAATCAGCATAAAAAATAAGTAAATAGGTGTTTGACCGTTTTTTCATAAATCCAATTTAAGGGGCCCATGGGGAGGGGTGAAATTATGGGGGGGGGGGGGACGTAATATGTCAGAGTGTAAAATTATACATGGCCTATGTTGTAGACAATAACACATTACATCTTTTTTGTCTCTTGCTATTTCATCATACGACGAATACTTACGGGGTTATTAATGATTTTGTACTATTTGGCCGGAATTTTCCAAGTCCCAGGAATGACATAAAAATTGATTCGAATGAAATTTCAAAAAAGATTTTTTTAATACTTTTATTATATTTTTCACGTCTTTTAGGGTCCGAAACCAACATGATATTTAGATGGGTTTTTTTTCGTCCCATGCAATTTTGGTTTCATCTACTATATAAAGCTCAAATACCACTGACTGACTGATTCATTCATCACGAAATCTCAGAAACTACCGAACGGATTGGAATGACATTTGTTATGCAGCTTCCTCAAGGGCCGCAAACGCCCACTAAGAAAGGATTTTTGGATATTCAGGTTCTAAAGGGGTGTTAAGGGGGTAGACCTGCATTTCATTGAATAGCTATATCTCCCGATTGGTTTCATTGGGGATGTGATACTCGGCATATAAACTCATCATTAAAAAAAGAATACACGTGTCTGAGGGTTTTTCGATGTGGTGTATATTATGAGGTGAAAGGGGTGAAAAGTGGGGGTTGAAGGATTTCTAACGGAGCGTGTATCTCTTAAACGACATAGGCGAGGAGTTCGGAACTCAGCCGAGAAAAATCAGCATAAAAAATAACTAAACAGGTGTTTGACCGTTTTTTCATAAAACCAATTTAAGGGGCCCATGGGGAGGGGTGAAATTATGGGGGAGGGAGGGGGGGAAACGTAATATGTCTGAGTGTAAACTTATACATGGCCTATGTTGTAGACAATAACACATTACATCTTTTTTGTCTCTTGCTATTTCATCATACGACGAATACTTACGGACTTATTAATGATTTTGTACTTTTTGGTCGGAATTTTCTAAGTCCCAGGAATGACAAAAAAATTGATTCGAATGAAATTTCAAAAAATTGTTTTTTTTAATACTTTTATTATATTTTTCACGTCTTTTAGGGTCCGAATCCAACATGATATTTTGATGTTTTTTTTTTCGTCCCATGCATTTTTGGTTTCAGGTGATAGAATTATTTTCCACTAGGACCCATGCTTATCTTTATATATATAATTCTTCGACACGTGTGTATGTGACTGAACTCCTCCTAAACGACTGAACCGATTTTGATGGAATTTGGTATGTATATTTGGGTGGGTCCATGTATGGTTTAGATTCACAATCTGACCCGGTAGGTAGAATGAACACAATTTTAGAACCACAATTTACACACAATTTTAGAACCACAATATACAGTCTAAAATAGTCGTCATGGAAACCACTAGCCTTGGCCTTCGTGAAAGCAGATGTCTTTGGACGGTTTGTCTCTACACGTTAGAGCCACCTGGTCGCAACCTGTGCAACTACCGCCATTACATACACTCCGCCCGAGGCGAAAAGTTGTATTTTATACCAAAGGTGGCAGTGTTGTCGAATTCTACTGTTTGTCTCTGCACGTTAGAGCGTTTCCAAGTCCCGTATGCGTTCATATACCATTCATCCTATTGCCACGAAACTTGGGTGATACGTTGAGTGAGCTCCAGGGAAGGTGTTTGGCTTAGTAAATCCATTTTACAATAGATAGCGCACGAATAGATTCAACAAATGAGCGACGATGCGCGAAGCGTTTCAAAAAGGTCCCGTATGAGTTCAAATACCATTCGTCCGATAGCGATGAAACTTGGGTGAGATGTTGTGTACACTCCAGGGAAGGCTTCTGGCTTAGTAAATCAATTTCACATTAGGTAGCGCTCGACTAGATTCAACAAATGAGTGACGACGCGCGAAGCGTTTCAACAAAATCCCGTATAAGTTTATATTCCATTCATAGATTGAGATGAAACTTTGATGAGTTGTTGTGTACACTTAAGTGAAGGCTTCTAACTTAGTAATCCATTTCACAGGAGGTTGCACACGACTAGATTCAACAAATGAGCGACGATGCGCGAAGCGTTTCAAAAAGGTCCCGTATGCGTTCAAATACCATTCGTCCGATAGCGATGAAACTTGGGTGAGATGTTGTGTACACTCCAGGGAAGGCTTCTGGCTTAGTAAATCCATTTCACATTAGGTAGCGCTCGACTAGATTCAACAAATGAGTGACGACGCGCGAAGCGTTTCAACAAAATCCCGTATAAGTTTATATTCCATTCATAGATTGAGCTGAAACTTTGATGAGTTGTTGTGTACACTTAAGTGAAGGCTTCTAACTTAGTAATCCATTTCACAGGAGGTTGCGCACGAGTAGATCCAACAAATGAGCGGCGACGTGCGAAGCGTTTCAAAAAGGTCCCGTATGCGTTCAAATACCATTCGTCCAATAGAGATGAAACTTGGGTGAGATGTTGTGTACACTTACGTGAAGGTTTCTAACTTAGTAAATCCATTTTACAATAGGTAGCTCACGAGTAGATTCAACAAATGAGCAACGATGTGCGAACTTTTAATCAAAGTCCCGTATGCGTTCATATACCATTCATCCGATTGCAATGAAACTTGGGTGAGATGCTGTGTACACTTACGTGAGGGTTTCTAACTTAGTAAATCCATTTCATAGGAGGTTTCGCACGAGTAGATTCAACAAATGAGCGGCGACACGCGAAGCGTTTCAATAAGGTCCCGTATGCGTTCAAATACCATTCGTCCGATTACGATGAAACATTGGTGAATTGTTGTGTACACTCCAGGAAATGTTTCTGTCTTAGTAAATCCAGTTTTTAATAAGTAGCGCACGAGTAGATTCAACAAATGAGCGACGGTGCGCGAATCGTTTCCACAATGTCCCGTATGCGGTCATATATCATTCATCCGATTGCGATCAAACCTTGGTGAATCATTGAGTACACGCCAGAGAAGGTTTCAGGCTTAGTAAATCTATTTTACAATAGGTAGCGCATGAGTAGATTCAACAAATTAGTGACGACACGCGAATCGTTTAAAGAAAATCCTTTATGCGTTCATATTCATTGATGCGATTCCGATGAAATTTGATGAGTTGTTGTGTACATGCCAGGGAAGGTCTTCAGCTTGGTAAATCCATTTTTCAATATTGGTAGCGCACGCCTAGATGTAACAAATGAGTGACGACGCGTGAAGCGTTCCAACAAAATCCCGTATGCGTTCATATACTATTCATCGATTGCGATGAAACTTTGATGAGTAGTTGTGTACACTTACGTGAAGCTTTCTAACTTAGTAAATCAATTTCACAGTTGGTAGAGCAAGAGTAGATTCAACAAATGAGTGACAGCGCACGAACCATTTAAACAAAATCCCGAATGCGTTATATGCCATTTATCAGATTGCGATGAAACTTTGGAGAGTTGTTGTGCACACTCCCACGAATGTTTCTAGATTAGTTAATTCATTTCACGATAGTTTAGAGGCAGTTAACAGAAATTGAAAAAATATATTGTGTATCCAAAAGCACTTCAAGAAACAAAGCTACAACACTTTCTTTGATTGGCAGGACAACGTCTGCCGGGTCAGCTTGTCTTTATATATATAATTCTTCGACACGTGTGTATGTGACTGAACTCCTCCTAAACGACTGAACCGATTTTGATGGAATTTGGTATGTATATTAGGGTGGGTCCATGTATGGTTTAGATTCACAATCTGATCCGGTAGGTGAAATGAACACCATTTTAGAACCACAATTTACACACAATTTTAGAACCACAATATACAGTCAAAAACAGTTGTCATGGAAACCACTAGCCTTGGCCTTCGTGAAAGCTGATGTCTTTGGATGGTTTGTCTCTGCACGTTAGAGCCACCTGGTCGCAACCTGTGCAACTACTGCCATGACTTACACTCCGCCCGTGGTGGAAAGTTGTGTTTTATACCAAAGGTGGCAGTGATGTCGATTTCTACTGTTTGTCTCTGCACGTTAGAGCGTTTCAAAGTCCCGTATTGTCATAGATTTATGGCATGTTAAAGATCTTTCCACTAATTACACCTGTGAGAAACTAAATTGGATAGGTTAAGAATGTAAACAACGCTCTTAGGTTGCTACGTTCGTTGCCAAGAACCGACTGCGGTGGCGTCTAGTAGCTAGTTCTGAACTAGGCCTAGTAGTCGTTGACGGTGGCGTTTGGCGGCAAAAGTAGGAACTATTTGAAAATTAAAAGTTGCAGTCCCTACTTGAATTAATAAAAAAAAAACAGATACACACACTAATACAGTCATCACAATTAACACCGGTTATCAGACAAATTCTACACACACCCAAAGTACACGGGGCTACATGACCGCGTTGTCGCAGCCCCTAAACTAAGGAACCAACCAACCAAAGTCCCGTATGCGTTCATATAGCATTCATCCCATTGCCATGAAACTTGGGTGATATGTTGAGTGAGCTCCAGGGAAGGTGTTTGGCTTAGTAAGTTCATTTTACAATAGATAGCGCACGAATAGATTCAACAAATGAGCGAAGACGCACGAAGGGTTTCAAAAAGGTCCCGTATGCGTTCAAATACCATTCGTCCGATAGCGATGAAACTTGGGTGAGATGCTGTGTACACTCCAGGCAAGGCTTCTGGCTTAGTAAATCAATTTCACATTAGGTAGCGCACGACTAGATTGAACAAATGAGTTACGACGCGCGAAGCGTTTCAACAAAATCCCGTATAAGTTTATATTCCATTCACAGATTGAGATGAAACTTTGATGAGTTGTTGTGTACACTTAAGTGAAGGCTTCTAACTTAGTAGGCCTAATCCATTTCACAGGAGGTTGCGCACGAGTAGATTCAACAAATGAGCGGCGACGTGCGAAGCGTTTCAACAAAGTCCCGTATGCGTTCAAATACCATTCGTCCGATAGCGATGAAACTTGGGTGAGATGTTGTGTACATTTATGTAAGGGTTTCTAACTCAGTAAATCCATTTTACAATAGGTAGCTCACGAGTAGATTCAACAAATGAGCAACGACGCGCAAACTTTTAATCAAAGTCCCGTATGCATTCAAATACCATTCATCCGATTGCAATGAAACTTGGGTGAGATGTTGTGTACACTTACGTGAGTGTTTCTAACTTAGTAAATCCATTTCACAGGAGGTTTCGCACGAGTAGATTCAACAAATGAGCGACGACGCACGAAGCGTTTCAATAAGGTCCCGTATGCGTTCAAATACCATTCGTCCGATTACGATGAAACTTGGGTGAGATGTTGTGTACACCCTACGGAATGTTTCTGGATTAATAAATCCATTTTACAATAGGTAGCGCACGAATAGATACAACAAATGTGTGACGCCACGCGAATCATTTCAACAAAGTACCGTATGCGTCCATATACCATTTATCCGATTGCGATGAAACTTTGGTGAATTGTTGTGTACACTTCAGGAAATGTCTTAGTAAATCCATTTTTAATAAGTAGCGCACGAGTAGATTCAACAAATGAGCGATGGTGCGCGAATCGTTTCCAAAATGTCCCGTATGCGGTCATATATCATTCATCCGATTGCGATCAAACCTTGGTGAATCATTGAGTACACGCCAGAGAAGGTTTCAGGCTTAGTAAATCTATTTTACAATAGGTAGCGCATGAGTAGATTCAACAAATGAGTGACGGCACGCGAATAGTTTAAAGAAAATCACTTATGCGTTCATATGTCATTCATCCGATTCCGATGAAACCTTGATGAGTTGTTGTGTACACGCCAGGGAAGGTGTTCAACTTGGTAAATCCACTTTGCAATATTGATAGCGCACGAGTAGATGTAACAAATGAGTGACGACGCGCGAAGCGTTCCAACAAAATCCTGTATGTGTTTATATACTATTCATCGATTGCGATGAAACTTTAATGAGTTGTTGTGTACACTTACGTGAAGCTTTCTAACTTAGTAAATCCATTTCACAGTTGGTAGAGCACGAGTAGATTCAACAAATGAGTGACAGCGCACGAATCATTTAAACCAAATCCCGTATGCGTTAAATGCCATTTATCCGTTTGCGATGAAACTTTGGAGAGTTGTTGTGCACGCTCCAACGAATGTTTCTAAATCTGCTAATTCAATTCACGATAGTTTAGAGGCAGTTAACAGAAATTGAAAAAAAAATATTGTGTATCCAAAAGCACTTCAAGAAACAAAGTTACAACACTTTCTTTGATTGGCAGGACAACGTCTGCCGGGTCAGCTTGTCTACTATATAAAGCTCAAATACCACTGACTGACTGATCCATTCATCACGAAATCTCAGAAAGTACCAAACGGATTGGAATGAAATTTGGTATGCAGCTTCCTCAAGGGCCGCAAACGCCCACTAAGAAAGGATTTTTGGATATTCAGGTTCTAAAGGGGTGTTAAGGGGGTAGACCTGCATTTCATTGAATAGCTATATCTCCCGATTGGTTTCATTGGGGGATGTGATACTCAGCATATAAACTCATCATTAAAAAAAGGAGACACGTGTCTGAGGGTTTTTCGATGTGGTGTATATTATGAGGTGAAAGGGGTGAAAAGTGGGTGTTGAAGGATTTCTAACGGAGCGTGTATCTCTTAAACGACATAGGCGAGGAGTTCGGAACTCAGCCGAGAAAAATCAGCATAAAAAATAACTAAACAGGTGTTTGACAGTTTTTTCATAAAACCAATTTAAGGGGCCCATGGGGAGGGGTGAAATTATGGGGGGGGGGGTAAACGTAATATGTCTGAGTGTAAAATTATACATGGCCTATGTTGTAGACAATAACACATTACATCTTTTTTGTCTCTTGCTATTTCATCATACGACGAATACTTACGGAGTTATTAATGATTTTGTACTTTTTGGTCGGAATTTTCTATGTCCCAGGAATGACAAAAAAAATTGATTCGAATGAAATTTCAAATAATTGTTTTTTTAATACTTTTATTATATTTTTCACGTCTTTTAGGGTCCGAAACAAACATGATATTTTGTTGGGTTTTTTTTCGTCCCATGCATTTTTGGTTTCAGGTGATAGAATTATTTTCCACTAGGACCCATGCTTATCTTCTTCTATATAAAGCTCAAATACCACTGACTGACTGATTCATTCATCACGAAATCTCAGAAACTACCGAACGGATTGGAATGAAATTTGGTATGCAGCTTCCTAAATCTCCGCAAACGCCCACTAAGAAAGGATTTTTGGATATTCAGGTTCTAAAGGGGTGTTAAGGGGGTAGACCTGCATTTCATTGAATAGCTATATCTCCCGATTGGTTTCATTGGGGGATGTGATACTCGGCATATAAACTCATCATTAAAAAAAAGAAGACATGTGTCTGAGGGTTTTTCGATGTGGTGTATATTATGAGGTGAAAAGGGTGAAAAGTGGGGGTTGAAGGATTTCTAACGGAGCGTGTATCTCTTAAACGACATAGGCGAGGAGTTTGAAACTCAGCGGAAAAAAATCAGCATAAAAAATAAATAAATAAATAAGTGTTTCACCGGTTTTTTTTTTCATAAATCCAATTTAAGTGGCCCATGGGGAGGGGTGAAATTCCGGAAAAAAAACAGGTAAAATGTAAACTTATACATGGCCTATGTTGTAGACAATAACACATTACATCTTTTTTGTCTCTTGCTATTTCATCATACGACGAATACTTAGGGAGTTATTAAAGATTTTGTACATTTTAGCCGGAATTTTCAAAGTGCCAGGAATTACATAAAAATTGATTCGAATGACATTTCAAAAAATAGTTTTTTTTAAATACTTTTATTATATTTTTCACGTCTTTTAGGGTCCCAAACCAACATGATATTTTGATGTTTTTTTTTTCGTCCCATTCATTTTTGGTTTCAGGTGATAGAATTATTTTCCACTAGGACCCATGCTTATCTATCTATTTAACTAATGTTATAACAGGATTACAAATGTTATTGCGGGCGAAGCCTCGGGTAACAGCTAGTAAATTATAAAGGCTTGTGGTGCATGAAAATTCAGGTTTGTAGCCTACTTTCGATTTTTGCAAAAAATGAAAGTAGACTTATGAGATCAACACAGGGCGAAAAAAGTGTGTCTGTCTGTGTGTGTGTATGTGTGTGTGTGAGTCTGTGTGTGTGTATGTGTGTGTGTGAGTCTGTGTGTGTGTGTGTGAGTGTGTGTACTCTGAATGTCTGTCCCCCCCTATCAATTCGAACACGGTGAATGCGAATTGAACGAAATTTGGTACAAAGGTAGCACTAGCAAAGGACACCTCAGTGTCATGTTTTATATCGCCGCCATCTTTACTAAAACTGAATGGCGGCCACTCAAACGTTCAAAACGTAAAATCAAATAACGACTAACCAAATCATCCAATCTCTACCAAATTTGGTAACACCATACCTTCGTATAGGATGCGTCTTGTGACCAAACTACAAGGTCGTCCGCCATACCATTTCAGGATGGCGGCCGTGCGAATTATGCAAACTTTATAATCCATATCATGGGACCCACCAGTTCCGATTATCGAGCCGAGAATCGTTTTAACTGTTCTAAAGGAAGAGGCACGTACGAAATTAAAAGTTTATTTTGTAATACTATAGTGCAGACGTGATTTTAAAAAAGCTCAGCTGATTCATTAATAAGACAAGATGGCAGCGGATATCTTGTGCCTGACTTATATTTCACTAATTTGAGTATTGAATGCAATATAGCGTACTGATAAAAAATAAATAAACTTTGTATGAAATGCTTTATATATAAATAATATACTCCAGTGATGAAATCGTTTAGTATAAATCATTATTTGCTAACAAGTTCTATGTAAGTCATTTTAAATAGAACGATATTCGTTGACACAATTAGCTCAGTGGTAGAGCGATAGCCTGTCGCTCAGATTCCTATGGTTCAAACCCGATCAGAGCTAGTTTTTTTGCTTGAAATGTTATATGTTTATTGTTTTGTAATGACTCAGATGTTTTAAAATTAAGCGTTATATTGTGCAAATTATGGTGTAAAATATATATTTAATTAAAACATAATTCGCCAGCAGATTTACTCGAGACATCTAGCTGCCAAAAAGGTAACTTCCAGATTTTATTGAAAAGTTTCTTCTTCTGGCCGCTAGAATGCACTCGCTCTGTTAAAATTATATTATCGAAAATATCCACATAGTTTGTATACACACGTCTCTGTAGGGTCATGGAAAGATTTGTTAATTCAATTAGGGTTGTGAAAGCCATGCACAACCAGACGTGTAAAGACATGCCTCAACTCAAAGTTGGATGTTGCCCACGGCAGGTCGTAATAATAATAATAATAATGTTATTGGTTTTACATCCCTTTTAACTACTGCTGCTTTTAGAGACACCGGGGTGCCGGAATTTTGGCCCGAAGGGGATCTTTAACGTGCCAGTAAATGTACTGACACGGCTCCCTCGCATTTGTGCACCCTCAAATGCCAGCTGACTGCGCCAGGATACGAACCTGCAACCTAGGGCCCAGCAAGCGAGAACGTTACCGCTGAGCCACGCAGCCAGTCCGGTCGATTATGTCTCCAGATCCATAACATTCTTGATATACTTCTTATCTTTCTTTCTTTCTTTCTTTCTTCAATGATGGTAGCAGTTTTTATCTAGGTCGTGGCGTTTGGTAGAGGTAAATCGTTTCTAAGGTCTTCAACAAAGAATAGTTCTATTATACTCTTTGATAATAACAACGAGTTATAACTATACTCATACATTTAGGAGAAAGTAGGCTATATGTTCTTTACTGAACATCTTGTTTAGACTCCAATGGCCCCAATTCCTAAAAGAAGAAAAGAAAGAAAACTATCGTATTTCAATTCAGGAATTTTTAGCCTACTTTTCACATTTAGCAACAAGTAGTTCCGTGAAGAACTATACAGCCTATTTTCATATATCCTACTTATGTTAATTGCCTCTATCAACATACACAATTTCTGTTTGATTGCTGTAATAGATTCGTAGATATTGAGGACCGACTTAATATTTCGGATGGTCGCCATGTTGGATTTTATATATGTAGGTCCTAGAGTTATGTACTGTTACATGCAGATTATTGTGAACGTGTAGTATTCAAACTTCAATCGCATAATTAGGACACAAGAAAAAACAAGGAGATTTTAAAATTTTGCACAGCTGCCATCTTGAGGTTATGGAAACAATTGAAATAAATTAGAAGCCAGTGGATTAACATTCGTATAAGGATTTACCGTACCAAGTTTCACTGCACGCGGATGATTAAATTGCGAGAAACGTCCTTGTGAATATTTATAATTCGCGTCACCGCCATGTTGGATTTGTGATCACCAGGTTATTTAAAGTCCTATAAGTGAACTTAAGTTCATAGCCCCTATGAACATTAAAAAATGCAGTTTGATTGCTAAAATAGATTCGTAGATATTCAGTATCGTCTAAATATTTCGGATGGTCGCCATGTTGGATTGTTAAATGTATAGGCCATAGAGTCATGTACCATTAAAGGAAAATTATTGCGTAGGTTCATTATTCAAACTTTCACTTCGATCGCATGACAACATCACAAGAAATAAAAACTTAATTTTAAAATTCGCACTGCCGCCATCTTGAGGTTATGTAACCAATTGAACTAAATTAGATGCCAGTGGATTACAAAGTGTATAAATATTTCCTGTACCAGGTTTCAGTGCGCTTGGAACATTAAATCGCGAGAAAGGTCTATTTAAAATGTTCAAATTCGCTTGGCCGCCATGTTCGTTTTGTAGTTAACCGGTTTTTGAAAGTCTTATAGATGGACTTCCAGTAGTACCCTTTATCTCCGTACAAAATTTTAGGGAGATACCGCTAATAGTTTCAGAGATATAGAATGCCGGTGAAATATTTCGCACATCCGCCATCTTGTGATTATGTGAACAATTGAACGAAGTTAGATGTCGGTGCATTACAATGTATATAAACATATACTGTACCAAGTTTCATTGCGTTTGGTTGGTCAAATCGCGAGAAACGTCTATTTAAAAGTCGCAAATTCGCTTGGCCTCCATGTTGGTTTTGTAGTTACCAGGTTTTCAAAAGTCACATAAGTGAACTTATAGTAGTTCCCTCTATCACATTAGAAAATGTCAGGGTAATATCGGTAATAGTTTCGGAGATATTGAATGCTGGTGAAATATTTCGCACAGCCGCCATGTTGGATTGGTGAGTCTTAACAAAATTTGAAGGGCACGGTCGAGGTCGCCGGGAATAGTGCTATGAACTTTCCGAGTTTCATTGAAATCGCTCCTGCCGTTTAGATTTTATTAGGGGGGGACACACACACGAATCACACACACACACACACACACACACACACACACACACACGCACACACACACGGACAAAAGGTGATCTCATAAGCCTATTTTTTCAAAATTGAAAATAGGCTAAAAATGAGGAAAAAGTAGACTTATGAGATCGGTCAAATGAGTGTCTTTCTGTCTGTCTGTCCTTCTGTCTGTCTGTCTGTCCTTCTGTCTGTCTGGCTGTGTGTGTGTGTCCCCCTATCAACTCCCAAACGGCTGCAGCAATCGAAACAAAATTTGGTAGGAGTAAAGATCTATACCTGAATATCTCACGGCCATATTTGAAAATGATGTCAGTGCTACCAACTGCTGAAAAAACGCAATTGCATTTTCAGCTCCATGTTGGATATCTTGGAAGGTATGAATGGGAGCTATTTCAAAATTGGCACACGTATAGATAATAATATTGCAGTTTAATTTCCAGGAGGCCATACATGGCAGTGTTGCCAAAATGATTCTAAGCCTGCTGATAGGTCCAAATGTCAAATGCATATAACTTCTATACTATCAATTGGATTTCAACCAAACTTCGTATGTGCTATGTGCACATAAACAGATTTGTCTGTGCGTATTCTTAAGAGCACCCAGGGCAGCCAACTGTTAATAAATGCTCTCAATTTTTTTATCCATATACCCATATATCAGAAAGTATGCAAGCCGACAGCTTTAAACTATGCACACGTATAGTACTTGACATTCTATATTAATTTGGAGTATCTTGTGTACGTCAGTGCTACCAACATGATTCTACGCTTGCTGAGAGGTCCAGCTTTAAATACATGTAACTTCTATACTATCATTTGGATTTCAACCAAATTTCGTGTGTGCTATGTGCACCATAACAGATACGACTATGCCGATTCGTAAGAGTAACCAGGGCTGCCAACTGTTAATAAATACTGTCTCAATTTATGTTGCCCTAATATCAATATATCAGAGAGTATGCAAGCCAATAGCTCTAAACTTTGCACACGTAAAGTACCTAGCATTCTAGATTAATTTGGGGTAATTAATATACGTCAGTGCTGCCAACATGATTCTAAGCCTGCTGATAGGTCCAATTTTAAAATGCATGTAACTTCTATACTAACTAATGGACTTCATTCAAAATTGACACAACAATAGATCATATTATTTCAGATTATTTCTGACCAATACATGTATGTCATTGTTGCCAACATGATTTTACGCGCGCTGTTAGATCCAATGTTAAAATGTATGTAACGTTCATGCTATCCATTGGACTTCAACCAAATTTTGTATTCTGTACCTTAAGAGATGGAACTAAAAATATATTAAGTCACCAGGGCTGCCAACTGTAGTTCTCTATTAGGCTACATTATGCCAGGTATACTGTATTTCGGACTAATTAAAAATTTCGATATTACCAACTTAATTTTATGAAAAGTAGGCTCTTCAGTTCGTCCCGGAACTTCTTGTTGAAAATAATGTTTCTGTTTGGAGATATAATAGACCTTCTGTACGACATAACGCACATTTAAGTCGTGTGAAAAAATCTAGGGTACCCCTTGACCCCCTTAATTGCATTGATGAATTTTACAGTTTTAGTTGATTCCGTAATAACCTTATAGCCATTTGCAAACATTCACAGAAATTTAATAAATGGAGTGGCTTTACTTCTTGCAGAAATAGATAGAAAGTTGGATGTCACCTTTTGAGATACTGTTGTCATGGTTACTGGCTTGCATTCCTTCATTAGTTTATTAAATGAAATTAGTTTTCTGGGAATATCTCAGAAACTGATGGTTTTTAGAGCCTTAAAATGTACTTTTCGTGGAACCTTTACTGCTATTTGGGGGCACCGAGTTTCGTTTCTGACACCAAGGGGCTGAAAATAAGCTTTGACTCGTCGTTGTAGGCCATAGTATAATAATAATTATTATAATAATAATATGACAATATAGGGATAGGGATATAATAGACCTTCCGTACCACACCCGAACGTGTAAATCGCGTGAAAAAATCTAGAGTACCCCTTGACCCCCTTAAGCGCATTATATGACTTTGATGAATTTTACAGCTTAATTTGGTTCCGTTATAACGTTATAGCCGTTTGCAAACTATCTCAGTAATGTAATAAATGGAATTGTATTGCGTCTTACAGCAATAGATGGACCTGTGAGATTCCGTTGGCATGGTAACCGGCTTGCATTCTTTCGTTATTGTATTAAATGAAATTAGTTTTCTGGAAATATCTCAAAAACTGTTGGTTTTAGGCCCTTAAAATGTGGTTTTTGGGGGCCCTAAAGTTTCGTTTCTCACATTGAGGGGCTGAAAATGAGCTTTGTCTCGCCCGTCTACGCCTATTTCAGCAAGTATTTTAAGGGGGTAGGCCCCCTTTTATGAGGGGTACAGAGAAGAGTTACATCAATGATTAGTGTCGAGCCTCTGAAGGATATCTGTACCAAATTTTACGTTGATCCACCCGGCCGTTCTCGAGTTATAAGGGAACAACAACTTTGTCCACAGACAGACAGACAAACAGACAGACATACAGACAGACAAAAATTTTATTTTCGCGCGCATCCGTCATTAAAAAAAAGTCTGAAACGCGTAAATAACGCAAATTTCCGTAGAAATTCAGAAAAAACAGACAAACTTTCATTCTTATATATATAGAGATGACTGCATTACCGTTATGTGGGTTAATATTTGAATAGCCATTGTGCAGAAACATAATACCAGCAAAGCCGACTACTTACAATGTTTAATATTAAGGCATTTTACCATTTAAATACTGATACGAAGACTTCGAACATGTACCATGTGCTTTGTTTCAATCACTTGACACCGGAGTTTGCATGAACGTTTACCGTTCAGTATGTCATATATATTCCACATGGCCGAGAGTACGTCATGGTATCAATTTCCGACACCGCGCGCTCATTTTTTCTCTTACCACTGCCAGCTGGATCGATCGATTGAGTTGGCTGTGCGTCTTACACTTCCGTTCGATCCACCACTGCCAACTAACACACTTCCGTTCGAGCACACTTCCATCGATCGAAGGGAAGTGTGCCAGCTGGTGCCACCTCGATCGTTCCGATCCACTTCCGTCCCATTTTTCAAAATCACTCCCACAAAAATATTCAGCAACCGAGTGGAAAGATGTTACACATCAAAAATTGACTTCACATATATTTCATCTCAATTTCATAGTAGGATAACATGTCAGATGTTACACATCGTTTGCGACTACTCTAAGGCTCGTATCTTTTTCTTTAAATCAGGAAGATGTAATGTGTGACAGAAGAACTTCAATAGATCCTAGTTGCGAGTTAGGTGCAGAAGAGTACAAAAATCTTAGGTGTCCAATGGTTGAAGTTTCTTAGGAAGTGTCGAATGTTTATGTCCTAGTACTGAGCAGACAGAATATTGACTGGGCAACTTTATACTGTAGAAGTAGAATTAGGGTAGGCTAGTCACCATGTCAGTCTGATCAAAGGAAACCAAATTTGAATGGCATTCAGCAGTCTTAATATTCAGGTACCGTACAGAAATATCAAGGATTCAGTAAAGGCACCTGAACTGATGGAAACAAAACAAGATTTTGATGGGGACCTTCTGTCCACCACCCATGTTGGTAGTTCCTGCGGGTGGACAGTTTGTCAAAGCATAACATGTGAATTCCATTTATCTCTTTTGTGGCACACCGGCTAATGTGTAACAATAATCAGCGTTGGTATATTAGCTTGCACGGCCAGTGAATTAAAACTCAACAATTCTTCTAGGTTTGTGCCGTGTCTTGTGTGGGGTTTCGCCTAGGACACCAAGCTGGCTCATCGGCGGGCTCTTGGTGTCCCAGCCTGGACCCCCACAGGAGTGACGAACTGCGCGCCACCTCACTTTATATTAGGTGCAGCTGCACCACTTGACTGCGAGAACTAAAAGCTCAAGCAGTCTTAACGTCCCTATGAAGGCTTCCAAAAAGTTGGTATATTGGCTTTCACGGCCAGTGAAGACACGGCAAAAACCTAGAAGAATTGCTGAGTTTTAATTCACTGGCCGTGAAAGCCAATATACCAACTTTTTGGAAGCCTTCATAGGGAGGTTAAGACTGCTTGAGCTTTTAGTTCTCGCAGTCAAGTGGTGCAGTTGCACTTAATATAAAGGGAGGTGGCTCGCAGTTCGTCACTACTGTGGGGGTCCGGGCGGGGACACCAAGAGCCCGCCGATGAGCCAGCTTGATGTCCTAGGTGAAACCCCACACAAGACATGGCACAAACCTAGAAGAATTGCTCAGTTTTAAAAATCAGTGTGATGATATGCTTGATTTTTAGGAGCAAGGAACAATGTGGTCATCAGCTTTGTGTACTTATTGGGTGAGAGCCTCGGATATGTTCATGTCAGTTTTACTGGGTGAATATTTAGAGCTAGGATAGGAAAAGTGCCCCATTATTTAGAATGAGGTAGGACAATAGGCCTTAATTGTAGACTTCTCTAACCTGTTAGAGCGCACACAGGTAAGGCTTTGTTACTTTGATTCGTTTTCAAACAAACGCGGCGTTGTGGTATACACACAAATTGTATGAAATGCAGTCTTTTTTTCTTCTAAAGCCGTTGATGAGATTTGGCCTAAACTCTCATGCAAAATATTTTAAACTTTTCGCTTATGCATTGATAGGCCTTCTTTTTAAGTTCATTTTATTCGTCACTTACTGTTAGGGCCTACGGTAACTTTCCTTTCCGTAGTATTGATCATTCATACGGGATGTGATTCACAATATCCAGAAATGTTATATTTTCATGCACTTAATTTAATTAAAACATCGTAGGCCACATCTCTGGACTTAATATGCTCTAAGATGTAATGTGCATCTCGTGCGCAATATTTTATAACTTTATTGTACAACTATGTTAAATTACTGTGGAAAATATACATTTCTGGACATCCATGCATGTACAGTTTTATAAATGATAAAATAGAACTTAACGACGGCTTAGAGACGAAACAACCTTCTGGAATGCCTGCAGACTGTGTAATGTGATTATGATGTCAATGTGGTGGATGCACAAATAAAATGATATACTGTGCTAAACTGGAATGAGGTTATTTAAACTTGGCTGCTATTTGAAGCCTAAATCCTATATAGTATCCGCTCTTGTTCACTGCTCACTTCAGACTGAAATCTGTGAGATCTGTTAGCCTCCACGCTCACTATAGTGATGATCACTATTAGTTGTTCTGCAAACTATATTCTAAGCGGTAGGTCTAAGTGTTGTCCGCGCCATCTGTTGTTGAATCTTCAAACCTTGCTTGGTTTAGTTAGTTTGTCATGAGCCGGCATTGTTCTAACCTGTGATGATAATGGTGCAGGACGATCTGATATAATTTTGCACAATTTGTGTTGACCGACTGAAAAGCTATCATTAATAGAACTAGGCAACACTGAAAAATGGCTTCTATCATTACAATTTTAATAACATTAATAATGAAGCGAGATAATTGATGTTACCAATTTAAAGTTTGAATTTTCTTGGAATTTTTTTCTGAGAATAGATGTCTATTTCAAATATGGTGGGCTTTATTAATCTTTGAAAGAACCAAAGGTCTTAAATTGATGACGTTGACAAATAAAAGGATTCCAGTTTAAGTCCTAGTATGGGTTATATCTCTACTTCGTTAGTGTAAAACAATGTCCCCGATTCTTGGATGTCACGGGTAATCTCGAGAACCACTGGATGGATTTTGATGTGGTTTTCACCATTCTGTAAAGGATATCTTGAGGAAGGTTTCTGTAGAAAATAATTTATTTATGATCAAAGGAAGCCAAGCAGTAACGATTTCAGTGAAAAAGTCGAAAGAAAAGACAGGCGTCCGTGCGTTTTTTAAGCTTACGCTGGGCGAACCTTTAAAAATATAAATATACTATGACCGTAAGAATTGTTCAGCATGAAAAGTTCTACAAAAAGTCCGGGAGAGTGTTTTTAGATTGGACGGAAAGGGGATTTGTGTTACATGCACCTCGTCTTTATTAAAATTACGTCTGACAAGAATTGGTTGCACGTTCATAACTGATCCCGGGCTGGTTGCTAGTTAAATATAAAATGCTCTATAACTTTTACGAAATGCTTTTTGATATGGAAACATCGATTCGAGATTTACCTTGACTCGTCGTGGAAGCGTGTTGTCAAACTTTAAATTGGTAACATCAATTATCTCGCTTCATTATTAGTGTTATTAAAATTGTAATGATAGAAGCCATTTTTCAGTGTTGCCTAGTTCTATTAATGGGCTCAATTGTATCGTAGGTGAAGAATACAAATATGACTTGATCGATTTCCGATTGGAGGTTGTAATGAATAGAATATAATAGAATACCCTCTGTTCCGAATCTCGGATAGCCTGAGATTGGGGAGAGATCATTGGTTATTGCAACTATCACATGATACAATTGAGTCGTCCAGTTGCAAAACTCGTTCAATCCACTTGTGAATAAGGATCATGTCGTAAAATTATGTATTTAATTATTTTATTTAATTTAACATTATTTTTTTGATTTTGTTTTGTTTTATTTTAAATTGTTTTGTTTCATTTTAAATTGTTTTGTTTTTGTTTTGTTTTGTTTTGTTTTGTTTTGTTTTGTTTTGTTTTGTTTTGTTTTGTTTTGTTTTGTTTTGTTTCGTTTTGTTTTGTTTTGTTTATTTTATTTTATTTTATTTTATTTTGCTATTATTTTGATTTTGTTTTGTTTATTTTTATTTTATTTTGTTTTATTCTATTTTGATTTTCCAGAAAACAAACACAAAACAAAAAACAAACAAAAACCACGAAGCAAAAAGGAACATTCAAAAACAAAAAATAGAGCAGAAAACAAAAAACAAGGAACACAAAGCAAAAAGCAAAATTCAAAAAAATCAGAAAAAACACAAAACCAAGAAAGAAAAGCAAAAAGTAAAATTCAAAAGCAAAAGCACAAAGCAAACACAAAACAAATCCAAAAACACAAAGCAAAAAGTAGAAAACAACAAACACAAAGGATGCGTGAGGCAAGGTCCAAAGTCTTAAAATTTAAGATTCATGCCAATCTATATAGACCTATCAATCTATATACAGTGCACCTACGACGAAATCAAGTTAGTAATACTAACATTTCTATGTACTGCAGTTTGAAATACACCTGAAATAGTGTAGCGTAATAGAGTCACTTACTACAGTTGGCAGCCCTGGTGACTCTGAATATATTCTTAGTTTCATCTCTTAAGGTATAGAATGCACATACAAAATTTGGTTGAAGTCTAACGGATAGTATGGACGTTACATGCTGTTTGATATTGGATTTATCACTGCGCGAAAAATCACGTTGGGAACAATGTCATGTATCTGATGCTCAGAATTAATTTTGGATAAAATCCTTTTGTTAATATAGAAGTTACATGTAATTAAAAATTGAAACTATCAGAAAGCTTAGAATCATGTTAGCAGCAATGAGGTATAATAGTTACTCCAAATTAATCTAGAATGTCAGGTACTATACGTGTGCAAAGTTTAGAGCTGATGGCTTGCATACGTTCTGATATATTAATATTAGGATTAGGCAAATAGAGAGAGCTTTTATTAACAGTTGGCAGCCCTGATTGCTCTTACGAATACGCATAGTCATAACTGTTATGGTACACAAAGCACATACAAAATTTGGTTGAAATCCATTTGTTAGTATAGAAGTTATATGCATTTTAAAGCTGGACCTATCGGCAGGCTTCGAATCGTGTTGGCAGCACTGATGTGCAATGAATAACAAAACAAGATGTTCAGTAAAGAACATATAGCCTACTTTCTCCTAAATGTATGAGTATAGTTATAACTCGTTGTTATTATCAAAGAATATAATAGAACTATTCTTAGTTGAAGACCTTAGAAACGATTTACCTCTACCAAACGCCACAACCTAGATAAAAACTGCTACCATCATTGAAGAAAGAAAGATAAGAAGTATATCAAGAATGTTATGGATCTGGAGACATAATCGACCGGACTGGCTGCGTGGCTCAGCGGTAACGTTCTCGCTTGCTGGGCCCTAGGTTGCAGGTTCGTATCCTGGCGCAGTCAGCTGGCATTTGAGGGTGCACAAATGCGAGGGAGCCATGTCAGTACATTTACTGGCACGTTAAAGATCCCCTTCGGGCCAAAATTCTGGCACCCCGGTGTCTCTAAAAGCAGCAGTAGTTAAAAGGGATGTAAAACCAATAACATTATTATTATTATTATTATTATTATTATTATTATTACATATACGACCTGCCGTGGGCAACATCCAACTTTGAGCTGAGGCATGTCTTTACACGTCTGGTTGGGCATGGCTTTCACAACCCTAATTGAATTAACAAATCTTTCCATGACCCTACAGAGACGTGTGTATACAAACTATGTGGATATTTTCGATTGCTATTTGCCTGAAATAAAATTAGTAATTAATAACCTGAACTAACACCAACGGCTTGAATTCAGTTACTATGTGAAATCGTTTTGTTCTTTACTTCAAATAACATTTTCAAGTAACGCAAAATAGGCTGTTACAAACCCTTTAAAATAAAAAGTAAAAATGTATCGTAGTATCATCTTGTCATTCTTCAAATTCGATGCGCATAGAATGCCAATGGTATAGTAATCAATGGAGCCCCACGTAGACTAGTCGTGACATCAAGTGGTGAAATATCGAACAATATAATCCTGACAGAGCGAGTGCATTCTAGCGGCCAGAAGAAGAAACTTTTCAATAAAATCTGGAAGTTAATAAGTAGGTCGGCGTGCAGTTACCTTTTTGGCAGCTAGATGTCTCGAGTAAATCTGCAGGCGAATTATGTTTTAATTAAATATATATTTTACACCATAATATGCACAATATAACGCTTAATTTTAAAACGTCTGAGTCATTACAAAACAATAAACATATAACATTTCAAGCAAAAAACCTAGCTCTGATCGGGTTTGAACCATAGGCATTTGAGCGATAGGCTAACGCTCTACCACTGAGCTAATTGTGTCAACGATTATCATTCTATATAAAATGACTTACATAGAACTTGTTAGCAAATAATGATTTATACTAAACGATTTCGTCAGGCACAAGATATCCGCTGCCATCTTGTCTTATTACTGAATCGGCTCAGCTTTTTAAAATCACGTCTGCACTATAGTATTACAAAATAAACTTTTAATTTCGAACGTGCCTCTTCCTTTAGAACAGTTAAAACGATTCTCGGCTCGATAATCGGAACTGGTGGGTCCCATGATATGGATTATAAAGTTTGCATAATTCACACGGCCGCCATCCTGAAATGGTATGGCGGACGACCTTGTAGTTTGGTCACAAGGCGTATCCTATACGAAGGTATGTTGTAACTAAATTTGGTAGAGATCGGATAATTTGGTTAGTCGTTATTTGATTTTACGTTTTGAACGTTTGAGTGGCCGCCATTCAGTTTTAGTAAAGATGGCGGCGATATAAAACATGACACTGAGGTGCCCTTTGCTTGTTCTACCTCTGTACCAAATTTCGTTCAATTCGGTTTCACCGTGTTCGAATTGATAGGGGGGGACAGACATTCAGAGTACACACACTCACACACACACGCACAGACTCACACACATACACACACACAGACACACATTTTTTGGCCCTGTAGTGATCTCATAAGTCTACTTTCATTTTTTGCAAAAATCGAAAGTAGGCTAAAAAGACGCATCGCAAAGGCGTTGTCCGTTGGTAAGGAAATTTCGTATGCAAAGACATTCGGACCGAACATGCAACTTATTAAAGCTTCGTGTCCAATGAATGAATAATGGGAGCTCCCACGCATCCTAACTGCGCATGCATCAGGTGTATATAAGACGCGATTCTGAAGCGTTTGCTCAAAGTAGGTGTTGCATTTGACTGCAATATCTGAACGTCGGCTGTAAGAATGCCACGCCGAAGAATTCGTGCTCATTACGAGCAGATGTCAGTTTGAAAGAGGTCGTGCGATCGGATTGAAAGAAGCTGGTTGGTCGAATCGAGCTGTCGCTGGACAATTGGGTCGAAGTGATGTGGCGATAAGAGGATGTTGGTAAGTGTGGGTCAGCAACGGCAGGCATCAGCGTCTGGACGGCAGTGATAGACCGAGGTCCACAACAGCACGGGAAGACAGAGCGATTGTCAGAACAGCTGTCACAGCACCGGAGTCGTTTTTATCAACGATCCAGCGTGTGACCCGCACACATGTGTCCACCATGACCATAAACAGATGCCTGAGCGACAGGAATTTGTGATCGGGCCGCCCGTTACACCACTTACCAATCACGGCTGTTCACCGTCAAGTCAGAATACAGTAGTGCCGCACTCGAGCAACGTGGAACTGCGCTGACTGGGGACGTATAGTCTTTAGTGATGAGTCCCGTTTCCAACAGTGCCTTACAACAACCGCAACGTGCTTGGAGACGTTCAGGCGCCATCTCCTTTGATAGCCGAAGCCCTCTGGTAGTCATTCGTGACACACTGTCAGCACAGCGGTATGTTGACGACATTCTACGGCCGGTTGTGTTACCGTTCCTTCAGCGACATCCAGGCCTTACTTTCCAGCAGGATAATGCCCGGCCACACACGGCACGTGTTGCTACGGACTGTCTTCAAGCTTGCCCTATCCTTCCTTGGCCAACTCGGTCGCCTGGTCTCTCTCCCAAAGATCACATTTGGGACGTCATGGGAAGGCGATTGCGAACATCCCGGAATGTCGCCGATTTAACCCAACAGTTGTAGACCATTTGGCACGAAATTCCGCAGGACACCATCCGGGAACTTTATCAGTCCATGCCACATCGAGTGACAGCTTACATTCAGGCCAGGGGTGGACCAACACCTTATTGACGTCCTCAATTGGTAACGCTCTTACTTACTTTTTCTTCGGCTTTTCCCAATTAATTGGGGTCGCCGGAGCCAACCAGGCTCATTTTGGTTTTGGCCGGGGATTTAAGGCCGGATGCCCTTCCTGACGCCACGTGATTTTTCAGGTGAAAATTCCACCCCACTGTCACCGGGATTCGAACCCCGGCCGTCCGGGTGAAAGGCGAGCAGCTAAGCCACTGCGCCATCACGCTCCCCAATTGGTAACGCTCTAACTCTGCAATAAATCATGTTTGCGTGTGTGATTCGTGTGTGTGTGTGTGTGTCCCTAATAAAATCTAAACGGCTGGAGCGATTTCAATGAAACTCGTCAAGTTCACAACACTATTCCGGACGACCCCGACCGTGCCCTTCAAATTTTGTTACGTCTCATCAATCCAACATGGCGGCTGTGCGAAATATTTCACCAGCATTCAATATCTCCGAAACAATTACCGATATCACCCTGGAATTTTGTACGGTGATAAAGGGCACTACTAGAAGTACATCTATGAGACTTTCAAAAACCGGTTAACTACAAAACGAACATGGCGTACAAGCGAAGTTGAAAGTTTTAAATAGACTTTTCTCGTGATTTAATTATGCAAACGCAATGAAACTTGGTACAGCAAATGTTTATACACATTGTAATGCACTTGTATCTAATTTACTTCAATTGTTTACATAAACTCAAGATGGCGGCTGGGCGAATTTTAAAATTAAGTTTTTATTTCTTGTGTCGTAATCATGCGATCGAAGTGAAGGTTTGAATACTGAACCTACGCAATAATTTTCCTTTAATGGTGCATGACTCTATGGCCTATACATATAACAATCCAACATGGCGAGCATCCGAAATATTTAGACGGTTCTCAATAACTATGAATCTATTACAGCAATCAAATTTTCTTTTAAAAGGTCATCAGCCAAATAATGTCAAGTAGGCGGCCGTGAATGTGTGCGAGTCGATACCCCCTATCAATTCAAACACGACGAAACCGAATTGTACCAACTTCGCAACAGAGGTAGAACTAGCAAAGGCTAACTCAGTGCCATGCATTATATCGCCGCCATCTTAATGAAAACTAAATGGTGGCTATTAAGGGGGCACATACAGCTCATGGAGCCACAACAATAACGATTTTAATATTAACTGTGCCTGCCACAAATCTTGTACAACAATGATATACATATCCAAGGAAACAAACACACCTTGCTATTAGAAGCAAAGTTAAACATTTTCAAAATTCAAATGATAATTATTTTTATCAATTTTTTCAAAATTGGTTCTTGATTTGTGCTGACCTGCACCGTTTCCTTGATATCTCCCGTGTTTATAGAGATTTTTTGAGTTTTCTTTTCTTAATGTGGGTGTTAAACCTTCTGCTACAAAACGAATCTCGCATATTTTCACATTATTAATTAATTAATTAAGAGTCATTATTTCCATTTTTATTGTGAGCAAACTAAAAAAAAAATGTTAAAGTTTCATAGAAAGACTAATTAAAATCACAACGGTTTTGAGTGAGATTCATTTTGTAGCAGAAGGTTTAACACCCACGTTTAAAAAAAAGAAAACTCCAAAAATCCCTATAAACACGGGAAATATCAGGGAAACGGTGAAGGTCAGCACAAAACAAGTACCAATTTTATAATAATTGATAAAAATAATCATCATTTGAATTTTGAAAATGTTTAACTTTGCTTCTAATAGCAAGGTGTGTGTTTTTCCTTGGATATCATTGTTGTACAAGATTTGTGGCAGGCACAGTTATAGTATTAAAATCGTTATTGTTGTGGCTCCTTGAGCTGTATATGCCCCCTTAAAATGCTCAAAGCGTAAATCAAACTACGACTTCCTGTGAGAGCCAAGCATCTAGACCTCTCGACCAAAGTATCACAGTTAGTTAAGAAGCCGATTATAGGTTCAGGAATTACCGTAATGATTGCAAAGAAATATCTTTATCATACAACTGTACAACATATAGGCCTAACTTGATGACGATGATGAATGTTGTTTTATGGGGCCTAACATCTAGGTTATCGGCCCCTAATGGTTTGGATGACTGTGAAAGATGAGATGAGAATGAAAACTACAACTGACACTAACTACAAACTTACATACTAGATTATAAAGGGTAAACAAAAGGGTAAGGCAAATAAAGGACAGGAAGAAAAGAAATGCCCTCAACCCTCGAAGAATGAGGATTGAGGGACTTGGAAGGAAGGAGAGCCATGCAAGGCAGATAGGTAAGGGGGAAATGGAGAGGGTCCACCACATGGTCAGGGGAAAGAGGTGACAAATCGGACCCAGCTCAGGAATCCCTCGGGGTCGCCAACTCCCAAACTCATCAGCCGTGAGCCCTTGAGGGTGTAGCACTATCCAGGGTGCACCAAAAGTGGTGGGGGCACACAGACACCCTGCCTCCTTGAGGGTCTTGTGCAGAAGGCAGGAGATAACATGAAAATAAAAAGAAGGTTGACACCTCGAAGAATGAGGGTATCAGGAAAGATAAGACAAGGGCCAATTAAGGCGGGAAAGTGAAAGACTCCCTAGGCCTCGGATACCCTAATACCGTCGGGGTCGGAAGAGAACAAGAGTTGACCAAGGCAGGTCGACAGGAAAGAAGACGGAGAGCAGCCCAGCACAAGTAAGTGGAAACAATCCCGGACTCAGCTGGGGTCCCTTGGTCACCAACCCACGTCCCACTAGATGTGAGTCCCTGGGGGGATAAGCCTAACACTGGGGTAGATGACCTCATTGTCCCGCCCCTTAAAACGACAATGAATGAATCAATCAACTAGGGCTCGGATGTTGATGCCATAAAAAAAAGTTTAAAAATTCATTTACAATTTTCAAAAAAAGACTGTATTAAATTACCTAAAACTTCGAAAAATGCACTATAAAATGGAGAAAATGATCTTATAATAATAAACTCGAGATAGTCTATTAGATACTAGTTGTTTTAATTGCACATACACACTCGGTTTTATTTTATGCATTTAATAGCGGCAATGGACGATATCTCTCGCCGTGAACTATGCGGAACAGAGAGAAGAATATTCACCCCTTCCCCTTTCTACCCATGCCACAGCTGACCTTGGTCAACAGAGCAGGTAGCATTCCAATCCGCTAATAACTAGTTTGCTACGAAAACAACAGCATCTGTATACCTACGGTACTCTTCTTCTGCATTCAAGATATATAAATTTCATAGCAATAGTGAACTTATTTGTTTCAACATTTCAAATTATCTTGTATCAGCTACAAACTTCTTCTTAACTCTGAGAGACGTAACTCCCTCATATAAAGCTGTGACATGACTAAATTGAAGAAAAAAAAGACATTAAAAGGCCGATTTCTCTAAAATTTACCAAAAAAATCTACCAAACTTTAAAAAAATGCTCTTAAAATGGAAAAATAGCAAAAACAAGTAGTTCCGTGAAGAACTATACAGCCTATTTTCATATATTCTACTTATATTAATTGCCTCTATCAACATACAACATTTCAGTTTGATTGCTGTAGTAGATTCGTAGATATTGAGTACCGACTAAATATTTCGGATGGTCGCCATGTTGGATTTTATATATGTAGGTCCTAGAGATATGTAATGTTACATGAAGATTATTGTGTAGGTGTAGGATTCAAACTTCAATCGCTTGATTAGGACACAAGAAGTAACAAGGAGATTTTAAAATTTCGCACAGCTGCCATCTTGTGGTTATGGAAACAATTGAAATAATTTAGATGCCAGTGGATTCACATTCGTAAAAGGATTTACTGTACCGAGTTTTACTGCACTGGGATGGTTAAATTGCGAGAAACGTCCATGATAATATTTATATTCACGTCGCCGCCATGTTGGATTTGTGATCACCAGGTTATTTAAAGTCCTATAGGTGAACTTACGTTCATAGCCCCTATGAACATAAAAAAATTCAGTTTGATTGCTATAACAGATTCGTAGATATTCAGAGTCGTCTGAATATTTCGGATGGTCGCCATGTTGGATTGTTAAATGTATAGGCCATAGAGTCATGTACCATTAAAGGAAAATTATTGCGTAGGTTCATTATTCAAACTTTCACATCGATCGCTTGATTACGACACAAGAAATAAAAACTTTATTTTTAAATTCGCACAGCCGCCATCTTTAGGTTATGTAAACAATTGAACTTAATTAGATACCAGTGCATTACAATGTGTATAAACATTTCCTGTACCAGATTTCATTGCGTTTGGAACATTAAATCGCGAGAAAGGTTTATTTAAAATTTTCAAATTCGCTTGGCCGCCATGTTCGTTTTGTAGTTAACCGCGTTTTGAAAGTTGCATAGTTGAACTTCCAGTAGTGCCCTTTATCTCCGTACAAAATTTCAGGGTGCTACAGCAAATAGTTTCAGAGATATAGAATGCCGGTTAAATATTTCGCACATCCGCCATCTTGTGGTTATGTTAACAATTGAACCAAGTTAGATGTCGGTGCATTACACTGTGTATATACTGTCCGATGTTTTATTGCGTTTGGTTGGTTAATTCGCGAGAAATGTCTATTTAAAAGTCGCAAATTCGCGTGGCCGCCATGTTGGTTTTGTAGTTACCAGTTTTTCAAAAGTTACATAGGTGAACTTCTAGTACTTCCCTTTATTGCCGTAATAAATTCCAGGGTGATATCGGTAATAGTTTCGGAGATATTGAATGCTGGTGAAATATTTCGCACAGCCGCCATGTTGGATTGGTGAGACTTAACAAAATTTGAAGGCCACGGTCTAGGTCGCCCGGAACAGTGCTATGAACTTACCGAGCTTCATTGAAATCGCACCAGCCGTTTAAAAGTTATTAGTGGGGCACACACACACACCTCACACACACACACGCACGCACACTCACACGGACAAAAGGTGATCTCATCAGCCTATTTTTTCAAAATTGAAAATAGGCTAAAAATGCAAAAGGATGCAAAATAAAAATGACATATTTGAAGACGGGGTGACCCGTCCGGAGTGTCTATGTACTTCAGCATTGTTTTAGACAGGTCAGTAAAAAGATGACATGTCATCAACATCCGGGCCCTAGTTATAACTACACCCCTGCAGTTAGGAGAAAGTAGTCAACATTAGAACCCCTCTCGTCCGCGATCGGCTGGTCCGCCGCTCCGGTTTATCTGACCGTGCTCGAGCCGAACTTACCCCGACTCGTTGCGGTGATTCACCACCCGTCGCGCCATTGTTGTTTACAGTTACTTGTTGTTATCGCTTGTCCGTTTTAGTGCTCCGTCATCTCTCGTATCGTTTCGGTCGTTGTCCATTTTTAGCCTACTTTCGATTTTTGCAAAAAATGAAAGTAGACTTATGAGATCAACACAGGGCGAAAAAAAGTGTGTCTGTCTGTGTGTGTGTATGTGTGTGTGTGAGTCTGTGTGTGTGTGTGTGTGAGTGTGTGTACTCTGAATGTGTGTCCCCCCCTATCAATTCGAACACGGTGAAAGTGAATCGAACGAAATTTGGTACAAAGGTAGCACTAGCAAAGGACACCTCAGTGTCATGTTTTATATCGCCGCCATCTTGACGGAAACGTAATGGCGGCCACAAAAATATTCAAAGCTTAAATCAAATTACGACTAACCTAAGTAGTGGAGTAAGGCGGTTTCTGCCCCACTTCAAAACCCCGTTATTACCACTACTAAGCCTCAGCCATGTTAAATATCTCTTGAACGCATGGTCCGATTTTGACAAATGAGGTATTGTTGGACTCGGGCTGACGTCCTCTTTGCTATGGACCACTCGTTATATTTTTCAAAATTTTTTTGAAAATTTTTGTTTTCGAAAATAGGCGATAGTTTGAAAACCAAACAGGATAGAACGTTGTGCCATGGCTCAAACGAACAGTCTTTATGACCTTTATTTTTTGTAATAAAAAATTTTTATTTTTTATATTTTTTTGAAAACACTCGAATTTTGAAAATCCTATATTTTGGAAACTAGGAACTCTACAAAAAAAATTGTTTAACGTAAATCAATGGTCCCTACCCCCTCTACCCCCAAAATAAATTTCAAGTCTCTAGAATGAAAACCTGCAGTAGTGGGGTAGTGGGGGAGCTGCTTATAAAAGCAAGTGGTGAGCCCCTGCGACCTTGGAATGGAAAGAGCCATGCTAGGAGGGCGTGCTTGGATTCGTTTTTTTCGTCTCGTCGTGCTCTTTACGGGAATGTCGGTGTCGAAAAGGTGAAAATCTGGAAACACAGTCTTTTTGGGGTAAAAACGTGATTTTAGACTTTTTGCTATATCTCACGAACCAATAACGCTAGAGGCGTGTTCGACAGGTCCAAGGACTCGGGGTAACGTCCTCTCTCTTATGGACCACTCGTTATAATTTTTAATAAAATTGGAAACTCGGTTTTGGGGTAAACACATGTTTTTTGTGATTTTGCCGATATCTCACGAAGCAATAACGCTAGAGGCATGTACGATGGGTCCAAGGACTCGGAGTGACGTCCTTTTTGCTATGAACTACTCGTTGTAATTTTAAAAAATTTTGGAAACGCGATTTTGGGGTAAACACGTGTTTTTTGTGATTTTTGCCGATATCTCACGAACCAATAACGCTAGAGACGTGTACGAGGTGTCCTAGGACTCGGGCTAACGCCCCCTTTCAAATGTGGTAGATATTTTTTTCCAAAAAAATAATTCACAAAGGGCCTAACGCCATACATGTTGAAAAAAAATCATTACCGTTACCTGTTTATAATGTTTATAAAGCGTGGTGGTTGAGAGAGACGATACGGCTGGGTGTGTGTGTTTCAACGAACCTGTCGCTGACCACGGTGGCTGTGTTCAATAGATCAATCGCTATTTCGACGGGTCGGTGTATGACAGAGCGAGGGTGCGTTTTCTGATATTTTACCTTTGACGTGTAAACGGTGATGAGAACTAGGTTCTATGTTGGTCGAAGCGAGTACCGAAAACAAACGAGCAGGAGGTGAAGGTCATTTGAGATTATTGGAAGGCGTTGATCTGACTTGACAACAAGTGACGCTTGAAGGTGAAATAATCTGACCATCGTGGTGGCAGGGAAGTGCGAAAGGCGTGCACACATGTGAAACCACAGGCACGCTAAACCAGTGACATTCTGTCTTGCTTCGTACGTGACAAAATGCAAGTCCATGTGACATTTGATCCGGCACAGGTGTTCGCCTGGGACGTTAGCTGTCCACGTGCGCGATAACTGTTAACAAGTGACATCCTGTTTTGCTTCGTACGTGACAAAATGCAAGTTCATGTGAAATTTGATTCGCCACAGGTGTTCGCCTGGGACGTTAGCTGTCCACGTGACCGATAACAGAATGTTCAAAGCGTAGGAAAAAATGATTATACATGCAATGTAGCATATATAAAGACATGTCGTTATCATTTCCACGCTCACTTAGGTGACTACCTTTGAACACACTGCGTTTATCAGTTTTGGTGTTGGTGGAAAATACTTAACCTTGTTGTGGGGTAGGTATATATTTATTCATTTATATATTTATTGATTTTATATAAATACATGTAATTATTTATTGATTAGATAATTAATGATTTTATTTATTTATTTGTTTGCAGATAACGTGTATAGCCTACCTGTCGTGTGTCTGTGGGAAATATATTAAAGAAAGAGAAAGACAGACAACTAGAAAAGAAAACCATTTCCATACTAGCCCACGAGACGGGAATATAGAAAAGCATTACACGTCAAGGTGAGATTTGTTTTTTTAAATATATAACCTGTTTGATTTTGTTTTGTTTATGAAATGCATAAACTATATGGAATGGATATACTTATGGTGGTTTATTTTATTTCTTTTTAGAGTGTTGGAAAACGCTTGACCTCTGTGAATAACCAGGAACGTGTGTGTTTTTTGGATTATTGTCAGACAGTCTACATTTCTAAACTCAGGTGAGTGTGTTCTTTCAAAATAATGTCTTTTACTGCTGCGGATACGTTAACTTGGGAAACCCTAAACAGTTGTTTCAAATCGCGTGTGTGCTCTGGCCGCATAGTGAATGTTAGAAAAAGTTCGATTCCCAAAGAATTTTTAGAATCTTGTTTTGAAATTTTTAAAATTGAAATTTGTACAGCGCAAAGGTTGCATACGGCTTTAAAGGTGAATACAGAACTAGTGTGCGATTTCGTATATAAAAAGAAGGATGTAGAGCATAAAGAGACATTCTATATTTGCAGTAAAATGCAAGAGCTATTCATAGCCCATAATTTGGAACAGTGGTATGAAACCCACGTGGTGAATGCCTTGCTGTCAAAATTTGATAAACTGCAACAAGGACCGAGTGGTCTAGCCTTAGACAAAATTCATCATTTACAAATCAACATTTGTCATTTCAACCCGTTGAATGCTGGGTCTAGCTATATTAAAACACCTCCAGCAATAGCTTCGAAAAAGGCTGTGGTGAATATTGAGAACCATGACAATGATTGCTTTCTGTGGGCTGTGGCTGCGTACTTGCAGCCAGCTCAAGATCGTCATGTTAACAGACCAGGAATGTACAAGGCCAAGTTTGTTGAATTGAAACATACTTTAAATTTAACTCGAGTGACGTTCCCTATGGACTTAACCGAGATCCATAGGTTTGAACGAGACAACCAGGACTTTTCGTTCATGGTGTATGGCCTTGACGGTGATGAGATTGTGGGTCCTCTTTATGCCACAAAAGAACCGAAACGACATCACATTCATCTTTTATATTTATCTGTAGGAGAAGTGAATCACTATTGCCTCATTAAAAGCCTGAGTAGATTGCTAAGCAGTCAAATGTCAAAGGACAAGCGTCCAAAACATATTTGTGATCGATGCTTGCAATATTTTAAAACCCCTACGCTTTTGGAACGTCATAGGGTAGATTGTGTTACTCAGGAAGCGGTGAGATTGATATTGCCACAAGGGGACAAGGCTGTGTTAAAGTTTAAGGACATTCACAAGCGTGACACTGTTCCCTATGTGGTATATGCAGATTTCGAAGCACTCACCACACCCATGGCGGGATGTGAACCAGATCCCACCATCAGCTCAACCACACCCATTCAAAAACATGAACCCTTTGCCATAGGATTTAATGTGGTGTGTGCCTATGACCCCACACAATCCGTTTACAAATACCGTGAGGGGCCAGATTGTGCCAAATGGTTCTTGGATGAACTTGTCAAGTTGGCCGACCATGTACAGGAATTACTAAACCACCCAGTACCCATGAGTCTATCTCCAGAACAGCAGCAGCAGTATGAGCATGCCATGACATGCCATATTTGCGAAAAGCCACTGATCAGTGCTGAAGACACCGTTCGTGATCACTCGCACTTTACGGGGGAGTTTCGTGGAGCTGCGCATAGTAAATGCAACTTGAACTTTCCAGCTCCTCGCTTCATCAGTGTCTTTTTCCACAATCTGGCAAATTATGACATTCAGTTTTTGATTCGTGAATTGGGCCATGTTAACAAGGGCTCGTTTACCATTATTCCCCAAAACCATGAGCGTTTTACAGCCCTGACATGGTGGTTGGGCGACTTTAGCATTCGATTTTTGGATTCCTTTAAGTTTATGACATCCTCGCTAGACAGCCTTGTGAATGGCTTGAATGAGGAGGAATTAAAAAATACTAGAATGCATTTTAATGATCCTGAGCAATTTCAGTTGTGCATTCGGAAAGGTATATTCCCGTATGATTTCTGCAACAGCTGGGACGTGTTAAAGCAAAGAAAACTCCCTCCACAAGAGAAATTTTACTCGAAACTAACACGCAGTACCGTTTCCGATGAAGACTATGCACATGCATGTCAAGTTTGGCGAGTGTTTGGCATGAACACGCTAAGTGAATATGCTTTGCATTACCTAAAACTGGATGTATTGCTGCTCACTGATGTGTTTGAAAAATTCCGTGAGTTGTGTCAACACATTTACGGTCTTGACCCGGCTCACTATTACACGAGTCCTGGACTCTCGTTCGATGCCGCTTTGAAATACACTCAAGTGGAATTGGATTTACTCACTGATGTAGACATGGTTCTATTTTTTGAAAAGGGCATTCGTGGCGGCTTTGTGTCGCTTAACCAACGCCATGCTGAAGCGAACAATGTCTACATGCCTGATTATTCACCAGACAAACCAGAATCGTACTTAATGTACTATGACGTGAATAATTTGTACGGTTACGCCATGAGTCAGCCTTTGCCCTATGGGAAGTTTGCTTGGCTGACAGAGAAACAAGTGTCAGAATTTGATGTGAACATGGCTAGCCAAGAAACAGGCCGTGGATATGTGCTAGAAGTGGATATTGAATATCCCTCAACCTTGTATGATGAACATGCCGATTTCCCATTCTGTCTTGAGCAAATGGTTCCCCCTGACAGTAAAGTGAAAACTGAAAAACTCATGGGCACACTTTACAACAAAAATCGGTATGTGCTACATATCCAAATGTTGGTGCAATGCCTCGCCCAAGGCTTGGTGTTGAAGAAAGTCCACAGGGGTATTTCTTTTGCTCAAAAAGCATGGCTTGAGCCATACATGCGACTCAACACAGAGCACCGACAAATGGCAACACAGCAGTTTGAAATTAATTTTTTTAAATTAATGAACAACTGCATCTATGGCAAGTCTATGGAGAATGTCCGCAAATACCGTGACATTAAATTGGTGAATGTCTGGGAGGGGCGGTGGGGTGCCCGGCGGTACATTGCCAAGCCAAATTTCAAATCGATCAAAATTATCGATGAGGATTTGGCTACTATTGAAATGAGTAAGACCAGCGTGACCATGGATAAGCCCATTTACTTGGGTCAAGTCATTTTAGACTTTTCTAAATCGGTCATGTATCGATTCCACTATGAGTTTGCGAAACGCCATTTTGAGGACGTCTCTCTTTTGTATATGGACACGGACTCATTCATTTACCACATTCTCCACTGCAACCCCTATGACGTCATGAGGCAACATAGTGACTGGTTCGACACCTCTTGCTATAGTGCTGACAACGTGTTTCAGCTGCCCATAAAGAACAAGAAGGAAATGGGCGTTTTAAAAGATGAATGCGGTGATTCCATTATGACGGAATTCGTAGGTTTGGCTTCAAAAATGTATGCTTACCGCACACTCGACTGTAAGGAAGCCAAGAGAGCAAAAGGTGTAGGTAGGGCAGTGGTAAAATCGCTACGTGTAGACGATTACTTAGCGGTTTTACGCACTGGCAAAGCTATGTCTCATACACAGTGCAGGATACAATCCAGCAACCATCATTTGTATCTTGTGGAACAGAGAAAACGCACCCTCGCCTCCATGGATAACAAGCGTGTGTGGGCTGATGACCTGCTCACTAGCCTGCCCTGGGGTTATGATCGCAACGAGGAGGAGGTGTGATTTCACTGTTTAATCGTTTATGGGACATGGCTTTTTGTAACTTGTAGATTTAGAATTTTGTAAATATTGGTTTCTGTCATTGTAAATAGTAGATTTTGTAAATAGTGACAATTCACTTGAACCTGTTGCTCTTTAAAAAAGTTGTGTGCAACCTTATTTTTTAAAAATTTTTTGATTGGTAAATAGTGTGATTCTTTTAACGCTGTACAAAATTGATTTTTTTTGTAAATATGAAATAAGTAAGATTTTTAGTAACTTTAATAACTAGTATTTAATTATTTTTTGAAATAGTAAAATGGTAAACTAAAAAAAGTTCTTTTGGGATGAGTGTACATGTCAAGAATGTGCTTTTGGGAATAAATAAAGTGGTTGTGTTTGTTCCCAAAGACAGGTGTGAATGTATGACTGGAGAGAGAAAACTGGTGTGTATGATTGACCAGAGCAAACACGGTGAGGTAGGGTGGGTGGGTGGGTGGGGAGGGGGTAAATGGTCACTTATATACTCATTTTGTTTTAAATAGTTTCGTTTTTTCATTGAAATGTGGCAGTCAATATACATTATTTTTGTAAAAACAGTCTTACCTGCAGTAGTCGTAGACCTCGACGTTTCTCCAAACACACATCAACACATTGCAGTATTATCAAGGTCAAGCACTCGCATCAACATCATTGTCAAATCTCAACTTTCGACATACACCAAATGGAAAAAATATGAAACAGCAAAATGGAAATTCCATGTTTCCATATCACCAAAACAGCAAAACTTAAAACGGACATTTTTAAAAACTGGAAATGGCCATGTGTGAAATTTGAAAATTCAAAAACTTCAAACGGACATTGTTTAAAATGTGTCATCAGCAAAATGGAAAAATCCATATCATCAAAAACGTTAAACTTGAAACGAACGTTTTCAAAAACTGTAAATTGCAAAATGATAAATGACAGTGTGTGGAATTCATCATGTGTGAAATGTGTAAAATGAAAAAATCAGCCATCAACATCACGATTTCTTAAAATTAAAAATAACAAAACATCGTGCTCTGTCAAACCTTTGTTTTTATTTCATAGTCATAGTGAATTGACAAAAGAAAAATAGAATACAAACACATCCCAATTCCTCACTCCTCAATGTTTATGTCCATGCATCATCAACTTTCCTTTCATAGCACTCATGACAATTAGGGCTGCCATCCTTTCACCTACTGAGGCATCACTGGATGTGAAACGTTGTTTAGCTTTCTTTAATAACAATTTATCTGCCACATGTCTTAAACCAGAATGACTATGGCGATAAGAAAGGTCATGTTCCTTGCATGCTTGATCCAAAAGATTAATGGGTACATCACCACGTTGTAAACGTTTTTCGAGACGAGTTCCAGGGCCGCAAAAACGATAACCTGGAAGATGGATTTCGAAAGGTAGGTATTGAATCACTTTGTCAATGACGCCATTGCCAGTACAGGTCTGGCATATCCTTTTCCATTGATGGTAGAAAGGTTTGGTCTTCCTCCTCCTCTGTGGACGATGTTTGTGTTTGTTGTTGTTGTTGCTTTTTCTCGCCATGACACCCGTGGAATGATTCAACAAAGTCTTTACATGGACTTTTATGACCGTGATACAGTTTCACTAGCTGGCAAGTCGCACACTGACGCATAGACGGTATTTTTGCCATGGCCACTTGCTTATGGTGATCGTAATCCGTACAGGGTTGCAATTCACTCAACACAGGGTCTTGAGTCCATGATTTTGGTACATGTTGCCAGATTTCTTTGACCGCGTTGGCAGCCACATAATAAATGAACGACTTGGGCAGCGCCAAGAGTTCCTCTTTGGTAAAACTGTCTAGTTTCTTTTTGCACACAAAGAACTTGCCGATGGCTTTGTCCGTAGCATTGCCTTTCTCCATGGTATCACGTGCTGTAGATGTTTACACGTCGCTTGTAGAAATCTCACTGACGTCATTCACAGGTAAATCTTGAGTTATAATTTTGTTCAACAACTCCCAGCAGGCATGAGTGGTTAACCAATGAAAGAGATGCCACGCATGCGATAGGGCTGTATGGGTAATGTTGCCACAGGAACAAGTATCCATGAGCGTTTGCAGGGAGGGGCAGCCCAACTCCATGAGGTCGATACATTGACAGTAAGACGCCAAAAATGGTTGCAACCATTGACGTTTTTCATTACCTTTCACAAATACCACATTGGCCGAGGACAAGTGTGCTTTCATGACCACGTCCAAATATTTATAGGAAATGGTTCCCTGATTCCAGTCTAGTTGTCTATGATTTTCAATCCACTGGGTTTGTTTACGGTCTTTTTCACACAATAAATCAAAAGCATGGGGTGGTTTAAATAGCAAATGCGTAGCTTGCGATATCCAAAACGTGGTACAATCGATCATGGCCACTTGTTTAAATATAAATTTGTTGTCACCAATTTTAAACCCTTGGCAATCCACAATGAGTGTGCGCAACATGTTGACGCTTGTCTGGACCAAGTTCAACTGACGACTGACAGACGATCAGGTGTGATCATGGCATGGACTTACCTGCCATGCTAGTTCCAAAAAAGAAGGTTAGGGTAGGACAGTGGGGGCATGCAAAAAAATAAGAATTTAAGAATTACATCATTTTATTATCATAACACGTCTTACAGGCTTTTCTCATTTTAGGATAAGGACGATAGCAACTGATACAACAATATAGTCTCTTGTGTTTGTAACGTCCATAACACCGATGATGTCCCAATGTCTCTAAACTAGGCGTTTTTGATGGTGAGCTGCTCACCGAAGCACCATGGATACCATACGGCCCACATGTATCGTAACTTGTTTCTTTTTCATCACCCAGAGACACAAGTGAGGGATAGCTTGAATGACAGGGTATATTTCCCACTTTCATTCTACACAGGTAGGGGCAGGTGGGTGACCAGCGCTGATGTTCCTGCATGGGTTCATCGCCCTCCTGCCATTGGTCTATGATGATGGGACAAAAGGCACATTTCACTTCATCTCTTGTTTTTAAATAGTAGAATCCAGCGGCCGCCAAGGCTTGAGGGTTTATGAAAGGCACTGGCCACGTGGCAAAAGTCTTGAAACGTTGTTCCTCAGAGTTTAAATTCATGGATGTAACGTCTCTTGAGGCTTTAAAGCAAGACATGACTGAGCGACTTGACGTGGGTTGAGCTATTATTTATACACTCGTCACTTGGTTGGACAGTGGATAATAGTTGACTTGTTTGTGATGAATAATTAAACAGTAGGCCGTCGTATTGGCTGGTACATTGTCATGCGTTTCAAAATCTAGTCGAATGTCGATATTGGATGGCTTGACAGACTCTTCCAGGTAAGAACAGTCAAAGACAATCAGTGGCGCTCTTGCCTTAAACGCTTGGGGTAGTAGCATGGGGCCGTTCTCTTTTTGATAATACGACCATCGAAATTTAGAAAACAAGTCGTACAGGGGGCCAAACTTATTTTTTGAAAAATCCAAATCCAGTCCTTCATAGGGAAACACAGCTCCGTTGAGGAAAAGACGTGCATTTCTCAATTGCAGGTGATCAAATTGCGTGGCATCTTTGGTTTGTTGATACTTGCGATTCGTTTGAAAACCCACAATCAGGTAGAGAGGTCTCTCTGTATAGCGAGCTGTTTTTACAGACCAACTGTGTGTGTTGGTGGTGGGCAATAGCGGATACTCATGGAGTGCCCAGCTTCTAAATTCCATAGGTAGAGGCATATCTCTCTTTACCATTTTGAGTATGTCCAGTTTTTTGCTATCTTCGAGGGTCACATGGGGGACTTTCCATAGCAAGCGTTGTAGTTGAATTTTTGAATCGATGGGGGCATTGTCGGCTCCCTTGAGTGCATTATTATCACTCCTGTCTCTCACTAGGTAAAGCACTTGCCTTGCGTTAACCACAATGCGTTGGTGATCTTCGGCAAAGCCGAGAACCAGTTTAAGAGGTAAATATCCAGTAAAGGTCCCATCGGTGTGTACCATCCAGTCATTGGTCGAGTCAGGACACCAACCTGCCATGCAAAGTGTTTTACCTTCTTCCTCACTATAAGAGGGGTATAGTTTCATGACACTGGAAATGCCCACATTTCGAGTGCTATCCACCACGATATCGTTAATGACATACCGCACTTCAGAAAACAGAAAGGCCAAACCATGGTTGGCCAACTTGGATGTGGTAGGTGTAGAGCCATCGGCTTTGGTGAGCCGACCTTCAATCTGAATGACACTTTCATGCGGTAGGGTGTAAATATCTTGGTTGTTGATAACAAATTGAATTTCATCATTGTTATTGAGTCCAGGTGTTTGAGCTTGATAGGAATGGAGATCAATTCTTACCACTCCTGGTTGCTCCTCGATGCGGTTTGCTATCTCTAGGATAGAATTCATCATGTGGGTTGACGTGGTAACCCAAATGCTGTAAAATCTGCTTGTTCTGAGATGTTAACGTGTATTCACGTGGCAAACAACTAACACCATTCCTAGACGGTGTTGTTGCTTTATACACAAACTTCATAGTGGTTTTAGCACCAACTTGTAAGTCACTGGTGTGGTAGAATCTAGATCAATGAGTTGTTGATCTCTATTGATCAGTCTTAATGTTATATTACTAATACTATCAACAGCCACAGCATGAAAAAGCACCACTGGAGGGTTTTCACGAATAATATACCCATTGGGCGATGTCGCAATAAAGTCATAAAGCGAATGCGATGGTTCTTGATTGGTGTACACTTGGCTAATAATATTACACGTCACCGACACATGATGGTCCTCAATGAATTTCACTTCATGGTCCGATTCATGTTTTTTGTTGGGCTCCAACACACGTGGTTTAAATCCGAGTAATGGGCCAATGGAATCGGGGTGTGTTTTAAAGTCAATGTTGAAGGTAGAGAAAATACTGCAGCGATGAGTGTTAGTATTGCCTACAAGTTCAAACTTGTGCGTTCCGTCGAGAAATGACTTTAAACCATATTGATTGATCAACACCACATAAATGTGTTCATAAATATCATCGATCGTGTATCCACCAGAGTTCAGGGTGAGCACAGAATCATCATAATAAAACTTGTTGTTCACATTTTCACGTATGTTGTATATTCGATTGTACGTTTCAAGAGAAACAAGTCCTAAACCATAGGGTTTTCCACTCAATTCGATAGGCGGGTAAAAGTCTAGGCTGACTTCAGGTCCACGTCCATGCACTGTAAACGTTTTACTTTCTGCCGACATACTGGTGGCGTTTTTGCTTATGCTGCGTCTTATATAAAAAAATTAAACACAAACGTCCACACTGTTGGCTGTTAAACGTTTGCTCTCGTTTCACATTATAATATATCTTGATCCTGTTTCCAAAATAGGTCACTAGTTCCATGGGCGGGGGCAAATTCCCAAAACTGTCAAAGTACCATACCGTGGATCCCTCTTTGACATAAGCTACATAATGCGTTCCTGGTCCTCGGTGATCATCCAAATTGACAACAGCACATTCCTGTTTCCAGGGTCGTGGGGGTAATTGGTTTCGCATAAACACACCTCGAAAATGAGAAAGCTTTAGTTGTTTAGCATAGCTTTCCACTTGTTGATGCGTCAGGGCATGTCTCGCTATGGCTGAGGTTAAATTTTTTTTTTTTTAATATTTCGAAATGGTGTAATCCCAAATCCTTGTTGATAAAAGGCTGGCTTTAAATTGGCATTTCTAGCCCCCATGGCAATCGCTTCCATCGTTTCATTGTGTCGCTGACTTTCTTTGAGTTGTTGCTTGCCCTGCTGCGCGGCTTTAATGGTTTTCGCCACTGCACTGGCACCGCCCAAAAGTGAGCCCAGAGCAGCCAAACCAGCAAATAATGCAGGTAAAAATCCCGCTCGTTTGGGAACGGGAATCACTCGCCCTTGGTTTGAAACCTGTCGCCGACGTTTTGGAATAACCTGTCTCTGTGCTGCTCGAAGGGCTTTCCTTATGGTCAATACATTATTTTTTCTTTTTTTCTTTTGCAAGGGCTTGTCCTCGAATGTTGTAAGCCCTGGCTTTGCCAAGGACAATGTCCTTTTTTTAGTCTTTCTCACTGCATACCTTTGTTTCACCATGATGATAATGACCAACAACCTTTCACACGAAAGTTTAAATCACAACTAACGTCAGATGGTTATTTCATGGCTGTATATTCCAATTCCACATAAAGTGGGAAATCGTTTATGGTTTTCCCCGCTTGCTTTTCATCCCATGTCAACATGAGATAAAAGGATAATTCGTCACCTGCATTGACCATTTCATGGTCATGGACCAACATCCTATGACCATTTATCTTTATTTGTAAATGGTTCTCATCAGGTATGGCATATTTGATGTGAATGGTTCCATCATAGTGTAATCGATAGTGGCTTAAACCCGAAGCAAGCACATAGGTCAAGTGCTGATCATGGAATAGCGGTAAATGGTTTCTGTCATTCACAGGTTTTTCATTTGTCAGATACACTAAAAACACAGATGGGATAAATTTATAAAGCCTTTTCATTTCATGGGTCACGTAACGCTTGGTACAAACATCGTCTTCGTCTTGTGGGTCTTCCACGTGAATAATCCGATGGTGATTAGCGCTATAGCCATTCACCATAAGCTGGGGCACTTTGTCATAAAACTCATACACTTTGTTATCCACATACTTTTTCGTAGTAACGTCTGTAGACACTTGAGGATGTTTTACATGGGTTAACCGCTTTCCCTTAAAGTCATAATCTCCCTGTTTTGTGCGTGGCACTACTGACCTATCCACATAGTGTTTATTAGCAGGATCTGTTTCCTGTTTAGGATCATGTATGAGGACAGGCCTATCTTTGGCCATCAACGCACGTCCAAAGACATCCATCGTCAACCTGTAGTAGCAGTCTACTGTTTCTATGACAAGGTTCGGTGTCCTGTATATAGACAGCCGGCTAGCCTGTCTAAGCCTTAGTTGACATGAAGATTATTAAGCAGCAAGAGTCATTCCCCGTGGGGGACATGGTTTCCCATCTCTGTCCCACATCACGTGAACAACGCCATGGTTCACTGTTTCCATCTTCCATTCGCTGCATCATTGTGGGGCCTTCCGGCTGTGGAAAGACAAATCTTTTGCTAACGCTCATCACAGCGCCCAATGGTCTGCGTTTTCAAAATATTTATATTTTTGCAAAATCTCTCTACCAACCCCTCTACGTGTTTCTGGATCAAGTCATGTCTGGATTACAAAAAGAGAATATGGGTTATTTTACATTTTCCATGCAAGAAAATGTGATTTCACCGGATGAGGTAAAGCCTGATTCACTCATGATTTTCGATGATGTATCCACTGAACGTCAAGGCATCATTCAAAGCTATTTCAGCATGGGTCGACACAAACATATCGATTGCTTCTATCTTGGGCAAACGTATTCTAAAATGTCCAAACAGTTGATTCGTGACAATGCCAATGTCATTGTTTTATTTCGTCAGGACGAGAGGAACAGTCGTCACATTTATAATGAACATGTGAATCCGGATATGACCTTTCAAATGTTTACAGAATTGTGTGCCAAGTGCTGGAACACTCAACGTCATGCCTGTTTAGTGATTGACAAACAAAGTGAACTCAACCAAGGACGGTATCGCTTAGGGTTTGATCATTTTATTGCTATTTAAGGCCCTGTCTCATTCCCCATCAAGTCATTTGTCAAGACACCATGGCGTTAGCAGAGAGTCAATTGAAAAAGCATATTATTAAAGCAAAAAATACTATTCGCCAAAAGTTTCGTCAATTGAAACAATCACGTGCCAATCATGCTTTGTTTATTCAACAACATTTAGCACCTCCGCTAAAAGCCATGTTGAAACCCTCTTTCAAGCCATCTGAAACGCTACCCACCGTTTCACAAGCCACGCAGACGCTGCACGAGGACCCTGAGGAAGAGGAAGAGGAACAGGAAGATTTGACTAGTGTTAGTGAAGTTGAGGATGAGGAGGAACAAGTGTTTACACCTCAAAAAAAGGCCGCACCCCTTGCAGAGTTTTTGAGAAAAAAGAAATCCTTGGCCATGGTCGAAACACCTTGCCCTTCCAGGGCGTCTCCGTTTTCACAACTCTTGGCCACCCCTCAACATAAAGCTCAACTGAAAACCATTTTAATAAAATATTATGGATCAACATTGGAACCCTATTTCACCGATCTATTTATTGGAAACACAGATACCACGTATGGTGTTCGCTATGAGAATGATAGTTTTAAAATTGGCGATTCATCCATTAAATTTGCTCGTACTAAAGCTGTCATTAAAAACATCAACTATAAATTAACGCCAGGACTGTTAAAGCTGCTCTTTTCTCGGACCCCCTCTTCCCATGATTATACGTCAGAGGATCTTGACAAATATAAATCCATTTTATTGGATACCCATGCTCACAAAAGACAGTATGATCCCACGCAACAAGTGAATGCCAATATATCTCAAAAATATAAAACCATCATTGCAAAAATGTTTCCCACCAGTCAAAGTACTCGTCGTAAAGTGTCCGCTTCGGGAGTGACATTTAAACCATTAAAACCCCTTGTGGATGTTACCTACTGGCACAATCCCAATAAGCTCGTCCAGCGGCTACAGTTGTTGCATGCCTCACGTCAAGCTGGCCATACCGGTCACGATTGGGAAATTCAAGAAATTGAACAAGAACTTCGAAATGCCAAAATTATTGTTTAAGCCCTCACCCATTAAAATGGGTATTGCTCACGAGTTGCATCGCCCAGCTAGGCGTCACTATCCGCGACTCAAGGTGATTTCACGAGGTGTGGATGAACTTTGGCAGGCTGACTTGGTTGAAATGATACCCTATGCTGGCGTTAACGACGGTGTACGCTATATGTTGACCGTCATTGATGTCTATTCCAAAATGGCCTTTGTTGAACCTGTGCGTCGCAAGTCTGGCCCACTAGTTACCAAGGCCTTTCAACATATTATTCAACACTCCCAACGTCAACCTCAGTTGCTACAAACTGACCAGGGGAAAGAATTTTTCAACAAGGATTTCTCCAGTTTTCTCAAATCTAAGGATATTCACCATTACACCACGTACAGCAATCTCAAAGCCAGTGTGGTCGAGCGGTTCAACCGAACATTGAAAACCCATATGTGGAAAGCGTTTACCGCTCAGGGCAGTTATCGCTGGTTGGACATGTTACCTGAGCTAGTATCACGTTACAATGACACCAAACATAGAACGATTGGGACCAAGCCACGTCTCGTAACTAAAAATATTCAGCGATTGGATAAACTGTTTAACCCCATAAAAACAGCCGATCCTAAACGTCACCGACTGAACATTGGGGATTTTGTTCGTGTGAGCAAATTTAAGTCTGCCTTCAATAAGGGCTACACGCCTCAGTGGGGGACTGAACTATTTCGAATTCGTCGAGTCTACTTGGACAGTCCAGTCACCTATTTACTCGAGGACCTCAACCATCAACCCATAAAAGGTAGATTTTATCTCCATGAACTTCAGAAAACAGCATTTCCTCAGCATTACCTTGTGGAAAAAGTGTTGAAACAAAAAGGAAATAAACTCTACGTCAAATGGTTAGGGTTTAACTCTACGTTTAATTCTTGGATCAATAAATTACATGTTGTGTGAACCTGTGTACTTTTTATTTATTCACCCATGTTGTACACCACCTATAGCTCTATGTATACAGCGCTCCGCGCTTCATGCATGTTCATACATGTTTGTCTTTCCCTTTCCTCCTGTGTTCTCTCATACATCACCCCCTCCCCTCTCCCTCCCTTCACCTCCCACCACTGCTGTTTGCAGCTCTTGCCTATCTATTGGTTGTGACATGATTCCCACAAGTTGCATTATACTTTTTACTGATTCAGCGATTCCCACGCTTTGAACATTCTCTTATCGTGCACGTGGACAGATAACACCCAAGCGAACACCTGTGCCGGATCAAATTTCACCTGAACTTGCATTTTGTCACGTACGAAGCCAGACAGGATGTAACTTGTTAACAGTTATCGCGCACGTGGACAGCTAACGTCCCAGGCGAACACCTGTGCCGGATCAAATTTCACATGAACTTGCATTTTGTCACGTACGAAGCAAAACAGGATGTGACTTGTTAACAGTTATCATGCACGTGGACAGATAACACCCAAGCGAACACCTGTGAAAGATCAAATTTCACGTCAACTTGCATTTTGTCACGTACGAAGCAAGACAGGATGTCACTGGTTTAGCCTACATGTGGTTTCACAAATGTGTGTGCATGCCTTTCACACTCCCCTGCCACCACGATGGTCAGATTATTTCACCTTCAAGCGTCACCTGTTGTCAAGTCAGATCAACGCCTTCCAATAATCTCAAATGACCTTCACCTCCTGCTCGTTTGTTTTCGGTACTCGCTTCGACCAACATAGAACCAAGTTCTCATCACCGTTTACACGTTAAAGGTAAAATATCAGAAAACGCACCCTCGCTCTGTCATACACCGACCCGTCGAAATAGCGATTGATCTATTGAACACGGCCACCGTGGTCAGCGACAGGTTCGTTGAAACACACACACCCAGCCGTATCGTCTCTCTCAACCACCACGCTTTATAAACATTATAAACAGGTAACGGTAATGATTTTTTTTCAACATGTATGGCGTTAGGCCCTTTGTGAATTTTTTTTTTGGACAAATAGCTACCACATTTGAAAGGGGGCATTAGCCCGAGTCCTAGGACATCTCGTACACGTCTCTAGCGTTATTGGTTCGTGACATATCGGCAAAAATCATAAAAAACACGTGTTTACCCCAAAATCGCGTTTCCAAAATTTTTTAAAATTACAACGAGTAGTTCATAGCAAAAAGGACGTCACTCCGAGTCCTTGGACCCATCGTACATGCCTCTAGCGTTATTGCTTTGTGAGATATCGGCAAAATCACAAAAAAACATGTGTTTACCCCCAAAATCGAGTTTCCAATTTTATTAAAAATTATAACGAGTGGTCCATAGGAGAGAGGACGTTAGCCCGAGTCCTTGGACCTGTCGAACACGCCTCTAGCGTTATTGGTTCGTGAGATATAGCAAAAAGTCTAAAATCACGTTTTTACCCCAAAAAGACTGTGTTTCCAGATTTTCACATTTTCGACACCGACATTCCCGTAAAGAGCACGACGAGACGAAAAAAACGAATCCAAGCACGCCCTCCTAGCATGGCTCGTTCCATTCCAAGGTCGCAGGGGCTCACCACTTGCTTTTGTAAGCAGCTCCCCCACCATCCCACTACTGCAGGTTTTCATTCTAGAGACTTGAAATTTATTTTGGGGGTAAAGGGGGTAGGGACCATTGATTTACGTTAAACAATTTTTTTTGTAGAGTTCCTAGTTTCCAAAATATAGGATTTTCAAAATTAAAGTGTTTTCAAAAAAATATAAAAAATAAAAATTTTTTATTACAAAAAATAAAGGTCATAAAGACTGTTCGTTTGAGCCATGGCACAACGTTCTATCCTGTTTGGTTTTCAAACTATCACATAGTTTCGAAAACAAAAATTTTCAAAAAAATTTTGAAAAATATAACGAGTGGTCCATAGCAAAGAGGACGTCAGCCCGAGTCCAACAATACCTCATTTGTCAAAATCGGACCATGCGTTCAAGAGATATTTAACATGGCTGAGGCTTAGTAGTAGAGCAAGGGGGGTTTTGAAGTGGGGCAGAAACCGCCTTACTCCACTACTCATAGAAATACGAAAAACA